>CM041552.1:18415486-19722986 GCA_023238725.1 Scortum barcoo
TTATTTCTATTCTTTATATTCTATTTTACAATTATTTATATTTGCAAAATTGAGGATACTTAGATTTCAACAAACCTAAATCTGCAATGTAATTAACATTACAGAGACTACTGTGAATAGTTTCGCTTTAAGTGTGAGTCTTAATATGATGTCCAAACTATTACTTCAGAGCCACTGTGAAAAAAAAAGTGAAAAAGAAAACATTAGAAAAATTAGCCATGATTTGGCAGAGGGTGGTAGAACACCTTGCTGTTTTACATGAGCTAATGTACTCTTGCTGAGTAGGCTGCACAATGTTCTCATGGCCATAGAATTATGAGTAAAATATTAATACTAACTTAATGTACCACTAGTAAATGAGCTATAGAAATGTGGTTAAATAAAAATTTGCATTCATAAGATGTATATATCTAGGCAATATTGCTCCATGTTTTCACCTTAACATTCCCGCATCTGTCAGCCGAGCCATTGCTCTATCCGTCTTTGACCTCAATATTCCTTCAACCATCCATCCTGCCAGCACCTAAGCTTTCATAACCCTGTTATTTCCCCCTCCATTCCTCCTCACCTCATTCTTTATCTACTGTTATTTGTCAAAATCATCCACCCTATCATCCATCATATTAATTAGGTTCTGTGTCATTGTTCTCATCATCATTCACATGTCTATCATTGATCTCTCTCTGTTTCAGTCAAGGATGTTTAATTGTCTTCATCCATTATTAGTATTAAATGAATACACAGGCAGTACATTTACTGCTCATTACACATTCCCGCGTGGGAAGAATCGACAGCATTGTAAGACAGAATTTGTGTATAAATTAAATCACTATGTGACAATGCATAGTGTATTGTAATGCTTTTAAGGGGACAAAACAAAATTAAAATAAATTGATATATTTTATAGACCTGTCTGCAACCGTACATGATTGCTTTTAATCTTCTTATTTCACAATTTGTGCATGCTTTCTTTATCTCTAAAATATTCAATAGCAGTGTGATATCAAGTTTCCACTGATGCATAATCTTTTCCAAGCATCTCTAAGTTACCTTACTTGCTGTCACTTACTGTGCCATGTCTTTCTCTTTGTGAATGAAATTCAGAATATTTCATTGTATGTCGTTTTTAAATAACACTCCCCTCTATCTCTCAAACTGGAAAAAGACACTGTGTCACTGCCGTTGAAACTCCCTACTTCCTCCACCTTGATTCAAAAGTTTGCATGAGTTTTTTCAAATGAGCCCGACACCAGCAAACTTTCCTTGGCAAAAAATAATTTTCAAAAAGTTTATTATGGCTTCTTACCGTCTATGTCGCCTTGTTTATCTTCAACTTCTGTCTCAGCTTTGTCCTAGAACATTAGGTAGTGTTCACTTCCTAGCTTTCAACACAAAAATCTGCACATCCACACACCGGCACACATGCCACATGCCCACATATACCTGAAAGTACTCTCACATACACATAAACACACACACACAGACACATCCCTTTGCCCCTGGAGCAGCAGGAGGGGTAATCTGGGTGGATAATGCCGCTTTCTGATGCTTTCTCAGATTAATCCCTGTCCTCATCGTCACTCCAGGTCCCGCTTTGAAGCTTGAAGGGGAAATCAAATGCAAGTGTGTGCGTATATTTGTCTTTGAGAGTTATAGAGGAAAAGAGGCAGAAAGAAAGGGAATGATAAGTGTGTTTCTGTGCCTTAAGGGCTGTTTGTAGATATGCATTATCTGTCAATCCACTTGATCCACAGAGACAATAACAGTTCATAGAGAGCTTTGATCTGAATGTGCCCTCTCTATGGCTGTGGGCATCCGTCTTCAAAGTTTCCTTTTTATGTGCAGTGTATTGGCTTTATTGCGACTTGACAAAAGACAATATCACACAAACATGTTGAGGCAATAAGGATGAGCCACTGCCATCAGCACAGATGGAAACTACTAAACGAGGGATAAGTGGGAATATTATATTAGACGAGGAGGGCTCTTTATCAATCTGAGTCACTTGTCATGGTCCTTTTCCAGAGAATACCCACCCCCTCTCTTTCAGGGGGATCCTCCTAGACTGCCAAGAACCCTTTCAGAGAAGTTGCCAGGTCACATGCTTACCAGGTGTCCAGATGTTTTTGTCAATGTGACGCAGCAGTCACCCCATAGGGAATGCTCATGTTGGCCAACTGTAGCTTCACTCTCTGATTTCTCATGACCATGCGTGATTGAAAATAGTTGCAATGAAACTGAACTGGAAATTAAGAGCTCTGCTTTATAGCACAGCTCTCTCTTTTCACCATTACTGCAGCAATGGTCCTAACTTGTGGTCACAGTGCTTTGAAAAGGACTCCCAGACTCCTGACTTTATTCAGCGCTGCTCCCTTATGCAGATTGAGAGCCGCGGTCGCTGTTTTTTGATCGAGTGGCATCGACTGAATCAGCTGCAGTCCTGTCCAGTTCATACTGGTGGTCACAGTATCATGCTTTAGCTCTGTGACCTACTGACTTTGCTTCACACGATGAGATACATGGATGAGTGGAGTCAAGATCAATTGTAGCTGGCTGCATCTAGCATGTTTCGTCGTAATACTTCCTCTGTGGTCCTCTCAAGGCTCAGTTTTTAGCCCCCTTATGTTCTCCACTGGTTCACTCATTATGTCTCATACATTGTTTTACCAACTTTGTTATATTTTACCATGTTCTCTTTTGACTCACGCTGGTTAAAGTACAATGAATCTCATCATATCTGGATGACATCTCCACATGAACATCTTTCCTACCGGTGCTCTAGTCTGGACAAGACACAGCAAGCCCTCAGCCCCCTCAGCCCACAGCATGGACAGGCTTTTTCTCTGCATCACCACTGAGCAAAACAATGTAACACCCACCCAATCTGCCAAATATCCTAGTTGTTAACCGTGACATCCACTTCATCCTTTGATGCACTCACAGCTGTCACTGATTGACTGTGCTGAATTAACTCTACCATCCATCAAATCAGGCTAACCAAGCAGTCTGCACAGTTCCTGGTCAAGGATCTCCTCATTTTTTGACTTGACTACGACAAATTCCTGCTGTTTGGACCTCCTGCATCTGCTCTCAGAAACCCACACCTCATTGGAAAATAGTTTACCTTTAACCTGTCTGGATACTTAGACACAAACTCCCATATTGACCAAATTCATTTGGGTCCCAGAGGCTGCAGACATCCAGTTTGTAACCTTTATCAAAGCTACAAATTGATAAGGCTGCAACATCAATGTACCTCCAAAGCAAAATTTCCTAAACTCCAGTCCACACCTTATACCTCCATTGGTGGAGTGATCTTTATTCCTGAGGTTTCACATCTTCATTTCTTCAATCTAGCTCCCCACATCCATCCCTGATCTTTTAGCTGATCTCGTTCAACTTTTCTCAGTGAATGCAGTGACACTTAATGTCTTACCCCTTTGAATGTCTGAGGAATGTTCACATACTTTATTGTTGCACTTATGTAACTCACCGTGTATGAGTCTTTTCAGTTGTGATCATTCCTCAAAGGTATAGACGGATGTAATGCAGTAACAGTTTCTATTGGAGACGTGAGGATGCAAGGCATCATAAGTCAGCAAAATGAATCACTGCATCTTACTCTGAAATATGAAGGTTGGCTTCTCTGTATCTGGGCTTTTATCTAGCTTTATATTGCAAAACATCTATTATTCCAAACATGTTTTATTAGCCATGTCATCAGTTGTTGCAGTTATACAAATGTGGAGTAGGACTGCATTACATTTTGGGCATGTTTCACATCAATTTGGAGCTTTTTGATAATTGAAAATTGAAAACAAGTCCTCTGGGTGGAGCAAATTCCTAGCAGTGATTCACTGTTGTATCTCTTGTTGTAGCTGTCAGGTGTCTTAGTCATCCACTTAAAATGGACTAAAAGCAACTGTGTTACTGTTCACATTCACATTCACAGAACTGTGTTCTCATTTGTAGAATATTCTTCATATTCTTCCTGTTCTACAGTGAAAACACTACTTGAATCCATGATATTTTATATATTAGAAGTTCAAAGACATTAGAGATATTAATCCCTCTACAGTTGTAAAGAAAATTTAAAGAAGTCCTTGTTAAACTTGTAACAGGTGCAGAAACTGAGAAATGTTCTGAAATAAAGAGTGTAAATCAATCAATCCCTTATTTTTGTTTTTGTCTTTCTCCTTCTCTTTCTAACACATAAACACACATAAATGCAGATTTCAGCTGCAGCATTGCATAAGATGCTGCCAGTAGGCATGAACATGAGATGATCTTTCACCTTTGGCATTTATATGTCATAAATCTGACAGTACAGTGATACAGCAGCAAAAGAAAGCTTGAAACACACATGCAATTATGTGCATGTATGCGTATGCACGTAAGACTTCAAGACCTTTATCCATTCATTTTTCTTTCCCACATCTCTGTCTCCCTCTCTGTCTCCAGGTGCCTGAGATAGATGAGAAGTGACTATGGTGTCTTCAGGTGTCATAGATGGAAACAGGGTGATGACTCTCCTAAATGGACAGCCTGCAGGAACCTTCATCCAGACACTCATCTGCATTCAAATTCATAACTTGTTTGTCTAAGTGTGCTTGCGTGCACGTGTGGACGAATGTGCATTGCCTATATTTCTGCAGGTCTTGTACGTATTTTACACTGTCCACATATAGGTATGGCATTCACATGTGTGTACCTGGCTCTGTGTATGTCCATCCATACAGTATGTGTGAGCATTTAGTTAGCAAATGTATGGTTGGGGAAGTGCTAACAGGTGAGAAGTTGTAGGCATGGTTGCGCATTGACATGCACACACGCGCGCATACACACGTCACAAAGTGTCAGCTTGCAAATTGGTTTCTCTCCTCTGGGCTGACAGAGTTGACAAGCCCTTTATGAGAGGAATAAACAAGGCTGCTTTACCCCTCCTCCCAACTCTCTCTCTCTCCATCCTTTCAACTTAAAGCTTCAAATCTCCCTTTAAACTGATGAACTTAATGCTACTCTTCTGAGTGCCCACTTATCTGTGAGACTCGTACTTCAAATCACTCAGATTACACTATCACCCTGTTTGTGAGCGCTATCATTCTGAAACCTAAAGTCAATGTGATTCTTTTCAAACGTTTAAATAATATAGCGGCTGAGTGCTTCTCGAATACCTATACCAATGTCTTACACAACTGTGGGTTGTCAGGGCTAAAAGTGAGGGGCAACTTGGTTTGTGAATGTGCACATAAAAGTAGTCTCACAAAGTCAAAAACTGAGGGTAAAGGAAAAGTTTGACATGAAGTTTAGAGATGAAGATTGATAGAATATCTCATATCTGTAAAGTAAATATAAAACACACTGAAGCAGGTGAACTTAGCACAAAGAACTGAAGCACAAAGAATGAAAACGGGGGATGGGTGGGGGTGGATGCTAGCCTGGCCCTATCCAACAAAATCTACCCACCAGCACCTATAAAACTGACATATTTTGTCACCTTTGCATAGAACCAAGCCAATTTCCCACTGTTTTTGTACAAAGCTAAGCCGACCGGCTGCTGGTTCATATGTCTTCTTATCTTCTCACTGAACTCTTGGCAAGAAAGAAAAATATTATTCTTTCCCAAAATGTAGTGTTTCCCAAAATGTCAAACAATCTGCCTCAGTGACTCCTAACATGAATCCTTACCTTACTCAATTTTGTTTTAATTATATAACCTTAACTCTGACCTTAAAGATATTCATCTTCATCCGAGGAGGAAGAGAACGACACATTCTTCATATTTTTCATGTCTACATCACTTAATCAACATTCCAGGCTTCGTGTTCATTTTAGAACATTTTGTGAAACTGATTAAATAGTTGCGACTGTATATAAATCTGCTTATGGGTGTGCATGTGTGTGCGTGGACATCTGATTGTGCATGCTCGCTTGTGCCTATGTGTATGTGTGTCCATCCCCTCTATCCATCAGTAATGAACAGCCAGTTAATGAAGGAGCCCTTGCTCCTTCCATTCCACCAGCCAGGAAATAATTACCTTGTGTCTGAAGCCATTCTCCATCTGTACCACACTCTATGGCTTCATTTAGCTGCCATCTCTCTAAAAATCCAATTCTTTCTCTCCCTCTCTTTCTTTCTCTCCCACCCCGATCCCTTCTCTTCCCATTTTGCTACACCTTCACATCCCCACCCACCTGAAGAAAGATAAAACCACATCACTGACCAGCAATGTCTCTCTCTTGTGTTAAGTATGCTGAATTAATTTACTCCATTTAGTGGCAGATGATTGTAAGAGGGATCTGACTTTTGATGGTTTAATAAAGCCTTTTAATAGAGTTTTCTATCTGCAGGCCCTCGTGTGTGTGTGAATGTGTGTGTGTGTGTGTGTGTTTGCTCTCACGTGGACATATTCATTATTGAAGAACGATATCTCCTACACCCCAGAGGCTCAACATGACTCTCTATTCACTCCCCTTCTCTCCTTCTCTGTCTTTTTATCAGTTTCTCCATTCATTAAATATACAGCTACTGTCTAACCATTTGACCTTATGGTACCTCTCGCGTCTATTTCTTGTGTGTACTTTTCTTCTGTCAACCAAGTCACTTTGTCCTACTTGTGGTGACCTATTCTTTGTCTTTAAGTGTGTTTAATTTAAAATTCAAAATGATGAAACATGTTTTGCACGTAAACAGTTAGCAGATGTGTGTGTTTAGTTGGGCACAGGGATGTAAGAATACAGACCATAGTCTAAGATGTATTATCTTTCTTTCAAGGAATGACCTTTTTTACAGGACTCATTGGATTTTACATGTTACTACATTTTCAAAGCACATCTGTTAAATGTAAAAATAGACAAAAAATGATGACCGGTACACAGTATAATACCACATTGTTCCAGTCACTATAAACAAGGGTCATTAAACAAAGAACATATTTCCTGCTGAAGACAAGTCATTACACTCACATATGGAGAAATGGATGCCATGGTGATGCTTGCCGTTTGTGTTTATACGCTGGGAGAAGACACACAGACAGACAGAAAGAGAATGAGACTGACAAAAAGAGGGAAGGAGATGGTGGAGATTAAAGATAAAGAATGGGTGAGAGATGTGCATCTGTGAGTGTGTGCATGAAGTACTCCCTCCTAACTCTGTCAGACAGGATGAAGAAGGATGAAACCGATGCCAAAAATGGAACATAAGAGGCCAACAGAAGGTGGCACTGGTGCTATGTTAAAAGAAAAGTGAAGTGAAGCATGTGGGGGAAGCAGAGTCAGGACGAAGGTCTGCCTGCTCTACCCCCTAAAATGTAGGTGCAGACACCTGCTGAAAAAATGTCAAAACAAGGGTACGCTGAAATGTCAATTTCCACTTTTTATAACTTTAAGGGTATGTTTTCATTACCCCTTTCTAAACCCCTTTCTAAAACTTTGAGCTTGGCCTAACTAAATGCAAACAGATGCCGGGTAGGGTTTAACTGTTTGCCACCAGGCTATCTATCAGCTGTAACTGGTTGCTAGATTTGGTGGAAAGGTTTTCACTGTTTGCAACTGGGGCAATGATGATGTAATTACACCCCATATTTCAATAATGTAATATGATGTATACACACACATAGACACTTACAACGGGTGTCAGTTAAAACAAGCAGCTCAGCTGCACTAATTACACAGGATAAACACTGATAGTCAAACAGATTGTGCATTTGCAAGGTAATGTATTGGTAGAGAAATCATAATAGGCTGAATGAATACCTCCTGCAGAGCTGTTTTGGATCTGCAGATGGAGAAATTGAGGAAAGGCTGAACAGGGTTCTTTGTTTTTGAGAATGTAGTAAACACTATGAAAAGCTTTGCCAAGATCCTGATTTGCTGCATTCATACATGTATTCTGAAGTGGGGTGTCTGATGTGTGCCTTGCTAAGTGCTGTCTGCCTTTGGTTAACCTCTCCCATTCATCAGCCTTGCTTTGCTTCCAAAGTTTTAATGAAGTTTGTGCCGTTTCATTTGGCTTCGACTGTTTCCATTTTGGTGCCATATTTTGTGACAGTCATTCACCTTGGGAGAAAATACAAAGGGATAACAGAGGATTTTGTTAATAGGTAGTCATAGCCTTGCCGACAGGGGCAATCAGACTGTTCTACAAAATGGCTGGTGGTGGTCCATGTCTGATTATCTTCAATGTTACTGTACACATTCTATTTAAATGCTTGTTATCTATGGACTGTTAATGCTAATTGGCAATGTTCAGTGCCAGTTTATTAAGTAGGGCATCAAGGGAGTTCACATTCAACCATGTTTATAGCTAATCTCACTGAACTACACCTAGTGCTTATTATATACGAATACGAACAACTTTATTAATCCAGAGGAAATTGTTTTGCCAGAGTACAATATCAAGAATCAAGAATCAAGAATCATTTATTGTCATGCCCCTGTGCCGTTTTCACCACCCGGGCTAAGTCTTTTTCGGTCTTGTGCAGTGCAGCTGCCATACCACACTGTTGCACTGAGGCAGAGGATGCTCTCTATTGTGGCCCTGTAGAAGTTTGTCAGGAGCTGAGGGGAGAGTCCAGCACGTTTCAGCTTCCTGAGGAAGAAGAGTCTTTGTTGAGCCTTCTTTACCAGGTGAGCTGTGTTCATGGACCAGGTCAGGTCAGATGTGATGTGGATGCCCAGGAACTTGATATTGTTGACACGCTCAACTGCTTCCCCCCGTGGATGAGGAGAGCTCCCAGTGGATGAGGAGAGCTCCCAGTGGATGAGGAGACTGTAAAATAACTAAAAAGATGACTAAAAACATAAATAAAAAAAAAAAGAAAGCTGAGAGCACCAAGCAACGCTGCAAGTGTTTACGCACTGCCATGGCAACAGAAATGATATGTATTTCATTTCTGTATTTATTTCTTCAATATGTATTTCAATGTAGTTTAATACTGCTATGCTATATTTACAAAACATAAAATCAGTAGTACTTAATATATTATTAGTTACAAATATATGGATGTCATACTTGTATGTATTTTTGAATAGCCACATAGAGATTTCTAAAAAATACAGTTTAAAAATCTTTTATGTGTTTTAGGTATTTTAGATACATATTTAAGTTACATAAAATGATGTATTCATAACATTTATAATCAAAAACAGCTATTTGACTATCTTTGTGGTGTATAATTAGTATAGTAGATACCTTATAATTAGATTAGATAATTAGATACCTACCTACCTACCTAGATAATGATTGGTTGATTTGTTTATCATAATTTGTCTTTAAAGCTCTGTCGTCTTTTGGTTTGAAGGTGTTTTTTTGAGATATATTTGTTGTTAAAGCAAGTTCTTTTATCTTTTATGAATTTGCAAAATATTTATCTGTCTGTAGGTTTTTATTCCATATCCTTATGCGATTCCAGAGTACTTTAGTTGACTATCTAAAGTGCTGAAAAACACGATAAACCGAAAAGAGAAGGACAAGCAGAGTAGAAGAGGAAAATCTATCTTAATGAATGTGTAGACACCTTCACAACACATTCCCCTCATTATTTTGATATGATGTTTAATTCAAGATGCAGCTCTTTCCTGTTTACCTTGGTGATTCACTGTCAGAACATCCTCCATATGATAATGTCTCTTTTCTTTTAAACCAAAACATGTCTGACCAAACAACCGCCTCGAGCTTCTCAGTTCACTCCAGAAGAAACTTCTGGCTTCTGGGAGAATTAGCAATACTATAACAAACTGAAAAAACACAGACAAAATAGACAAAATATTGATGCTCTCATCTAAACTCCAATTATTCTCTCATGTGTGAGAGTGAGAGCTGCTGCAATTCAGAGAGCCAGCTGCTGCTCAGGAGTTGTAGATTTGAAGGCAGTTTGCATTTTTGAGTATGTTACTTTTCTCTTCTTAAAGTAACAGCAAAACCTCATTTAAAAATAAATGGAGAGAGTAACACACTTTCCTCTTTTGTATGTGGTTTCTATGCTCTCGCGTCATTCCAGAGGTAACACTCATGACCACTGAACTACATTTGGTTTCAATTTATGCAACAAGAGAGAGAGTGGTAGTTTACTGTTTATTCACAAGCCCCTCTAGAAAAGAAACAGAAACACAGCTGACCTCAGTCTGACGCCTGTGATTCAAATGCTTCTGCATACAAAGACGGACGTGAAGGCTGAGATGATAAAATTATTTATCAGATTACTGAAGAGTAGAAAACTTGATGGAAAATGGTTTAATGTGAACAACATGTAACCAACAAAGAAAAATAATGTATAAAGCAGGGGTGACGAACATGTACGATGCAAAGCTCGGGCACAGGAATGTGATTCTTTTAGTCAACCACCCCAGATAAATTTCAAAAGCATACAATGAGACATGTACATGTGTATAAAATACAACTATTGTGTCTATTTAGCATTTGTTCTTATTATTTCCATCTGTAAAATGGCTAACAAACATGTAGACAAGTCAAATTAGAGACTTCATCATCGTATCAGCACCATGGAGAGTGACAGCAAGAAACCTTTTTTTTTTTGGTAGACATACAGATGGGTGATAATTTAAGTATATTTAGGAAGGCGTTGGGCTACCACATGACACAAGAACAGCTTCAGTGTGTCACTAAGCATTAGCAAATGCTGAATAAAGTTTTTTTGCTGCAACATTAGATAAAGGGATGATTACAACAAACTCTAACAAACATATCATGACTGAGCAAACTTTAATTCTTTCAAAAAATGATGTACTAAATTGTTACCAATTATTGGGATGAAATATAACTGATAATAATTTATCAATGGCTTATTCTTAATCCATCTTTAATCAGTTTACAGCTTACCAAATATCTGTAGACCAATTTTATATTGTACTGCTGCAGGTGTGAAATACAGAATTGTCTTTTTATTGAAAATTTAAAGGTTAAAAATCATCTGTATGATTAAGACAGTATCTGCTGCATTGCACATCATTTGCTTTAAAATGAATTATGAGATGAATCAGCTTATTTAGTCCATGTTGCTGTGAACATTTTATTATTTTTTATTTTCAGGACACCAAAATATAGCAGTATATAAGTAAAGTATAGCAGTAACTCAAAAACATTGATGGCAACATGGACAAACATAGACCAAACTTAAAAGGGAACACAAATAAAAGCAGATTTCCATTAAGTAAAAACAGCTGACAGCTCTAATACAGAAAAAATACTGATAAAACTGAAATCTTTACTAAACATTAAAATGTAAAAGCCAGCGGCAGAAAAAAAAAATTGCATTGCTTAATGAACTCACCACATGTTCAGCTGTTGTGGTGGAGAAAATAAGAAGAATCAAGCAGAACTGTTCATTTGCATTTGAAAGTGAGGAATTCCCTTGGAAGAGAAGTTCTACAAATTCTGAGGTTGAACTTAACCTCCATTTATCAGTTCGTTTGTGTCTTCCCATCTTTTGTTCACTTGCTTCATTATTTATTTCTGACCTTCGCCCTGCAATGCAGAGGCAGCAAAAAATCTCTTCAACCTCTCCTCCGCCTCCCCCGTCTCGCTCCGTCTCTCCACATACCTCCCTCGCTCCTGTGCTGCTGCCCTGCTCGTCTCCCCACCGGTGTGTGCTAGCATTTACCACCATTTACCTTCTCCCTCTTTCCATCCTGTTGACCCTTTGTTTTCATCTCTCTCCCCCATCCCTCTCTCTTTCAACAGCCTCCTTTGTTTTTATGTGCCTGAGTCTTTCCATCAAAACTCTTCTCTCTCTCTCTTCTCGCTTCATCTCCTCCCGCTCCAGTGCCACCTACAACACAGATCCCTCCACAAATGTCCACAAAACCTCCCACCAAAATTGAGCTCAGGGGACACTTGTGGGGGAGGTCTATGTGTTTGATGTATGTGAGCGTGCGTGTGCGTTCGTGCATGTAGGTGTTTGGGGGTTGTTCACGTTTCTATTTCAGCACATGATTTATAGCCTCCTTGGATCTCTTTGTGAGAGCGAGCTCGTGTGTGTCTCCAGTCAGGCTCCGTGCTGGAGAATGAATCGGTGTGCAAAAAGCAGAGAACGAAAATAAATTTAACAGCTAAGAAGTTTCTTTTGGAAGAAAAGAATTTGTGTTAGAAATTGTGATACGCCGATTAAAGATGGTTGTTTGTTGATGATTAATGATTGTAACATGAATCATACGGTGATTTGAAGTAATCAGTGACTAAGTTTTTAAAATAGTTTCCACACTGGAACTGTGTATTTCACGCCTTTATTCACTTTCAGAATCTGTGGCCTTTTTCAGATACTGGAAAAAAAGAGAAAGGATTGTTCCTCCTGCTACGCTGTGTTTATCGAACACTTGTCCTTGATTTTTGGTGTAAAACACTGTGAGTGTTTACCATCAACTCTGTAAAGGTACAAAGCCCTCCTGCATCTTGCAAGCTTTTTTGTTGTGCAGTTTTGTTGCCTTTTTTTCCCCCTCCACATTGCATCCTGATCTCTATCCATCCTGTTACCAGCAGAAATGTAATCTGTGAGCAATCAGTTGTCTGTTCCAAGTGACATGTGATGGAATCAATCAAAGGTCAAAGGTCGCTGCCTGAAGGTTTCTGTACATTATCTCAGACTCAGGGTCAGCAGGTGCAGCCTCGATGAGTCCTGTCACTTCTCCTCCATGTCGGCGTGTTTCAGTTCAGGCTGACAACTCAGCACTAAAGGAATAGTCCCTCATCAACTGAAGGACAGATGATAATAAACTTCATTTATGTGTGGCATTAAAATCCTAAAACAGATAAAAGAGGGAAAGAGCACAAATGTGCCAAGCTGATTTTCCTAAATCCCTTTTTAATGTTTTTTAGCGAATATCAGGCCCATTTCTCTTCACAGTTACTTATATTTTAGACTCATTTCATTCACAGTTATATTAATATTTGATGTGTTCTAAATCTATTTTAATTACACTGCACTGCATTCTCTCTAATTACTATTTTTCAAACCCAATTAAAGGTTGATCTCTGGAAAAAAAAAAATGTAAAAGGCTCAGTCCTGTAACCATGCCAACACGAGGTAAGAGGTTAACATGTGACAACAGGTTGATGAGGAAGAAAAAAGTAAATGTGCTTTATTCTTAGGGAAGCTAATGCTGGAGCTGCAGGTGCAGTTTTAGCTTCAAAGATTCTACTACTTCTATTAATTTAAACATAGTCAGCATCATTTTATACTTAATTGTGAAAAATCTTTGTTTACTGACATTTGTCATAAGTGGGAAAAATAACATAATCTAGATACAATAAATAAGCCAACTGGATTTATTGTGATGTATTGTCTTTTATCAGTATATTTCCTAATGCTGTGTCCTTAACTAAGTGCAACAAAGGCCTGAAAAGTTGTTGTGCATCTGTGCTTTCTAGAAAAAGGTAACAGGGGAAGACTCATGATGTGTAATACTGACATGTATTGTTGAATTACTTTTAAAACTGTCAAGGACATTGAAGCAATGCACTGATTTAGAGGATGGGGAGTTACTGATCATTAGTCAGTCCTTTTGAAGTTATCCAATGTTACGTCCCAGTGGGTGCCAGGGAGTAACAATTGATGTTAGGTGGGCTGAAGGAAGAGTGAGAGACGATTGTTGCAACAGTAATCAACGTTTATTGATAATACAACAAAAAAAAAAACAGGGCAATGAACGGAAAACAAGCTTGCCACGAAAAGGCAGAGGCCGCACTATCAGGACAAAGGAACTAAGGACAAACAAAACTAAACAAAACTAACAGCTAATTCAAAAGAAAAACCACCTTCCAGATAAACTGAAGGGGCTCCAAACCGCCACCCTCCTTTTTAAGGCCCAAAAGGAGAAAACCTCATCAAACATGTACAAGAAACACTCACAGCAGCACACAGCGCACGGTCGGCTGAGTACACCTGTGCTCACCCAATCACAGGTATCAACAACCCTAAAGAAAGAGGGAGGGAGGAGGGAACAGCACACACTGACACAAAACGTAAACTGTACCATACGTAACACGTAACACCAAATATTTGTTACAGGAAAGGTTCACATTTTGTTTCAAGTGTAATTGTTTCCCTTGTGCACACTGGCCACAAAGAGATTTTTTCAAATAACTTTCAGTGTAAGTAGTGGGAATCAAAATGCAGTTTGGGCAGGTCCATGACAAAAAATACTATCTAAATTTCACCCCAAACAAACATGTGGCTTCTGCAGGCTGTCCACCAAAGTCACTGTCTTTTTCAGTGTGAAATTCCCCCTTTGTGTTACCATCCCTCTGACATGGCTCAGCGAGCAAACACTGTACCGTGGAAGCAGAAAGAGAATTTCATACCAAAACTTTGGTAGAGTCTTACTCAGACTGCTGAAGGCTCATCTTATCTTCAGCTGAACTTCACTGTGACTTTTTACAGAGAACGAGGACTGTGGATTTTGTCCCCCATTTCTCCCACTGAAATCGCTTTAGGGAGGAATCTCTTTGCAGTCAGTGTGGACACTGGGAACAATTACAGCAACCAATAACAATTTTACTGTACATATGGGCACGTTATGGTTTTGATGGAGTGTCTGCAGCTCAGGACGTAGAACAGGTCATCTGCTAATCGGAAGATCAGAAGTTTGATCCCCAGCTCTTCTAGTCACATATAGAAGTGGCCTTTGATAAGCTACCAAAGACTCAGCCATGTGTTTGTGTGAATGATTTAGATTAATCGTCCCGAATGCATAATCATGTGTGCGTGAGATCCTGATGAGCAGGATGTCAACTCACATGGAATGACGTGTTCTGTAAAGTACTTTGAGAGGTCGGAAATCTAGAAAAACACCACATAAGTGCAAGACTGCTTAGTACAGCTCGAAACGTCAACCTGTCCTTCTCTTTTCTCCTAACCTATTCTAGACATCTCACGGTATTTAATTTGTGCAGGCTTCTGATGACACCAACCTTGACAAACTTATTTACAGAAAGTTTTCAGCCTGACCTTCCTGTCTGTGTGAACCACTGAGTCACCAGCACAATAGAAAGCACAGTGCTTTACAGTGTGTTGTAACAGCGAAACACTGCAGAGAAAACAGCCTCAGTCAGAAAGAACTTTTTTACATTATAATGGCAGACGTCAATTACAAACATAATGAAAACAAGGTCCTAAAATGCACAAGGACTTAATCTTGCAGATCTTGATATTTTTTCACTTTGCATGACTCCCAAGAATATATTTTCATGGTTAATGGGATAGTACTGTACCTAGCAGTGTTCTCAGAAAGGTAATTAGACTGCATTCCCCTGACCTGTCAAGCAGTCTGTTCATCAGGTTTCATCATTACTAATAATATTACTTTTTTTTTTTAATGAACGTTGTCAGTTTATAACCTTTTATAGACATATACAGTAACTAAGTAACTAAGTAACTTTCTTACTAAATGTAAGAAATATGTGTTTAGAGTTACTTCAAAACTAAATCTTTTCCCTGGCTTGTGTTTTACTCCTCATGAATAAAATCTTTGGCAGCGCATGTTGTTGCTTTGGAATTTCTTTCTGTGCTTGGCTCCCTTTCCAGTGGATAGGCAGAGTCATCTGGCTTGTGAGCTTCACTGTTCAGAGGACATCCAGGGTAAAGGTCAGTCAACAGGTTTTTTAGGAAAGCCGGGAGACAACATCTCAACAGGTTGAGATGACATCACTCCCTCTGCTGAGCTGCAGGCACAGCGATGACCTAAAAACCCATCTGGCTGTGTGTATGTGTGTGTAAAAGGCATTTAACCACAGATAATTTGAGAGGAAACATTTCCTGTCTAAGTGCTTGTGTGTGCAGTTTGTATGAGCGCGTGGCCTTCTGTGGGTGTTTATGCGCGTGTGTACATGCATTTCCCTATCTGTTTTCATGCAGGTAGATACATAATCTAATCTTTTACAGTCTAATAAATTCCAGTGCGCTTCCTTTGAAATGCTTTTTTTTTTTGCCACAACGCACAAGGCTGCCTTCCTGCGGATGAGATCTCTCCTCATTCCACTTGAGAATCAACGAGGCTGGACCATTGTTCTTAATCCTCTTAGTATCCACGGGTAAATGCCATGACATTATATTTTACCTTGAAAGCTGTTTTTACATGACATTTTTATTTATGTTTTTCATAACATACAGTGACAAATGAGATCACAACACACAGTAGCAACAGCTGAGTTTGTGAACCTTTAAAAGACTGATATCAAATTAGCCATGTCACAACACAGCTTAGAGAATGTAGACCCATAAACAAAACTGATTATAGACAGAAACGCTGCCACTACATAGAAACAGATTCTAACATTCAGTGTACTTGCAAAATGGCAATAAGGCATCAGCTGTTGTACTTTTTTAAATAAATAAATCAAACACTAATTTCCAACCCTGGATGTGATTGGACACAATAAAATTACATGCTTGAAATCTAGAAATAACCTCAAGTCGCTCAATTTAATTTAATAAAATTCACCGGGAACTAAGGAAGGTTGGTTTTCATGGGCTTCTTTAATGCAGATTGTCGTAAACAAAGAAGATGCTATCTCTTGAAATCTGGAAGTACGATCCTGAAACAAACACAATCCATCACTGTCGCCAGAGGTATTTGATACAACCAGAGAGAAACTAGTTGAATGCAAAAATAGTTTCTTATCGCATTATATGTTAAAGTTAAACCACAGAGTTGAGAGGCAGAACTTTAAGTAACATGAATCACTTCTGCCATCCTTTCTATGACAGAGCTGGCTACAGATGGGAAGATGTCAGAGAACAAAACCTTTAAATCTGAGCCTTTTCGCTCTTTGTGGGTCTTTGATAAAACTGCTGAAATAAAACCACCAAGGAACTTTTCATTTTGAATCAACTGTGTTCACATTCAATTTAAATGCAATTAATAAAATAATTTAAAATTGGAACAGACTCCTGACTATTTGAGTTAAAAATTGAGAATCATAACCTCATAGGAATTCAAGTTACAACATCTTTGCCGTTGGGAGTGGCCACAAGGACAACAGCAGTTTAAGCAAGATATTTATCTTAGCTGTTGTAATTCTTCCCTGAAGAGACACTTTCAAACAAGCCAAAGGTTATTCATGATGAATGAACTGCACCTTGAAATGTCTCCTTTTATGCAGCCACAAAGCCGCCTTGGCTGCCATCACACAACACACACACGATCCAGTCTAAACACATAAACGTTAAAGTGAGATCCGTGAGATCTTGATGTTCTTTGAAGAAATGCGATGGAGCTTCTCAGGCTTGTCAGGATAAAGTGAAGCACCACTTGTAGACTGCGACAAAAGAGGGAACACTTGATGCTGCTGCATTAGCTGCAATTCATCTTTACACATTTGTTTCATTCACAGAATTTGATGTATTTGTATGTTCTGTGATTTCCACCTAGCAATGTCTATTTTCTCTCTTCATATGCATGATCCCATACATTTCGTGTCTACATTCATGTGCAGACATAGACATTAATGAAATAATAATACTGGCAGACATAAAGGCATAGTCAATAAACCTCTAGTGTGGCATACAAAATGCATTTTGTGATACGGGAATTTTTCAGGACACGGAAACACGTTTCATTTGTGGCACGTGTCAAACATCTGACACTGTTTGGACATAAAATCGCTGGAGGAAGAGCTTTGTTTTTGTCATATGGTAATACAAATCAGGTGCATCGCATGGCCTGTTATTGGGTGCAAAATAACTGAAAGTAAAAATAAAAACAAAACAAAAGACAAAAAGCTTTCACCTACCAAAATCCTGTGGGGTATAAAAAGTAAAGTAAATTAAAATATATTGAATCTATATTAAAATAACACACGACTGCAGCGAAAAAGTAATTTGGTTTCAAATAATGACAAAGTGGTCCACTACAATTCTGGAGGTCCGTCCTGGGAGAGCCAAGGTGTTATCAATATTTCATGACTCTAATAATGTAGTAAATTATATCCAATGGAATCGAACAACACATAAATGCATATTGACAGGATGTTACCTTTCATTCTACATTATGCCCAAGAGTTTTGGCACACACGCTGCACAGAAAGCATGTGTGTGAACTCTTTAATCCTTAATAAGAAGGCATTGATTTCAATTACACTGCAGTGTGAGGAAGCATTGATTTAGATTACATTACACTGTAAATACAGAGTGGGCATGTAAATCACTCCATAATTTCTCTCACCTTTTTTGGGGGTTATTATGTGTGTGCGTGTTGGAGGACAATTTGGCTGTGAGAGGTTAAAACAATGTAAGAACAGAAGCCACATAAGGCCAGCCATATGTGATGGCCCCTTAAAAATTATTGTGTCACCACAAACAAAGTGGTGTGTGTGTGTGTGTTCGTGGATCACAGCGCTCTTTACAATTGGTCAACAACCAGATGGGGGGCTACAGAGAAAGAGAGGAAAACTGAGTGAAATATGCAGTGTGGGACAAATGTATTGTTTTTTTACTCCAGCTATTACAGTAACGCGTTGATCTCTCAACTACCGCTGTTTCCATTTAATATAAGTTCACAAGTATTAAGTTTCAGTCAAGAGATTTTTGTTTCAGTTGAGTTATTCCTACCGAGATGAGGGATGTCTGAGATAAACATTAATTATAAAAGCCCACAGGAGTTATTAGCAGTTCCAATTAAACTTAATCATGCTGTAATTGAAGGAAAGTTCTTATTAAAAACTGTCTTATTTATAGATAAGTGGACACAGTGACACAGCTACAGTATTAACAACAGAGCGCACTGGGCCACTGCAGACCAAGATAGTTAATATTTGAGATGCAACTTAAATACAACTAATGGAAAATATTTTCTTCTCCATGCATCATGTGAACTCTTATTGTTAACTCTAATGACATTATCAAAATTAGACACCTGCATATACATATGTATAAGTATTATAAGTACATATTATAAAGTATAATGAAGGCCACTGTAGATACAGTGCCTTTTATGTACATGCATATCTATGTCTGCACATTCTGTCTCTAACAACATCTTTCTTGGCTCTTTGACATAATCATGCTGCATTATGGGAAGTGAAGTAGGCATTCCCAGAGCTTGACTCATACCGCAAACTGTACGGAGTACAGTAGAGTATGTAAGTACCACTTTAAATAGAGTTTGAGAAATGAGCATCAATTTAAACGTGTTATTTGAAAAAAAAGCCTTGTATCCACATGTCTTTTTGGTAAAAAAAAAAAAAAAAAGGTTCCGTGGTGATAATGGATGGTATATGTGCTGCAGGGAGGACCACTTACTGTAAAGTTTGATGTCAAAGATTTTTTTTGAGATTCTTACATTGTCTGGTATATTATTATATTATTATTTACATTCAGTAAAATAATTACTCAAGAAACACACACATGAAACATTTAGCAGTTGAGCCTACAAGAAGTACATAAAATATGCAGTCTAGTACTTACTTTTTTGGCTTTCTAAACTGACAGCATTATCTTTTTCACCATTTCTGATAAACTGTCTTTCCCTTCTCTCCAAGAAAATAAAAAAATAAAACCGTACGTACTGGTATTTCCCAGTCAGCGCGCTGACTGATGTTTGAAGTAAAGCAACTTTGTAAGGCTGCTGAGTTAAAGCAGCAGCCTCAGCTACACTCTGAGAATCGATTGATGGCTTAGCATGTACGCGCACACTGCTCTCACACACAGACATGCACACTCTCACTCACACACACATGCACTCATATTAAACAGAAGTGGTTCAGTCAGGGGACAGCCAAGTTGTTGAGAAAGATGGGGAGAGCGAGATGGAGAGCAGAAGTGGAGGAGCCAGAACTGAGCGGAAGAAGAGTGGCTTTAGTCAAACTTAAACTCTCTCTGGCACGGAAGACTAATCACGTAACTATCTCAGCTTTATTTACCGCTCGCTTCTCAACTCCGGGATGTCCTTGGATCATAAAATAAAGTAGAAAAGAGGGAGAGTTTCAGGAAACGGTGACTGTATTATCTGCCACAGTGTGATGTGACAGATGTGGAGGATAAAATGACTTGAAGAACACACAATAAGAGCCGGTCTCACTTATGTGTCTTTTGAAAAAGTGCAGTGAAATGTCCTTTTTGACTCAAAGGCACAAATGAAAACAACATTGCTGTTATTTTCACTACACTGTGAAGCTCAGGTAAAAAAAAACGGGCCTCTTTCCTGATTCATTTGTTGTCAAGCTTCCAGATGTATACTTGCGTTATCTTGTCAAGTGGCGCCTGTTGTATGGCTCGCTGGAAAAGGTTTATTTACTGATGGACGAGCGATCAAGTTGTTGAAGTTATTACAAATATAAAATGAAACATGACTCAACTCAAACTGTTCCCATTTCTCGAACTAGTGAAGTCAAGAGAGAAGAACAGTCTGTCTTCTGCCGTCGCAAAGACAATTCAGTTCAATTCAAACTTTATTTCAGACTAACAAGGGGATCCATAGCAATGAAAAAAACTGGGAATAAGACACACAAGATATAAGACAAAGACAACTGGATCGATTGAGAGGCCATGTCCTTGGTATTCCTGTTAAATCATCACAAGGTAAGTGAAAAAATATTTTTTTCATCTTGAGCCAAGCTTCAAGTTTGAGCCTCTTCTTTTAAGACCGCTCTCTGTGTCCCCTGCTTTCGCTTTCTTCTGTCTCACAGCAGTCCCACTGTGTCACAGGAGAAACAAAGGAGCACGGGAGAGGAAATGACAAGGAGAAAAGGAGAGTGGAGCCAAACAAGGAGAAAAGGAAGGGAGGCAGTTGCACACATCTAACAAGTTCTGATCAAAATTCAGAAGTGGATCAAGTGGATATGAAGTTTGCTTCAAACAAAAGTCCCCCCCCCCCTCCCAAGCTCTCTTATGCCTCAATTTCTTTACCCCTGGTGCTCTTATCATCTTTCCCTGTTCCTCACGCCAGCATCTTCTTTTCACACCTCCTCCAACCCAAGCCCCATCTCTCCGTTTCCCTCAAGGCCACGGGTATCTCTCTGCTGTGCTCTGTTTGCCTCGTACACCCCTCTTTCCCCACTCTGCTCTTACTTGCCTCTTTCACTCACCCGCTCCACCCTCCCCGGGGCCCTCGGCTTCCTCTCTCTCCCCGCAACTGATGAAAGGAGGAATAAATGAAGGAGTGCATGTTAATTTGTGGTGGCCACTCCTGACAAGCTTTAATCAGAGCGGGGAATCGCGAGCCAAATCATCCCGAATGCAGAGACGGAGAGTGGGAGCGAGAATTTAGTCAAGGTCAGAGGTTTCGGAGGTTTGAGGGGACTTCACTGTTGTAATAGGGTCACACCTTTTGGTCCACCTCATTCCCTGATCTAAGACTCACAGTCAACATAGCTGATTACTTGTGACCGTTGGACGGATTTAGTAGCTAGTGCTTGCTTGAATGTAAGACTGCAAAAACTTTCACATTTCCAAAAGAGGAAATGTCTAATGTACTAATTTGTATCTACCTCTTTATTCTATTCCTGAGCTAACAACGCGGAGAAGTGAGGTGTGGGCTGTCTCTCTCTCTCTCCATGTCTCTCTTCTCTCTTGATCGCACCTGCATTTGACTGATCCAGTCAAGTCTGAACAAATTGATTAGAGCCCTCAAGCAGTGGTGGGAAAAGTTCTGTGGATCCTTTAACTTTACATTGCTTTAAGTAAAAGCACTAACACAACAATCTAAAAATACTCCATCAGAAGTAAAAGTCCTGCATTCAAACTGGTTGGTTTAGTCCAGTGGTCACAAGATCAGTCTCAGAGGTCATGAGATGATTATTGGGAGAGTGAAGAAGAGAAAAAAACTATTTCTGAAGCCCAGTCAGTGTAAAATGTTTAGTGGTGTTTCTACAAGTCATCTGGAATGTGACAAAGAGCCCCAAATGGATATGTTTTTTTTTCTGTAAAGGTTCACAGACCTGAAAGGTTGTGTGTGTGTGATCATGTATTTCATTTTCTTTTATCTAAAATCTTGACTCGAAAAGTAACATGTATTTACTTTCTTCCGCTCACATATAAACTAATCATATTACAGAAGCTAAAGATGCTCTAGCACTTTAATGTTATTTTATTTTATATTTATGGTCATAATAATGTTGACTACGGAAGTAGGAGTTCATTGTCTGGTTGTATAAAAGGGGAAAAAGACATAGCTCTGCCACAAAGGGAAAAGTAATGATGTTTCTGTGATCCTGAAAGGTGGAAATGGTATGGAATAGATAATAATAAAGGAGAAAGCCTAGACTGAAATCCCTATTTCTCTATGTATAGCACAAAAGCACAGAGACATGAGGCATCACTTCCTTTGAGCAGTGGACAGGTGTTTTTGCTGCTGTATAATTAGCTGAACTCACACCTGTTATACAAGGTTTTTTTATCACACAGAAAATCAGCAGTCTTATTTTACTCTGAACGCTTGATAAGCAACAAGCCGCCAGCATGAAAGTCATTCGACTTCTGAAAGTCATCTGGCTGTGGCACTGAGTTGAGTTTTTAGAGGCACTTCAATCGTCCTAATTGGACCGCTCTTTTCTCCTTCTCTGTCTCCCATCAGGTTATCAGTCTACAGTCTCCAAAAAAATTGCTGGATGTCAATTGATGGATTTCTGTAACAAGCCTTAAAAAGTGTAATGCTTAAGGGAGTCTCACTTTGCCTCATCTCTTTCTCCTCTCTCACTCTCTTTACCTCTGTACCTCTCACTCTTATCAAAGGCTCGATAGTGAGCGGTGACAGTCCCAAAGAGGAGGGGAAAGAAAGGGATGTCTGTTTTCTTCCCTCGCTGCTGCACGCTCCCATCTCTTTTCTCCACTCCTGTTTTGATTCGCTCTATTTTCTGCATTGTCACATATCCAACATCCTGCTGAATGAAAATAAATCCAGCTGATGGATGGAGAATCACAGCTGGAGAGAAACTGCTAAAAATATGGGGACTTTTGGTGCGGCCAAGTCAAAGCAACTAAATCTTTTTCTCTCTCTCTCTCTCTCTCCTTGTCGCTAAAAATGATGCTTAAAGACTTGTGATGACTCACTGCTCACTGACTCTTCCAAAGTAGTCTTTCTTTCCCAGATCTGGCAGCCGTACAAGGAAAATTGAATTTTTCATGCCATCTTTGACAATCATTTAAGTGTGTTATCAAAACACTATGGCAGCAGCCTTGTGTGTGCCAAAGTAAACTTTAATGGAGCAGAAAGGACTAATTGTACATTTCCTACTTCTATGATTGGAGCAGAGTGACAGGGCTAAGCCAAGACAGACTCCACATCGGCTGTGAGGCAACAGACCATGCAGTCGTGTGGGCCAGTTGAGGCAAAGCCAAAGACAAGCAGCTGGCGCCAGGCAAAGTACACCTTAAAGTAACTGTCTGTGACATACTGTGTGTCTGAATTAAAGTCTATTTTACTACCCGTTATCACAGATGAATGTATGTAAAACACAATGATTCACAACTTGTCATAAAAGCTGTTTGTACTTACTGCTGTAATTGGCCGTTTGTGATGTGCTATGTGTTTAGAGATGTTCCAGTCTTTGTTAAGAATGAATCAAAGAATGTGCTAAGTAGCCCTGAGAAGTGATCGCATCCAGGGTCGAACGGATGAAGAAAAGACACAAAAGAAAGTCAAACATTCTCAAACTGCATCATCACACTGTAGAATTCAGTAGACACAGTTGGAGCTCTCAGTGGAGGACATGCATGCTAAACAGGGGAGGGACCGTCCAAAAGACAGAACGCTGGCTTTGGCTTTCCAAAACAAAAAAAAGCCCACAAGATAAGTGAGGCAAGAGAAAGGACGCAGATGTAGCTCTCGGAGCGGGGCTCTTTTTTTTCTTTCATAACTTATGAACCACAGCGTTCACTGAATAACTTTGATGTTGAGCCAACTCGTGTGATACTATTAGTAACTGCTACCAAATGCTACCAATCTGATGTATAGCATGTACACTGTAGGCCCAAGGTGGAGTCCAGACTTACATATTAGCTAGTTCACATTATAGGCTAAACTTTAAACACGTTAACCTTTAAAAAGTCAGCGATATAAAGGCCACAAATGATGAGGTTTCACATATTCGTTCCCATCTTCGGGCCTCTCTTTAAAGCTTCTACCCCAAAATCCATGAATGAACTATTGCTGGAGGACAAGTCCACATGAGGGTATTAGGGAGAGGAGCACATCGTTATCATTGGATTTAGCCTTTTCTTCTTTTGTCATTATTTTCCGTCTCTGCTGTTCTTGTAGGACTATTTCGCTAGCTTTAACCCCCGAGCCTTACCTAGACTCCAGTCATGAGCAATGAAGGCTGATGATAATTATGAATCAGTGGTCCCTGCTTAAAGTTACAGTCAGTAACATTTAGAAAACAGTGGACTGAGCTTCAAGATTTGAGTCCAACTTCCAGGTCCCAACAGCTTGCCTCCAAAGGCCCACCACGCAGAGTTTCTCAGTCTAATTCTTAATTCTTAGCTTGCTTTTCTTCGTTGATCTTCTGTTTACTTTTCTTTTATGTAAACTGACTTTTGGTCATATTTGCCAAAACTATCAACGTGTTCTATCAGTAATACATAAGACAGATAATCTATGAAAAAATCAGGCTCCTCCTCCTGCTGCCTCTAAGGCAATTTGACAAGAATCCACTGTGGCCAGGTCAAAACAACCAATCAGAACAGAGTATCTGATGGAGGGTCAATCTCTGCTCCTGTAAACAACATGGATAAACAACAACCTGGCAATGAGAAGACAGCAGTTTACAGCAGTTTACTTTGGGTGGCATTGCGGCTTAGTTGCCTTTGGATGTGTTTAGGCCTGCTAGTGTAAATGTATGAGTAGGCTCATCTCAGTTAAGTCAGACACTTCCCTAGTCTCACCTCTCTGACAAGATGTGAGTCGAAAATGCGAAGGTGATAAAAATGAAGAGGAAACAGACCAGAGGGAACCGTTAAACGAAGGAAGAGTTGAAAATGAGGAAGGGAAGATGGAAACAGTAAAACACAAGTTGTGAGATGCCCAAAGAGATGGCTGAAGAGGTTATGGTAGGAGCTGGAGAAGCAAAATGGTGGAAAGTGATGGAGGACTTTATAGAACAAGATACTCAGAAGTTTCAGTATGCAAAAGTAAGCAAAGTTGGCACAAGGACACATTCAACAGTGCATTTCCTTTTCTGTATGTCTGGTATTTTCCCCTCTTTCATTCTACCTCCTGCTTTCACCCTCACTTTCAGCGAGTTATTTTCTGTCTAAGTATCTTCCCTGCAGTGTAGGTGAGCACGGTAATGGGCCTCATTGTCGATTTGTGTGTGGAAGTGAATATTTTGTTTGGTTTTATTTTTAAGTGTATTTTAGGACCACATGTGTCGGAAGGAAAGCAGGCGCGCGTGCGTAAGCATTCTTGAGAGTATGTGCAGAAAGGATCAGGTGGAAGATTACCTGTTCAGAGAGTTACAAACCTGCTGTAGAGTTCACCTGCGGAGCGCTGACACAAACAGAAGGCAATAAACCACCTGAAACACAGATGACATCTGCTCTCATTACTTCAGAGCAGCCAGTGTAAGACTATAATATTACTTTCAAAGCTAGCGGAGTTATCTTTAATTAATATTCACTTGTACGAAATTTCACAAACTCCTCAGATGTTACCTGGGCTTAGATAAACTGTGGCTTTCTAAAGTGAGCGCCTTGGTGTGCGCTGTGTATTTTACCACATATCGCTGCCAACTCGCACAGATTTTTCGAGCTCCACACAAAGCACAGCACCAGTTTCAACGATCTTTGGCACAAAAACACTCACTTTTTAGATAATTGGCCAGTCTAATACATCCGCTAGCAAATTATAAATTTCTTTGAAAATGATATTGGAATGGCTGCATTTATCTTGACCAATCGAGGGGCTGAGACAAAGAAATGTCAACAGCCTTCCGGGAAATATTACACTAGAGCCAAATCACAGCAAATTACGCTCATATTCTTAAATATACAGTGTGGGTGGCGCGTTGGTCAGCTGAGGAGATCTCATGAGTTTCTTCAGAGGGCAAAACAACAACAGAACTTGCTCAAAGCTATACGTCTCTCCTGTAACACCAATTAAGGTTTATTCTTTTTCGTACAAAGAGATCTCAGCTTTATTATGTTCTCCCCAGTCTAAACTGTGATTAAGTTTAATAGCTAACCATTCACACGAATGACCGTACTGCAAGGTGTCTGCAGTTCATGGCCAAATACACTCCCTTCTACAGAAAAGTACACAAACGAAAGTGCAGGAGCTTTAAGTACAAGTTACTTCTTAGGACTTTAGGCATTTACATTTTGAAAACTTCTTACAAAACACAGCTAAATAAGAAAAAAAAAAACTTTTTACAAGTTCTAACCCTGTGCCCCTTTGTTCATTGCTTTTCTCCTCCTGGAAAATGTTAGAATATTTTCAACTGATTAAAAATAATTTGGGGTGACCTGCTAACATAGCCCTTCCTATAAAAACGCACCTTTCCATCTATCTTAGTAACAAGATACTTTGTTAGCGTTTATGAATATGACTGATATAACATTAATTAATTTCGCCCTCATCATCCACTTGCTCTAACAACATGGGTGAGGGAGGTGTACAGATGTGCAGCTCTGCCTCCTCACAAACAAGAAGAAATTTTACAGATCAAGATCAGAAAATTCCAAACGAAAACACACTACATGATATTAGGATCATCAAACTTCCCGTGCGGCCAGAGATATATTTCCTGAGTCCTTCTACTACATGAGCTTCACATATGTTTTCTTTCTTTCCTTCTAGTAGTTGACTTGTTTGCTATGGGCTACTGTGGGTCCACACGTAATCTGGAAAAACAGCAGAGCAGTTTGGTCCAAACTCTTCCAAATATCAACCAGGGCCACCGTTGTAACACTAATCTTGTATGAAGGCAGCTCAGGAAGTGAAAACATAATTTCTAAAGAGCCCATTTTAGCAGATATTCTCTAGATTCTCCCCTGATTCTCTTGTGGGGCAAATCAGGGGTAAATCATCCAAAATAACTTGAAATATAAGACTGGCATAAGGGAAACACACACATATCTGCCCGAGACACATACAGTACAAATGCTGTTGAAACCAAGCTATTTGCTGTGATGGGCTTTCGTAAGTGGTTACCATGGTGAAAATTAGCAAGCCAAACCGCCTGCGTTGATTACCCTTTCAGAGATATGGGGATACAAATAGCAGTAGTTAATCTTGTTTAGGCCACACAAATTCATTGTGACAGCTCGGCTGCTTCAACCCTGCAGACTGTCGCAGTGTAAATTGAACAGACTGATTGTAAGAGAGGGAAAGAAAGGAAGAGAAGGCTACTATAAACTAAAAAAAAAAACAAAAGCAAGAAATAGTTTGGATTCTAGTTTGTGCTGAATTTAAATTGTTTGCCATAGTCTGAGCATTATTTTTTAAAGTTAACTTTTAAAATAGAAAATAGAATTGCAGTATTTTGTATGCAAGTATGTGTTGGCCAAACTATGACCGTGCAGGGGTAGCTCTGGGTGAGTTATAGTCCCACCATTTTTCATAATTTGCCAATTAACATGCAGGGAGATATTGGAGCCATTAAAAACTTCACAGTCCAAGTAGACAGGCAGGCAGAGACACACACATATGCACAATACACACAGTGACACACATATGCGAATGCACATATTTGCATACAGTTGAGAGCCAGTTAAATGCATACACAGCAGTGCAGGTACATCAGCTCCTAGAAGCATTTAGAGGCATCCCTTGAGTCTTAATAACATCGGCAAATAACACCACAGAAACAAACACGCATCGGCTGATTTATGGGTGTAATGATTGCATAGGTTGTAGAGGGTCATACATCTAAGACCATAAACCTCTCCCTGGGGGAGTATATAGAGTGTGGTATATAGAAAACTGTATAAGTTAGATAAAGGGGAAGCAGATCAGCAGCAGTGTTGGGCGGTAAAGCAGATACTTAATCAGAAATGTTGCAAGGAAGTGGTGCCTTTTGAACCACAGAGACATAGGGGATCTCTGAGGAGGAAAGATTAAAAAAAAAAAAACAACAAAAATAAAAAGTGTACTGTATCGCCTCCCTCCCCCACACAAATAAAACACACAAACCAAACAAACATTTGCATGATCCCCTGCAATGATTATGAGGTATTAGAAAAAAAGAGCTTCCACTTTGTGCGAAGCCCCAACTGGTAAATTTCTATGTGGAATAAAATAAATGAATCAATAAATAATCCCATCCTACACGCAAGTTAAGTACAAAACACTGTTTTTTTTGTTTTGTTTTTTTTCTGGTGAGCCCGCTTGGATGACTTTGCTGTAAACACACAATACAGGAGCTCTCCTTGTGCAGGATGTTTGCTGAAGAAAATTCCTCTAGCCATTATAGTCTTGCAGCTCTAATTATGTTGTCTGTCTAAAATATATTTTCTCCAGCAGATTCCTATTGTATCTTTGCTATTGTTTAGATTGCATTGCTCCTGTATACGGTTCTTCCCATTTGGCCTCAAACACAAATTGATTTTTGAACACCCCCTGTAATTTTCTGTAATTTCCCATTCGATCGCTTGTGCCCTTAATGCAGCCATGTGGTTGTGCTCCAAGTTTTCGCGTCACTGAATTGAGCATGACTGTGCTGCATCACACACACACACACACACACACACACACACACACACACACACAGTACAGAATACATGGATTTTTTTTTCAGCTGAGACATATGATACAAATGATTTCTCTGTCATAAAAAAAGATTAAAGAGGAGGTGAAGAGGGTGGAGTACGGGGAGGAGAAAGAATAAACAGAATGGGGCAGGTAAATGAAAGTGTTCCATTAAAAAGACAAATTGGTTTAATCTATATTTAATCCCCTGTTCAGCTGCTAGGATCATCATCATCTGGACAGCCATGTAGTCACCTATGACCCATAAAAGTCAATACGCCATTAAAATAAAATTGCACTGCTGATGATTTGACTGTTTCAGCAGCCATATTCCTTTGTTTTCAAAATCAGGAAATTAGAGGCCCTCAAAATATTTCCCTGGAAAGGTTCATACTTACTTAGAAGCACTCTTATGTAAAGTTAATTATTTTTCCCCTTTTTTTTTACATTGGATTTCTTAATCATTTAAATAGATTTTCTGACCTTTTTCTGACAGTAAAAATGTTTCCTGTTTCCTGCTGAAGACACTGTTAACTGTATTTTATGGTATATATGTGCCATGTGCCACATTACGGTGCTATTGTGCCATGGACAAGAGGAGAAAAATGTTAAGACAAAAACAGCCACTGATTATGCTGAACATTGTGTCAACTAGATGCAACATAGTTAGATCTTTGAGTAACTTTATTTTACCAGGTTTAATCTATACTACTGATTTATTTTTCTGCCGTGATGCCGGGGACATCAGAACATCACAGGCTCCCATCATGTGTGAGGCCAACGTTGCCAGGTGAGCTTAATACCTTTTATGCTCACTTTGATCTCCTCAACAGAGAGTCAGCTGTCAAGTCCGCTCCACCTCCAGATGACTGGCCACTATCAGTATCCACAGTGGATGTGAGAAAAACCCTGCCGAGAGCGAATATGAGCAAAGCCCCGGGGCCTGATAACATCCATGGTCGAGTACATGTAAGAACTTGTGCCAACCAGCTAGCTGTCATCACTGACATTTTTAACATCTCACTGTCACAGAGGACTGTTCCCACCTGCTTCAAAACAACCCCCATAGTTACTATACTTAACAAGTATATAGTGTCTCGTTTAACTCACTACTGTCCTGCGGTGCTCATCTCCATTGTGATGAAGTGCTTTGAGAAACTGGTTCAACATCCGATGCAGCCTGGATTCTCACCAGTTTGAATTCAGACTCAACAAATCCACCAAGGATGCCATCTCCACTCTTCTCCACTCAATATTCAACTTAAATATGCATACATCAGACTGCTGTTTGTTGATTTCAGTTCAGCACAACAACAACACAATCTATTGGTATTGGATGTCCTCACAAGCAGACCCCAAACACGTCAGATTGGTGGTCACACCTCCCCCACTCTAGTGCTCAATACAGGAGCCCCCCAGGGCTGTGTGCTCAGCCCCCCCTGTTCAAGCTGTACACCTATGACTGCAGTCCCTGATGTGGGGAGAACTCTTGTCAAGTTTGCGATGGAAATCAACAATCATTCAAAGTCGTGCACAGAGAACAACCTACTGCTCAATGTCCACAAAACCATGGAGCGCATTACGCATTTTAGAAAGAAAGGAGCAGAAAACATACACCCCTGTCTACGTCAGTGGAGCTGAGGAGGAGCAGGAGAACAGTTTCAAGCTCCTGGGAATCAGCATCACACAGAAACTGTCAGAAGAACAATAAAAATCATGCTGATTGAAAACATCGCAAGCTGATATGGTTTGTTCACAGCCCTGGACGGGAGGGCTCTGGAGCGGGTGCCTGAAACTTTCCAGAACATCATTGGTTCTCATCTACAGGCATCAGTGACATCAGTAAGTCTGATGCCTGCGTAGAGCCTGAAAATATTAATAGACAATACCCATCCCAGCCACAGCCTGCTCACCCTGCTTCCATCTGGCAAGAGATGTAGAAGTATCCACTGCTGTACCACCAGACTCCAGAGCAGCTTCTTTCCTCAGGCTGTTAGACTTCTAAATTTATCCTCTGTACACTGCCAATATTAATAGTTTTGTTCCATCTCATTTTTTGTATATAAAGAGACTTAAACTTAAATTATGTTTCTACAACCTTGTGTTGTAAAATAGCTATTTAAATGAACCCTTGTACTCTAGAAATTTAGCAGCTGTCATATGTGAGAGTTTCTATCAATAGAGTTTCCATATTCTCTTTACAAAAATGATTTTGGAGATCCTCTTAGGGGTTATTTGGAAATGAGTGGCTGCTGAGAATAAACAATTCAGCAACTGTTTTTCTGATTTCTGTACTGGCTTTGTTGAGCTAAAAAGAGTAAACTACACTCTGTGTGTTTGTATGGCTCATTTGTGTAAGTGTTTATGAAAAATAATGGAGGTTATATCATGGTTGTGGCAGCAGAAATACCATCATGTGGCTTAGATTAATTACTGGTGTTGGCGTAACTACAAAAGTTTGTAAAGCAAGCCCAAAGTTTGGCTGGATCATATTACATCCACTCTCTGTTTGGAGCCTTGACATTAATGTCCCCAAAAAATCCCCCCTCATATAACATTCATTTACTGCTCATTCATAATCTTCCCTTTATGTTCTCAGAACAGCCCGCCCCATTCCTCCCCTTGCTGGTGTTATCTATCACAGACACTTTAAGACAAGTTTAATCTTCCTGGTGGCTCTTACTTTTCTTTATTTACAATTTAATTCTGCTCCTAATGCCTTTGGAGTTTCCTTTTGCACAGAAAGGGCCACTCACCCAATCACCTATATTTATGTGTTTTGGACAACTCTCTGTCTTATCTCTAAATTTTATCGCCTTCTTTTTACTGTTGATATGAAACCATAGTCAATTAGTTTATTATGGCAATCCTGTCTGCAACTCATAAACTACAACAACTGCAAAACAAAGTAGTTGAGTTTAGCTGATAAATTATCTCAAATAATAAATAACAAAGTAACCCCATCTTATATGGGTGAGTTAGCAAACTTTAGTAAAACATAATATTGGCAGAATTAAAATGAACCAAGAAAATATTGGCGCCCTAATTGAAGCTTCTGCTTCCTTTTTCTGCCAATCATTAGTCGATTTTAGGGCTAAACTTTGCATGCATGGCACAACTGAAGCTCAATCTAATGCAACTGCCAACAGCAAAGACAACAACAAACATTTCTCTGTAACAGCCTTGGGATCCGGTGGATGAGGCAGGGGATTGGAAATTTTCTGTTTTGTGTTTATTATATAATTATCTTGATTTAGCTGTACTGTACCATAATAATCAAATCATCACCTTTTCTAAGATGTCTAGTTATTGATTGTTTCTTCCTGGAAAGTTAATGGATAAATATAGAGTACAGTTAATTTGAATAAATATTAATTCAAGGCTTACTTATCCACTGGCAAAAAGGCACATCTATGCTGGATTTATCATGCTTAATTAATGTCTACAGAGCTTAATTTTCAATAAGAAGTAGTAAACATGAAATATGTTTTATACTTTTGTCATTGTCATTCCATTACGTATCTCTAAAAATGAACTTTGTACTGGATTATTCTCTAGTGCCAATCCTAATCCTAATGTACACGCCCTTTATGTACTGAATGTAATGGGTGTGAAGAAGACGTATTTTAGTTTTCTTTCATTGGCCACTACTGGCCAGTACCTGCCTGTAATAATCCAGCCATAAATATATTTTGAGAACATTTGTTTTCACAGCCTTTGGGGCTGTCTGTGTTCCCATTAGTTTGCAAAACTTGTGTTTGCCAAATGGACTGTCCAAAAATAAAAGACAGAATTAAATTGTTTTCATGTTAAATATAGACATTTGAGAACAATTCCCAGGTTCCCCAGAAAGCAATAAAACTAGCAATCAAATGCATTTTCAAACAATTAGCACTATTTCAGCAATGGTACCTAGAATATGAGTTTAAATATTTGTGATTTAGATGAACAAAACACACACTAAAACCAGACACTAAAATCAGACTAAAATCAAGTACTATAAAACATTATTTATAACAGTTATGATGGCAAGTCTGTGAGTTTGTGTGTGTTCTCTGGTCACCATAAAGCAACCTCATCCTCAGGGGACTCAGGATCTACTTAGCACAAATCATCTTTTCTTGCTGACAAAACTGTGTCGTCAGCATAATGCAGCACTGGCCAGTTTCCTACCAACTTTATACAGGGACTTTATCACTTTCCCAAATGGGGAAACTATCCTGGCTCGTTCCAAACCTCTGGACCAACTCACGATGCAAGTTCCAACCACCAGTCACCACCAAGTGCTTAAAGTGACTGTAACACTGGAGAAAGTCTTTTCTTTCACAAATTACATTCATATGCAACTATGTTGAATTGGAAAAGTAGATTCCATTTTGTCTTCAGGATTGCATTTTCCTGACAGAACATCAATACTGAACGTACCCCTAAAATGTTTACTGTCAATGTTTTCGACTGGACTGTTCTTCAGTATTTGCACTGGGCACAGAAAATGCCACTGAACGGAAATCAGTATAATCAATATTATCATTTGTAGGAAACAGGGGTGGTGGAGGGCAGATCAGCCCATTTTCTGCTTCTTATGTGAATGGAAAAATAAATAATGCAGGCATGTCTGTGAAAAAATTACATAAGTCGTACCAGCACTGAATTATCCATCTTTTCTGTCAGTCGCTAACAGACAAAAGCATGTAGCATCACACTGTCATACTAACAAAAAAATGCATGCATGTGTATACACACAGATGTTACCTGTCATAAAATCTGACAGACATTTGGAGAAGCTGACACAAAGTCCTAATAACAGTGAGGGCCAAGGAGACTGTAATAGATTAATGACCGTTCCAGTGAGGTCCGAGATCAAATTGAATCAAGTTATGTTTAGCTCACTCAGATCTGCGTGTGTGTATAAAAGACCTCTGATAACTTTTTAAAATTAATTTATTATTAATGTTATTTTTTGCTAAACCCTCAAACTCTGCTTAACATGATTGAGTATGATGAGTGAGGCCGAAGAGTGAGCAGATCTTCCCTCTGTGGAGCAGCTTTGTCCTGTCTTTACCCCCAAACCTCAGGTGGCCCAATCAAGCACTGGGCCTTTGAAGTATAACTGACTGCAGGCCTTCACACTCTGCTCTGTGTGTGTGTGTGTGTGAATAGTTTGTGTCTGAACCAGTGCATAATTGTGTCCACATCTGCAAATGCTTCTGATAGTGCCAATGTGTGGGTGTGTGCGTGTGTGAGAGGGAGAAAGAGAGAAAGATTCTCCTGCTACAGGAGCAGCATTAAGGAAAGGATAACAGTTGTCCATCTGATTTGTTTCCCATGACAAAAGGGATCAAAAGAGTCAGTTCTCCCTGACAGAGCAGCTAAGCCCCCGATGATAAATGTGTCATTGATCATCAGAAAACATCTACAACAAAACCAAGTTTGCACCAGTGTTGTGTTTGCACAGTATCCCCATGGATGACTCCATTGTCATCCCCATGGCACAGTCCATTACATTTTCCTACTAAACTGCAATTACAAACAATGCTTTAAATAATTTTAGGCGATTGACTGTTTAGTTATGGCTGACATTATTATTCTGTTATGTAACATTTTTTTTGCACATATTTGGAATACTGTGGCTGAAATCACAGTAGCACTAATGTCTTGACCAGGGTTTCAGTTTTTTGGGGGTGGGAGCAGGGGCATCGTAAGTCCTACCAGACAAGTCAAGACGGGTGAAACTAGCTGACAATCTATCTCCTTCTTTAAATAGAGCGCTGCCTGGTGCCAGAAATGCCAGAAATTTTACCCAAATATTCCCTGTGATACCCCTATGGTGACATCATGGAGTGTCTTCACTGTTGCCATGTGTATCTCACCTGTACATCTCACCTGTAGGTCACTAACTGGAGAAACTTCAGCACATCTGGGCCTGGTGTGCTGAAGTTACTTAAGCTCCTACAGTAGACACTCTCTCTCCCTCTCTTTGCTCAGGCTGGTGCAGGCACACCATGGTTTTGGTTTGCTTAAGCTGACTTCACTTTACCTTCTGTTGTTTTGGCACTCTACATACACACACACACACACACATACACACACACACACACACACACAGACACACACATCTCCTCCACTCATGCACATCACATACCACTGACTTCACTGATTACCACATCCTATCCCATATATCTTTGTTTTGGCTCTGTAACTTGGTCTTGTTTAGTTTAATAAAGTATTGTTTAAGCATTTGACATGGTCCTGACTCCCTCCTCTGTTATGACTACTCAAGCCAGGTCGTGACAATTCTGAAGAAAGTGAAGCGTCCATGATGAATTGTTAATGCATGTTAGCATTTTGTTGATTACAGTCCTACCCAGCTGTCAGTTGAAACCGGAGACAGTGAGCCATATTTGGTGTGTAGTAGCTAGTTTTTGAGCTTGTGATGACAAAAAAAATATTAAATAAAAAAATAAAAATTATCATATCTTAGAGCTCTCCCTGAATGTCTCAAATGAGAGATTCCAGGGAGCTCACGTCTCTTTCACGGGAGCAGAGCCTTCATTGCCTGAATTACGCTGGTTTTGACCTCTGCCTTTTGAGGAGATGGAGGTATGGCCAAGATGAGAAGAGACGGGATGAAAATTAGGAAAAGGTTAAAAGTTTCCTAGATGTTATCTGTGATGTAAATGCAGCCAAAATTTTCTTTTAAAATGTACACTGAACTAAAAAAGGGACACCTTCACAACTGGATGCAATCAACAACAGCAACATCATTAAAAATTTCTCCTGCATTTTATGAAACTTGTGATGTTCACTTCATGTGGAATTTGTGTGAGAGCTGATTTACTGTACCTCTGTGGTCATTTTAGAGACTCTTGTTTGTGCTGTTGTTTTATTGAATCCCATTATACTACTCCCATAATACTTATTTTACTACTTCATAATACTTTTTTTTAATGTGGCAAAAATATTAACTGAACAAATGGGAAAGAACTAAGAAACCAAAAGTGACAACTCTGCTGAAGTCCAAAAGGGGCTATTATTATTCCCCTGCTATTTCACTGGCATAATTACACGGATTCTTACTGGCACATGGCAATGACAGTGACAGGGCCCTGTGTTTTTCTGCTGGCATATTCATATTCCACTTAAAACTGCTATCACCCCTCTTCCACAAGCAAACTTTGACAATAGAGCCAATCACCAATGATTTGAAGCCTGTTCATGTTGCCTGACCTTTGATTTGATTTGATTTGAATAAAGTAGACGCTAAAAAAGAAATAAAACTGTACTTGTATCACTGCACTTCAACGGAAAAAAGGCCTAACTAGCAGCAAACACCTGCTTTTGAAAGAAATGCACAAAGCAGACCAAGTAGGGAGACTACATTAGGGGCTATACATTGCCCTTGCATTGCACTGGTTAGTTTTAGAAGCTTTTATTTTACCACTTTGACGTCAGCTCCCCGGCCAGATGTCTGCCAAGAAGAAGGGACATGTGTGCGCCGAGCGAGCGAGAGAGAGCTCTCTTCACACTCTTGATCCTCCAGATACCATTAACACCAGGGATGGGATGTGTGAGACTCGGGCCGAAGTGATTTTCTTTTGAGCGGAAGTCTCTAGAGCCAATAACCAATCAGAAAAAGCCATGTCTGGTCCCTGAGAGGTTTGATCCTATGAGACAGTAAAGAGGACCGTGTAGCAGTAACCCCGGCGGACTCTTGAGTGTTCCGTGATTGGCCACATGCAGGCACACAAGATGCTCGTTACAAGGAGATGGCGATAGAGAGGGGACCTCTGCAAAAAGCGAATTGATAAGAGTTACAAGCAGAGAAGGCCACAGGTCACTTTTGGTTGAATAACAATTAGCAGCATTTGTCTGTGGCATGAAAGAGGTCTTGTAATCTACACTTGAGTCTCAAAAGCAAAATGAGACACAATGAACCAAACTGCAAAACTCATCTGTGTCCAAACAAACAAAACGAAAAATAAATATCTGTAGTAGTAGTAGAAGTAAGTAGTATTCCTATCTATATATTTGTTTATTTAATTGAATTTACCTCAATATAAAAGGGACAACCATCTGTGGAATCAGTGGCTTAAATAATTCTTGGGGATTTTGTATTCCCTATTTGTTTTCCTGTGAGCTAAATGAGAAATGGATACCAGTCGTGTCTACATGGTAAAGATTATGCGACAGTCGGCAGCCGGTGACCAATCAGCATGTCGCCCCTGTTTATCTGTACAAAGTTTTATTCTTGCTGTGACGTTGCCAGGCAAACAAGGGCCAGTCCAGGAAGTTACAGTGCTTGGTCAATACACAGGGCACACAACCCCCGTGTAAATTTAGTAGGTTTTCAGATTTCATGTCATCACGCTAAAATATATTGAGCCACATAATATGCATATGGAACATCTGCACAGGCAAACACTAAGGCACAGTACGATGCAGCAAGCATTGCTATCACACGGCTCAGGTTAATGAGTCCCACAAATATCAATAATAATTACTGACCCAAAATCAATGGCCAAGCTCCTCATGGGTATTCAGTGATTATAAAGACTTGCTCTGTTCAGCTACCACTGCAGAGGAGAATGAGACAGGAGAGTCATCCAGATTCATGGTTGATTAAGAGCTTTTGATTACAAGGTCACAGCCAGGACATCACAGCTAAATAAAGAAAGCACCATGGCGTCACATTTAAATTCTTCACTTTTATAACTGAGTATAATTGATTAATATTGATAAGGACTGGGAGAGGATTTGTTGTTTTCCCACATGTCCTTAACAGTATTTTTTTTTCCAGCCTTCATCAATTCTTCAGAATTCCCAAATCATCTCTTCTCTTCCCTCTACCTCTCCTGCTGCTCTTAGTCATTTTATTAAATGTCAACACTGTGATCATCATCATCGTGAATGACAGTCTAATTTGTCTCAAGCTCTTCCTTTCTCACAGTCCAGCGCTACACTCAAAAGTTTGTTCCCCTTTTTTTCGGGACGTTACTACCTTAGCTGTTGCCTTTGCTGACTAAGCTGTAATTGAGGTGATTAAACATGTAAACAGATTAGAAATATTAATCCTTTGTTGTTTGAGGTGATGGACAGCCCCAAGGTGGTAGATTTTGTTTGTTAATTTTCTTGTTGTTAATTTTGTTTCTTTTATCTTTTCTCTCCGGTGCCAAATATGTGCCGTTTGCGCGCAAATGTGCTTATGTGTGTGGCAAAGGCCTGTCTCTCCTGAGATGATGGGAGATGGAAGCGGTTGTTTGTTTTTATTCTCTACTCCTCATTTTTTCTCCCCATCTTCTTCCCTTCCTCTCGGAGAAGACGGCCGAGTACTGTACCACCCGCTAATCAGCAGTGCTGAGATTAACTCCGCGCAAAACCAAACAAACAAAGAAAGGGAGAGATTTTTCTTCTCCGCCTGGACTTGGCAAGCACTCCTCCCTTCCCTGGATCCCTCGTTCCTTGTCCGAATGGAGACGAGAGGGAGTGTAGAACAAAGGAGTAAGCATCCCTTTGTTGGGATTAGGTGAAAAGAGAAAGGCTCTTGTCTTAGATGCACTGGGCGCATGTTTCCCCATCTAATTTAATAACGTGCTTTTGTGCCTCTGAGATATATATTTTTTTTCTTTTTTTCCGTCGTGCCTTACTGTGTACGTGTGTGTTGGTGCAAACCTCACACTTGTGAAATATCCCGGACGTGCTGATGTGTCGGTATCGCATACCGTTATTATACCATGACAAGAGAGACAAAGTGTTAATTCAATAATCCACTCTGACCTGTGAAATATCGGGGGACACTTTGAAGGCACATTGGATCTCCGTCTTGCTATTTGCATGGGTGTTTGTTTGTGATAACGGAGGCTGTAAAAAATAATAACTGTAATCTGCGCAGTGTGGCACACCCTTATGTGGTTTGATTGGATTGGAAATGCCTTTGTTAATTTTCGTTCATTTACAGTTCTGGCGTTTGCTCGAAAATAAGTATGACATGAGTGCTCTCACTATCTCTCGGCACTTGTGTGAGATTTATTAACTTTCCGCCATAAACAACACAGTAACATCTCACTGAGAGTGTATATATATATATATATATATATATATATATACCATACCCACACCCATTTGTGTGTGTGGTGCGAACAAGGATATAGATAACTTCCCTAAATGAGTTAAGTCTGGATGCCGTACGTCTGCCACGGCCATAGCAGGTGTCACACTTAATTCCTTCCTGTGCACATACTCTTCATCTAAGAGCCTCCTTGTCTTCCACAACGCTGCCTCTAACCTGATAGAACGCGATAGCTGCGATTAAAGTAATATCACTCCATCCCCTCTGTCTCAGGGTCAGTGGTCCTTCGGGAAATGGGAGGGGCAGACGGCATTCATCACATGTCTCAAGCACCCTATTTGGAACATATTTAGTCTGAGGGAGGGATTTGCGGATGCAGAAACGATTTGATAGGGATAATCAATTTAGCTGCTAATCCGAATGGCCTTACAGGTGGCAGGATTGGGGCTATTGACCCTGTGTCAAGGCGGAAATCACTTAGAATTAAGCATTTGAGATCTCAGAGTCCACAAGAAGTTATCACAGAGATAAGAGCCCTTTTGTCTGTCTGTCCATGTGCCATACTTCAGAGCGAATTTTGCAGTTTTACAGCCATCTTTTACAGCACAGGAAATCAATATAAACTTAACTAAACCCCTAAATGCAATGCTCATTGCTATTGGCAGCTTCTAACTGACCTGATTGCCCTCAGTCTGAATGTTATTGGCTAACGCTCACCTCAGCCTCTCTCACTTGAGTTGAAAGTCCACAACTGGACTTTTCATTTAATTTAATTTATTTTTGTCTCTGTCCAGTGTATACAGTACATAAGCTTGGGCCCGGAGCTGTTCTCAAACTAATTACTTTTTTTCTTGTGCTGACTGAGAAACAGAAATATATTTTGATACACTAAATAAGTCAGCAAGATAAAGTGTAGAGTAAGGGAAATAAAGAGTGAGACGATAAAAAAAAGAAGAAGAAAGAGGAGATGAGAGGGTTGGTCATAAAAGATTGAGTACCTAGAGACAATCTACCCTTTCCCAGACAACCTGTGACATGTCAAGGTCAATAATCACACCATCTTTTTACTCCGTGCAAAGTGAAGTATTTGTGTTCTGTCACCCCCCCCCTCACACACACACACACACACACACAGACGGTGCACACACAAATAAACACACTGTGACACCTCTGAACCCTCTGCAAGAGTAAATGAGTTCTTTCCTTCAGGGTAAAACTCCAGAGTGAAAAAGTGTTTACAAGTGAGTGTGTGCTGTTTGCGAATGTGTGTCTTGCACACGCTCATTTGTGTGTGTCCGAGCGTGCCTCCGCGTGTGTGTGTATTGCTTATGCGCGGCTCTCGGGCCAGGCAAACACAGGTCCCGACCCTGTCATTGTGTGGGAGTAAGGGAATAGCAGGAGGCAATAGAGTTGGAGACACAGAAAATCAGAACAAGACCTGCTAGAAGCCCCCATGGACTTTCTACAGCCAGCTAGAGAACAGGCCTGCGGCACGACAAAATATGACACAAGCGCACACCACTGCTAACACGAGACAATCACAGGGGGAGACGGGAGAAGAGAGGAGGAGTTCATTGTTTTTGTATGTTATCAATGTGTCGGGATGAGACTAAGAGAAAATGTCTGTCAGAGCAAAATGGGAGATGTAGGGAGTGGAGAACAAAACATGTTAATCATCTCCTTGCAGTGCTTTACAGTAAAGTGGCCTCATTCTGTCCTGTGCGTGCATGCGTGTGAATGCATGTCTGTGCTATATATATGTGTGACTGTGTGTGTGTTTGCAGAGATGGTCGTGTCACATGAATGGCTAATTAATTAAACAAAGCCTGTGGGGGAGTGTTTAAATCATGTGCTAAGTTCTTAAAGGGTGCATTCTACTGGTCCGTGTTTTGTCTCGGAGTTTGCATGCTTTGTGATCTCGAGTGTGTGCACGTGTGTGTGTGTGTGCAGCAGCTCTCACCTGAACGCTGTCTTATCTTTATCTGTGCTGAGCAGCTTGACATACAGCGGTGTGGACAGAGACATGATCTACATGCCTTGAGTTGAATCTATTCATCATCTATTCATCCACTGCTGAGGCGACCTCCAGTTAAAAATGCACAACGAAGGCAGTAAAACAGGAAAAGAGACAGGGGCTGTTTAGAGGGGTTCTCAAAATGTATAGATCATTCAAACCAAATGAGAATTGTCATCACCAAGCCACGTGACTGATCCACAGTATACGAAACTGCTCCATGTGTTATCACCTGAGGGCCAGAAAACAGGACTTTCCATGTTACTGAAGCTATTTTTTAACGGCTTTATTTGCAAATAGATATTGAAACCTTGCTACGTTCTTGTTCCATGAAAGGCCAAACTATAAGATTGGATTTGTTCCAATAATTACTCACATGCTACAATTTATGCAAACCTTTAGCAGCTTCACGATAAATCAATAAGCCTTCACATCTAGGGGCCTAATAAGTTCTCATATTAATGGGTCTGTAAAATCAAAAGTGAAGGAAAAAAAGCACTGGCTGTTGCATGTTTTGTCTCCAGTTGGTGAGCTTGGCCTTTGCTTGGCCTTTAGACTATGGATCGGACCTTTAAATGTTTTGGGCCTCATTTGGTTACTCTATTATCATAGACACTATGTATAGATGAGCTGTTAATTAAGGTTAAGTGGTCCTGCTCAGCCTTGCGCTACAGTGCAAACGATGTAAGCCGACGCAACAGCAGGCCTTATGAGGAGGTAAGTGTTTGTCTGTTTATGTATGACTAAACTTAATGCATGTGAGCAAGTAGGCAAACATGTGTTGTCCGCACACGAGCACACACGTGTCCACATATGCATGCATATGGATGGAGCAACTGTGCATGAATTCACAGGCGCACACGCAGGGACACTGGAGCAGCTCTCTTCTCCATCCTGACCCTGTGAGATTGTTGAGCTGTGTGATGTGAATGTGTTATGACACTCTCTGCAGGCATGCAAAATTAAACAGGGGCTCCCACAGGAGGAACCATACATACTTAAGCTGTGATTTCCACTGCTACATATACGCCAGGACGTGGAGAGCTGCTGCTTGAGACACTTTCTCGCACATACACACACTCACACACGCACCGAGCCGACATTTACGCAATGTTGTACCGTTGAAAATGTAGGCTTGCATTATGCATCCTTGCTTTTTCCATACTCAACAGCATGTCTTGGTTTCCTCACAAAGGATGTAGATATTACTTAGACACACGCTCCGTCTTTAGGCTCCTCTTCATATCTTTCTCTCTTTGTTTCACGCCGTGTATTCCCTGAGACAGGTTTTTTCCTCAAGTCATCCTCCGGTCTCGACCCAGCCTTCACTGCCTTATCTGTTTTGGCTTTGAGTGCTGTTGTTTCACACAGCCGCACATGACAGCACAAAGTTACAATACATACACAAATAAATGCAGGTGTATTTAAAGCAATCAAAGCTAATCATGCTAGAGAAACTGAGGACAGACAGACTGTCCATAACTACAGACTGAAGCCTCTTTTCTTGGATCATGAGTGAGGAATAAATTTTAGCTATTGTCATTAAACGAAGATAAATTTACTTCCATTATTATAAATATACTGTCTATCTATAAATATTTATCTGTAGTTTCTCAAATTCCAAGCTGGATCCTTTCCTGCTTAAGGAAAAACTATCATCCTTTTGCCTTGCAGACAGTTTACCATTCTTCATTACCACCTTGTCGTTTATCACTGGTCCATTTACTCTAAAAGTACAGCTGAAATTTTAAACCCCTGCTTTTGCTCTTTATTTTTATTTAATCTAATTTGAAATGTTTCTTTAGGCAAGTCCTCTGTTATGGCATGTTTAACTAAACAGCAGGAAAGGTAATATTTCAAGACTCTAAACTCTACTCGCTCGCTGGTCTCGCTTGGAGACCAACGTCAGTGCAGAAAATGATCTGCGTTGCTGAAGAGTCCTTGAGCAAGACACTAAATCCCTGCCGTCTTTATATGGGCTGCTCTGCGCTGACCCTCTGCTCTGACCTCCCTGTGTAGGGAGGAACGTGACAAGACAATTTCCTGGTCGGAATTAATGAAGTATCACATTATTATTGAGGAATGCTGTTTAATGGCTGTGTTAAAGCCCCTGACACACAGTTCAATCGTTCTTTTCCAGCATCAGCAAGGACATGTCATTTGGATTATTTTTAATGTGATCAAATGTTTCTGTTTATGAATTACGCCATCATCACTGTTATTTTGCATAGCCAGACCACTCACTCTTCATGAAGGTCTGGAGAAAATCTCATCAAAATGCTGAAATGCAAAGGACCTCGGGTAACCTACAGTGAAGTTGCCATTGATTGTCTGCGAGTTTAGTAATGTCCACTTCTGAAAACAGCACTTTTGATTAGTTTTTTTGTTTTGGTACAGATAGCTTTCTCTCGAGCAAAAATTATTTTAAGTATAGCAACAGTCCGCTGTGTCTTCACCACTTTCAAAACAACAGTTGTGCATAAATTTCTCCAGATGCCCTTTGAGCTTGGAGAGATGGCAGTCTGGCCACAGCTTGCTAAACCACTGATTAATCTTCGCAATTGTGAAGCATCCAAGTGGCTCCTCAGGGTAAATTGCAAACCCGAAAAAAAAAACAAGTGATAAACTGTTACTAAAAAATATTTACAGTGCACAATTGGTTTATCTGAAAAACGTTTGAGAAGACAAAGTTCAAATCTGCTTTGTTTTCTCCAGTTCCCTCATCTATCCCCCCCCGAAAGTGACTCCCCCGCGACGTAACATGGCTGAATACAAATGAGTGCATGTGTGCCTTCAAATACGCATACCTTCTTTTTCTCATATACAGAGCGCAGATTAGTGTACATGCACAGAGTCAAACTCAGTGCTCGGATGCTAAAGATGTCTCATTTTCATGGATAGATGTTTCTATTCTCATGCATAGAGAATGGCTCATAACGTTCACTGTGAATAATAGAATACCTGAGGGTAACTCATCCATAAGGGAGAAGTTGATGATGATATGTGTGTAGTTCTGTGCATGTATATTTGTTTTTTTCTCTCCGTCATGTGTGGGACAGAGAGACAGAGAAAGAGAGAGAGAGAGAGAGAGAGAGAAAGAGATAAATGCAGTCCCAGAGATGAGTGAGTGAGGTGAGTGAGGAATGCATTTTCGTGTGTAAAATATTCCTGCTGCACCCGTATGGGAGTCATGGCAGGGTGAACTTTTTCTCACCTGTGATGTGTTACACTCCTCTTGAAAGCACACGAGCCCAAAGCAACATCCTGACCCACTTCAAGAAGAAGAAAGCCAGGCCACCTGCAGTAAAAGCACCAAAATGTCAAACAAGCGGTGCACTCTCAAGGTCCAGTAAATACTCAAAAGGAGCGAAAGTGAGAAATGACAAGATGAAATAATTCTAAGGTTATTAAGATGGAAAGAGAGTTAGCGAATGACAGAATGAGGAATTGGTCTTAAAAGGACGAATGGAATAATTTCAAAGGATTTCTTGTGAGGTGTTTGGTTTGACCAGCCAGTAACTTGAGCAGTCCCACACTGCATACAGATGGTTTCATCACTTTCAAGGTTTTAAGTTTCCTTTGAATATCTGAAATGATTTCACTACTATCCTGTGGTTGAGTCATTAAGCTGCGTGGAGGAAAACATTGCTTTCCCTCCGCTGCGACAGGCAGCAGCAAAGACTGTTTCATGATACATAAAAATGATTGAGCATAGCTTCAAAATGTAAACATACATTATAATATTTACATTTTTCTTTAATGTATGGGTTGTTGGCTTGCAGTTAAATTGTTTTTTTATAGAGACAATCTGTTATTTTTCCCCCTCTCATTTAATTTGCCTATACCAGGATAGTTTATAAGTGAGGACATCGAGTCCTTCTGCACAGAGGAATAAGACGAGAGCTCATTTGTATTATCAGCATGACTGCTGTGTCATCTAGGGCCAGGACATGGCAGAGAGAAAACATACATATATAGTCCCCTCGCTTTGATACTTTCCTTTTCAATAGAAGACAGAACATCAATTGGCATAATGAAAGTTCCACTCTGAACCCCTGTTGATGACTTTTTACTTGTAAATAATGAGGATTTAAAACCCCATACAGGCCATTCACACTAATTTGAGGACAGCCCCAGGAGCAGACCCTGTTTGCAATATCATAGTTCTTTCAGTTCATCTACTCCTCATGCACAGACGCATGCATACTGAACTCTCACACGGCTAACATGCTTTGAAGATGCCAACTGAAAGACATTTCCCAGTGGGGCGAAACATTCATACAGTGGGGTCGTATTTTAACTTTCCGTGGCACAATAGGAAAATAGAGCTGTGAACAGAGCCAAAATAACACACTGAGAAGATCTCTACAGGCCACCTGGAAACATGAGGGGCTTCAAAGTCAAAATATGAACGCATTAACTAGTTTGTTTTCAGTGTAAATATAGGTAAACTGTATCCATGAAGACAGAAAGTTCCCTCAGAAACAGAGTGACTGAAGTTCATGTGAGAGTACCTCTCTGCTCTGGTTTGCCATATGTTAGCACCTGCAGCAAGTGGTTTGCACTTCGTCTCAACAGATCACAGGTGCTAGAACTCTGCTCTGCTCTCATTATCAACCCAAATTCAATTATGTAATAAGAGGCCTCAGCTCCTATGAAGTTGAATAGAATTGATCTTGATAAGGAGCAGAGACCCGTGAAATCTGCAGGGTCTGCGACCCACAGACCAAATAATAAGAAATACTGAGAAGATAGATGAGGCTGCCATGATGAGCAGAAGCCTGCTGCGTGCGTGTGTGTGTGTTCAAGTGTTGGTATCATATTTAACAGTAAAGATACCCTTCTGGATTACCTGTGTGGGTGTGTGTGTTTTGTAATTCTGTATGCGTGAGTGTAAGACACTTTTTAACAGAGCAGGAATTAGTAAACAGACAGGTGTACGCCCACAGGGTTTGATGTCACTCAGGCAAAAACATGTGCACACACACGCACATGCACACACAAACACATTTCTGTGTGTGTGTGTGTGCACTTCTGTTAACTGAGTCTCCCAGGCCAGCCAAAGCTGCATACTTGTCCAAAGCACTGTACTTTCATGTCAATTTGCTGTCTCACAAGGGGCGGACAACTCACTGCGCCATTCACAATTTATCACTGGCCATGGATGAAATGTCTCTGTGGCAAAAACTTCTGCAAAAAGGGAACACAGCTGTTATCTTTATTTTCTCTAAACTCATGTCTCTAAAATGAAAATCTTATACTTATATATTATCCTATTATACTGCAGTTTCCCATAAACTATTTTACATTTTTATACATTTATTTAAGATAATGGCTTTTCACATGATCATTCTATCATTGTATTTTTGTATTGTATTGTATTTTGTATTTGTATTTTGCAGTGAATCCATGAGCCATTATGAGGGATGATTCATGGAATAAGCACCTGCAGCGTGCCAAATTTTAAGGAGCTTGCAAAGGTTGCACATTGTAACAGTCAGTTCTAGAGAATGGAGCCCTTGGAGGTGAACTTCTCGTCCAATCAGAACATTTCCACCGAGTCCGTACCTGACACCAGCTAACATGGAGAAGACTTTGAAATTACTCATCTGGTTTATTTGGAAAGGTGTAGGAGGGTCTCCACAGTCACCAGATCTTGGACTGACATGTTAGAACGTGCTCTCCACCATCATCATCAAAACACCAAATGGGGGAATATTTTTTGGAAGAAGGATGTTCATCCCTCCAGTAGTGAGTAGCGAGTATTACTTTGAGTTCAAAGATTTGGACAATCAACGCCAAGGCACACTGAAGTTGCTCTTGTGGCATGTGGTGGCCCGGCACCATACTAAGACACTTTATATTTTCTCTGACTTGTCATCCATCTTGTGTTGTTCTGCACTAGTCCTCATTTCCCAAATCTCTACAGTGAAAGGTTACCACAAACCTACAATAGCCACATTTAAGAGAAATAGGCCAGGTTTTAATAAACTGGAATAATCCTTTGAGTGCACTCTCTTCAGTGGGCTCATATGGTTCGCTGCAGAGTACCCCTGAGAGCCACCAGAGACTCCTACTGCGGGATAGATTAGTAGTCTGTCAGCTTCTGTTGCCTCACTAACTACAGAAGCTGTTTAAAGTGAGGGTGACTCGACAACTTTCCTTACACCAAAACCAACATGGCTAAGGGAAAGTCTTAATATTTGAATGGAACGGGAGGGAGGATCATTGATGGGGTCCATTTTCCTGTTCTGTCACTGTCACGTCTCTTGATTCCTGCCACGCTGTGAAACCTACAGACGACCTTGATTGACTGCTCCTGAATGTGTCTGAGAGTTGCGTTATTCAGCCTGTGGTTTAGATTCAACGTATCGTGGTAATAACCTGCAAACAAGAGAACATCGTCAGAAATCACGCTCATGCTCCGCTTTAGGCGCTGGCTTTGTTGGATTGGTACAGAGATGATCTACATGTGTCATCTGTGCATGTGCTGGTGCGTGTGTCTGTACGGTTGCGTTTGTGTGCATGTGTGTGTGTGCGCTTGCCAATATTTGCGTGGCGACCGCTGAGAGTAAATAACCACCGAGGGAAGCTGTCATTTGTTCAGATTTTATTTGGATTGTCTATGTTCCCTTGGCAACTGGTGAAGGGGATTAGTAAGTACTCTATGTCTGGTCTTAGAGGTCAAGGATAGCTCTCTGTCATTCTCTTTTCTGTCTGACACACACACACTCACAGACATAAAGCATTTTCTTTTTCCCTGCTCACTTGCCCCTGTGCTCTTGGTTTAAAATGCAAAGCAGCAGGAGATTAAAAGCCATAGTCCTGGCTGTCGTTCTCAGGCTGCCGTCGCCACTGTTTGAAAACACATTTTGTGCAGTCAATAAGGTTGCTGAGGAGATAAGGCAATAGGCAGACTGAGGAAGGGAAGGTGAAAAGAAAGAAAGAGAGAGAGAGAGAGAGAGAGAGAATAGCAGGAATATAGGAATGGTGAAGGCGGATCGTCGAGGTCACCACACAACAACTTCAATTAACTAGAACCTTTAAAAAACCCCACTTATGCTCTATCTCTGTCCATCTTTCCCCATCTCTCCTCCCACCACCCTGCTATTTCTGAGGAGATAAATGGGACTGGGAGAGAGAACTGGTTTTGAATTGTAGCCCGTTCCCAATTTTGAAGGGCCGAGGATTTGTCAATAAACACGCTATTGGAATCTGCTTATTGGAGGGCAATTTGGACTCACTCTGCTTGCACTTAGTCCACACTGAGGTGAAATATGCATCAGAGCATGTAGATCATGTTTACAACAGGATGTACGGGAGCCAGCACACAAACGATAGGATACACTGAAATTTAATTACTGCAACAATACTTATGTCAGTATCAATGTCAGTATCAATGCAGAATCAGATAAGATAACCTTGAGGAGCATTTAACACTGCTACTGTGACATTTGAATTACCTCCCAAGAGGGCAAATATGCAAACACTAAAGCTCACAATCAAAGAGAAGAAATGAGAGACGGGAAAGTCTCTTGCTTCAATTTGAAAGGCAGCCCTCAACTTACAGAGAGTAGGGGTGAAAAAAGAACATGAGAGGAAGGAAAGGGCGTGAGAGCTCGCGAGAGAGAGAGAGTGAGGAAGTTCCTCTTAATGTCATTATCACCCTTATTTGGATTTCTTCTTATCTTCCTGTGTTTTTTGAACTGCAAAACTGAAAGATTTCTTTAAGGCATGGTGAAGATGTAGTAAGATAGCATTCACTCTTTCCATATGGGTCATTGAAAAATGTGTGATTTCCAAAAGGGAAATGAATAAATACCTTGGAGAGGTTAGATTTTAGAGTTCCCTGCTGTACATCATGGAAATTAATGTTTGAAACAAACATAACCATGCTCAGTAGTTTGGTGTGATTGCCACCCCATTTGACCATTTATAAAATAATATAGTTGAATATGATGGGGAGGGTTAAAAACGCAGAAGCGCTGACACGTGACACATGCTTTTACTACTCTGGTGCCCCGTAATTTGTCAATGCCTTTCACTATAAAGACGGTGAATGATTAAGCTCCCACATTGCTTAGTAAAGGTTAGGGAAAGATAATGGCCATGGTTAAAACAAACCAAGGATGACTGTCAGTGGTAAATTAGAAACAGTGGTCTACACATCCACATTAGGTCTTGGGCAGTTATAGGGCCTTTTAAGGATTGAAATGAACAACTGTAATTTTTCATGCGAGAATAGTCTCAAATGTGTTCACTTCTGCACTGGTAAAATGTCAAATCAACAAACAAAGTAGTAGTTATTTTTATAATGTTATAATCACAAAGGGCTCACATTGTAGTAACTACTGCTGTATTAGATATTACTTTATATTAGAATGTGGACAGTAAACCGCAGGAACACCCTGAGATATTACAGTGAGAAGACAGTGGAGCAGCGATTAGCCCAGAAGTGGCATCAGGACTTTAGCTCTCTGTAGGGAAATACTTTGCTGCTTTTGAACACAACACTGTCAGACACTGCTGCTGACTTCTGGGTTTCAGCTTTTATCGTCTGTTTTATACGCTTTTGACAACTTTTGTCAACTTTTGATGGTTATGTTGTGTTAAAGGTAGCTACAGCAATACATCGTTTCACCCTTTTTGTTTTGTGCGCATGTGTGGCACAGTTTGTTATAGTTGTTAGACTTCAGATTCATCGCAGGTCTCCCGAAAAGGGAAGGCAGAAAACCAGATTATCATAGTAAGTCATTAGTGCAAGATAGTGTGGTGGGAAATGAATGCCCATTATAGTCGCTCAGTGCAGTCTCTTTGCTTATGAGCAGATGGGAAGTATATAAAATAGAGCTGAGAAGCATGTTTGCTAATACGACTTACCTTGTAACATAGTAACCATGGACTTATTGATTGCAGTGTATGATGCTGGACCAGCCTTAAATGGCGGTGAGTATTGGTTTGTGTGCACCATGGCAACATTGAGCTTTATGGCTCATTAGGTATGTGGGCGGTTTTGTGAAAATGCAATCACATTTCTTTAGAGTAACTGACAGATACAATTGTTCACGTGGAACACCATGTCAGTGTAAGGTGACCATTAATACGCCAGATGCAGCCAAATCACCACCTACTCCAGGCTAGTCGGCCCACTAGTCAGGACACTGATCACCTATCATGCTTGCACTCCGAGATTACACCCACTCCATCAGGGAGCTCGGTGCTGCCTTGAATGTACCTAATACCAAGAAGTCTCCAACTATGACCCACACCACGCTGTCGCTGAGACATAGCGTGCATAACAGCATAAGCAGGGAAATTAATAAAAGTCTCAGAGACAAATATACAGATAATGAAGGTGAAGTCATTTGAGGTGCCCATTCTATCAAACCTGATGGTGATTTCAGGTACAGTGGAAACCACTTAAAATGATCAACCGCATGGTCAGTCATAATCCTTCCTATACAAATGCTGTTTAAATAAAAAATAGTAATCAAGTAGTCCACTTACATGTTCATTTTTGGTCTTTCCACACATGATACATATAGAAAACATTTTCGAAAATACAGTAATATATATACTTTTTACTTTACTCCTATTATACTTTCGCAGTAACCTGTCTGTTTCCAGCTGGCTACCTGAAGCTGGCGCAGCATGCACAGTGATGGGAAAGGAAAGTCATTATCTCTCAATGATAAACGTAGTCTACTCGAAGCTTATGACAAACTGCCAAAGACGAGCCGAGTCACAGCAGTGAAACTTGAAACTTCCTCAGTGGCGACCTGTGTAGTCAAAGAAGAAGAAATAGTCATCCCTGTTTGGGATGGAGACAAAAAACAAATGCATCCACATGGATTCATAAAGCCTGTTGATTAATGCAGTGGGCACTTTGTGTCAAGAGTCAATACAATCAATAAAATTCAATAAATAGCAAAAATATCTTTGTTCCATTACTTTATATTCATGTAATAGACACATATCAATTACACTGTAATCTGCACAAGAAATAAAGAAAAAAAAACATTTTGTTGTCATCATACATACATCATAGTCATAGTCACAATAAGAAGTTTCCACTGCAGTATTAACAAACCCAAATGTGACAGAACTAGAAAGCCCCCCCCCCCACTCTCATCTAGATAAAAGGAGCGGAACAGACATCTTCCGAGACTTGATGTGTATGAATTGGTATGGATGTTACACAACAGGCAGTTCTTATGTACAAAGATTGTACTCAAACAACAGTAAACAAACAACTGTACTGCCCAGATAGGAGACCAAACAGATTTCCTGGCAGGACAGCGTGACAAGTCCAAGTAAACATGAAACAATCTGTGGGTCAATTGCATAAATACACAGTGCCAGGGGACTTGTTTTTTTTGTTTGTTTTTTTGTTATTTTATAAACACACTGTCAAAAGAATTTGGCATTTATAATATTGTGTTACACTGTCATGTTGCAAACCTCACTAATCTGGTTCTTAATTCAAATCCAAACGCATGCTAAGACTTCTCTCAACTATGTTTCCTTTAGTTTTGACTTTGTGAGGGATTTATGTTTACTGCAGTAACAAAATGCAAGAGAGGAAAGCTCTATGCTGGCCCTGTTTGTCCTGCCTTTGTCTTTGGCCCATCCAGACCTCATGCTGATATAAGCCCTATGCTTTACCAAGACAGCCTGTCGTTTTTTTATGATGAAACCAGATGAGATTTAGAGAGGGATCTGAGGAGAGGCGGGAAGAGGGATGGATTTTTTCTCCTCTGACACCCCAGTGGAGGAACTACAACGTCCGATTTTCATTTCAGAGGAAAAACTCAGGGGAGTCTGAGTTATGGACATGACAACAAACGCTGTTTTACTGCCCATAATGCGCTCTGTTTGTCCATCTTGCTCCATCTCTATGATGATTCCCTGCCTGTCTGGCTGACGCGTTTAGTCGTCTGCTTGTGGATCGTTGCGTCTGTCTGCCTATCTATCTGTTTTATTGCGAGTCAGTTTGCCTTTCAGCCCGTCCCCGTGTTATTTTGCACCTTAGTCTTTATGCCTGTCAGAAGCTGAAGAAGTACAATGTAATTCTCTTGCCTTTGAAATCAACTACCCGCCCTAATAATGGATGCGATGTTCACTTCCCTGGCCAATGTGACTCATTCACATGATCTATCCATCTGCTGTTCAGAACTAGCGTCGCCTCCCTTTGTATTCCTTTGGTGGTGGTACTATTGAATGTTCCCCTTTGTGCCTCAGAATTGCCTTTACATTTGTGGTGTCATTAAAACGCCTTTGTTGGCAGATCAGCTGGTTGTTCATTATGTGGGACAGTTTTATGGGCTGTCCCTTGGCCTGTGCAATAGTCATGCTTGTGATACATGCAGATAATTATCCAGCAGCAATCATCTCTCAGGTGGTCAATAATAATATGACATTACATGACATCCCCTGCAGGGATTTGCACCATATACTGGATCTCTGTTTTGCTTGATGAGGTGGAGGGAGAAAGGGAGGGAGATTGTGTAATATAATTTCTGGGATTTGAAGAGGAAGGGGTGGTCTATGTAATGGCTAAGGGGATGGACATAAACCCACACAGCTATGTTATGTTATGTTATGTTATGAGGGAGGGAAACAAGGAGATGTGGAGACAAAAAAGCATGATTATGGGAAATGGAAATGTAATGCAGTTTTGGAGCCCTTGAGACATACACAGTACCATGTGTGCTATGCTCCATATGCTGTGTACACTCGGAGGATAAAGAATAGTGGCAGTGCTCACTGAGGGACATTACATGGGAGGAAACTCTAATTTGTGTACTGTAGTGATTTGGATGTTGTGTTTTGTTAAGAAGACAATGTATAACCCATTTCAAACTGCATAGAGTCAGAGGTGGGTTATGAGAAAGAAACATAAGGAGAAATAGATGAGAACTGCAAAGAAGATGAGAAGACTAACACTTCACTGAACCACCTACCTATTCAGGTAACTCTTACAACATTGTTCATGTCATGAGGCACATATAAATCTATTCATTAAGTACATACTACAAGCACAGCCATGTTAGTCCACTTCATGTGCACAGTACCAAAACGCAAACCATACAAATGTGAGGAATTTACTCCCACATCTTTGGAGGCATATGCAGTTGGTCCACATTTTAAGGTGCGGCATTTGGTCTGTTATACTGAATTACCTGAGTTTGATCTTACTTAGCTAGCTATGAACAGCTAGTGAGCTAGTAAGCCCAATGAGTGCAAAAAGATAAATGAATACGTTTCAGGTCCCTTTGAATGTCCATCTAATGGACACTAAAACTAAGCAGGTTTAAATATGCTAATCTTTCATGTACCCAGCTTTTGGGTGAGATGATGGAATTAAGGTCATCGTAACTAAAGTCATTCCTGGGATCAATCATTTGACATTAATGTTTGCAGCCATGTATAAGGATCAAATGATAATGATACTCCATTGGTGCTAAGAGCCTTGATGCGTAGCAAAAATCACACTCCACACAAAAGCAGCATTGTTGGCCTGTACAATCAATATCAGGATGAATGCTTTTTTTTGCTATATTGTGACCCTGACATGAATGAGGTCTGGTGATCATAAGCCTAGTGTAGTGCCAATTACCTGTTCTTTTCTGACAATAGTGAAATGCGGCAGGGATATTTGCTGTAGTAGCTTCAATTTCTGATTGATTTTAATACAGTTCCATCTCCACCTGCACATTTCTGTGGCACTGTGGTGGCATTTACATACTGTAATTTTGTTAACCTGTTAACTCAATGTGCCTTTTACCATGACCTTTCTATTCAAAATGGCTCAAAATTGGATAATGTGCACATACAGTAAACAGTAAGCCATACTGTAAAAGGTCATTTAAAAAAAAAAAAGCCATTTTTGCTTGACTCAGCCAGTCAGATCTCATGACTATTAATATCAATTTTGCAATATGACACTGCAAGAAAGTCAAATTCTGTGAGAGTCCCTTTTGTGAGAATACCTTAAAGAAGAGAATAAGAATAGGAAAAAAACGAAGGTAAAGCAGTGACTGAAGATGTTTACAGCATCCCAGCAGCCTGAGGCACAATTACTCCATTATGATGTGTCAGTGAAAAGTGAAGGAAGATGAGGGGGATGGAAGAAACCGGACAAAGAAGGAGAGAGACAGAGAGCAGGAAGAATGAGGCGCTGGGTTGAATGAAAGAGGAGGTAGGGACGTGCCGGACAATGAGGGAGTAAATAAGAAAATTGAAAGTGAAAATAAATAAAGGGGAGAGATAATAATACGGTCACCAAAGGGCAAATTATGTGGCGATCAAATCTTTCATCCTTATTGATTTTGCTGTTAGACATTGTAGTGATTCTATATTGAGGTCAAAGGACCTGGAAAATTGCTATATGGCTAAGAATGATGCGACGTGAACATACACAAATACACATACAATTCACAAAAGCACACAAGATTGTTGTATCCTGATGTTGAAATGCACACACACAATGCATACTGGCATACAAAAGCACAAATTGGACGCATGTTGGACATAAGACTCTTTCTAACATGCTGCAGATTTTTCATGACCATGTATGAGTTTGGGGGTGTGCTGGTAGAATAGGTGGTGTTTGGTAGAATTGTGAAGGTATAGAGGAAGCTGTAAATGAGCTCCAAGAGATCTCTGGATGCACATGTAAATCACCGCCAGAGCCAAGACTGAGTGTGTAAGAGAGAAAGTAATAATGGTCAGTTCTTTTCAGTGTCTTTGTACTTTGTACAGCTTCAAATTCCCTGATATTGAAGTATTAATTTGGGGTGTTTGTTAGACTCTGCTGCCTCTATCGCTTTCTCCTTTTCTCCTTCCCCTTTCTCTCTTTGCTCTACTAGTTTGTATTTCTATTGTGCCTTCAGTTGATTGATGTCTTGGAAGGGTTGCTTCCTCCAGAGAACATGCGCTCCAGTGTGTGTCCGTGAGTGTTATGTTATGTGTGTGTTTGTGCGTAACTTGCGTTAACTGTGCTCAAGATGATATTTAATTACTCTGTTTTGATATTCATGTTTGTTTTATGGCTGTGGACACACACGTAATACCCCAACTAACTGTATTCTTTATTTATCGTTGCAACATTCTGGGGCTTGAGGCGAAATAATCATAAAAGAAATCTGAGAAAACCCTCAAGAAAATAATACAATTTTAAATGTCTCACTTGCTAAATAATGCCATCAACCTGAGTCAACCAAACAATCTTTGCCTTCAAAGCCGCTGTTTGACAAAGACGGATCATTTAGACTGACAGAGTTCAGCAAATCCTGCGCACAATCAGAAACTTCTTTTCATTCACATAGTGGCTTTATTTTAACCTTTTAATTAAATGAAGCTTTTAAGTAAAGTTTGATGATAAGGTGTGATGAATGAGCTCTCGCCTTCAGCATTTTCGACTCTCTCGTTTAAAATATGAGAGCATTCGCCGGAGTGTCACTAAACTGTGTGTTACATGATTAGAACAGGTCTAAAGCCTCATAATTCCCCGCGCTAATAAAGACGAGATGTGACACTACGCCTCATGTCAGCTTCAGTATATCATCCTAACCCTGTGAAGCAACACAAACACACACACACATCATCCCCTGTGCACACTCACACACCAACATCACAGTTGCCAGTTCACTGCTTCGCTATTTCATTTATAGTATGCGTTCCATACCATCTAACCATCTGTAATCATTTCTGACACAATAGCTTGGTCGGGTAAAGGCTAACATCAATCATCTTACACATAAACCTTATTTTCCTTTTCAATCTCCTTCTCTGCCATCTTCAATTTTTTAATGCTATTGCTGAAATAATGGACACATTTAAATTGTTTTTATCATTCTCCGTGTCATCCTCGTTATCTCACTGTACATATATATCAATGTAATGCGAAACAAAGTAAACTCATATTACGCCACAGCTTGAGAAAGCCCCAGCCAGTGCACAGGCAGTATAATATGACGCACATAATGTACACATAGCAACACATGCACAGTCGACACATGCTCTATTATCTAAGTCAGCCATTCTTTATGTGATGATGGCTTAATAACACTCTCACACACACACACACACACACACACACACATACACACAGAGGCATTCAAATACATAGACGCATAGAGACAGAGCAGCAGCAGACATCTATCTCATTATGGGTGATATGTCTACCATGCACTGCTTTAAATTTAATAGTGATAAATATAGCAGTCTTCATCCCAATTTTAGGACATGGGGCATACATCAATAGGAAAAATTATGTGTATATATATATATATATATATATATATATATATATATATGTATATGTATGGGACAGATGATGCACTGTTCTATCATATACCAATACGTAAGTGCCATACCCCAAGGAAGTTGGTAGGTAAGTTTTGAGTTCCTAGAGGGGACAGTATCATACATAATCTTCCATGGAAAACATCCAAAAATATTATGTTTGACCTGACAAAATGTGGAGCTGGGCAGGCTACCCAGACAGAGTACAGATAGAATATCACCTTCATCTATTCTGAATGATTTAAAATCATTTAAAAAGTGATAAAATAATAGAGGAGATAATTAACTACATTCAGACCCTGTAAGACAAGAGGAAATGTATGGTACACATTTCCTCTTGTTTCCAACATTGTGATCTGTTTTTTTTTTCCTTATCAGTGGGAGACTTCCTTGAATTCTGATCTGCGCTCAGTGGTGAAGTTTGTGAAGAGAAGAAAGTCAGAAAAGACTCGGGCCTCATGTTGCTCATGGATCTGGACAAACCACGGGAGACCATTCTCTCCCATGGTTTAATGCACCCACTGAACCAAAGTAACTGAAAGGTTAAAATATGAGGCACATACACGAATGCACACACAAACAGGAATGTCCTGCCATTTTAACCAGCAGTTATAAAGTTGAATCATTTATGGCATGCATAACAGTAGCTTCATGGGAATCTTTTGGTCTCAGCACTCAGACACACCAATCTATGTGCAGATTTGGCTTAGGACCAAGGAGTTTCAGAGCTTTTGTTTACATAATGATCTCAAGTCAAGGTCCATATATTGTAACAAAGCTAGTCATGGGACCTTTAGTGAAGACTATAGTCTGTCACTACAATCGGCAAGGTCAACCCCCACAAATGTTAATTAGTGTTTGGAAAGGCTAGTCTGACATAGAAGTCATTATTTTACATTCTGTAACACAATTTAAAGCATAATGCCAGAAAAAAGGTACAAAACAAAAACTGAAATTGAAAAGACTTTTATGATAGCAAGGCTATGCTAATCCTGTAAACATAAAACAATTGGCCATTACTGAATTGTGTCAAGCTAATTTGTATATAATCTAAAAAGCAACTCATACACAGAGTGTTTGTGTCATTTAATGCCAATTTGATGTCATGTGTGAGATACAGACAGGCAAGAAGGCAAAGCACAGTACCAATCAAGGGAAAATATGCCAACGCAACAGTTTTTCTAAAATATGGGCCTGTGTTGAAGTGACAAAAAAGACAGATATCTAACAGCATCAACACCACATGCCACAGTGATGCATGCACACCAGCAGTGTGAGCAGTATATAGTGAGCAACAGGAGGAAGCGTCTTGATGCACTTCACATGCCACTGTTTTGTGTTGTTGGTCAGACATGAGAAATTCACATTAGGAAGATATACATACTGCTGTGCATGTTATCAAGCTGTCTGTACATTACTCCTGGTGGTAACTAATGCAGCAGATATGTTTCCATGACTCCATCAAAAGAAAAGATTCACAGTTTATCTCTGTCCCTCCACAAAAGTCCATGTTGTTGACAACCAGCTCGCTACGTTGATTTGTCTGTGCATACCAAAGCACTGCATCTCAATGAAAGCACACGAGCATCATGGGAAGATGTGAATTTAACCACACTGATTTGTAAAGCTCTCATTTTATGGCAGAGGTTTAAATCAACACAAATCTCTCTGACAAGAATGGAAGCCATGAGCGCAATTTATTGCAAACAGGATTTAATCTGCTCATGCATTAAATTGACTCCTGATCCTGGGACACATGGCTTTCTCAATAAAGCACTGTCTGCTCTTAATTAAGCAGACATGAGGCAAATAAAATAAATCTGTAAAAGTATATATTAAAATTGAACAACACTGTCTTAGGCAATCCTTACCCAGACAGAGTAATTAAGAACACTTCAATTTGACAGCTCTCTGCCCCCTTCTCCCTTGCTCCTCATCTCCTGCATTTGTCCCTATCTTTTTCAGCATGCAGACTTACACAATTAGCCCCAGTCCAGAAGGTAGTGGGCTTAGCAGCTGGAAAGATGGAGATACGGAGTTTCCACTGGAAGACAGGTTGGTCATTTTTTTAGCAGTTCTGCCCGCTCAGAAATTAAGACATGACATCATTTACGTAAACTAAGTTGATCATCCAACTTTTGGAGACTGTTTTTAATGTATTCTTATAAAATATGTGTACAGAAGTATTAAAATATGTCATTTGGAAACTTTTAGCCACTTTAACGTATCACTGTATCCATCCTATGTGTTAAAGGATGGTGGTGAAGGGCTAGTACAAGATACAGAGTGGTGTCTATTTGAAGGACTTTCATAATGGCTGAATGTTGTAGAAATAAAGAAGAAAATAAGTCCAAACTCATGCTGGGGAAGATTAATAAATATTATGACTTTAGAAATCTGCAGTGTGTGTCAGCGAATTGCCATTATAGTGAATTTCCTTTATTCCTACATGAAGGACGTGTTATTCATCATATAATGCTCAGTGAGTCTACCGGCTTGACTCATACGCAACATCTTGGTTTGATGCATGTCCTTTGGTTACATATTTACTCTGGTTTGTGGTCCTTGCCGGAGTGTGGGCTGTTTGCTAACTGTTGGGTAACAGTTGGGTAGGAGGCCCGAACCAGCAAACAGATTGTGAACACTGATGAACAGCATGCCTGCCTTGAACCTGCAGGGACGAGCATCGCAAGGTGTGTGTTTTTGAGTGCCAAAGATATGTGTGTGTGTGTGCGTGTATGTGTGTGTCATATCTCCATCTCAAGAAATACCAGATGGTGATGGCACAGCAGACGGGAAAACTATCATTATTGTAAGCTTGGACTCTGTACTAGTGTATCTGCTAACCTGTGTGTGTCCCAGAGAGCAAGACAGAGAGGTGTGGAGATTTTACACACACACACACACACAAATAAAGACATGATCACTGCAGAACAATGACTGTCTCAACAGTTCTAGTTTCTCCCAACAGGAACTCATGATGATGATGATAATGATGATGATGATGATTTGACTTCACTAGAACTAAAAAATATCAAAATTATACAGTAATAATGAGAATTGCAAATGGTTGTAATTCAATTATGATATCAACTGCTGTAATGGTTTGAAATGTGCAATAGTTCACAATGGCTCACCTGCCCTAGGGATGATATATATATCTATTATCATTATTATCATTAAAGAGGACAGACTGCACAATATCATCATAACATACATACAGCCAGGCTTTGTTGTGTGTGTGTGTGTGTGTGTGCACACACACAGGTCACAAGTAAATGTGATTTGTATCTGCACATAAATCATGCATACAGATGTACCAACACATGCAAATCACACACGGTTTTGCACACACACCGACAGATAACAGGCATGACACTGAGATAAAGATCTAATGAGGCACAGTGAGAAAAAGTGATTATGAGAATCTAGTGTGGATATTTCCTTTCTTAGACTTCATTAGACAACTATTAAGGAGATGAGATATTCAGATGCAGCTCCAGACAGATAAGAACAATGAGCTCTTCTGCGGATCCAGAACTGCATCAGCATCCCTGTGCAGACACAGAGGAAGCACACCAGAAATGAGGATAATGTATTTTGATGACTCCTACAATTAGGTGAGATTCGAGATTAGAAGTGCCCTTAATGTGTCCTATTTGTATTCAGACTCATTTAAAAGGAAAACACAAGCGCAGGTTAGGGTGGTGGGAAAAAGTACGCTTCGGGTGATGCCCTGCAAATGGCGGCGACCAAAGTGGGGTATTACAGTAAAATAGAGGCGGGGAGTGAAGGGGAGTTGGGAAGTGGATAGTGCGATAAAGTGAGGTGTGGACAGAGGGAGGGAGGGATGGAAAGCTAAAGGAAGGATTAGCCATGCGGCGAACCGGAGAGGTTGAATAGGTAATGAAGGAGACAGACCAGTAATGCATGAGAATAGGATAGGGGGGCTTAGCAGGAGTCGTGCAGTGCATTGATTACCTCTATCTGTCATTAGTATAGTCCCTATACCTAGAGGGTTGGAGGGGGGGTGGTCACTTAGAATAGAGGAAGAGAGGAGCAAGAGGAAGGTGAAGTCAGGTTTTGAGTTTTCAGAGCTAAACAAATAAATGAAAGTGGAAAAATGGACAGTAACTCCAAAATGAAAACAAAAAAAAAAAAACAAACAAAAAACACCATAAGTGTGTGCCAACGTATGCTCTCAACCCCATGCTGGTAAATGATAATGTGCATGTGCACTTAGTGTTCACGAGTTTACACACCCTCATGCAACATGTATCCCCGCCATCTCGATGGATTTTATAAGATGAAGGGCCAATTTAATGCTTATAATTTTTATTTTATTGGGACCATAAAATGTAGTGTCATATAGTAACACACTGTAGCTGTAAAGAGAGCAGATGTGCTTGCTGCTCTGCCACACCTGCTTTGTGGGCCGGAAAATGAACCGGTGAACTCCACCGCTTCAACACAAGTGAGTCACTCAGGACCAGACAAGGCCTCAGCAGGGTCAGTCATGAGTAGAAACGATGTTTGTGTGTGTGAAAAAAATGCAAGGATACTGTATGTTTTGTACTTTTGGTCCCTGTCTGTGCCATCACCAAGCTCCGTACAGGGCAAAACTCCACGGCAATAATGGAATTATTGATTCAGCTGTTATTTACTTCACCAATTTGGTTTTATGTAGTTATTTAAATGAACTGTGAAAATGGTTAAAAACACCCTCAAATGAGTTTCTCATTTATCAAATGCAATAAAGAGTCAATTGAGTCTTTATTATCTCCAGGAGGAATCTTGTGATACAGCTGGCAGTCACTGTGTAAAACTGACTCGGTGTACTCCATATATTTTAAATAGTTTTACACAAGAGTGGATCAGGAACAACAGATTTCATTCAGTGGTTTTGCCTACACTCAAAAGTCCATATACATGCATTATGGCCTTTTGTCAATTCTTACGCTTGCAGCTATGCTTGGTGCATATACACATAAACACACACTTTAGATAGCTTGTTTGCCTTCCTTTAATTAAAACCATAATTTAGGAGTCAGACAGATAGAACCAAATCATGACAAAACACCGTTAGACCTGAATTAATAATAGCAGCCCTCCCAGGAAAGCAGTTCAACAACACACAAACACGTCCTGCATCATCCCGTTAACTGAGACATTTTCGATACACTCAGTCATCAGAAAGTGGTGTGATCGAGTTCACCAGTTCTAACAATATCTGCTGTTACTGTCTGAAAAATAAATAAATAAATAAAAGCTATGCCCTCTTATAGCAAAGAGTGGGTGGTGCCCATTTTCTGCACTGACTCTACTGGAGAACCAGCTAAACCCAGCGGGGGTCCTCCACTATGCTGGGAGAGGTGGCCGGCGGGCTGCCCGTTGCCCGGCGACTCTGAAGCTGCGTGAAGTGGCGGACCGTTTGCGCCTGTGTGTGACGGTGTGTGTGTTCGGTGAGTCATGAACGCGAGGACAAAATTAAACCGCATAGACAGGGCTGATGAAGAATTCAAAGGGACCTGAGCTGATGCAGGGCAGTGGCACACACACTAACACATACATGCAGACACACAGTGAAATACACACACACACACACACAAAGACAGTCTGAGCCATATACAGTCCCACAGCTTGGGACTTGGAAGGGTTGTTAAATGAATTCTCAGAGAGAGGTCTTTTTGCAAGGATGTTGTTTTGCTGCAGTAAATGAATTAGCTAAATAGCAAAGCCAGCGTGCACACAGACAGCCACTAAGCTCCCATCTGGCCAGTGCTTTACACAGAGGCCTGTCTGAACACATCCGGTAGTACCAAACTATTGGTCTTGTGTGTGTGTGAGTGTGTGAGCGTGTGTGTGGAAAAGTGCGAGAGTGAGAGGCGGGGGAGCAATGAAGTGAACGACCCTACATTATCCTCTACAAGTGCAGTCACCAGCTTAGCCATTATAAATAAAAACAAGTCAGTGAGGAGAGCAAAATGCTGATTTTTCCCGATGTTTTTATGCTTGAGGTCAAACTGACCCAAATAACACCGTTCAGTTGACAGTGTACACAAGACTTTCAAAATAGCCCAAAGCTACCATCATATTAAAGCTAACCAGTTGTTCCAATAAATTTAGGTCTTTGCCCTGCTTTATTGTGAATGTCAGGCCAAATTTGAACATTACCTGGTTTTACACAAGCAAAATAACTTTAACACATCCATCCATACATCCAATATTAATAATACTACTACTAACAACAACAACAACAACAATAATAATAATAATAATAATAATAATAATAATAATACCCCCATATTCAAATTTGAATAATTGCTGTTTTTATTGTTTTTGAGGTTTTGGACAGTTGGTCTAACAAAACAGGACATTTTAAGACTTTGCTTTTAGTTGTTATTTTAAGATTTTTTTTTACCAGACAGGTAATGGATTAATCAGGAAATTATTAGTAGCAGGGTCGGATACCAGAAAAACACCATTGTCCATCTCTCTATGTGAAATGTCAGCCTGGTATGTTTTTAGTCATCAAGCCATTATCATTTCCACCCAGTCTCTCAGAGTTCATTTTGCAATTATCAACTCACTTTACAAACTGTATATTTTATGTCCGTTCCTAATGGGATATAGTACACAGATGGGAAAGAAAGCTTGGAGCAGTCTGCAGAGTGAAATTACAAAGAGGTACATGGTAACTCAGGCCAAATTTAAGACTATTGTAAGTCCTGTGGCAAATGACTCCATAGATAATTGTCTTTGTTCTCTGCTCTTCTGGCCTTTTTAGTGCTGCGGTCTGTTTTAGCACTGTTTTGCCTGTTTGACAGATTCTGTAACTTTTTATGCTGCGGTCTTGTCCTGGTTAAATAAAGGCCAAAACACACTTTTTCTAAACCAAACAAATGCTCTAACTAGCCATATAATGTTATAAAAATTTACTGTGAGGTTACAGATGTACTTACAAAGAGGTATACTCCTTTGTCCTTATTTCCTTTGTTTTGGTTTTGCAGGAGAACAGAACAAGAAATGTCAGGCCTGTTGGACACACACACACACACACACACACACTAATGCCTGGCACGGACAACTGAATTTGTCAATGAACAAAGTGGGCTGAGAGATTAATTTCCTAATTAGTTAGCACTTGCTGACATTATGCACAAATATGGCATTCATTTTCAGAGCTGTGTTGGTGATACACAGTTGCGTGTGCCAGTCCAGCTAAGTAACCCCTTAAGTAATCAAAAATGTCAAGTGTGGCTATTTTATATCTAAAACCCCTAACTGCTTGTTCCATTAATAAAACTGTCTCATGGTGGATTCTTTTTAGTTATTTGAGCCTCTTAATCACTTTGTCACATGAGAGTGAGATTGCTTATTAACACCTCTGCAACATAGCGACATTTGAATAGTTCTTTTTTTGCTCCGATATTGAATCTTTGATATTCATTTCCCCAAGACTTTTTGATTGTTTACAAGGTGCTTTTCTTGGAAAAAGCTGTCCCATCTTCATTAGAACAGCCCCTTCACCAGGGACCTTCATGGCTTGACTCACCTGTTATCTCTTTGTATAACCTATGTTTACCTTGTTGGTCAGCTTGAACTCTGTTTTCAATCTTTTGCGTTTTAATTATAAAGTTTGCAAGGTTTACAGGTTGAATTATCACTGTTACTAGTTTTATTTTAGTACCGTTTGTTGTTATTTCTTTGGCTGATACAAAACGGATACAAAAGCTTTGTTTGGTTTTACGTTTCAAATTTTTTTATATCTGGCTTTTTAGCTGCTAAATGCTCCACTGTGTTCATCAGCTAGTCACTAACAGTGTCTGTCAGCTCTTTGGTGCTGGTGCTAGGTAGTGTATGGTTGGTTGACTTAAAATGAGCTTTAAATCTCTGTAAAGCCAAGGCTAGCTGCAGGTTTGAGTGATAATTCTCTGTAGGTCACATTGTTTTTCATTGTCATTTGATACATTTGCTCACCTTGATGGGAAATTGTAACCATGTGTTTTTCACATACTTACATCCAAACTGTCTTAATTGAATTCATTTTAAGACTTTACTGAAATTTGTAAGGCACCACAGTACTGGGCTCCAGTCCACATAAAGAAGGCTTAAATGCCTTGAGCAAAGCTCAAAGTCCTCGGGCAGTGTCATGCTGGTTTGTTGAAGGTTTCATGTACCTCTCTCCCACTCTATGTACTTTTTTTAACTTTCTCATTGTCTGCCACCCCATCCACCCTGCACACTCTATCTCCCTCTCTCTCTTTCACTCTGTTTGTCTCACTTGTTTTTCATTCTGTCTCAAATTGTCAGGTTTGCTAAATGAGATTTAATACTGGAGCTGTCAGGCAGGCGACTGATACCGATCAATCTCCAGAAAGCTGGGGAGCGTGACGGGACAGGCGCTGGTTCCCGCAGAGAATCAACTGGAATGCTTATGCATGGCATCTCATCTGGCTCCAAATAGATCTTCAAAACACTAAGCAGAAGCTATGTGGTATACTTGAGTTGAAACAGGAGAAAATCATTCCCTTGTTAAGGGTGGGATTCTCAAAATCTGACTTTAGCCCTGCTAGAAGCTGTGCTGTGATGGTCTTTCAGTGCATCACTTAGACTAATCCAATAAACCCAAGACTCAAGTAGAGTAGAAATGCATGAAGACACACAATATCAATATCAACGTCACAGTGATCTCAGTGATGAATGGTATAATTTACATACAGTGCTTATTATCCAGTGGTGATAAATAAACAAGGTCTGCGTAACAGAATAAGATCACCAGACATACATCACTTGACTTATTATGTGTATCTAGTGTTTATGTGTCATTATACTGCTCAGTAATGTGATTAATGTCATCACTTAGAGCCAGATTCACCTCATGACTAAAGCCTCGCATTGTGTTGATTAAGATTAACCATAATGGAAAATGAAGAGAAGAAAATTTTTGTGCCCTCACTGATATGCCAGTAAGAAAAATTATTTGCAGGTAGCCAAGAATAATACGATTCTCATAAAAATACAGGCATGTACTTGTTGCCACATAGGATCATAACCTGATTTTAAGAATAAGATTAGTTGGGTGAAAGCTAAATAAATATTTTTTTCTCCATGTGTTTGCGGTGGCTTGTCCTAAAATAAGAGTTTGTGACCAATCCACCACGCAGATTCAGTCCATAACTTTGCAGTCTTAAGCTCTAAGTGAGATTACACTCACAGGGACTGATTAGTCATGTTGCTTTGGTTGAAACAAGGCTTTGTTCAGTCAGTCAGTTCAGTTTATTTTCAAATCCACACACAAATACATTTGCAACACACACTTGCATATACACACAGCTGACAATTTTCTTAATACATTTTCCGTGTTGGTTGTCATCTCATGTCATATCCCTGGCTCTTGCCAACATAAACCTGTGCGAAATACATTGCTGAGCAGCCAAACATAGAGACAGGAAGTGACAAACTGTGTTTCCAGTGTGGTTACACATGAGGACACTCTGTCAGCTGGCTGTCAGCTGTGTGCACGATGGCGTGAGCAGCTGAGGTGATGACTGCACTGTTACATGTGTTTGATGATACTTTTAATTTCAACAATAATTACAGTATCAGGTTATCCACATGTTGGATTCAGAGACCTTGGCAATGCTGAGGTTGAGCATATAGTGCATTAGAAGCAGAGGACTGGTCAGTGAACCTTGTAGAACACCTCAGGAAAGAACAGCAGAGGCAAAGTAACCAGGTTTTTCAGAGTCTGTTTCTGTGTAAAATTAATGGTGTGAGTGAATTAAAACAGATCTCTGAAAATTAGCTCGGGTTTAAACTGTGATGCGACACCTTTTTGCAGATATTTTAAGTAGAACAGAAAGGTTATTACTGAGTTCAGATTTTTTAAACACAAGGGCAAGAGGTGAAGCATATTAACAGGTGTGGAAAAGCTTGCAGAATAATGATGTATAGCCATTGCACAAACTGGAAAGTAAAAGAGCTGGGTTGTCAGAGTCAAAGGCAACTGAGGGTCTTGAGAGTCTAAGGATATAGGGTGTCATATTCTATATGTGTTTTGTGACATGGGTTTTATAAATAAAACAGACTTGAATTGAAATGCACATTCATGCCTCCAGGTGAAACATACACACTTTCCACTGTGATTGTCTTTGAGAACTTCTATTGTAATTTCTAGTTATGTCCTCTTCATGTTATTTTGGTTGCAAAGTACGTAATGTACGACTGTATATAATTTTAAATAGTTAAAAGAGTGTCATTTTAGGTAATGCAGGCTAAAAATAAACTCTACTGTTCAGCTCATACCGTTATTGGATATGAATCATCTTGAATTACTCGTCACATAGTGCACCTAAGAGCTCTTACTGTTTCTTTGCCACTCTCTCAATCTGTCAATTACTTGCTTTTTCCCCTCTCATTTTCGCTCTTTGTCTCTGCTCATCTCCTTTGACAAAGGAGGTGCAGCAGTGTTATCAGATACCATCAATAAACTCAGCAGCAGCGAGTTCAGACAAAGACATACACAAACTCACACAAACACTGTCTGTCGAATGAATGCGGGTAATTTTCGCTTTCTTACATGGCAAAACTCGCAATAGCACTCTGCCATTAAAGGTCCATGTGCTATTGATCTTCACACAGAGGGAAACTCTAATAAAAAGGAAGTAAAGAGAGGAAGACGGGGCAAAAAAAAATCAGAACTGCTGCTCTATTGATTCAAATGAAAGCTCACTAAGAATTAAAGCACGGTATGAGGTGTTTCAAACAAAGGGCCACAGAAAAAGCAAAAGGCAAGACAAGTTGAAGTGAGAAGTCAAGTAAGTACTCATTCAACAAACTAATGAACAAAAATCGAAAATATTTCATCAAGTGGTTGTAGCCAACATAGCAAATATTATCCACTTGCACATACAGACACAGAGAAGCAACTTTTTTCGCTTTTTTACTGAGGTGCTCTGCTATGTCATTTTGAACAGGCATGTGTGCTAACAGCTTTTTCTGAGCGTGTGAATTTGAAGGGTTTTAAAATGTTTTATATGGTGTTTTTTATGGTAGAATTGGTTAGAGCCTCTGGGAATGAAGCATGGGCTAAATGGGCTTAATAAATCTAAAAGCTATTGAAAAAATAGATATAAAATAAAAGAGACTTTTAGTTTTAAAGGGAGTTTTGTAGTGGCAGCCCTCTCACTTCTAGAAGGGGTCATTTAATTCAGTTTTAATGACAAAATATTGCTCAATGGAGCTTTAATGTAGAGTGCAGCTAACAAACAAAAGCCAGCAAAAGAAAATAAAAAGCTACATTTGCGTAACACATCAGTCTACAGTCGATTGCTTTTTATCTTGGAAATATAACGCACCTATTTCCCCCCACTTCAGGTCCATTTCTTCAGGTCCATTTGTTTTTCAGCATGTTTGCGCTCCTTGGAAGGATTAATCTTTTCCTTTGTTCTGTTTATACAGTGTGACTTGTTTTTGGGCAGTAGGCTTAACTTTGCTCAAACATCCTGGCTTTGGCTGCTGATCATCACTTTACAGTTCTTAATCTGTGATCCAAAAATGCATACATTTTACCCACGGCATTTGAGCTTAAAACTTCCTGTGGAAGTAAAAAAAAAAAAAAAAGTGACCGGACGATACTGCAAAATAAGACACAAACTTAATCTTAATTTTGGAAGTACATCAATTTTACTATCTCTTATGATGTGGTTAGCGTGTATTAGCTTGACAAAATGGTTTTCACTGCAAAGTCCCTTCATATAGGTATGAATTATACAAGGTGCCAATGTGGACTACGACTGCGAGGACGACGTGATAGAATACACGGTGCTTAAAGGCAAACACACACTGAATGCACACAGAACGTCTATCCACCCCAATGGGACTATAAAAAGTTACTCTTGCAAGCTGGCTATCGATTGCCCATTAGTCACAGAAACTAATGTGTATCTGAAGGTGCCAGTCTAATCTTTAATGTATACATTATGCATAGATTATCTGTTCATTAAAGTGACATAAGGTCTGGCAAAAAACCCCAGAGAAGAAGCTCCTCTGTTCTCCATTGCACCTCTCGCTCAGTATGTTGGCATGTACATAGACTTGGTAGCCTTGCTAACCCATGACTGTTGCATGTAATCAGTGAGAATAATAAGAAATAGGAGACACTTTAGTATCTCATTAAAGGGAACATTTCAATCTCTTTGCCTCTCTCAGTTAGTCTCTGTCTGCAGGAGGAGAGAGCAGAGAGAGAGAGAGAGAGAGAGAACCCACCAAGGGCATTTGTTCTTATTAAAATGATTTCAGAGCAGCAATTAACCAGACTGGCGACACTATCACCATTCCCAACCAATCAAACGGCCCCGGTTCCCAGCCAATAAAATAATCTTTATTCGTGGTTACACAAGAGGGAGTTATTAAGCAGGCTGGGAAATAATTACTGAGGATTCTGGGTAATTATGGCCAGGATATGGTCCAAGTGTCCAGATTCATGAAAGACCCAATCAGTAACATTTCATATAAATCATATAGATCATATAAATTAAAACATTAAAACATTAATAATTCTACATTGCAGGTTTCAGTGTTGTGTTTTGAATTTTAATGCCATCCTTTTTTTGTAGTTTAAAAATTGTAACACACTTTGAAACCAAACACTACTGACTGTGCAGACTGTTTCAACAAAGCAGAAATGACTGTCAGTGGGAAATTATATCCTTCACTGTGTTCGCACATGCAGGTCAGCAGAAAACAAACATGTGTGGAGTTCTCAGTCACTGAGAAGTTATTGTGGAGAGCTGAAATGAATAAATGTTTTGTTTGAGCAGTGCGCTATTATTCTTGACTGTGATTGTATTTTCAGACCAAATACACCATTACTAGTAATGTAATTTCTGCCTAATGTGTTTGTTGAGAGTGAAGATAAATTGTCTCCGTAAGATGCTCATTCACCAGTCTGTGAATTAATGGTTCACGATAGCTTCCCTGCCCCACTTACGCATTTATCATATCAAATCTAATTTATTTGTAAATCACTTTTGACAAGACAGGAAAGTTTTTCAGAGAGGGCAAACGATTTCTTTGGGTTGGATATCTTAAGCTGTCTGTAGGGTCAATTATGCAAAACTCTTTGGGGCAGATTATTGGACAAAGATTCGGCCTTTAAAACTAAATTCACTTGAATTGAAGCCATCGGAACATAACATTATAAAACTTTTACCCAAAGTATATTTGTTTTTAACACCACCATTATTCAACACTTACTGAGAAACTAATTTAGCTACTGTGTCTCATTTTTTGTTCTTTTGAAATTGAAATTAGGCCTATAAAAATGTTTTCTCTTTGAAAGATCCTGATCCAGTCGAAGCCTTTATGAACCACTTTATGTGCCACTCAGGCTTATAGCACTGCTACCTTTGTAACATGGAAACCTGAGGCACCATGTTTGAAAGAGGGAGCTTGTGCTTAAAAGGTTAAACGGCACAAAGAAGTGAGTAACACTGTCATGTAAAAAAAAAAAAAAAAAAAACTCTGATGAAGGATTGCTGAAACACATTCAGCCCCAAATGCCCCTGCGGAGGTCTGTGCTGAACGTATGGAACTGCATAAACACAAACGAAATAACAGAAGTGATCTTATCGCTTTGAGTCGCCTGATATCAATTCGGTCCCTTGGGTTTTTTGAATGGCAGTTACTTTCTAAAATGTTGTAAATAAAAAAAAAAAAAGAAAAGAAAAACACTGATTACAACCTCATTCTTTTGATGCTGAAGCATTAAGGCATCACGCTGAGTCCTTAAAACTGTTACTATGACAATGACTATTATAATGATTTTGAGAACTCACTGATCACTTATAATGAGCCTTATTTAGGAGCCCTTTGAACAAGATGTCGGCTGATTAGCTTTTTATTTGGTTCAAAAATCTTCTTCCCAAATTAGCCGAATCCAATAGTTTAAAGCTCATCATATTCTTATGAGGCTTTAACCCCACTGTAAAGCAGAAGAGCTACATTTTAGTGTCTTTCCATTTGTCTCTCCCTGTCCCCCTGTCTCTATCTCAACCTCCCACCGTCTGTGTCCTCCATGCTATCTTTTGCCACCCTCTTCCTTCCTCTAATTCCCACTTTCCATCTTTCTTTCTCTGTGTCTCTCCTCACTGCCTGGCATTTTCTCTCCCTTTCACGCAAGTATTCAGGTGTAAACCAAACAGCCTGATAACTGCAGTGGCTGAAATTGATGTGACACGTTTCAAATTTTCTCCAGTCCTTTAATACAGCGTCTCCCCTCCCTATCCCCACTCTCTCTCTTTTCAATATCCCACTCCCTCGCTCTCTTTCAGGGAGGTGAGCAATTCTAAAGCTAGCAAAGTGATTCCATTCTGCAGGCTAGTTATTAAATTTGTTTGCAAATCTCTGCCCCTCTCGCCACCCACCGCCCCTCCCTCGATCTCTTCCTCCTCTCACCCATCTCTTCATCCCTCCCTGCTCTTGGCCCTCCGCCACAGTCCTGACTGTCATCAACATTCAGACCCATAAAACCTACAACTGCAATGAGAAATAGAGAGGAACAGAGAGAGGCAGGCCAACGGAGAGACAAAGAAAGCCAAAAGAGAGAGGAGAATAACAGATTATTTCCTAGAAAAATAGCCAACTGCTATATTCTATAACATGAAGCACTCTTTAATAATCTCTTTTATTACAGCAATTTGTTACCGAGACCCTTGTCTGCACTGGGGTGGTAGGAGTGAGGGACAGTGGATGGGGAAAGAGACCAAAGGAGAGAGTAGAGTGGAGAAAGCCAGGCATGATAACACTAATGAAGATGGCTGGCTGAGGCCAGCGGATCCCATATATCTAAAAGGTACAATGCCAGATGAATATTTATTCTGTGGAGAGGTTTCAGTCACACACAGAGTCACAGCCTGTCACATGTGCCACAGGTAAACACTACAGAAACAGACAAACAAACAGCATCTCGAGCCCACAACACAATCGAGGGGAACCACATTCTGCACGCTCTACCAGGAATATTTGCACTACACATGACGTGGATTCATGCATTTATGTATTAGAGAAATCATGTGTAACGGTCTACCTAATAATATCTCCAAGACTGCTTGCCTGCTCAGGCATGGATCCAGGAGTGGACCTAGGACGGCAACAGCCACCAAAAAAAAACATGTCCACCCCACTGATAATGAAAATTAGTAGACAAGTGAAATACTTTGAACTTTTCACACAATGAGCAGGGTTCAACACACACTGTTTCACAGGAGCATCATGTTGTTTATCAAGCTGACCATGGCAGGATGCCCAACTCGATGCACTGTAGGTGAGCACTGACAAAGAAAAGATATCAACACATCAGAGGACAATAAGGCAGATTTACAACGCATTTACCCCACTTGACAGCCAGGAAACCTAAATCGAAGGCTCAGTCAGGAACCACTGTTAGTATCTCATAGTGTGAAAGGTTTACAGATTCTTTCTTATCAACAGGTAAACATGTCTGAGTGTCCCTGATAATATCAAATACTGACATTTATAGTGTGATATGCACAGATCCTGAACCAAGTTTATAGTGTTTATGTGGATAATAATGTATTGGAAAGTGAAAGTGCCACTATCCACAGAATTTATAATGATGTAAGGTGGACCTGTTTGTGTCAGGAGCCCTGAGTGTGTCCTTAGTTGTCCTTAGTGTCAATTCAAAAAGTAGTAAAAGTAGTTGAAAACTGTATTGCAAATATTACTCTTTGAAGTCAAGCATGACATCAGTCTGTGTTCTACTTTTAGGAAACTGTGGGAGGGTAGATTGATTATAGAGTAATTGTTCTTTATTTCAGAATGAATCAATCACTTAAAACATATGCTAATATAAAACTAGCATAAAGTTTAAATGTAAAGAGTTAAACTTATTTCTTTCTTTCTTTAATTTATATCATTTGGATAGATTGTAATTATTATAAATAATTAGTTTATCTGACAACAGTGCACTGCTGTCTGCTGTAACACTATGCACCCCTACCAAAAGCAGTAACAATCTAAAACAATCAATCAAAACAGACTTCCCCTACTGAAAAATAACTGAAATTTAAGGGAAGTAAAACTATGAAAACTTTTTACTTTTTACAGACACAATTACACAATTACATTATTTACTTGAGTCTAATTATCATTATGGTCTGAGTATCACTCTTTATTCCCATACAACATCACAAATATTTGTTATGGGGAAACATTAGTCCTTATTTGTGCTCTTCGAAATCCAAGTACATTGAAACCTTGGAAGAGAAGTGACACTAATGATCTATAGTCAATGAATGAAGCATTCATTTGATGAAGCAACTGCAGTGACCTTAAAATGCTCACTTTCAGCTTTAAATTGAGGGTGTGAAAAAGATTCCTTATCATCATAAAGTTTCACAGTTTTTCAAAAGAAAGGGTTAAATAGTAGCATGCAGGCTGTAAATTAAAGGTGGCTCTGGAGGTCCAGTAAAAAAAAAAAAAAATGGTTGTGTTCTCCTCAGCTCCTTTAGTTTTTCTGGTAAGTAGACATGAAGCCTGAGCCACAGGTATGTCAGTTTCCAGCCCTGCTGACAGCCCAGACAGGATGAGAGGAAATTGACAAATAAAAGTAAAAAGGGACTGCGGGAGGAGAGGGGGAGAAGGAGAAGGTGAGATATATGAGATAGGTGTGCTAAACCACTTTTCCTGCCTCAAATCAAAAGCGGAGTGGTTTTCCTATCTGGCTGTTAGAGGTAAGATATGAGCCAGGCTCTGCACTCTGACAGGGTAATGCACCTGGCTGCCAACAAACACACACACACACACACACACACACACCTACACACACACACAACACACATACAAAAGCACAGAAAGCACATAAAAGTACCCAGGCACACAGGTGTGTATTTAGGAACACAGGTAGGAACACAACAATTCACACATATACACACCTACGGCACCGTGACACACGGAAGAAGATACACAAACACGCACACACACTATAAGTGGTGAGTTAAAGTGCTGACAGGATAATACACATAGGGAAGTCATAGTCAAGATAAATAACGCTCACAACCGTTTTTCCCACTGTGTAAACCGTGTGTGTGTTCTTACACACACACACACACACACACACACACACACACACACACACACCAAATGTGCTGGTGTTCTTGAATGAACTGTATGTCTGCCAAGACAGCTTGGCGTGTGTGTGTGTGTATGTGCAGTGTGTCTGGGTTCATCCATGCTTGTGCTCGTGCATATGTCCGTCCGCATGACCCAGGCAGAGGCGCTGAGGCCCAGAAGCACCCGCTCACGTAGCAGGTAAAAACCTCTCCAGTGAGTTTTGATTCATTTCCTTGGAGTTGAAAAAGAAAGGAAATTGCTGAGTATGAGGAAAAAGAAAAAGATGAGAGAAGAGATGAAAAAAACGAGGCGGAAGAGGTATGGTCACGTCATTCGCCTCTAACTTCATGCCTACTCCACATCTTTTAGACTTGGACCATATATCCCCCCTCTCCTTCTCCTCTAGTGCTCCACTGTCTTGCTCCACAAACCTTGTGTAATTTTATGACAATGCTAACAGTGAAGCCGACATGCAAGTACTACTCCTCATATATAGGCTAAGCATGTTTTACATAATGACAGTAGTTACTGTTGCCTAATTAGCTTTCGAACTTTCCCCCCTCTAGTATTCTCACTCCCAACTCGCCACATATGGACACTTGGATAGGACCTGTTGTTGTCACTTTTTAACGTACTGGGTTCCCCCTTAGCATCATTTTTCAGTGTGCCCGACCAAGTGTCCACATTTGACAAGGGAAATTCGTACCTGGTGGCAGCATTACACAGTGAAAGCAAAGCTCAATCTAAACACTGATGGTGTCATTATTCCAAAGCCATTACACTGTGCAATCATAATTGACTTCATAATGACAAGTTAAAGCAAAAACTTGTCTATTACCACTTTAAAGTGACACTCCAACTGAACTTGACTGTGTCTTTGAGTGTCAAACACTCAACCCAGTAGGTGAAAGGTGTGTGTAGCGTCCTTTATCACAAGCACCAGCAAGCCATGGTCAGCATCAGTAAAAAAAAAAATTATTACATTTATTTTTCACTCATGATGAGTTCTGGAAAAAATGATATTTCTCTAACAACTGCCTCAGTACAATCTACCTCTCCACTGTCCCTGCATCAACTCAGTATATTACAAATATTATAGTATTGAACACACTGCCTTTGTCAGAGATTGGGAAGTTGTATGAGAACGGGAGAATTACTTAAAGCAGAAGTAGTCCTGTTTGCTAAAAGTATCACAATGTCCTGACAGTAGTCTATGAGAAAGATAATATGTGAAGTTAGGTGAAGAGTCTTTCATCCTCAATGTCCTCCAGTCTTTCAAGGTTGACATCCTTTAGGGTTCGCGAGGAAGTCAAACCGCTGGAGCTGAGTTGTTATTCTCTCAATTTCTTCTGTGTTCTAAGTGTTCTTGTTTGTTTAAGTGGTTGAAGAACCTGAGAGTATTACAATTTAAAATACACCATTTAAAAAAACACCACTACCTCCCACCCATAGATACTGCTGGCAGGACATGGCCTTCACACTGAGAGCCACCCTCTGTATGTATGTAACTTGCATAGAAAGGATAGATGCTTTTTAGGGAAAAAAAAAATGTATGTTTGGGTATCTGCAGGTTTCAAAAATGATATACTGTTTTGAAATGAAAGCCAGTATAGAGCATCAACGGCCTGGCACTTTCTATCAAGGAGAAAATTACAGCGTATACTATTCTGTGGAATGGCAGCATCAGAGCTGTTATGGTGTTTCTGACCTGATGGTGGGGTGAAAGAAGCAACTGGGTACAATATGAATCTGACATGAATAGCGAAAGTGCATTCACTAGCTCATTGATGAACTGAGTTACTTCAGGTTCTTGGGCTCTTTCATTTCTATATTCCTTTATTCCTTTATATATTTCATAAGCTTGCCCATGATGACTGTGTGTTTTCTCTTGCTACGCCACTAGCTCTGATTCCCTCCCTCTCTATGGTCTGTGGCCCAAAAGCAGCAGCGCTGCAATTATTGATGAGGTTCACTTATCAATAATTCAGTCATACATCTGATTAGCCAATAGGATTGATGATGGGGCTCTGCACTGAATCCTCACACATCAATCCTCTACTTGGCCCTGGGCTGTTGTTATCTCTCCCTCCCATGTCTTTCTGCCTTTTCTGTCTTTGTCTCTGTCATTCTGTCTGTTGCTCTTGCTGCCTTTCTTTCTCTCTCTGCTTGCTTTTTCTCTGAGCTTTTTTTCCCCGTTTACTTATTTCTTTACTCTCTCTCTTTCTCCCTCCACTCTTTTCTCTCCTATCTATCCAATCACTCTGCATTACAGATATCCCACTGCCTCGCTTTATTGTCTTTGCAAGTCATTGATACATCTGTAACAGGCTGCCACTTTGTCCTGAGAGTGTCCCACTGACATCAGCAGGTGCCAAATGTCGCTCCAGCCAGAAGACGAGTGGGAGCAGCAGAAAAGGGTGAGACTGCAGCGGCGGGTTGTGCCGTGTGTGTTTGTGTGGCAGAAGAGTCAGGGGAGGCTGAAGGACGGGGAGAGTGAGAAAGACTGAGTCAGTGGGTATTCGGATGGAACAGAGAGCCTTTTCCAGGACAGCGGGGGATCGATACCTACGCTGCCTGCGCTCACAACCCTCATGAGCACAGTAGAGGCCCAAGAAGTAAAGTGTGTGTAAATTTGTGCGTGGGTGAACCCCTCCCTTGTTCAGTTTGTGTAACTGTGTGTATTTGAGCAAGTGTGTGTGCCTGCGCTGCTGTCTGCAGGGCAGCGCAAAGGGACCGCGCATCAGTGAAGGGAGGGAAGAGAACTTGCCAGCAAAGAGCCAAAGTGTTAATTACTTATCGATCCAATTTGGCAGATGACTCCCTAAAAATGCGGAGGGCAGCTTAGCGCTCAGCTCAAAAAGAGAGAGAGGAGACAATCTACTGTTCAAAAGCCCCTCTGACTACCATCTCTGCCTCACTAAATGTTTACTACCAATTCCTGGCCTCTGAGCCATGCCTGGCTGCACTGCTTACCGCCTCCTTATCACTTCCCAGCTATCTGACTCCTCTCTTCTCTCTGTTTTACTCTCGTTCCACATTGCCTGCTTTCATTCTATCCTTCACATCTCATCTATGTCCTCTCACCTCTCACTTTCTCGCTCCGCTCGGCATTCCCTGCTCTCTCCGGTGGAAGCTCGGTGGATCCCCATCTCTATCAGTGTTCCTTATGCTGTAGCATTTGTGTCCTAAATCTCTCCGTCTTGTTTTCATCTGTGTTGCCTTACCGCCGCACTCATGCTCTCCCTCTTTTCTCCATCATCTCTCTCTGTTTCTGTCTTGTTCTCTCGCTTCCATTAGTTTTGCTTTTTATTTCACTACCCCGCCACTCTCTTAACTAAATCCCCTGCCTGCAAGAAATGGCTTTCCACTGTAAAAGTCGGATAAAGCAGCGCCCTGCTGTGAACTGTTTGAATACCATCTCTCTGTTCCTGTCCTTTGCCCCACAGTTAGACTGTCTATAAAACATGAGACATGTGTAAAACTGTAAGTGTGCACACAGACACACTGTAGCCTAAATACTCACTGTAAAAAAAAACAATTTCATAAAGGAGTGTTATTTAGTAAAAAGGCTACTGTGCAGAAGAAAGAATTTTATTGACATCAGACACAATATTTTTTTTAATTATCTCAAACAGCTCCTTTAAAATGTTTACATTTGGTGCAGATAGTTTTGAGCAAGTATACTTTCATTGATTTCAAGTAATGAAACAAGGTGCTTAACAAATATTACGTGCAAAAATTATTTTTACCATTGGATAGCGACTCAATAAGCAAAAGTGCAAAGCAAAACAAAGAATAATTTTTATTATTATCTGTAAATTGGAGCTGAAGCCAGAGGCCATAAGATCTTCATTATGCTGTTGTTTCATACAACACACAGCACAAAGTAAGATAACACATTAAGACAGTTTACTAGCTGCCTGAGGAACTTGATATCCTCTTGGACAGGTTCTGGGGATCTGTGCCAAATTTCATGGTGATCCATGCAATAACTGTCATCCCCCCAAAACTGTCAACCTAGTGGCGATGCTTAAAGAAAAGTCAGAGGATCACCAAAGTCATGATGATTTATTTTCTGGTGACTATGAATATCTGTACACAATCCCATGGCAATCCATCAAACAGCTGACCAACATTGCTAGCCTGGATAAAAAGTAATTGCCTTCACATCGATTTTCTTAAGTGGCATATATTCAGCCAGTAATGTCTGGCCATGCTATTTATGTTTAATGAGTTTGTCTCATTACACCTCCAAATGTGGCCATTTGGACCTGGTGTTAGCCAAGGTTGCGCGAATGATTTTCACAGAGCACTTTACCTCAACAGAACAACAGTTATCATTATCGCCTTTTCTTCGCATCACGTATCTTAAGTCCAAGGGTCTCCTTACATCCCCAAGTGCTTTAATTATACTATAAGTAACAAAAAATAAACTTGAATGAATGCCCAGAGAGGCAAATGAAATAATTACATGGTAGATGCCTGCCTGTTTATTGTAAACAAAGAGCACAATAATATAAACACTATGTATAAATAAATAATACCAAAAAAAGCACACATAGTAATATTGTCGGATATTAAGTGTGAAATGGGATCCAAGCCATCAGTAAACATGCCCTGCCCCCTGCTGCTGAATGAATGTTGTGTGAAGTGCCACTGCTCACTCACCAGTGCTCAAAGTCTGTTCAAAAAATGTGTCCTCTGTTGCTTTGTACCAATGTATTTATTCACTTTAAAAGAAAGCTTTCAGAAGTTTGTTTTAGTGACATAATTATCCTGGATGGGCTCATTACTCCACACAAACACAGCACAAAGAATACATTCAGCTCTGAGATAAATTAAAAAAATTACGCTTTGCTTTGTTTCCAATTGCAAGCAAAGTTAATAAGTCCTTCAAAGAAACCACATTTTTGAATGTAACAGTTGAAGCAAAGTCTTTTATTCGTATACATTTATTTTTTGTGCACTTTCAATTATAATATTATCATAATGACTGACAAGTTCACCTGAAAGTGTGCCAGACTCTAGTCTCCTACTTCAGCCCCATTCCAGCTATCTCATTTTTATTAACCTTTCCTCTCTTCTCCCACCTCCTTAAATGCTTCCCAGTTAAAAAAGGTCCATCATGTTCAAAACACTGCAGGGTGGATTCTAACGAGGACTCATGAATTTGACCACATAACTCCAGCCTGGGCCTCCCTGCACTGGTTTTCATTTATTCCAGCACTGATTTAATAGTGCACTTCCTTTTGTATGAGATATTACATGGTCTTGCTCCATCATACTTAATGAAGCTTATGACCTGCTACTCTACTCCACGTGCTTTAAGATCTCAGCAGGCAAGCCCCCTTGTTATCCCAAGATCTAAAGCAACATCCTGGGATAATCTACTGATCCACTGTGCTACTGTGCATTTTTTTTTTTTTGGCGGGGGGGGGGGGATTTACCTTCCAGCTGCTCACTATTTTGATGCCTTTAAATGAAGACTTAAAATTTATGACGCATGACCTTCAGACCTTGTCACCCTGGAGTGCACGTGGAGTGCAACACACTGCAGTGGGCATGATGGAAGTTTCTGGTCATGACTTTAAAACTACTTTCAGAAGAATGATTTGTGTGTTTGGGTTAAATTTCTCTTGTTTTGAATTTCACAGAAACAAGGCTTTTATTCTGTGGCCACAGCAGATGACTTTAAAAAATGTATTTTGGGGAGTCCTGCCTCTGGAATCCCTGTGATGCAGCCTATAGGTACAACATTAATCCTAAGCAGTATCTATCTGTGATAGCTAAAAGTATAAAACTATTTTATAACTTTTTTCTCCAGTTGGCCATGCTGAAAAGATAGACCTAGATAAATGCAACTTTGTGCTTTTATATGAATGCCTCATGCATCAACACACAGCACACTTGTCTGGCATTGGAAATGTTGGAACATGAATCTTTTTAACGTTATGACGGAGAAAGATTTAGTGGGATGCTGGGCGCTGGGTCCAAAACAGCACGCAGACCCTGTCCATCATGTCGGGTTATGCTCCCTGCTGTTTAGATGAAACATTTTCTGGAAATGTTCAACAACTGCTTTATAGATGGCAGTGAAATCTAAATAGAGGTTAAACTAACAAGCCATGTAAATGACGTAATTGTTAAATAAGACTATATTACGTCAGTAATGTAACATGGAGCCTCTAAATGCAGAGCTCTAAAATATATCAAACCATGTTGGTCAAATGTCAACAATCTAGTAACGAAAATGTAACTTCTGAGATTTGACTCAATTTAATATTAAATACACCCAGTCCTTCACATTTGACAAAGGGCTGTCATAGGCATGAAAAAGCACTTAAAATACATCTGCACTGAGGACAGGAAGTGACTGGCCTTCCAATCATACAGTATACATCTGGGATCTCCGTTGATTGACATGGGACGAATGGCGATCGAGAAACAAAACACCACGCCACCATTTGGATCAATGTATTAAACTATAGTTGGCCTAATAGACAGAGGGTTGTGGCATCCAAGTAACAAGTTCTTCATGGACAAACACGAGAGCCAGCAGCTGTCAAACATGAGCACGAACATGCAGCGACCTCTGGAGCGTTCTGTCATTATGAGGAGTCACATTGCAGCAGATGCGTGTAACTCTTCATCCACGGTGAAGGCTTTCCAAAAAAGCAAAAAATAAGAAAAAAAACACAGCTTCACTTTTTGTTATTAAAGTGGCCTCTGTAAGGACTTTCTAAAACTTTTCCTGAGCCGTAATTCTACTTAATTTGTCCAGCCTAAGTAAAAGATCTGCCAACTGTTCTCCAGGGTGGCTAGGACCATATGTTGTCTGTAACAACGGGTGAATACTGATCCTAGCCTGACAATGCAATTTCTGATGGAGATTAGGCAGCTGCAGAGTCACTGTAACAAATACTAAACCCCCCCTCATAATTACAAGACATCTACAATAGAATAGAATAGAGTGTGGAATATACTTATGTTAAAAGTAGGTATAATCAGCATTTTTAGAATAACAATGCTTCAAATGATTATGTGTAATGTGAAAGTGGTTGCCCATAATGATGAACCCACAGAAAATTATTACATTATGGATCAGCTGGTGACTGTAGCGATGCATTTAGCAGCTAAAACGTCAGACATTTCCCCTAGGAGTTAGCAGAGATCAAAAACAAAGCTTAAAGTAGAGTGAATATTTGCCTTACACTCGGCTGGGGGCCAGAAACGCATCTACAAATTAAATGGTAATAACATGTAAGTGTTGGGTTTATAGCTTGTTTGTGCTGCATGGCCATAAAATCTGGTTTTTGCAGGTTTAATACTACATAACCAATTGTGTGTGTCTGCGTGTGATTCCATGTTTGTGTTTTGTGAGCCGTAGTGGACAGCAAAGCCTGCTGATTGCTTTAACATACCGATTTTCCGCATTGTGCTGTGAACCAACACACCCCTCCTAGGACAGCAGATATGCGCACAATGTGGCCGACAAACACACACACAAACATACAACCACACACAAATTCAGAGCCTTCACTCTATCAGTTTTGAATGGATTGTCTGGCTGTGGGATTTGGATGGATTTGAGCGCTGGACGCACATAGAAATGTGTTTCTGCCTGAAAGTCAAAAAGATAAAAAACTGAAATCCATACATCCGTATATATGAATGTGAAGTACTTTTATTGTATTTCCATACAATGCATGCACTTTGCCAATGCCTCTGACGCAGTGTTGCAGCTGCACAGCATACAAAATCATACTTCCCCAACAGAAAGCAGTTCAACTCCCAAAAAGTCTGTGCAGTTGATTGACTCTCTTTTCAGTATTTACTTTTCTTTTCTGAGTTCTGTGACTTCAGCTTAACTTTCTGACCCCCGACTAAAACCTCCATATCCCGGTCTTCTGAATCTTATATCCAATGACTCTCTCTCATTTCTCCTCTCTCTCTCTCTCTCTCTCTCTCTCTCTCTCTTTCGCTCTCTCTCCAGATGGAAGTTGAAATGAATCTAAATTAATGAATATCATTACAGCCTCTTAAATAGCCACGCTGTATTGCTAACCCTTCTCTGCTTTATCTCCCTCCGCACATGGGTCCCTGACAACCAAACCTTTCTGGGAGATACAGATAGAAAAGGCTAACTAGTGTTTTTTTTTTCCTTCAAATGGAAGGAAATGCTCACTCTGTCTTTCAGCAGGGGAGCGAGGCATGCCGTAATGAGTTTTGTGCTTAACGAGGGCAGTCTAATGCCTGCCGACATGTTTTTACTGCCGATATCAGTGTCCTACAGTCTGTTCACTTTTAGGCAACATGAACCACCCAATGAATAACATTTTATATTGTTTTAAAAATGAGCTTGATATTGTGTACGAGTGTTTTCCGGTTTTTCTGTTTTTTCCCTACGGGGCTAGTTAAATTCTAAATTAAATGTCCTTTCATTGAAGATGTATTTGCCACTTGTTTTTCTGTAGAGTATCAAGAAGCTGTGTGGTCTTCTTCTTCTTCAAAATAAGACAGACTTTTAAACAACTTCCAAAAATTGGCCTGCCAAAACTGAAGTCCTGGAAATCTTCCAGAAAGTTAATGACTGACTGACTGGATGATTACATCTGTTTATTTGAGGACGGGACGGTGAATAATATTTCATGGCTGTTTAAATACAAAAATGAAAAATTTGGAAAAAAGTGCTTAAAATGTAAGACACAAACTTTGTATTTGTACACATTATATTGTCAGTGTATGACTTATAATAACTTCTGAATAAGTTTGTTAGATTTTTAACAACTTCTAGGAAGCCATTTATGCATTTGTCCACTTAAACTTCAGCTCTCTCTTTTTTTCTGGAATCAATGAAAAACTTGTTTCAAAATGCCAGAGATGGTATTCATTGGCTAAAAAACTGACTCACGTCATTCCAAATTCTTGCATCAGTTACCTGTAAGACTGAGAACTGATTTCAGTCTCTTTAACTATTAAAAAAAATATCTGAAAGGTCTGGCCTCAAAGTCACATGAGCTGGTGTGCAGCCTCAGATCCTCTGGCTGTGACCTTCCTGATGTTCCACATTCTTCCAACAGAGACCGGGATTTTTTCCTTCAGCTGCTTGAGGCTTTCAAACACCCCTCCTGAAGAGCTCAAGCTAAAAAAAAATCAATATCTTTTTTTTTTAAACCTGCTATGAAAGTTATTTTTGTTGGTTCAAAAAGGTGTCGTTTATCCTGTTGTTTTACAGTTTAACTACCCACAATTCTTATCCTCCGACCTTGTGGGATGCCCCTCTGATTTAAATGTTTCATTAAGGTGGTTCTGCAGATACGTCAGTGTTGTGGAAATATACATGTGTGCATTTATGCCTCCATCAGCCCACATACGGATGAATGAGACAGACGTTTAAAAAGACGGTAAAATATGCAACAAACATTTTCTAACATCTGTACAAGTTACTGTGCCAGTCTACCGTAGCACACTCTCTGTATGATTACTATTTATTTGAATGAAGAATGAGTGATGCGTTAGTGTCTTTATTTTAGCCTGTGACGGAGTGGCAACCTGTCGGAGGTGTTCCCCTGCCTTTTGCCAAATGCAGGCTGTAATTGCTTCATAACGGCGGCAGACAAGTGGAATCAATGAATAGAAATTTAAGAATTGAAGAATCACTCTCACACTGGGAAATTTGGCTTCGGCAAGTTCCCGGGTTTCAAATTGCTTCAGATGAAATGATAATGGCAGACACACACACACACAGTCACACACACACACAGTCACACCTTTCCCAGTCCACTTGACAGAGAATTAACAGCCAGCGTTGATGCCGTTCCCAGGGTTCTGAATTTCCTCACAGGGTGTTCAACTGGTCACATAAGAGATGTGTCGGGAAATTGGGCTGTAAATCAGCACTCCATTATTCATGTCTCTGCGCTCCGGTCTGTGTCCCTGCTATCTCCAGCAGATTTAGGTGCAGGACTCAGCAACACGTGTGCGAGTGTATGTGTGTGAAACATCAATGTGCTTCTACAATATCACATTTACTGACACGTCTCCTTCCTTTAGGACACCACTGTCCATCTATTTTCAAATATAATTGCTATCAAATTAATGTGTTGGACCAAAACTAATTATAAGATAATATACCGATACAAACTAATATTCATATTTACTGGTATTAACACAACAGTGGCTTCAATAATGTCTTATGTCTAGAAGTATCAAGGTACACTTACAATATATTATCACTGAATCATATAGCAAGGAGAAGCCTGTTGAACTTTAGTTACTCTTTTCAAAAGTGCATGAATAATTTGACTTGTGTATGGTCTATGTGTGTATGAGAGTGTAGCTGTGTGCTGTTTCTTCCTCGGCCCTGATCAATGGCCCCTGCCTGTGCTTTGGCTGTCTAGTAATTACACCACTGTCTGCGACGTCTGAGTGTTTAAAAGATCAAACACTGTCTCAATCTTCTCTCAGGGCACAGATCTAAGAAGAGTCAGTTGTCGCTATAAAAGGTCACTTGCTGTGTTTTAATGCCACACAATAGTTTTTTTTTCTTTTTTCTTTTGTGAATGTGTCTGTCTTTTTTTCTGTTCCATGTCTTACTTCCATGTGTGGGGAACGAGTCAGTAAAATGTCACCGGCACTCAGAGGTGATTATTGAGCAGAGGGCAGCAGGTGGAATAGGTTGAGGAGGTGAGGCAGGCAGACAAGAAAGCAAGGACAGAAAAGAATGAAAGACTTGCACAAAGGGAAGAAAAAGACCAGTCTGTCGCTAGTTAATTCATGAGAAAATCAATTTAATGCAGTTAATTATTGGCAATCAATTCCTCTGTATTTCTCACCCTCATTTGGGTTACACAGATGAGTGTGTGTATTAAAAAGTGGTCTGACAGTCCAAAAGCTAATCTGTAGTAATACCCAGGAGTGTTACTCAGGTGTCTTTTAATCATGTTTTTTAATGCAGAAACTGTGGTGTGACAACATATGGCTATTACATAACACTGGCTTTGACACAGGTGGAAGGGATCACAATGTCTGAAAGAAAATTGTATTAGTTAAAACAGAGCGAGAAAATCAGGTTTAATCTGCTGCATATCAATTTCAGTCTAACCATTCCCTTTTCATTCTAGTCATTAGTTTGCTTCTTTAATTAATTTTACACTTTATTCAGTCTGCAACAGCCTGATGTTTGTGGCACAGGCATGGACTTCATCAGACAGGCAGCCGGAAAAAAACTGTCTTGGTAATCAGTTGAAGACTTGTATATCTGTTGTGGTCAACAAGAAAACACAACATAAAGTGTAATTTTGGAACATGTCTGCACACAAACACACACACACAAACCATCATGCCCACACACTCACACCACAACTGCAACACCTCCCTTTCCCACACTCTCATATATCCCACTTCTTCCCACATGGAAACCAAATATTACAACAAAATTACATGAGTTACACGAACAAACACAATATCGTGTCCTGCCACAACATGACTTAATACTACATCGATCTCTTCCCGTGGCTTTGGTCTATGACTAAGCCTCCTCTGCTGTTTCTTGCTATCATAATTCTGAAGTGCAACACAATGAGGAAGTGACTAACTGTGAACGCGGCACTTGAATTCATTTTGGATCATGGCAGTGATGAGGATAAGAATATTGAACCCAAAGAAAACAGTGGGGAAACAGCGGAAAAGTCAGCGTGATTCAGAACAGCCATTTATTCGTTCTGAAGATAGAACAGAGGACGTTACTGTGAAAGATTGGTAGCTGCATACGCATGTAAATGAGTACATGTTAATCACGCAACAAGCCTTCGGGATGAATTGATTTGTTTGTGCCTTCCAAAAATGTTACAAATCACCGCTGGAAAAAAAGAAAAATCTGTATTTTGATGTAACAACTCTCTGGTTGAGGTTTGGTTCACACACAAAAATCACTTGGCTAGGTTTAAGGAAAAATGGTTTTGTTTCTGTTAAAGTAAGTACTTTGTCAAGATTAGGGATACATTGTGTTCTGGGTTAAAGGTTTATCCCCGTGGTTATAATAAAAAACATTAAAGTTAATTTTATGTTAAGATCCTGGGCATGCTTTAGAAAAACCCAGCGGCATCTCATGTTAAAGCCTGCTGTTTTATTGAGCGATCGGTTCACGTGGACACAGACTTTGTTGTGCTATAGTAGTGTCACATGACTTCCTCATTTCCTCCTTCAATATTACAACCATTTTGAGGAGCTGGATAAACCAATTGATGCTCTCTCCAATTATGCCTATAGGTGTAGTACTAGAACATATTAGATGTGTGTGTGCACAATAGCTTTTGTGGAGGAGAGAAAATAACCCACCCTGAATCCATAGGGACCTGCACATGAGGAGGCCCCCATATAGATGGGCAAGGGAGATCTTGTGTGGCTCCTCATCTTCCGTGACTTGCATTTCCATGCTCATCAACTGTAGCAAGTTTGGTGAAGGGTACACAAACTCAGGGAGAAAGCTTTGTCTCCACCCATACCAGCTCTGTGCCCCAAAAAATCCACAGTTTGTCACAAATGCAAGAGGCTGTTGCCAAACGCCGACACCATCACATGCTGCACCTCATGTCCATCAAATAACCCACCCACACACTCCCACGCCCAACCATACCCACATGCAGATGTAGCATTCGAATCTACAGAGTGTGTACCACAGTACTGTACATATACTGCACTACTAATGCAAGGCATATATTGCTGGTAACTACTGAAATACTGCATGGATAATAAGTTGGACTATTTGCAGAAGCGGTTTAATGCACATAAATTAACTCACTTGTGGGGGGCGGGGGGATGGGAGTGAAAACCACTTACAAGTTATTGCACTCTTGTTATTGTGTGCAGTAAGATAACAATATATATGTACAATCATTTCAATTTAGTACTGCAGTTATTTCAGCTTAATTGTTCATAATGGAGATCCCATATACACAATTAAAGTTCATATGAATGCACATGAATCAGTAAAATATTCAGTTTCAAAAGTTGCTTTGGTTTGGCTTGTGCAAAAATTGCTCACCTGCTACCTGTCAACAATGTGTGGGGCGAAGATAATGACGCACTTGATCAGTTTATCTGCTCAGAACATATGGATGAATGCAGCGTGCGTGTTCTCATTACTTCACAGGTATCTTGACAAAACTCTTTACAAAAATCAATCTCCAAATCTACATTTGGTTTTTGGCGGCAGGCCTAGTTCACGTCAGATTGTCTATTTTTCGACTTTCCTTTATTCACTTCTCCACACACCCTGTTTTATCTATCTCTTTCCTGTTATTTTTGTGCACTCCTTTCCTGTTCTTTCCTCAGTCAATAATAAGTGAAGCAGAAATTTGGTTAGTGGCATGAGGCTGGATGTAATCCAATAATGGGAAGACACCCACATATGCCTCAGACTCTGTGAGGTTCACGTGCTTACACGGACACACACGCACCCAGGCACATAAATACACAAACACTTTTGCTTTAGACTGTATTGTCTTGTACCTTCCCGGACACATCCCCGACTTAGTAAGGTTCAGTTCAGTTGCATTACATTGGCACCAAAACATCAAAATCACTTCTTGTACATTTTATTAATGCTTTGATAAGTAACAGTTCATTCACGCACTTAATAAAGTCAACAGGACTGATGTGAGAACACCCTGAAACAACCATCCTCCAATAACACATACAGATACAAATAGAGAACAGTAATGTCAGATTTTACCTCAATATATGTATGAACTTCCTCAGTCTTTAAAACGTTTTAACCCTCATGTTGTGTTCTGGTCAAATCTGACCAGATTTAAAAAGTTTTATCTCTGAAAAAGTGTACTTAATTTCATCAGACTGACCTTGATGATGATTCCATGACTTTGTCCACAAAGAGGATTTCAACACACAAAATAAATTGTATTGATTTAAATACAATTTTGTGTGTTTTATTCAACTTTTGTACACTCTTGGTGTTCCCTGGACAAAACACAAAACACACACACATACTTTGGGTTCCCTGGCAACCACTACGTGAACCTTTGCCCAGTAGAGTTTCAACACCTGTTGGCAGCTCTCACAGACAGCTGCAACGTAGTTTCAATAATACTGAACTTTTCTCATAGCTTTGATATTTAATGCTTTTATGAGGCCTTGCTCATGGTTCATTATGTGGTAAGTGATGCTCTTGATTATATATTTGATGACCACACTGGTGAGGAGGAGAGAGGCCAGGAAACTGGCAGTGAGGATGGATTAGAGGAGGAAGTGTCAGAAGCTGAAGATGACACAGAATATAATGCAGACCAAGAAATAACTGATGTGAAAACAAGCGTAACGTGCCATAAATGCTCTGCTTTGAAAATGACCACTCGACAACTTGCTGTTGCTCATATGAGCTTTATCTCTAACTTGCAAAAGGCATTCTCTTGTACACCGAGGCTCACACTGCTCAAAATGTGAAACACAGAGGAAAAACAATGCGAGAGGGAAAACCCCGGGAAAAAGCATCTCTTACAAACAGCTACCCTCTAGCGGAGTATAAGTATTAAACCATTTTATAGCGCTCATATTACAACAGTTGTTCTTTAAGATATTGATCTTGGAATATTGTGAAATTGTTAAGTGTAGTGTTGGGATAATTTCCTTTGTACACAAATAAAATCTTCCCTGGTCACTTTTGACCAGGAACACAAAAGGTGTTACTTTATGTGACTGTTTAAAAAATTTTAAATGGTTTCAAAACAAATGTCCTTGGTAACTTTGACCCAAAGTAGTCTGTGATAAACAGTATTCTATGTTTTCATCTGAATATTTCTTAAAGTCAAAATAATCCAGAAATTATGTTTTTAGAACTCGAATTCAAGATGTATAAGCTCAGATCAATAAGGCATAAAGGCCATGAATAACAAATAGAAATTAAAAACTTGTAATGTTCACAAGAATTTAAGTTGATAAAAAAAATCTAACACAACAAATAGTGATAAATATATGTATTATTATAGTTTTTATGATGAGTCTTAATGGAACGGTCATTTTTGACCGGGAACACAAAATTGTTTAACATGAAATGAACACAACATGCGGGTTAGACAAACTCACAAACACATACATTCACGTGTGACTCCAAAACACACTCTTTCTGCACTTTGCTGTATAAAATTAAGTGTAACAGATGGAGCGAAACTGAGCGGTGAGAGGACCAGAAGCTGGGAGGATGAGAGTACTATGTGGCAGCAGGGTTAATTTTCTTTTTTGTATATTGTTATATTACTCTTGTGTTTCCATCGCTCTTTGATTCATCATACTTCTCAAGCATGTGTTCGAATTTTGGAAAACATTTCGTGACTCTGAACACCCTCCTGTTGAATCAGTGGTAACACTCAAAGAGCTCTCCATTACTGCGTGACCCACACAGAAACATGAGTCACATGGAGGACAACTGAGCAGCGACGAGATGAGATCAGAGCAAGCTGTTCACTTACACTGCAGGATTATTTTCCTGGAGCCATTCATCACTCCAGATCATCTGCTATGATCTGTTTATGAAGCACATCTGCTCAGCTGACTATTTATAGGGAGCCACGCGTGATAGAACATGCTCATGCTCACTCACACTCACACTCACTTTTTCTCGCTCTCTTCTTCACTCACTCACTCTCTCACTCACACTCACACACACACACAGATGCGCTTGCATGCATTGGGAGGCTGTCCAAGCTGCCCCTTAATTGGTTTACATCCAGTGAAACCGCCTGCATCATTTTGCATTGGTTGTTGCAGAAGATGGTCATGCTGGTAAGTTTATAGGGCCATACTCGAAGATAAGCATTTTTTAGCATGTATCAGATCTTTTTAGCAGCATATTGCCTTATCCTGTGATTAATGTTCTACCTGCCTGGCAGCCAAAATCATGTGGCCAGTTCAGATCTGTGGTTACCCCAGCTTGAGACATGAGCCCAATATTTTGTGTTTAATGCCAATGTATAATAGGTGTTAGAACACAAGACCAGTATTTCTAATTATGTTTATATTGGGTGATTTGCACTTCACAAATGACTTCCCATGCCAGTGACAGTGGCAGTGCAGGAAGCAATGTGCCTCATATGCAGTGAGGTGGAAAGTATGGACGTCACAGTGGTGCATTGAGGGTGCTAGTGTTCGTTTCCTATCAGAGACCTTCAACAAAAGTTTACCATAACCACAGTCTTTCTCTAACCTTAAACTTGTGTAAACTAACCTCTCTGGTGTTGGGCAATAGCACATCACTTAGGAATTATAACTTGAAATTCAGAAACTACATCAAGGTTTAGTAAGTGACTCTCTGTTATTTAAACAATTTGGGTTGGTATCAGCTTGGTCTCTGCATTCACTTGACAGACTGGTTCGGTATGTGTTAGCCTGGCACAGGGGTTGGAGGTGTGGAGAGGCAATCAGTCTCTGGGGAAAAAGATTAGAAATACCAGAAGGACGAAGCTTCACTGTGACAGTGGGACATCTGGAGTGCTGTAGTCAGCAGGGTTACACTAGCTGTTTATGTCACTAAGTAGACTAGAAATTATTCCAACCTATACAGTTCCTCTCCTTTCTTCATCATACAAACACAGAATCATGTATTGTTTAAGGCCCTCTATTATCAGAATCGCGGAGCTGCACAGTACTAGCTTACATCTGCTGTGGATGACAAATAACTGTGGCTATACAAGATAGGAACAAAGGGAACGTGTCAGAGAAAGACGGCAACGTATAGCATGGCTATAGAGAGAAAGGGAGAGGAGGACAGACGAGAGACAGAAGGCACGCCGGGATGAGAGAGAAACGTGGACGTAACAGTGAGAGAGAGAGAGAAAGAAATACAGAGGGCCAGAGGGAGAGGGTAAGTGGGAAACCCAATCTGTGAGTTGATGGGGCTCCTCAGCACAGCGGCAAAATCAATTTGACTGGTGCTGCTTCTGCTCTGAATGAGAGGCAAGGATGATGGAGCGAGGAGAGGGAAGACGGGAGAGGAGATGGAGAGCAGGAGGGCCGGACAAGGATGGAGCTGTGGAGTCAATAAGAGTGTGGCAGTAAAAAGAGAGAAAATGGATGGAGGGAATAAGGAGGAGGAGGAGGTCAGGGTGGGGACAGCAACCAGACAGAATGTAGAGGTAACGGATAGGCAAAATAACACATGCAGCCACCCGATGTTTACTTGTGGATGTGAACAGAGGGCTACCCTGAGATAAAACAAAAGCGAAAGGGAAAATGTGCCCTACATGCAGCACTGTTTAGGCGCTGACAAATGCTCAGGGATAAATAAATAAATGCATTTTGAGGTGGGCTTAAAGTGAAAGTTGCATTGACTATCAAACTGGAATGAGCTACTACTCAAAACTCCCTCCCTCCATTACTCTTACTCCACGTGTGAATTTTAAAGAAAAGCAAGGCAATGAATGCGTCTGTGTTACACTAACCAAATAAAAGGCAATTCTGAGCTCAAGATCATACACATTAATATATTAGCCTGTTCAAGCTAAACACAACTACTGTGGAACGTTAAAAAAAAAGTCATTTGTACACTTTAGGTGCTGACTGCTGGAAATGTATGATCCGCCTGCTGATGGAAGTGGAATTTAAATGCCCTGTAAGAGTCGAGATGGCGCAATAGAGTTTGCTTTACAACCTATCAATGGCAGTAAACAAATTAATCCCCTTTCTGAGGGTAAAGAAACAATACAGCTGACCACCATTATACTTTTTACCCTCCTTGCCTTAAACACAATAGATTTACTGAAGTAGCACTTGTGCTAATTAGTTGCTTAGCTTATTAGCTAATTGCCAAGAGAGGGACAGTGATGCCCCTTGGTTTGCTATCAACAGGTACTAGTGTGGCTGGCATCCAGCCATCCTCCACAGACTGGCTTTGCTTGGATTGCATTTTGGTCAGTGTGAGTTTTTGTGCTGTTGGTAGACTGCAAAACTAACAGGATTGCTTCCCCTGGCCTGGGATGGGCGCTGCTCTGGTGGTATTTTAGGCTTTTTGCGCATCAGCTTATGATCGCTGGGTGAGCTGTAGCTACTTCATGCCACACGAGATAAAGGTGGACCATTATAAGTGGAACTATAACGTATTTATTTGTGTGTATCTTTCTGTGAAATGAATAGAGAAGGTGATACGATGGTGCAGAAAATTTGGATTGCGAGAGAAAAGCCCATAGGTTTTGAACATTGTCACCCACAGAACACTGGTAGAGGAAATCACCTCTGCAAACATGAAAAGTCAAGCTGGAAACTTCAGGACCAATGTACTACTGTGCAATCAGTGCTCTGTGCTTCTGCAGAGCAGCAACAACCTCACTTATCTCATATCGCTTTATTTCTTTCCATCTTCCTTTTGCGTTGTTTCTTTGCACACAGTATTGCACTTCACACTTCTCTCCCTCTAACTTCAAGAGAATACATATTTTACTTGAAAATGGATCAGAGTACCAGATTGGCATCAGCTACCTAACATGACAGAAAAAGACAAGAAAGATGAGCAGAGCGGAGGGTGGCTGTAACACTGCTGAAAATGACAAACTCCTCAAGATGGCTTCCTATTGTAACAATATGTACTCAACTTTAAACATTTCTTTAGCCTAACTAAAGCCTCCTGTTTTAGTTGCCTACTGTGTTCTACAAAATCTACTCAGGGGAGTACCACGGCAAAAGTACAAAATAGTAATATGTAAAATGTCAATGTAAATGATATTCTAAATAATTATTTGTTTTATGCAGTAGATTTGTTAAAATCTGTCAGCTAATGTGAATGTTTTACAGTGACTACAGCTGCATCCATTTAAAGTAATTGTGTGTGTGTGCATGTGTCGATGTGCGTCAGTGTGTTTCCTCAGCCACCTTATCCTTATTGTATCATGAAGGCTGCTACCTCCAGAATGGAACTCCTTATTTTCTCATTGCTGCTGACAGCCTCAGCCAAGAGGCTGCTATTTTTAAAAAGGAGTGGGTGACTGTGCGAGCTAATAAATGAGCACACACACACACACACACGCCGGCTCGCACACATTCCCATACGCAGCAAGCAAAACTTAATTTGCATAAAGAGAGAGGGAGAGAGCTAGATGTTCAACCTAAAGTCAGTCTTGCAACAAAAGGCACGTTCACAAAAGCACCTTTGACATTCGTATGCTCACACACTTTTATGCAACAAAGAGCCACCCACATCTCTGCACGCTGATGCACACATGAACACACGCATACACACACGGCTATGGGAAGCTGCATTTCCCTTCCTCTGTATTGAGCTCTCCCCTGGATTGAATAACTGATCTCCTTTTTATTTAAAGCTGTCTATGAATAGTGTTACCATCTCACACCAGCGTACTGCTGGAAATCATTCCTAAACTAATGTAGTGGAAGATGTTACCACATCTGTTCTTGCACATTAAGGTGGCAGAGGGGCGGACAGAAAGTCAGGAGAGTGAAGGAGAGACGGGGAAGGAGCGAGAGACTGCGTAGTTTTAAGTGCAACTCCAACACCCCTTTTGTTTCAAGGAATCTTCTTGTCTTTCTCTTATGTACTTCCACATCTCTTATTTGTCTAATGTCTAACCTCCTCTCACATTATCCTTGTTTTCAGTTCTGTGTTTTATCATAAAATCTCTGTCGCATGTCAAGTTTCAGTCTAAGCTTATGTTTCTTTCTGTCCATCTTGCCATCCTCCCCCTGCTCTCCTCTGTACAGTGTGATAGATACTGTACCTATAGATTGTCTATTGGGATAGTGTTGTAGCCTAATTAGAGTCTCCCACTGACATCAGTCTAACGTATCGCTATTGACCAGCAGGGTCAAATACATTAGTTACTGTGTTGCTGAATGCCTCATTTATATCCCACATCTAAATGCAGAGCAATTAGGCAGATTAAGGCTGCAGAGTGTTCACCAGAGCAAACACTTTCCAAATGATTTATTTAAAATAATACCTCTGTAAAGGTTAGCGATTGTGCATATAAAACTAAGAAATATATATATTTTTATTTTATGCCAAAACACACAGAGGAGCTGTGTGAGGAGGTAATAGCGTTGTTGAGGTTTTTTTTCAGTCTTCCTCTCAAGTGGCACATGACCCCACCAACCTCCACCATTATGACAGGGCAACCTGTATGTTGCCTGAGAAGTGAAAAACTGAGGTTAAAAAAAAAAAAAAGTCAGGAAAGCACTTGCTGCGGCTCATAAACCTGATCACTGATTCTAAAGAGCGTGATAATAAATAAAGGCAGCTCAGATGAGCTTTTCGACATTTGTATAAACTCTGAGCTTCTCTCACCTAGATTTTGGGGGCTGGGTGGCAAACATTAATTAGAGATTTTAATTAGTTAATCAAATTGGAGGGGAATAAAATTGGATTTTCAAAAGTGAGCTGGCGTTATATTCTGTTAGCTCAATACTTCTGAAAACACAATTAGATCATCTCACATCGCATAAACCAAACAAATCACTTTTCTAAATACACGTAGCCCGCCACTTAGAAAATGTCATTCCCTTTAAAAAAAATCAAGGCTGATGTAAAATAAAGACTGATGGAGTAAATTGGAAATAACTTAATAACTACTTTCTCTCACAACATCATATTGAAGGCTCGTGTGTCCTGAAAGTATATTTCTGCTCCGGCACATTAGCAGCTGATGGTACGGGTCTGACTATAATTTAGGCTCTGTGACATTGAGCCACAGCGTGTGGGTCATGTGTAATATGTTGTGTTTCTCTGCTCTGGCTTCATGTCTAGTACCCCCCACCCCTTTTTTTTTTTGTTGGAGTGACATTGAAACAGGCTGCTTATCCCTTGATCACCGCCAGCTTCATTTGTCTCAATTAGCCACGACAGCTTTTGCTTTTCTCATGTCCACTTCAATTAGCTGGTTTCACAACATCGCACATGCGTCTGTGTCAAAGACGGCGTGTGTGGGTGTGTGTGTGCGCAGTATATGTAAGCATGTGACTGTCTGTGCGGGGAGAAACGGGGAAGCAGAGGAGAGAGAGAGCGGTCTTTGACATCCTTTTCTCCTAACTGCAGCTCTTGTGCACTCAACCCACACACACACACAGACACACACACACACACAACTCGTGCACATGCAAAGCAGAGTCATCGCCTGTGTCGAGAGAGGTTAAATGGTTGCACCAAGAGTCAAAATTTTAAAAGCCCACGTGCCGCTGTGACTGTGCCGTCTGTTCGAGTGTGTTCGTGGAAATGTCAGCAGAGCGTCAGTTGGGAGAGGGGGAAAAGAGAGAGGAAGAGGATTCACACCTTCTCCCATGTCACTAACAGGTTGAGTCTAACTTAAACACACCATATGCTCCCTCACCAGCAACATATCCAGTTTTCACACTTCTCAAAATGTGCTTTCTTTACCGGGTAAGATGCCCTTCGAAAGGTGTTACTCTAATGTGTGGCTGACTTGCTTTGCCATAAACATACACGCAAAAAAAAAAAAAAACAGGAACATATTTTTTACTTACTGTTCTTGTTTTACATGTTTTAAAGTGCATATGAAAAGAAGGAGGCTGTTGGTAATCACAGAGTTATAGTTTCAGAATCGTGCAATGTTTCATTTGCACAAGATGTCTCCAAACACGTGCTGAACTTTACTTTGATAGCATACTCTATAAGGTGAGGGAAGACACGGAGGGAGAAGCTCTCCATGTCTCCATCACTCTTGCTTTACTTTTTCTTCCTCTGTTCTTTTATTTAACCATACCAGAACTTTAATATTCAAATCTATCAAATACTGGCAGCCCCATTTGTAGACATGTAAATGTTGTGAGTCAGTGACAATCATTCATGTTTATGTATATATGTTTGGTTTTAATGATTTGTGGTCAATCATTTTTAACGATATGTGTTGTTTTCTTATATTTATTTAATTGCCATCATGCTATTTTTACTCAAATTCAAATTTCTCTCACACAGACAGCTACATTTTTTATTTGTTTTTGTTTTTTTTTTCTCAAGGGTTTAAAGACTGTCTGATGATATCAAAAACAGTGAGAAAGGATGAATACATCCTCTTGTGTCCTTTTAAAATGCTTTATGTTGATCACCTGTTGCTTCCACGATGACATCTCATGTCTCCAATCTGCTTGTATTACATATGCTCAAGTGGTTTTGATTTGCAGAAATGGAGATTTCCTATAAGACTTGAAACACAGCTGGGGTTTACAGTGGGATCATCGACTGGACCCTCGGCCGCGGCAGCAGTGGAAAGACAAATATCAAAGCGGTAATGCTAGACATACCTTTGGGAACTGAGAGGGGGGATTTTCCACTAAGCAACAGGAGTTCACCAGTATTCCTGCAGGCTTTGAAGCAAAGTGATCGATCGTGGTGCTGAGAAAGCAAGCGTACACAACGCTGGCTCGGGCCTCAAGGTTATAGTCTGTTATTTTATAGTCTGGAGTCATGGTTGAGGACGGAGGGAGGAGTGGGCGTATTTTGGAGCATCATTTTTGTCATTCACAGACTTGGAGCAACTCAGTCTGACACAGTATCACTCTCTCTCTCTCTCTCTCTCTCTCTCTCTCTCTCTCTGTCTTTCTCTCTGTGTCCTCCAGTTCTGTTTTTTCATTCTTTCTTTCTCTTCCCATCCTTTCGTTTTCCTCCTCTCGCTAGTCGTGGGGGGGCAGTGTTCCCTTTTGTTATGTTGGCCCTCCTCCTTGATTCGCTCCCTAGATGTTACCATGGAAACTACAAGACACTACATCACCTCAAGTAGAAGTTTCTCAGAGTGCTTGTCTGTCTGTGTGTGTGTGTGTGAGAGCGTGTGAATGTGTGTGTGTGCGCGTGATTCTGAGCATGTGTGTGTGGGTGCAGCTCTATGTCAAAACGCTGATGCTGGATTTCAGTTTTACTAACAATGTATTCCATGTAGAGGGTTGCCCCCCCTCAAAAAAGTGGCACACACACACACACACACACACACACACACAGTCAGTTATTAGTGCCGAGATGCTGAGTAACAGTTAAAGAAGCAAGGGGATAGAGATTATGAAGTGTAAGGGAGTGTGTGTGTGTGTGTGTGTGTGTGTGTAAGTGTTGGGGGGGGGGGGTATTAGTGACAAAGGAGGAGACGGGACTATCCTAGATCTGGAAACAGTTACCATGGTAACAGAGGTACAGTAGAGATGGTTTTAAGAAAAGATGGCTTTTGTGTCATTAGCCTATGTCAAAGCATAGCCACGGCTACCTCACATACACTTGTTATCACACAGGCAGCCACAGACATAGACAGTACACATAGACCAGACAAAAAACACCCACAGATACAACGAGTGGACAACTAGTTTACTCCTTAAATGGAAATGTTGCAAGCAACTGTCAGCACGATAAAGTAAAAATGAAGAAGAAAAAAGATTCTGAGCGGGAGAAAAAAAAAAAGCAAAGAACCTAGATCGTAGACCACAGAAACTTTTCTTCTCCTCTTATTAAAGAAGAAAATTGGCTGTGGACTGTAACAGAGGCAGCCATACAAAAGCTCACAGTGCACAAAGAAGAAAACATCTTGTCTGTTAAATTTCAACCACTTCTGGATGTCATTTAGGCTCATTCTGATAAATAAAAGTAACATTTTTCTTTAGATCTGGGTTATTTAAAAAGGGGTTTCCTGTATAATGATGGGATTTCCTGATTGAGATTGTAATATAATCACATCACTGTATGTGTGTGTTATGTGGCACCGCTGAGTGCAAAGACGGCGTTGTGTGACTGTGCAGATCTCAGTTCAGATCAGCGAAGCGGCGCTCCTTTTTCAGTGCAATGGAGCGTGGGATTAAATGCAGACCCGGGATCAGCTGGTATGACTCATGCTGCGCTCTGGGTTCTCTCTGCACTGTGCTGGGTCAATGAGACGGAGTAGGCGATGATTATGAGGGAGAGAAAGACACACACACACACACTTCTTCCGCCAACACCATAGTGCTTCTTTTCATTACTTGTCCTATCTCTCCCATATACATAGTGCCACAGACATAGCATCATTGACGTCACTCATAGCTTTGTGTGAGGGGCTGCTTTGAAGCCTGCAGTTGGGTTTGCTGCTCACTGCCCTCTTGGCAGTTGTTAAAAGCCAGAAAATCTGAATTTGGCCAGTGTACTGGAGCCTGGGGGGAGCTGGGGTCCAGTGAGCAGCATCTACTGTTGCAGGCTGTGATAGCCAGAGTAAATCAAGGCAAAAACACATTTTCATGAAGGCTTAATATCTTCTTAATGCAACCCTTTACAAAATCACTGCCACGGAATACTTTGAATGGTGAATTAGCTGCTGAGAGACCATCTAAAGGAAACAGAAATTGACTTTGTATCTCTTGAAATTTAGGGGTTTCCCTTTAGCTTGATACAGATAAGAGCATTTTTAGAGCCTGCATCAAGTGGTCATTAGCGGAAATGCATCTTAAAGCACCTCTCCAATGTCTTACTTTGATCACATAAGACAGAATATTTGAGATACTGTGGACTGTAATTGAGTGGGTGCTGTGGCTCAGGAGGTGGACCAGGTCATCCACTAATCGCAGGGTTTCATCCCCAGCTCCTCCTGTCCACATGTCAAAGTGTCCTCGGGCAAGACACTGAACCCCAAATTGTTCCCGACGGCATATACACACACACATATATACACACACACACACACACACACACACATATATATATATATATATATATATATATATATATATATATATATATATATATATATATATATATATATGAAATAAACTATATATATGGATAAAGCTTGGATATATTGACATCTTATTCTATAGAGATGTGTCTTAATGCAAGATGTAAAAGGCTCTGAATTTAGCGACACTGCCAAATTAATCATATGAGCAAAAATAAAGAGAACTGTTCTGATTTTAAGCAATAGTGTAGTAAATCCCCCAAAACAACGACCAAAACTAAGACCATCCAGCTCTATATGCACCTAATTCACATGTTAAAGCCTGCTACAAATTTACAAAAAGTGCAAGCAAGTGTAAGCTGCAGTGGCAAGCAACTTAATCATGATAAAAAAGACAACCTGACAATGTGTACCTAAGATGAGGCAAAGGGCAAGTTGCAGCTCTAAATGCACACAAAACCAAAGTGTAGCAAAGTGAGGTAGATACTGTGGAGTATCTTGTTACAAGGTTAATACGACCACTAAATGTATCTCTTTTGTAAATCAAAAACCAGAAAACCACCAGCATCAAATCACCCTTGTACGTGTCATCCACACACACACACACACACACACACACACACACTGAAAAACAAAAAATGGTACTACTTAACAAAAACTAGGGTTAAGCAAACCTCTTACAAAGATGTATGTTTCATATGCAAATAACTGTTTTTTTAATTGAAGAGCTAAATTGAGAGCAAAACTGTTTCCTTTATCAAATACTTAGCTTGTTGTTAAGTGTTAAGTGAGACCACGGAAACTTGATCTTTCTGCATTCTCAGAGGATTCAAGTTGTCACTGCACACGATAAAGGACACAGGTCTAATGAGCAGACAGCGCTGAAGATGTAGAGTGCAGAAAAAACACACCGCTTTCCCAGGTTCAATGGGACAATTTTAATGAGTAACGCTGTTTATTAAGAAGTGTTTGCTCAAAATCACAGCACGCCAGCAGCAGCAGAAACAACAGGATGCATCACAGCTTTTTTTTTTTTTTTTTGACAAACAAAGCCTTTTTGATTGAGTGGACTTTGTTGCCAGAGGGGAGCTCTAGTATGGGTTAGTTAGGTGGACAGCAGTGCCTCCAGAGATTCTTCAGCTGGTTTAAAACAAGATATTTGAGCTTGAGAAAATCAGCTAGCCAGTAATTGTTCCTTGCACTGGTGTAGTCAGGAGTAAGGACAGTAAGTAACAGGAGCAGCAGGATTGCAGAGGCAAATATTGTCAATTGGAAGAGGAACTGAAGTGTATTTTTAAATATTTTTGTTGATAAAAAAGACTAATCTCAGAAATATCATGCAGGATGGAAAACACGCTGTGAAACTAGGCGGCATTACAGGTCTTTCAATTTTGCCTCCAAATACATTGATGGCTAAATTTGTGTTTCTTGCCCAGTTGGACCTTTATTTCTTTCTTTTTTTTTTTTTAACCAATGCCAGTGTATTCAGAGATCTTTGCAATTATTTTGGTGGTTGTGGTGCTATTGCAATTGATGTAACTGGTGGCGAGACACTCCAAAATAAAGCCCATATTTTGACAAACTGTTCTTTTTCCTTAGTTATTATTTCTCTTTTTCCTTAGTTATTATTTCCTCATACCTCCATGAGAAGGAGGTATGAGGAAACCTTTGGTGCCTCTCAAACCTTTGGTGCTTAATTTACAACAAAATAAGAATGCTGATTACAACCAAACTAAGACATGGCAATAAAACAAAGACATGGCAAGATTCAAGATTCAAGATTCAAGAATTTATTGTCATTACACAACAATTTACATCAGCAATCATTGGTAATGAAATTCTTAAGTCCCAGGCTCTCCTAACAATGCTAAAAAGAATATTAACAGCAATAGAGGCTGTCAACAAGAAAAGTAAAAAAGATAATTTAGAAAATAAAATATCAAATGAAATAAAATTAAACATAAATAATAAACTAGAGTAATAAAAATAAGTAAAGACCTTAAAATATAAGTTATACAAATAAAATATAAACTGTAAATGTAAAGAAGGTATTATAAGTAACATATATACAATAGATAAAATCACAGACAGTGCAAATTAATATGGTAGTAGTAAACTGCAAACTGGGGTCAGCTTATAAACTAGTTAAACTGATTAAGGTGGTTAAAGTGGTTAAAGTGGTTAATGTGAATACTCTTATGTCCTGTAAAGTGCATGTTACTGCCGGAGCCCCGGTCCTCTTTGTTCTCTCCAGTCTTGCAGGTTCCTCACTGATTCTGGTTGTGGTCCATCTGTCTGAGGTTCACTGGCCTGGTGGGGACATGATCTGTGTCTGTGTTGTGGAGAGAAGGTCGAGTGGCCCAGAGCTCCATATGAGGACATCTAGAGATGCACACTTGGACTCATGGACTCCTTTCCATTACCTGTGATACCTTCACACATGGACTAAACCCATGAACTCAGTTTATCTACAGCTTATTACGACCCATGTTTAACTTCATATATGACTGATGATGATGTTCTCTGTACATGTGGCATCTATTGCACGTCTGTCCGTCCCAGGGAGAGGGATCCCTCATCTGTGGCTCTTCCTCAGGTTTCTTCTTTTTCCCATAAAGGGTTTTTTGAAGTTTTTCCTGACCCGGTTCGAGGGTCTAAGGACAGAGGGTGTCATAACTGTACAGACTGTAAAGCCCTCTGAGGCAAACGATGTTTGTGATTTTGGGCTTTAAATAAATAAATTTGAAATTTGAAGTACTAGTACTAGACATTATGTAGTTATCATTTACTATTTGCATTTTTAGTTGCTTATGAATACTGTAGCTGTACATGTGATATTTATTACATGATAAAACAAAATGATGTGCTTGTTTAGTCACAGCATTGCTAAAACACTCCTTTAAAAAGAAACTGATCACAGTTCAGTAGGCGGACTGGTGTTGGAGTACATCTGAGGATGGGCACCAGCCGGGACGTGTGAGCAGTCATCAAAAGAGAGCTGACTTGGAAACATAAAAGTGTCCATTAACGAGAGCGGCACTCTCAATCAGGACCCCTCCCCATGAGGTCAGGCTGTTTTTGATGTGCAATTATCCTCGCTGATACATTCACGCTCAAACGTACAAACACGAGCACACACACCCGAAATAGGACGTCATTGTAAATTTAAATGGCATTACCAAATATCTGTGTTTGGACACATTAACCTTTTTTTAATTTTTTTAAACTCAGCCCAACTTTTTTTGCATTAATGCTGACTCACTTGAATGAGGCAATTGGAACATAATTTGCGAGTCTTGCTTATGATCTTAGTTCTATTTTAATGAAGTCACAACCTCACTGGGGACAGCCCGACACACAGGAAATAATAATAAAAAAAGGGAAATAAGTGAACATATGCCTTTTTTTTACCACTGCTCAGTTATTTTTCTCCCTTTCTCCCCCAAAAGAGGAGAAGATTAATGCATCAGATGTGTAACCATGTGTACGCGTATGAAGTTACTCACGTCTATGTGTGTGTATGTGTGTGTATACAAGCACGTCTGTGTGTACGTTTGTGGGGATATGTTTATTTACATTTTTATGCCTCAATGCACCGAAAGCATTTCCATTACTCATAGAGTAAGCTTTTTGTCTGTTTGGAGAAACCTCAGTTTTTGGAAAAGGCAAAGCTTTTCTGGCTGCCCCACTCAGTGCACGCTGGAACCTTGCAGGAACCTCCTCCTGCAATCTGACTCACGAAAAACACAAAAGTTTATGCAGAAAACTTTCTTAAGTGTTTCAGAGAGTTGAGCTGGGAACATTGTGTCTAATTTGAAGAAAATGTGTGTGTGTGTGTGTGTGTATGCGCATTCATGTCTTTATCTGTTTGTGGCTGAGAGCTTGAAGGCATATCCTGCTGCTGGTAAATTACCCAAAGCAACGTGGTGTGGGGAGGAAGCAGTGGGAGGGAGTGGAGGAGAGGTGAAGTGGGAGTTCGAGAGAGGAGGAGGGAAAGGAAAGACAGAGGAGTGATCATTTGGAACCCCAGGTCTTATCAAACATTGTTAGTGCACCCTACTGCCTCTCATTTACAATCTCACTTTTTCTTCGGAGGCAAACCCGCATGCAAGCACACAAAGCAACACAAACACACTGAACACAAAACACACAAAACACATTAGGAGAGACGGGCACATGGGAACACACAATTTATTAGCAACACTAAGGAAAATAGTTCAGAACACACGGGTGTATGTAGAGCACATAAACTCAGCATTGTTTACCACTGTTGCACTACCTTCATGCTACTGTATCTACATTACATTGTTTTATGCACCCAGCCTTATACTATATTATACAGCACATACACAATATTTTGACTTACACAGACACAACAGGCTCACCTATACAAACACACACATAGCAGAAAAACCTACACACACACATTCACCCCATACACTGCAGAAAATACACAGAGGTATTGGGGAAAGGGCAGCTATTAATCCAACAAGGAAATAACAGGGGACTCTCCCAGAATGCACTGCAGCATCTCTCACCACTTGTATTGCTCCTTAGTGATTTGATACTGTGTGACAAAATAAGCAAGCTCTGTGAGTGTGTGTGTGTGTGTGTGTGTGTGTGTGTGTACAATGTTTTGTGGTTGTGGTTCTGCATATTAGCATAAGTGTATGTTATTCCCTGTAGTTGTGCACCCCTATACAGCATCATATATACCATTGTGTGTTTGACAACATGCATTCGGGGCACAGGAGGGATTGTGTGCTGTACTTGCAGCTTGATGAGGTATAAAACACTTAAACATGACAGAACCAGTGCGTCATGTGCATTTGCTGACGATGAGATCTGACGTGTGTCTTTACTAGGCTGAAAAGTTTGAACACAAGAAAGGAAACTATATAATAAGCTATTCTGGACTAAACAAACTAGCACTCTCTGTGGATGATAAAAAGCATCAACGTTATTCTGCCATTTTTACATTTTTATAGCTTCCGGAGCCTCTTGTGTTTTGCGTCTCTCTCTCTCCCTGTGGTGCTGTCAAAGGTTCAAAATTTTTGTATAAACTAGCATTTATAGTCAAAGAAACATTATAGAGAAGGGAGTATAAAAGAGCCAGAGAAAAGTATGACACCTCAAGTGAGTGAAGGAGAGAAAGTGAGAAATACATAAAATGACAATGATGATAACAAAATGAGGGGCTTATAGGGGGAAAAGAAAAGTGCTTTCATCTGAAATTCCTAAGCTGAGCAAACTGTAGAGACTGGATTGGTTTGCTCAAGGAGTCATTCAGGGGTCAGTGATTGACAAAATGTATGCATCTTGACACATGACTTCATGTTACAGAGATGATATCTAACCACTGGGTCAGGACAGGCTATTCTGTAAATTGATTAGAGAGACAAGGTCAATTCCAAAAAAAAAAAAAAAACAAAATCCACTGACAAAAGCCAAAAAAAAAAGTTTGACAGATAAATGTGCGGTAGAATTGAAAAGAACCAGAAAGAGTAAATCAAACACACTGGGTAACACTGACATATTGATTTTGAGATGAGGAGGAGAAGGCGGTAAAAGGGGAGGAGAAAATAAGTTGAGGAGAGGAGAAAGGATGAATCACCTTGATTTGCATTTGTTCTTTTGCCTGATGATAACCAGACACAAGTGTTCTCATAGACCATCTGTAAGGGTAATAAAATGAGCACGCTCACATGTGTCGGCACATGCCGGACACACCCAGCTCTCACACCACATTCCAGACATACAGAGTGTGCCAATTAGACATAATGCGAGATGTCTGGTCCATATAAAGGTTTGGCCTACCTCGCTCTGTCTGTCAGTCTGTCTCTTTAACTTCATATTCTGTACATAGCCATTATAATTGCAAATATGTGGTGTCATGAAATGGTGATGGTTGAATATCTTGTAAAAAAAATAGTGGTTTATGTTATAATGATGTAACTACAGCACCTAAATGATCATTTAGCGTGTTGTCCTTTCTGTGCTCAAACATGTATTCTCCTCCACTGTTTTTATTTTTTGGTATAGAAAAATTATAAAACAAACTGAACTGGTCAGATTTTACCGTCGGTTCAGCTGGTCCCCAAAAACAACTTTTGTCCTCAAGAGCTTTATTGCTAAAAAGAGTAAAAATATTAATGTTTGAAGTTAAAAAGTACCAACAGCTATCAACATTATAGGCTGCACAGCAACGTTCCTCCGCATCCTGTCACAAAAAAGGCATAGAGGAACAGTTAGTGCTGCCTTTTTACCTGGTTTACCAGTCTTCCTCACCTCCTTATTTTAGTCTATTTCTCTCAAAGGACATTAAAGCATTTACAGTAATATATTGCTTCCAGAGCTGTATTTGTTAGAAAAGGCTGTTTTGTATGCCATCCAAGCCCGGGGAGTCCAAGAAATCCAAGGAGCATGCAAGAAATTCTTTAAGGGGAAAAAAGTAACTCTTCTACTATATAAAATATAGCAGCTAAATCCCTTTAGATACTGTGATAACATTTTAATAAAAAGGAAATTGCACCACTGAATTTTCCAAACCTCCCTTTTCTGTCCATATGAAGTCCAGCAACTGTTTGCTCACACAGCACACTTACTGCCATAGAAAGGTCATGTCGCTTTATTGGAGACCCAGTACATCTACAACTAGAGTCTTTGAGAGGTAGAGGTCTTTGGCTGCCCAACTTGCAGCTAGTGGAAATAAGAAGCATAACCAGTAACAGCAATTAACTCTCTGATCTCTGGTCAGCTAAGTCAGAGTGTGAATTGCTGGCTCAGTGACTTGACTGAATAAGCTAACCTGATGCTGATAATTTGACAGCAAACGCTGTCACTTTAGTGTTATGCTAAGTCGTGGTGTCAAAGATGGCGTGTTGATTTTGTGACATAAGAAGAGTTCCTGACAAAATGGAGGCCATAAATGCATCAAAAGCAGCACACTTACATCATAAGTGTGAAACTTTTGTTTACTCTGAAATGAGAAAAGAGAGGAGAGCTTTCATTTCTGCCTGTTTGGAGCAAGGAAAGAGTTTTGGCAGAGAGGAAAAAAAAAAACCTTAATAGACTGCTGATGTGCTGAATGATAGATCTGTTGAATGCCCATAAAACCTGTAAATTGCTGCAAGTTTTTTGCCGTTGCTCAAATCTCTCCAATCACCTTTTCCAACTCCAATTTTCATTTCTACCCGTCCTTTTTTTAAAAATGTTTTTAACCCACTTTCTTTCTTTCCTTTTTCTCCTCTGTCACCCCTCCTTCCTCCCTCTCCCCCAGTCTTCCGCTGGTCGTTCTTCACCTCTTTTCTTCTCTCCTTTTACCAGTCCTAATGATAGCCAGTCTTCACAGAGAGAAGCACTGATGGCAGCGAGAGCCTATCGTTATATTTAGATCTAATTAAAGATCATTATAATCTATCAGCACAATGGAGACCAGGCTGTGATAGAGTCAGAGGAAAGGGCACAAGAGAGAGGGAGGGAGAGAGAGCGAGAGAAAAAGAGCAGGATTGTGGGAAGGGCAAGTGCAGTAGTAGGGGAACTCGAACGTGCCGCAGTCATCGACAACCTCAGACACCCCCATCTGGCCCCTATTGTTCCATAACTACCCCCTTGAATTCCCAATTATCAAAATGTGATTACACACATTACAATGATTGTGACCCTACGCAGGCACGAGAGCAAATAAGCAAAAGGAGTGGGGATAAAGTGTCGAATAATGAGAGGTGTGTGAGAATATGCTCCTCAGTGGTATTGGCATGAGGGAGGGTGATACTTTGCATGACATTAAAATATAATTGAATTAACCTGGGCAGTGTAGTCCATTTAAAACACACACTGCCTAAAATCACACACAGTCTGACAGACAACATAGAAAAGTAAACAGGCTAGCGGCCGAGTTTTCATCAGCAAAACAGCATCTTTGTTATCTGTTTCACTGTTCAAAAGAAGAGCTAAAGAATGTTTCCAAACTCGCCCCCCCTTCCACCTTTATATTTCCACAGTTGATTTTTCACAGTATAGCCCTAAGCTGACTGTGAAGTGACAGAGAAATAAAGAAGCAGTGGCATTTGCCAAACTCTTTTCTGTATCAGTTGTAGTACTGCGGTTGGCATGGAATTGCTTTAAAAGCAATAGGAATGGGTACAAATTTCACTGGCCATGTCTCATATTACTCTTTCTTATCAGCGCTGGCTCTTGCCAGTAGCTTCACGCAGCTTATCGCAGCCATAGCCAACTCCTTTTTCCCTTTGAATCCCGAACTGAAAGTATTATTGCTTTATTTGAAACTTTAGGCCACACAGAGGATTGCCAAAATGGTCTTTTAATTGGAAATCAAAGAACTTAATACATTCAGCAAACCTGTGGCAATCCCAATTTGGCATCAGACTGGAGAGCAGGTTATTACCTTGTTCTAATATTCCTAAGAAAAGTGGAAAGGATACCATAATGTTGATCCCTGTAGCACTGTCCGTGGTGCTGATAGTAGTAACTCAGTGGATTTAAAAAAAAGAAAAAGTGCACACATACATACATACACACACAAAAACACAAACACACAAAATGGGCACTTTGCTGAAAACGAACAGGTGGATAAAGTGGCTATTATTGTTCTTCCATCACATCCTCTAATATCACGACAATTTTAATTTCAATCAAATGCGCTACAAAGGGGGGCAGCCTCATTTTTGCATTTCCTCCCTCCCTCTTCCAAACACAACACACACCCAACACACAAACACACGCACGCACACACACACACACACACACACACACACACACCACAACACTTAAGAGAAATCATGCCGACTCTGTGAACGCTTCTCTCTGTTTGCCGACGTCTAACAAATCCTCTTTTATTTAAGCAATGTAATGACTGGAAATTAATTTTTCATGCCCATTCCTTGTTCTCCTATTACCAGTGAAACAAATGCGTGTCAGTCCCTCTTGCTAATACTGTGAGTGCACGTGTGTGTACATGTTGTGCAAGTGACTAGTTTCCAAACTCGGGCGGCAGCTGGGTACATGACAACGTTTAATTCTGCAGAGGCAGGCTTCTGATTTTGCACACATGCAACAAATTTCCTCTTTTCTTTAAGGTCAGTCATGGCTGTAGAGTTTGAACTCACATCCCCGCTGTGTTCTCTCTCTTGCAACAGTTTTCCCGTCTCAGTGTTTCTATCTGTTGGCGCGTGTTTCTGTATATGTATATTTGCATTTGTGTATATGCACGGTTGTCAGTTCATTCTGTTCAGGTACGTGCACGATTCTCTCTCCTTCTCTGTGTGCATTAGTGTGTGCGCGCGCGTGTGTGTGCTGCCCTTGTTGTTGCCGCTGTTATCATCACCCCGAGGCTGAATGAATAAAACAAGGCCAAGAGAATGAGAGGATAAGAAGAAGAGGTTACCACACTGAAATATAGACAGGCCATGCGCTCACATATACACTCACCGGTGTGCTACTTACGCTTTATCAGTCAGCATTTACAAACAGCTCTCAATGTTTCAGAGGCAAACTGTCAGAAGTGCCTGTGCTCAGAGGGAGAGAGGGAGTCAGATATGAGAACCGCATGGTGAGAGCAATTCACGGGGGAGACTGAGAGAGGTGAGAGGTCACATATAACAGTCTTGGCTGTGGTTGTCATAGCAAAGATTAGGAGAAGAGCGGAGAGCTCACAGGATTGTAAGAAAAGTAAAAAACACAAGATTACACTCGTATACTGTAGAGGCAGGAAGACAGGGGTGAGCGGGTGTTAAAGTAGTAAGAACACAAAGTTGGAGGTCTTGCTGGGGAAATATTTTTTTTTTACTTCTAACTGTAAATTGTTGTTTCCGAGTTTTCTTCAAATCCATCACATTCCTCAGCACAGAAAATGAGGTTCTGCTGGACAAATAAACAGAACAGACTTATTATTTGGCCATCAGTTTAAATTTTTTTCAATTTCATTTTCAATTTGACATGGCAAATCACTCTGAATGCTACAACACCCATGAACCTCTGCAGTTGTTGCTATGGAAAAGAAGCCATTCATCAGCACTTTGTCATTTGAATTGAAAATAAAACATACACTGCGCAGTTGTTGCTGGATTAATCCAAAACTGATTAAGAGAACTGATTTCAACTGATGTTATTATGAGTTTTTTTGTTGTTCCCCATAACAACATTTGCGGGCAAAGGAAGCAAAATGTTAAGATGAGCGATTGGATGTTTCTTACCGAGCTCCACCTTGTGAGTCATAATTGATTCTCCCCTAAAAGATTCACATGCAAGTTTCAAGAAACCTGCTTTGAATTTTGTGTTTGATAGTTCAGTGACCCAGTTAACATTTCTAAAAATCACATCTACTCCTTCTGCCTCATTGAAAAAATCGTTTCGAGTTTCACGTCCATTATAGCCCTGAAAGTGCTCCGGCTGCCATCACCTAATAGTGAATGAAGAAAATGAATGGACTTTTACTTCTGAGCCACTAGATGAACAAAAGAAACTCTGGGTTACCATTTGAGCTTATGCTGAGGATGTATCCTTTTTTTCCAGTTGGTAAAATACATGAGATACAGCCCGCGCTGCTGCTCTTTACCACGGTGAGACAGTGAATAACTTCCTGCTGTTACCTGCCTGTATTTGCCTTAACTCACTCTTGTTTACTGCTATGCTCTACATATTATATTTGACAGTGGGTTAGTAATGTTTGAGTAATGAAAGTGGCAACACCCTTCTTTAGATTGCACCTAAACACAATCAAACCTATTCCCAAGATATTCACATCTCTTATTTTTTGTTCCCCAACTTGACTTGGAATTTTAAATGGTACCCAATAGTCGGTGAATACCGGTGAAAATTATTCTTCCAACAATGGAAAAGGAAAAACAATACCCGTCTGTAAGTCCCATCCACTTTCCGCTGCCTGCACCTCTCATGAATACTTCAACAAGCCACAGACCTCTCACATCACTCATCCTCCTCTGTTCCTCCCTCCCCTGTTCCATCCATCTTTACTACAAGGGATGGGGCATGGCGTCGGGCTTTTTGTTTCTCACCCTAGGAATTTACGCTCATGACTTCTGTCTGCTTTTCTCATCACTCTTGATCTACCCTGTCCGTATGCCTCTCTCCTGTTCACACCGCCTCTGGTCGAGGATTCTGCAGGGCTGTCAGACTCTCACCCACCCTGCTCTCTGTTGCAAACCGACAGCGCGAGATAAAGGAAAATAAAAGACAAGATGGAAAAAGAAAGTAGTATTTATGTTTGCTAATTAGCAGAGGTCTTTTGTAAGTCATAGCATATTTAATGAATTCAGGGGCTGCACATAGGTGGAGGAAGCGCACAGATGCAGCGGGAAAAAAAAGCACACTTACGCGCATGCACAGAGACGCAGATGATTTGGCAGCTAATCAACATGGTTGGATCAGCCTGTGCGTGGGGTGGATAAAGGGAAATCTCAAAAAGGCATAATCTAACAAGCAGTAATTTGTCGTGTATTGAAATCTTAAACAGAAACAAGCACGCATTCTCAACTCGAATAATATCAATATGAAATGGCTTTGGTACTTTAGTTTGAGTTGAGTCAACAGTGCGACGGAGGGTCGTCAGTCTTGACTGAGAGAGACACTGCGGGGGGCAAGAGTGGGATTTAATATGTATGAACTCATCCATGCTCGTTGGTTATTAGACAGATGGACTGGGATGAACAAAGACGAAGTGAGGAAGATACAGAGAGACAAGGAAAGATTACAGAGTACAAGAGAGAAGTGGAATTGTATTCCACTATATATGGCTATATATATATATATATATATATATATATATATATATATATATATATACACATACATACACAAATGGAAAGATTGAATAGAGAAAAAAAGGGAGACAGGCAGAGTCAACTGGGAGGTGAGAGAATGAAAAGAACAAAAGAAAAAAAAAACAAATGTCAAAAAGACTCAGACAGTGTGTGTTACTGAGAAAAGGGTTGTGTCACTGCCAAATGAATTTATGTCTGTGTTTTTATGAACATGCTATTAAAGAGTAAATATATGACAGCACTAATGGGCTATTGGAGCTCCCATCGCACATGATGGATGGAATTAAAGTAATTGCCTCTGTATGTTTAAATCAATTATGGAACGCCGCTGCACAGAGACGTGACGAATTGAAAGAAGAGTCCTCACAACAGTCTTTCCTGACTCTGTGTGTGTGTGTGTGTGTGTGTGTGTGTGCTCATCTCACATCCTCTCATTTCGGAATCCAAGAGCCGATGACCTTTCCCTGGGAGTTATCTTTCCCATTCATTTCACTTCATCGCTGCCTATGGGATGAACTCCATCCAATAATCTTCACCATAAGATTTCCTGTCACATGAAGATGCTTGCACAAAGTGTGTGTTTGTGTGTGGATGTGTGCAAGCGTGCACATTTTGTGTACCATTGCACATTAGGGACCGGTATCAACTTCCTTTATCCACTTCAGTGAGTTTCACATTTGGAGTTATTGTGTCCTGAGGGCAGGACCCCAGCTGACACACTCATTTAAAACTAAACCTCCACGGACAGAGACCACTTTAGGTTGGAAATAATGCTCTCTCCAGGTCCTGGGAGTTGCAGTCTTTGGACTTCAGCATCATTCAAACAGCCTGGGGGTTCTCCACCATGAATCATGTGATATATGTCTAAATATCACCTAACCTTGCTTGTTTAATGCCTTTTAAAAAAGAGTATGCCCCTGAAAAACACCCGGTCATGACTGCCAAAATCTGGTATCTGAGTTTCTTCCTGCTCCAGGCTCTTTTTTTTTAAGCCCTGCAGAGTTCAGCGGCTGCAGTGATCCGCTGGCCGTTCGATTTGCTGTGTAACTAAAACATGGCCGCCATTGTGTCCTCAAACACATTCCTTTTCTTTGCCCATGCCTGTGTGTGCGTGTGCATGTGTGTGACTCCTTTCACTCATCTGGAAGCAGCTTACTCCTCTGAGCTGCTACGCTGGCTGCAATCCCAACCAAACCAAAGCTCTCTCTCTCTCTCGCTCGTTCCCCCTCCGTCTCGCTTCCTCTCTAACCCCCCAATCAAAACTGTCTCGTCTTTCAATCTTTCCTCTCCATCCAGCTTTGTAACTCTATCTATCATTTCATTTTTTTCTTTCATTTCACTCCTCTTTCATTTCACTCTAGTCCGTTTTCAAAGTTATTTGAAAACATTAATTTTCCCCCCTCTGGTTCAGCCCTTTCTCATCCTTTATGAAACCTGTTTATATAAGGTTAATCTCCCTTTGACAAAAGGATGCCCCTCTGCTTCTTTGGGTGTCTTGGAGAAGTGCTTTGAAAAATGTGTGGAAAGGATTAAGGTAAGACCCAGAGCCAGGACTAGCTCTTTCTATCTCTCCCTACTCGACTCTTTAGCCCCCCAAACACAGACAAACTGATGCACATAGACCAGCCCTCCCTTTCTCTGTATTCTACTTAACAAAACTCACTCAGTCAAACTCAGAGTCACACAACAAAAACTTTTTGGAGTGCAACCGACATCATGTTTCTGGAAGGTGTATCATGTTTACTGCATGTGCTGCATGTTTATGGATATTGAAAATTCACACTGTTCACCAACAATACCAGTAAAAACGCACTTTTTCAAAGTTTTGAGTGGCAGATGTCTCAGTTGCAGATTTCTAAAAGACTCTGGCACATAAAGCCAAACCTATCTGCATAGTTTAGTTATTTTTATTTCACCACGGTGCTGTTGTCACTCTGTCAGGTTAGGATTTGGAAGGCGGGGGAGCCATAAGATCTGCTGGTTTGGGTTTCAGCGGGGGAAAAGTGTTGCCTCAAAATAATTGCCAAATTGGTTCATGTTGTGAGTTTGAGTCTGGCTTGCTGCTGTTCTGTGGTGCACTGCTGAACAGGCTCTTCTCTCAGCAACCACTGAAGATGAAGCCAGCTGAATTCTGGAGTACACTGGCAAGAGTTAGAAGAACTGCACTAATCAGAGTGCAGATCAGATGTTTTCCAAAGCCTAAGCATGGTTTGAAAGTGGAGCTTGACAACTTCAGTGACTGCTGCTAACAGTAACCATGAAAACAATATAGGGTCGTCCATTCATCACACCAACGAAGTCCATTACTCTACATTTTTAAACCAAAAATGTCATTACATTTATTAAGGAGAATATTTTTACATGCATCACTGTATCTTGTGGATAGGGGCGCAGGGGTCACTGCTTGAAAAATCTTGAGATTTGGGTTTGTGTCCTAATCAAGTCATAATTAATGTGTAGTGCAACAAGTGCAGCAAGTGCCATATTAAACCTGAAGCACCAACAGAGTAATAACCGGTAAGACATAAAAAGTCAGCCGATAAAAGCCCCAATTCACATTCAGCAATTTGATATAATCATTCTGAAAATGCACTGAACAAACACACAGTGTTAGCAATACACTCCACACCTAGATACACACTGTCTGAGTGGATAAACAACTGTTTCATGAATGTGTAGCCCAGCTTACTTTATTAAATGCCATTTACAGAGCAATTCTCAGCTTTGAAAGCAGCTTTATCTGCTCTGTCTATTTTCTTCACCAGTTCCCTCTTCCTCCATAGATGTTCACGTTAAATTTTCTACCCGTAAACATAATTGAAAATACACTGAAAACCACACGAATAGTGTAATGCAGCATAATAGGATATTAGACTCAGATTTGATAGCTTTGGTAGAGGGATTGGCTTTATATTCATACTGTACTGTAGACACATTAATTTATCCCTTATTAATACTTTGCTTTATTCATACCACTTTAGCCAAACGCATGCTCTTTCTATATGCATTTCATACCAAAACAACTGGCATTCACTTGTAGCAGATTTGTTTGTGTGTGTGTTGATTTTGATGAGAAGATACAATGTGTGTGCTTGGGGTAAGGCTCTGCGGTGTCATTATTTTCTGATTTTTTTGAGTGAGTAAAACAAGCTGGCAAGAAGGCTACACGGCAGCATACAAAAATGAACTCATAAACATACACTTGTTCACTGAAGGTGCCAGAATGCCAGACTAGATTGTTTCGACCCAATTTTACACAGCACCTGACGTTGTCTTTCAGGGACAACACATCTAATTCCGACACTGTGTGGTCTGATTTTATCAGCCAGCTAGTTAGTGTAGATTTGGATCTTCCTGTCCTCCTTCAGTGAATCTGTCAGACAGATTGCTTTCCTCTCGACCACGTCTGCTCCTCATCCTTGTCTGTATACCAGCTGTAGCTACAGAGTTACTCAAAACAGCCTTCAGCGGTGGATGCTGTAGTTTGACAAAAGTGTCTTCAAGTCACTGCCAGTTTATAGCTGTCCAGACCTGCAAGCTCAACTACCAGTAGCCAAAAATACTAGCTTAATGGCTGACACCGCATTCATAATTATATACAAAAAGTAATGGCCTCTCTGCTAACCTTCCACTCACCATCTATGTAATACAAACAATGAAATTGCGGCTCTTTTATTTCTGCAAACACAATTCAAATAATCCTGGCACCAGCAGACACTGGGCCAAATCGCCTTTCACCCGGAACAAACCAGAGCCACATCAGAAAACCAAGAGCAGTGGCTGATCGTGGGATTCCAGCTGTGATCGGCTCCCCTTTAGTCCCCCCCGTGTTCAGGGATTCACAGGGATAAGCGGGACAGGGGAGGGACTTTGAGGTTTTCCGAGTTGTGGGCAGAGCTTTAGTGTTTTCCCCACCACATCCCGGATAGACCTGGAATGTGGAAGATTCCGGATTTGTGTTTGGGCTGAACTAATTGAGTCCCCTATAAACCTCGCTGCCCTGACTCCAGGACAGTGCTGGCACACAAACACACACAGACACATGCACACATCCAAGCGTACACACACAGACACACGCACGCATGCATGCTCCCTTTTGTCTCTTTCTGTGCCAAGCCTAATCCTGCCTTACCAGCTGCAGAAAAAAAGAGAGAAAGAGAGAGAGAATCTCCTCCCCCATTCAGTTCCAATTCACTTTTCAATTTCAAGGTGCTTTATTGGCAAGGCTCTGCCTGAGCGATGCCAAGGCAATTAACAAAAAAACGGGTGCTTTCAAAGCAAAAAGAAAGAAAAAAGCGACAGTGGCATTATATTATGGCAAACACTACAATCAGAACAATAATAATAAGCATTGAAATCATTTCAATTTGCCTTCCATTCCCTTTTTCTGCACACATCATCTCTGGGGGGTCAGTGCAGGATTTTCCTTTCCTCTCCTAATTGTGATGGGCCATGGAAAGTGCTCCACCAAATTGTGTAAACACACGTGGAAGCAAAGAGGAGGCAGCAATGGAAGACTGATCACAGCAAATGAGTTTCTCAGGAAATGATTGGGCCCCTTTGATTGCCCAAATGTAAGTCCCCTTATCCAACATGACACCTGAGTACAGAGGCGCGTAACATTTAGAGTATGGAGAATAAAGATAAGATAAATTCGCTGGTGCAAGGTAGAGAATTGAAAGCAGATAATTTGTAATCACGCTGTGGAGTAAGTGTTTGATGTTCTTTGAATTGAGCTCTGAAGTTAATTTTCAATTCTCTTTGAAACGGAGTAAAATAATGAGTTGTAAGAACAACAGAGCCTTGCTAACATTTTAGATGGGTGAGCAGGCAGGGGTCAAAGTGTGGCACGGAATTAAACATGTAGACCGTAAAAGAAAGAGGAAGCTTATTGTGCTGTTTCTAACCTTTTTTTTGTTGTTGTTTCTTGAACTCTGACTTCTTTGGAAATATAAAGCTGCTGTCACCACCTGATGAAAAGAACAATAAAGAAAAGAGCGAGGCAATGGCTGGGTACAATATAAACTACACTGTCGTCACCATTGTGATAGGCACTGTAGCAACTTTCTCCACAAAGATGTTTCCCTTCCACAAAGAATTATGCATATATTTTCTTTCTTGTTAATCACTAAATAAACCTGTTTCTTCTGTCATGTATATTTTCTCAGCTGAATGCTAAATGGACTGGCCAGGTGAGAATTGTTGCTCATTTTTCGGGGCGAACACACTCCCATTTTGCATAAAACTGAACACTGAAATTTATGCTTGTACCACAGGTCACTCTGACCAGTAATCTGCATACTTAGTAGTGGAAAATGACTCCAAAGACATAATCTCTATGGCAGTGCTTGATTAGAGGGAGATGGCACGAAGCTTCATAATCGAGGAAAATGAACTATTTATCTGGAATACGGCCACATTTTTTGACACCAGCGAGGCAAAATGAGATTGTTACAGATGGTCATATCCAGTTAACTATCTCGCGAGGTTTAACATTTATTTCTCTGACATCCCCTTCCATTTGGACCGACTATTCTGAAGGTTGAAAGTTTTATCATAATTTCTATTCTTTTATACAAGGACTGTGGTGGGAAGAATAATCCCACGGCATGCAGCGTCAGGGAGAAGTGATATGTCCGTCAGCTGTGTGCCAAAAAGTGCTATACACTCCTATTGGTCAACGTCACGGGGCATGTGAAATATGTCGTGGAAGGAATATTTAGTCAGGATGTCATGAGCATCAGGATGTCATGCAGTGTTTCACTATGATACACTACACAGGATAAGACATTTAGCTTTAATTCTGCAACCATATGTCAATCAGATCAGGCTATTAATGGGCTGATATTGTGTAGCCTGAACATGGCATCTAAATTGCAGCTGTTATAGTCTTGTTAACTGTCATCTTCTGTACCCATGTAGGTGTGATGACATCTCCTCAAAATTGTATGACTACACAAATATACTTTGATTAATTAAAATGTCACTGATTTGATATGTATGCCATAAAAAGAAAGTGAATGCATTTATTGTTTCAGATTTTATATTTTGCTCACAATCAGAATTATCCTCCAGTGACAAACATAATGCTTTCAAGTGTGTGTGTGTATGTAAATGCATAATTCCTTGGGCTGATGACTTGAGATAAAGCAACTACCTGTCAAGGAGTTGGGTGGGCCTAATGTGCGTGGCAGACAATTACTCTAATAGCCCTGTCCAGTGTGTGTGTGTGTGTGTGTGTGTGTGTGTGTGTGTGTGTTTGATATGGCTGCCTTACAGCTTGGTGTTAACCACTTGACATTTGGGAAGTGCTTTCATTAAGTTGGACGGCTGTCTCAGACAGTTATGATGACAGGACTTTGCAAGTTATCCCAGTTAATACTGTGTCCGTCTTGGATCAATAACAGCCTAATCCCCAATGGCTTACACTACTCATGCACACACACACACACACACACACACACACACCCACACACAGGCACACACACACACACACACACAGGCACACACTTTTATAGATGGCATGCATACACAAATGTGCACAGACACACACAACTCACCAGTAGTTTAATCCCCACAACTGCCACTGGGTCATCAGCTTTGGAGCTTTCAATACATTACTGCAAATGTAGGAGGAGAGGCTGAGCAACAGAGATGAAAGGATAAAAAAAATATATGTGTATATGTGTATACATACACATATACACATATATATATATATATATATATATATATATATATATATATATATATATATTAAAAAAACAGTGAAAATGATTGAGGATGTTGCAGTCTAGAGAGTACAGAGAGGTACAAGCAGAATAAGCAGTCTGAGCTGGAAGTGAACTACGACATAGTTAGTCTGTACATTACATTATTGTTTGCTGTTTATCACTATTTTGTAGAACATTATAGGCTTGCCGGGGAGATGATGTCAGAGCCTTTATGGTAAACTTAATATCAATGTGCCACATATTATACATTCACAGAAATACATTTATTCGAGAGGAGTTGGCCGACAGAAAAAGTTTCATTTTAACTTCTAAGGAAATAACTTGTTTAATGACGTTTTCTTGATTAATCACAGGAAATTCTCCCTCTAAAGTCTTTGTAAACCTTTCATGTTCCATCTGCAGCATCAATAGGCCTCACATTCAAAAGTCAGATGCTTCAGATATACCTGCTAAATATTCAATTTCCCATTTGTCAGAATACCCACAACAATTGAACATCCTTTGGGATACTTTTCACTCATTGCTTTAAAGCAAATGCCCTCAGTTTCAGTTTTGAGATGGTCAGTAATCCTCAACAACGGCTCGTTGTACAAACATACCTTCAGAGGATTGAAACCTCAAAGCCAATAAACACACCTGGAATGGGTTGGAGAAAGCAAAGGGGACTTCATCATTTTTATTTGTGGTTCATTTATGTCAGGTGGTGTGTTTCGGAACACAGAAAGGTAATAAATGATGACATTTGAGACAGCGCATGTCGCAGAATATATATTGATGTGAAATGAAATCAAGATTTTGATAGTGACCATGTAACCACAGGAAATGATTTATGATTGAGTTGGATTAGTTTAACTTATTTAGTTTTCAGATACATTTGGAGTCAACACAAATGTACTTCAGTAGTAACACACAAATATTTGGACCTCGTCTACCCTCTTCCCTTTTGTAATATAACATTTCACTTTTTCTGCTCTGGCATGATAAACTGTTTTACAAACTCAAGGCTGACAACCAAAAATTATTGTGCAAAAAATCCTCTTAATTTTAAAAAACTAATTCCCAAATGACAGTAAAATAAGTCCATGCTTTCCTTCAGTAATAGTTGTGGTAATAAATAAAAGAAAGATAAAAAGAAAGATAAGAAAAGGAATAATCAACTTAATTCTGTAGCCTTCTAGGTACACTATGATTTAATCTCTCTAAGCTGTGGGATGAAGGCTGGATATGAAGCGTTGCTTTGCTTGTTTTGACAGTGGAGTCTGTGAAAGAGACTGGATTGCTACTTAATGACAGCGATTTTTCAGAGATGAGAGACAATTAATAACTTTGGCAAGAGTGAGTAAAAAATATATATTAATTAGCTTAGTTGAAATAGTCAATTTTTAGTGGAAATTATCAGTTGCAGCACAGTAGAAAATGTTTCTCTAACAAACACTGTGGAAACAGCAGAAAGGGCAAAAGGGAGTAAAATATAATTTTATTTCATTAACTTAGAAATATTACTATTTTTGCTAAGGCATTAAATACATACTGGGTTTTGAAAGTGTACTAGAAATTGAATTATGCAAATCATTTGTTGGGGAAATTGTCCCCAACTCCGCCTTGCTGATTACTGTAATAAGGTTTTTAACATATTAATATTTTTTTCCTTCACATCATATTTTTCATATTTTCTCAGAGATGGAAACAAACCACACAGACAGAACACTGGGCTGTGTTATGGAGAAGAAACCATAGTGAAAGAGGAAAAATAATTGCACATAAATGCAAATATGATTTCCTTGTTTCCATATCAAACCATGTCTTGGTGTTTACACCCCTTAATTACAATGTTTCATTAATTACAACAGGAATGTAATAGGGAATATTTACAACCCTTCAAAGGCTGTCAGATTTGGAGAGAAAATAAATAGTGGTGCTATCAGGGGGCAATGTGTTCAGATGTTTTCCAGCTTTTACTTGATAATTGTGTTATGTGTCGACTTCTTTGAGACACATGGAGAATTGCAGGCTTAAAATAAATGTGAGATGAGAAGGTGTTTAAATAAAACCTTGGTTTATCTTTTGTGAAAACAAACACGCCCATACAATTTAAGTTTTGAAGATACTGGACTTAAGCAGCACTAATGGAAAACATTTAAAAAGGTTTTTTTTTTTTTTTTTTTTATAGAAATGTACTGAAAAAAAGCACTAGCAACAAATAAAACTCAGCTACACAATTCAATATTGTGGTACATGTGGCAAGATTTCTTAGAAAACTTGTTGTATCTTGGGTGACACAGTCAAATAATGTCTTCAACTAAAAGCTAAAGAACACCAATTTTGTTTTAGCAATCCGATAACACTGAAACAATTTGCAGTATAAATCACTTTTCTCCCCCCGAAAGGTGCAGACAAGGGGCTGTGTGGTGTTACAAAATATAGAACTCAGACGTAAATCGGATCAGCTGATCAGCGTATTTGGAGAGATGAATATAGTATGTACCACAGAACTGTTGCTATATGTGATATTGGTCATATTCTGTTCTCCTCCTCCTGACTGTTTCAACACTAATCCCTCATGTAAAGAAAACCAACTCTGACACACTGATCGTACACCATCAGTGTTACAGTTTAATGGTGTGCGTGTGTGTGTGCATACAGTACTCCTGCCTTTTTCTGGTTAGCAGGCCCTGGGCTACTGGTAGAGTGGTTGCCATGGAGTTTTGACATCATTTCATAAATGAGAATAGATGAGTCTGGGAAGTCAATATGGGCTGTAGCTGCTGAGGGGTGTTATGGGAAAAAAATGAACACCGCTCCATCGAAATAACCTCCACTTCCCGCTGAGTCACGCATGCACACACATACACACAAGCGTGCCCACACCAGCGCAAATAAATTTATCAAGCTCATTGAGGTTATCATCAAATACGTCAGAGGTAAAATAACATTTAAGGCATTACATTTATAGCAAGGTGGAGGAAATTTACTCCGCACTTTGCACAATGCACTCACGATCACTGCCACTTTCAGGGCTTGCTATTTGCTGGCCTGCTGTCAAATACGATGTTCCACCTCACAAACAATCAAGGCACTGTCCATGACTAATGCGGAAAAGTAAACAAGGAAAAAGTGACATATCAGGTGTTTGATGCTGAAGGTTGAAGAAATGTTGTGTTCATTTTAGCGTTGTTCGTGTGTCTCCAGCTGCAACTTTTAAATGCAGCGATTAAAAGGTATCCTACCAGGTTGTGTCAGTCCCAGTCCCACACAGAGACTGCGCATTAGGATCTCAGGCAGACCATTAACTGTCAGCATACTGGGAGATTAATGGACAAACACGCAGGAACTGCGAGAGTCTAGCCTAGCTGAGAAGCTCGGGGATGGATATGTAGAGGACATCAGAGGGGAGTGACCTTGGACAGAGGTTTTATTTTGAAACTTCCTGCATGACATTAAGCATGTTGATGTGTTTTAGATGCAATAGTTGTGTCCATGTGTTTAACTAATTACGTTGTGCATTTATAGTGGGAAGTAAAGGTGCGTTCACTAAGTTCAAAAGATGATTATATAATTTAGATTAAAAATACAATATGATGGACCAAATCTCTCACTGAATCTCTCATCAGTAAGAGCACAGGTTCAGGTCCCACTTTTGTAGAGTTTGAACGTTTTCCCTGTCAAGTGTTTCATGATAAGTTTCCCAGTGGATGAAAGACTATATATATATATATATATATATATATATATATATATATATATATGTGTGTGTGTGTGTGTGTGTGTGTGTGTGTGTGTATATATATATATATATATATATATATATATATATATATATAGCACTTCTACAATTAATAAGTGGCAGTCACCTGTAAAAGCTGTCACACCCTCTCCTTTCCTGAGTTGTCAGGAACCAGCTGTTTTAGACACTGCCGCCAAATAGAACAAATTTCAAATCAGAATGGAAAAGAAACATGTGCGCTCTCATCCTTTCATTTTCATTCTTGCTTGTAGCTCTCCTTATGCAGATTAGGCACTGTACATGCATGACAATACCAGGGAGCAGAAAATTAGCTTTCTCAGTAAGTAGACCTTCACTCCTCTCTCACTTCTAGGACTGTAATGATTTAAACAAGACTTATGACAAGAATCACTTTTTTTGGTTGTGAACTGAATGCCGTGAATAATGAGAAAACCTTAACTAGAACTGTTTGGCCCTGAGGAAGAAACCATGCAAATTTGTTTCTTTTATTTGTGCCATTTTTTTTTTTTTTTAGCACCGGCTGAATTTAATCAAGTACAAGACCCCAAAAAGATCAGTGCAAAGGAATATCTAACAATTCAATATGCACTTTTATGTGATAACAGTATTAAACGACATACTGTTTAATGACAATGATGTAATAGGAGGGGTGTTTGACCACAAAAATACGGTTTTGATGACTCTCTCGTCCCATGTTAACACTCACTGTTCCACCCAAAAGTTTTACACTTACAGTATGTCTGAAGATAAGAGCCCATCTTAACACGGGGGACATTCTCAGTGAATTTACATGCCAGAATGAGAGAGCCATGTTATTTTTTCTGTAGATCTCTTTTGTGCTGTTCAATTTGGGGCATTACTGACAGCTATAAAATGTATGTGAAGAATAATATGTATTTCTCAGTGCTATCACAGATTTTACCATCTCTTGGCTCTCTTGGAATCTGTGGTTTTTCACAAAAGTCAGATTTAAAATGTTCCCAGAAAATGGTCTTTTTCAGCTTCACCATGTGCCAATTCGGGTCAATTACATCCACATTTTTAGAGTCTTAGGTAAAAAATAAATACAGTGTTATTGGCTAGAATAAGAACTGTAAGCTGCAAGGAAAAGAGCAAGAAAAAAAAGTGAGCATTGTCCTGTCATTTATGAATATAGAGAGCGTGCTAGCATGAGCGGCTGGATTCTGCACTGAGCTTGAGCAGACAGAAAGAGAAACAGAGAAAGAGGGAACACATGGCGGTGCTTTGGATTAAATGTTAAAATATTAAATATTGAAAGGGAACGTCAGTTCCCCATAGCTCCCGCTTTCAATCTCTCCCCAAATTCAGCGAGTGGCCCTCAGGGGATGTTGGGCTGGACGTGGAAGGGTGGGGATGAAAACAGCCCTCAGATGAGAGACATGAGCTGAGAGACAAGTGGAGGGCGGGAAGTGGGCGAGATGGGTTGTGGCTGAGGAGAGGCTGATAGGTGCCAGAGATAAAAGAATAAAAGGAAAAATACATATCACAACAAGAATGAGGAAAAAAAAAAAAAAAAAGGACCAAAACTGTTCACTGACTGGTTGCGTGTGCTGTTTCATTGTGCGATTGAATAAAAGAAAATTCCTGCTGAATGTAATAAATAATAAAGAGTGCTAAGATAAAGTGAATGAGATCAATTAGCAGTCTGAGTTAGAGAAAGTACTGCAGGCAAATTACTTCTTTGTTTGAGCAGCTGTTAAATTGAGACTATGAACCAGGTAGAACCATTTGTTGAATCGAGGGATGGTGAAAATTGTTTTTTGAAATATTCTTTTTAGCCTCTGTGGTTTCTTTTCATTCAAGTGTGGAGTCTTAATTTCCCTTATTTGTCATATCATTGCCTTTAATCACTTCCCCTTCTCAGTTTTATTCACTGTGCAAATGAATACACAAACAAAACTTAGAGTTTTTCACTTGTGGATTTGCTGAATCATCCCAAAGAGTGGGAATCCTCCGTTGGGCATCTGGGTCGGTTTAATCAGGGCTGCCCGAGGCTGGCTGGAGGATCCCACCATTTTAAAGCTAAGTTTTTTCTCTGGAAAGATCAAAAGAATGCCCAGAGGTATGTGCTGCGTTCTGAATGAAGCTTCAGACTTACAGCAACGCTTAGCTATTCCCCAAAAAAAGTAAACAAATGACATTGCATTGAGTGGCATTTGTTTGGCGAGCCTTTGATGCAAAGCAAATGAACAGTATCCAAAAACGGTTCATGCATTTTTTTTTCACATTTAAATGCAGTCAATTATTCTGTACATAAAATGTCATCATGTCATTCGTTCAGGCTGTGTGACTCAAAACGTCCTCTCAGATTCCCTGTGTATGTATGTGGGAGCACACGGAAGCACCAAGAGTGTGTAGACAAGTCTGGGGCTTTTGTTTTGCGCGTCCGTGCGGCCGTGTGTTTTCTCCAGACACAATCTCAGGCTGGATATAGAAAAGCAATCTCTTTGCTAAGTGATTTGTGAAAAGTGTCACATTCTCACCTGGCAATAATTGCCTGCTGGTGTCGCTCAGCTGTGGTCATAGGCGCTCGTGAAGCGAGAGAGGACAGGCGGGCGGGCTACTATGACCGGCTGGAGACCTGTATTGTCAGGACTGAAAGGGGAGCTTTAAGATGCACATACTTTATTAAAAACCTTTGTACCCTTCGAACAAGTAAAAGATCAAAGTGCCGGCAGGTGTAAGAAATGGGTAATTTCATCAGTGTGCGTATGTGTGTGTGTTTTTTTTTGTGATTGGCACGGAATATCATCTGGCCTAAGGCAATGGAGCGATAGCATCTACTGGGACTCTACACCTCTGCGAATGACAGGACAGGAAGGAAGGAAGGCAGCAACAGGAGAGACAGGAACAAGAAAAAGAGAGATTCACATTTTCAGTCACAATAATTGCGCTTTTTACATTTTTGTTGAGCTTCTTATCGCCTGCTTTCTTGCCCCATCTGTTTTCATTTAATTCCGGTGCTCTTTACTTCTCACCTGCTAGCTTTAGTCCATTTTATTATTTTATTTTGGGTTTTTTTCTTGCGGCACTCAAATCCCTTTGATGTATGTAAAAAAGGAATTAAACTTGTCAGAGAAGGTTTCAGTTGCGCTAACCTGATCAAGAGGACATGCAGCAATCTGGGTAAATACAGACCAGTCTGAATAAAGTTGAAAGTTGGAATATTCTATGAGATCGGCCAGGCTTTCCGACCATCTTTTATATATTCTACTCCAACTTCTTTCATTCCCGTCAGTGTTTCTACTTGCAAACATCTTTTCAGCACCCATACACTTGCGAACACTAAAAGGCGAGATCGAGGCATTCATTCAAAATTCAATATGTGAGAAATATACTGATGTTGAAAAGAAATAGTGTAAAAAAAAAAATATGCAGACCGCTGAAAGGAAAGTTCAGAGATGAAGACTGAAAGGTCTGACATCAGACTAATGAATATATTAAAGTACTTTACGGAGATTCATCACTTATAGCTTCTGTGTTTAAACTACTCAACAGGAAGTCCACTTTAACACCAAAAGCAGATGCAAATCTCGACACTGCAGCAATACAATATCTTCATTAAAGCTGCTGAAAGGAGACAGCCCTGGCCAAAAAAAAGAAAAAGAAAAAATAGCAATGAAAACAAAGTCCTTGAAACTAAAACCCAGCCATGCTCCCTCATACATCAGGAAAATAATCTTGCTATGTCATATTATGAAGAATCTCATTATGGCATGTAAATTCGATGGCACTGGATATGTGAGAGGAGGCATATGCATATGTTTGTTAGCCAGTGCTAATGACCCCTCTCCACCAGGCTCTCCAGTGTGATAGCCTCATGATGGAGCTGAACTCATCAGGGATATCAGGGGAAACAACTCACATCCTTGATTCTGACACGTGGAGAGCGTTCGCAGAGGTGAAGGGCTCTCAGATGCCTCTCCAAGATGCAGGGCGCACTGGCACACGCATGGACACGCACATGCACGCAGACAGACAGCGGGACAAGTGCAGGAGCACACTTCAGTCACGAGCACTTGACATAAGATACAGTATATGACATGCTGAATGCTGCCTGGAAAAAAAAAAATCCATGTAAAATCTACACAGCATGAGGTGATGAAAAAAAGACAGGAGAGGCGAAAGAGGGATGACAAAAGAAAAGCAGCGACAACATAATGTAAGAATATGCCTGTTTTATTGATCTAAAATACTCAATTCTGTATTATATTGTACTACTATTGAGTAGTGTTGCCTCCCTCTTTTAAGTTCAACTTCATGAATGAATCTGTGACAGGCAGAGAGACGGAGACTGAACATCACCTGGACTGTCATACTGTTACAAAACATCAGTTTCACTTTGACCCAACTTTGGATGGAAGAGAGACTTTAACCCAAATCAGCATGCACAGGTTGTCACTTGCCTCATTCAATAGCTGCCGTGGAATATTTGATAATTTTGTTGTGGAGATTAGTTCTGCATTAGTATGAGACTTGTGTGCATATCGTGGCAGTTGTGACAACCATTCAAACTGCCTGTAATTTTAGTATAATTCCTATTTTTTTCTTTTCTTATTTTTATTGTTTATACATTGAAATAATTTGATTAGTATATGCTTTAATTAATTGATTATCTTGGATTTATTTGCTCTTTCTAAGTTTCTCTATCTACCTCTACCCCTATCTACCTACCTACTTACCTACCTGCCTGCCCATTTCTGTCTAATTATTCTTCTGTTTAATTGTGTCATTTGTATGTAGTTATTTAAACTTTATCTCAATGAACTTCCAAAACATTTACATGGTAAATAAAGTGCAATCAAATCTTATCTAAATGACAAAATGGGTTAAAAGTGGGGCAACCGCTCAGAGCCACTGAGCCAAAAACCTTGGTGGAACAATGAAATGCAGCATTGCAGTGTAGTCATCACAGAGAGGTCACAATCAAGAATAGCATATTTCTTCTGTTAAGCTGGTGAACATTGCAATGCAAGATAAAATGATTGTCGGAGGGTCTCTTATGAAATACCATCTTATAAAACCACTGTGCTTTGTTTAAGCATCTGGCAAGCTCTCAAACTTGTTAATCTACCACTCAAAGTGGCAGTCTTGTATAACATTTGCATAGTTATGCTATTGGCAAAATGATTAGACACAAAACGTGGCTGTTAGCATGCAGGATGTGCTCTGCTGACAAGGAGGCCTGTCAATAGCACTGATAAGGACTGACTTAGGAAAGATATTTTAGTACTGGTGAAGCAGCTTGAGCAGTACGGGGTAGGTTTAGTAGAAATAATCCGCCAGTTCTTTGCTGAGGGGGAGCAGCAGTCTGCACAACAAACAAGGTGAAGCAAAAAAAAAGGGTCTATGAAGCCCTCAACTACAACTTCAAATTAAACACCATCTGCCCATTGAAGTATATTTGGCCACATCAACACTCTGCAACTCCTACATTTTCTTGTATCGTTAGAAACCAATCTAAAATCTATAATTATAGTATATGTGAGTAAAACTAAAATGTGACAAGATTTCCAGGTCCAAGAAGCAGTGAAACATATACTTTTGTGTTTTTTTCCTGATGTTTTTTCTCTATCATTAGCTGTTTTTGCTGTCAGAGGTATTGTTTTAATTTGAGAACACAGATTAGCGCCGTCTAAAATAGCCGGGGGTTAAGGAGTTATTCTCGTGTTATGGAACATCGTATTATGAGCAAAAAAGAGAGGTGAAAAAAGAGCAAAAGGAAAATATGAGAAACAGGGCCGAGTGAAAGACAGGAGAGATAAAGACCTAATTGGTAGTCATGTTTCTTCTCATGTCCTTTGGGTTATTCTAAGATGATACGCAGTCTGTGTGTGTGTGTGTGTTTGCTCAGTTGCTTGAGAGCGTGTGACTCCATTTTTTTTTTTTTTAAGTGAGAGATGTTTTGGAGCATGTGGCTCTTGTACAACTATAACCCCATAGCTTTTAGTGATTACGATAATGATCTGCCTCTATTCTATGCACAGTTTAAGTTATATCTATGTGAGTGCTAGTCAGAGATCAGCCCAGTGCTTACTCCTGCTTTTATCCATACATAGACTCTTTGCACGCCCGTTGCTCCGCCATCGACAACCCCTCTCTCTCTAAAGCTCTCTGGTACAGTGTATGAAGTGTAAGAAATTAATCTGGAACATACATTGTCTGTAGCATAATGACATAATAAAGACAAACACAATAAAGTAAATTGTGAAACCCTGCCACATGTACTCTTAATTACCACGGCTGTGTCAACAGTTGTCTGCTTTTATCCAAAAGGCTTTAAGGCAAGGCAGAAATTAGATGCACTGTAAAATGTAACGATTTAAAAGTTGCACACACATATAAAAGAGACCACAGCACAAGTAATGTATAGTGCCCTCTCTGAAGCTGAGCTGAGAGAGAAGCAGTAGATACCTCAACAGCCAATAAGAAATAGAATTAAAAAAATGTTTCTGTGTAACTTAACTTGTTGAACAACATACAGCACACACACACACGCACCTCTCAAAGGGCATTATTGCAGGACTACTTAACCACTCGCTAACGTGTTGCTACTGTGGTTATGGAGACAACACTACTCAATAGTAGTATATACATAATACAGAACTGAGCATTTTGATTATATAGTTTTTATCCAAGACAAAACTGATGGGCAGAAGGGCAGGGCTGAGAGGAAAAAAAAAAAAGGGACAATTACAAAAGCCAACTGTTACTTCAGCACCACGGACAGCGCCATGAATTTATCAATACACAACACAGTTCGGATGCTGATATTTCAGAGCCCTGATCAGGGCCATAGATTCTAACTCAGACAAACCTCAGTCTGATAAAGGATCAATAAGTCAGGCAGACTAGACTAATAAATTCAACCAAACAACACCTCTGTCACTGCACTATCTGCTACTCGGGGGACGGAGATGGGAGGTGGGGGGAGGTGGCAGGTTAACAAGGGGGGTGCATTTTGGACATGACATGACATATTAAGGTGGAAAAAAGTTTAAATGAACTTAAAATGTTTGATAATGTGCTATAACACTGGGATTGAATCTTCTCCATGTGAGTGTCAGCTGATTTGACGTTGTCTGTGCTGAAAATCGTGTGCATGCATTTGTGTTTCAGTGATAAACTGCAGTGTTTAAAGTGCGTGACAATACCCGAGTCTCTCTAGACATCTGCACTGACATCTCTGACTCAAACTGAGTGGCGACACTGGAGTGGGAAACAGTGGATTGAAAAATAAAACGCTGCCTGTCCATTTACAGTAAACAGACAGCAATATAATTTCTCCACTTTTCCTCCCTTGCTTTTTTTCTTGTTACTTTGCCACATGACTCACAGTGATTTATTTCAACTGCTTATTTTATCCACCACAGATGTCCCTTACTGGAAGTGTTTCAGAGAGACAGAAAAGACAGAATATTGTGTTTGACCGTCATGTTATGTAGATATGTGGACAATACATGTCTGCACATATTCAGGAATAATCTAGTGCAATTTGTGCCAGCAAATAAAAACACAATGTACTATAATCAGGAAGGTGAGCAAAAAATGGGGTGAAAGACACAGACCTATGTACCAAGAGAAATATACACATGCAACACAAAACTGGCTAAGCTGGTTAATAATGGAAAGGCAAAAGAGACTGAAATGTGTGAATGCTGCTTGCATGTGAATATACACATAGGTGTCTGCATTATTATTATTATTATTATTATTTGCATGTATGCCAGCGAATGTGTCACATAGTCAGACCTGTTTACTGACAGAGGCCCTGCGGAGTGCATTATGATTCTGGAGTGGAGCGACGGCGATGCACAAGATAGGATACGGGACAGAAATGAGAGACTTAAAGCCAGTGCCTGGCTACGTGACACAAAGCACCAAGCAGCATGTCAACGTCACAACCTCACCCCTGACCGGGATTTGAGTGTGTGTGTGTGCGTGTGTGTGTAGGAGGCTTGTTTAGCCTTCCGTAAGGACTCTTAACATCCTTTACTCATCTCCTGTTAATACAACAAGATGGGAAGAGAAAACACAACAGAGCAAACTGTGGAGTGGAAAGAGGGTGAGCAAAGAGAGCGAGACTGTCATAAATCTGATTTGTTATGTGTGAGACTGAGAAAACCCAGACAGATAAAGACTTGGGGAGAAGAGGGAATACCATAAAGGAGAGAGGGTGATGATTAGACGAGATGGGGAGGCATCCCAAAAACTCCCTTAAAGTGAGCTCTATCAAGAGGGGATTAGATATAGATCATTTTCTATGCTCTTAGCAGGAGTTTTATGAATGTTGGACGCTGGCAGCATCCTGTCCGTTAATCAGCAGTGGTGGCATAGTTGAACAATACGAACAAACATGACGCAAAATTTCCTTATTTCCTAATGGGATCTAAGATCAGACGAAAATATTAAGACCCTCAGTACTGAGTTGTCATCTACATCAAAGTCACTTCCCAGGTAGGAAGCATAGCCACATTAAGGACAGCCCAGGCATGATAGGCGAGAGCAATAGCTGCCAAAAATCAGAAGGCAAACAATGCAGAATATGATACCATCTGTGGTTGGACATGTGTCAGAGGAAAACTAGATCTACAAACGGTTCCCAGTTGACTACATATCTGTATGACAAACCAGCCAGCCAATTTAAAACACATACATGTGACTACCTTAGCCAGATTTATTAGATTAAAGTAAAAAGCCAAATGATTCAAATGAGCCAACATAATATGCCAGGTTAACTTTGATTCCCTCAGGGTAAGAGGGAATTAACTATACCGCTATTGAGTCTCTCTATGGTACGTCAGAGAAGAGCATCAGAAAGAAAAAAAAAAGCAGACTGACACTGACATGAACATGATGAGTAAGTAAGCTTATAAAATGCTTTGGCCTACGATGCTCGCCTTAATGAAAAACCATAAAGAATGTCACAAATCAAATGTGTGTGTGGATGCGTGGGGGCACACGTGAGCCTTGCGTCATTGTCTTCATTTACGTAAATCAGCTGCAGCCATGCATTTTACACCAGGGGGGCAAAATTAGCACACGCATGCCGTTCATCATATATTTTCTCTTGGATGCTGGGAAGAGTGTCTTTCAAAGAACCGTGTGTCAGCAAATGCAGCACGCTGACATGGGAAAGAAAAGGAAAAAGAATGAATCAAAGAGAGGTGGAGGAGGTGATCAAGGAAGAAAGATAGAGGAGGGTGAAGGCGTGAGCTTCAGTGTTAGTTTTCCCCCTCTTCGCTGCAGCCATATCAGAGTTTTATGTTGTGGGACGATAGCTGAACACCAAAGCCTTGTTATATTCCCTTTACACTCTTTTCTCATCTGTCTAGTGCAAACATGTTTTTTCTCTTTTCTGTATTTCTGAAAACACTTTTTTTGTATGTGTATACACCTTTCTCAGGCCTTGGATCACTTAATCTGTCTCGCCTTCCTCTTTTGAACTCCTCTATTGTCTCAGCCTGTTGCCTTTATTTCTCTTTCACTTCGCGTGTGCTTTATGGACGCTGTTGCCAAAATGAAACCGAAGTAATCTGAGCTTGAAATATTGTTCCTGTTGCTCTTCATCCTACCCGGTGTGTTCCCCAAGTGATGATCCTTTTCTCATTAGCTTTTTTTTCCCCCTCATTCTCCTTCCATCTGCGCACCTCTCTCTCCCCTTTGTCTCCACCTGCTCCTGCCTCTCGTTTCTACTTTTTGTTTACTTGGAGGGGATTCAAAGCAGCCAGAGGGAGGAAAGGGGGTTGGAGCTGGGGGTTGTGGTGGGTTGATTTGTCTCATTGGTGCTGATTGTAATCAATTAGGGTGTGCTGCTCATTAGAGCTAGACTTGGATCATTATGGAGACAGCATCTGCTACCTGTACACACATTGACAAACTATAGCAACACCAGACCACGTCAATGCCAGACACTTAGGTTTGTCATAATATCTCACAAGGGCTGGCATCAGATTCGGCAACATCACTTGGGGAGGTGTGTTCATACTTTGACTACAAGAACCGGGCATGAAATTTATGGATCTTATGGAACATTACAAATTCTGGTTTATGATGTCTACAATTTTATTATGGTGAGGGTATGAATGTACTCGCTTCTACACAGTGAGCACTACGCAATAAATCTGATAAATATACTTTTTATTCCCTGAGTCTGTCCACCGCACTGCCCACGCACACACTCAATTTTCTGCCCATTCCTCTGTGCCTAGCCACACGCAGAGTAAAGCTGTAGATTACAGAAAAGGTGAACACAGGCCACCCGTGCTTAACAATGATATGCTGCCCATTCAAGGTCACAGCTGACACACACGCACAAATGTATTTACAATAGTTATAGACTTACAGAGACAAATGCAGAATTGTACACACACACCTAAGCGTACGCACGCAAGTCAGGGTTAAAGCCCCAACTCATAAATCAGGGAGGCTGGAGTGCTGGCATTTAAAGGCCCTGCTCATATACTGTAAATATATGCAGCCTTTATGAGAACCACTGTTCCAGGGGTCAGCAAGGGGAGACACTGGGTTATGACAGGAAAATTAATACTGCGCATCTCTCTCCACCGCTCTCCTTACATTTTTGCCCATGCCGCCGTCTCTTGCTCTTTCCTCCTGTATCGCCTCCTTAGAGTCAGAAAAGCTGACTGTTACTCCTTTATTCTTCAAGTAAAGACGGCTAAATCCAATTAAACAAACGTTGAGCAAAAGCTCCTACACAAAAGGGAGAGAACGATACAAACAAAAAGAAGCTATTCATGGTCTCTTATCAAAAGGTAGGTCTCTTGATTTCCATTAAGGGCTCTCAATTGCTCAATAAATGACAGCTGACTTAAACAGAACAGTATGTGTATTTAATCACCACACCAAACTCTTAGTCATGAGTGTGGGCGGCTTTGAGTGTGTCAGCCTTGTTGTCTGTAACTCAGTAATATTGCGTGGTATTGCAATGTTTCAGCAAGGGGGAGTTAAGGTCAACTCAGCGTCACGAAAGCAAAAGCCAAGATTCGTGTCCGCATGCGTCTTCGAGGTTTGCGAAAGAGCAGGAGCGATGGAAGAGGCGAAAAAGACAGAATGGTTGACTGTGTGTATATTTGTGTTTCCCTGTCAGCTGCTCTTAAACAGAGTGACAGCCTGAGGGCGAAAGGGTTAGGCCTGTCTTCAGTAAATTACTCTCTTCCTAGTTCCAGGGGTCTCCTCTCTCTCTCTCTCTCTGCGTGTGTGTGCCCAGGCTGACCACACACAGTAATAGCCCTCAAGGTTAATTGACCGCAAGCAGAGCACTTGTTCCTCCAAATAGACATTCAGGGTTAGGGTCTCCCTCCCACTCTCTCCCCCTGACCTACGCAAGATATCATTATCAGCTCTCTCTGTCGCTCGCTCTCTCCCTCCCTTTTTCTGGCTTGCTCCAAACAGAGAGACACGCAGAGACAGATACCACCCCAGAGAACGCCCATGCTCTCCTATTAACCCAACACTGTGTCTACGTGTAACAGAGTTATAAATTCAGCTGTCTCTAGTAGTATCTGCTGGGGAAAAGAGACTCAAACACCAAGGACATAGCTTAAACGAGGAGCGTCTTTAAAGCTATCGTGGTGTGGGACAGATTTGGTTTAAGGCACAAACACAATGAAAATATCTCTGAACGGTGGGAGTTGCTATATCCATAAATACAACATTTTGAATTTCATGCAATTATACAACAAGCTACTAAAATGAATGCATGTTTCAAAAATATTTATTGTTACGCCCTCTGCAACTGCTTAATGTCTGCCACAGTAAATGTGTGGAGAGTCGCTGTGTGCACTAGGTGTGACACCCATGGGTATTTTATGAATATATAGATATGTAATTAATTCTACTGTGATCAATCTATACCTACCTATATAAGTCTACCATTGTGCTTTACAGCACCATAAAGAGCACATGACTCAGTATTTAGCAGAAATAACCAGAGCACTCAGGGAAATTTTCCATCCTGTGATATCTGGTCACCTTGAAATTGTTTCAATTTGCTGTTGTTTTGCAGAATTTGTAATGGCCCAGTGTTGTTTTTCTGCGCCAGTTGTCACACACGTCCCTCTCTCATTGCTCTTGTGGTCTGCAGTCGGAGGTCACTCTCGGGTTCAGGGGCTAGGGCTGCGGGTCCTGAAGGTCAGGCCAAGCTGGTGCCCCCTCTCCAAATGAGACTGTACAGCCTCACAGAGACGACAACTGATCATCCATTCAGGTTCACCGAAGCTCAACATTTGGAAGTTTGTCACTGAAAACTTGCCCAAAAACAGTCAGCAAATTGTAAATGCCTGTGGTAAACTAAGGCGAGTTCGATGATACACGAGATTACAGATTACATGAGGTATAGCATATCACTTCAACATATCATAAAAACTGGTGCAAATAAACAACAAACAACTTCTAACTTCCATCACACCATGTGATTAATGACATGTCCAGCAAGCTAACAAAAACCAAAAGTGTAGTTCATTTTTGCCATATTGTCACTTTTTCATTGGTCCTGTTAAAATGACATGTTTGCCAGTGACAGATTACCACCTGACATCTTCTACCAACTACGGTCACATGAAAATATTATTAATGTTGGAAATAAAAAAAAAAAGTGTAGCTCTAAAGGTGAGCTCCACACCAGTCTAAGCCTGTCTAAAGGTCTTATTGAGAATGACTGCATATTTGAAATAAAAAAAAGTTATAGAAAGCCTTTAGTGGCTCCACAGAGACACAAAAAATGTCATAAATTTATAGTTGTACAGTACATCAAGCCTCAGGCAATTTAGTTATATACAGTTACATAGTTGACAGTTGTGTTGCATTATGGGTAAAGTGGGCAGCAGGTTTTGGTTACGAAGACTGCTGCATCAGTTATCATCTTTGTTTTTTTACTGTGCGTTGTAAGTCCAACAATGTTATAGCAATTCTAAATTGGTTGAGCATCCTTTTAAAGACAGTAAAGTATAAATCAGACTTGTGTGCTTGAGTGTCTCCTCCAACTTCAATAATATAATGACCTAAATTGGTTGAGCATCCTTTTAAAGACAGTAAAGTATAAATCAGACTTGTGTGCTTGAGTGTCTCCTCCAGCTTCAATAATATAATGACCAAGACTCTATCCACTTCAAATATCAACCAATCTAAAATGGTTTTAACACTTGGCATGGATTTTGCACCAAAATAGCCAAAGTTTCACATGTGCGCTTGTGTATTACAGCATATTTTCAGGGTATGACCCAGCATGCAACTATTGATGTATCTCCCGCAGTTTTGCTCAGTTAGCATCAGTGGCTAATCATGCCAAATGAGAGCTAGCAGGGAGGCTAGATTGGCATAAGTTGGCATTAACTGGTGCATTAGCAAGTGTTGGGCAATTACTTTAATGACGTAAATTGGACCGAGATTTCCCCCTGCACAGGAAGTGAATGAGAGAAATGTAACAATGATTATGATTAGACAGCTAATTATAGTATCAGCTCGATGCGGCACATACGCCGAGACAGAATCTGTTTATTTAGACGGCAGGCAGGGATGCTTGGTGTGCACGCTGATTGCAGTGTTTTGTGTGTGTGTGTGTGCGTGTGTCTGTGTGTGCACGCATTGGCATAATTTTGACAGCTATTTGATTGAATGTGCAGATTTAGAGATGAAGTGACTTTTCTCTGACACTTTGTGATTTAGCATAACACCCCTGATTCAAATAGGAGTGATACATACAGCATGAATCATAGGCATGTGTGTAACGCATATGAAGTATACTGTTTTCTCTACTCCTTATTCTGAATTAGAGGTCACATTTATCTGCTTTAGGTTTTTATATGCATGATGTAAATAATAATGTGGCAGTATGGTGGTCCCCCCGCAGTCAGCTCACAGCAGATCTTTGGGTTTGGAACCTGCAGGATAACTGGGGCTTTTCTATTTAGTCATGTTGTCCCCTGTGTCAGTCTGGGCGCTTAGGTTGTCTCCCTCAGTCCATAAACATGCAGATTAGGTGATGCAGAGACTCTGAATTAGCCCTATGTGTGGCGAGTTGACTGTATATGTGTTATTCATGTGATAGAAAGGCGACCTGTCCATCTTGCACCCACCCTCTGGCCCAGTGTGTGCTTTACATAGGCTAAGGGCACGGAAAATAGATGAATGAATAACTATTTTAACCAGTGATTAATGCAAACTGAAGACTTTTAACCTATGGCAAAATATGGAGCACAATAAGTAAGAGGCATAAGGGGAGGCAATCCCCATGCATTACTGTGATTGTACTCATTTTCCAATCATTCTGGTGTTTGAAAAGGCCAACAACAAATGAGACATTTGTTGTATTTGCATATTTTGAAAAAAAAAAAAAGTCATGTGCATTTTGAAGTGACAGCTAGTTAGATATGCAGTGATTTTACATTTGTGTTGCATTCAATTATTTGATGTAACCTGATGACCAAATGGAGGCTGAAACAGGTGATGAGATGTGAACACACAGTGAACAGGCAATGCTTGCAGCACCTGTACTGAAAGAAAGGTAAAGGGGGGCACACAAAGGAATCCATAGTACACAAACAGCCACAAACTTAAACCACAACTCCGTTTTTTACAAAAAAGAAGGGGTAGCAAATTTATGCAGCATTTAGGGGGTTAAATAGTTACTACCCGTGTATGTCAGGGAGAGTGGAGAGCCACGCAGTCAGTTACAATTTGGTACACTGCTTTTGCCTGGGAAGAGAATGCTTGGCATGAAAATACTTATTTTCAATCAAAAAACAGACCAAATGTAAAACCATTGCCTTTTATGTGGGCACAGGGCCGCAAGCGATCTTTGCCTTTATTTATTTATTTATTTATTTATTTATTTTATAATAGCTCTAACCTTGTTGGGAAGTGAGGGACAAATGGTGTGTGATTGCCTCGTTGCCCTGCGTGTTTTTATGTTGGCCTGAAGTGCCTCTAGGCCTCAGCAGGCGGCTGCTTTAGGCCCGCTGGTCTGTCCAAAGTGATGTCGAACGGTAAAGTCAGACTGGAACAAACAAAAGCAAACACACTCACAGACAAGGGAACGAAGAACACTTGCGCACTACGGCACAAACCCCAAAGACCGCATCCTCCCCTCGCTCCATTATGTCAGCTCTCCCATATGTCCCCTTTCTCTCATTCTCATGCTTCCAGGGAAAAGAGGGATGAGAGGACGCGAGGATAGAGAAGTGGAGAAATAGAAAGACAATGCACAGGAGGATGAGGGAGTGGCACAGGAAATGAGAGAGAGAGAGGGAGGAGGGACGTGACTAACAGAAGGGAGAGTGGACGCGAGGTTGTTGGTGAGGACATGCCTTAAGGACGTTAGGCAATGATAAAGTTTTAAAAAAAAAAATGGATTTAGCATGCTGCTCACAACAGCTGTGTGTGGGTGTCTCCGTGTGAAGTGCATACGTGCTACAATGGGTCAGATTTGTTTGTTTTGGTATGTAAATATTTCTAATAGTTTTTCCTAATTGTCTGTGTGTGTTCCTGTGTCTTTGTGTGCATGTGTGGATCATCACGTATTAGCATTGACGCTGTGTGCCTTGTCCATGTGTGTGTGTCTTTGTGTGTACAAATGCACCAACACCTACTTGTATGTTTGGGAAGTCTTATATAAGTCTGTATACGTATGTGTGTGGGTGTGATGTGTTAAGGTGTGTTGACATGCCCTTGGCTACCTCTTGAGCAGATTAAGAGGACAGGGTGTCTGACCTTGTTGTTGCAGACTGGGTCTCGGTGACAGAACAAGAGTGCAAAGAGCACCTCGATGTGCCCCTTGGTGTGTGCCAAGCCTGCTAGGTTAGCCCACCACCCTGTGACCCATCTGCTGGGGGATCAGGCTTAAAGTGTCACTGCAGGGTAATTGGCCTGTCCGTCTCCTGGTCGCCACACAAAGCCTGACGCTAAACGCACAGTTCTCTCCTTCACCAGGCCACGAGAGCGTGTGAGGAAGGGGACATTTTACTGTACTTTATGTGTTTCATTGAATTGGAGTCTTGCACGTACAAACTGTAATTAACTGTATTGTAGGTACGCTGATGGAGACATCAAAGGAATCAAAGTCAAACAACGACACGCAGAGACACGCACTGTGCCGTACTGAAACAATACTTCCACTGGCCCGGGGCTTTAGCTGTAACTTGAACACACCTCATACATCAGATATTCTCTGATCCAAATTTAATGTCAACAAGTGACCCGGTGATCTCCTGAGAAATAACTTGGCCTCTTGTGACCCTCTCTTTATTCTCCCTCTTCTCCAAGTTAGACACATGGCTGAGCATGGGATAATTGCTCATCTCTAAATGTGCCAGATTAGCTGACCCCATAAAACAATAGTGCTACAGAGTGCTTGGAAAAGAATTAGACTCTCCAAATGAGTTTTTATTTTGGGTTACATCCATTAGTAATGAAGCGAGCTGTATGCCATTGGTGACTGTGCCTGGGCCGTGTCATGGGGTCATGAGGAGGTCAGGCCTAACTAGATGTCAAAGGGTAGAGAAATGTGAAGACACAGGGGGGAAACAGACATCACAGGTCATCCTGAGGACAAATGAGCCAACACTGCCGCATCAACCGGGAAGGAGACGTAGACAGAGCAGGAGTAATGGAAACAATAAGACAGAACGAATTCTAGTTAAAATCATCTTTCACTTAAATGGACTTTAAGTGATTATTGTCCAATAAACAAATGCCAAACCATTACGTACAAAATGAAGTCTTAGTTAAATGTTATATAATCACAGGGAGAGCTCTCTAATAGGCTTTAGCCATTCGATGCTAAATTATGCTTTTACTGTACTTTACTACTACACTATGAGCCAGTGACCATGAGTAATGTTTAATGTTTAAATCTTTAAACATCATTAACCAGCCTTCTTATGGTTAACATAAATGCCTGTTCACCCATCAACATCCAACTCGTGTTCCACCCAGGTTAGGTGGCGGGCCGGGCCAGGTCAGGTCAACCTAATTAAATTGACTGCAAATGAACGTTTGAAGCTTGTCTCTGCGTCATTCTGAATAGGATGTGACCTCTAAAAGGGTATCTATATGCTTAGAGGCTGAATCTGAGGGACAACACTGTCTACACTGCTGTACAGGAAGCGGTGTCTGAAGAGGGCTGGGAAAATCATTAAAGACTCCAGTCACCCAGCACACAGACTCTTTACCCTCCTGCCTTCTGGGAAGCGATACAGGAGCGCACGGACTAAAACCACCAGGTTCCTGAACAGCTTCTTCCCCACAGCTGTCCGACTCCTGAACTCTGTCTCCTGAACTCTGTCTCTTGAATCCAAACCATCAGATGCACTTTATACCTGTAGCTAATTTAATACCTGTCAATCCTCATTGCACTACTGTAATGATAATACACTTGTGTATATATTTTTGATAACATCCGCACTACTGTAAATATTGTATAGATAACCATTTCACATACAACTATTAGAATTCTAATACAAATAACTGACTATAGCCTGTATATACTATATATATATATATATATATATATATATATACTTGTGGATCATTGTAACATTTATATTTATCATTGTAACATTTATATTTATATTGTACTGCTAAAAAGCACTTCTGGATGGATGCAAACTGCATTTCGTTTCTCTGTACTGCAGGTGCAATGACAATAAAGTTGAATTCTATTCTATTCTATTCTATTCTGATTACAGTGAGCCTCATGCAACTTTAAGCATCACGTGACAGATCAACCAACTATTTATTCTTCCAACCTGCCAGCTGACAGTAGGAGCATCTTAACTGCGCTCTCCATTTCGACTGTTGGCACAATACAATCATTTGCAGAGCTGATTTTGAATACAATTGTAAGTGAAATGGTCTTGTCATCCATGGCAAACAAACAAAAGATTGTTCTTGTCCTTCTTCTAAACAGCTGTGACGAACAGCCAAACATGTCAGGTGCCTGACAAGGTTGTTAATTGTGAGACAGTCAGAGAAACTCTTGTATGAATATAATCACTGCTGTTGACTGAGCAACATTAAGGTATACAGCACTGGCTCCACCATCGACAAAGATGTATGGTACAGCATGTAACATTAAACCAACTCCTTGTCCTTCGCATGCAGTGGGTCCCTTAGTCCCAAACCATTTAACAGAACCAGGTACCAGGCGGTCCGCACGTTATCGAGTTGAGCAGCGCCCTGACACAGGACAACAGACTTTCCCTCCACTCTAGTGAAGTTTGCACACCCCGAATATGGCCTGTGACACAGAGAGGCTCTTGTCGCACCGTCTCCACACACTCTCAGAGCCCTCTTAACGTTTCCGGCAGAGAACGGCGACTTGAAGCCCGTGGGCACCGTTTAACAGACAGTTCTACTGGTGAGGGCCGGGAGGTGTAAGCTCAACACCAGTGGTCTCAGCGGTGGACTCCTTCATCACTTGGAGGGTGAGATGTTCTTCACAGAATACAATAATAGTGAAGACGCCAAATCAGCGTGGAGTCATTTTGACCCCCCCGGCCCCGACAATATCCTGTGTGAAACTGAATTCATCGTAACGACACTCTTACGAGCACTGGCTCAAACTGAAAACTGTATTTGCCGAACGGTTCAGAAGGTTTGACTTTGTGGCGCACGTTTATTACACTTGTCAGAGCATACACACATTTTATGCTCCCAGTGTGTAAAATTATATTTCCCTCCATGTTAGGTTTGTATAACTTAATAATTGGTCGTGTTAAGAAACCCCCATAGAGTTTTGCTGGTAAAATTAAGGAAAAAAGAACTGTTTCATTTCCCAAACCATTGCCCTCTTATTTTACAACTGTGACTGAAGTCCAGAGGGATCATATCCTGCTTAATGGCAACATTTCAGAAGGTATTGTTATCTGCTAATTGCTTTGTTGTGTATTTACCATAGTGGGCAATGGATGCTGCTGTCTCCGCAGCTAAGAGGAATATCAATGACATGCAAAATACTCCCGTGGCTGTGTCCCTGTGTCTGTCACTGTGTGTGTGTGTGTGTGTGTGTGTGTGTGTGTGCTGTCTGGCCACAAAGTGCGTCCTCTTCATACGAATGCACACACACACAAACAGACTAATGCACAACAGGAGTTGTAAGCCCGCTGTTAATAACTGGTTATGAGCTCATTTAAGTGGTCATTGATTAGCAGAACAAGACATAATTTTTTATCATGGTTTTAAATATAATTGAAGTGGGGGTGAGTAGGGTAATTACACCCAATACAAAACACTTAAGCTTGGATTGACCTTTTGTATTTAATCTTGAATCTAGCTGGTGTTTGAAGATTACTTTCAATAGAAAACTTAACGGGTGTGCAAGAGACGTTCCAACCCATGTACCTCTGGCTCTCTGGCTCGGTCAAACCCACGGGAGATGGGTGAGACAGTGAAGAGTGAAACTGGATAGCATAATCCTCCATTGTCAAGTGGGAAAAGAAGGAGCGTTTGTACAGTACACACTGCTTTTAACTGCATCTGACAAAAAATAAAAGCTATCCATGAAATAACTACATTACAGTAATAATTTGTAAAATGTCTGAATTCATGCTTTGTCTGGTGTGGCAACAGGACCATGAACAGACAACTTTTAAAATGCTTGTTTTAAGGATGGACTTTGAATTGATCAGGGTGCTCCAGAATCATAGACTGCGCCTGTAAATCTGCTATTAATGCACTGTATTAAAACGAGTGTTTACAGTGATACACAGCAACATCGTCCCCATTGTACCCGTCCACTGCTGTAACTCAGACCTTGACAGCCTTTGCTACCACAGAAGTTCCTTCACTAACAGTGGTGGTGCTGTGGCTTTTGGATGGCTTTAAGGGTTTACTCAGCAATTTTGGTAAAGTAAATAAATGAAAAAAAAGCATCTCCTAGAGTAACTGCGAGGATAACAAGGTATTATTGCAGTCACAAAAGATCAACAAGAGAAGAATATCTCCATTAAAGCAACGCAGAGATGTAGCTCAAAGTCTGCAAAATTGGCAGTCAGGGGAAAGGAGGGGAGAAGTTAGGGGGTATAAACATATACAGTAAAGGGGCTTGCGGATGGATGGAGAATTGGCAATTGGGACGATAGGGTGTGTGAAGAAAAGCCTGTGCCCACAAAGCAGCTGAAGCAGCTGTGTGTTTGGGACCACAGGGCTTAACGTGCGATGTGTGTGTGTGTGTGTGTGTGTGTGTGTGTGCGTGCAAGAAATGGTAGTTACAGGTTAGTGGAAAACCCTCAGTGGTTCAATTACACAGCCTTGTATGACCTGGGGGGACTGCTTGATAGGTCTATTAGCTCATAGTCAAGGTACCAATGGGACCTATATACACACACTTTAGCACACACACACACACACACACACACACACACAGTCAATGCTAAATGATAAAATAAAACTCCTGAGTTGAACGGATACTCTTTAATACTGCTGATGTATGATACTGGTGAAAGTCTGGAGTTACTGTAATACGTGGGGGGCAGCTGTGGATAGCCGGCATAGCATACATTATACACAAGAGTATTTAATTCTATTTTAAAAATAGAAAACGTCATGGGACAATTAAAGGTCAGACAAGCAGAGGGTTAGCTCTCTGAGTCTGACCTTGACTTTACTGTAGAATAAAGTTAGCATAAGCATTATGCTGCACTCACAGTGGACATGGGCAGCGCACTGGACACCACTTGAAAATAGAGATGCAGTAAGTGTGCTAGCTCTGTCAGGGTAGGGAGGTATTTTTAAGTCTATTTTTAGTCCACCGCACCCATTCCTTGCTCTCACACAGCCCCTGGTACTGTCAGACATCCTCTGCACTGGGGGATGATTTCCTTAAAACTTCATTAACAACGACTGTGATGGGGAGAGAATGACACAGGAAAGGGGCAAACAAATCATTAAAAAAAAAGAATAAAATCATCAAAAAGCCAAGAACATACAATTTGGTCAATAAATTGGGCAGGATAAATTGGAAAGGGAATATAAATAAATAACTGGCCCATATTGTAGGAGGAGAAAACATCATAGATTAATTAAATGTGAAGTGTTAGAGAACACTGAGAAAACTTTGCTGCAGATGTGTTATCAAGAGTCGATATAGGTGGCAACAATAATAATATACTCATGTATATACTGTTATAATAAGGCATAGTACATCACATCTAAAAAGTACAGTTTTTACTTGTTGTCTTTTTCTATCATGGCCAAAAGTGCAATGTTACTTTTGTGTTTTTATAAATCAATAAAAAAATTTGTGATAAAAAATGTCCACCAGTTCAAATACAGCATTCTTGCTACAGTATTACATTACACTGGGACTTACATTACAGTCCCAGCTGTGATATTTCAGTTTAACACTTTGGATTCACAAAACTTTTGGGTTTGCAAAACTTTTGAATGTGCGAACAAAACTTTTTATGACACTTTTAATCACAAATATGTGAGTGTGGATAACTTTGCTCTCAAACCTGTTGTTTAATTGCATAATGAAAACACAAAAGTAACTTGTATAGAAAGGTGTTTGTACCATTCAAAGAATGAAAGTAGATACTATTGTTTGTTGTTATTGTACTATTATGTTATTCATGTAGTTATGTTCTGATTATTGTGTTATTAGTTTTTCTTCTTTGGATGCCAATACAAGGTTTCATAGCTGTAAATTTGAAAAAAGTTAGTTTTCAATTATAGTCTGCCCATTATGTTGCTGCAGTGCTGGAGTGAACAAAGTTCCACCTATTTCTCAATTTGCTTTTAATATAAATAATACAGTGAAATAGAAGACCTATGACTTATATCTCTACAGTGTGGGTGTAGTTGACTGCCAAAAGGCACACCTGAAAAAGTCTTTGTCACAGCTGCCATGAGAAAAGGGCAAAATCATCTGCAGTTATTGCACTTCCTTTATTAGAATATTATATTATGATTATACCATAATTACTTACTTATGTACTGCAGCATGTCACAGTTTATTATCAACCATCCTGCTCTGCTTACCAGCAAGTACAAGTACCCAGTATTTACAAAATACTTAAAGTATCATTTATTTTTCCTCTCCTCTAAAATTCCCAATTCTTACTTTATTGTTCTCCATTGTATAGTATTCTTCCACTATACCTTCTTGTAAGTAGCAGTAGGAACTGGTTAGTATTCTACATGTATTTGCATTTATATATTGTATATGTAGGTTGTGGGTTCATAAAGTGATGGCATCATGTTGTTTCTTCTAGTTGAACCCGAAGCCCTTGAAAGAGAGAGCTGCATCAGTGGAAGTTTAAAAAAGCTTGATCATCATGCAATTCAGGTAGAATCAAACAAACAAATTTGAATACTATATACAGAGAGACTACAGTGAGCAAACTGCGATATTTGGTCATTTGTAGTCACTAAATGCACTGATTTGCAATACATATACAACACATCAAAATATGTATATACATAAATATGTATAGGCCTATGTAGTTACAGCAATATGTTTTTTTAAAGCTACATTTTCTTAATCGTTGAGGATTAGTGTCAACTGCCAACATGACCTACCCTGGGGGAGGAATTCAGATTGAGATGAATTTTCTAACATTTCTTTAATTCATGGTGGTTTCAGTAATCCCTTGATAACTGAGGAAAGTAATCTAAATGATTTAATGACTAATTTAATCTTTCTGATTGTCAGATAAGACAGAAAGAGACCTACAGGTGACTATCAATGATTATCAACTGTCAGCACAGTGCGTCGATGGTCCAGCAGCAGCATGATGATGTTAAGTGTCTGTTTACAATTCCTATTCACCCCTGCACCTATCAATATATACATTGATATGCAATATATTTGAATTTAAAACAACTTTATTGTCCACTTTTTTTCATACAAAAGGCAGAAATTTCTCTTTGGCTTGCATGTGCCGAAATCACTTCATCATCAGACAGGAGAAAAAAATGGTTGGTCAAGTCAACAAGAGCAATCTGAGTATCTCTAAATATTAGAACAACAAAAACTATGTAAGGTAATAATTCAAACACTGCATTTGCACTTTTTCTCAAACAAAGACCACACCTTTGGGAAGACTGATGTTTGGTTTATTAAAAATAAGGAAACAGGAAAGGCTTGCGAAACCCAGTGAGTTAAGACTCATTGCAGGGAGTCTTCAGGTTTCATTGAATCCCCCTGTGATTCTTATGCTGGAAGAGATGGAGAGAGTGAGAGATGGAAAAGGAAACAGAGGACAAAGGTGTTAACACACCTATACAGGCTTGGATGGGAAACTGCCTCGGGACATGAGGTGTGGTCTTTGTACCCCAACTTAAGTTATGAAACTTTTATACATATAATGAGTGCATACATGTCCAATAAGTATAAAGGGTTCTGTTATACTGTAAACTCAACTCACTCTGCAAGAACATTTTTAGGCAGACCAGCAGATTCAAGCAATATAATGTTATGTTATGTTATGTTATATGTACTCTAAATTCATATCAATAGTGTGTCACAAAAAATATTATATATTATAAATATTGTGTATTGTCATTCATCACCACTTTACCACCACTCTACAATCACATGCCCCAATGTTACATTTAACTAACTCAAACATTTAACTCCTCAGACCTCAGACCCTGCAAAAAAATTCCCATTTAGTAGCACTTTTCTCTTAACTCCACAACATTAGATGAAATGGCATTAAGTAAACAAAATTTACAGTCAATAAGCTGTTTGTGTTTTACGTTATTTGTTGCTAATTTTATTATCTGGTATCTCTGCCTAATCTGCCATCTGTTAAGGCTCTGTTAAATTTACTAATTTAGTGGGGGATAACCCAATAAAATGTACCCAATAAAAAATTTACCCAATAAAAAATATCAAACTCACATCAGTATATTTGATTGAGATGCGCGTATAATAAAAAACAGGATTCTTCAAACATATTACGTTTTAAAAGTGCATCACAACTGGTCTATTCTGCTGCTGCTCTATTACGCTGCTAGTATTTCCTACTAACTTCTGGGAACCACTGAGATGCACCATTATCTGCCAACTCTCTTGGCTGGGTCGCATGAGCATAGGCCCACAGCCAATAGGCGCTCACCGGTGAGCTCCCTCTCTTACTTTGCTCAAAGGATGGCCTTTAGTTTTCCTCATTCAGGGGAGGTTATTTTTTTCACCTACTGAAGCCTATTCATAAGTCTAAATTGCTGGCCTCTAACCTCCCAATTTCCCATCAGACACTCTTCCCAGAAAGAAGTGCTCACATAGCTAACCTCCAGGGACACAAGGACATAGAAACCCTTCCACCACAATGAAGTGATGAGTCACATGGAGGCAAACATACTTACAGACAATGTAAATTAATTGGAATGCAAATGATCAGCCCATTCTCCAAGATAGACTGTCTCCTTCAATGCTGCTTATTATCTGGCAATGCATAATTCTCTCAAATATATCAAAGGGGGCACTTTTTCAAAGATTTCCATTGATTTAAACAGAGTTCATATTTGGAGCGAGTGAGCACAGCAAGGTTACCTTATTGATAGATTTATTTGCAACAAGGCAAGCCTTTGTAGAAATCCAACATAATTATGACAATGGAGTCAATTCAATATTCGTCTAAAAATGAAATGACTTTCAGAGTTTGCTCAGGCAATTAGAGAATAAAGTTCCAGCCCAAACTAAATCAATCATGAATTTAAAATGAATTAATCAAGTGTGTGCTTATATGTATGTTGTGTTGTGATGATATATGTGTGTTAATGGTAGCAATGCCCACATACAGTACACACATGCATTCAAATATAGAATATAGATTTAGTTCTTGGGACATCTTGTATAACCTTTGTGTTTGTTTTGTGTGTGTGGTACCTAATTTTTATCCTATTTGTGTCACAGGAAAGCGACAAAGAGCAATAATTTTAAGGTTATAAAATGAGAGATGTAATAGGAAGAAGGAGCCAGCCAGTGAATTTAATTGGCACCAGTTTGTGCAGAATTGCACGGAGCAGTCCTTCTTCTAAACGGAGGGAAAAAAAAAAAGAGAGACATTATCCTCCCATATTTCCATTCTTCATATACATTTCTTCCCAGTTTAGAATGAAGACACATTATGCAGCCGTGCATTTTGGCATCTTGCACAGAGCTTTTATTGTGTTGAAAAGTGCTGTCACTGCAAGACAGACTTGTGATTCTCACTCCACATGTCCTTGCTAATACCGGGAGAGTTACAAATGACTTTACAAATACACACTCAAAGAAAATGTTTCGAAATTGTGGCAGCTGTGTGTGTGTGTGTGTGTGTGTGTGTGTATGTGTGTGTGTGTGTGTGTGTGAAAGCGTGTGATTGCCTGTACATTCAACCTGTGGAAATGTGTCATCACAAAAAAAAACATGATATTGGTAATAATCTTTTCTAAATATCTTATCGCTCGTGAACAAAGCATTTCCTCTTTCTGTGGCACAACATGCCCCTCAATTCCACCTTCCCTCTACAGCCCTTCTTTTCACAGTCAGATAGAAAAATGACAGCACTGGTTGTATTTTTTTTTTATTTATTTATTTTTTTTACAAGCAACCAAGGTTTATGTTTCCCTGACAAGCGACCTTCTGTGATCATGCAAATAGTGACTGTGGTTTCTGAGAAGTAAAAGCATAAGTAGCGGAATGATTTTGTTATGTTCTTGCTACTGCCTACAACCTGGCCTTAGGACATAGTATTACAGTTGTATTGGGGATTTTTTCAAACCTCACCTCAGCTCTACTGTAGTTGCCATGCACCGATATCGTAAAGAGAAAGAACTTTTACAATGTTGGCATCGAATGTTAAACAAGACTAAAACTCTGGTGGCTCAGGCAAAGTAGGTATAACAAGTCATTCAGTGGTCGCGCAGTCGGTAAGACACCTAAGCACTTAAGAAAGCACTATATTAATGCTTTCAATTTGCAGCATTTATGACACAGCAGTCATTTGAGCTACATGCTAACATCATCGGTCTAACATGCTGATACCCTTTTCTCCACGTGAGTCCTTAGTTTAGTTTGCATGTAAAAACTCAACAAAAGCATGAGCACACCATGATAAGCACTGTGATGAGCACTGGAAGAATAAAACATGACAGTATTACAGGGGTGCATGAACGCCGATGCCAAATTTCATGCTAATCCAAGAATTGTGGAGCCAGAGGAGAAGTCAGGAGATGATCAAAGTCCATGGGCTTCATCCTCTGGGGACCAGGGATGTCTTAAGAAAATTGGCAATCCATCATATAATTCTTGAAATATTTCAATCTGGTTGAGTGGAGTGATGGACAGACCAACCAACAACCACTGACCATAATCTAGCGTTGGCAGAATCTTTGAAGGAGGATGCTGGGATGGATCTTTTTTTTTTCGTCTTAACATAATTAATCCATCCCCAAAGTGTTGTTATACCCATAACCAGAGAAGTTTTAGTTTAGTGCTTTTAATCCCACCAAAGTTCATTTCAAACCAGCAGACCAGACAAATCATGTCGTTCAATAGCAATGTCTGTTTAATGGTCAAATGTCTGGAGTGCACTTTGCTGTAATAGTTCCCTCTGAGTCTTATTACGAAATTCACCCCAAAAAAGACAAATGACTGTGCTACTGAGAAGCTCTTTCAAAAGAGAGAGAAAATAAACAGTATTTCTACTAGTTGACTTTTATAGATTGTCTTACTTCATAATGAATGTCTGCTCTGTTTTATAGAGTCATATTTTAATGTGGGACTCAGATGGCTACTTGATATTTTACAAGCCTTTCATTAGTTGGCATTATATTTCTACATTTTATAGTATGTGACCTTACAAACTGAATCTTATAAAAGAGAAAAAAAATAATAAACTGCACTGATATGTATAATAAATCTCTGTCTTTCATAAATAAATGTAAGGCTCATATCATATTCCATCATCTCTGCATTTATTTGTCATGGCCTGAGGTGATCCTACTGGCTATTTGTCTTTTTTTTTTCTTTTTTTTTAACCTCAGCTAACTTTTAATTTTAAACGATACTTAGAGTATGCACTTATGATACTTTGCATGATAATCTTTTAGATTGTTTTCAGTGTTTTTTCTTTCTATTCTATTTTCTATTAAGTGTTTTTAACTTCTTTATTTTTGCTACCCACCTCAGTCTCTTCTCCTCTCAGCTCCATTCCCCCCCATATCTCACTTCCATCCATCCTCCTTTCCATTTTTGTATCTCCCATCGTCTCATGTTTGACCACAACTCCTCTTCATTTCCTTGCCTCTTCTCTCTCTTAACTTTTCGTCCTTTTCTCTCTCCATTGTGTTTCCACTGTCTCTCTCACAACCCTTTTCTCCCTTACTTACCTTCACACCGCTGACCCTTTAGCTGCCACCGGTGGGCCCCGATCCTTCTCTGGTGTCTAATTAATAGAGTCCTGCTGAGTGACCCGCTTTAACCAGCCCCACCACTGTGCCAGCAGGTCAGTCATGTTGAAGGGAGGAGAAACAAGCACACACACTCACACACACACACACACACACACACAATAGACTGCACACACATGCACGCACTTCACTAGACTTATACACAATTGCACACCTTGAACGAGGTGAATACATAGATGGACACACACATGCGCACACTCACTCAGCTACTCACACAACCTTACACACACACGCACAAACACACAAAAAAACACATTCATCTCAAACATTATTGTCTGCTGTCCCCACTACAAAGCTGATAAGTCATTACCATCAGTAGATTAGTACCACATTGTAGAGATTAAAACATAAGAAGAGTTCAAAACAAACGGCTGGAAGAAATTCACTTCAGTGAGTAGAATATAACTAAAAGGAAACGGGTAGGTGGATGAAACGGTACTGTAAAGAATTAATTTGTCTGAACAAAGAAAATCTGTGTTGTTGTAAATTAAGTTGAACAGTTTTATTCTCTCGGTGCTCAAACCAATGAAAATGTGTTTTCATTATTCTGAGTAAAATGCCTCTTACTGTGTCTTACGGTGCCACTGTCTGTCCATTTCTGTGCAATGTTGTCCATTCAGTGGAATCAGAGGGTAATATACCACCTGAAACAGGCAATTTTACATGAACTTTCAGAAGAGAGAAAAAAAACACTGAGAAGAATAAAAGTCAAGTCAAGTTTTATTTATGCATCCCAAAATTATCCATCCTTAAGGTGGAAGTGTGTGTCAGATGGTCAAACAGCGCCTGAATCCCTTTTCACTTTAAATCTTTCTGATATCAGGATGGGGTGTCTCCAACTATTTCTGTAACTTTATGGAATTTACACTCGCTAACACTTCACACAGCAAGTGACCAGGTATGTGGAGGTGAGAAAGGAAGCAGGGTTTGAATATTTCTCAAGAGGATTTGTTTTCAGTGCTGTGTGTCATTTTGTACAAATGAGTGAAATCCTGTGAATGCCTTCCAGGAGAGACCGTTATCTCCATATTTTGAAAAGAAAAACCTCTCAGTGACCAACAGCTTTCTATGCCGCCTGTGAATGTGGCTGGTTAGAAGACACAAACGCTGTTGCCTTCCAGCACGTTTGGATGAAATTTAGTATTAACTGGTTCTTTTTGAGCATACCCCAGCCATTAGAGAATTACAGAGTGTAAAACTGCACTTACTGAATCGCTGCTGCTTTGTCTGTGCTGAAATATTCTGTCCCTACCTTTAGACCTGTCAATAATGTGAGAGCAGGTGTTTTACCCTTGTCAGCGGATGATAAATACCTGCTGTGGCATCACTGATTAGCTCCGAAATGGCACTTTCTGCCGTTTGTGACTCAATGATGATTTATCCCTTGCTGATTTTTTTGATTTGATAACGTGTCACCTTCACTGCTTTCATTGATTAAGGCATCTCGCCCCACCCCCCCCCCCGTCATGTACTGAGGAAATCTGTGTGTGATCCAGGCCAGCAACTAGATACAAACAGAAACATAAATACCTCATGGATGCTGTCTTGACATTTGGCAACCAATCAATGAGACTACAACAGATATTCTGTGACCGTGTCAACAGTTGTAAAGGGAGGTTGGCCCTCTTGTGCTGTCTTGCCGGAGCTCTATCCTAATAGTCAGTGATCCCTGACTTTAGCTGACAGTGTCTTGGCAAGGTAATGGCTCAAAAAGTTTACAGAAGGAAAGATAAGGACATTTTCACAACACGTATTAGACGTATTTGAATCATTTGAAGTTTTAAGGCATCTGAAACCCCAAACAGAACTTTTGCTTTAATAGCAGGCCTCTAAAAAACGGTCATCTGTTAAAATTGTTTTCACAAGCAGTTATCATATTTTTTTTTTTTTTTCTGTTCCTCTGAGGCTCAAGGGTCTCTATCAAGAAAGGTGATGAAAAAAAAACCTTAGTTGCACCTGTTTCCACTGGTGAGTTGCTGAGCAGCTAAGCACAAATCATATTAATACAAATCTAACAGCTAACAGGAGCAAAAGTTGCTTAGTTTGCACAAACACACTTACATAGATGCATGCACGCACACACACAGCCAGTTATAGTCACACACAACCCACGGAGCTACCTATGCCTAGCATGTCAAGAGCATGTGACAATTTGTGGCTCCAGTGGTTTCCATTATAAATTGATGAGACTGGAAATGAATACAGCTTCATTTTAATGTAACAACCACACAACTGCCCTTTCTTATTGATGTCGAGGCAGAACTGGGTGTGTATGTTGTTTTAAATTGGTAATATGATTTGAATGAACATGTGTGGGAAAAGAGTGCATTATACACACACACACACACCGTGCATAAACATATAGTCTGTATTCAAATGAGCATCTACTGTGTCAAAGGCCAAAGTGATTTTAAAATGAGTTTTTTAGTGCAACAAGGTTTACTGCATTCAAGGTCACCACAGCAGGCAGTTTTATGTTCATGAATGTTAGAGCATGTGTGGGTGTTTGGGACAGACTGTGCCAATGTACTTGTGTATGCGTGCACCTGTGTTTTTGTGTGAGTACATTTTTTGTCAGTCAGTAAAACCAATCAAAAGTCAAAGTGTCAATTTCAAAATAATATAGCCTTTCTCTCTCTCACATGCACTCCAGTGGGCATGATCTATGTTTCTAGTGAGTTACCATTTGTTACAGCACATAAGTCACATTAAACATTTTGAAATTTGTGATGCAACAGCAGGAAAGCAAATAAATTGTTAAGGAGGGCAATTTCTTACTCTGCGCACAACTCAACTCATCAAATGATGTGATGAACAGCAGTGAAATAAATGACATTTTATGAAATATACATGTTGAAATAGACAGACAGGGGTAGTTTCTTCCATTCCATTATTCATCTATCCCATCCTGTTTTTTTCAAAGAAAAACTTCATCTTCAACTCAGAGTTTTTTTTTTCTTTCAAATTAAACTTGGTCCTGCACTTTAAAAGACCCTAAAAGATAAAACCAGTGAGTGTACCCCATCATCCCTTTTCCCCCTTTCTCTCTCCTTTGCTCCACTGTTTCCATGCATCCTTCCCCATTTCGCCTGTGAGCCTGAACAGCAATTACGATGAACCCACCTTGCACAGCGCCACATGTTGTGGAAGGACATGCAGAGAGAAAGAGATGGGTTAAGGACACATGAAAAACAGGAATATGGAGAGTGAAAGTGGAGGAAGTGAAACACAATAGGAAAAAGAGTGAGTAACAAGAGCAAGAACAGTCAGAAAGAACAGAGAGTGAGAGGGAGGCAAAGAAAATGAATAAGAACAAGTCTCCCACCTCTCTTTCTTTTCCTTCAATCTCATATATAAATGTGATGGTTCCTCTCCCCATACAAAACCCCATAGGCAATTTAAAAGAAACTAGGCCAAAATGAAATATGGCTGCAATATAAAAACAACACTTCAGACACACAGCTGCCTGATAAGACCCTTTTGTGTGTGTGCATGTGTGCACATGAGCGAGCGCGCGCATCAGTGTGTGCGTCTTGGTTTTGTTTGTTTCTGTGAGCGTGAGCAAGACAGAGTGAGTTTGGAGTAGGTATGTGAGCAATGGGACACTAAATGGGTCACAAGACACTTCAGTGTTTTATTAAGATTGAATCAAAAGTAGGATCTCAAATTAAATTTTACACTATTGAAATGGTTGTATAATCTATCATCCTGTTTCTTCCTTTTTCTCTCCCTCTCGAGTGCATGCCCACACACACACACACACACACACACACACACACAGACTCAGAGCACTCTTGTCCACTATCCTGTCCGCTATCCTGCAGTCACGCTGCACTCACTCTCTAACCTTTTAGCCACCAGCATACTGTAGTATAAACAAGCTAAATCCCCGCTAATCTGTCTATGACATGCATGAGGACCATGTTGACTTTCTCCGAAGAGTGAACACTGACCCAAATATGGATGTGGGCATTAGCCAAGACCGTGACCTATTATTTATCATGATGATGTCATGCATGATTGCATGGAGACAAAAAAAAGAGAGTGGAAGGTGACCGTATTTCCTCTTTTGGGCCTTAAAGATGTAATTACCCAGAAATATATACAGTGACAGGATCAGTAAAGTAGCTTGTCATCTGACCTAAATATCCTGTTCTAAGTGGCTGGTGGGGATTTTTAAAAATACAGCAGGTTCAGCCTCCTTGGGAAATCCAGCTTTTGGGACAGAGCACTCCCTCTCTGCTGTTAAAGTGAGTTTTGATCTTGTGTTTTGATTACTGCTTACATGTCAAGACACATTTGAGCCTGTTAGTCTTTATCCAAAAATGAAGGGTTCATCTGGTCATTAGAAACTTTTACAGACTTTTATTTCTTTATTACTTTGCACCGCAGCAATGAACAGTGAAAAATCATTATCAAATCATTATTTCATGGTCGGGACACTGTGTAACAGAATCAACATAAATGCAGTTTCAAGACAATGGCTATACAGTGGGATGGCAATATCGATGTTTAAAGACTATACTCTCCGGTCCATTGCACCTCCTGTGTTCAGTGACCTCCTGCTCTCTGTGGTCACCTAATCTGTGTTTTAAAGCAGCCAAATTCACAATAAAGGTGCTCTCATTTCCATATTTTTTTATGTTGTCAGATGAATGAGTATGAAATAGTTATTTAATCAGAGATCATTAGCACGCCTGTGCTGCCGTGATAGCGCCCTTGTTTTATTAGCATGATTAGCATCATAAAATCAACAGGTCAATGACAACAGATCCGCAATTGAGTAAGTTATATTGGCATTACAAATAAACAATCCCAGAGAAAGTTAGAGATGACTAAAGGTCAATTCCCAGTAGGCTGGTTTATCCCATACACACTCAAGCAGTTTTGGGAAAGTTGCATTATTGGGGAGAAAAATGCAATTTTAGTAAAGATGGAGGGTGAAATGGAGAGAAAACGATGCTTTTACAAATTTAAGCCATTTAATGTGGACACTAAGCAGACAGAACATCTACTTCCGCTTTTGTTTCATGCATGAAATTTACCATTATATTGAAATGCAGTGCAAACTGCTACTGAAAGTGTCAGTTTTCATTTTTAAGAAGGGCCCCAATCAGGGTTCCTTTTTTCCCACAAATCTCCCAATCCAATATTTTTATTTATTTCTCCTCTCTGTTCCACTTGACCTTGTCAGTCTCCATTCTACACTCCATTTACTGAGTTATCTAGTTAGAGTGGTGTGTTCTGAAACCTGTTAACCAGCTGTCTGACATTTATTACCCCTTTCCCTCTGTTTCTCAGTTCAGCAGCTTTTAAGTAACACCCCCCAACACAGCCCCACCAGCCCCGGCTCTGCTCTCTATCCATCTCTGTTCTAACAATTATGGGAGCGTATGTCAGTGAAGGACAAGTGCTCTATTACCTGTGGAGGTTAAAGGAAGTCAGACCCTTCATTGCTTAATCTGGTCTCTGTCTGTTCATGTTAGCATATATGTAAACAAGAATTCACATCTGCCCGTGTGTTATGTTTGATATGCACCACGTTACTATTTTTATTGTGGGAATGAAAGAGAGGATGTGGTGGTTTGTCAGCTGTTTGCTGGCTTGAAACAACAACTTCCATATACATAATTTACCTTCCAAAAGTTGACCTTGCTGCAGGGTGTTTGAATGAAATGCATGAGGTTGTTATACATATATTTAGTTATTGCTTATTGTAAAAATAAGCACATGAACTTTAAATAATAATTTATGTGCAATACCCTCTGCAGGGGGCATGCTGCTTGAAGCAAAACTCAGAAGCAAATCTGACATGTTTGAAATCAAATCTGTTTTTGATTGCAGGTTAGACATTTACATTGTGAAATCAAGGCTTGTATGAGAAGCTCTAAGTGAAAATAGTAAGTGAATTTAGCTATTTGAAATTCATATACTCAAATATTTGGAAAATGATAGTAAGTTTGTCCTCAGTTTTTGGAATTGATGCTGATTTTTCTTACATACAACTACATGTCCTCTTCACTTCTCTAACCACACTCTTTAACTCTGGATGCATGTATTGCTTAAAATGTATTTATGATACTACAAAGTCATTTTAAGTTATTTTTAAACTTAATGGTGAGAGAAATGGAAAAATGTTGAACCTGTTGAAAAGGTTCTTGGCACAAAATTTGGCAGTTGAAGAAACAAAACTATTGGGACATGACCATGTCATTGGGACTAAGGAATTCTCATATTTTCCCATTTTGGAAATACCAAGGACAGTTTTTCAAAACAGACATGTTCAAGCCCAGAAACATGCCCATGCAGACTTGAGAGATGCCACCTATTTTAAATAATATTCTCCTATTTTCTATAGAAAAGATTATTTGCAGTTTCAGCTGTTTTATGACATTGAAACTGCAGATCCCTCTGACTCTAAAAAGGGTGTAAAATTTAGGTACTAAATATTTTACATTTAGGAATTTTCCACGACTCTTTGATTCATATTTGATTAATATTAATTTGTGTGCTTCATTCCATCAAGCGGTGTGGTTTTAATTCCATACTTGAGCCAAGTATTCGGGCCTGAGGTACTTAAAATTCTCATGTTTAAACACACGATTCATGGTACCATAAGTCAGGTCACCGGGGATGATCATGGTTTACATAGTCTGTTTGGCTTTCTGGAGTCATTTGGGGCTCAACATTGCTGTCATTATTGTCTTTTTGAGAAAAATAGTTTTCAAACAGTGGTCTACGGAGATGATGCAGAAGTTGTGCTAAGACCTATCAAAATGCACACACTACACTGTCAAACCTATTTTAAAAAATAAATAAACAGATCCTCCACTGCCTTGTAGATGTGATGTAAAACATACTTACATGTTTACATACATTCTGTAGAGTTCTCTACAGAATTTTAAAAAAAGCTAACATTTTTTCTTAGATAGAATACAAAATATTTTAGAGGAGGATGCTCAGTTTGATGTGGCATTTCTTTTCTTTAGGACAGCTTTCTAAATGCAGAATAACTAGCTGGTGGAAGAAATGCTTCCGACTATGGTTACAGTCAATGGTGAAAACATCCACTAAGAGTATATTTGTTTGATGGAGGTAATGGTTTAGGATTGAATGCTGTACAATATGCCTTTATTATTTGGTGATTTAATAAAGACACATGATAAGTGCTAGCATTCTTTACTTTTACTTCTACAAATTGCTAACATTGAAAATTCAAGAGTGTTGTCAAAAGCCACAGTTCCACATTTACTTCAAACATTTAATCATGATCCTCATCGGCTCTTCAAGCAGTTATTTCCTGCAATCAGTGTCTCACAAAAGCATCACTTCATGATACATTACCCTCGTAATACAAGGAACATCTGCCCTTTTAAGAAAATGTGGTGCACGTGTTATGAAGCCAATCAACATTTCTTTAAGAGACTATTAAAAACCTTAATAGTTAGCTTAATAAACCACTAAGACAATAACCAAAAAGCAAGCCAAAGTTGTATCGCATTGTGTTGGAAGTCCTTTAACATATAAAAATTAACTTTAAGGAAAGATACTTGGTGACCTCAAAGAAGGTCCAAAGATAGCTTCCAAATTTGGAGCTGTATTGTGTAGTATTGGCCTGTGACCCGAGAATTTCATTGCCAGTGACTGCTGCATGTAATTGTTCTTCAAATTACATATAAAGTCTTGAATCTATTCTCCGCCAAGTGGATACACCATTATGGTACATAGTATGTCTGTGTTTTTTTTGTAAGATCAAAACTACTGCACTGATGGAAACCATGTGTAATGTTTCCCACAGAAAAATCCACTATGGCCCCATTATGCATCAAAAGCATTTGCATAACTACCCCACGGGTTCACAAAACGACTGAGGTATATTCTCAGTGGAATCTGATAGGAACTTTTGATTTCTTTACATATTATCAATAAGAAATGTGTATTATGTGTATTATGTATTATTTTGGACAGATCGCCTCCAGGTCATTATTTCACCTTTCTAGAGGACTATCTTATCACAACTGTTATGACACATGTATGTTTTACTGTGCTTTTCCCCTCAGAATATACATCATGTGCACATACATCACTTGAAATTTACATATGGTTAGAAAAATGTAGGAATAGATAAATGTTAAAAAATCATTAGTGAGATGGCTTGACCTATTGTGTGATACCTACCTAGCTGTTAACCTGTTACATTTTTGCTCCCAAACTGTTGACCGATGACATTTTAGCTACTGTGGCAGAGAACGAGCCATGCCGCCTATAATGAAACTTTCCAAATCCAGATAGATGTATAGCTCTGAATTTGGATTTAACAACAACATCACGGTCAGTGATGTGCCAGTAATCCCCCTGAACAGTACGCTTGATAACAAAGTGGTGGAAGATGGAGTGAACAGAAAGCCAGAAATTGTCCAGTCTTACAACAGAACGAAAGGAGTCGTCGACATAATGGGTCAGATGGTGCACACCTACACGTGCAAAAGGAAGAAGCAGAGATGGCCCACATGGCACAACATGCCGGAGGTCGCCAGCCTAAATGCTTACACCACCTTCACCGCATGACAAAGACCTTACCATGCCATACATGACAGCTTGAGATGACTGACAAAGTGTATGCACAGGAAGGTATAAAGAAATACAAATGAATGTTGAGTTTATTGAGTTCAGAGAGCTTTTTTTTTTATCAGTATAGTTCATTACAATTTTCAAATAGTCAGCAGTTGGTGCTCTCATTGCATCAGACACGTGCGCAAGTATCATAGAGTAAACATACTGTGGTTAGGTAGATAGGATTTGTTGTTTTTTTATCACTATTGTTCACAACAATCTAAAGGGTAATTCAAATTGATATACACATCAATAACACTGTAATCGGTTACAGAATGTGATACAGTAATGTTTATATTATGAGTGAAAGTCTCATATGAGTACATTTAAGTATTTTTGTCAGAATTGCTTCAAATTATGAAGATATTTAGTCTCTTTTTAGAAAAACAATTATACTGTTGATCTCATCCTGGCAGCTCATTTTTGACCCCTGTCAGTTTCAGTTACATGTGTAAACTTGTTCTCTAAATAGCAAGACAAAGAGATCAATATAATGACTTATATTAATATAAACAAAACAATAATTTCTTAAAATCCTGGGTGATGACAGGATTTTTATAAAAAAACATTTATTGGGTACTGATTAAGGAAGTCAAGAAATTCCAGTCCTACAACATTTATTAATGCGTAAACTTTCCTGTTTCCTACTATATATTATTGCTATCATTGCTAATCAAGAAATCTTGATAAATAGTGTTCCACTAAATTTAACTGTTAAACATCCATGTTATTCATGCAACTACTTTATTTACTTGTTTGGTGCAGAATATTTCTAAATCATTATACAACATGGAGTTTTTAAACTCTGACTTCTTCCTCTTTTTGAAATTAAGAGTATTTTTTTGTACATAGATATATCTTTAATGTTTGAGTAGAAGATTTAAGTGCCTCAAAAAGCTCTAGCCTCAAATTATTGCATACACATGGATACACAAACACACACACACATTCAAATAAAACAGAGACAGACAGAAAGAGCATGACATAAACCAATATCCTCCTCTGTGACACAATGATTGGATATTTACTATCTCATTGCTCCAAGCTTACACACGCACAAGAAATGAATTAAATGTTTTTTTTTCTTTTTTTCTTTTTTCTTTTCTTTTTCTTTTTTTTTACTGCTTATCCCTGCCTTCATAACAGCAGATTGGCATTAAAAGGGCATGGGTGAAATTAACTTGTCTGAATGTCTGTCTATGTGTGTGTGTGTGTGTGTGTGTGTGTGTGTGTGTGTGTGTCTATGTTTGTGTGTGTGTGTATTTGGGGGGTTGCATTCCAGTACCAAGCCTATTTTGATGATATTGGAATGAGAGAGAGAAAACATTCTCTCAAAGGCTCCTATCAAATGCCTGTCATTTCTCCCTTTAACCGCCTAATCCCTGATGGTGTGCGGTTATGCCGCTGTCTCGCTTCTCAAACAAACTGTTTGCTTCCTCTTTCTATCTTTCCGTCCATCCTCCTGCCTCGGTCTGTGCATTTATCTGAGCCTCCCGCTGAGCTGAGCACGTCTCTATCGAGCTAAACCTCCCACGGCTTCCTTTCTCTTGGGCTCATGTCCACTGGCCACAGCTGGCTGTGTGTTGAAAGATGGAGAAACAGGGAGAGTGGCTGATGGACAGAGGGACATAAAAAACAACAACATATTATTGAATAGGTTTAAATGTTTTACCGTGGCTGGAAGTTGTTACCGTAAGGAAAGTATCATTATATTTCCAGGGAGCAGGGATTTCTTTCCAGGATTAAAGTTTGTAGCAGAATTTCGGGAAAAACATTATAAAAAATGGTGTTTGTTGATTTTCAACAATGGGTCAGTATTTGATCAGATTTTTACAAAATCCAGAGAATGAAAAAAAACAATGATAACATCAACAATTCCCCTTAATCTACACTTTGAAGATAAATATACAATGCCACAATTTCAGCCTGACAGAATAATTTGATCTTCTCTTTTTAAGTGTGCCATTTTAGCAGTTTTGAAGTTGTAATCTCAAGGATTTTCATTTTGTTGTCTTTCTTGGCACCTGTGGGGATAATCTGTAATTGCAGGGGTGTTTTTTTTTTTTGGACCTCACTTTAGTTTCACTTCTTGTTCCGTCATTGATGTTTTGTTTACATTTACAATACATAATACAGTATGCTGCTTCACACACAGGTGAGCTGAACAGGTAGTCTGTTGTGTTAAAAGCCTTGTTAAAAGACTAACTGTGCAGAACTTGTGATTTGTTGGATTTCTGGGAAAGTCAACACCAACACACGGGTCATAATATTGCAAATGAAAGGGCTTTCAGCAGTGGGCCATAAGCTCAATCACTGTTTTGTTACCTCATCCAGTGATAGACAGTGGCCTAACAGACATTTATTTGAATTAACATATTTGAGATTATATCTTTAATATCTACATAATTATAAATATTAATTATTATTATTATTATAAATATTTCAGCAGAGAGCAACAACATTAAATTTTTGGGCTGAACAGAAGTAAATGTTTGAAGGAGATTCCATCATATGGAGATTTTTATTTAATTTTTATCAGTTGTTAGGATGTTCAAGACACAAGAGCTGATTTTGCACGATGTACTACCTCACTAATAGAAAATCTAACACTATTTGCAAAATAGATGACCTGTAAAATGCCATTGTTGCATGATTGTTGCAATTGTAGAAGGTGCAGTATGAACAGTTAGTCCAGTTTTATTACAATATTAGTGGTATTTCTATGCTGCACTTTAGTGCATAGGTATTGCAGTTGTGGTTAAATTTAAAGTGTTTTGGAGAAAGTGGCTTTGTTTGATTAGATATGATAATCTTTAGCACATGTACACACAAGCACACAGACACTAAAATACTTATAACTTACTTTTTCTGGTTAGATGGGTGCAGACTTTCATGAGAAACCCAGGTCGATCTAGATATTGTTTACTGGACTTAAGTCATGTATATCATCATTTACCGTCTTTGTCTATGTACACTATGCACTGTGATAGTGAAAGTGAGATTAATCAAGTTGATTTAGGCCTGTGTGCCTCAGTCTGTAGGTGTTGTGCCAAGGCACTGCGTCAGACTCCCAGTAAGGCTTTGTACAATGTTAATCCAGTTTCACATGAACATACCATAAATAACATGAGTACAGGCACAAGTACACAAACTCATATGAGCACATACTTAATGGGCTCTCTCACACATGCATGCTTCCATCAAAAAAACACACAGGCCAAATACTCCCTGACACACACATACAGCATACACAAACCCAAACACACTCACTCACACAGCACTGAAATTCCAAAGAAATGTTTACTTTTCTCTCCAGCTTTGGCCTCCGGTTAAGTGGAAAAGGAAAGCAAAGATGATTAAAAAAAGAAAAAAGCCACAGACAGAATAAGCATATAGTAGTGTGAGAAAAAAATAAAGGACAGGAATGGCCCTTTTCCACTAGTACCTACTCAGGCTCGGCTCAGCTGCTCGCCTCAAGAGCTCGACTCGACTCGACTCAGTTTCGGTCGTTTTCCATTACAATAGAGTACCACCTCAGCGTGGGTGGGGTCGCCGTGGCAACGCGGCCGAAACTCCAGCGACGTCATTTGTTATGCGACACAAACACGAAACGACTACGGAGCAATGGAGGCCACCAGACAAAGAAATGTCTGCACCTCGTCGTTGCTCCGCGGGGTTGATTTCTGTGCAGCCATCTCTGATCGTGTTCGTTGTTGTTATTGCGTTTTAAAAATGGCGCGGTTGACTCTTACAAACGAGTCGCTCTCCATCTAGTGACGTCAGGCCCTGGCCAATCAGTGGCCTGCCGTCTGCCGACGTCACAGTTTCGGCTCAACTCAGCTCGCTTGGAACCCCGGCCGAGTAGGTACTACGAAAGTACCTGGTACCAGGTACTAACACGTAATGGAAACGCGTATAAACCGAGGCAGAAAGTCGAGTCGAGTCGAGCCGAGTAGGTACTAGTGGAAAAGGGGCAGAAGTGGTGTAATGAGAAGGACCCAGACTATGTGTCATCATGGCAAATCAGCTTTTATTTATACGGAGGTGATGAAAGAAAATATTTCTGTTTATTGTTGCTGAACTGATGACCAGGACATAATCAGGATGACTGATTGTGCCCCAGTGCCAGTCATGTGCATGTCCTGCCGAGGTGACCTGGAGAGGGGCAGTGAACCCTCAGCGATTAATCAATGGTACCAGTGGAAAGTATACATTTGCTGAAATATTGTACTTAAGTAGAATTTTGAGGTACTTGTATTTTAGTTTAGACTACAATTTTTGAAAATAAAATGGATAATATAACAGTAAACTTTTACTTGGGATCCCTTAAAAAAGCAGTGCCTAGATGAGTGGCCTTGTCAAATTTCAGATATGGAAAGTTTTGGGGGTATTTTCTCTCTAAGCTTGTCAGATGAGGTCATTTAAGAAATTGATTGAGGTCTAAAGAGATATTCCATGTTTTACAAAAAAATAAAAAAAAACAAATAAAAAAAATTCATTTCAGTTCAAACTGGCATTAATCATCTCATCATCTCATCATCTCTCTTCCACACTTCCCACTTTCCACCAATTTGTCAAATGCACCACAAGTGGAAATAGTACGACTCTGGACTTGCGCTCTGAACCTCACACGATGAGGACACTGATGGCTTGACACACTGTGTCTCTGAGTACACTGGGTTCTGCACTGACAACACCATCCCCACTAAAGTGGTCCGCTGCTACCCAAACAACAAACCCTGGGTTAAAAGTGCCCTACTCAATGCAAAAAAAGATGGCTTTTATGTCAGGAGACCAAGCAGAACTCAAGCGGGTACAGAAATAGCTAAAGAACAGCATCAGGAGAGAAAGGGTGCCCACAGGAGGAACTGGAGGCTGATCCTAGCACAGATCAGACCACATCACAAGACCCCTGCAGTTTGCTCACCAGCCCCAGTATGGTGTGGATGATGCACTAATCTATGTGCTTCAGATGGCAGACCCAACACCACAGTGAAAGTGTTTTTTTACTTCTCCAGCGCTCTCAACAACATCCTGCCCAGACTGCTGAAGGAGAAACTGGAGGACATGCAGGTGACTACCTGACGGGCAGACTGCAGTTTGAGAGACTTCAGAGCTGTGTGTCTGAGCATCTGATCAGCAACACCACTCCCTCCCAGGGAACTGTGCTGTCTCCCTTCCTTTTTACCATCTATACTGCAGACTTTAAGCACTGTACCGAGTTGTGTCACCTTCAGAAATTTTCTGATGACACAGCCATAGTGGATAGTGTGGAGAGTGGAGGGGAGGAGGAGTACATGGACCTGGTGGACCGCTTTGTGAGGTGGTGTGAGGAGAACCACCTCCAGCTAAACGTGGAGAAGACAAAGGAGATGGTGGTGGGCTTCAGGAGGACCAAGTCACCATCTTCTCCAGTCTACATCAACGGAACTGATGTTGAAATTGTGACATCATACTGATACCTGGGCATTCAACTGGACGATAAGCTAGAGTGGTCCACCAACACTGAGGCACTGAGGCGGCTTTACTTCCTGAGGAGGCTCAGGTCTTTCAATGTATACAACAGGATGCTCCAGATGTTCTACCAGTCTGTTGTTGTGAGCACCATGTTCTTTGCTGTGGTGTGCTGGGGAGCAGGCATCAAAGCAAAGGACGCCAACAGACTGAACAAAGTTATGAAGAGGACAAAGTCTGTTGTTGGCACTAACGTTGTGGCTGAGGACAGAATGCTGGCAAAGCTGCTGGCTATCATGGACAATGCCTCCCATCCCCTCCACAAAACACTGGGTAAGCTTAAGAGCAGGTTGAGCAACAGACTCCTTCAACCCCGCTGTCTGAAGGAACTGCCTGCTGCAATCAGACTGTTGAACTCATCTGCCTCAGTGGGACCTGTGGTCACTGTGATATGTCACCAGATAATATACATTATATTGATATTATATATCACGTCATACTTATATACTATGTTTATGTATGGTATGCATATCTTGCATAGTCAAGTATCTATTATACACATGCTTTATACTTATACTTACTTATGTATATTTTATTTATACATATAAAACATTCATTATTATTATTATTATTGTTAGTAGTAGTAGTATGCAGTCATCATACATCAATACCATAACTATTATCATACACTGTCATACCATTATCATCATTATCACCATTTCATATGTATTATTATCGTCATCACCATCACCTGCTGAGGCTGGTCTACTTGCCTCAAGACTCCTTGCTATTTGCTTCTACCTCTTTTGTACGGGAATTAGATGTTCACAGCACTTGCTATTTTTATCTTATTCTATTTGATAATATACTATTTTATCTAATTATTTTGTATTTTCTTGTATTTTTATGTACCTCGCTGTTATGACAACTTAATTTCACTCCAGGGATCAATAAAGTCATCTGTCTATCTATCCATCTATCTCATGGCTTTTCAGATTTATCTTTTGACCCTTTGAACCGGGCCGCCCCATGGTCTGGTTTACCACAAAAAGTTAACTGTTAATAAAGTACTTAAAACTGCTGATGCATCAGTATACCAATCTGAGTCATGAACAATTTTCATTGCATTTCAGTTGCAAGTGCCATTTTCAGACAGAACTGTAGAGTTTTCATTTTGCCTATAATATTTAGTGTTACCTAAGTGAGATTTTGAACACAGAGTATTTACTTATATTGGAGAATTTTCACATTAAACATACATTTTTACACGGACTGGTGACCTTTCTAGCTTACCAGAGTGTTATCTATATAAATAAAATTAATACATTGTGGCATTCTTCTTCTTCATCTTATTATTATTATTATTGTTGTTGTTGTTTTTATTTGTTGGTCCAGTGTATGCTGTTATTTAGCCTAGTTAATTATTATCATTATTATAATTGTTGTTGTTGTTGTTTTTATTTGTTGGTCCAGTGTATGCTGTTATTTAGCCTAGTTAATTATTATTATTGTTGTTATTATGATGATGACTGTTGCAGCACTAGTAGCCCTGGGTTTATTGTAGTAGTGGGTGGCGGACTGGGCCAGCCCAGCGGACTCCGGGCAGGACAGGGGGACTGTGTGTCCACGCCTTCCTTCTTCATCCCATAAACGCGGTCTCCTCATTTTCCCTGCAGCCAGACCCAAACTGCTGACTGACGAGGTAAGCCGCCACTCACGCTTCTTTAACTCGGCTGCTCAGGACGCTGTCTTTTCTCCAGTCGTTGGTGTGAATGTGCGGCTGAGCGCGCGTCGCTGCCGGTGCGCGCGTCTCCTTGTTAAAAGCCAGCAGCGCGCGCGGCTTTTCCTCTTTGAAAAGAAAAACACCCCCAATCTGTGTGCTCAGTGTGTGCGCGCGTGTGTGTGTCCGATGCTCAGCACCTCACTTGCGTCTTCATCTTCACTAACGGCCTTATTGTCTCCAAATATATGGGGATTACAATAAGACGCTTGCAAAGTGAAACACTTGCCGCGGGAATGACCCTCTCTCCTTCTCTCTCTCTCTCTCTCTCTCTCTGTCTGTCTCTCACACACTCACGCACACGCAGATCTGCAGCATTCCTTTGTGTTTTCCGACGAACTGGAACTTTGATCCTCGCCTCGCTTCGCCAAACGCGTGGGTTGAATGCAGAGAGCCACTGCCAGCTGCTTTAACGCATGGCGCATATGTTTATCATTTTGTACAAACATTTGTCAACATTTTTGCCGTGGTTAGTGTCTGTCATGGGGTGACAAGTGCATGCTGGTGTTCTCCACAACAGTCTGAATGCTCCTGAGTGTAATTATAAAGGATCTGTTGTATGTTTTGTGGAATAAGGAAGCCCTGGTCTTGGATCTTTAAACCTTCAACCAGCCCCATGGACTTTAAATGGTGTGATGTGGTCGCTGTCATAAATTTGCACTAGATGTCATTCTTCTTAGACAGCACCCTAATCTACAGTTCTGTATCAGTACAAATTGATGAAAATAGATATTATTAGTTAGTTATATATATATTAGTTAATATTATTATTAGTTATTTATTGTAATAGTTCAATTTAAGTATATTAGATTAATAATAAAGCGCCTCTGTGTGTTTTTCTCTCCCCAAGAATTTCCAATGGCAGCTGTCTCTCCTTGTACACACCTAGCCCTTCTTCTTCTGTTGCCTCTTTTCTTTACTGCATCACCCGCCACTCAAGATGACCTCATGATCAATACTAGGCATGGGACAGTTAAAGGGAAGATGCTTTCAGTGCTGGGTGGTGAAGTTAGAGCGTTTCTTGGGATTCCTTATGGAAAGGCACCTGTGGGGAAACTGAGATTCAAAGCTCCGGAGCCAGTAGAGAGATGGGAAGGAGTGAGGGATGCTACCAAATTCCCAAATTCCTGCTACCAGGCGCCAGATACAACCTTTCCAGGTAGGATTTAACACTCAAGATGGACCCGGTGCATATATGTATGTACTCTCTACTGTGCTGTGAACGTGTGCTGTGAATGTTTCAAGTGAGTGTTGTGTTCAGTAAAATAAAAAAAAAAACACATTTTCACAACATATTACTATTGTTAAGGTCATCCATATATCCTGCACACAAACTATAATCTTGGTGGATAAAATAGTTTACTATAAGTTAGGGTTAGGGTTTACATAACCATAACTCCATTTATATAGAGTAATATGCACACTGAATTTTGTACTTTTAGTGTCAGCTGGACGGCATTTTTTACAAAACAAAATGAGTATCATGGCATTTGGTTCGGTGTTGTGTGCGTGCACAGTAGGGCGCGGTGATGCATGTTGAACTCTCAGTAACTTATGAGTCAATGACATGTGATTTTCATAACAAACATTAATTTGTCCCTCTTGAGGCTGAAAAAAAAAAAAAAACAAGATTTATGGTTAAACCTCACTATGACATCATCAGGGGTCATTTGGGGGTAAGAATCCTTCAGACCAACAGAAAACAACAGACAGGTGTTTTCACTGGCTGACTATTATTTGTGTTGGATGACCAAAGTGTGACAGGGAGTCCATTAAGTACAGTACATGTTTGGATAATAGATGAACATTAAAAGGTCAGTGTACTGGGTGTGTCAGTGGGTTGTGGCAGTTATATAACACCATGTCACACAAAAACAGCCACACACAGTGTAGGGGTGATGGAGAGATTCATTACTGTAAAATACACTTGACATTTATTGTCTAATTTCCTGATTTTACTTGAAGGCTGGCAGACCAGCATATTGGCTTATTGATCAGAAGAACTCCACAGTGTTTCTGCTGTGTCTGCAGATAGAAACGAGATGGATGTCCTTCTGAGCTTGACGCACATGATGGAAGATTGAATAATTGATGAGGAGATACATGTGTGCGTGTTTGCATGTGCGCACACATTTGATCAGTTTGGCAAACAGATATGTCTGCTATTACACACTCATACCCACACATTCACACACTGAATCTGACACGGGCCTAGTCCCCACCCAAGAGATGAACTAGGGCTGGGTCATGGATACGTAGCTAATTATAGACACAGCCACCTGTCAGGGGTTGTTTGGAAGCCAGCTCCGACTAGTGCCAGGCATATGTACTGAGGAAATGCCCAAAATGTACTCCAAATATAGATATGATAACACAAATAGATATGGACAGATTGATGTTAGACTGCTGTCTCTGCTTTGGACAAAGTGGTGCTCATAAAAAAGTTAAAAATACAAGGAATTTTTTTTTTTTACGGCTTCTGTCCCTGTTTGAGAGCTTCTATAAATGTCTCTATGTTGGAAGTTAATCAAATGGACATGTAGTTTCAGCATATATCTAGTCTACAGTTAATGATTGCAATAAAGTGTCGTAATAAAGTTGAATATTAACTCGTGACACACCTTACAGCTGCGCTTGCCTCTAAATATGGTGGCAATAAAGAGAGAAAGCACTCCCAGTGAGTCTTCATTGACACTGACTGATATAATCATCACTTCCAGGGTTCAAAGGTGCCGAGATGTGGAACCCAAACACTCCTCTGAGCGAGGACTGCCTGTACCTAAATGTCTGGTCCCCACATGTCAACAAAACCCAGCCTCAAAAATCAGCGCTGGCCCCCGTCCTTGTCTGGATCTATGGAGGCGCGTTCACTGGAGGAACATCCTCTCTGGATGTTTATGACGGTCGATTCTTGAGTAAATCAGAGAACGTTGTTGTGGTATCAATGAATTACAGGTAAGAACGGTAAACTGGAAATATAACATCCTAATAAGGAGTTACTGTATGGAACTGGAAACTCCATAATAATTAGTAATGTCAAGGAACATCTTGGACTGGGTATCCTCCTTTGGGTTATCGTGACAAAAAATGCTAGCTTTTCTGGTTGAAATAAGCAGATAAAAGGAATTTTTAAACAGGAAAGTCTTTATTTCTATGAGAAATACCATACCCATCTCATTTATATTACATTTATAATTTCTAATGTAATCTAATGTTTAAAATCTACCAGAGTAAGTTAATGTGGAATTTAACTGCTGCCCACATCTTTCCGTCCTCACTCGTCTATGACAGAGTCGGAGCTTTTGGTTTCCTGTCCCTTCCTGACAACAATAACATCAAGGGCAATGCAGGCCTGCTGGACCAGCGCTTGGCCCTTAAATGGGTAGCCAATAACATTGCTGCGTTTGGAGGAGATTCTTCGAAGGTAAAAATGTTTTTGGCAGATGACAAGATTTGCTGTCTGGAGAAACAATAGAGCGAGCTGTTGGTCTCTGGTTTGCCGTTGTTTCCAGGTGACTCTGTTTGGGGAGAGCGCTGGGGGAGCCTCTGTGGGCTTCCAGGTGCTCTCGCCGGGCAGCCAGGGTCTTTTTCAAAGGGCTGTGATGCAGAGTGGCTCTCCTAATGCACCCTGGGCCACAGTCAGCCAGCCTGAGGCCTGGAGCAGGTAGGGTGATTTAATTCAGTCACTAATTCGTTGTGTTTATTTAGTCGCCCATCTCCTCACTCCCTCCCTAATGTGTTATGACACACCCATTTATTGTCTTATTAATTCCTTGAAGCTGCAGCATGCAACCCTCTTGACCCCTCCTCCGTCACATTCCCTCCGTCTCTGATTGCCTTGCTCCCTCTCTGCGTCAACGTCCAGGGCTCTGAAGCTGGCGACATTACTGGAGTGTCCCACGTCTCACCCAGTTCAACTGGAAGCTTGTCTGCAGAAGGCCGATCCAGGGAAAATCACATTGAAGCAATTTGATGTTCTCACACAGCCGAAAATGGCGTCCTTCCCCTTTGCCCCTCTTATTGATGGGGACATCCTACCTGATACAGTTGAAGTATGTGTGTGAGTGTGTGCATGGTGAATGTGCCTATTGCACACAATGTTTTGTGTGTGTGTGTGCTTTACATATACAGTACGTTTTCTTATCTTTCCTCAACTAGCTTATGTAGCAATTGCAAACTCTGACTTTCACCAACTGTATCCTAGTTTCAGCCTATCATAAAAACTGAGCTCCCTGGGTAATTCCTGTGGGATTATTTAGCTCACAATTAGGGTCTTGCAATCCGATCTTGACTGGAGTATCAGTCTTATTTAAATCCTTAATTTTTGAAAAACATCCTGCATCGCAAACTCTGAACAATTTTTGTTTTTTCCCTGCAGGTGTTGCTCAGTACTGGAAACTGGAAAAAGACAGAGTTGCTGCTTGGCTTAACCAAAGATGAAGGGACCTTCTTCTTACTTTATGGAGCGCCTGGATTTAACATTGTTGGTGAGAGCCTCATCACCAGACAAGAATTCCTGGAGGGAGTGGACTTTGCAATGGCGGATGCAAGTGATGTCATGAAAGAAGGGGCCATTTTCCAGTACACGGATTGGACAGATAAGAACAACAAGATGAAAAATCGTGACCTGCTGGGGAGTTTGGCCGGAGACCAAATGTTCTGCTCGGCGCTAGAGTTCGCTCACAGGTAAAGAGCATTTCTCCATGATGTTTTCTGACACGTGGTCATGAGCAAGAATCACACAAGTTAATGACACAAGTTAACAAGTTGATGATGTTAAAATCCCAGAACCGCACTTAGAAGTAAGGTGATGTAGTGTGTTAAAGTTGGAAAAGTAAAGAAATATTTGATGTATTATTTCTAATCTGACTTTCAGACCAAAATGCTTCACAGTAAAAAAAAACAAAAACAAACAAAAAAAAACAATGGGCTGCATTGGCAGCGTTGTCCCCACCCAAGGGTCATAGCTAACTATAGACACAGCCAGGCATTGCCAGGGGTTGTTTGGAAGCCAGGTCTGACCAGTGCAACACAAATACCTAGAACAATGCAAAAATGTTTCAGTATTATAATTATTTTCACAGGTTCTCACAACGTGGTGGTAAGGCTTTCCTTTATCTATTTGACCACCGGTCGTCCACCAATCCTTGGCCAGCATGGATGGGAGTTATGCATGGCTATGAGATAGAATTTGTCTTCGGGATGCCACTGGATGCATCCCTGGGATACACGAAAAATGAAGTGAACATGACCAAGAAGTTCATGAAACACTGGGCGAACTTTGCCCGGACAGGGTACGCATAATCAGATAGACAATCATTCACTCAAGCTGTGTGTGGACACTCATGACACTGTATGAACGGACCTGTCCTGATTGGCTTTTCTTTTTGTAAGGAATCCAAGCATTGATGGAGCTAACTGGCCCGTGTACACCCTTGAACAGCAAGAGTATGTTACTCTGAACTATAACCACCCAGAACAAAAGAGGATGATGAAAGCTAAAGAGTGTAACCTCTGGAACAAATTAATGCCAAAAATACAGAAAGTCTCAGGTAAGACACACACATCTATCTATATATGTATTTATCTATCTACCCCACAGATATACACATTCATACTCACACACACAGAACTCTATATAGTTATCTGTAGTAGGAGGCATAGCGTCAGGCTCTGCCAGGGAGGCGATTTGTATCCCAGCTTGCTCCCCCTCTTCTTCACCTCAGTTCTAGAGGTCTGAGTGGGAGGAGAGGAGGGTCAGTCATCACTTCACTGAACACTGATCGCACACAGGGTGAATAATACTCGTACAACTCTCCACTAGGGTGATTATTTTCACACACACACAGGCAGACAGAGGCGCACAAACACACACCCTGCACTGTTTATCTGCACATTTGCACATGTAGAATTGTTGGTATCATAACTTGGTAATGGCGGATGCAAATGATGTCATGAGAGAAGCGGCCATTTTCCAGTACACAGATTGTACTGGAAGTGTGGTGTCATTTTGTTATCATCCAAAATTCCATGTTAATTTATATCAACAAGAGTTTTTTTTTTTAATCATAAGACTGATCATTTTATTTACGAGATGAAAACTAACGTAACCAGCATACATACATGTGCACAAAACAGCACACATTATGCAATCCTCCTGTTAAAGATTACAAAATAAAAGTCTCACTGTCTGCTTCTGTCTGTCTCCACAGGTGATTTGGAGTCTTGCCTTAAGGCAAATGGGATTAAACTATGCTGTAACTATGCTTTCCTCTTCATTTTCTTGGCTATAACTTTAACATATTAATAAAGAGAAAAGAGCTGCCAGAGCTGGGCTGTTTCATACAGCCAAATACAACAGTTAACAGTAAAATAAAAATAATTAAAAATAAGTAAAAAGTAAAAATATATAAAACCTCGTATTCACTATTATTGTAAACATTTTATCTGATTATCGAATACTTGTATAAAATATATATATATATGTACTATATTGAGTGTGCCTTTTAGTTAAAGAAATGCCCCACTTCACAAAAATATGTTGTATTATTTTTTTGTAGGGACCCTAAAGTCTACCAAACACACTGTTTGTTTCATTCAAAGATGCAGCTGCTCACGTCACTGTGGCTACATGCGCCCTCAGATCTGCATCAGCAATATTTTAGGACTCGAACATTTGAATATACTGCAGTTAAATCCAAACAGTCAGATTTAAGAACCTGACGCACACAAATACATTTTTTTAAACTTGCAATAAATGCATTATTCCCTTTCTTTCCTTGTCACAAAAACAATCAGGGATGCTCTGGATTTGTTTTAATATATTGTTTATTGTATTGATTAGTCAAGACCATGTAACCATTGTGACCATGTGACCATCAAAGACAGATGAAGTTGATTACCAGTGGAGCGTGCTTCCAATCAATAAAGTAATTTCTATGTATTGTGTTGACTGATTTTACGTTTGTCTGATTGACACACACATGCACTTCTTTAAACACACACACACACAATCACTTGGTCTCACTTTTTGCTATGTTGTACACAGGCTTAGTTTTCGTAAGGGAGTTGGAATTTTTTTTTTCCGTGAGCATATGAAAATGGTGAACAATCATTAAACATTAAAAACATAAAAAAAAAAAATCTCAATTTCTTCTTGCAGAAGGAAGTACTTGTCATTTAGCTTGTCAATGCAGGGGCACATTAAAATCTGGGTGTATAAACTTATTTGTTATTTTCTGGGGGTGAGGATCTGTAAGTGCGCTATCACTAGTCTGTCCTTTCATGGGCGTGACATTAAGAAACTGAAAGCATTATGTAAACGCAAGTTCTTTGCAGTGTCGTTGCCAAACAACCTCAGAGCTGCTATTAGTACTCGCTGAATGATATTTATTTTCGTCATTGGAAGTGTTTCACAGTTTAGCATGCTGTGTTATTGTTCTTCGTTCTGTCACTGAAGACAGTAATGTGATAATAAACAGTGTCACCGAGCAAAGGTCAGAGTGTTGATACAAAAAGCTAATGAGATGTTGGAGAGAAATGAACTGCTTTGGTTGAATGACCTTGAATGCTGGTTAAAATCCTCCAGTGCAAAAGTAATTACATTGTTTGAGCATCTGCTTCAGAGTGTGTGAGTGTGTGTGAGTGAGTGGGGAATATTTTTTAAATAATTTTTTTTTAAAAGTTGCAGAGACTTCTGATATGACTCTAACATGTTGCTTTGTATCTACTGCAATGTGTAACCATTTCTGGACAAAATGAACCTGTTGTTGTTAAATGCCAAGCAATTTATTTTTGTCATAATCTGTTTGGATCTTTATCCTACCTCAGTAGAAATGTGCACACACACACACACACACACAAAGGTAAAAGGCACACACAATAACCTAAGGAAGGTCTTTCTCTATTTGACCTTTTAAAGTGACTGATGCAGGATGGCTCCTGACCACTGCTTACAGAATGTGGTGTATTGTATGCACCCATATCTGACACTGTTAGAGGAAAGGATGAGAACAGGGAAGATGCGGAAGCAGTACATTTGGCAACAGAGGTCTGTTGAGACGTGACCACTGGCATTAGTAGTGACACCTTCGTTTCTGAAGACGTTTGGTATTTTCCAGAGAGAATCACATTGTCTTCAATGTGCCTCATCCATAATGGATGAAGATAAAGACAGTGAGGTGGAGTAAGAAGCGGGGGGCCAGAGAGACTAAGAGACTGAGAGACGAAGGGAGAGAGAGAGAAACTACAAATAAAAAGAGGGGGATGAAGGGGATCTTTGTAAATGATTATAAGGAAGTCTTTGAAGGTACAGTACAGGAGTTATTGCAGCTCTGGCTGAGCATCTCCACTGAGTTAAGTAAAGGTGATGCTCCTCTCTTGTCATGACCACAGGGATCAAGCCAAGCTGAATATTAACAAAAAAAGCAGAAAACATTAATCATTTCACCGCTTCTCAAGTGGGAATGATACTGTGGGACAGCAGGTTTTTGTCCTTGGCCGCATCTGTTCTGTATTTATGTGGCTTGCCTTGTGCTACTGTAAGCGGACAGGTGCAAAAGGCAGAGGCATAGAGTGGCAATCACATGGCCACAGTCGTTTTAGTCGTTTTAGAGACTTAACTAAAATCCCCCCCCAAAAAGATTTCATTATATTAGACCAGTAGACACACACAGAAAGAGGCACAGCTTTACTCCCATCATGGGGCAGCTGTGGCTCAGGTGGCAGAGCAGGTCAGCCATTAATTGTAACTTTAGTGGTTTGATCCTTTGTCAATATGTCAAACTGTCCTTGAGCAAGACATAAAATCCCAAATTACTTGATGGCCAAGCCAGCGCCTTGCATGGCAGAAAGCGTGTGAGTCTGTGTGTGAACAGATAAATGAGATGTATGATGAATTGCCGGGTTTTGCTTGACATTTGAATGATGAGTGTTGTCCGACATCACAGCGTAGATGTGTTTGTTGCAGTATTTCACAGTTGCTATGAGACATCCAGTCGAGAAGCAAAGATGTAGGCACAGAGCAAATATAATAGAAACAAATAAAAAAAGAAACCCCAGAGAGAGCTGGTTAGGGCGAAGCTTGTGATGTCGCTGATATTCTTCAGTCATGATGAAGAGAACATAAAGTAACATAAAAGTTAACTGTATTGGAAATCTATTTTCGACGACTGCATGAGTGTACAGCTGTGTTACTGGCTTTATACTGAAACACAGCTTCGCTTTGAGCTAAATGATGATGTCGGGCATGCTAATAACAACGATAACACAACATGTCTATCATGCATTTGCCTACACAAAGTAAAGCTGAAGCTGATGGGAATGTTATCAATTACGCAGGTATTTTGCCATAAAACAAATGGACAAAGGGAAGTTTTGACTGGATGATAACTCGAAGCGGAAATTTGGTGCTTAATGTGCCATAGCTGTTGAGATATTTCAGTCTGGACCTGAATGTTGGAACGACTGGCATAGAGCCAGTCAGGTGCTTATAGGTATTATCCTGAGAGTGTATGTTGTTTATGGCAACAACTAGAAATTGTAGGTACAAAGTGGATATTGATATTGAGATAAAAACATTCAGTATTCCTAATCTTTAAGAACAATAGCTGCAGTCTTGTCAGTGAGCCAGTAAACTGTGCAGTATTATAGGGATAACTCCCAATCTGTATTTACTTAAATGTTTTTTTTTTCAGCTACAGCCCCTGCATGATTATACTTGAGAAAACTATAGTTTCATTGCCAAATTCTATACAAATGATACTTTATGAGCGAGGAAACAGCTGCTTCACAGAAGGTTAGTTGTTTTGACTCCTGTCAGTGTCACAGTTTAGTTCTCAGACATGACACTTTGACTGATATCAGGGGTGAGCTGTGATTACTGTGCATGACAGTGACAGCTTTATTAATTAAGAGGACAACACCTCCCACTGCGTGTCATGTGAAATTACTATTACCAACCCCCGGGCACAGTCAAGGCAGAACACACTGTCAAAAGAGTGAGGATATCTGATGTGAGAGGCTAACAACATTTGTTTCACGTGAGGCAGAAATGTGCGGGGAGTTTTTGAGAAGATAGCAGTCCTCAAAAAAAAGGTACCCATTCCAAATTACTCTGAAGCTTTGCATGAAATTTAAATTTGCATTGGGATGTGACAAGAAGTACTCACTATTTACTGAAAAAAAAAAAGCATTTTTGGTTCTCACATTTATGTGCTTCTAAATATTTCTTAACCCTCTCCTGCATGTTTTCATATTTTCTGTACCATACATTTTTAAACCTTGAATAAACTAAGCTAAACGTGTGTCCCCAGCTGACATTGCCGTACAATGAACATATTTCATAACCCTGGGATGGAGTGGCACTCTGTTGCTTACATGGGTTTGGTCATAAGTCCAAGCAGTGGAGTCTGCATGTTCCCTTTTTCTGACAAAATTCCTTCAGGTCCCTTCCTGACGCATATTCAGGCCACCTGAGAGATGTCCTGCTTCCTGTCTGCCCTGGTGTCTTAATTGCTGCTCCTGGTTCACCATCCAAAGGAGGCACCCACTTGGCATCCTTACCAGGTGCCTTTTCCACCGCAAATGGCTCCGCATCTCTGAAATGGTTTGACTGCAGAACTGGCACTTTTGCAGCAATGGTAAACAAAAAGATTTTCTCCCCAACTTTTTAATAACATATTAATAATTTCAGTTATTAAAATTTAGATATATCCTTAGTCATATATAAATATAAATTCAATATGTTCTGCTTTTGGACTGATCAGATAACCCAAGCAACCATTGTCCCTGGGAGGTTAGAGTCTTTTCTTTTCTTTTCTTTTCTGACAATATTTGAAACTGTTGAGTAGATCAATCAATATTGAAAAAAATCATTAGTTGCAGCCTTGGATGCTGACTTTAAGTTTTTTATATTTAGGGGCTCAAGCAATACAGAGTGACATGCAAATACCGTAGAGAGGCTGATCAAGTTATCATATTACTTTATAAGTCTGATCCTGGCCTCTCTTGGCAGCGTAGAGAATTATTTTATTGATATTTTTTGGAGAGTTTTACTTAGGTTCCTGAAAAACCTTTGATGCATCAAGGCCCTTTAGGTATTTCCTAAAATATGCCTCAATATTGATGGTCACTGAGCAATTGCTATTTATTTCCAAGGAAAAAAAAGATCAGTATTCTTTTTAAATAACTCTCTAACATTTCATGACCTTTTCAATGTGGTACTATAGTCTTTTTAGGATTTTATTCTCATTTTATTTTTTCTTTTTGATTTTACATTTTTTTGTCCTCTCTATGTCTTCTTGATGATAGTTTCCTGATTGTTAAACTATGGTGATACCGCACCTTTATAAATCACTTTATGACTTGAATGTTATTCACATAGTTCATCACTTTCAAAGTATTCTACAATGACTTCTGTCAGACATTTCCGTGTACCTCTATAAATTGATTTCTGGCCCAATAAAATGACATAATAATGAGAGCAGAGGGATATATATATATATATATATATATATATATATATATATATATATATGTTAAGAAAGAGAGAAATGGGAACAGTTGAAAGTGAGATGGCCATGACTCAGGGTCAAATACACAACAAGAAAAAGATTTGAATTTGGTAGCTGAGAGTTCTTCTTTGTATGGAAACTTTTGCTCATCTATACACTCTCCACTCAAGTATTTACACATATGAATGTATTAATGTAATTACTTTGGTGAAGACCTTTTAAGAAGAATGCACTCTAATCACATATTCATAAATTACTAATTTACTTAATCTTGTATTTATGTAAAGGATAGCAGTTGCATAACTAAAACAGAAGACACTGGGCTCAGTTGAAAAATACAAAGAACTTGCACACACCATACATCCCCCACACTATAAACCATTACGGCTGGGCAGGAGAGAAGAGGACTGCAAAGACTAATTAGGAAAGGCTGCTGGCCCTGACACTGTGAGAATGGAGGTGCTCAAGCAATCTCCAAACTGAGACTGACAATGACACTGGAAATTGTAGAAGACATCTCCAAAGAAGTCTCCAAATGACCACAGACCAGTGGCCCTGACATCTCAAGTGATAAAGACCCTTGAGAGACTGAGGCTCCTCAGGCCCCTGGTTGGACCTGGACTAGGATTGGACTTTTGTTCCCACCTGGACAAGGCTGGGAGCAGAGGGAGGATCATGTTGATTTCTTGAGTGCTTTTAACACCATACAGAATCTACTTTTGAGGGACAAGCTCAGGGCCATGAACACGTCCACTTGAAGAACGGAAGAACTGGAAGAACGTGCCAGGAACTTGTATTCTTACCCTTTCCTGTTTACTTTATACACCTCTGAACTCGGTCACTACCTGCAGTAGCTCCACAATAACTCACTGCGGGGCACGTCCATGGACAACAGCAAAACGACTACAGAGGTGGATGTCTTTGTCAGGGGTGCTGAGTGAACTATCTGCAGTTGTAGATAAACAGGAATAAGGAGTTGATTGTAGACTTCTGCAGGTCGAAGTCTTCCTGACCCATGCATTCCAAATATCTTGGACTACAAGAAGGATCAGGGCAGACTTTACTTCCTGCAGAGGCTCCTACAGTGGGCATCAAACTCTCTACTCTTACTCTTAGTAGTAGTAGTAGTAGATCGACTTCCAAAATGGACATTTTCCACAACTTCTGGCACAGTGCAATACATTTTTGTAACTTTTACAATATAATTTCACTCATTTTATGATTGTTTCCTGTATGTTGAACTATGCTGAATCTGTACCTTTATAAATCACTTCCTACACTCAAAAAAATAATTATACCAAAAACGTTGACTTTAAGTATTTCAATTACATGTAGTTTTTCCATGTAATTTTATTATGCAAATTCAATGTGAAGGTCCGATTTAATTCAATGTGCTTCTATCATGCTAAGTCAGGGTGAATAAATTAAATAACTTTAAGTTACTTAATAAAGTTAATGCAAAATTATACATAAACTTTATGCGTTTATTCACTTATCAGATATAAAGTTAAGGGGAATTTTCACATAAACCCTATGTATTTAATAAAGTATCACATATACAATAGGAATGCATTTCAATAAATCAAAAAGCAACACATAGCAGTCATGAGAACTTTATGCCAGTAACAACTTCAATATCAAAGAATCCAATCCGAATCACATTAAAGGATTCAACCAAAAAAATACATCCCATTTTAAGTTCAATGCAGTTATCTTCAACTAATTTGAAAAAGGTAAAAACAAATAAGAAAACACAAACAAACCTGGAAGTTATTCAAGTTAAGAAAAATGAACTTAACAAGTCCTAATTCCAAGGACACTCTTTTTAGCCTCACCTGGAGGGAGGCCCAAGCAAGCCCAGCTAATTGGCACAATAAGGGTGAGGCATTAACACATGCAACAGTTTAGCAAGGGTTTAGCATGTAAAATAACAGCAGTAATGACCTAATGTAAGATCAAAATGCAACAAGCAACAACAAACCAAAATGTGGCTGGCACACCTGTCCAGCACCTTAACTTGTGATCTCACTGAAGCATCTTTATTTTAAGTGTTTGGACCTTTGGGGACAGTTTGTTACCATCCAAGTTCATCAACACTTTCTGGAAGAACTCAAATGTAAATTTGAGTTCCTGGGGGTAGCTCAGGTTGAGTATGTAGATCAGTCCAAAAAGCATGGCACATCCAAAGGAAATACTTCCCAGCTTGCATAGCACTTCGACACCCTCGATCACCACTCCAACATCCTCTGGCTTTTCCTTATCATCAGCACCATCTTTTTGGATCACGTAAAGCCCCATGGTGGTCTGCGCGATCTCTCTCTCAGCTTCTTCACTGTTGACGTTCTAATGGTGAAAAACAATTTGACCATTTTGGAATAAACTGAAAACATTGTAAGTTCAAGATTGAAAGCTCACAGTAAAATGCAATTACTGACCAAGTACTCCTTGATGAGAGTGTTGCTGTCCTCATTGAGGTAGACACACAGACTTCGAAGTACACAGTCCCTCTTGACTTCAATGTCCTCACTGTGCAAAAGAATGTATATTAAATATTAAAGCAATCAATTTCAAGACATTTTCCAGGAGTTATCAGATTTTTTTTTATCAGAAATTAGTTCTCCCCCCATTCCATTTCCCTGCTTGTTTGCAGGATCTCTGGAAGTTATCAGAAGATTCATAAAGTTGAAGTGGGATGTGTTAAAACTAGGGTGGAGGAGAGGAGGAGGAACATGAAACACAAGATGAAGGATAGGAGAGTAAGTTACGAAGAGTGTAAATATAAAGAAGGGAAGATGGTGACGTAGGGGGAAGGAGGAGCGGTAGTGTGGCCAGAAGTAGTAATGGAAATTAAAGTAAAGGAAGTATAAAGGAAGAATATGAAGGATAGAAAGGTGAAGAAGGAAGTAAGATGGAAGGAAAAATGAAAGATGGGAAAATGGAGAGGTAAAGAATAAACACTAATTAGATGAGGGGAGGATGGTTGAAGTAAGGGAAATGAAGGATAGAAACAATGGAGGAAGGGTGAAAAAGAAAAGGAGGGTGCGGTGGAGAGGAAGGTTGTAGAGGTAAATGAAGAGGGACAATGGGGAGTGGAGGGTATAGAGGAAGAGATGATGGAGGAAATGGAGATAGAGGAGTGATGATGTAAAGAAAAGGAGAAATTATAGGAGATGAGAGAGTGGAAGGGAGAAGTAGAAAGATGAAAGACAAAAGAGGGGGTTGGTTAAAAGGAAGATGAAGGAAGGTTAAGTATGGAAGTTGAAGATACCAAAGGATGGGAGGGGGCCCTACATCTCTCATTCATGAAAGATGGGAAGGATGATGGCAAAGGAAGGAAAAATGAAGGAATTAGAGAGTGGATAGAGGAGGGAGAAAAACAAAGGATAAAAGATGGGAGGAAAGTGAAACAGAAGGTAGATGGGAAAAAAGAGGGGAAAAATCCTTATTTGGCCAAATAATGCAACAGTTTGATGCACTTGCCTTTAGCTGTTGGAGCCATGAGGAGTCTGATCTTCTTCCCAGCAGCTCCTCCTCTACTGCTGAAGACCTTCATCAAGTTAGCTGTGTATTTGTCAAGTTCTGCAAAGAACTTCGCTTGAAGTGGCAAAGTTGTTATACGCATGAATTCTGCATTTATCTATAAGAGAAATAGTGACAGAAAAGAGGTCTAAATGGGAGATCCAAAGAAGTGACAACTCTCATGCTTTCAAATGAATAATTTTGTACTCAACATTTGGTTTCTGTATTTCAGGACTTTGTCAAACTGTAAACAACATAGTCTTTAAAGTACCTGCCCCAGCTCATGTCAGGCTGATTGTCAAGTTACAGAGAGCAGTTGTACAAGCCATCAATATCAAAGTTGTGCAGCTACACAATCAATACATTGATATGTCACCACTCTGCATTTCACTGGAAAAATGAGTGCACAGTCTCCCTTTATAATTAGTCTATGAAAATGTGGTCTTAAGAAATGCTATTCACATGAAAAACAGTAGGAAATAACATGACCATGGATTTATTGTACAAAAACATATGTTAATGCAGAATAAAATAATATTTTCCCCCAGAAAATTATTATCTGAACATAATTTTGGAAAGAAGTTCTACTGCAGAGCAGTGTACAAAAAATCATCAGTAATACTCACCTCACTCACTGTGAACAAGGCAGGCCATCTGTTCACAAATTCAGAGATTAAAGGTGAGTCCTGGACAACCTCCTGACTCTCTCTTGTTTCACCACTAGGGAGAGATGGGAGAAAGTTGACCTCTGCTTTTCTTGGTTTTTTGATGTTTGCAGCTGCTTTTTCTTGACCTTTGTGCTTGTTCTTGGGAGAATTCACAGCGACTTCAGGGTGTCCGATCTTGCATAGTTTTGTGCGAAAATTGGCAACTTTTGTCTTAAGATACTGTTTCCATCCTTCATGGCCAACACGGGTTCCTCTTTCCCTCAAACATGGATGGGCATGCACCAAGACCTCAGCAGCCTCCTCAATTTGGGAATCACTGGGGTATGCCGTGTATCTGAAGATCTGTTCAGCCATGCCTTCAAGGATATCCATTCTTAGCTTTGGGGGAGGGGTAAGAAGAGTGCCATTTGCTATGAATTCTGCATTTGCTCTTTGGAGTTGAATTTCAGCAAAATATAAAAAGTAGGGAACGATAAAGACTTGAGGCCAAGACGAGGTTCTTGACTCTGGGGCTGGATCTAAAATGATAGTGTCTGCACTGCCAAACGAGTGATCAGAGGAGAAACTGTCCCTGTCCAAGGATGGAGAGCTGAGGGGGTTCACAGAGCTGTGGGATGTAGTGGGAGAAGGCATTGGGGTGCTGGTGCTGCAAGGTGGTACAGTCCCTGGAATGCTGGAGCTAGTTTCTTCACATGCAAAGAATACCACTTTCAGAGTATCCCTGTCTTTTATCTCACTGGTTGACATAAGATTGACATATTCATTTCCAAAGTCTGCGTCTTTATACTGGAGCCTGAACTGCTGTGTAAGTCCAAAAGCAGTCTTTATCTCAAGGACAAGTTGACCCACAGATGCTGGTATCCCTGACATAAGGGTAAGTTTTCTGGCGTCATCTCCGCCAAAGACGACTCTCAGGTGGATGGGACTTGACATCTTTCACTCAATGTATTCTAGAAAAACAAATACAAAAAATAGAAGGTATGAAAAATACTGAACCCTTACTGCAGCTTCATTTAAGAACTTAATCTTAAATTAATCTGAGAATTCCCATTTGTCCAATCCTACCATGTTTAATTTTAGCCTAGGGCTCCCATATTTTGCAGTGTCTTTGTATTTGGTGCAGGCTCACATTTTCAGCAATAAATTTTAGCTTCTACCACTGACTTCATTTAACATCTAAACCATAAATGTAAAAGTACCAAAGGGTATTTCTCATAAATGTTCTGAATATTTTTTTTTAGATGCAAAGCCTCTCTAAGCTCTAATGTAACACATTCATGGAATCATGGTTAACTATATCATTCTATTGTTGTGCTGTTGTAAAAGTATGGACCCTCTTTTTTCTACTGGATTTTTAAAATTAAAAACAAAAACTTTTTTCAGGGATTTGACGTGGCACAAAGGGAGAATTTAATTTTAAATATGCTTTCTGAGTTAAAGTGTTGCATGTAAATCAGAAGAAAATTGATACAAATATAGAGGGCTGCTTCACATCACTGATACTCTGTGTACTTGTTTTTACTGTTAGTGCAAATATTTCTCATTATGGTACATTTCTATATTAGGCATTTAGGCAAATTAATGTTCACAAGATTGTTAGTTGAAATCACATGACCACAGTATTTATTGTCATCTTTTTGTATTGTGCTACACTGAATTTCTAAAAAACCTAAAAAAAATTACATGATAATTTAAAAAATATAATTCAACAATTTTTCTGATGATTGACAATTGATAATGCGATTATTTGTTACACCCCTACTTCATAAGATTAGTGAGAAAGAAAAGTCCTACCTTAAACAATAATGCCTTTTCAAAGCCAGCCTTTTTAAAGTAACCATCCGTTTCACACCCACAGTGTAGTCATAGAGTGGATAAGCATTGGCCAGGTTTTCAAGATCAACTAGGGCAACCTCTCTCTATTAGGAGATGTAGTCAGTTCATAAGCTCTGATCATGCAACAAATGAAACAAGCTCATGATACCATGCACACAATACTCTTACAACAAAGCTCAAACTGTTTTCAACAATGCAGATTTGAAGAATTTCTGCAAACTCAGGCAGACCACCAGTTGAACCATATGGAATTAGCATGCCAATTCTGTAGGAGATTCCTTTGATGGTTGCATTTTTGGCAAGATGTACTTCATTCATCTTGGGGTATTTCTGCCTGAGGGTTGCCACTACTTCCTTGTTCAGTAGATTCACAGGAAGTGTGGAAACATTTCCAACTTCCAAAGCAGATTTAAGATGTAATGTGCTGATATGATATGCGATCATTTGCTGATGTTTGGTTGCTAATGTGAGTGGTATATTCTTGAAACAGTTTGTATGACAAGCAACTTGCTTAAAGAAGCTATGCTTCGCCTCAAACCTCATAGTCCACTGTCCTACTAAAGGCCCAAAACATTCGATCATTTGAGGGTAATGTTCAAGAAAGTGATGCTTTGGTAAGAGTCGTGCAGGAAAAAGCTCCAGGAATCTATCTCTGTGTTCTGTGATTTTGCAGTCCAAGTAGGCAATGGTCTCTTTATTATGAAGAGGGGAAACAGCAAGTTCAACTATTTCTTTTAAGTCAAGCAACATAAGCCAAGCAGGCTCTGCCTCTGGTATCAAGTCTCCTATTATAAATGGGAGCAACCTCAATAAATTCCAATTCTCATGGGTGTTACCTCCTATGGTCCTAGTAGGAGGTGTAAGTATGTGATATAATATGAGGTTTATTAGTTCTATCTCCCCACTTATATGGAAAGTTCAAGATTAATTTGTTAAGAGTGTCAAGAGACAGATACTTTTTGGAAATTAATTCACCAACGCAGAGGGCAATCTCAACTGGAACAACACCCTCAAATAAGTCATGGACAATGTCAGGAGGGTAGCCCCGAGTAACATGAAAATGAGATAAATTCTTACTAAAAAAACACTCTCTCTTTACTCCACAACAGAACGTTGAGTTCTCCTTTGCAAACTTCATGTGCGTCTCATGTAGGTCTTCTGTTCGAAAGTTAAAATGTCCTGACTGAACAGCTTTATGATGAATGTCTGATCTCTCACCTGTACAAAACCTGCAGAAGCTTTCAATGAAGCCTCCTATCCCATGGGCTCCTAAATTATCTGCAATGACTGACTGGACTGTGCCTTTCACAAACTCTCCAAGACCTGCAATAAAAACACAGTGTTTCTCTAAAATGATCAAATCCTGTAAAAGGGGTTCTAAAATTTTTTCATACCCATACACCTTTACATTAGTACTCTTGCATAAAACTGCCAAGTAGATGGAAGAAAGAGCTGAATGAGATCCAGGTGGTAAATTATTCAAAATCCAGTACACACCACAAAGTTTATGAGTTTTTCTGGATGTGCCTAAGGGGTTGCAAACCTCAAAGTCATCAACATATAGCGATACTGTTAATTTCAAATCCTCCCCAGTGAAAAAAGTATTTTCTTTAAAGTAAATTCCATCCCTTATCGATTTATACTACACCCAAGGTATTTTCCTGTGTCTTGTGTGTACGAATTACACTTTCTAAAATGTTACTGTTACTTAACAGATGCTGAAGAGAGGGCAAAATAGGAATATACTGAAATGTCTTATTGGTCTTAGGATCAAGGATGTACTCAACTGGGTTCACCACATTGAAATGTTCTTTATAAAACTTTTTCCTTTTGTATGCTGTAGCCAGGGGGCCATCTTTTGCAAAGGCTTTGGCCAAAGGACATGACTTGCACACTACTTCAGCAAGCTCTTTGACAACTGACTCATCGACTTGAATACAATGGTTTTTAAGGATGTTGGACAGGCTATTAAATGTGATCGGAACAGATACGGAGCTTAACAGATAATTCAACTCCTGCAGCAATTCATCAGTAGCTGTAGCTGGTACAAACAAAATATGTTCTAACTTCAATATAACCGAGGCGATACTCTGCTCAATAACTTTAGGAAGATCTTCAATACTTGAAGTATGTGCATCTACATCAGTTTCAGATTGTACATCTGTGTCTGCAGCACAAGAAACAACATTATCAATAACAGAAGTATCTGTTTCCTGTAACCTAGCAACAACAGTGACAACCTCAGTTTTAAAATCATTTAAAGTATGGGGATTATGTTTCCTGTTTTTGTGGGTATGAAATGTGTTGTAGATGTTAGTTTTAAACGCACAACCTTTGAACATGCACATTACAGTTTCATGTCTCCGTAAATGTTCATTTACATGACAGAAGTAATCTCGTTCATTTGCAAGTTCATGACTCGTACACAACCAACATGAAAATATAGATAACTCAGATGGTTTTGAAGATGTTTGGGTTTTGTGAGTACGGTATATACATGACTCAAAAGACTGTTCCATAGTCTAAATGTGCATGGACAATTAGAATACGGGCAGGGATGCCTAAACTTGTTTCCATGATGGCCATGTTTTAGCTTGCAATGTTTAAGCAACTCATACCTACTTGCTACTGACTTTCCACACACCTTACATTCCCACACACCCATTCACATGTTCTACCTAGAAAAGAAAACAGATGAACATGTAATTTAAGGTAACATTTTTGCTGAAAACTATGGCTTAGTTAATAAAGCCTTAACAATGCCATCACATGTACTCACATAATTTGAGAGGTTGCCCATACAAAATGTGAGATCTTCTTTGTTCTTCTTTGTTGATTTGACCCTATGATGATGTGCCCTAAGTAATGCGAAAAATATAACATTGTTAGTTTCCAATCTGGCTGAGAAGTAGACAGCTGCAGAGAGGTGTTTGTGTGAGTGTGTGCACATTATAAATCAACATATCATTCTCCAGAAGTTGCTTGTTGTAGCTTTAACCTCTTACCATTCCTGTAAAACAGCCTTAAACACCTGTCTGAGGCATACTCAAAGTAAATATTAAGCTGTTTTTTTTAAACCATTTGGAGTAGAACCACAGGTTTGATATATTTTGAAAGGCAACAATCTGAATTTTTACACCCGACAGTCAGAATCACTGTAAATGCTACTGGCATTGACTAAGAAAAGTTTGACCACACTAACAAAAAAAATGTTTTTTTTTTTTTATTCCTGTCTGATTTTATTTATTGCAAACAGATGCCTGCAGATAACTATATCTAGGACTATAGCTGGACAACACAATGGGACCACAGCATGAAGCCACATCTAGTCAAAATTCAACACAAACTGATAACAAAACCACAGAAAATTAGTATTTTCTCAGAGTATGTCCCAACCACCCACCCTCCTCTGTCAGCTCTATTCAGCTTGTCCGCTGTAGAACAAGCCAACGAGTTAGTGCCAAACCCGAGCAGCAGGTGCCAGCCGGTTAAGATATTTATTTTATAATCCTGTGCTGTGGGTTAGAAAGAGTCAGGGCGCGCAGCAGTAACGTTAGCCTAGCTAACGCTAACCATTAGCTGAAGTGCGTCGCGTCCCGCCTAGTGGAAACACCCAGCCTCGTCACGGACGCCAGGGATCCACAGTATCTTAGCAAATAACGCAGCCTGAGTGGCAGCTGCCCAACCATAATCTGAAATGCACTCCGCTTGAATAACCAGATTGGAAGCGGTGCTGCTAGCTGGTGCTAAAAGCCATATCAATCATGCATTCAGACACGTGCTAATCTAACTTCACTAGCCTCACTAGCCTCTCAAAAATATAAATGCCAAACATCGTCTTTGTGAAACTCGAAACAAATTCAACATCAATATACTTCTAAAATAGCATATTACTACCGTTAATACAACATACTGCAAATAATTAAGCTTACCTTATAGCTTCAACACCACATTCGCCCCCCTCAGTTGGTCAGAATTGATGCGAAGTCCACAAAGCCAAGTCACGGCAGGGTCCGGCGAACCTGTAGGTTATGGCAGGTACAACATGCTGGCACACGCCCACCGTCCCCTTATGTGATCTATTAAAATAAAGTGTACTCGATTTGTTTACGTTCCGTTTAATAAGCATATTTACATAATGTTTAATTATTTGGGCAAATAAAGTTTTAATTTAATACATTTCAGTCGCATTTTACTTGAAAATATTGCTTCATGTTTATGGGGGCCAGGAATCATTTTTTGAGTGTACCTTTGATATTATGGACATAGTTAATTGCTTTTAGTTTTTTGTATGTTGTTGTATGTTCTGTATGTTGATGTCTGGTCCAACACAATTAAATACTGGGAGAGAGATATAGATGCAAAATAAAAAAGGACAGAGATTTGAGAGTGAGGTAGCAATGATTCAGGGCCAAATACCGGACAATAGAAAGATTTTAATTTGGTAACTGGAGAGCAAATGTCATCTTTGTATGGACGCTTTCACTGCCCATTCAAACACTCTCAACTCGCAGTGTTTTTACCAGTGTATTAATATAATTATTTTGGGTAAGACCTTATAGGAATAATGTGGTCAATTCACATATTCATCAGTACTAATATACTTGTTTTTATACAATGGATAGCAGTTACATAACACAAAATGAACAAAAAGCATGCACTGGACTGAGTTCAAAATGATGAAATGTTATCTTCAACTATGAAACTCAAATGCAAAATGAAAAACATAGATGCTGGGGCTTGGTACTGTGTTTTCCCACTTTTTTCAACAAAAATGTATGACAAAAAAGTTGCAAAAAAACAGATTTTATCTCATGGAAATGTATCATTAAGCTATATACATATATGATTACCGTATTTTTCGGACCATAAGGCACACTTAAAATCCTTTAATTTTCTCAAAAATCAATAGTGCACCTTAAAATGCAGTTTATAGCCCGAAAAATACGGTAACAGCTTGGATCACTACACATGTACAGTTTAAACTCCTTCTCCTCAAACCCCTTGAAAATAGCGTCAGCAGGACAGATGAAAATCAGCCTTTTCTTTCAATTCAGTTCGATCTCCTGTATGTTTCAAGAAAATCAATAGTTTTGTGAGGACATGTAGTCACGCCCATGGAAAAGCCCGCGTTCCATTGGTTCGTCACGTGGCAAGAGGTGTTTGAGACATCCCCTTGAGTTAACCAGAAAACGCTATTTAACACCATGGCAAAGCGAGAATGAGTCTGACCTCGGCTGTCAGTTGAGACGGAGACACCCATCATTCAAATGAGACAGGCGATTAGGGGAAGGACAAATCCAGACAGCTAAAGAGAAACAGAAAAAAGAAAGAGGGAGTTGCAGGAAGAGATGGGCATAGGTTGCAGTGGTGTCGGAGAGTGAGAAAATTTTGGCTGAAGGTGGAAGAGAAATTGGGGATACTACAGCAGCACGAAAAAGACCAAGAAAAATAAACACAAAAGTCTGGGAAGAGAGAGAAAAATATGATAAAGGGACACACAGAGAGGGTAATGAAAGACTGAAGACTTTCAAAATGAGAAGGGATTTGGTGACACTGAATGATACAAGAAGAGGCAGCCGGCTTTCATCAGGCTACTGATGAGTGGAAGCGGAGGAATATAATAGCATCATTCCATGAAAATTGAAAAAGGTCCCAGAAAGTTTTTTTTTTTTTGCTTCTTCTTCTTCTTAAAATCATTTTCATGCACACTGTATGGTTTATTGTGGGGCATGGGGATAATATTTAAGTGTGGAAAAGCAAAAAACAAACACAACCTTGTCTGAAAGCGGATGTCAAGCATCTTGTTTGCCTGATTTCAACCTTTCCGTCACCTCAGGTCCTCTTTGTGTGACAACTATGTGACGTCTTCCCACACTCATTCATCTTCAAGGACAGACATTCACAATTTAAGACAGAACAATATCGCAGTGCTGTTGTGGTTGTGGTTTGTGGATAGTGCTATCAAGCTTGCTTTGTGAAATATACTCCTGCAGGCTTGCAGGAAGAAGCAAATAGGCCAAGGTGGATGTGTCATTTCCACAGCTCACACATTTAACTCAGTTAGCAAATTGACCATATAAGCTCATTTCCTTCCTGTCCCTTCCTCTCTTTAGGGAAATCTAAATAACAAATTTCCACTTCATGTCTCTGTATTTCCAGGAATTTGTACGGTAGTTGGAGGGAGATTTTAGGAAGTCTAGAGATTCGGAGGCAGTTTAACTGAAAGTTCAAAATAGTAGAGAACAGACTGGATTTTGCTGATTAGGAATATGTGTACATGCATTTTTGGGAAAAAAAATTCTGGATTTTTTAAATGTTTTTCTCCCTGTCACTTGCTGTTTGAGTATGTGCTGCCTTTGTTTTCTCGTTGTTTGTTGGTTTGTGTGTATGCGCATATACGCTATGAGGTGGCCCTTTGAACAAATTAAGGTCTGTGTCAGTGAGGCCTGGTTCCATGCCAGAGCCTTTGAGGAAGTATCACTGGTAAAGATAGTGTAATTAAAGCAAAGGAAGCCTAATCACCATTGTTATTCACTGTGACTTCACAGTTGCTTCATTCATTTAAGAACTTTAACTGCTGCTGTAATAATGATAATGATAATAGACCATATTTGGTGGGATTCATTTCAGATGCGGACTCCCTGCAATGTATACTTGCAGTTCAATACATCTCTTAAATGTTCTGTGCAGCTCTGATGATCTCATCTGCGCAGTACAGGGATGTGGGAGTGGCAGATACCATATCTTAGTACAGCTTGATACTGTGGCCACAATAACATCCATGTAGCATCAGTCAAAAATTGCTCACTGATAAAAAGTTATTATGTCGAAACTTCGCCAGATGTTGAACTTAATTCCATCTCTGCTTATCTAGCCTACAGCATATTTGTGAGATTAACACCTGCTGCCGCCATCCCCACTTGCACTGTGCAAATAGAAACCACACAGATTAGGTTGGATACAGTAAAAGAAAACGTTTGAATCTGATGATGATGAGATACAAATGCCGGGCAGTCATGCGGCACTTACTGCAAACCAGATGACATCAGATGATGTGATACTGGTATGATCAGAGGCTCCAACATACTGGAGCCTGGCAGTCTGCTGTGCAATTTGCTGTGCAAGTCAGAGTTCATCACATGTGAACTGTGTGCTAATGTGTTGGACAGAAAAATGGCTCTGTTATGTTTTTAATCACCATCCCCCCCAAGGGGGGGAAAGACTTTAAATTCAGGCGAATCAAGAGTAAAACAAATATTTGTCTTCCGGTGGATTGTGAGACCAGGCGTTACCACAAAAAAAGACAAATTGCTGGCTTGACCTTATTCCATGGAGGAAGTGAGGTGGAGGCTGCTAGATGATATGATGAGGTGAGTCAGATCAGGAACAGGAGTCATGCCTCATAATATAGATATGAAATTGCCCTGCTTTGTATAATTCCTATTTGTGGAAATTAGCCATCTCACTGAAAGCAGACTTCCTCCTGGCTTTGGCTTAATGAAAACAGATGAAGGTGTGAGTCACTGAGAGGTATGGAGATATGAATGGGATGATAAAGAATATGACTAAGAGACATCTGGGGGACAGACCGTCCTTGTTTATTGCAATGGAAAGACAAGTTATGGTGAGGAAAGAATGAACTGTCATGTACAAAGTCAGGTGGTGAACAGAATAAATAAGCAAGTAGCAGTGTGATAGATGTTTGAGATCAACAGTGCACACATAAAACTTATCATCAGTGAGCTCTGCTGTGAAAGCTTCGGCTACCGCTAGTTTGACTTCTTTACCCTGTTGTGGAACATCCAGGTGGAGACAATGAAGTGAGCAATACCCTCTGCTGTACCTACTACTGCAGTACCAATGCGGGCGGTCACTTGCCATTGGTGGAGGACTGTTGCTGTCGATGTGAAGAACGCTGCAGCTTCTAGTGGCTGGTAGCTGGGCTTAGGTTTTAAGCTGTATGAATTATATTAATCAATAAATAAATAAATATAATATATATATATATATATATATATATATATATATATATATATATATATATATATATATATATATATATATATATATACATACACACATAGTGATATGCATATATCTTTTTTCAGAGTAGCCACCTTTTGATTTGACAGTCTCAAACACATTAAGAAGGCAATAAATTCTTGGAAAGGCACACCTGTTAATTGAAAACCACTCCAGGTGACCACCTTCATGAAGCTGATTGAGAGAAAGCCAAGAGTGTGCAAAGCTGTCATCAAATCAAAAGGTGGCTACTTTGAAGAATCTAAAATATAAAACATATTCTGGTTTGTTTAACACTTTTTTCTTTACTATATAATTCCATAAGTATGCTTGTCTCCAATATTTTTTTAATAATCTGTTCATTTAAGCCTTCTGAACGTGTGCTTATTCCTTTTTGCTTCACTCATTTAGTATCTCAAAGGGCTTTACAGGGACAAAAGCAAGAAAAAAAAACACAACAAGACACATGATTCATTAAATAAATTACAGGAAAATACTTAACAAGATTATTTTAATTCACTGGTGTCTCTGGTTCTGTTATAGACTAGCAATCTGCAGAGTGTGTACGGCCCATCTGATTCTAAATGTTCGCCGGGTTTGGCTCAAGGCCCCATCGCCCCTAAAAGGATAAGGAACTGTATTACATTACTCTAATCCATCCTGTTTTTGTGAAAACTGTTTGCCACTTTTTTTCTAACCTTCCTCTTAACCTTAAAAGAATGTGAGCACACACAGGACACACACTCGTGCAGACACATAAATACACGTGCGTCACACATACAGTCCTTTTTCCAATGTTGAATAAGCAGAGGATATAATCCCCATTATTCATCTTAATAATGTGGGAGATTGCCAAGGGTGCTCACTATTACCATATTACCTTTCAACGACTATTCCTGTTTCAATGACTACCGTCCGGTAGCACTCACTCCCTATCCTCAAGAAGTACTTCGCTTCAAACGGCTGGTGTTGAAACACATCAAGTCTGTCCTCCCACCCTCCCTGGACCCCTTCCAGTTTGCATATCGGTCCTAACCGCTCGACCGACGACGCCATCTCCACTGCCCTCCACACAGCCCTCACACATCTGGACAGAAAAGACTCATACATTAGAATGCTGTTCATAGATTTCAGTTTAGCATTCAACACAATCATTCCCCAACAGCTGATTCTCAAACTGGACCAGCTGGGGATAAACACCTTCACTGTGCAACTGGCTGCTGGACTTCCTGACCGGGAGACCACAAGCAGTATGGGTCGGCTGGAACACATCCAGCATCACCACACTGAACATGGGGGCCACCCAAGGATGTGTGCTGAGCCCCCTCCTCTTCACTCTGCTGACCCATGACTGCACGCCGTCGCACAGCTCCAACCTCATCAAGTTCGCAGATGACACGACTATGGTGGGTCTCATCAGCAACGACGATGAAACAGACTACAGGAGCGAGGTGAGCCGACTGGCCTGGTGGTGCAGACACAACAATCTCACTCTCTGAACGTTGAGAAGATGAAGGAGATTGTTGTGGACTTCAGGAGAGTGCGTCCCCAGCATGCACCTCTGACCATCAATGGTGCTACAGTGGAGGGGGCGAGCTGCACCAAGTTTCTGGATGTACACGTCACAGGACCTCTCCTGGACCATCAACACCACATCACTGGCCAACAAAGCCAACCAGCGCCTCTACTTCCTCCGCAAAGCTGAGGAAAGCTAGAGCCCCGCCCCAGCCCCCATCATGTGCACCTTCTACAGAGGCACCGTCGAGAGAGCATCCTGACCAGCGGCATCACCGTGTGGTACGGCGCCTGCTCCGCGTCCTGCAGGAAGACCCTCCAGCGCATCGTGAGAGCAGCTGAGAAGATCATCGGTGCCTCTCTCCCCTCTCTGCAAGACATTTACACCTCTCGCCTCACCTGTAAAGCCCTCTGCATCGCATGAGGGACCGCCACCCACCCGTCACACAGCTTCTTCAGCCTGCTGCCATCAGGAAGGAGACTGCATGGAGCCTGCGGGCCAGGACCAGCAGACTGAGGGACAGCTTCGTCCACCAGGCTGTCAGGATGCTGAACTCTCCCCTGCTGCTCTGCCCCCCCTCTTCACACACACACACACACACACACACACCCACTAGACTATGACACCCTCAGGAACTCAAAGCACACACCCACTTTATTCACTTTAACCAGACCATAAGCTTTTTTTTGGCACTATAACCATATATATTTTCACTGACTGCGATTTGCCATGTCTATTTATTCTTCTAGTTGTTGCTGTTTATTTTAGTTGTGGTTTGCTTATTTTTGTATTTCATGCACCAAGGTTTGAGAGAACCATAATTTCAATTTCAATTCTCTGTATGTCCTGTACATGCTGCAGAATTAACAATAACAAAAAAGCAGACTTTGACTTTGGCTTTGAAATCTGATCAGCTGATAAATACTGACATAAGCAGGACAAATTCAGATGACATAATGTCCATGTGATTGAAAATGACATCGGTGTAAAACTATATTTTACAGCAGAACGTGTTATTTCTCTTTGTATGAGTTTTGTTTACTTGGGAATTCTGACTAGACTGATGATGAGAGAACTGCATTCACTTTAGTATGTCACATAATCAATCAGCCTAATGGGAGGGGCTTCAGAATTAAAGGGCCTCTTCAAGGTTGGAGGAGTCAGTCCTAGTTTAGTTGAAGAGTAGAAGAAGAGTTAACATCCACAGATTTACAAGTTTTACACACTTTTCTTAGGTGTTGAAGCAGTTACAGAACTGCTGTAAATGCTTCTTTTTGCTTTGAGAATTTTTTTTCTGCATAAATCTGTTCTTCGGGAGATCAACATTTTCCTTCGCTGTATCTGCATCTGCTTTTTCCAATTTTGAAAGGGTCAAGGTAGAACCCTGTGACAATACACAACTGGAGACATTTACTCATATAATAAATTTTGAGTTTTCAGTAAGTGCCTTTCCACTCACCTGTCTCCATGCATATATTCAATTTCTGCATAAAATTCCAAAAGAATGGAAACGCAAGAGATGTATATTATATATATATATATATATATATATATAAATTCGCAAACAACTTTTTACTCTTGCTTGAGGTGGAACAGCCTGTATATTGTGTAAGTAAAATAAAAAAATTAAGGAATCGATTATGACATACATGAAACATGTGACTGCACCGAGACATAAATGGGAAATTTCTGTCATGTTTTTCACATATTTGAGGTTTGACTGGAGCTCTTTTGCTTCCATAATCTTATTTTGCCCTCTTCCTCTTCTTCTATTAATGTGTGTTAAAAAGTGAATTATTTTGCATTGACAGTCATACAGTTGCATATCCCAGACTGGCTTTGCTTATGTAAAAGTCTATTTGTAGTTCTAACTTTTTCAAGTGAAATCATGCTGGACTATTGGCTGTTTGTGTTTGTGAAAGAGACGATACTCTGTGATGACACTGTGTACTTAAAGAAAAGTTTAAAGTCTGAATGTCAACAAAAGTTTATGGTATAGATTTAGTGCTGCATAATTTGCTCTAAGAGTAAAATTGGATCCCCGTTTGAAGCTGGAGAGAGGCTGTTTTGCTGCGGTGGTCCTAACCTCCTTCTGCATTTACAATGCAAAGAGGCATTTGCTTGACTCTCTGTTGACTCTCCTTGCTTCAAAGGAGTATTTTTTTTCATTATGTGATAAAATTCGAAATCAGTGCTTGGGATTTGGCAACGATTATGAATACTTCTTTTTTCTTTTTTTTTTTTACTCGGCAAGTGAGCAGTGCATCTTAAAATCTAGTAAACGTAGATGAAAATGCAACTGAAGCATATTCTAAACCCAGCACATTCTCACTTCATTCATCTCCCCCCGCGGGAACAAGAGAGAAGAGAGAGAAATTAGGGAACAAAGTAACCAACCAGTCCTCTCTTGTCTTTAAGAGCAGTTTTTAACCAAGTCTCAGTGCTTTTATTCTTGTTTATGCAGAAAAGCTGCAGCTCACACATCACACTACTCTACCTGATTTACTAACGGCTCTAAATCAAGGTAAACTCGGTTGATTACAGTGCCATTCTACAATTACTCTCTCTTTGAAAACTAATTTGTGTCTTTTTTTTTTTTTTTTAACCACAGGCCTTTCCAAGAAAGCGTCTACTTAAGTCTTTACAAAGAGCAGCGATGCAGCGCTCAAAAGATGTTTTTCATTTCATTAATAAATAGAGGAATATATAAATTAAAAAAAAAACAAAAAAAACGTGCTGTCCTCTCTTCATCTCTCCACTCTCCATCCTCTCCTCTCAGTGTGTTGCTTTTGCCAAGCGCCTTAGCGTTGAGCTGCTCTCTTTTCAATACCGCTGATTAAAAATGTCTGATGCAACAACACGACTAAGCTGATTACAGATTTAGTTTCCCTGAGCAAAGGTTTCCAAAGAGAGCTGGGGAAAAGTGGGAAAGAAGTGAGGAATAATAGAACACACAGAGTCAAAGCCACTGAACTGCGTTGAGTGTCTAATTTTTGAAAGTGTGTGTGACTGAGGGAGCACGCTCCTCTGTATCTGTGCGAATCGCTCTGAGTGTGAATGAATAGGGAGTGTGTAATTTTAAGAAGCAAACCTCTCAGGACGGAGGAGGTGAAAAGAGATTGTGTGAGTGTGTGTTTTTGTGTGGGCATGTGTGTGTGCGATGGCTGTGTGCTGGAGGATGGGAGCTATCGGGGGGGCCCTTTTCTGGGATGTAGAGACCAACAGTTATGACTCACTTTGGTAGCCATGGTTTTTCTTCATCCTGTGATGTCCAACTCTTTCAACCATCCACTTCTCTCCCTCTCTATTGTTCTCTCTCACACACACCTGGGTCATCTGGCTTGACACATACTTTATCCATGTAGCCCAAATCTCTCGGTGCGCCAAGAGTGGCACATCAATAATATCAGCCAGATCATAAACTCGCAGCTTCCCCCAGTTTTGTAACAACCGTCTTCTGTGGCTCTTGTTAAAAGACTGTCATGCTTTGTTCACAGTCTGTCACACACCTCTGGCCCTCTGGCTAAAGAGGTTTATAACAGTAAGGATCAGTAAGCTCTGCCCGGAAGCTGTGTGCACCCTTGTGCCCGCTCCAAACTGCAGAGGACAGATGTCTCAGATGGAAAACGATTTGGGAAATAATCTGACCTATTTTACCGCAGATTTTTGGAACAACATTCCTTTCAGGAGGAACGTGCCTCTGAATGTGCACACGAATGTTTTAGTTCAAACTTTGTACTGAGACTTTGTAACGCAGGATATGTCGGATTGTTTCACTAGCAGCCAGAAACGAGACAGAATCCACTCTGATTGGTGTGATGCAGATTAAGGTTCAAACTTTTTTAAATTCCCAGCTGTTACCCCACCCCGAGCATGGGTTTTTGACACATGTGATGGGCTTTGTTTCCTGAATTTGACTTGGCACTGCAGACAACCCCTGGCAATAACAAAAATGACGTTTGCACTGTTGTTATAAAACGCGTCTGCATGCCCACAATGTCAGCCTCCCATTTAGTTCACTAACTCGAGGCTATACATTGGCATGGCATCACAGACGTTGTCATTTTGGCCTTGTTTCAGTCTGTCTGTCCACAAATGCTGCATTGTCCACGAAATGAATAAGTAGTTTTTCTCTTAAAGACAACAAATCATGGAAAGAATGTGAGAGAAAGCAAATAAGATACTCTGCCTAAAGCAGTGGGGAGATTATCAAATCCTAGAAAATAATGATTTGTGAAACACACACACAAAAAAAAAAAGAAATGAAAAACAAAAGCTGAAAGGTTGTCCATACAGAATACATAAGGATTTACTGGATTTATGGCCTCTTTTTGTTTTTAGGCTGTTTTTTGTTATCATGGTGGGTTTGGATACAGCCTAAACTAGCTGTGACAACCAGACGTCAGTAGTGCATGTCAGGTTATTTTTGGAAAAAGACTCTAAAAGGCTTATTTTAAGTATGTAAAGACAGCGTACGCAATGTAGAATGCCTTAGAACATTCAATCAAAATGTTCATATCACTTGATATTTATGTAAATCCACAGAATCAGTAATTTATAAAAATGAATCTTCTGTAATTTAATAAAATGGTTTCAGCTTTCCTGTAAAAAACTAAAAGGGTTCAAGTCCTTATGAGATAACTTGTAGCTGTTGATACAGTTGTAGAAATGCCAGAGAGTGTTTTAACCATCTGAAGTTATTTCTTCTATTCTATTATTATCATATTATTATCACATTATCTGTCTGGAGGAAGGCCTGCAAGCCCTGTTTCCTCAATTTGCTATTTCCAACCTTTTAAGCATCTGTGCCTCTCTCTTTTTGCTTTGGCTGTTGCTTCTTACTTACTTACTTACTTACTTATTTACTTATTTATTTATTACTTATTTATTTATAGTCTTGTGCACAAGATGAGGATCGAAGTCTGCTACAACACTACAGTTCACTTACGCTGTTATTTAATCTATAAAAATACGAAATCGACGGAAAGGCTTTAACTCGAGATTATTCACAATGCCACATTGCAAAGAGGTAAAGTCAACGGCCACTACCCAGAGCAGTGAGATTCAACACACTTGATCTGCATCAAGGTCCACTAAATGTCCAATAACACGTCTTAACATTAATTAACTATAGATATAAAAATTACACACATTTATAAAAAAATGTGACCAGACAAGGAAAGACATAAATAAATTCAGATAGTAATAACTAAATTAACTGATACATTGGAAAGAGAATGAAAAAAAAAAGAGGAACATATGTTATTCTTATATTGTAGTATATTGTTTTATATGTATTATAGGTGTCCAGATAGTCAGGAAAAATTACAGGAATCAGCAATTTAAGGCTGATCCAATGAACAGGCTTTAGCACTGAGCTCATCCATATGCATGATGCCCAGCCTTTTTGGGCACAGCAGGCAGGAAAAGAAAGAAACAGACTGAGATATGAAGAGAGATTATGATGCTACACCAAACACAGAGGAATGAAAACCAAATCTCTTTTGTCCCCCAACACTATCTCCACTATCTTTTTTTTCTCCATCATTTGCCTCACTGAAACCATCTCATTTCTCTTTTGAATGATTTCTGCTGTTTGTGTGCACGGGGTCACAATTATCTGATGGTTTTATTATCTCCTTAGCTTTCTGTGTTGCTGTTTAAAACACTTAACACATATGTATCAGAACTCGGGAGGGACGGTCGGGAGACATAAATTAATGCTGTGGGTGAGACTTGGCAGAGCTGTATAGTTAAGATGAGCCACAGAGCAAGTGATCCGCTGTGTGTGTGTGTGTGTGTGAGTGTGTTGGCAGGAGGCAGTGATTAAAATATATATACAGTATTTAAAGACAAACACTGTTGTGATAAATATACAGCAAAAACAACCTGGCAAGTGTTTCATGTGTTTCCGTGTGTGTGTGTGTGTGTGTGCATGTGTAAATTTGGTCGACCTTGGACTGCTGATTATTTGTGGTTTCCAGGAAATGGATTTACCTCACACTCTCATCTTTTCAACAGTGGAAAAAAAAAAGAAAAGTGCGGAAAAGGTGATGTTGATTGTGAAAATTCTTGGATGGATACATTATGCTCGGTAAAGAAAGCACTATCCCCGCCATCACCTTGGTGTAACTGTACATCCACCAAAGCTAACAGTTTCATATAATGGGCAAAAACTGAGCAAGCAAAGTCACATTGCTACCACGTGGCATCAAACTATGCAGTCTCTTGTCAGATCAGTGCTCATGAAGGAGAGGTGTAGAAAAGGCCACAAAGTTAGGACCTGTCATGTTGTTGTGTGATGCTTTGTAGACGCAATGTTCCTATGGGAGCAGCCCCCCCTGCTGGTTTTATATATAAATATATATATATATTAACTGATATTGTAACTGACTAAACTCAGTCGTAGAAGTGTATGCTCTGGTAGATTAAAGGAGTGAGGGAGTAAGATTGAGTGGTTCAATGACATCGTGGCAAGTGGTCTGTGCGTGGATGAGTATGTGTGTATGCATTGTTAAGGTGCCGTATTGCATTGTTTGTGTTGGTAAATGTATAACTTTAGCTCTCGCTATGTCATCTCTGTTTATGCTAGTTATAACATTTAGCTCACATTCCTCCAATGTTTGCATTAATACCTATTGTTATTGCTGTAGTTCGGCGGTGTGATGTTTACAGTGTGTGTTGTGTAAATATTAGTTGCGCTGCATGTTAGTGTTCATAGGCCTGTTGATGTGCTAGTCAGGTAAAGTATGTTTCAGAGCTGTGATAGTATAAATGAGAGGCAAAATGAAGATGTAATTATTGCAGTATTCTTCCTTTTATGTTTATTGGAGCTTTAGGAGATATGGTTTATTTATTTATTTTTATAAATTTGTGTATTTGTGATTCCTATTTATATAGAGAACCACATGACCATATTGCCTGAAAAGGAAGAAATAAACAGCGCCTGGACCCTTCATCAACTACCTTTTATCCTTTTAGTCCTCTGAAGATTTGGCTTAAGTGGTGTTCTGGCCGAAACCCCGATGTGAACTTGGTGAAACCACTGAACTGACACCAGATACCAGTTATTATTACCTGTATCTCCACTACAAGAGGACAAGAGCTAATGAAATGTGATGTTTATGTTACTGATACTACTTATGGGGTGCTTGGCCATACCGAGGATGAGGTGGTCGCCGACTATGCTTTGTCAACCCAAGACTGGGCAGTGACTCGGTGAAGCTGCAAAAGTTCCTTATCGCCATCAGCTCCAGTATTTGTTTTTTGGCAAAAACTGTAAGTTTTTGGGGATTTTACCTTTCCTTTTACCTTGCCTTGATATTATACGTAAATGTCACAAAGTAAGTCACTATGTTATTGACTGTTTAGGGGGACTGTCCATTGTTCATCTGAAAAATGTCTCATAGGACCAAAAGCCCATCTGTGCGACAGCCAGTTTTGGCGAAAACATATTCCAATGGCCTCGAAAGTCCATTTAGCTACAGTTGCTAGGTAACGTTAGTTTGTTATGGTTCAAGTGTCAAGTGTTAAATGTTAAATGTCACTCTATACACAATGAGGGTAAAAAACACTGATATCAGATTTGCTGTTTAGATGTAGTGCATTCATTTTTTTTGTTTTAAATGTGTCGTTGGTGAGCTTTCCAACCATAATATCTATGTTTCCAGTCAAGCCAGCCCAATGTAACTGTGGTTTAAAGGAATATCTTAAACATACTTTTTTTTTTTAAATTCCCCGATGGGACACAGGAGAGAAACTCGTGCATTCACACAGGCACAATGGTCTCTTTAATCTTCTAATGACTGACAGAGCATAGACCCTGTGGACAACTTAGGATAAGACAATGCGTGCACACAAGTGTGTGTGTGTGTGTGTGTGTGTGTGTGTGTGTCTGCAGAGGGGGCAGAGGGGTAAACAGGATGGAGTGAAAGAGGCAAACAGTAATCACAAACTGCCACAGGCACTTATCAATAGGCCACCTCAAGAGAATCTCACACACATATACATGCATGTACATACTTGCACACATTTGCACGCACACTTGGTTATATACAAACACGAATGCTGTGCTGACATTCACACAAACACACCTCAGCTGTACACATTAGGCTTCATCAGAGGAGGAACATAGAAAATGGTCCATTTATTTTCAATCTGTTAGTGACATCAACAGGTAAACTGCTGTCTAGTGAAATAATTTACCTTGCTTCCTCGGGCATTCCACTTCACTACTAGTTTCACTTTCAACATTGATGAGTCTCATGTGGAACTGGGGCCATCCGCAATTATCAGTGGAGAACAATGCGTGACAGGGTGAAACAGAGAGATAGAAGGAGGGGAGAATACAAAGACAGCAAGTTTAAAGACACAAATGGGACAAAGACAGGACAAGAATCTACTGCCAACGAGTCAGATAGGTAAATGCAAGGCCATTTTTGATGAAGCATGAAGCACTACAGCAATTTGGATATTTCCTTAAAGCCTCTGGAAACTGGGCTTGAAATCGTAAAAATCCACATACACTGTCAAAGTTGAGTGTCTCCCTGAGCACCAAAAAAAAAAAAAAACATTAAACATGAATACTGAAAAAAACAGCTTATTTCACCATTTAGACCAGGGGGAGTAGAGCGTCATTACCCAAGCCATGCCTCCATTGTAGCTCAGCTCCCTGAATCAAGCTATTACTCTTGACAGACAGACAGACCTCGTTCCACGCTGACAAAGCGCAAGACTCCTAGCTAGAGGAAAAACCTTGTTTTGTACTGTAAGTAAACACAATTGATCCAACAGGGCTGGGTTTTATATTTTTAATATATTCTTGCAAAAAGATGAGATGTCAATCAACAGAGTGTCAGTCTATTGCATGAGGGAACTCACAACATAGTACGGGAAGAAAATTTATAGTGAGACACAAAGAAGAGCCGGGGCGGAGGTGCTGGAATTTACCATCCCAGTTAGCAGATGTTGTTACAAAGTTTCTGCTTTCTGTTCTGTACTGGAAAGGAATGTGGTTGGAGGGTAGTTGGCATAAATCAAGGCCTATGTGAACTGAACAATAAGATATTTCGGAGACAACCTTGTGATACATAATTCTCCTGTCATAAGATGACTGTTATGTGTATCACTGTTCTTTTGACCCAAGGTTAAAGCTTGGCTATTGTAGCACTGTATAAGATAATATAAAGACAGTGAAAGTAAAATTTCCATTACACTAGCTTACCTGAAATGGCTGCACGGGTGGGATGATAGATGTGGCTTTTTTATGAATGGTTTGTGGATTTTCAGTATAACCATGCCCAATCCAAAACAAATATCAGAAAGGTTACACAACATTTAATATTTCAAAGTTGGATTGAAACTAGTTTCTAATACTTGTAGATGCTTTCTAGCATGTCCATGATACCAAAAGAGGCTATTGTAGATTTAGGGTTCAAGAGGCTTTAATTTTGAAACAGCTGAATAATTAATATGCAAATCATTTGTCCAAACAGAGGATATTAGGCGTATACATTGCAAGTAACTGTACAGTATGTGTACATTCATACTTTGTTCTGGATCAACTGACCGCCATCATAGAGAATAATCCAGTGACACCTCAGAAGTAAAATATAACAAATTAGCAAACAAACAACAGCTGTGCAGTCTGTGCGTTCCACATGGCACAATTAAGCACGCAACCGATGCAGTTTCATCTCACTAAAGGATCGAAAGAAAATCAAGTTCTGAACTGGACAGCTGATGGTCTTAGTCACAATAGATGGGGTCTGTTAAAAAATGGCACCTCTGTGATCCCCACGGATGACCAAACAGCTTGGGTGGACTGACTGAATAAACAAGCCCATGAACCTCTTCCACCAAAATCACTGCCAGCGGAAAAGCTGGCCTAACACACACCAGATTGAGGGTAATTTTCTTAAAGGGCTCATATTGCTCAGAAAAAGACCCGGCGCACCAGAAGCCTCTGACCTTCCTGCCAAAATCATCTCAGATCCTCTCACCATATCCATGGGCCTGTATGAATTCATGATAATGCAAACAGTATCTCTCAAACAGAAGCTGGAGGAGGGACAGCAGTGACAGAACTGATCTAACAGGACAGCCACTTTTCCTCACACAACTTCGAAAAAAGAAATCCATTTGGCTTTATAAGCTGAGGTGGTGGATGCGCACTTTGGATTGACTAGACTGCTGAGGACAGACAAACTCAAATTTATCAATGCATGCCATGCAGGGTTCATGTGCTGTGAAACCAGCACCTGGTCTACTGCGCTGTTTGCCAGACACAGTACACCACCAAGACTGGTGGACCAGCCAAGGTAACTGTTGTAAGACTGGGCGGCATACCATGGCACCATTATCCAAGCCATGCAGAGCTACCGGAATGACTGATTCTCACCTGATTTTCTCCAGGAGAGGAGGAATCATAAGACACAAAGATCCACTACAGTCTGACCAAATGTGTGCAAATGTGGCGTATGGCACCATGTGTTCTGAGAAAGCCAATGCCACCCGCTACAGAAAACACAACATAAATGGAATGACCCGATGACTGCAAACAGGAAAAGGGAAAAAAAGTAAAAGGCTCATTTGGGAAGAGACAAACAAGAAGGAAAGAGAAAGGAGAAGGCAAGGAAGAGGGGAAGGAACAGTGATGGATAGAGGGATATAGGTAGAGGATAACAGAGAATAAGATTCAGTATGACAGTGAAGGGGAGACAATGGTTAAAGATAGAAACAAAGAAAAAAAAACAAGACAGGGGGAGAAAGGAGAAAAAGACAAAGAGAAAACAAATCCAAAGAGAGAGATGGAGGATGGGAGGAGGAGAAGAAGGTGTCTGTGCCCTCATCCTGTCGCCTGCTGTTTTAAGTTGGGCTCTGGGTCATTAATCAGACTATCACAGCAAAGTCTGAGGGAATTAGCCATCCGTACAGAATAGGAATTAAACACACACACACACACAGAAACCTGCTCGACACTACTCTTCCTTACATCACACACGCATACACACACAGTTTCACACACATCATCTCTCACACCCACTACCACACAAGCTCTGCACAAGCCTGCCCACACATACTAAGTGCTGCACACACACACACATTTTCTTCATTTTACACATGCTTAGACACACTTAAACAGAAAAGCAAACACATATACAAGCACACAGAACTTATTTTCTAAACAATGCGGTGTGAAGTTAGAGCGCTCTGAGCTTCTGCTCTAGTTCCTTGACCACAGAACAACAGGGAACATTAAGGAAAGAAGTGGGCCTTTACCACAGCAAAAGATAATGCACTCAGTTCCACTGTGCAAATAGGAGAAAATAATGTATGCTTCATTCATACTCGAAACAGTTATAATACAACAGAGTCAAGAGGGTTAATCAAATGGAGTCCATCTTTACTGAGTTTATAGCACCATTGTAGGTATATGCATGAGCTGAAGTTGTTCTACCTTGTCTGCTTATGTTGGCTGAGCCACTAAAACTCTGCAAAGGCTATATGCTCAGCCAGACAGGAGGAGCAACTTCAGCCTCACCCTATCTGACACCAAACCCAGGGATGGCTTCATAAGAAGACTGCAGCAGTCTTCTAACCCTTGCTTGGTGTTCAGGGTCAGTGAGCAGCAGCAGTGCTGTATGTGCCTTGCTGCTGAGCAGGACATTGCTGCCATGTTGAAGGGATGCACTACACTTTAGCCTGCCGCTACTTATAATACTGGAAAACACTATATTTAAATATTTTGTCAGAATTTGAGAACCGGCCATCCCAGTGATAGATTTTGATTAATTTAAGTCCAATCCCTGCATAAAACCATTAAAAAATGGATTAGGATGAGTAAATTGTCCATGAACACACTGCATTAAGGCCAAGTGAGATGGATTCACACAAAATCCATCTCATTGTGAATTTATGGGGACTGTAAGACTAATGCATTGGTTTCAGACAATCAGGAGCAGCTGGTAACAGCAAGACCCAGCACTGTCCACTTGGCCATTTGGAGGAGCCTCTGATCTGATTTAATGAGAAGGGACGAACTGCACTGATCCCCCATGGGCCCCTCAGTTCCCAGCTAAGAGGAGAGCACAGATGTCCCTTTAGAGCTTTTTTACAGGTTCCACAAGGAAACACAAGGGTGCCATTTTTGCTAAATGAAATACATTTCTGCCATGACAGAACCTGGTAACACCACTAAAGAGTCTGCAGCAATGTTCGCCGTTCTGTGAAGCTCTACTTTAGGTACAATGTTCAGTGCTAATATACTGATGTTTACCAGATATGATGTTTACACCATGTTCACTAGTTTGGTGTGTTGACATGCTAACATGCTAAGTACACTTCACACAAAGTACAGCTGAAGCTAAAAGGGAAATTATTAGTAATGCAGTAATGGACAAATTGAAGTTTAAAACTCACAATGGCACTAAAACTAAAAACTTAAGGGAACCCCAAAGTTATTACATCTTGTAGTAGAGATGTTTCACCAAAAAATAACCCACAAATGTCAACCTCATGTTGGCGCTAGAGAAAAAGTCAGCGGATCAACAGCGTCAATAGGGAGTATCGTCTGAGAACCAATGATTTGTTTGTTCAAAATCTTCCCAATCCATCTGGTAGGTGTTGCTGCTGGTGGCACTGAAAGAAATGCAGAGATCCTGCAGATTCATCCCATGTGCATGGACATCTGTACCAACTACACCAATTTCCATGGCGACCCATCAAATACTGTTAAAATATTTCATTCTGTAATAACGTGGTGGGCAAAGCTGGGCCGATTCTGCAGCATCCATTCACATACACATTATAATGCCCATGTGGACTGACATACACAGGGCAACAGAAATGAAATGTAAAGTTTATGAGAATGTATTCAGAAATGGTGATCTGGGTGAGGCAGTTACAAGACACTCTGGGAGGAATCATGGCTCCTCAGCTCTACTTACATTTATTGGTATTCAAAGACCACACTAGACTGCTGAAATCCCAGAGGCTGTAATTCAGCCAAACTGTTGTTGCAGAGGGACTCTTGCTAGATTTATACCCCCAATTCAACAGAACCATATGGACCAAATGACGCCACGCTGCTGTTCTGTCACTTATAGACTGGAGGGATGAGAGGCATCCCCTTCAATGTGGGTCACAGAGAGGGAAATGTTGAGACATAGTACGCTCATTACCTGGTTAGTGATATGTGGTGTATCTACTAGGATGTTAATATGGTCATTATTTTCTGCCCTACATCCCATAATCTTGATGGTAGTTATGTAGGCCAGGGTATTGTCTTTATTTGGAAAATGCATATATAAATTATATTATGAACTTGTTTAATGCTGGTAAATGATGCTTGTCAAAATTATTGTTCACCACCAACTGTTCATTCTGACTAACAAACATTAAATTGTTATCAAGTCTTATCCTAATGGAGCAGTCGCCCTTCATCCCCACAATAGTTTATATTTTATTTTTATTATGACAAGATAATTGATTGTTGTTATGTATGTGGAGAACCTTATGTACTGCGGCCCTTCATTTGAGTTTGATGCTAAATAATGATGCAGTATTGCAAAAACAACTCACTTGCAACTTATTTAATTTAAAATGTGCATTTTAGAATTAAAAAATGTTATTAATTTTGTAGTGAACACATGAAAATCGGGCATATGCATAGGAATAACACAAACTTTAAAGGAACTGGGTGACAGGTTTGTCATAATAAACCTGAGAGATACTCATATACATGTCATGTGTCGTTCCCAGGCACAAGGTGATACTTTACTTCCTGACCACAAATATCTATATCAGGGAGGCTGCTACAGAGGAATTTAGCTGTTTAAGGAAAAAAAAAAGAGCCTGCTGCTCCTGTGCCTCCAATGAGGAAGACGTAGGCAGGGTGCTGTTGCTGACACATGGCTGGGGCTGCTGACTAGCAACCACACATGGTGGGTTAGCCCTTCCAAGATGGAGTCACCGAACTCTGCGTTAAACCGACAGTCTGACAGCATGGGAGGTTATCTTTGTGTTACTCTGACTGGTCTCGGATACCATTCCAGTCTCCAAAGCCTCCTAAAACAACCATGCCTAACACCAGTCTGTTCAACTATTGCAATGACCAGTGTCTATTTTTTTTAACTGACTTGCCTCCATGCACTAACAGAGTAGGGCCAATGGATTAGATTGACATTGGTTTGACAAACCAAATTGAGAAATGATCCAGACCTGTTGTTTGAGGCAAGTACAGATTTTCTGTCTTCCTTCAAAGGGTTAAAACACTTTAACCAGTTTGCAAAATATCTGGTGGAAATCAGGAAGGGTTCCAGCAACATAATGTTCCAGTATTATGCTGAAGCAAACACAGACTCAATACTCAATATCATCACCTTTCCTAGAATAATGGGCTATGTAATTTGTTTTACAAAAATTATGTTTTGCCTTAATCATCTCCTGATGCTCCATGGCCATCTGTAGTAGCCCACATCCTCAGCTGGATAGCTCATGCAGTTCTACCCCTGTAGTATAATGGCCTATGTCAAGAGTGTGACTTAGGCTGTTTCACTTAAGTCAAAAGACAATGTGACATAGGCAATTTTACAAGCTCAATATGATGGCTGCTTCAAGAAGAACGAAAATCTACCTAGCCATGGCTGAATGCTGTTATTTCAAGAAGAACGATGATAAGGGCTCGTACCATTATTGATGTTAGCCACTAGGAAGTTATTTCCATGATAGTCAGGGCTCGTCCATTATTGATGTTACAGTAGGAACTATTGCGTAGTCAGCGGAGCTGTGCACCTGACTTTTGTTTCCCACACAGTTTATTGGAAGGTCACATCCCCAGCATGGGAGCGTTGACATGGAGGGACTAAAACCACCAGAAACTCTGAGCTTGGACTCCGCCAATCTTTCAAGGAAATGAAGACCTGGAGGGATGAGTTTGTTCTTTATGTGGACTTAACCATGGCGTCAGCAGAAGAAAAGAAAAAAAGTGAAACTTTTCAGCTATCTTGTCAGCGAGAGTGGCAGGGACTAGCTATCGTGGTAGATTGTCAGCGATCATCATACAAGAGTGGCAGGGACTACTAGATACGTGGTAGATTGAGAAGTCTGATCATCATTACAACCTGAGCGTTAATGAGACTGAACACTACCGTTTTTTCACGAAGACCCAAAGCTGTGTGACTGAGCTGAAGTGAAGTGGCTGGCCAAGACATGCAACTTTGGGACCTTAAAAGACTCGCTGATTCGCGATTGGATTGTGAGTGGAATTAACAACTGCAATATAAGAGAGAAACTTCTACAGGAGAAAAACATGACGCTGGACACATGCCTACGTTTTGCAGAGCTGCAGAGCTGTCCCGTGAGAACAGTAAGAGCCATAACTTTCTTAAAAACTCTCTAACATTTTGCACAAGCTGTTAACCACCGCCAACGTGAATTTTAGCTAAGCTGTCCCAGCGACTTTTTAAGTTGCCATAAGCTTAACTTTCTTAAAAGCCTACTCTCTAAATTTTGCATTAATTTAGTTCAGTGGTTACTTCGGTTAACCACCGCAACAAGTTATCTTTTATCTAAGCCTAGCGACTTTTTAGTTGTCCATAAGCTTATGGCTTCTCCCTCTCTCTCCTCCTCTCCTCTCTCTTGCTCGGTGTGTCATTTATGAATTGCTCTTTCCTCTCTCCTGGCCTAAAACTCCATTAATTTAGTTCAGTGGTTACTCTTTCTATATGGCTTCTCCCTCTCTCTCCTCCTCTCCTCTGCTCGGTGGTTATCTTAGCTAAGTTATCTTAGCTATATTAGCAATGGCTTAGTTATGGTATTAGCTTAGTTATATGTATGGCTTCTCCCTCTCTCTCCTCCTCTCCCTCTTCTTGCTCGGTGTGTCAGATGTTAGATGTTTAGCTACTCCTCTGCGAGGCTGACAGAGCTTAGCGTAAATGGTAGCTTGTAATAAAGTGCCCAGTCCCCTTGTAATAAATGTAGCTTATATGTAGTTTTGGAGGCTGACAGAGGCAGAAAGTGCTTCATATGTAGCGAGTTAGAGAAGCCAGTCGGCACCAAGTAGCCGGTGCATATGCTAAAGCCTTCCCAGAGCAGTCCCCCGAGTGCAGGGTTACCAGTCAGCAGCACTCCGGGCTAGCTGGCACTCCCCCGGCAGACCCCGAGCAGCCGGGCAGCTGGGTAACTGTTTGAAGGAGGCATAGGAGTGCATAGCTCAAAAAAGAAGTCCACCACGGTTCAGCACCAAGCACTTCAGCTTCACACGACACACCCGCTGACAAACCAACTCTGGTAGTTGGCAGCTCCATAGTCCAAAACGGGAAGTTAGCAGCATCGGGGAACAGTCAGATGCATCCCTGGGCGCCAAAGTGGGCGACATCGAGTCAAATTTAAAACTGCACTGCTGGCAAAGGATAAGCGTAAATATGGTAAAATTGCAATTCATGTCGGCATTAATGACGCCCTGATTACGCCAATCGGAAGTCACTAGAATGAATGTAGAGTCGGTGTGTAAGTTGAATGTTTTCTCTGGACCCCTTCCTAATCTGACCAGTGATGACATGTATAGCCGCATGACGTCATTCCACCGGTGGTTAACGAGGTGGTGTCCGGCAAACGGCGTGGGCTTTATTAATAATTGGCAGCCTTTTTGGGGGAGATCTGGCCTGATTAGGAGAGATGGTATCCATCCCACTTTGGCTGGAGCCGCTCTCCTGTCTAGAAATATAGAAAGTTTTATTAGTCCTAATTCATGACATACCAGAGTTGGGACCAGTAAGCAGAGTTGCAGTCTTACACGCTTCTCTGCGCCTCCATTAGAGCAGCTGCACACCCAATATAGAACAGAAACTGTGTCTGCCCAGCGACCATTTAAACTCTTAAAACCAAAAAGGGGAGTCATTCAGAAAAATCTAATAAAAATTAACACAACCTGCTGTAGCAACTCAGCAACAGCATAATAAGAAAATTGAAGTGTGGCCTCTTAAACATCAGATCTCTAAGGGCCTCTAAGGCTGTTCTGATAAATGATTTGATATCAGACTCTGATATAGACCTATTCTGCCTTACTGAGACCTGGCTAGGTCAGGAAGAATTTGTTAGCCTAAATGAATCCACTCCGCCAGAGTCATTCTAACATTCATGTTCCTCGAGACACTGGACGAGGAGACAAGTGACGAGTTGCAGACATTTTTAATTCAGCCCTATTAATAAATTCTTAGGCCTAAAGAGGGCTACAAGCACATTTGAAAAGCCTTATTATTACTCTTTCATCTCCAGCCTGGAGGAGCACAAAGCCAATACTAGTTGCTGTAGTGTACCGCCCCCCCAGGCCCATACTCTGAATTTTTATCTGAATTTTCAGAGTTCTTGTACCAAATTTAGTCCTTGAAAATGACAAGGTAATTATTGTAGGATGATTTTAATATTCATGTGGACATGGATAGTGACAGTCTATGACAGCATTCATCTCATTATTGGACTCCAATTGGGTTTTCTCAGAGAGTAAATTCTCCAACTCACTGTCACAATCACACCCTTTTCATTACATATGGTATTGAAATTGAGCATTTATAGTCTCCCCCTAAAATCCTATATTATCAGATCACTACTAAGTATTATTTGAATTCCTGTTACAGGACTACGCACCACTAGAAAAATTAGTGTGTTCACTAGATGGTTACCCGATTGTACTAGGACTAAATTTAAGGAAGCAATTCCTGACAGCATTAAAGTCAGTAAGATTTCCTAGTATCTCTGACGACTCTCTCATGTTTATTTGAACTCCTCCCAAATTGACCAACGTGTTAGTAATACCATGGACTCACTCAGAGGCACTCTGGACTCTATTGCTTCCCTAAAAAAAAAAAACATTATAAAACAAAAGAGATTGGCACCATGGTTTAACTCTGCAACTCGCAAGTTAAAACAAACCAACACGACAATTGGAAAGGATATGGTGCTCCACCAAAGAGGACGACTGTGAAAGAGAGTCTCAAAACATATAGGAAAAGCCCTGTGTAATGCCAGAGCAGCCTACTATTCAGCATTAATAGAGGAAAATAAGAACTGCCCTAGGTTTCTTTTCAGCACTGTAGCCAGGCTGATGCAGAGCCATAGCTCCATTGAACCCCTGCATCCCCTTAAGTTTAAGTAGTAATGATTTCATGAGCTTCTTTAATAACAAGATTTTGAATATTAGGGAAAAAATTTGTCAGGATCTGCCCTCGTTAGACTCTGATCTATCTAACTTGCTTTCAGACTCAGGAAATTTAGGAGCAGATACATTAAAACCTTGACAATTGCTTAGACAGTTTTATTCCAATTGGCCTTCCCCGAATTATCCTCCGTTAGTTTCATCATCGAAAGCAACAACTTGTCTCCTAGACCCCTGATCCCAACTACGCTGCTTAAGGAAGTTTTCCCATTTATTGGCACATCATCGCTGCTGCATATTATTAATCTGTCTCTGGTGTCAGGCTTTGTACCCAAGTCTTTTAAAGTAGCTGTAATTAAACCATTGATCAAAAAACCTACACTTGATGCAGATGTGTTAGCCAATTTGTTAGCCAATTACAGACCAATATCCAACCTCCCCATTTTTGTCTAAGATCCTAGAGAAAGCCAGTTGCCAGCCAGTTAGTTTTGTAATTATCTCCAACAGCAATAGTCTTTTTGAAGATTTTCAGTCAGGATTTCAGAGCTCACCATAGCACAGAAACAGCACTTGTGAAAGTCACTAATGACCTGTTGACAGCATCAGATAGAGGGCTTCTGTCTGTCTACTTGTCCTGTTAGACCTCAGTGCTGCCTTTGATACATACAGTTGACCATCACATTCTGTTGCTGAGAATGGAAAAACTGCTTGGCATTAAAGTTAAAGGTCTGCATTAAACTGGTTCAGATCATACTTATCAGATCGGATCAGTCTCAGTTTGTCCATATTAATAATGAATCCTCTGTGCATACTAAAGTCTGTCATGGAGTTCCACAAGGTTCAGTGCTTGGTCCTATTCTATTTATTTTGTTATATGCTGCCCCTTGGCAATATCATCAGGAAGGCACTCCATAGATTTCCATTGTTATGCTGATGACACCCAATTATATTTATCAATGAGAGCCAGACAAAAGTACTGATCAGCTCCTGAAACTCCAGGCCTGCCTTAAAGATATAAAGGCTTGGATGACAAGAAATTTCCTGCTGTTGAACTCAGATAAAACTGAAGTGATCCAATTAACATCGCAAAAATTAGGCACTTTCTGTCCCAAAGCGATGCTGAAAAATTAGTCCATGCATTTGTCTCTTCCAGGCTGGATTATTGTAATTCACTTTTATCAGGCTGCCCTGAACAAGTCGTTAAAGACTCTACAGCTGGTCCAGAATGCCGCTGCTCGGGTGCTGACTAGAACCAGGAAAAGAGACCATATTACTCCAGTACTGGCTTCTCTGCATTGGCTCCCTGTAAAATTTAGAGTGGATTTTAAAACCCTACTCCTCACATATAAGACTCTAAATGGTCTGGCACCATCATATCTTAATGACTTGATAACTCTTTATCATCCAACTAGAGGGCTCCCATGATGCACCGGGCACCTCTCCCTCTTCCTCTGTCTCTGCTTCATCTACTACTACTAGGATTGAAAGTATGTTTCTGTAAGACATGGCAATAAAACAAAGACATTGCAAAATCACAGACAGTGCAAATTGATATGGTAGTAGTGCAAACTGGAGTCAGCTTATAAACTGGTTAAAGTGGTTAAAGTGGTTAATGTGAATACTCTTATGTCCTGTAAAGTGCATGTTACTGCCGGAGCCCCTGGTGTCCTCCCTGTTCTCTCCAGTCTTGCAGGTTCCTCACTGATTCTGGTTGTGGTCCATCTGTCTGAGGTTCACTGGCCTGGTGGGGACATGATCTGTGTCTATGTGTTGTGGAGAGAAGGTTCGAGTGGCCCAGAGCTCCATATGAGGACTTCTAGAGATGCACTTGGACTCATGGACTCCTTTTCCATTACCTGTGCGATACTACCTTCACACATGGAACTAAACCCATGAACTCAGTATATTGATTATGATGTTCTCTGTATATATGTGGCATCTATTGCACGTCTGTCCGTCCCAGGGAGAGGGATCCCTCATCTGTGGCTCTTCCTCAGGTTTCTTACTTTTTCCCATAAAGGTTTTTTTGAAGTTTTTCCTGACCTGGACCGGTTCGAGGGTCACAACTGTACAGATTATAAAGCCCTCCGAGGCAAACAATGTTTCAGTGATTTTGGGCTTTAAATAAATAAATTTGATTTTTTCTTTTTTGAGGTGCATGCGGTGCAGTGTGCAGCACGCCAGGGACTGGCGTGGTGGAATGCAGATCCCACGGGAAAACACATGAGAAAAGCAAAAACAAATGCCCTGCGTACGGTAAGCAGTGCAAAAAGTGCGGAAAGGAGAACCACTTTGCAGTCAAATGTAGAGCATGCCCAGGCCATAGAAAAAAGAAAACAGTACACAATGTTGCAGAAAGTTGCAGCAATGAGTATGAAGAAAGTTTCTGTGTTACTGAAGCAGAAACTGAGAATGTTAACAAAGTGAATGGAAACAAAGAAAACGACACTCAACTGTTTGTGGGGATGCAGCTGGGCAGGGATGTTGTGAAATTCCAAATTGACTGCGGTGCTACCTGTAATATCATCCCAGTCAGCCTGCTTAACCTGGACACAAAACTGGAAGACACAAAGGCTGTACTAGTAATGTACAACAAAAGCAAAATGAGACCACTGGGCCAGTGCAAACTCAAACTAAGAAACCTCAGAAGCCAGAAACTGTACCAGCTAATGTTCCAGGTAGTTGACAAAGGCTGTTTGGTGCCACTGCTTGGCAAGAAAGCAAGTGAGGCCATGAAACTCATAAAGGTACATTATGAGAACATTATGGCCATAGACAGTACTATCATTACAGAGAAGCCCACAAGTGGACGGTGGACAACAGAAAAAATAAAAACAGAGTGTGCCAATGTGTTCACTGGAGACGGCTGTCTGGAGCGAGAATACAGAATAGAGGTTGATAATAATAATACATTTTATTTATATAGCACTTTAAAAAAAACACAAGGTTCACAAAGTTCTTCACAAGCAGGTTAAAAACACACATACAGTGCAAAGTACTTCTACAGGTACTAACCTGTAGAAGTGGGTTTTTAAGAGCCGTTTAAAACAGAGCACAGATTCAGCGCAGATCTAATTGACTGTGGGAGGCTGTTCCAGAGTCGAGGAGCTGCAACCTCAAAGGCACGGTCCTGTCTAGTCTTAAGACTCGAACGAGGTACAGATAGAAGACCTTGGTCTGATGACCAGAGTGGACGGTGGTTAGAGTATGGGATCAGTAGCTCTGATAAATAATTGGGGGCCAGGCCGTGTAACGCCTTGTATGTAATGAGAAGTATCTTGAAGTTAATTCTGAATTTTATTGGAAGCCAATAAAGGGATGCAAGGACTGGGGTGATGTGGGAATGGCAATTAGTGTTAGTCAGAACCCTAGCTGCAGCATTTTGTACTAGTTGGAGACGGGCAAGGAAAAAAATTGAGAGATGCATGTGAAGAGAGAATTACAGTAATCTAAACGAGAAAAGATTAAGGTGTGCACTAAAAGTTCTATGTGTTTCACTGATAGTACAGGTTTAAGTTTTGCAATGTTTATTAACTGGAAGAAGCAGGACTGAGTGAGTCTAATGATGCGAGAATCAAAAGTTGGTCAAATAGGATGTCGAGATTTTTGGCGACAGGCTTGATATGGTTAGCTAGAGGGCCAATATGTTGACTGATTTCTTTGGAGAAACTATCTGGACCAATCACCAGGACTTCAGTTTTTTCAGTATTGAGATGGAGAAAATTTTGGGACATCCAAGTTGAGACAGACATTAGACATTCCTGCAAAGACTTTAGGATGCTGAGGTTATTGGGTTTAACAGAGAAGGTACAGCCTGAGTGTCATCAGCGTAACAATGATATGAAACATCATGAGTGGAGTTAAGCAGGCTGCCTAGAGGTAGCATGTATAGGGAAAAAGAGGATAGGACCAAGAATTGATCCTTGAGGGACCCCACATAGAAGAGGAGCAGAGGAGGACATGTAGTTGTTAATGTTTAATTTAATGTCTATCGAACAAGTAGGAGAAAAATCATTTTAGAGCAGTACCAGTGATTCCGACCCAATTTTGTAGTCTGTCAATGAGAATATTATGGTCAATGGTGTCAAAGGCAGCAGATACAGTGGGGAAAATAAGTATTTGATACACCACCAATTTTGCAAGTTTTCCCACTTACAAAGAATGGAGAGGTCTGTAAGTTTTCATTGTAGGTACACTTCAACTGTGAGAGACAGAATCTAAAAAACACAAAAGTCCAGAAAATCACAATGTATGATTTTTAAATAATTAATTTGTATTTTCAGACAGGCCTGGACATGTGCTGGCTTGAGCAGGGGGACCTTGCGTGCAGTGCAGGATTTTAATCCATGACAATGTGTAGTGTGTTACTAATAGTAACCTTTGAGACTGTGGTCCCAGCTCTCTTCAGGTCATTGACCAGGTCCTCCTCGTGTAGTTCTGGGCTGATTCCTCACCTTTCTCCACAAGGCAAGATCTTGCATGGAGCCCCAGTCCGAGGGAGATTGACAGTCATCAGTTGCTGCCTTCTCACCAAGCTGCTTGCCTATTGTCCTGTAGCCCATCCCAGCCTTGTGCAGTTCTACAATTTTGTCCCTGGTGTTCTTAAACAGCTTTTTGGTCTTGCCCATGGTGGAAAGGTTGGAGTCTGATTGATTGAATGTGTGGACAAGTGTCTTTTATACAGGTAACGAGTTCAAACAGGTAACGAGTGGAGGATATGAGGGCTTCTTAAAGATGAACTAACAGGTCTGTGAGAGCCAGAATTCTTGCTGGTTGGTAGGTGATCAAATACTTATTTCATGCAATAAAATACAAATTAATTATTTAAAAATCATACAATGTGATTTTCTGGATTTTTTTTTCTAGATTCTGTCTCTCACAAGTTGAAGTGTACCTACAATGAAAATTACAGACCTCTCCATTCTTTGTAAGTGGGAAAACTTGCAAAATCGGCGGTGCTTATTTTCCCCACTGTAAATCCAGCAAGATTAGGATGGAGTGTTCACCTTTATCAGCATGCATAAGAATGTCATTTGTGACTTTTAGCAGTGCAGTTTCTGTACTGTGTTTCTGACGGAAGCCTGGATTGGAATTTATCAAAGATGTTGTGTCCTTCCACCACATGGAGAAGTTTATGGGTGACAACTTTTTCCAGGATTTTAGAGATAAATGGGAGTTTGGAAATAGGCCTATAATTAGCTAGGACTGTTGCATCAAGGGAGGATCTTTTCAGGAGGGGAAAAACCCTGGCAATCTTGAAATGATCTGGTATGCAGCCAGAGGAGAGGGATTGATTGATAATAGAAAGAAGGCAGGGGGAAAAATGGTAAGACTGTCAAGATGTCTTTAAGAAATTTAGTCAGGATTAGGGCAGGACGAAGAGCGCATATGGGAAATTGTGTCTAAGAGATCTTGCATGGAACTCGAGGGGGTGAATTCAGACAGCACAACAGGCCGAGTAGCTTCATTGATGTAGTGAGCACCAGAATTAAAATCTGATCTAAGATTGTTGATCTTGATTTTGTCCACAAAGAAATCTAAGAACTTTGTTACAGTCGTCATCAGAGGAGGTGGCAGGAAAACCAGAGTGAGCAGGATTTAGGAGCTGGCTAATAGTATCGAACAGAAATGTAGGGTTATGCTTGTTATTATTGATTAGGCCAGAAAAAAATAAGCAGCTCTCGCATCCTTAATGAGATTGTTGAGTGTAGTTAGTAGTTCCTTCATGTGAAGGTAGTGCACGTGGAGGTTAGATTTCCTCCATCGACACTCAGCTCTTCTAAAATGTGGCATCGAATAGAGTCATTAATCCAGGGGGACACATTGACAACGGGGGACTAATCTGGTTTTGCTTGGGGCGACGGAATCAAGTACTAAGGAGCATCTCTCATTAAACCAGTTAACATAATCCTTGATGTTGGAAGATGTGGGAACTAATCTGGACATGTCAGAGAAAAGAGCTGAAAATCTGGTTGCTGAGCTCTCATTAAAGATGCAAGACTGTAAGGTTTGTTTCTGAGAGGCCACCACCAAATGAAAAACTCTGTCAAAAGTTATACATTTGTGATCAGAGATTAAGTCACACATAAGCAGGGAGTTCAGAGTCAGGCCTGAGAGTAAAAACGAGGTCAAGGGTGTGACGGTGTGACCCGGTTGTGTGTGGGGCCTGAAACATGTTGCACAAAGTTAAATGATTGTAGCTGTCTTTAGAAACTCTGAAGCTAATTAAGTTGAGGCATTGTCAATATGAAAGTGAAAATCACCCACAATAATGATCTTATAAAATTTGAGCACAACAGATGAAAGCAGAGTGGAAAACTCATTCAGAAAATAAGAACAAAGTTTTGGAGGACGGTAGATGACAATACAACACACTGGGGTTGTACACTCAATTTTAAAGGTTAGTAGCTCAAAACTATTGAAAGATCCAATAAGTAAGCGGGACACATTTGAGGTAGCTTTTATAAACCACTGCCATGCCCCCACCACGGCCTGAGGACCATAAATAAAGTTGATGACACTGTGAAGCCTGTGCAGCTGCCAAAGAGACGTGTTCCGGTCGCTATGATGAAACTTAAGGGGATCATCACACCTGTGGAGCGCAGCATCAGCGGGATGGTTGTGGTACCAAAGGAAAACGGGAAACCAAGAGTATGCATCGCATTAAAGCACAGCGACTTCCCATTACCAACCATAGAGGACGTACTCCCGGACCTATCAAAAGCTAAAGTGTTCACAATGTGTGACATCAAAACTGGTTTCTAGCATCTCAAACTGGAATATAAGTCCAATTGTCTGATGACGTTTTCTAACCCGTTTGGTCACTATCGATGTCTCAAGATGAGACACAAGAAGTAAAAACTCAAACTCAACGCAGAAAAGCTCAGACTGAGACAAAAGCAGGCTCCATACATAGGTCACCTTCTAACAGCTGATGGACTAAAGATTGATCCTGAAAAGGTTGCATGCCATCACACAGATGCCAAAACTGAGTGATATAAAAGCAATTCCGAGGATGCTGGGTATGGTAAATTAATCAGCCAAATTCTGCCCACACCAGTGTGAAGTGTTGAGACAATTGACACATAAGGACTGTGAGTGGATCTGGACAACAGACTTGCGGGCTCCTCAGTTTAGCAGTCCAAGGTAGCAAGGTCCATTTCAAACTGTCCTTCTCAGAGGACTCTGCATGGGAACCACTGCCACAGAGGGTGCAGGTGCCAAATGAGCCGATAGCATGGATAAGACTGTCTCCATGTTCTCTGCCAAACAAGGATGTGTTTCATTGACCTCCAGTCTTCATTTGAGCCACTAGCCTGTATATCCAGGCTTTGGCAAAGTACTTAGCTAAAAAGGTCTTCCTAATTATGTCCTGGACAACTCTAACAACTTCTTTATCAGAGCTGCCCCCTGAGGAGATCTTTTCTGGGGTCTTTGGTTGCGGTGTGTTGTGTGATGATTTAGGGACATAAATGATGCCTGCCGAGTCAGAGGAAGTGGTTTCAGTAGCTGAGCTACCTGACTCGATCTTTATCAGGGTCCCTGATTCAATTTTCCTACCTGATGACTGATAGGAGTCTTCTGTGTCTGATGACTCCCCTTCTTCCACAAGGAGTTCTTCTTGGGAGGTCTCCTGACTTTTTCTGTGCCTACATGGTTGAGGTGTGCAGAAAATTTTCATTCTGGCCATGAATGCCTTTAACAAAGCGCACAAATGAGATAGCATTGCATTGAGTCTGCCGGGGGAAGGGATGTGCTGAATTCCTCCAGACTGATCTGCAGTACGCACGCTAGTGGGGAGGGCAGAGTTGAAACCTTCTGCAACCTCCTTTGCAACTAAATCAGATAAATGCTGAGAGCTCACACACAGGACTTCATCATCGATGTTGAGCACCTCAGCAAAACTCTGAGGCAGTGTGTCGCCCAGACTGCTGAGAACATGCTCCTCAGTGATGTTGTCCTGTGTGCTGCTAAAAGCTTTCAACAAAACTTTGGACAGACATAATTATGTCCAGCAGCAGTTCTATTAAAATAACTTCAGTGGCATCATGGGGGGAACCTGCCCTCAACTCTGTCCACTGTTCCGCTGACAGTCTATTAAAAAAGATTCGATCAGTGATAGGATTGTATCTACACTCACCGTTGGTAACGGCACCATGTTCTGTCCATGCTATCCGTCATGTGATTTAGTGTGGGATTAGTTTTCTCGTCCTGTTGTGTAAGTTTTACACCAGCAGATGTGAAGACCAGCTGTGAGGGTAGCTTGAATTCAGTCCTATTTACAAGGTATGTGATGTCATCAGAGGCATTCTTGAACATGATGTCACAGATCAAAGGAAATCTTCCATGATGTCACAGATCTAAGCCCACCCCTAGCAGCTATAGCTTAGCAACCATGGCTTCCTTTCTCAGGTTTCATTTTAATTGCAAAAGTTAAATCAAAATGGCACACAGGCTTTTGGCTTCTTGTGTCCAAAATTTAGGCATCACTGTTTCAAAATAAATGCCCACAAAAAAGGTTTTTCTCTTGATTTAAGGGAAAATTGTCTTTGTGATCTCAACTGTGATTATTGTAAGTAAAAGCCAAATTGAATCTAATTTGCCTGTTTTTTGTTTTTTTTTTGTTTTGTTTTGTTTGTTTACTAAAATATAATCCAGCCATCATTCAGTTTTATTCCAATTTCCAAGCAGCGTTATCTATCATATCTCTCATTGCAGATATGGGGGGAATAAGAGGATAAACTATTAAAAGTAAATTATTAATTAATCCACTGCTTCTCAGGTAGTACGGGTGAGGTACGGTAAGAGGTTTTTGAAATCTATACAACATTTGTATTGTGGACCATTTGCAATAGCACCAGCCATGGAAGAGGGTCTTACCTATAATAATATATATATTTGAAAATAATAAATACTGTCTGTTTTCTTGTGCTATCTCAGTATTTTATATTATTTTATTTTAGTGTATTTTAATGTGCGTGGCTGCAACAGTCCGTTCTCACTAAATCATCTATCTATCTATCTATCTATCTCATCTATCTCATATCTATCTCTATCTATCTATCTATCTATCTATCTGTATCTATCTATCTATCTATCTATCTGTCTATCTATCTATCTATCTGTCTATCTGTCTATCTAAATGTTTTGCAATTTGAATAATGTAGAGTAAGCTTTAAACGCTTTAAAAGCTTTAAATGCAAGATTGTTTCAGAGGTCAGTTATTTTAACTGACATATTTTGGCACAGCAACTTATACATACATGCCTCAGGGTCTTTATGCAGGTCGCTGTCCGGTATCCTCCTGTGTTGCGACCTAAAGAGTCACATCCATAACTATAGTCTATAACATTGTCTCCGTGAACGTCTTACTTTCATGTGACCACCTCTCATATTAGTCATGGACGTCCAACTTCATGTCACCCCATACCCTCTTTATGTGGCTGTCACAGTACACTGCCGCTCCAATGACACGGCGCTGGATGGTGTGTTAAAGTGTGTTATTAATGTTTTCTAATAGTTCTGCTTCATCTGACAAGATACTGACACTACAGCCTGTCTTTGGTCAGACAACAGCACCTCAATGGAGAGAGGTGACAAAACATGGAGTCCCCATCATGCCCTGGGAGGACATTGGCGAGTCAGATGGAGGAGCTGAGGAGAGCCGTGGCCAGACTCTGACCCGCTGCTGTCACGTTCATTTGAGTAGACCATTGCTACGGCATCATTTCATGTGATCAAAATTATGAGGGCTCTTGCTGTTTCCTCAATGTGCTCCTGCGAGTCTGCCAATCACAAATGCGAAAGATTCTGCATTTGAAAGAACGTAAATCTTCAGAGCATCATCTATCTGCATTTGTTGTGGAAGGTAAAATTGTTGACTGTGCTGCTCGAGTGTTAAAATGGGTTAATCATACAAATTGTTTAGATGTTGTTGAAGCACAGTCGTTCCGGAGCCACAAGGGAAAAGAACGCCACTATATTTGATCTTTGTCAGCTATTTAAAGTCACAAAAATAACAATGAGGAGTTTGACATGGGAAATGTACACAAAGGGATGGGGGGAAAGAAAGTATATATGGATTTAAAACAGAAGCAGGAGGAAGTAAATGAGAGGTAAGGGATGTAGAGAGGTGACAAATGAGCGGGTGGGGATTGTTTTTGTGCATACATACATTCACATGCACACACATTCGCACACTGCATCCTTGACCCCAAGGTCTTTGACCAGGAGACTGTCATTGTGACCTATGCAGAATGAAAAAGAAAAAAGAAAAAAAAAACACACACACACACAAATTTGGTCACCAGTCTAAGTAACGCACACGCATTCAAACAAACACAAAACAGCTCCTGTCAAACATGCACACGCTACAATCCCCATAAACGACGTGGCGTGGCGATCATGCCACAAGGTGATGGAGGAGGTCCCTTCTGAAAAGATCGATGCATCTCAGTCAGCTATCTCCATCAAGCCCATCCTTGTTACATCTCAGACACAAGCAATTGCCTCTAGAAAGGCGTGGACACACACACACAGGCGCAGACATGCAGAAACTATTCATCACAAATGGTTGCCAGGGTAATATGGGTCAGCACTCCCTCACGTCTGTCCTCACTTCTGAGAGGCGAAAGGATGGAGAGAGAGAGAGAGAAAAAGAAAGACACAGAAGAGATAGAAATGAGAACAACAAAAGAACAGATGGGATCAAGAAGCAGTGGAGGTGGTGGAGAGCTCTGGCACGGGCTACTTTACCTGAGGACATGACTGCTTTATTTTTTTCCTGGAACACAATGGTTCTCTGGTCACTCAGACCTCATTTCACTGCGACTATAAAGTTATTTTGCTGTAACTGTTTAATGTGTCCCGTTAATATGCTGAGCTGTATTACCTACCTATTAACTACAATGATCAAGATTCACAGAACATTCCCTAAATATCTGTTGTTGTTTTTTTTTTAATTGAACTTTTCAGGCATCCTTAAATTAAGCTACACTGAATTTGAGTCAGTTGGATGGAGCAAGATTTTTCTTCCCTCAACAGAGAAGAATGATGCTGTTTGCAAGCTTAAAGCTTAAAGCAAATAACGTTATAAAACCCACATATGGAGCAAAAGAAGGAGAGGATGCAGAAAAGTAAAGGAGAACGGGAGAACACAGGCCAGATAAAAGAAAAAAACAGATAAATAAGAAGGGTAGGTGTGTATGGACACTGTCACATAGAGAAGAATGAGCAGAATTTACTCAAAAGTCGGTAAGCCAAAAAGAGATTCTGTTTGCGGCTCTAAATCCATTTTCTTAGCCCCACATGCTCTCTCCTGTTTCTCTCCCAGTGGATGTTATTATAAGACAATTATTGGAGCTGTGCAAATCTTTTATGTATTTTCTGTAATCACAGGGTGTGCACAGCAACATTTATGAAAGCGTAAATGAAAACACACACGTACAGAAAGATGTGCATGCATGACAGCTTCTAATTGAGAATAAAAAAAAGAAGAAGCAAACAAAAACACTGTTTTTTTTTTTTCTTGTGCTGTATGTCAGATCATCCTCACATTGGAAATTGCGACCGTTTCCTCGGCTCTGCGAAAGGTGCATTTACCCAATATGTTTAAGTGCTATTAGCTATTAGCTTTAAGTGCTATTAAATACACTGCTTCACTACATGTAGACGCTTGGTGTTCATTCATGGTGAGCAGTTGTCAGTGGTGGCTCATTGAGCTGATCATCACCATGAATTTTTTCTTAGTTCGAAAAGAAAATTCAGACATGGAATGTGCCATAAAATAGTGTCTGGATGCAGAGATGATTGAGGGAACTTTGTAGTCTTTCACTCCAAAGCTGCAATCTTGCATCACTGTCTTGGACTTGAAGTCATTATTTGTCAAGATGTGTAAAATTCCAACACAACAAAAAAATGTTTAACTTAATAAATTATTAAAATGACCATTTGGGAATGCGTCCCTGTGTCTGACAATGAGGGGACTTTGAGGAACACTTTCACTGTAAAATTTTCATTTGTTCATCTGTTATTACTTCATGCTTTCTGTGCGAGGATATAGTACAATTACGTGAAACGCTGTCGGTGGAAAGAGTTGAGTATAATCATACATCTCATCATGTGTCTCATATGAATACTCGGCTGTTTAGGTATCTACGCTGTCAGTGCGTTCATTTCACATTTTGAGATGCCCATTTTCCATTCTTCAGTTGTTGCATTATTAATTGCATCCCCCCTCTCCGCTGATAATGGCACGATCAAGGTGTGCATCTCACTTCCCCGTCTGAAACGAATTAAATTCACAATAGAAATGTGCCGTCATCCTCAATATCCTGCTCGACAAGCAGGCGGGCTGATGGGTGAAATGATTGCAGCCAAACAAGGTGGAAGAGAAAGTTATCCTGGCTTTTTTAATGGGCCGATACTCTGATAGAAAAACACAGGAAGTGCAAATCATTTATCTGTCAAAATAAAAACCTAATTGAGTCAGGTAATGAAATGTTCAACTTAATACAGGATGAGGTGTTTAATTGAACAAAAGCAGTGACTAAGTGGGGGAACATTGTTTTTATGTAATGAAACATCTCGCCTTGCTGGCTTTTTGCCCAACAATCCAAGGTGCTATGTTCAATAATACTAAATGATTGCTGCCACTGCTGCATGGTTATTCAGATAACATCACAAAATTACGCAGACTATCACAAAATCACATAACAGTCAAATAAGTGGACCGACAAGCAATCAGGCTGAAAAACAGCTGCTGCTCAACTGAACACAGAAGCCACAAAATGCTTGAAGGCCACTCCAACTTTTTTGAGAATTTAGATTGACTGGATGTACGTGAATCTGAACAATAGCTGTATCCCACAAGTGGAGCAGTGCCTGTACAAAACTCCAGTCCAATCATTATCTGCAAAAAAAAAAAAAAAAAAAAAAAACAAAAAAAAACTACTTGTCCTTTGTGTTTGCATATCTCTTAAAAAAGCACACCGGAAGATGTTGCCAAGACACATGTATAAGCCACCAATATGAATCATTATTTTTAATCTTTCAGTGATTCTCAAGAACTTTGTTTTGCAGCATGTTGGGTATGCTGTTCAGTGTAGCCCTCCAAAATTTAAATTATTTGAAAAAAAAATGACTTTCTAAATGCTACATTTGCCTTGAACATCATGATTCACTATAAAAAAGTGCACAATGAATATTGATTTTAAAAAAGTTGTTCACTGGGAAATAGATCACACTAAATATTTACTTTATAGATGCCCTAAAATGAAGACAGACAAAATTAAGTTGTATGAATGTCTTGTAGACTGTAAAGGATCACTGATTGACTTCTTGGAGATAAGCTTAAACTACATATGTTTATTTTCATTGCATACTATTATAACATGGAGATTAAAATGAGTTCAATCAGTTATGTAGAAACATGATAAGATTGGATGTGCAGAGTTAGCAGAAAATAACAGATCCCTTCCACCAAATTAGTATTCACCCATGCAACGGTAAAAATAACAATGCTGCTGTGTGAGGTCATACTGAGGATTCCCATCGTTGCTTACGTCAAGAGGCGATTGGGATGGAGTTACTTAAACTGAGAAATCTAACAGTAGGACTTCCCTAATAAGCCAGTATGTCCTTGAACCCCCTGATGCACTGCCATACATCTACAGCCCTCTGAGGGAAACATATGGCTCTTTTGAAGAACATGAGAGATCCGGATTATCATGTGACACTTGTACAGCAACCTCTCTCTCTCTCTCTCTCTCTCTCTCTTTATCCTTGCTCCCGTGTCTGTGTGTGAGTGTGCCTGTTATGGTACAGTGTATGTAAGACAAGTTGCATGTTTAAGTTTAATTTTAAATATGTACTTCCAGGAAATATCGTGCATGTGTGTAAATGTCTTACCAAAGAAAATCTCTGCTGCAGATTGCACTAGTAATATAGTTTATGGACAACTGATAAACCTGCACACATTTCTCACACTGCTATGTCATCTGCTTTGTTATTTATTTCCATCAGAAGTATTTCTGTTTTGTCGGTGCAACAGAAAAAAAAGTCTACTTTTGTAAGTTACCAATCTTACAAGAAATCAAGGACAACTTGAACGCATCATTACTTTTGGTATCTGTGTGGCTGTTTTGTTTTTATTTGGAGAAAAGAAAAGGCTTACTATCTTTCAGGGGATGTATTCACAAAATAACCTGCATACTCTTATGTCCTGTAAAGTGCATGTTACTGCCGGAGCCCCGGTCCTCCTTTGTTCTCTCCAGTCCTTGCAGGTTCCTCACTGATTCTGGTTGTGGTCCATCTGTCTGAGGTTCACTGGCCTGGTGGGGACATGATCTGTGTCTGTGTTGTGGAGAGAAGGTCGAGTGGCCCAGAGCTCCATATGAGGACATCTAGAGATGCACCTGGACTCACGGACTCCTTTTCCATTACCTGTGATACCTTCACACATGGAACTAAACCCATGAACTCAGTATATTGATTATGATGTTCTCTGTATATGTGGCATCTATTGCCCATGAACTCCCATGAACCCATGAACTCTGTTTATCTACAGCTTATTACGACCCATGTTTAACTTCATATATGACTGATGATGATGTTGTCTGTACATGTGGCATCTATTGCACATGTCTGTCCGTCCCAGGGAGAGGGATCCCTTCATCTGTGGCTTTTCCTCAGGTTTCTTCTTTTTCCCATATAAAGGTTTTTTGAAGTTTTTCCTGACCCGGTTCATTGAGGGTCTAAGGACAGAGGGTGTCACATAACTGTACAGATTGTAAAGCCCTCCTGAGGCAAACGATGTTTGTTTGTGATTTTGGGCTTCTAAATAAATAAATTTGATTTTGATTTTTTGATAAGGCTCAGTGTAACCCATTATAAATAATGGATGTAAATTCTTAAATGTAAGAATCTGTAGTCAAACAGTAATTCAGAGAGTTTCGAGGCAGTCAAGAGGACTCCCAAATTATTAAGGATTGGCTAAGTGGGTGCATCTTTTCTTCATTTGCTCATCAGCTGGATGACTCGCACTCCATGATGTACATTTCATGTCCATTGGCACAGACCAGTACAATCCCAGCGCAAATTAGAGGAAAAACCTGAACGCTCGACCATCACAGTGAGGGGGTCTGGTTGCTCTGTTATGCTCTGAGGGTCATTTTGCTGGCATGGTTTGGATCCCTTTGTCCCCTCGTAGGGAAGAGATCACTGCAAATCATTATACAAAGTCGTTCTAAGTGATCATATTTTTTTTTTATATGATGAAACATTTCTTTCCTGATGGGACTGGCCACTTTTTCCTCCATCCACAAGGCACAAGGGGGTCAGTGAATGGTTTGATTAATATGAAAATGATGTGAATCACATGCTAGGGCCTTCACAGTTACCAGATCTTAGACTGACATTTAGACAGGGCTCTCCACCGCCATCATCAAAACAGCTCCAGTAGAGTTCAGGGACTTGGAGAATCAATGCCAGGTTGCACTGAAGCTGTACTGGTGGCACGTAGTTTCCATTAATTTGTCACCTGTCTCTATATCCATGATGAGTGGATTTGTGTGTGTGTGTGTGTGTGTGTGTGTGTGTATATATGTCTAATAAATTCATTTAATTATTGACAAGTGTTTGGAAGATTTCCTTTTTTCATATGGATGAACACACACACACACACACACACACACACAAATCCACTCATCATGGATATAGAGAACAGCAACACCCACAGATGCACAAACACTTACAATAAATCCACTTTCAGCAGAGCCACAAATGGAAATTTTAGGAGCGATCAGCGTTTTGCTGCCTGGCTGAAATAAATGAGGAAGACCATAAATAGTCATGCAGTTCCATCTGAAAGGGTAATTGTTAAGTAATGGTATGCGTTGTGAGCACCACTTTGCTTCTTCCCAGAAGAAGAGGGTTGAAGATGGTGGGGAGGGGGGTTGTAATGTGTTACAGAGTACTGATGGAGCAGCAGTTTTGATGGTAACTATAAGAAAAGAGAGGACTGGCTGACAGATACAGTAGATTCATGGTTACATTAATAAGTGCTTATGGGATAGAGTGAGAGCAAGAGATTGTAGAAGTATTTACAATTTCTGTCCCAACATAGTAATAAAGAACAAGTGAGTGAAAAAGAAGGGAAGCAGAATAAAAAAAATGAAACCAAAAAAGATTTCCTGTTATGTTTGTAGAGCAGCGTAGTTGTCAGATTCATGGCATTCGTCCAAATTCTTATTGAGCATCCTTTAGCTCTGACTGGCTGCAGATTGCATTTAAGGCAGGGTCACAGCATGGTACAGAACCATTCATCTGTGTGTCTTGTACGGACTACTACTGCGTAGGTGGTGAGTTAATGGCTGACGTGCTAGCAAGAAATTACTGCTGAAACACCGTCACAATAGTGTGTTTCTGTTTCCCATTCAAGCAAGGGAGTGTTAAATCACAATGACTGGTGCAACTTTGGACACTCCACCACTCAGGTTCCTTGAAAGACCTGAGTGGCAAAAAACACACCCAAATTCCACAGATTATTGGCTGTCAAATCACAAACAAACTGGAATGACAAAAAAATAGAAAATTCGTACGTGGTGAGTTGTGCCAAGCGGAGCAGGGTTGCTTGGAAAGTTACAATTTATTGGATTTATTGCAGTGGTGCAGGCAAACCCAGGCATTGTGTTGACCGCTTTTTTTAACTGAAAGATGGATGAAAAATGTATCCCTTGTGTTGGTGAATTTCCAGAACTGTACAATAATAAACTGGCCTCATAACAAGACCAGACGAAAAACACATTTGCGTGACGAAATATCAACATGCAATCTACTACGAGCAACACTGGCATTGTGTCGATAGCGACTATAGTTACTATTGTCTGCACCAGCCAATGTAGAACACCCAGTGCAAGCTCCTTGTTTGTTCACTGTAATATGAAAACACCATAACATTGCAAAATATTAGTGGCAGTTACACACCACTCTCTTTCACTTCTCTTTTTTTTCTTTCACTTCCCTTCAAGTTCAGCCCTAGTTTTCTTCTCATGGCCATATTTCCGCTGGCAATTTTACTACAATTGAACCTCAAATCTGTAGCTCCATAGTTAAAAGTCCTCTTATTTCCTGCTTGCTGCTGACTTGCCTCTCATTTTCCATTGCAGGTTCACTCCGGTCCACTCAGGTCCACTCAGACGGCGATTATTTTCAGTCCAGTTTCTTACAAATAAGGTGGGTGCCAATCATATCTGGAAGCAGTTTAGGAGGTCAAAATACTACCTTCATAACCACTCATAATACCCCATAGACTGTCAACCACAACTTTCCCATAATTCTTTAGATAGACAAATGGTGTAGATACTGCGTCTTATTTTATGTCTCCAATATCTAAGATGTTTAAAAAACAGGGAGAGAACATGAGCATTTCACATCATTTCACTTGGGATATCATTTTTTGGGATTCATTTGGCTGTTCTCACCTGATACAAGTGTTTTTCACAATTTTTCCACTCTTCCACTCTCTGTCCTTTACTCTTTTTTTCTAATTTTCTGTCTTTTCCTTCTACCTCTTTATTTCCTATCTTTATCTACCTTTTCCACCCGCCGTGTTCCACTTCTTTGTTCCTGTTTCTCTGGCACATGTCACGTCCTTGTGTGTGACTCACTCAGGGCCACGCACTTCCTAGTGTCAGCAGTTCTCTGGGTAAATAGGGAAACACACGTAGATAACAAAATGTATATTCCTGAGTAAGCACTGACACCTGTATGACGAGCTCTGACTCGAGCATATCCCGTGAGCCTCCACGCATAATGCTAACATACACGCTGTACTTTGCATCCACCCACAAACTATTATGGGCACGCTGGCTGAAAACACTGCTTTTACACCCATTTAAAACCCTGCCTTCTAGAGAGTTAATGAACTATGATGAATGTGCTTTCAGAATTGTTAAGACATTCAGACACCTTATTAATAACTTGTGAACCGGTGTTTTATTTCATTTATACTGTAAGTGCTGTCAAATTGCTTTGTCTTTGTATGTGTTGCTTTGGTAGTAAGTACCACAGTATAATTTTATGACAGTAAATCTTCTTTCGATTAAAATTAGGCTGAGAACCCACTGTGCTGTGGGCCAGTTTTTCCTAAGCCTGCACCTGACAAGTGACACAGCTGTATTTAAATGCAGCTAAAGCACTTCCAATTTGAAACCTGACACTGAAAAACAACAACTTGAACTTCAGCCCAGCTTTCATTCACAACCTGGGGAAAATGCTCCATCAGATGTAGAAATCCTACCGAATGTTGCTTTGCCCTCATCCCAACGCCCCAACAGTGTCAGTCTTTCACTACTAATTATAGCCACTCTTCTGCAACATAAAAAAACTCCTCCAAGTTGGCTCATGCACAAAATTGACTGTATTTTATTTTCAGCCCCTCATGTAGCCTGATTGAATCCTCACTGTGACAAATCTGGGAGCTGCAATGACAGTGATACCTGCACATATCTGATATGACAAACAAATAATATAGAAAGTCAGAGACTGTGCAAAAGTTGAACTCAAGAAATCAATTAAAGGGAAAAGTCAGCACACACGAGTTCACATGTGGATCACACGTGAACATGAAACACAAAGGGAGTTGTTTGCTTTGCAGTTTCAGAGTAAACTTGAAATCACTTTATTTGGCAGCGTGCTGCTTGTTAGCATACTGTCATGTGTGAGCAAAGGTGTTTGCAGTTATTCTGCACCATTATATGCTGCAGCAACACATAATGCAGACAGCATCGAAACGCTGATGCTTCCTTGTTGGACCTTTCACCCATGAACTGTTCAAGCCTTTTCTTCCTCTGTTCAAGTGACTATTTTCATTTGTAGAATGCTTAAAACTTCAATTTCTCCTCAACCAATTACATATAAGTGCAACAAAGCATTAGTGATACTGTATGAAGTTGATAAAAAAAAACACCAAAGAGCACCTTTCTTGTTTTTTTTTTTTTTAGCTTGATGGTTGCTCACAAACAGAATTAGCGCTACTGTGCAGATAGAGAGAAAAAAAAACAAACAAACACACTTCATTTTAGCAACTAAAGCCATTTGGGTTCCATTTTGGGTCACACCCTTGACCTCGTTTTTACTTTCGGCCTGTCTCTGAACTCCCTGCTTATGTGTGACTTAATCTCTGATCACAAATATATAACTTTTGACACTTGTTTTTCATTTGGTGGTGGCCTCTCAGAAACAAACCTTACAGTCTTGCATCTTTAATGAGAGCTCGACAACCAGATTCCCAACTCTCTTCTCCGACATGTCCATATTAGTTCCCACATCTTCCCACATCTTCCAACATCAACGATTACGTTAACTGGTTCAATGAGACATGCTACTTAGTACTTGATTCCGTTGCCCCAAGCAAAACCAGATTAGCCCCTGTTGTCAATGTGTCCCCCTGGATTAATGACTCTATTCGATGCCCCAAACAACATTTTAGAAGAGTTGAGCGTCGATGGAGGATGCTCCACGTGCACCACGTGCACTACTTTCACATGAAGGAACTACTAACTGCACTCAACAATCTCATTAAGGATGCGAGAGCTGCTTATTTTTCTGGCCTAATCAATAATAACAAGCATAACCCTAAATTTCTGTTCGGTACCATTAGCCAGCTCCTAAATCCTGCTCACTCAGGTTTTCCTGCCACCTCCTCTGATGACTGTAACAAGTTCTTAGATTTCTTTGTGGACAAATTCAACAATCTTAGATCAGATTTTAACTCTGGAGCTCACTACATCAATGAAGCCTACTCGGCCTGTTGTGCTGTCTGAATTCACCCCAATTTCCATGCAAGATCTCTTAGACACAATTTCCCATATGTGCTCTTCGTCATGCCTTGGTAATATAATCCCGACTAAATTTCTTAAAGACATCCTGCCAGTCATTTTCCCCCTGCCTTCTGTCCATTGTCAATCAATCCCTCTCCTCTGGCTGCGTACCAGAACATTTCAAGATTGCCAGGGTTTTTCCCCTCCTCAAAAGATCCTCCCTAGATGCAACAGTCCTAGCTAATTATAGGCCTATTTCCAAAATTCCATTTATCTCTAAAATCCCTGGAAAAAGTTGTCACCCATAAACTTCTCCATGTGGTGGAAGGACACAACATCTTTGATAAATTCCAATCCGGCTTCCGTCAGAAACACAGTACAGAAACTGCACTGCTAAAAGTCACAAATGACATTCTTATGCATGCTGATAAAGGTGAACACTCCATCCTAATCTTGCTGGATTTATCTGCTGCCTTTGACACCATTGACCATAATATTCTCATTGACAGACTACAAAATTGGGTCAGAATCACTGGTACTGCTCTAAACTTCCTCCTACTTGTCCGATAGACAGTTCACTGTTCACATTAACAACTACATGTCCTCCTCTGCTCTAAACTCTTGGTCCTATCCTCTTTTCCCTATACATGCTACCTCTAGGCAGCCTGCTTAACTCCACTCATGATGTTTCATATCATTGTTACACGCTGATGACACTCAGCTGTACCTCTCTGTTAAACCCAATAACCTCAGCAACGTCTTTGCAGGACTGCCTGATGTCTGTCTCAACTTGGATGTCCCAAAATTTTCTCCATCTCAATACTGAAAAAACTGAAGTCCTGGTGATCGGTCCAGATAGTTTCTCCAAAGAAATCAGTCAACATATTGGCCTCTCTAGCTAACCATATCAAGCCTGTCGCCAAAAATCTCAGCATCCTATTTGACCAACACCTGACTTTTGATTCTCGCGTCACTAGACTCACTCAGTCCTGCTTCTTCCAGTTAATAAACATTGCAAAACTTAAACCTGTACTATCAGTGAAACACATAGAACTTTTAGTGCACACCTTAATCTTTTCTTGTTTCAGATTACTGTAATTCTCTCTTCACATGCATCTCTCAGTCTCCAACTAGTACAAAATGCTGCAGCTAGGGCTAATGATGGAATAATGGAATTTGCCATTCCCACATCACCCCAGTCCTTGCATCCCATTATTGGTTTCCACTAAAATTCAGAATTAACTTCAAGATACTTCTCATTACATACAAGGCCTTACACGGCCTGGCCCCCTGATTATTTATCAGAGCTACTGATCCCATACTCTAGCCACCGTCCACTCTGGTCATCAGACCAAGGTCTTCTATCTGTACCCCTGTTCCAGTCTTGAGACTAGAGGGGACCGTGCCTTTGAGGTTGCAGCTCCTCGACTTCTGGAACAGCCTCCCACAGTCAATTAGATCCGCTTAATCTGTGCTCTGTTTTAAACGGCTCTTAAAAACCCACTTCTACAGGTTAGCCTTCCCATCGACTCCCTTCCTTTACTACTTCATTTCCGTCACTGGGATCTTGATTATATGACTTTCTTTTTTGTGTATTTGTGTGTATGTTGTTTGTATGTCTTTTGTGTGTTGACTTTTGCACTGTATGTGTGTTTTTAACCTGCTCTGTGAAGCACTTTGTAACCTTGTGTTTTTTTTAAAGTGCTATATAAATAAAATGTATTATTATTATTATTATTATTATATTATTATTATTTTCCCCTCGTGTTTGCATTGGGGTTCTTCCATGTGCTCTGGTTTATCCAAACCAAAAGATTGCAGGCACACACCTGTCACTGTCCTCGACAGAAGTTTAGCTTCCACTTCAGTTTAATCCCATGGAATAAAGCTGGTATTAACAGATATACTGCAAAAACACAGTGAAACAACACACATACTGCATTCTGTCATGACAGGCCTCTGTCTACTCAAGTCAAGATATAACTGAGATTAGTTGTTTCATAGGGCATACGGAACATCCTGTACCGTGTGGGACAAATGCAGTCCCATACACCGAATCTTATGAAATTCTGAAATGTCCTTCAAAGCAGCCGGAGATAAATCGCCAAAAAGGGATTACAGCCCATCAGTGACATAAGCTTAGTGCCCATAGCAGCGAGCCTCACATTTTAACAGCCCACAGATTCTTAATGTGTCATAGATTATTAAATAAATCTGAAGTATTTTTAGAATATTTTCACGGGAAGGATAAAAATCAGTACATTTCAAATTCCAGTGACAGCCCCAAAATACACCTGGAGAAAGATGAAGACAAGATGAACATCATGGTCAGGTCACATCTTGTGTAGCAACTGAAAATGCTGCTGTCTGTCATTGCTGCTGGAAACTTATATTTGGCTTGGGTCAGGGAACAGCTGACAAGATAGCTCTGCTTTGAACAAAACCTCTAAAAATGATATTCCGACCTGTTAACTGGATGATGTATGCTTTCAGGAACGCGCACAAGTAACATGCACATTTGAATAAAACAACAGAATAAAGGGATGCCGCTGTAAAGCCATGACGACATGTGCTATACACATTCTGCTGTGGAAAAAAAAACAACCAAAAAACAGATGTGACATATTTACTGTAACATATTTATGCATATTTACAGGCGCTGATGTCTGTCACAACAGTTCTTCTACTCTTTTGTTTGTGGATGCGTCTCTTGCGAGGCTGAAACAACACTGACGTAAAAATGAATCCTTGCATTCATTTGTTTGCACAGATATCTGAACATCTGTACTTTAACCCTTGAGCTAACATGGTTTGCTTGACACAGTATCAGTGCCACTATATGCCCTCGTGCAGACACTGATAAGTATATTTGTCCAGCGACTGAACCAGAATAACCAGAATAACCAGGCCATAAGAAAATATTCTGTGACCTCCTTTCCAGGATGAAATATTTTACAGATGTATACACCAATAAGCTTTTGGGAGAGGAAAAAAAAAATCTCCTTTTTTCTTTTCTCCTGTTTGTGCGAAATATGAAAAGACCATTAGATCAGCGATGTGTAACTGTGACTATAAGCCCTTATCTTTGTTTACTTCACCCTGTGAGACTGATCCATATCAATCCCTCCCACACCCAACAATCCCACCATCCTGAACCAGATATCGACAAATGGATTGTGAGTCGCCGTGCTATTAAAGTTGAATGTTGTTGCAGATGCACGGTTCCAAGTACACAACTAAATCTGGCGTTCTGGAGCTGGATTTACCCCTAAAATCTGATTTTAACCCTGTTTGACCTCGATTCCGATGGTGTTTTGCCATGTTGAGCTGATGATGTGAAAACCACGTCTGTGTCACGATGAGTGTTGAAATCAGATTTGTCTGGTTGCTCATGTCTAAATCCAGCCTGGAGCTGTTATGGGCTTCCTACTCCGGTCACCCCAGTGTCCAATTATACTCCTACCAGCGCTAATACTGCTACAGAGGAGAGCAGAGAGCAGGCAAAGAGTGGGTTAGTGGGAGAGAAGTCCAGTATGGTCTGTTGAAAATATTTGGATGTGGGGGTGATGGAGGGTGACCTAGTTTGCTGTTTGTTTGTGTGCAGTGTGTGGAGGGGGTGATCCGGGCCTGTGTGATGCATGCAGACTTATGTACTTGATATACAAAACAAATTAAGTCTAATACAAATGCACGGCAATAAATGCTGCATGGGAATTGTAATGTTCGATTTATAAGGTTACAAAGTTGGAAAGTGTTTTAAAGAGTATTAAGTCGTGCGGTTGAATTGTTGGGAGAGCGATCAACGTGCCCATTTGTATCTTGAAGACCATGAAGATAGTGAGCTGATTTGAAAAATGGCAGATAATAGTAGTTAGTGAACTTTCTGGGTGAGATTTTGTCACGCAGACTGTATTCGTTTTCGGTAGATGTGCACCATGAACAATTGTTGGCAGTGGCAATTGAGTGTATGCATGTGCAGAAATGCCATCTGCTTGCAGGCCTAAGCAGAGAATCAATGTACCACTGGGCCTGAAAGCTTAGGATGCCCTCCTTGATTGCCAGAGGGAGGCCGGTCTGTGCTGCACAGGATGAACACCGGATCAGCTGTGATCAGTGGCTGCGGAGCCGCGAAGCCTGGTTGATGCAACATTGGCACCAGAACTGTGTGGCTTTCTATTGATGTAATTATACTGCAATAGTATCTGATATAGAAGATGATATTCCCACTGTTATCATGCGACAATCGTAATTAGTTTAGACGGGCACTGTAAGTCTGGTAAGAGCATTTTACAAGCAATTATTAATCAGGTTGGAAAAAGGTTCAGAGCGTGAACAAGTTACAGGCTGAATTGTTTGAGAACACTATTCAGGTCATTTTCCTCAGTACCCTCGCGCGTGTACACACACGTAAGCTCCGAGCTACTCAGATTAATTCTGTCACACCTTTGTTGTGAAGACGCATACTTGCGCTCTCCCGGCCCAAGCTTGTACACTCACCCACAGGTTTAATCTCCTGCAGAACGATTTCACACCCTGATGGGTCACTTTCGTCCTCTCTTTCTTTTGCTTGCATCACTTCCTCACTCACTCGCTGTCACTCTGTCACTCGCTCGAAACATCAGCTGCGCTCTCCAATTTCTGACCGGACAAAGACTAATTCTTCTACACGAAGCTTCTCCATCTCTTTCTTTCTCACACACAAAGGCATCCCTTCTCTCACTCCATCCTCTAGTTGCTGTCACTGTGCTCATGCATATTCATGTACAGCCCCGCGGCTGATTATCACTGTTTATTGCACTGCCAAAACTCTTTCTCCTTCTGTCTCAGTCAGAGAGCAATGCAAACAAAGCTGAAACATGCACACACAAACACTGACAAGGCCGAGAACAGTCATAAAAGCAGTACTTCAAAATGACCGGAGATGAGCCTTTGTACCATGATAGTGTGGAAGATGAGCTGTTGAGAAGCAATATTTCTATATTCTTTTACACCAAGATCCCTATAATAAAAAAGGTGTAATGCAATCCATCCCTAAATATTGAAGTTTAAATGTTCAAAAAACCCTCTACCTCTATTACTGTCATCACCACCACTGATAAAATAAGACAATGTTCTTACACCTAAAAGACAAAATTATGTTTTGAAGAAATTACAATTTCAAAATATCTCTATTTATCCAATTATGAACAAGGGAATTACACATTACGTGAATCTCCTGTGTAATGTAGACTACACACTCGTACAGTACAGTAATAGGACATGTCTTCTTTTAATGTCCAGATATTAAAAAGACTTCCCCAAACAACCGTAGCAGGAAAAATAAAAATGATTCGCTGTAGGCAGAGCCCAGCAGCATGAGTCACACTGTTGATTCTTTTTCTACAACAACCTTTTTTTTTTTTTTCATGTCTCCAACAATAGCACCATTTCACAGTGACCTTAGTTGTTCTCTGAGCCTCCGCCTCCCTCTTGTCTCTCTCATTTTTGACTGGATGATCATGTAAATGACTCTTACCTTTCATCCCAGGTCACTGTGTGGGTGGGGGAGGGGGGGTTTCATAGGAACTACCTTTACAATATGATTCACCTCAACACTAGCTCAACTACTAGTGGGGCTACCCCACCGTGGTATTGTGCATTTATTCCCGTCTCCAGTTAGCATACAATGCAAGCGCTGCTACATACATCACGTGAATTCATGCAGAGAAAGTGTGTCACACATGGTCTCACATTTCTAGTGAACGTTTATTTTTTTTTTTTTTTTTTTTTTTTTTTTGTAAATGAACACCATTCTCTGGCAGAAAACTGCTTTGTCACTGATTTCATGACCTACAATGAATGTAACTTGATTGCAGGTGCAACAGACCATTGTGTTGTTAAATGAGTTGTGACCTGTCTCGCAGTTGCATTCTTTATTGCTCGCTCCCTCTCTCGCGAAGCTCGTTCCACCCCGGACTGCTTGCTGTGAGGCCTTATGCTCAGGTTGGTCTGCCATGAAGACTTAATATTCAAAAGGTTTGCCACTGTGATATATCAGTGATCACATACCTGCACGTACACACACACACACAGCGCAGTAAACTGTCTGTCCTGACAGAGATAATGAGATCGAATGGAATCGTAAATGGGCACGGACAAAGGGATGTAGTGGAAAGTGGAGAAAAAAAAACTGGATAGATTTTTGGTTGATAGATAGATATTCAACCTGCAAAAGAGAATTTACTCTTCTTTGGCCTCCAGTTCTCATCCAATCTCTCACCGCTACACATCCCTCATCTCCTCATTCACTCTGTCGCTCTCCATTTCTCTCCCTATCCTGTTTGCACTCATTCCTCTCCAGCACTGTTTCCGGCAGACTGATGCACATCAGGGTGGGCGAACGACAGGGAACACAAGCTGAATTCACGTCCGCAGGAACCTGAATCACTTCTAATTACCGAGAATCAACTAACCAATAAACGGAGGTTGGTTAAGACACATAAACCAAACTACTAACCAAACTATAAACTAAACTACTGCTGACTTGTTAATTTACATTATAAAAAGCTGATGGTGAAATGATATGCAGAAGGTTTTAAGCTCTGCTTTCAGACACTTCAGTGGTATGTGCTTCTCTAGTCACAGCAAAACTAAGGTGCAGAGTGGAAAAAAAAAAAAGAAGCTTCTCCTTGCAATTTTATTTTTGTCTGTGGAACAAGGCGGCCAGATCTGTGAGAGAAACAAACAACGCAATCTTTCAAAAGAAGCCCAAAACAGCGAACTTGGAATGTGACAAAACATGAATCACTTTTTGGAATTAATTGTAGCCTTATTTTAATTGTTCGACATGCAGGGCAGTCACTTTAGGTTGTTCCACTGCATGTAACACTGAGATGTAATACCCCTTTAAATATGAAAGTCTCAATTATATAAAGAAACGTAACACCAGTAATTACATGGGATGCTAATTACATGAACCAGTCCGAGCTGATGGTCTATTCAATAATCACTGTGGTGCCATTCACAGTGACGGAGAAACTGACGTTCCCCTCGTCGGAGAACCTGTCCCGGAGCCTGCACGCATCAGTATGCATCGCGTGGGCGGCTGTCAACAGTGAACGCTTCAACCAGCCTAGCTTTGGGAGTGGGCGTATATATCTGACTGTTAGCCTAAGCTCCTTATGTCTGCCTAGTAAACTCGAGTGTTTCTGCTTCCCTGACAATTTTCCAGAAACAATAGGCAGCGCACGTATCAGCCAGTAACCACCGCGGGTCTCGCTGTCATCCAGTCGGTATGGTATGTAAATAATAAAAGCGTTGCTGCATCACCAAAAGTGCACAGCTGTGGTTGTGTCTTTTTTTTTTTTTTCTCTTTGACACGATACGAGTCTCGAACAGTGGCTGCTTCTGATTAGTTATTTGTGAAACGTGGGGATGTTTCATGACCCAGAGGTGGCGGGTATCTTTGCAGCAAGTATCTCACACTATAGTCTCAATCAATCTGCATCAAGTATATAAAGTATGAAGTAAATAATAAGTAAATCAAGTATATATAAAATGTATTATGAAGACTTCACAAACATACTTGTCGCTGGACTCGTGCTGGATCACATTATTGTCCACACCTCAGCAGCTACAAATCCTTACCTTGAATTACGATTTAGTCATGAATCAAAACACTTAACGCCGGCTCTGCTCGTTACGCTAGTGATGTTCCATCGGGGTATTTACGTGAACGCTTCTGTTTTGTGACATACGGCGTTAATTAAAATCTCCATCAAAAACAAAGACAAAGGCTGGCTGAAGAGGAGTAAACAATTATTAGATATTAAGCATAGTATAATCAGTGTGTAATACGTACTGTTATCTGGTGTCGACGCTAAACCTGGATAGTTATGTTCATTAGTGTGCTCTGTGCGATTGTGTCCGGGGAGATTATGGTAGCTCTTTTCTGCTAATATAAGATGACACCCACACTCCAAGCCTCTCATATTGCTGTGTGAGTCATATTGTCCTTGCTATTTCTGTCTCAGCAGTGTGGTTTTGTATTTGTGTGTGTGTGCGTGACTGAGCGTGTGTGCGTGAGCCAAAAGTTGCACTTTAGAGTATCTGGCTCCGATTCATCCCCGTGTCTTCTTCGAAAGCATCTCTCCATATACTAACATGTAGGACTGTGCAGAGTTTATTCTGTGAACACGATCAAAATGATGAAAAACAAAAAAAAGGCTGTGTCTGTGTGTAGGATGCCTTCGGGTGCTGGTATAAAGTGCTGGATTCTATTGAATTTACTGCACATTAACAACCATACCCAGAAATAAATAAGAACCCATCCACTGACTTGAGAGTCTGAAGTTAGAGATTCACACAGCACACTGCAGTGCAGCTGTCTTGAACGGGATGTTGCATGTAAAAGCATTGTACTAAAAGATAGTAGATGTAGAAGTAGAAACGGCAAACTCACCATTCTTAATACGAGCAGAGGAGAGGAAGGCATAGTGCTAAATATTTGAAATGCCATATTCACTTCTCTTTGCTTTAATGAAATAGATGAAACAGTAGGGTCTCCAACTGCTTTATAAATAATGGCATTGATATGTGCACATATCTGAAACAAAAACAACATCTGCACCTAAATTGTTGCTCACCCCAGTCACAAACACACAAACTTTACTTCTTTCTCACTTCTTTACTTTTTTTTTTTTTTTAAATAAAGCTCTGATGTACAGGCACACTACAAGCAAACATAAAAATTGCTTACATGCATACACTGTTTGCCAGGTTGCCAGGAGTGAGCGCCTGAGATATTAAAAAAAAAAAAAAAAAAAAGAAAAAAGATTTGGTTGAGTGGCAGACAGTAAAAAGGATGTAAAGAGAGATAGTGAGGAAGAACATGAGAAAACGTGGGCGTGAAACAGGGAGAGAGACATACTCACAGAGGTTGGAGGTAAGAACAGATGGAGTGACAAAACGGAGCGGGGTTAAAGTCATGATGTCAAAGATTTTGATTTTTTGTTGCCTTTCTCAGAATCTCTAAAAATAATCTGTAATTGCATGTGTTTTCTTTTTACATTACATAGGCTCAGTCACCATTGTGTTGCATCAATTGGCATTAGATACAAAGACAACAAAGGACGGCATGGAAAAAGGTCAAGGGGAAATAAGAGAGGGTGTTGAGGTCAAGAACGAAGAAAAATCCAACAGCATGACGTGGAGCACTGATTGCTGAAGAGCAACAATAGAGACAACTGGCCTGAGATTGCCTGTGGAAATGAGATGGCTGAAGGACGTCGGATATTACAGTGGTGAATGGTCTCAGCGTGAACAAGAAGTTAAAGTATGAGTTCATTAATGTGCGTATACGCCAAACACGGGGAAGAAAAGCAGTCATAAAAAGAATTTAAAAAAAGACCAAGAAAGTGGTTAGGGCAAAGGGGGTGGCTTAGTTGGAGAGATGTAATGTGTTTGTGGGGAAAAAAAAAAAAGATTGACTCAATGGGGGCAATTATCCTAAGACAAAAGTGCTGATGTTCTCTGCTTTGCTTCCTAAAATATGCGTCCTTAATTTTCATCATCATCTATGGGAAAAGGCGTGTGTTTTTTTTTTTCCTGTATGTGTGTATGTGTGAGAGAGAGAGAGCGAGTGAAAGGGCTGTAAAAATATGTTGGAGAGGTAGGTGACATCGTGAAGAGCTGAGCCCGGAGCATTCTCATTTCTTCTCTCCCTTAGTTTTTTTTCTGCCATGTCACTTTTACCACTCCTTCTCTTGTCAGTCAGTTGCTTTGTTACTCACATCAGTCAGTTGACAGATGAAGAAAAAAAAAAAAAGGTACTCATTTACAGTCATTTCTGCTGCTGTTGAGCAGAGCGGAGGAGTCACACTGTGCAAAGTGTTGTGCACATTCTCTCTTCACCCCTCCCCCCAAGTCAGCCAGGGCTCTTTGCTCGATCTACTCAACCAGCTAGCCGGAGTTACAGCTACGCGACGGAGCACCAGCGGGTAAGTATGTCAGTCTGTCATCTCGTCTGTCAGTCAGTCAGTTTGTCCATATTCTCATCTCTCTTTCTGTCTTTTCGGCTTGTACAGAACTGCAACAAAGCAGAAAGAACACTACAGCCCGCACAATCTACTGGTAAAGTGCTGGGGCTCAAATTGCCATTTACTTTCGTAGTCCCCGGAGATTGGGTTTTTAGCCTTGTGTTCAAGAGTGCAAGAGCTGGAAGAGTGCTTGGAATGGAAAAGCAATTACTGGCCCTCATGACTGTGGTAAGTATAATACTGACGGGGAACCAAATGCTGCTATGGATTCCTCCGGCCAAATTCACAAAGGTTCTCTGCATATTGATTTAAGGCACTGATGAGTGTAGCTTCACCATATACTGCATACTCAGATGTTTGTGTGAGCCAGTCAGGGTCGAGCTTCTGCCTACTCATTCAGCGTAACTGGCGCGGTGGCACTGGACACTAGTGTGAGCCTCCGTGGACAGAGAGGATATATCAACAATCATATATCAGCAAAAGTTCCCTATAGGGTACTAAGCCTGTCTGCCGTTTCCGCATCTCTAAACTTGGTGTCGAGACATCTGGCACTTCTAGGTCACCCCATGCAGAGGTTTCAAAGCTATATCAGGAAATAATACATGACAAGGTGAGAGCTTTGCATTCTGTCACTCCATCTACCACTACAGCACACTGATCTAATCATACTTAAAGTACATATACTCAGTGGCAACAGTGATGCACAGTGTAAGTGTTTGAATCATCATTTTATTCATATTTGAAATGCTATACATGTGCCCTTTTCAATTGTTTCTTTTTCCCTTGCCGTAATCATAGAGAATGCACTCATTAACCCAAACATGCATTATTTTTTTTGCAGTTATCCTACACATACAAAAATAATTAATATGATTATAATATAATTTAGTATACATTTCCTCATAATGAATTAAATTCCAATATTTTAAATATCCACAATATGTATGAATTGTTCATTTAATACAAGTGAGACCATGGTTATGGTGTACAATAGCAACGATAGGTTGCCATTGACTTTGAGGCAAATGTCATGCAATTCGAAAATATCCCAAGCGATATAAAAGGAATAAAAAGAACACTGTCTGAATTGAAAGAAAGCTAGAACATGAGAGAGAGAGAGAGAGAGCAGTGGAGGGCGAGGGGACTTGGCAGCGGATGGTGTTAAGTTGTGACTCTGGGCAGTGCCCAAACACTCACTGTGTGTGGGAGTAGTGAGCGTGGGGTTGGCCCTAAGGGTGGGCCCGAGGTGGGCTGGGGTCAGTACTCTCATATCCCATTGGAGGAGACAAGGTACTTTCTGCCAGTACTCAGCGTTGCTCAAGGCAATGGCGTCATTCACAGAGGGGAGCGCCTCACGCTGGTATATACGGCAGTTTTTATACGTGCGTGAGTGTGTGTGAGTGAGTGAGTGTAGACTATGAAGGTTAAAGGACAAGCAGTGCTGAAACTTAACACACTGTTTCAGTGCAGGTTATTGCCTGTGTCTTCATAATGACATATTAGTTTCATTAAACGTTTTTTTTTTAAAACTCATTAACACTGAAATGCAAAGGATATGAGAGAACTACCCCAACATGACATGGTGAATGGGGAGAACATCGTCATCTTAAGTTAGTTAAAGCTGTATGTGCACTTTTGTTTGATTCCTTTGTTGCATGCAGCACAGTAAATTGATTCAACCACACCACTGACCTGAAACGCTGCAAAACATCCATTACACAGTTGGGTCTTTAAGCCAAGCGATATCTTACAGGTACAAAACACATTCTGGCCACGTCAATAGTTTCCATAATGCATGACTTTCCAACTACTATTGAATGCATTGCCTCACTCTTAACCTAGGGCCCTATTTAAATATCTTTAACATGTGCTCCTGCTTAATTTTTATAAATGAACTCTAATTTGTTGCAAATTTGTACACATGCTTTGGTACTTGCTGTATAAAATCATTAATGCCCTTGAGGAAGCCCTTCAGAGAAACTGGTTTTATATTTCTGATGGAATTTTTAATGGAATTTTTTGTTTGTAAAAATAATTTTTTTTCAGCTATATATATATATATATATATATATATATATATATATATATACACACACACACATATATACACACACACACACAAACACACACACACACACACACATATATATATATATATATATATATTCTGTCAGAGTAGAGTGCCCTCTTATACATGCATTAGGGCAAGGTTCTGCCTTCCTGATTGCACTGTAACATCTCCACCCATGTCACTTCCACACAAACACACATTACATTAAAGCACAAACACTGACATACATTTGCCCTTGAATGTCATTTAAAGCACTTAATCTCTTCAGTGCGTAAAAGCATAAAGTCTTTGTTATGATGTCTGCGCTGTCACTCTGTCGTAGCATATCGAATTACAAAGATCCCGGCAACAGTTAATGTCTTTGATTCTTCATGTTTGACCTTTTGCTATCATTTTTTATGCAGGCAAATTATTGTTATTCCGTCCTTATTTAACCTTAAAGGCACAGACCGTGATTCAAATATAAACCCATCCGTGAAAAATCCCAATGTGACCTGCTATCACGCAGACTGAAATAGTTGGCTTTCATCCATTCAGTTCAAACTATTAAAGCAATTTAACTTAGTCAATGTACATACAGATCATTTCTACTGTCACAAAATGCTATTTGACCTTTTAAGCACCAGTGGGCTAAACAGGTCTGACTTTGTTCTATTTTCCACAGAATTTCCTCTCTAATGGCACACCATAGTCTTACTAATTCATTTTAACATCCCCACGCACTGATGACGACTTTGTCAGAACACATTTCCAATTAGTGCCCCCAGACCAAATGTGCGACTGCCAGCTCAGGGGAGAGCAAATCTTATCATTATGACACAGATGACTAGACTAGTCTCCTAGTCCTCCCATCTTCACCAGCCCTGTCCATGGTGGAGGTGGGAGTACGACCACAGGGACGTGCTCCTGCTCCTCCTCACTGGCCATGCTACTACTCCCACTGAACGGCAAGGAGACATCTGTCAGCTGACACTTTCTTCTGCTTCCAGTGGCTGCATGAGGACATTCCCAGGAGGTGGAAGCAGGACCACCGATAGCAAGGCCAAAGATGGTTATGAGAGCTTCCGTAGCCTATGCCCTACACCTGGCCATCACTCCTCTCACAGAACATGCTCAGTTTCCAGTTCATTAGGTACACCAAGTTCAAACTAATGCAAAGTGCAGCCTCCAAAATGATCACATAGTTTTACAGTTTAGTATTATTATTGCAGGACTATAACTCTTAATACTAAAGTGGATGTACCTTATAAACTCGCAACCACACCTGATCACCACACCATTTTGCAGTCTCTGCCCTTACGACTTCATTTATTCATTCATTAAATCAGGAACATGTCGAACCATGACGATAATTACAATCTTAGTGCCACCTCATTAAACCTTTAAGACAAAAAGAAACAGGTCAAATTGCGTGTTAGTGTTCTGCTGCATCTTGTCTGCCCATCGCTTCTAATGCTGCCGGTAGACATTACAACAGTGTTTCTGCCTCCACTTTTTAGCATATCCTCTTTATCTCGGTCAAACATTCAAAAACTGGCCAAAGCCCAGAGCTACTCTTGCCACATGGAGGTCAGAGAGTTGACCCAGTTCTTCCTCTATCTGGGTTCATTTCCTCTGTCAAAAACTGGGATGCGGGGGGAAACATGTCAGGGAGGGACTGAAAAAGAGAAAAACAATGCCTCATATCTGCGCCTTACATCTTCCTCTGACAACACAAGCGAATTCGTTCCCCAAAAAGTAACAAAGACAGATGTTGTAGCTACAGAAGTACACTGTAGTCCATAAGAGCCAAAAAGAAAGTTATATTATATACGTTTATATACACATTCACTGTACAATAAGTAACTTATATTTAACTTATACCATAAATACAACGAACTTGCAAGTGATTCAAGATTGCAGTACATATTCTGCCAAATACTGGTATTACTGAGTAGAGAAGACAATACCCTCAACTTCCTGCAGTCAGTGGTAGGTTTTGTAAAGCTGGATCTTTTATGCGGTGTGTGATGCAGTATTGTATATCCACTGTAACACTCCTCCCCTGTGGCATTACAGTTACACTTGCAACTTGGAGAGTAAAATGTCAGCCTAAGAAGCTGGACGGCACAGGCACCATAGGCACTGGCCTTCAGTTGCATCTGTTATTCCATGCTCACTTTTTGTTCTTGGTGAATAAATACATATTTTTTTATATAGTTACAACCTCATATAGAAGATCCCAAATTAATACCATATTCAGCAAAGAATAAAAATTAAGTCTTCAGAATAATTTTTTTTCTTTCTTTTTTTTTACATATTAAGCCTATGGTAATGAAAACATTGGGCTAAATATAACATATGACTCATTTCACTACCTTGCGACTTTAATAATGGCGGTTAGAGCTTGTGCCTGCAGCACAGTGACCAAGCAGAGTGCTCTGGTAAAGCCATGCAGGGTAAGGCTTGCAACTCTGTTCATGCTCTTAGTAGTGCAGAGAATACAGCAAAAGTGAACTGAAAGTGTGTGACATTGGATGAAATGTCAGCTTTTTGATCACTGCAAGCTCCTGAGAGAAAATTTGCTGGTTATTTTTGCAGTATTTCAACACCAAACAACCAGGTGGCATTCAGCCTTGATGAGATGGAGCCTCGGGGACCATCGTGGTGCAGGCCTCAGACACATTTTGAAAGGAGCTTCAGCTGTTATCTGTCATGAGTTTCAAATGGTACCTCAGACATTTACTTGGTTTATGATTGTCGAGCTGTCAGAGCTTACAACTCCATCGATGTACAGCCTCTCTATCTCGGGCAAAAAATAAATAAATAAATAAAATAAACTGTCCAAAAAACCCAGAGCTAATCTTGTCACAGAGATGTCAGAAGGATGACCCAGTTCTTCCTGTTTCTGGGTTCAATCCCTCTGTCAAAAAACAGGATGCAGGGGAAAACGTGTCAGGGAGGCGTTCACAAAAAGAAAAAACAACCGGCAATGTCACCGTCTTCTGACACCAACAATCTGATCGCTGCTTATAAATGTGTCATCGGCAAAAAAGGCACAAAAGTGAATTACTATCTTGCTGCCGTAGCTCAGATCCATCTGGATTTATGCCAGTTTAATCCATATTTATACAGGGACCACCAGAGTACTTGCAGTCCACAGCTTAAAGGTTGGCTCTCCACCAACCTGCAACATCCCTTCCCCTGTGAGCATCACGTGGTATTACATTTGTACAATTTTACTCTACGCACGGCAGAGAGAGGCTGAAATCACGGCAGCCCTTACATTAACATTTCAGCTTCAGGCGCAAAGCTGACACTCATCGTTGTCTTTTCACAGCTGCTGAGGAACACCCTGCTGAAATCTCAAACCTGCCATTCTTGGTTATGGGACAGGCTCTGCAGGCAGCGCGGCCGTCCAGACGAGATGATGCAACCGAACGATTTCAACTTTAAAGCACGCATAGTTTTAAATCTTCGACTCTGCGGCCTGTTAAGTGTTTCCTGTTTCACCTTGCCTCGCCTACTGCCTGAGATGCGGAACTCCTGAGAAAGACGTTCGAGGCTAATGAAAACACACGAAAGAAGAAGGACAAGAGAGAGATAACGTCAAAACGCTCCCGCGCGGCTCCGACAAGTTTTTGCCCTTCTCCCAGTGTTTCCCATGGTTGTCTCACTTCCCCCTGCTTTCTTTTCATAGACAAAAGCTGAGCTGGAATCCAACATTGATGAGGTGTTTGGCATTTACGCTTACAAGGCTAAATTCTAAACCATTAGTCTCTCCCTCACTTGCTGTGAGTGTGCATGTGTGGGTGTGTGTGTTTTCCCACTTTCACCCCATTCTCTACCAACCAACCTCTTCCCATCATTCTCTTTCTCCTTTTGCCATTGTAATTTACCCCAAAAAAAACTCGTTGAGGCAGCAACTAATTCTCTCTCTCTCTCTCTCTCTATCTCTGTCTCTCTCTCTCTCCCTATCCCTCTCTAGCTCTCCAGGGAGAGCAGTGTGTGAGAATTAGGTCTCTCAGCAGACGTGTTGTACTTTTGCTCCGACAGTTTGGGGCTACAGCAAGCAGAGAGAGATAGTGGATGGGATGGTAGGCCTGTGTGTGTGTGTGTGTGTGTGAGACAGAGAGAGAGCGAGAGAGAGAAAGAGATTGCGACGCCACACAGGCTTTTGGCGAGGACACCATCTGGCCACGGGCTCAAAAACTCATCCAGCATGACTGCTAGAAGACAAACAAAACATGCGTGCATGGAAGGTGCACATGCAGACACACACGGGCATGCGTGCACACACACACACACACACATACACAAATGCAATAATCAGTGGTAATTGTCACATGAGGTCAATAGTCTGATTGGGGTCATTAAAAGGTTTGCGCAAGATGCTCTGGTGTGAAAGACCTCCTTATGAGTTCTCCAGAGAGAAATTAATCGGGAAACTTTCCAAAATAGTTTTATGTAGTGTGGTTGTATGTAGTTAGTCTTGTATTGTCAGGCTGTGAAACTTTAATTTAATTGTGTCGACAAAACAGAATTCACAATACATTGAAGGAGTTTATGGGACAGGCTGTCGATCTTGCATTTTGAGGCACAGTGAGGAGACACGGTGTAAGGTGCGTTGGTATATATTAATGGCTAGACCTCTCATTGCCTAGGAATTAAGTCCATATTGGGCCAATTCAGCAGCAGATGATTTATGTCCGTTTCAGTCCTAGTAGTGTGTCATTTATGTAGTGAGGGAGTGGAGATCACAGTAGTGAATTGATGTGTGGCGAGTCAAATGCTCATCCTCTTGGATCTGTGATTCATACTTTTTCTCACCATAATCACAATCTTTCCTAAACCATAAAGCTGTAGAGTGGAACTTTTTGCTTTGTGTTGATTGTGGCGGTCCCTGTAGGCAGTAGTGTTTCACCCAACGTTAAGTTGGCTACATCGCCGAGAGGAGACCTCTGGAGATAAACCTTCAGTTAGCAGCTGAAGCAACTTGAATCTAGCCAGAGCAAACTCCAGCGCCATTTCGTCTGACTTTGCAGAAAAAAATTGATTTAGTGGCAGGCATTAAGCATAACTAGTGGAAAATAATGGAAACAGCTAATCTTCTCACAGTTGGTCTCATTTGCTTATGTAGGTCATATAGATTAAATTAAAATTAGTATTAAATTGAGACTGTTTCATTAGCCTTTAACCAAATGTTATATTTGCCTAACCAAACAACTGTTTATCCACCATGACCACAATCTTTCTCCAGACATTGGCACTGGACATGAAACAAGTTGGCATTGAATGTAATCCAGGGTTCTGCAGCTGTGTCGTCCAATACCGACATAACGGTCTGGTGGTAGAGTGAGCAAGAGTCATACTGTGTCGCTTGAGCATCCTCAAAAATCCTGTGTAAGAATCTATGATGTCTGTTTTGGAAAGTGTTATTGGTGTCAGTATTTAAGTATTAATGCTGTCCAGTGTGTATTCCACAATGACATTTAACACATTCACACTTGATGCAGTGCTGTCTAGACCGACGCTGTGATACAGGTCAAACATAACATGACAAACTGTGCTGGCTCTACAGAACCGCAGTGATCTGCTTTTGAATTCCCCGATGCGACTCCTCCTTGAAACTAGTCCTCTTTGGCGTGATGTGAGCAACAGAACTATTTAAATGGGGTGTAGGTGTGCGTGTGTGAGTGTGCGTGCAGAAGTAAAAGCTTGTACATTCACCAAATCTAGGGACACTAAAGACACAGAGGCAGAGACAGATGGAACACAGTGACAGGAGCAGGCGGGACAGCGTGTGCCCCATTAAATCACTATATTTAATTCTCTAATTATGCAAGCAGCTAACAAAAAAAAAACAACAAAAAAAAAACATCACATCACCATAGGTGCTCTTTTCCCGGTTTCCATCGCTGGACACTGTAACGGTGTCGGAAAAATCTGCGACAGTGACAATGTTGTTCCTGAGTTTGATGATGAGAGGCTTTACAATGGTATCTGAGGTCGAAGTAGAGACAACGCATTGCCTTACAATGCAATGTTCTCATGCGACAATGACTCCTACACTGACTTTGTCTGTCTCAATGTCATATAGTGCGTGTTAGTGTGTGAGTGAGTGTGTGTGAGAGAGAAAGAGAGAGAGAGAAAGAGAGCGAGCACTTGTCTGCGTTTTATATTTGGATGCTCTTTTGTCCTGAACTTCATTCACACTGTTGGGCCAGTCACTCAGACGTGACCACATTAAAGTGCTGCTCAGCGACCAACACACACACACACACACACAGACAGAGTTCATAAACTTAGGACAAAATTCACCAAAGTGGAGTGACATTTAACTTATTCTGTGGCCCAGTATATTTGCAGCGACTAATCTTGCGAGAATCCGCTTCTACAAAACAAACCTCTAATACTTGAGTTGACATGAAAAAGGGAGCACATGGGCTTTAGCTTAATTTCCACCAAGACTTTTCTCTAGGCTTCAATGTAAAAAAAGAAAAAGAAAAAGAAATGAGAGGATTGTTCAAATTGAATACAAACATAAATTGATCTTCTCAAAGAATCTTTTCAGTTCTGTTTTCCAAGTGAGAGTTTTCCCCAGCCTCAGCTTCTTAAAGCCTAGGCCAGACTAGATTCTCACTCTGGAAGCACATTGAAATTTCAAGGCCAGGCCCTGAACTACAAAGAAAACTTTTAAAGTGAATGCAGCTGTGGATCCCTTATTTTTCACACAATGCCCTTTACAGCCTTATCTATAGCTTCCTGTGACTGTCAGTCAGCACCCCTTATACATTCGTCTAAAGTAGACTGCAAAATCCACAGAAAGCAGAATAAAAAATAAGCAGAAGAAACTCAAGTTAGATTCTCAGTTTCCTTTGCTATATTGTGGCTTTGATTAAAGGCTTATGTATCATTGATTTTTTTTACTATGTTGTTCTTCAAGCACTGATAAACAACAGCATGTTGATTCTGTGATATCTGTGGTTTTCCTGTCCACAGGGTTTGGCAAAAATTCTCCCATATATATATATTTATATATATATATATATAAAATCTCTTGATCTCAAACAGCAACAAAGCATGCAGCACCCCTCAAAGCACAGACTGAACTATACAGTGTTATTAATTAAAAAACATGACAGTCATTTTGTGTTCCTTGCTCGGGGGTTGGGAGTGTTGAGTGGACGGATCGACTACAAAGCAAAAAACAAAATCCGGTTGTTGCTTTTCCTCCGGTGATTGAACATGCTTATTAGAGTGCAGAATATTTCAGTAGAAACAATGACTGATTGTTTTCTTCCCAAATTCTTCCTCTTCATGATTGAATCGGCCTCTGTGACGAGAGTAAGACCAAAGCAAACCCTCACGGTCGCATGAAGGAACTCTGTCAGACAGGCGCTGACAGGCACGCAGGCAGGTAGGTGCGGCGGCATGGAGACAGACGGACGAGCAAGCAGGCAGCCAGTCGGCCAGATAGGCAGGCCATCAGGTAGAGAGCCTGGCAGGCAGGTGGTCCGGTTGGCAGGCGGCCAGGCGGGGATGTAAGTGGACTCCGAGAAAAAGGCAGACCCGCGTTCAGACAGACGTATTGACGCCCAGGCAGTCAAGCGGACTGACAGGAGGAGAGGCAGGCGGATAGACAGACCGATAGATAGGGAATTATTTGACTATGCCTCCCACCATCCCTCGTGGTCCACAAAAGGACTTGGGCATGAGGTATGTCACAGAAACCCCTGTTGACGGGCAGAGAAAGGGTAAAAGGAAAGTTTCAAAAGGTGACAGCTAAAAAAAAAAAAAGGGGGAGAGGAAGTTTTTAATGGACACCAAACTTTTTTATTGGCTAGAAGGCCATAGTTTACAGTTTTTCATTAACAAGTCAAACTCTGATTCAAACTACTTCATGCAGTTACTGCAGTGCTAATTGTGCCTATAAAATGAAAGTGTTATTCCTCTCTCTCCCTGTCGTTGTGTGGTAGAGTATTCTTACTTTGTTTAGCAGTAATTCTGCACATTGACCTCTTTACTGGAATGTGTTATATACCACTATGTGGATGAAAAATGAAACATATGTACCCTAAGCATAATCCCAAACTGTTTGTCCAAATCCCTTGCACACAGTTTTTGAATGACCACCGCTCACTAGAAGCTGTACCGCGTACTGCGAGCCACGGTGAAAGGATGACGTCCCTCCTGTGCTGGTGCATCTCCTGTCTCTTTCCATTTCAGGATGTCGATGTGCTTGAGCAGTACCGACACCCGTTTCCTTGCCCATCGGTTGCAGGGCTACTCGTGGTCCACAATGACAGAGTTATCACTGATGGCCCTTCATCGTGCAGTGATGATGTGAAAAAAAAAAAAAAAACCATCAGCAAAGACCGAGCTGATGCCTGTTGCTGTGTCCAGACATATTAGTCAAACATTTTGAGTTCGCTTTTCTTTGTCCTTTTATTTTCCCTTTTTTAAATTAATATTACAGTCACATGACAGATTGGAGCATCATCTATTCCTCTGAATCCTCTTTTATTTTGTTCTTACTAAAGGTCTTATTTGGCAGGTGTTTTTGTCCTACATTTCCTCTGACCTAAGTGACAAAATAAATTGTCTGCACGATAAATCACTGTGTTATCTGGTTTTGCACCACGTGGCTTTGTTTTTCAGTACCTTCCCAAATGGCTGACGTGCCAGTTACTAAAAAACCTATTTCTATAAGCTTCTTCTGATCTGATCACCATAGTTAGTGTAGAGGCAACCAAAACTATTTGGGTTAAGATTATCAAAAGATTATGGTCATGTTAAAAAAAAAATTACAGCTGATGATATAGGAGATGGGATGTTCTTTCCAGATTCAGCCACCTCACTCCCTGGACAGAGTGGTCATTATTCCTGTACCTTATCAGGAAAACATACTTCATTCGCTCAGTCTCAGACTCATCAGTCACCGTGGTCTTTTTGGTAAAGAGAGTCCGTTATGTGTTGTTATTTATTGTTGTCACTAATTATTAATTCAGTGTTGCAGATGCAAAGCCCTATAAGACATTAACTTTATCAACCATCCAAATAAATTGCAACTTTTTAATCATTGCCAATATTTCTATTTTTGTGCCAAGGCTTTCAGCCACTGTCTGATATTCTCTGTGTCGCTCGAGGTGGAAGTTTTAACTGGCGATCTCACTAGCCCTGATCTCCGATCATGAGGTTACTACTGTTTAAATGAACTAAACTCGGGCCAGTCCGTGTTGTGTGAGCTGAATGAAGGATTTGAGGTGGCCTTATGTCAGTCTGTCTGACATCAGCTGACAGACTCAAGGAGTGAATGATGGCTTTTCATAAAGAAGAATGGCAGTTTTACAGACCACCAGCTGCTCCCAGACACTCTTCTCTAACCTCCCATGCACTGCTTGTATGTGTGTGTGGTGCGGTACGCTAGTGTGTGCAGGCTCAGGGTCAGGTGGTGTGGTATGAGATTTGTGTCTGACAAAGCAAATAACTTGCATTGTAACACGCTAACACACATTTTTAAGTGTTTGTATTGTTTTTTTCACTTTTATCCCTTTGGCATGTGTTAGTACCACGAGATAGATTTCAAGATTTTATTTGCCCCATGAACAACAATTACATGTGAGCAGTCACTAAAAAGGAAATAAAAGAGAATAAAAGGAATAATAAAAGAAAACCGCACAAATAAAAGTTAAAATTCAAGATACAGGAATAGTATATAGCACATCAAATAAGTGACAAAGTGGGACATTATCTGGCAAACAAGCATGTTTACTGATTCTGCACTGAAGGACCCGGCAACTTGGAAATACATTTTTTTTTAAAAAATGTTAACAGTCAGGAGACCTGACTCCCATAAATGACATATGACAATAAAAGTTCAGATGCACTCTCCTATTATGTGTCCAGATGATGAAAATCTCCCGAGAGCTTAATCATTCACTATTTTTAATCCACCGTGACATGTGAAGTGGTAAACCTCGACAGGGGTTACAGTACAAAATAGGATAGAGGTTTACTCCTATAATCCTACAGCAGGATAATTTTAGAAATAATCCTAAAGGTCAGTGGATTCTGTCCGTGCAGTTAGTATACCACGGGGGCTTGGGCAGCCTGCATGCTTACCCCTATAGACTGGCTATTTACTGATGATCAAAGAGAGAGGAAGGCCACAGTTTCCTCCACCTGTCATCTAACATATAATAAGTCTGGCATGAGGTTATCAACTTTAGTTGCTCCTTTCTGCCCATTCACATCTGTCAAGGGAACTCCCGAGACAGGTGGAACAACCCCTGTATTATAAGCTATCAGTCAGCAGACTGCTTACACAGTTACTGGATCCTCTGCCTGAACTTGCTGAGCATCAACAGTCTCTGTCCTGAGCCGGTCATCGCTGCAGCCTCATGTCACTGCTTTGCTGTACAAAACAAGATGCTGTGACTGTGGCGACCGTCTCTGTGGGGCAGATTTTTAACTTTCCACTGCAGTCACCCCCCTCTCCCACCACCATCTATATCAGCCCTCCGCTTTTTGCAGAGCTGCAGGAGCTGGGGATCGTGATGGTGTTTCTTGCGACGAGCGAGTGGCTCGGCTCTGCGCTCACAACACGGGCTTGTGTTGCCCGCTGGAGGCGAGGCGGGGGAAGGCACGCAAACGGAGGAGAGGGGGGAGGCGGCGCTCCGTGCTTCCCTGCCTCACCCACCACACACACACACACACACACACACACACACACACACACACCTCCCTGGACCGTGGATGGCCGCGGCCACCCTCTTCGTCTCCACGGCGGAGAGAGGAGGTGGCAGTGGCATGGCGTGGCAGGGGGGAGTGACCCTCCATGGAAGAACTGACTACCACTGTGGTTGTTATTAGATAAATCTCAATGATGAAAACTAAAAATCGTGCACACACACACACACAGAGAGAGAGAGAGAGAGAGAGAGAGAGAGAGAGAGAGAGGGGGGACTCGTCTTGCGTCCTGACTGTCATCCACAGGTCTGCCAGTCCCCCCCCCTCGCTTGCTCGGCGCGCTCCCTGTACTCTTATTTTTTTTTCTTCTTCCCTCTCTCTGCGCGTCCCCGCAGCCAAAGCGCTCCTCACCCTCTCCTCTCCTCACTTCGCTTCCTCTCCTCCTCTCGACAGCATCCAGAACTATAGCGCAACCGTCCCCATCACTCTTTTTTTCCTCTCTCTCTCTCTCCCTCCTTCCTCCTCCTCCTCCTCCTCTTCTTCTTTCTCTCGCCATGCCAGATCTCTCTCCACTGCGTCTCACCCCCTTGCACCCCTTTGCCCCCCCGCAACCATCACCACCACCACCTCCCCTGGCTCAGTCCCTCACTCCTCTGACGCACGACGGGGAAACGGACCCGAGGAAAGAAAGAAAGAAACACACACAGAGAGAGAGAGAGAGAGAGAGAGAGAGAGAGAGCAGCTGACCCGTCCGTCCGTCCGTCCGTCCGTCGGTATGATCAACAGACTCCTGCTGCCGCTGCACCGGACGCAGACGCGGTCCTGAGGCCGAGAGGAGAGCGCTCTCACCCGGACACACTGCTGCTGAGCGCTCGCCCGCGGGGGAGGCGGCGACGGCGGCGGCGAAGGAGGAGGAGGAGGAGGAGGAGAGGAGGAGGAAGAGGAAGCGGACGGGCGCAAGTCGAGGGCTTGCATTTTAAGCAAACCGCTTAGAGAGAGAGAGAGAGGAGACGAAAAAGAAGAGGGGGGGAGAGTCAGAGTCACCGGAGAGCGAGAGTTGGGGGTGTCAGGGTGGGTGGGTGGGGGAGAGATTGCATTCCTATCACGTCTTCATTTCTCCTCTCTCCTCTCTTCTTTTGCCTCTGCCACATGGAGTGAGAGAGGGCAGGGAGAGAAGGAGAGAGAGGGAGGGGGAGAGAGAGAGAGAGATCTAACAAGATTCATACTAGTGGTCTTTTTTTCTCCCCCCGATGCTTTCCAATTGCAGCACGAAACTAAGGTGAGTGCTCAAGCTGTGTGTGTGTGTGTGTGTGTGTGTGTGTGTTCATATCATGGGTGTCTGCAAAAAAATAAAAAAATAGCCATGGACAAAAAAATAAACTTCAAAAAAATAAAAAAATTAAAAAAAAAGACAAAAAAAAAAATTAAAAAAGCGCTCTCCAAACGTACGAGGATAACGGATCGCGGTGGAGGAGGAGGAGGAGCAGGAGGAGGAGGGGGGGGTCCAGTCCACTGATCAATAGCCGTTTTGTTCTTTATTCACCAGTTTCCCTCCTCTCTCCCCCTCCGCTCCTGCCAATGTCACGACGAAAGGCTACTGCATTATGCTTGGCATGTATTTCAACAAGAGCCCCGCTCCCTCCGCTGTACTGACAGCAAGGTTATTTTGGAGGGGGTGGGACATTTTTTTTTCCTTTTTTTTTTTTTTTTTTTAAGCGTGCGGGGTTTGTTGACTGGGGCTCGTTAGGCGCCGTCGTTTCTCAGTAACTTAAGTTGGCATCTAATCCGAGGTTGAAGCCGTTCAGTGCTGAAATTGGCACTTTTAATTCATGTAAGTGGAGGATCGGGTTTGAATCCGCGGCTCATTCACATGCGCATCTCTTCCTCTCTCTCTCTCTCTCTCTCTCTCTCTCTCCGTTTCCTCCCGTTCCTCTAACGGCTCGGTCACCCCCGTTTCTTGTTCTCTTCCTCACAGCCCGGCATCGGACGGTGAGCGGGACGCACCGGGCGACAGCGAGCCACGCCGCAGGAGGATATGTGAAGTTGGACTCCCACTAAACTAAGTACGTATAGCCCCCGATCCGATTCACCCCAGGGGGACGTAACACGCGTTGTTTTTTTTTTTTTTTAATTGCTTTAAAATGTCGTAGTTACTTTTTTTTTTTTAATCCCTTTTCTTTACGTCGCATCTTTTTGATCTCCATCGTCGGGAGCGGGATCGATCGATCCTGGAGGATTACGCACGGAGAGTGAATTTTTACCTTGAGGAGATCGTGTTCAAGGATCTTGTTTTGTTTTTTTTGCACTCTCCCTGTCTCACATTTTTTGGGGATTACAATATATTTCCTCTTTTTTCCCGCTCCTCTCCTCTCGCCGTTTTTTTTTTTTTTTTTGTTTTGCTTTCAGCACCACGGACAGCGGCTCGGCTCCGACACACGGTCCCTTTGGATCTTCAGCACCTCCGTTTGAACGGACAGAGCTGTGCCTGCGCGCGCGCGATGTGTGTGTGTGTGTGTGTGTGTGAAAAGTCCCAGCCTACAGAAAAGATATTCAGAGGATATGTGCGTGTGTGTAGGCGTGTGACTTTTCCCCCACTTAACACCATGGAGACACTGAACGGAATCTACGACCATCTATTTTGAAATGAAAACCAAATTTTAGACACCATTAATATTATTATTATTATTAGTATTAGTAGTAGTAGTAGTAATACTTAGTTAATATATATTTCCCCCCATTCGGCCTCTATATAAATCATTTCTGGGCCGACCCTCCTCACACACAGCTTCATCTCTGAGCTTCGCCCACTGCGCTTTTCACTTCACCGCTGCTCGCCTGATCCCCAAATGGCATCACCAAATGGGAAAGCCAGAGGAAGTTGTATTGATTGTGTTTTTTTATTTTTTTATTCTTTTATTTTTGGCAAACAGCAGATTCAACCGCACTGAATAAGGTGTCAGATTTTCCCCTTCACTGATTTTTTTTTTTAACTCAAGAAAACACCGAGGGCAAATAGCACGTCGGAATCCGAGGACCTATTGGACTATTTCTCTCTCTCTCTTTTTTTTTTTTTGTTTTTGGACATTGTCATCTTAACCCTGGTAAAATCCAGCTTGATTTTTCTGTGCCCCTTAGTGGCACCGTTCACATAGTTTTTTTTTTATTGCATTTCCGCGAGCTACAGACGAGCATATACACAAGACTCCGAGAGTCATTATAACGAGACGGATGTTCAGCAGGTCCCCTCAAACAGCACCCATTCCCTCCCACTAATGGTCACCGAGCTGACACCCACTCCGCTCCCCCGTCCTCTCCCTGCGTTAGACCCCCTCGACGCGCCTCCTCTCATTTCCAACGCGCTTTTGTGGACTCTCATTTGCCGACAGAAGGATTGAGGTCCTTGTTATGTAATGAACGCAGCCGGGGGACGGTGTCTCCTCCCCGCTAACCTCACCCACCCGCTGCTGCCTTCGTTTATTCACGGCGATAAGCATCTCCGAGGTGATTTATTGCGACCTTACCAGCATATCGGCTGTATAATAAATGGCAGCCCCCCCCCGTCCTTGTATACTGACGTTAACTGTCTGGATGAAGAGGTTTGTTTGCGTTGCTGGGTATCGCATTACCCATCGAAGAGCGCTGGGGGTTTATATTTTGTTTGAAACACGCAGCAATACTGCAATATCTAAAGTAGTCTCCAGTGGCATTCTATTATTCATTGGTATTCATTTCAAAGCTGTCTTCCACTCTACTGAAACAAATGTACCCTTCCTCCTCTCTCTCCTCCACCTCTCCCACCTCAAACTTCACTTTGTGAGGGTGTGTGTGTGTGCGCCTGTGTGTATTCCCATCCACCCCACACACATGCACACTCCCTTCCTCCCCCTCCATTCTCTGTCCCTCTCTTCTGTGTTGCAGTGCTGTGAAGTGGCTCTGTCCCTGGAGCAGAGACTTCATCCCCTTGGTGTCAGCGAGGATGCTGTGGGTTACCTTGCTGAGCACCATAGCCTTAGGATGGACCACCCCGATCCCACTGCTGGAGGACTCCGAGGAGATCGACGAGCCCTGCTTCGAGCCCTGCTACTGCGAGGTCAAGGAGGGCATCTTCCACGTCCACTGTGACAGTAAAGGATTTACAAATGTCAGCCAGATCTCCCAGATATGGAGTCGGCCCTTCAAGCTCAACCTGCAGAGAAACTTCATGAGGAAGCTTTACTTTAACAGCTTCCTCCATCTCAACAATGCCATATCCATCAATCTGGGTAATAATGCCTTGCAAGATATCCACGCTGGAGCGTTCAATGGCTTAGGAATACTCAAACGGCTGTTCCTACACGAAAATAAGCTAGAGGTTTTCCGGAATGACACTTTTCTGGGGTTGGAGAGTTTAGAGTATCTCCAGGCGGACTACAATGTTATCAAACGGATTGAAAGTGGTGCGTTCAGGCACCTTCACAAATTGAGAGTGCTCATATTAAATGACAATCTGATCCCTGTGCTCCCAAACTATCTTTTTCGTTCTGTGTCACTCACACATCTGGACCTGAGAGGAAACAGACTAAAGACATTGCCGTATAAGGGCACGCTGGAGTACGTTGGGAGGAGCTTAATGGAAATCCAGCTGGAGGAGAACCCCTGGAACTGTGTGTGTGAGATCGTCCAGTTAAAAACGTGGCTAGAAAGAATCCCTTACACAGCTTTGGTTGGTGAGATCACATGTGAGTACCCATTCCACTTACATGGAAAAGACTTGCGGGAAATCAAGCGCAGTGAGCTCTGTCCGCTGCTCTCCGACGCAGAGATCGAGTCCAAGCTGGGAATTCCCCGGGTCCCATTCAGCAATGAGAACACATGGCCTACTAAACCCTCCTCCATGCTCTCATCCTTTCACAACACAGCCTCCTCTGTGGAATACAAGGAAAGAGTTGTCAAGCCTACCAAACGTCCGCGGCCCACAAAGAACCCCCCAACCCCTCGTAGCATCTACCCAGGCCTGAACCAGCCCCCCATTGCTGGCTACCAAACAAGGCCTCCCATCCCAATCATTTGTCCAGCTGGATGTACTTGCAACCTTCACATCAATGACCTGGGGCTAACAGTGAACTGTAAAGAGAAAGGCTTTCACAACATCTCTGAGCTCCTGCCAAGGCCCCTCAATGCCAAGAAATTATATCTCAGTGGGAACCTAATACAGAAAATCTACCGTTCTGACTTCTGGAACTTCTCAAGTTTGGATTTATTGCACTTAGGGAACAATCGGATATCTTACGTCCAGGAGGGCGCCTTTATCAACCTGCCAAACTTGAAAAGTTTATATCTGAATGGGAATGACATTGAGCGACTCACACCTGGGATGTTTCGGGGGCTTCAGATGTTGAGTTATCTTTACTTTGAGTATAATGTCATTCGTGAGATACAACCTAACTCCTTCTCGCTAATGCCAAACCTTCAGCTGGTTTTCCTCAATGACAACCTGTTGCGCTCCCTCCCCACTGATGCCTTTGCTGGCACCAACCTTGCACGTCTCAACCTCCGCAACAACTACTTCTTGTCCATGCCTGTGCGAGGCGTTCTGGAACACCTGACCTCCATTGTCCAGATTGATCTTCATCAGAACCCGTGGGACTGCTCCTGTGATATCATCCCCCTCAAACAGTGGCTGGAGAAGCTCTCCTCTGTCATTGTGGTTGGAGATGTCATCTGCAAGACACCTGAGTTTGCTTTTGGTAAGGACCTGCGTTCACTGGAGGTTGAGGTCATCTGTCCTGAGCTGAAGTATTCTTCAGGCCCCTCACCAGCGTTGCCTGGTGGGGATGACCTTACCACGGGAAGGTCTGACTTAGGGGAGGCAGGTGGGAGGGGAGCTGTCCCACTGTCTGTCCTCATCCTCAGCCTGCTCATCCTCTTCATCTCTGCTGTGTTTGTTGCTGCCGGGCTTTTCGCCTTTGTTCTGCGACGCAGGAAGAAGCTGCCCTTCCGGAAACGCTCTGAGGTAGACCTGACAGGGATCCAAATGCAATGCAGGATTTTTGAGGACCCACCAAGGCAGAGCAGCGCTGGTAACACTGGCACACCAGAGAAACCGGCGCCCAGTATGCACACTCACACTCACGCTACTCACACACATGCCCATGGTCACGTTTATGATTACATCCCCCACCCTGTGACTCAGATGTGTAACAACCCCATCTATAAGCCTAGAGAGGGGGAGATAGCAGAGGAAGACAGGGCGCAGTTTTCAGAGAAGAAAGACAATGGCAGCAGTAGCAACAGTAACTACAGAACCTTGTTAGAAAAAGAGAGAGAGTGGACCATGGCCGTCTCCAACTCTCAACTCAACACCATCGTCACAGTCAACCACACCACGGCTGACATGGCAGGATTTCATGAGAACGGAGGGCTCTGCCCTACAGTAATTGACAGTCAGAGGCCCACGCCAACAGTGGGCTTTGTAGACTGTTTGTATGGGACAGTACCCAAACTAAAGGACATGCATGTGGCGCATGCGCACCCACCAGGCATGCAGTACCCGGATTTGCAGCAGGATGCACGGCTGAAGGAGACATTGCTTTTCACGGCAGGGAAAGGCTGCTACCCCGACCCGTCCCAAAGCGATTACCTCGAGTTAAGGGCCAAACTTCAAACCAAGCCGGATTACCTCGAAGTCTTGGAAAAATCTTACCGGTTTTAACATCTCTAGCCCGTGGAGGAAAAAAACAACAACAACACACAAAATCAACACATTCACTTGTCCACCCTCAAAACAAAATCACCCAAAACCAATATGAAAAAAAATAAACTTGAAAAAGCAGCATGATATAAAATAAAATAATATATTACAGTTACAACAAAGTTTCCCCCCAAGTCACTTTGGAGGAGAGGCCATTCTCAGATATTTCAATGAAGTGCCTTTTTTTCAGAGTAGCCAGCATTGTCAACAGCCGTTATTTTTATAATATATAAATATCTCTATATGCCCAAGAGAGAGCAAAAGAGGAACGAGAGGGGCACCGGGGAATAAAACATACAAAACATCCTAAAATACATCTGTCACTGAAACCCCTTTTTATGGAGTTGCCATGATGTGCAAGACGCACGGGAGCTGGACGTCTCCCTGACCTGGGGGTTTTCTTTCTGTCTCTTTTACCCCTGACTAGGATGTACAAACACCCGGAGGCCGTGCACATAAAGTTTGTAGGAAATGATCGAAAGAGAGAAAAAAATACATATATTAAAATGAACTGCAGTCTGCTGCATGCACTCGCTTCAGTGCAGGAAGCGAGGGGATTTACTCAGAACTATCACATCACATTATGAACAAAGATACTGCAACGCATTTACAGTTCAGTGTTCTATTTAATTTTTATATCTTATTAATATGGTTATTACTATTAATGAGGACTTCTGTCTATATCAGGGTGCTTCTCGTAAAAAGGACGCGCCGACGTACGGATGGTAAAACATTTGTGAATATTATTATAAGACAACGCTCAAGTTTTTCTGGATATTTCCATGCACTTTGTTGACCCCCCCCTCGCCTTTCCATTGCTTCTGGATTCCCCATCGTCACCCACTAACGGCTTTGTAGGAAGCACTTTTAATGTTTTCTCTCTCACAAAGATTTGAAGAAAATTGTGCATATATTTATTCTGTAATTTCAGTGAAGAATTTAATTGTAAAGGTAATGTTAAATCAATGTATAGTGATTATGCGTCTGGTATAGCCTTCTTAATAAAAACAAACTCTTCAATCAAATGATGAAAGGGTTGATGCCACGGGAACCTGTGTGTGGAGCGCTATTGACAGGCTGTGTACTTGGTGTCTTGTTAAAATGGCATGTTGAAGCTGTGGCCAACCACCATGAGATTATGCTGCTGCAGATGGAAGAATAGCTAGTGAACCAATAGAGTGCTAGACAGGAATGTAGTGGAGGGCAATAACATTAAAACTCAGTTCCTGATTGTTTTTGGATTAGTAAGAATTCATTTAAGTTATACGGAAAGGGAATTATTTTAGGGAAATTTAATAGCTTTTTCTGTCTACTGGCAGTTTGTCCTATGATCTCCACCTGCTAGATCATAGTGCACAATTTTTATTTGCCACTACATTACTGGTCCTAGTTGGATGTAATCTGAAGGTAAAAGATACAGGAAACGCAAAGCCAGAACAAGTCAAGTGAATGCTGCTGGTTTTGAAGAGGATGATACGACAGGATATAGCAAATCAGTGAGGCGCGCTGCAATTTTAATTAATCTAAACGGGTATTGCTGATGTAGGCTAATAAACAGTAATTGAGAGGCTGGCAGAAAACGTGATTGCAAGTCGCTCTTTGAATTCACGCATCTAATTTCTCTGGCTCCCTCCAAAGTAGCAGTGTGGATTCAGTCCACTGGAGGGCGATAAAAAGGCGTAATTCTTAAAATGCTCATCCTAAGACGCCATCAGGTCTCGTACTCAGAATGAATCATTTTCAGAATACCTATATATAAATCCTACAAGTGGCATAAGATAATTTTAGTCATTTCAGTGCAGTTTCATCTGTTTCATGCTTTTTTCCCTCTTCTTTTTTCTTCCTTTAACTAATTGTCTTGAAAATGGCAGAATAAAGCAGGTCACTCCAGCTGTATCGACAAAATGAAACATTTTCAAAATAGAAAACAATAATGAAAGAGCTGATCAACGCTTTTACATATTGGTGTTTTTTTTTTTTTACTTTTTATTTTTGCATTGAAATCTCTAGTGGTAAATTAATCAACAATCTCTTCCACAGTAAACTTTAACTACTGAACTTTTTTTTTTGCTTCAACATTTTTGATATTTTATGTTTCCCTATTCGAGCTGAATTAATTTTTTGGGACCAAATAGTACAAGCAGACAAAAACCAAGGTTGAAGCAGCTGTGGAGTAAATATAGTGTTACAGTACACATAATCATAGCGCTATTTCTTTTCTCTTTCCTAAAGGTGAAATATTAATTTGGGAGAAATATGATGCAATCTTGATGTCTATAAATTTGTGAATATCTATGGAAAGGAGGGTGCATTTCTATTTTGTTTTAAAATGGGCATGATATGCAATTTGCTTTGATTTCAATAGGTTTACTAGGAGTGGTGATCCTCAGTTGCAATTGGGTGTTATAGTTTCTCATATGTGTCAACTTACACTAAGTGGAAGATATGTAGCAAACCATATACTTCCCTGTTTAATGGGAAGGCCCTTAGCTAGTCTAGTCTAGTCATCTCCAGTATTGATCATCAATGATCCAGTCTATAAGCTTGCATAATATGGAACATTTTACCTTGTGTTGTATTCATTGTTTCATTTTTTTGACAATTATTGTTGCTCAAATGAGTGGAGGTAACCTTCATATAAAGACTTTGTAAGCATGGTAGCATTACGGCAAGGCTCTTTGTTTTCTGCTTGCAGAAAGTTTCACAATGCTGTACCCCCATGTTCTGCTGCCCCACCTCATTTGTCTGCTCCTTTCTCTTTACTTTATCACGACACACATTACACACACACACACACACACACACATAAAGCCTTCCTTTCCCTGACCAAGAGGTTCGACTATATGGTCAGCATTTTCAGTGTGCACTCAGTTTGATTAAAAACATAATACATTACTCTGTTAACCCCCCCTTCCCTCCCAAATGAATAAATAAATAAAGTTTTGGGATCATTGATGATTTTGCTATAGTCCCATATCTTGGTAACCTTTTATCCTCCACCCCTGTCACCCACCCACCATAATATTTCACAAATGAGTGCTGGGCTTTGTCCCATTATACCATGCTGAGTGGTTTTATCCCAATAAATCCTCTTGTTATCCTGCACTAATATCTCCAAGTGATTTCATACTTTGGTGGAATATTAGATATGGGCAACCAATGGGATTGAAGGTTGGCTAAATGTTTCTTTTTTTGTGTGTGTGTGAAATGTAAACATGCACTGCTTGTTTGAACCTTTCTCTATTATGTCAGTGATATTTGAATTTCGCAGTGGAGTTAACCTTTCCTTCAACAACTCTCTTGAGGTTTTGTACGTTGGCAAGACTTCAGCACGGTAAATGCAGTTTGTGCCTTTCTTCATGTCCTTGGCTTTCACCACGTTTCTGCCCCTACAAATCTTTCTCTCTCTCTCTCTCTCTCTCTCTCTCCCTCCCTCTCTCTATTGTACTCATATAATTCTTTCTGCCCTAATGCTGGGTTTGTTTTTGGTCTATTGTGTTTCTCCACCTTCAAACTGGGCTTCGGTTGGTGTTACAGCTTCCACAAGGCCTTTGTTTTTTTTTCATTTTTGTTAACCAACTTCAAACACATGTATGGTGAAAGAGAAATTCTTTGTAGAAATCTCCATTTTAAATCCTTCATACTGTCTTCTAACTTATGCGGGAACAAAATGCCCACTTTGCTTTTTTCTGAATGGCACCCACATACTTTAATTAGCTGTGTCATGCATCTCCTGCAGCCCAGCGTTAAGTTCTACTCACTTTATAAAGATATATTTTGTAGTGGATTGATGGCGGGTGATTGATTGTGTTCTGGCACAGTTATGCCGATAAAGCGATGCAAACTACAAAAACACACCGACAACAAGTAGAAACGCTGTAAATGATCTGCAAGTCTTTTCTCTTGAGTTGATTTCACTTCCATTGTAGCTGCGTTCAACTGTAAGAATGCTTGGCAGACTTTCCTTCAGGCATTTACCTAAAAGTCTAATTAGAACATAAAGCAAAATATAAAGCAACAACGCATGGTTATTAAACACACACACACACACACACACAGTGGCACATAATTCTACATCAATTTAAACCTTAACCATGACGCAGTGGTTCCAAATTGGCTTGTTTAAGATATGAAATACTGTAAGCCTATTAGAGAAGCGTCTGCGTGCTCTCACACCAGCGCAGGATTCACTCTAGCCATTTACTCTCAGTAAATATAAGTGGATATTTTTTCGTGCTGAGCGGAGGCGGTAACCTGGATAACAGGTTCACTTTTTTAGGGGGTCCCCGGGGATGTGGTTTTCATGTGTGGGATGCCGTTATATTCCTCTCTCTCTCTCTCCTCTCCTCTCCTCTCCTCTGGCGTTTTTTGCTCAGGATATTTTTGGGCCTCTGGCTGTTGTTTGGCTGGCGTGTGCCTGCACTGCATAGGAAAAGAAGGGTGCCATCGGTTGTCAGTGCACCTATGTGTGTCTGTGTGTGCACATACGTGTCTATGGATGAGTGCATGTGGTTGTGCAATGTGATAGAGACTTAATGACAGACAGACAGACAGACAGACAGATGAGATAGATAGATAGAGATAGCCTACTTGCTGTTGCGGTGGCTGCACATTTGCTGTGTGTTTCTGTTCTCTTGTTTTTCTCTGCTCTATGCGTGTGTTTGTTGATGGGTATTTGAGAGTCTTAATTAGCCCAGACATGATTTAAAATGGCAGCACGGAATGAATAGCGAGGGGGAATAAAAAAATGGGAGGAAGGGATCAGTTTGAGTGCGCTATTGATGGGAGGGAGAGCACAGACAAGCGGCTTAGAGAAGGGTGAGAGAACATGGAGTTGTCAGGAGAGGATTGTGAAGGATGTGCCACTTAGAGAGAGTAGGGATTCTTTTTTATTTATTTATTTTTTTGTTCTTTTGTCGCTGAAAGAAGCCGTAATTGTCCAATTAACCAAACAGAGAGTCCAAGGCAGAGAGAGCACATTACGAAGGGACTGAGAGATTGTTATGAACACTTTTACATTTATGTGTGTGTCTCTATGTGCATGTGTATGTGCGCTACGCTTTCCCCCAGTTTGGGAAACAGGGAATTATCTCCAGTTTGCTGAAAAAGCCAATCTGTCTCTGACCATGGTGCTGAAGTTGCAGTATACTGCAGGTGCTGCATACAGAAAGGCACGTTCCACATTTTTGTGCATGCGTGCTTGTTTGTGTGCGGTAGGGAATGTGTGGAAGGCTCTTACAAGTTTGTGTTTGTGTGTGTATGTGTCAAGGAGCTTACTTGAGTTTTGTGAGATTATGCTGATGGCTCAACTTACTTCTGGTTTTCTTTGTGTTGTAAGAAAGTGCAGTCTATCCGGCGCATATTTAAAAGGAGAGTGCTTTTTTTTTTTTTTCCCTTTACATACGTGCACTACATTTTCCTGTGGTGCTATATGAGTTTGCCGAGCATCAGCATGGTGGTTGCTCAAGCTAACATGAACAAATGATACATTATACAACAATGGAGAGGCTAAAGAAGGAAAAACCAAGAGGAAAAAAAAAAGTGAAACACTCTTAGATTCGTACATTTTCCTTAGTCCTGAGATCATGAAAAAGCCCCACATCACTCGGCAGTGCTGCAGTGCAGGAGCTCGACTGACCCAGTATGTTGAAAGAGAGAGAGAGAAAATGGGGTGCAGAAGGAGAGTTGGAGCGAGAGTGTGAAAAAGAGAGAGAGGGTGATTCTCAGCCCTCTACTTCTTCTGCTGCCGTCTGCGCTGTAAAACTCTGCATTCGTATTGTTTGCCTAGTGAATTTCGGGTCCCCGGAGATTTTGGCACTCTGCAAGTTTGGAAAAAAAAGTTGCAGTCAAATGTGCTGCTCAGCAGTGTGCTCCAGAGTCTTAGCTCCTGTATGTAAGATTAGCAATCCGTGTCGTTATCACTCATTTGAGGGAACGGGAGGGGGCAGGCAGAGGCACAATTTCATAAAATAAAATATGGAGCATGGTGTCCCTGGCCGGCGTTCTGAATAGCCCGTCTCTGTCTTTGTTCCGCAGTGTGGGGCCTACTTTGTGCCTCAGAACGGCCCGTGGTGAATTTCCGAAGGACTCCTCTTCTCTTTCTCCTCATTCTCCTTCTTGATTTCTGCATTCAAACAGCGAAGAGCTCGACCGCTTAGTATTTTTACTGTGGCCGTTACAAATGAGGTGGCAGATGCACAGTCAATCCTGTATAGCACAGTATATCCTCCTCTGAGTCCTGAACTTCCTCCCCCCTTTCCTTTTTTTTTTAACCCTCCCTCTTTTCCTTCCATTATTCTGGCCATATCTCCATCTCTACATCTACCCATCCGTGTATCTCTTATTTACTACATGGACAAACAGCCAACTGTTGACCTGCTGGCCTTGCTGCTAGTCTGTATGTTGTGCTCGGCCGGGTAATATTCCACTGACACTAGTTTAGTTCACTCATGTATCGTGTGCTTTGCTTTAGCTGACACGGTACAACTTCTGCTTCTGCTGCTAGTCTCCAGGGACGAGGCTCTGTGTGTGTGTGTGTGTGTGTGTGTGTGTGTGTGTCCATCTGTCCGTGTGCGTTAGCCAGGTGTACTGCTCTTTAGAGTGTGCTCCATCACATCTACAAGTGACCCAAGAGAATGGGCCAAAGTGGTTGAAATAAGACTGTGATAACTGAGTAACAGAATAAGCCAGAATTCAGCGTTTCTTTTTGCTTTTTTTTTTTTATATCCGAGGCAGCGAGTCTATGCTGTTAAAAGGCTGCTATTTGTTGTGCTGCTGGTGGAGAAATTCACAGATCTAAGTGGCGTACAAAACATCTTTCTGATCAGCATTTTGACTGGTTAGACTGACTGCTTCACAGTCTCTCGAGACAGGCGCAGACATTCGAGTTTGTTTTGTGCATTTGTGTTTCCTCCTCTTATTTTTTTTCACTTTTAAACTGTTAGACAAAATTACCCTGAATTCTTGGAGGTTTCATTTAAAGAACTTCGAGTAAAAGGAGGTGGCACAGTGGTGTAGCGGTTAGCACTGTTTCGGTTCAATCCCACCAGCTGACGGGGACCCTTCTGTGTGGAGTTCGCATGTTCTCCCTGTGCCTGCGTGGGTTCTCCTCTGGGTACTCCAGCTTACTCCCACAATCCAAAAAGACATGCAGGTTAGGTTAATTGGCAAGTCAAAATTGCCCCTAGGTGTGAATGAATGTGAGTGGTTTGTCTGTCTCTCTATGTCTGGCATCCAGTCCAGGGTGTACCCTGCCTCTCGACCAATGACAGCTGAGATGGGCTCCAACACCCCCTGCAGGATAAGCAGGCATAGATAATAGATAGATAGCTAATGGATGGAAGTAAAAGGAGACTTGCGGCTCTTTTGTGCCAGCGCGCAGTGGTTTGACATTCAGCTGCTCTACTCAGATTGGGAAGTTGGCCAAGGCCTCCTGCTGGTGGCTGCTGCAGATGATGTGCCTGGTTGTTTAAAGTGCATAATGCTTCTTAGTAAATGTTAAAAAAAAAGAAAAAACAGCCTTCAGGAGGTTCAGAGTTTTTGCAGATTTAGGAATGTTTGGTATTCAGAGGTTTGGTCAAGGCAAGATCTAACCACTGATGTAAAAATAAAAGCATCAAAGCGCGTGTGTTAAATTTATGCCCATAAAACCATCTCCAAATAGAGCAAAGCAGACCGCTGTGCCAGCACGCGCCGAGGTTTTGAGTGACACTGGATTGTGAATGAGGAGGGAAAAGAAATAAGAGGGAAGCAGAGGTGATGACTGAAGAAGAGACGATAAAGAGATAAAGAGAGGGGAAGTGGAGTCACTCTGCTCTCTGTCAGCACAGACGAGTCGACGTTTGTGGCTCGCCCATTGGAGGTTTGGTGTGTTTGCGGATGGAACGCCCATTGCCCACACTTAATGCTTCAAAAACGCATAGCGCAGACTGCAGCAAAGTATCTTTGCATGTGAAAATGAATTATTCAGGGTTTTTTTTTTTGTTTGTTTGTTTTTCCACACATGACACAAAGCTGAATTCATGCGGTCAAGTGAGGTGTAATGTTAAGTTGTACCTTGAGCTATTTAAATATCAGTGTTATCCACGGTTATGCATGTGAATAAAATGTATGGCTATTTGCACACACACACACACACTTCAGCAGGATTTGTAGAGTAAGTTGAGCTACCTCATATTGTTAGCTGTACGTATCACCTCTGTTAGTGTGTGTGTGCTGGCTCAGGCTGTTCGATTAGCTAGCTGACTCCCATTAGCCCCAGGCTATGGTAGTAGCACGGAGAGGGGGGAAAGTGGAGCAGGAGGAAACAGCTGAGGGGGAAAGAAGCACACAGGAGACATATGGGAGAGGACAGAGGCGCACTTAACAAGGCTGCAGGAGAAAGAAGAAGGAGTGTTTGAAAGGAGCAAAGAAATAATATCGCTGGCTTTTGCTTGGAATTACGTTTGACATTCTTCTAGTTACTCATAAATGTTCTTCATTTGATCTTTATACTGTTTTAGACAAAGGTTTAGGAGTTAAGATGGAAAATTGTTTGAGAATTTAGGACCATTTTTATCTTGTGAAAGGCTCAATCCTTCACTTGGTGTTTATATCACCTAAAGACACGTGCAGTGTGAGTTACGGATCAAAAATCTGCATGTATGTGTTGCTGGCTGGTCATTATTGAAAATATGTCTTTTATCTTGATGCATTTATAAATATGACTGATGTTAACATCCCTATACGAGCAAGTTACATATACAGTAAGTGTTACCCTGTTTTAGATGGTTGTGTTTGAATTCTGATTTTTTCGGACAGGATTTAGCTAACATACCAGATTCTGTCTGTGTTTGTGTGTGTGTGTGTGTTGTGTGTGTGTGTGAAAGCAGTCTTGCTGCCTTTCAGACCACCAAGACGGACCACTGACCTGATGTTAGCCAAACATTTCTGCTCTGTTAGTGAGCGTTATGATGCGTAGTGTGTCTCTACGCTATGTGTGTGTGTGTGTCGGTCGGAGTGCGTGCAATGGTGTGGATCCGTTGTTGTGCGAGCGAGAGTGCTCTGTAACTACTACTACACCAGCGAGGGGGAAGAGATTGTGTGGAAGGTTTTTTTTTTTTTTTTTTTTTGCCTAATGAGCAGGGATCACTTGCATTGTTAGCGTTAGCTCGACACAGGAGTTTGCTTAATTAAGGCCTGACTGCTTTTAGGGGATCAGCGCTCACCCACCCAAACGCAGACACACACATCTATAAATTTCGTTAACGTAATGCATGTTTTAATCGCCACAAATCCACAGCTGCCAGGGAAGCCAAAACAATTTAGGGGATTTAATTAAAAATGCATTTGTAATAGGTGGAGCGTAGAGGAAACTGTTACAGTGTTCATGTGGATGGCATATATACCAAGCAGTGTAAGACTTTAATGTGTATGAATGTTGAAAATGAATGAATGTTGAAATGAATGGCCCTGTGGTACTAATCTCTTCACGTCAACTATCCCAGTGTGTTATTTTTATTCCTTGAAACAGTTTGATCTCTATCCTCTTCCTATCACCTTGCCACGATTGGGAATATGCATACATTTTCTCCCTCATTCTCTCCTACAGCGAGACCATGACTGTCACCACATAATCCGTAATCCCACGCAAAACACGGGCCCTTAGCACACAGGCAGAGAGCGAACCAAAATAGCAGATGTGCTAATTTCGCTAAGAGAAAGGTTATCGTCGTGTTGTGGAATTTATAGAGCTCTGCCTGCGAGTGTGAACGTAGGAGGAGCATGTGTTTCTTCTTGTCACGGTTAAGCAATTGTATAATTTCTGTGGTGGTGTAAAAACTGTGTAAAAACAGTGTAACAGTGTAAAAACAGTCGCACCGACGGGGGGGGGTTGATGTTAAGCAGTTTCTTGTTTTTTTTTTTCCTGTTTTTTTTTTTTTTTTGTTATTTAAAGGTCTAGTAGCTGCTGCTTTTGTGTGTGTGTGCTAGTGTGTGTGTGTGTGTGTGTGTGTGTGTTTCTGCTGAACAACGTCTAGAGAGTATGTGGGTTGTGGAGAGAATCTATAATGCGGCCCTGTAATTCAGGCAGAATGCTGATTCACGGTCACAGGCGGGACAAAAGCAGCATGTTTGCTTTAGCACGCTGCATGGGTGTGTGGGCGCTCGTTTGGCGAACCGGCACGCAAGTGTACTGAGGATCACGTCTGTCAGCGTGTGCAGGCCGCGTTTGACTGCTGGGTCCGTGTGAGCATTCCTGTGTCGACAGGTATGCATGCAAGGTATTCGCCTGTGCATGTGCGTGTTGTTGTGTGTGTGTACGGCTGTTGTCAGGCAGCGGGGGCAGCACCAGGCGGACCTCAGCTGTGTATGAGTGAGGCTGAGAACCCTTAAGGAAACACAACTAGACAGAGAAGAACCGAGACTCCTGCAGTGTGTGTGTGTGTGAGTGTGTGAGAGAGAGGGAGTTGGATAGTGAAACAGAAAAAAAAAAAGCCCCCACCCTCACCCTATAAGCTGCTGTCACTCTTCTCTGCACTATCTCCTCTTCTACCCCACCCCGGTCTCTCTTTTTTTTTCTTTCCTCACTCTCTCTCTCTCTCTCTCTCCCTGCCTCCTTCTCTCCATCTCGCCTGGAGAGGAGAGGGCAGGGTGTGATAAGAAAAGTGTGGGGGGGAAGAAGAGGAGAGAGGAGGATGGGGAGATAAACAGTGTCGACTCTGCAGACAAGTGAAATTATGGACACCTAAAGAGAAGAGTAAGAAAAAGAAAGAAAGTGGAGGAGAAGGGAGAGGAGACGGTGAGGTAAAAGGTGGGGGCTATTTATAAATGTCTGATGTATGAGCATGCTTAACTGCTCCGACTGAGTAATTTTCCGTGCTCCATGAATAATTTGGTTTTCGAGAATGACTGAGCGCTGAAGAGAAGAGGGGAGCAGGTGATGGACAGGCGGGGGAAGAGGAGGATGAACTGTAAAATGTAAAGCTGTAATACTGTACCTCCTCTAAACGCGGGGCCCGGCCTAGTAATTCAGACTGGCACTTAAGGCAAAAACCAGGGCGATTTATCATCATTTTCACCGGCCATTACACCAAATTATTTTGTATTTAAAAAAAAGAGAGGAAGTCACAGAGGATTTGCACAGAGAGATTGCCTCTTCATTTTAATTGGAGCATTTAGCAGTTTTTTTTTTTGCTAACATCACAGAAATGTAGACAGGCATGTAGTTGGGTTGGGGAGAGGGGAGGAGAAGGAGTGGTAATGGCACACACTGATGAGAGAGGGAGACTACTCGGAGAACGAGGGAAAGGGGTGCGCGTTGGGCCGACGGAGCTTCTTTTTTTTCCTGCCCCACCTTTCCCTCGCCTGTTGCCATCGTGTGTCAGAGGCAGCTCAGAAGGCAGCGTCCCTCCTCCTGGCCAGAGTGTCTCGTTCACTTTCTTCTCTCTCTCTCTCTCTCCTTCACCTTGCATCCTTACCCCTCCCTCCATCTCTTGGAGCGGCGGCGGCGGCGGTGGTTGATGGATCGCTCGGGTCGGCAGGGTTGACAGGCAGGTTGATGTAAGAGACAAAGAGGCACGGCGTGTGTGCGTGCGCGAAAGAAAGATATAGAAAGAGGGAGAGAAAGAAAGAAGGAAAGTCAGAGGAAGGAGAGAGAGAGAGAGAGAGGTGGCTACCCTCATCCTTTCTTTTGCCCTCTTGTTTTTTTTTCCCCCTCTCCCTCTTTTCTCCACGACCTCATCCTTTGCACTCCTAAATTCACCTGCTGATACTCTGCCCCCCCCCCCTCTATTCTTCCTCGTCCTTCTCCCTCTCTCTGTATCATGTCATGCTTTTACAGGACGGTTTGGGAGCAGCGGTAGCCTAGAGGCGAGAGAGGCAGGCCTGTGACCGGGAGATTGCTGATGCGAATCTCTGGCCTGATAGGAAAAAGAAAAAAAAAAGAAAAAAGAAAAGGAAAAAAAAAAACACGGTTAGGGGAATGTGAATGAAAAGCATCCTATTTACTCCCTGATTACAAATCACATCTACGAAAACACTGCTGACGATTTGTGAAATATCCATATTGTTATTTCAGATGAGAAGACTGATACCACTGTGCGTGTGAATAAATCTTATTATATCTTATAGTTTGAGCTATCGTACTGGCATTATACGACATCGCCCATTTACGACGCGCAGTGCCTTCTTTTCCTATAGCCATCTGATACCGCTCTATATTCATTTAAATGCCAGTTAGCTAATCACATTACTGTGCTTTAGCTCAAAAGGACGGCATTCCACCTTCAATTTAATCCTCACTTTAATTTTACGCAATTAACCCCTTGACACGTAATCTCATGCACGAGACGTTAAGCGCAGCGGACAACCTTACGCGCGATACTGGAAAGCTTGTGATAGAGCTTTCGTGTTGTATTCGTGTTGTATCTTTTAAGGGAGGCAAAAATGATTGACTTGCTCCAGGGAAAGCCAGCGTTTTGTGCCTGAAAGATAAAGTGGATTTCCAGCCTTTTACAGCAGCGTGCACGCTCAGGCTGTAATGCTCAGCTCGCCCCGTCGTGTTGTGCAGCGTGAGCATGGGCATGTTGACCATCTTGGTTGTGTGGACAGCAACAAACCCCCCCCCGCCACGCCCTCTAGTTTATTTTTTTCCCTTGCATTTTGCACTCTAGACCAGGTGAATAAACACTCAAGCATGCATGAGTAAACAAAGCCAGGGTCTTCAAGAGGTTGGAAAGGAACTGACATTGAGGTTGTGGCCAACACTTGTAGGCTATCTATAGCAGGCAGAGGGAAGAAGTGCAAACACACCACACTGGGACACGGGATGGGATGAAGGCTCTTGAGAAAAAAATATTCATGTTGTCGTTCTATATCTAAAAAGAAAAAAAAAAAAGATTACACGTTACAGGCAGAGCGAGCTGCATGACTGGGCTCATACTTGTCTCCCAATTGAAGAGTTTTTTTATACATATGACAGCACACGTTTTTTTTTTTTTTTTACACGTTTTATTTCTCTCACTCTCTGTCATAGTCCCTCTGTGCACCTGCATGCCTGATTGCTTGCGTGTTCATGTATATGTGAGCATGAGGCGCTGTATTCTTGATGCTGTATTAAAGGACTGGCAGGGTATGTGTACAGGTAATAATTCTGAACTGTAAAGGGACTGCTTGTGAGTCACTTGGTCACGAAAGGCGCACACCTCGGTGACTGGATATGAACTGATTTGAGATCTTGGTTTGTGACATTTTTACTTGTCAGTATGACGGGACACGCTTCAAAAAAATGTGCTCTAAGGGAACACATTTTAACTTTCTCATCATCGTCATTGAGAAAACATCAAAGTTACAGACAGCACCTTTTATATTCCAGTATTATTTATCCTGCAAGTTTCCAATTTATATTCAATTCTAACAAGTTTCATCTCTGCCCTCCAACAATCATGTTTTGTCAAAAACACTGACATTTAAAAGAAGCTCTCACCAAAGGTGAAAAACAGTGACAGCACGATTTTGATGATTTGATCAAGTGAATTTTTGTTGGCTTAACTAAAGGAACGAAGAAGTCACTGTATATAAAACAGAGATGAAAAATTCTCTCATATCTATGTATGTTTGTATGCGTGTGTGTGTGTGTTTGCAGCTTCATGTGGTGGGTCCAGATGAGATTGGTCTTGTAGGACCTGATTGAACCACTCCCCTGGATTGAACCAGACATCAGTAAAGCCTGACATGGCAGAGGGTTACTGCTGAGCTCGCACTGCTTTATTTATCACCCCGGAGTGCGTATGTATGTGTGTATGTATGTGTTCACATATTTGGGCCTCTCTCATGAGTGTCTGCGTCCAAATGTGTGTTCTGATGTGTGTGTTTGTGGGAGAATCAAAGTGGGTGTGTGTGTGTGTGTGTGTGTGTATGGGGGGGTCCCAAACACACGTATGCATGTGTGTTTGGGACTCTGGACTCGGTCCAAGTTTTGAGTTTTCTGCTCCTCTTTTCATACATTATATTTATACCACAAGGACGGCGATGAAGTCAGGGGCAGAATTTCGATGAAGTGTGTGTGTGTTTATTTGCCTTTTTGTGCATGAGTGTGTGTAAGTATTTATAACACAAGGACAGTGATGCAGAGAGGAGCTGCATACTGATTAAGCGAAGTCGAAGAGAGAGGGCCTCTGTGTTGGCAGGCAGAGCCACACAGCAACAACAAGTCATTCACCTAATTTAGGACACACACACACACACACACACACACACACACACACACCCACAGAGAGATATGTTTCACTCCAAAATCTTTCTGATAACGCTGAATGCACAAGATGCTTCGAAAAGAACATTTTCCTTTGTCTTCGGCTGCACTGCTGCGTGCTGTTTAACTTTGACTGGAGACTAATAGGTTTTCCTAATTATCGTCATAGTCATATAGAAATAGAGATATGCCATAACTCTTCATGGCTTCTGAATCAGCAGAGAGGTCATTAGAGACGGAGGGGTGGGGGGTGGAAGGAGGAGAAAAGAGCAGAATGAAGAGAGGATAATGCATAGAGGGAGTAGAGAGAGAGGGAGTGAGAGGGAGGATGGAGAAGATCAATAAGGCCTGTACTTGGAGAGCTGAGAATCGGCATATCATGGAACAGGGCCAGGGAGGAGAGTAGGTGTAGAAAAACAAGGAAAGTACACAGAGTGAGTTTTCATGTTTGTTTTCTTGTGTTCAGGAAGGAGGGAGGGAGAGAAAGGCACGGCTGCAGGTAAGAGCAAAGGAGGGCAAGTGTGGAGGAGGTGAGGTGGGGTGCAAAGATGAGGAGCCCCTTTAAGTCATTCACAGTGATGGGGAGACGCAGGCAACAATGTCGTTTCTAAATGAAAGATAATGTAAGATACAGAGGGAGAAGCCGAGAGAGAAAGAGAGTCACGCTGCAGGAGACGTGAGAGTGACAGACCGAAGGGGGATTTGCAGTCTTTCTCAAAGATAAGCACAGTGTTTTCTTTCTATCCTGCTAACCCTCACACGCGCACTGGTGCCACGTGCAAAACACACATGTATGCACTGCACGCACTTGGCGCACACACACACACACACACAAAAGTGCATGCACACATAACCAACACTATTCTGTTGCAGCGAGCTCTTGGCACCTGACAAAAGTTCACCCGCTCAGAGTTGCCATGGCAACGAGGAGATTCGTTGTTGCTACCCGTACAGGCCGACTCCCAGCCTGATGAGAGGGAGAGAGAGCAGAGAGGGGTGGAAAAAAAATAAAAAGAGATAAAAAAGCTAATTGAACTTTAAATGAGGATGTTAATTTGATTAGAAAACTGAGCAAATTGGAATCTCATGGTACAAATATTCCATATTTATTTGTTAAGTGGTTTTTAATTAATGTTTGACCAACATGCTGTTATTGTACAACATCAAGTATACAATTTTGTCATTTACTGTCAGAAATATTAATAATTTCTTGGTGTTGTGGCACAGTGTAATCACATATCTTACCTTTGGAATGCATCCTCTGTGTGATCAGAGCCATAAAACATTTTTATTATAATCAATAATATATTTAAGTACATTTTCTAACTTAAAATAATAATAGAACAGCCTTGTTCCATCAATCCAAGTCTGATAAAAAGTGCAAAATATTTAATTTGTCAAATTAATAAACTTGGTCCTCATGTATGTTCACATCTCTTTTATGTCAGGCGGAAATGAGATTAATTTCTAGGATTTTTAGTATGCATAACAGGAATACCCTTTTATTTGCTGACATACTGCACATTTCCAGCAACTGCAGATAATAAATGTATGATGACATCAAGAAAACTTAAATATTTTCATACTTAATACAATGAGGATATAGCGGATGATGTTAGACATCTGTGTTTACCGAGAATAAAGTTATGAAGTTTATGAATAATCTAAGGCATTAATGTCATGTTCATGTTTTATTCGTCTTGAAGTACGTGTAGATTGTGAAAAAATTTAACAGATGCAACTCCTGTGAAACGCAGAACCACAAAGATTGTGTCTCAGCAACTTGTCAAAGAGGTTCACAGAGTTTCTTGATGTTTCGTTTTTTTTCTTTTAGTCTTCTTGGAGTCTGCTTGACAGGCAGAGATGTGATGAGTGAGTCGTTGCTGTAAACCTTTCCGTGGGCTGCCACTGCTATGTTTAACAATGCAGCAAAATTGTCAAATGCGAGAAAAGATCACACGCGACACACAAGGTATCACATGCATTAAGTCTCCACATACAAGAAAAGCACGCGCGTGAGGACATCGTGTCACGTTTAAAGGCCCCACAAAATGATGTAACTTTGAAGCTTTATTGATCACCATGGGAGGATGCTCTTTCCTGGCAGGGTGAAGGACGGCAGTTGATTAGTGCTTCTTGTAGACGTCTTTCTCAATGATTGTAATGCGCGTCATGTTTCAGTGGGCGCATATGCACAGACTTGTACACTATAGAGCGGTGAAAAAGGTGACAAGATACAAAATGAAAATTAGGCATGGGATCCGGGGGCATTCTCCCAATGAAGAAAATTTTCGTGATTTTAAAATGGAACTGAAGCCTTTTAAAGCATTTTGAGATTAGACACGCACAAACACACTTTAATGTTGCAGCTGGTAAATGTGGAACTCTTTTTAATTTTATTTAATTTTTCATTTATTTAATACACCTTATACATTACTTTACATACTTCTTATGAATCAGGGGACCAATAAAGCCTTTCTGACATAATATCATCATTTATTTATGATCACATTTTTGTTAATAAGAATGTGCAAACTAACTAAAGCAGTCAGATAAATGGAGTATAAGTAGAAAGCAGCAAAAAGTAGCAGAAAATAGAAGTACTCAAGTAATCTACAAGTACCTCAAATTTTTACTTAGGTATTTACAGTGAGTAAATGTACTTTTTTACACCCCATGAAACACCACAAAGGTATTTAAAGCTCATTAGTTTAGCTAACATTACCTAACATTACAACATTACATTACATAAGGAAAGTTAATTTTAACATTGGCCATATATTCAATAACTCCTGATAACGTTGCCAGTAAACACAGTTGGTAAGCTTGCACACCACAAATACACCAACGCGTTTTACAGCGCGTGTTAACAAAAGCTTACCTCAGGTTATGACAGACACATTTGTCAAGGTCCACGTCCCCTGCCTCATCTTAAAAAAAAACAAAAAACTCTACGGCTCTACGCGGTTCAAGTGACTGACCAGTTTGAGACTAAAAAACACAAAAAAGTCAACAATTGTATGTGCACAGGAAAGGAAAAGTGAATTTACTAATAATGAAATAATTATCTTTTGATGACTGTGAGTTTTGTTTGTGCAGTGTTTATCTTTTAATGGCTTAACTATTTTTGCCATCGTCAGCACATTCAATTTAAGATAATTAGCTGTCAGATTATATTAGCTTTTAAATCTGCTATACAATCGGGAGGGCGGCGGGCATAAAGTGGGGAGCAGTCTGAGAACTAAAGAATCTTTTATGTGCACACACACACACACACACGCACGCTTCCTCTTCTGCTCAGCACACAGATATGAAATGATGAAATATTGATACTCCACAGACCATGATCAGCTCAGCAGCAGTGGTAGTAAATCTGAGACCTCAATGAGAAGTATGGAAGAACTTCCCCCTTTTCTCCCCCCCTACTTTTCTGCTTTCTGTGTAATATTCCTCAGCTCTACTGAACTCCGGTCTTCTGGAGTTCATAAGGACACTGCTGGGTTTTACAACATGGGTGATATAAGACAGGGAGATATATTAGAAATGATCACACTTTGACCTTAACAGGTGAGCTTTGCACTGAACGTGAATAGCAACATGACTGCACGCACACACACACACACACACACACACACACTTGCACAAACAAATAAACAGTGGTTAATGATTATACCGGATCTAGCACATGGTGCTTTAAAAGCACCTATCAAGGCTCAACACTGACAGTTGTTAGCATACTCATTATTTCAGAAGAGTGTGTGTGCCCATGTCAGTTTGAGTACTGGGGTGTGTGTGTGTGTGTGTGTGTGAGAGAGAGTGTGTGTATATTCCTGTCAAAACATGCAGAGAATAACAGCAGGGATGGAAGACATTTCCCTTAGCAATGATGCAGCAGAAGCCTAGTGTGTGTGTGTGTGTGTGTGTTAAAGTTGTGCTGTGAATTTTCCTCTTCATTTTCTATGCTGTTTGTCCCCCATAGGGGTCCAACATCTGTGCCGTGCTTATGGGGAAAACTGCATAATGGGAACGCTTAGATAGGCCACCTGCATATTATCGGTTGTGCAGCCATTGGTGATATAACAGACATAGACAGACAGACACACACACACACAGGGAGAACAACTGCACCACCGCAGAATAATTGCTTGATGACTTTGTCTCCTAGGAGGTTGAATGGCTATATCAACACGGACAGTTCATTGTTACGTTGCCATTTCCTGGGCTTGATTTCTGTGAGCCACAAAGCAAAGATAATCATTTTTCCGCCACTAAACTTTACCCCGTGGCAGTGGCTTCACTGTGCCAGGAAAAAGAGAGGGTGGGGGTTCCCTTTGCCATCACAAGCCGCATTACAAAATAATTTGGGCAAATGTTGAAGTAGTGGCTGACCCGACAAACTTTAAATGCAAATCAGATGCCAATAAAGGCGCAAATTATCACCCCTGTTCACGTTGTTGAATAGGGGTGCTGGAAAAACCCTGCTACACGGATGTATGTCGATTCCACCCACGCTCTATTCCGCCGGTCTAACACAACCCTACCGTGCTTTTATTTTCACTTACAAAAGCCTGGGACAGCAGGTTAATTAGTGGTGCTTCTGTCGGAGTCTTGAGTAGCATGTTTGCATGGACTGTAATTACATCCTCCCCTATTATTCTGCCAACAGAACATAGATGCTTGTTAAGGAGGCTGAGCTACATTTAAGGAAACGAATCGCTAAATTGCAGACTCGCAGAGAAAGACTTCATCGCTGGGGTTAGATTAGATGCAGCTGTACCGTGTTGCGTCACTGTTCCGCTGACATTTTTTTGTTAAGCAAATGCGTTAAAGGTAAGTAGCAGACTCACGCGAGGTGGTTACAAAGACCGCCGCGGTCCAACAGATGTTGGATACCTTGATTCGACAAAGCCCAACACTGCTACAAGGTCTCTGAGAAATGAAATGATATGTATGGGAACACTAATTCCCAAGAATGCTAAAACATGGATTGGTGTTTAGATGCTCTCATGCACCGGACTCAGATGGAAAGGCGGACTACTGACATGTGTGAAGTGGACCCCAGCAGGTAAAAGGCTCCACTACGTTTTTATTTTTGGTTTTTTTCCCCCTCAAATTAAAACTCCATGTGGCTCGTCATCCACGTTGGCCACAGCGCTTATTTGATATTATACGACACTGTGGGATGTGTGCAGGGGACAGCCAAACCTGGCCAAGTGCTGCAACAGTGTCTGTTTCAAAATGTACTCGAAAGAGGAAGAGCAGAAAAAGGGGACGAGGGCAAACGTCGCGAATGCCGACGCGTTGCCGATATTAGCTTGTGCAAATCAAATGTGGAATATTAAGATAACCTTAGGGGACCCGCCACACTAAAAGCCGACACTTTTAAGTTTAAGATTTGCTTGGCAGGTTTGAACATAGTATTTCATGCACACTTATTTAGCCATTCCATTTAGCCATTTAGCCAAGTGTTAACAAAAAAAAAAAAATTTGGATGATGGATGATGATCCTGATTTGGGTGAAGAACAAAATGCTACACAATGCTATGTTACAAAATGCACCTTTATAACATGACAAACAAGTGGAGAGGATTTAAATTCCAGCAACAGCGAGGTGATTATTTTGTCATAATACGCGGTTTGAGAGGTTTGTTTGTATAAATGAAAATGCCAGATGACAGATTGTGGAACAACAACAAAGTGTCACAGCATGTAAGTGCCTCTCATCTCGAGCGATGGGCCAGCAGGGAGTGCGCGTTATAGGTATAGTCTTCCTGAGTGATCGTTCCCTATGTGGTCAATTATTAACAGACCCTGCATTTATCATCCGAGAGAATAATTTAGTGTTGAGGCACATAGTCAAAGAGCAGAGCCAGATAAAAATCTGTATAAACGCATTTATTATATTGAGACCTTGAGAGTGTTTTATTGTGCTTCAAGGAAGAAGAGTTACAAAATGGGAACATAGATGTCGCAAAAGTAATAAAATCCAGTGGAAAGATCCTTACCAGCACATGTGCTCCAACTCTGAGTTATCCCTGTAAAGAGACATTTTGGCAGGTAATGGCAAAGCCCTCTAAAAGTACCTTCAGTGACTCGAGGGTGAAATCTTGATATATGCAGATCTGACATCGGGCAGATAAGACAGGTATCGGTTCTTTAGGATACAGGTTCCTCGACACGTTTGCGTGCACACAAACAGAATAAAAAAAAACAAAAAAACGCACGCATGAACACACATATATAAACTTGGTTGGTTGGCAGCTCTCACTGTTGAGTGCCTAGTTTTAAAGTGACTGGATCGATACGGGGGGAGTGAATTGCCAATTTCAGTTTGTTCTATTGAAATCGGCTGGCGCTGCATTCTCAGAGGGAGAGCACCTGAAATTGGCAGTGGCAGAATGGAATTGGATTTGTAAGAAGAGAAAAGAGCGAGCAGAATGATCAGAGAAGGACTTGGACACCAACATCTCCATGCACGTACTCACGTGCGCACATTCACACACACACACACACACACACACACAGAGGCACTGTTATATCACTGCTGCACACGTGGTATCTTAGCCAAATTATGGAGACTGTTATGAAAGCCGTTCTACTCACCTGTCTTTCACTGTCTCACCCACATGGGACCACTCTCTCTCTCACGCACACACACACACACACACACACACACACACTCACCCACCCAGAGCTCATCTTGGCTTCTTCGATCGTATAGTCCACGGCAATCAAGCCCTGTGCTGGAAGAGAAGATGATTGCGGCTCTAGATAGCAAATCGCTCATTCAGTTGATCTTCTCCATTCTGTTTATTGGGATGACATGGAGCAACGCCATCCCCCAAAACTACAGAGTGCATTGGCATGGATGGATGTCTGGGCATAGGCAGTGTACACAATTTAAACCATAGATTTGCAGTCCTTTCTTGCCTACCAAACTGAGTCAACAGACAGTGTGGGGTTTGTCCAGCTCCTGCAGGGCCCATGCTGCTGGACCACAAAAAAAAAAAAAAAAATACATAGCTCATTTCTGTGGCACCTTGAACACCAAGCCCAGGAAACTTTATGTTCATGACACTGCGTTCAGAGGCAGACCCTTGTAGGACAAACAGAGACCGCATCCTGTCATATTTAATCCCTTTTCGGGAGGGCAAAAGGCGGAGCACGCACGCCTCAAGGTGGAAAGCCAACTGCCCGATTTGCTTTTCTGCGGGTCCTAACGACTGCGATGACCAGAGAGGAGGTGAGTGTTGTTCATCATCGCAGCTGACCTGCTACATGATGATGATTGTGGCATTGTGTTAGTGTCACGGCAGAGGGTGCAGTCATCCATCTTCGCCCCATAAAGCCGGGGGAGCATTGTTACAAAAGACAAAAGAGGATGTAAAAATGAGCAACTGTTACACATAGTAACTCTGGTTCTGTGAATACAAGCAGTGCTCAGTGATGAGATACTGAGCTCCTTTTACTCTGCATTTGTTAGAGACTTATGCCTGAAACTAACCAGTTTATACCTTGTATTCAGTGTGTTTATAGCCGCATTTGAAGGCAGGGTGGAAACCTGCACCTCTACGCTAATTATTTCAGTGTGTCCAAATAAACACTAGACAAGATTTAAAACAACTTCATTTAGCCACACAATATTCGTCTCGGTTGGCCGGATCACAAATCTGATTGCAATTCGTCTTGGTGTTCCCGCGTTACGTGCAGTCAGGGTTCGTCCTCCTCCAGAACCGAGGGAGATGGTAAAGCACCTGAAGCAGCACCATGAGAGGGCAAGAAATGGTATTGTTGCAGCCCACACATGCTGAGTAGATCACCCCTTGCTATGAATTTTTTCACAGAGAAATGGATGCTGAAGCATAAGAATCCTGGCAGATGAAACTGCAACTTCATAATAAAGTCATCTATCTATCTATCTATCTATCTATCTATCTATCTATCTATCTATCTATCTATCTATCTATCTATCTATCTATCTATCTATCTATCTATGCTCTAGTATCATATGTTTTACTTAAATAAAAAAGATTTTCATTGCATGGATATATTACCAATATGTTACTTAACAGATATCACAATCAGTCACTGCTGCAACCAGTCAACTAAATATTACCAAGCGTGTGTGTGTGTGTGTGTGTGTGTGTGTGTGTCAATGACTGAGAAGTGGTAATGTGGTCACAGTTGGGCAAAGATTATTCGTGTTGCTTACACAGCTTACATAAAACAACCAAAATACACCATAATCTTTGGGTAAATTATAATCATACACACACACACACACACTGTGGAATAAAACATGATAGCAGGATTGATTGCAACAAGCTGATATGGGGATTTTAGGCTGCAGTTGTTTTCTCACACTGTAGATGTTTATCAGACATTTTATGGCTCCACGGTCTGTATGTGGAAACTGTGAGACTATAAAACACACACACGCACAACGCGGTGAAGGAGTGGTGAGTCCCTATGACCACAATACATCCCGTGGATTATAAACACAAACTCACTCGAAATCTGAAGCACTTTGCCCCCGCACACCGCAGAGAGCCGAGGTAAGACAGCAGCTGCATGCTCTTCAACTCAAAAACAAATAATCTTCATTTTACATTACAGTTATTGTACTCCACACTAAGTAAACATGCTCAACCGTATAGACTGTAGCATTTGTTGATGGCGCAGCATTATTTACAATTTGATGCTTAACGATTATATATATATATATATATTATATTATATTATATATATATATATATATATATATATATATATATATATATTTTTTTTTTTTTTCTTTTTACTTTCTGTAGCTTGCAGATGTCTGCATTATGCAGTTCCATCCACATTACTGTGGACAGACTGGGACCAAGCTGGTTAATGATAATGTTGGTTATGTGTAGCTCTTTGCCAGTGGAGTAAATAATCCACTGTAAATTGCAGTGCAGGCCCAAAGAACAGATGTCTATGGAGGGCTTTTGAATGCTGATGTGCAGACAGACTTCTTTGTGCAGCCACACACGGCACTGATCCCCACTCCGCATGCCGGTCTTGAACATAATTATGGGTGACAAAACCTCCTCTTGGGCTGACATTAACTTTTATGTCTCGGAGTAACCAGTGAACTAAAGGTATTAAGCAGAAGTTCAAATGAAATATCAGATAATTTTCTAAACCACTCACGGGACCTTCGGCAGCGCAGCCATAGTGCCCCTGCTTGTTGTTGAGTGTGTGTGCATTTACAAGTGTCCGAAAGGAGAAGTAAAATGATATGCTGTTATGGGTGGGAGCTATTTTTAAGCACTTCGCTAAATGGAAGACGGGAAGAGGCTAAAGGGTTTGTACTGCATGAATGTTAGTTTTTTATTTTTTCCACGTCTGGGTGTCTTGGTGTTGCGTTGCATGTTTGCAGGCGCTTTTCAGCTCTCCCATATGATGTGGTGCAGTGTGTGTGTTTGTGTGTGTGTGTGGGGAGGGGGGCATGCACACGTTTGGCTCTCCGTCTCTCTCTCTTTGCCCTCTCTTGCTCTTCACAGCACATTAAACCGGATGGCTATAAGCCTCTCAGTCAACCAAACAGACACATACCCACACACACACACACACACACACAGACATACAGACGTTCACCTTGTTTTTTGCCTCCATGAGTACACTGGAGTGAAGCCTAATTGCTTGAGTGATATGATGGGTGCCTTTGCAAAGACTAGACTGGTACATAGTTTTTTTCAACTCCCTGTTTCTCTTTTTCAAAGTTTTGCTCTCGTTCTCCTTTCCTTCCTTTCACTCTGTGATCTTTTCATTGGAGTACCTTTTCTCGACTTTTGTGTTTGTTCGTCACAGTCCAAGATTAACGCAAGAAAAATACGTGTGTCAGATGTGCGTTTCCTATGTTTTGGTCATTTTATGCCTGTGTGTGTGTGTGTTTGTGCGTATGTGTGCCCTGCCAATGGGCCTCATTAAGCAGGAAAGTTTTTGAGACCTTCGAGACCTTGCCTTTAGTAAACTCTGTGTCATTATTGGGTGTTAATGATGTTGGCCTTTGTAATAATCGCTCCTTGTGTGTTTGTGTGTGTGTGCGTGTGTGTGTTAGATGGGGAAAAGGAGGTTCTCGGGTCTGGAGATGACCCTAATGATCCTGTTCCTGTTGATGTCTGTGGCAGCCATCACTCTCATCGCTCTGTACGTACGCCACCACCAAAAAGCCTGGGGTGCTTAAGGAAGGTGGGTGAACACACTTACACGTACACGAAAGATGCAAAAAAAAAAAACCAAAAAAAAAACACTGGCCCTAAACCTTCACCAAACTGTTTGTGCAAAAAGCTGAAAAAAAAGCACCATCTGGTAACTCCCAAGGTGTATCACGCAGGCTAGCTGCCACAGATACATCCTGGAAACACTCGGGTTATGTAATATTAAGTGAACAGCTCCAGCTCCGTGTAAGCCAGCTGCTTACAAAACCTTGTTCTCATGTTTTAGTTTAATACAGAATATTTGTAGGTAATCATCAACAGACAGCCATTGTGACAGGAGGGCTGAGACGTTAGTGTTTAACTCTTACCTTGCAAGCGTCACAGTGTTATGAGATAGGAGCGCCGCCAAGCTAAAAATAGGACGGTTTATTGCAGTCGCTGAGATTTTAGGACCAATACAGTTGTAAAGAAAGTGAATCATAGATAAAGAAATAAAACAAAAAAATAATTTAAAAACTCTCACACATAAAATGGAATAAAAACGCGGATTGTGTCCAAGAGGAAGCGGTCAAACGCAAAAGAGATAAAACAATCTCTAAAAACAAGGCCTTGAAATTAAACCATGAAATATGACACTTGTAACTTCTCTTTAGAATGTTGCTTTGCAGCAGGACAACATCATGGTTACAATTATAACCTTCTTCCCTTGCTCCTGTTAAAACTACCTGAATTTTCCTGAATTGACGGGGGCTATCAGTTTATTGCTCACATGGGTATAAATCTTAAACTACTGCACAGATTAATTTATCGTGGTAAGATTACTAGGTTGTCTCTTTGAACTCCTTTGTTTTAAGTCCAAACGAAAAAAAAACAAAAAAAAAAACTTCTTTTTGCAGAACCTACTGAAAAATTCGTTCCTCAGTGTCCCAACATCCCCACTGCTGAAAGAGTAGACTGCTACCCAGACGCCGGAGCCTCAAAGGTATGACAGTCAATTCCAAGAATTTAAAGTAAAGCAATGAAAGCTCACTCATTCATACATACAACTCATACAGCTCAATTCTTCCTATTGTCAGTACTGACATAGTGCTGCAGTTGATCTGATACTGGGTGTAATAATTATTTCAACAATGCCGATGATGATGATGATAACAACATCCACTTTCCTACATATACAGGTAAACTGTGAGCAGCGTGGATGCTGCTGGAGCCCGCAGGATGAGAGGAATGTTCCCTGGTGTTTCTTTCCAACCAACCACGGATACACGGTGGAATCGGTGGAGAACCCCAGCCCTCATGGTAAATCCCCGTTTCCCCCTCTCGAGCGTCTGATGAAAATATCTGGCTCTCCATTTAGCTCGTTTTCTAATTCTAATTGCTCCACGGTCCTTCAATCTGTCCGTCTGTCCTCCTCACGTTGTTTTTTCCTTTTTCACTTACTTTGCCTAGGGCATGGTTTTCTGTGAAGTATGACATGGATGGCATATCAGAAAACATGATTGACTTTGCAGCATGCAGGCTTTTCCATTTTCTGCTTGATTTCACTGCCTTCTGTGAACTCAGTTATTGCGTAAAACCAAACAGAACCAATGGACATTTAAAGTCTGAATGGCAGCATTTTTTCGAATAGCAAAAGAACATTTTTTGAAAAGACAAAAACAATGTAAAACAATATTTGAGGGATTATTTTGCGTGACAAAGGTGGTTGAATTTAAAAAAAAAAAACGAATGCTTAGACTGAGAGGAACATTATCAAAAACAATAATTTCCCTTGGTCTGCCTGACAGGTGTGTTATTCAACAAGGACTTTAACCAATCCAAAAAAAAAAAAAGAAAAGAAAGAAAGAAAAAAAACACTTCTTTTATAAGTTTGACTATTTGCACATATTTTTACATGCATTCTGCCATGATATCACTCAGGGCCACTATGCAAATTACCCACACTTACCTCGGAGGCATCTGAGGACTCTGTAAGCATACTGCACCCTTTGATCATACTGGTAAATACTGGGATGAGTGCTCCAACTGAGGACCGCTGTGGTTTTAGTGTTGCAATTCACTTATCATTGCAGGGAATAGATGCTTGTCCAATTATGCTTTTTTGAATTATTTTTTTAATTTCTGGAGCTTAGATGCCAGTAGGGGCACATTGGGATCATTCAATAGACATATTAACACTCACGCTTAAGGCCTCTTGAATATTGATACAGAACACTGGTTAGAATTGTATTTAGATGTGTGCATAAGTATTAAAAGGAGTACTTCGAAGCTGTCACTGTCACAACACTGCCAGGCAACTAGACTCCAACAAGTCAACATCACATAATCCTGTGTAAAACCCCAACTTTTAGGTTTTTGCATAGATCAAACAAACAAGATAAACGTGTTAATTAATGAGCTTTATAAAGGCGATCAAAGGTAGATTGTATCACCTTTGGATAAGGGTCAGGATAGGCATTATGCTGCTTCAAGTCTGCGCTTAGTTAGGCTAACCGACTGCTGGAGTTCTCTTCATATTTACTGTACAGACATTAGAGCGGTATCAGTCTTCTCATCCAATTTCCCTATTCCATTATATCACAAAACTTCAGGTGAAGAAATTGAAGAAAAAATGACAGACTTACATAATCACCTTTTTCTTGTTTGGTGCTCAAACTAAAATATTGACTATACTGGCACCACGGTAGTCCCACAATGATAGTTCTAATTTTCTGTCAGTCCATCTTTATTTTGTGGGTTAAGTGGTTAGATGTTATATATTTCTCCAGTTGGATATTTTTGTACCATGTTCTGTCCTTTACCCTCCTCTTGCCATGTGTTTTTTTGCAGTAATGAAAGCCCATCTGAAGAGAATGGCCTCTCCTTCTTTATTTGGGGCTGATATACAGGAGCTGTCACTCCACGCAGAAATGCAGTCAGACAATCGACTCCGATTTAAGGTACACACTGACAGACGCAGTCTCTGTCCACCTCTTCTTTCTTGGTTAAACACCTTTTTTTTTTTTTTTTTTTTTTGACTACCACACAGATTCACACACATGTCCACATACACACATTTAGGCACTTTGACAGCAACAGAGGAAATTGTGAGATAAATCTAGTCCAGTCATATTAATTTCAAAAGCATTTTTTTTTACTCAAAGCATGTTTAACAAAAACCCTTTGCAGAACAAAAGGGGAACAAAAATAGCAATATACGCAACAAAGTACGAACATGACCGTGAGATATGGGGCCACACTCGCGCCGCCTGTGTGGTCGTTTCCTCTCCTCAGATCACTGATGCCCACAAGCAGAGGTTCGAGGTCCGCCATGAGCACATCGGCAGCCTCAGCAGTAACCCGTCCAGCCCCATCAGCAACACACTGGAGCTGACACACAAACCCTTTGGCCTTACTGTGCGCAGGAAGGAGAACAAAAAAATCCTGTGAGTGCTTACCGCGTGTGTGTGTGTTCACTGTGTTTGTGTTGGTTTATAGGAACCAAAATATCACACCGTTGCCATGTGGATGGTGAAAGAATTACAACAGCCAGCACAAAATATGCATACTGTGTATATTTGCATTCAGGCATGTGCTGTATGTTTACTAGTTATTGTCTTATATATTACATGCTGTGAAGGACATATACTACTTTATGGCTGCACCTGTAGGGAGGGATGATGGGATTTCTTAGTTGAAAACAAATATTTTTTTGCAGGGTATTGTTATGGTGAATATCATTAAGATGTCCACAGTAGCTTGCGTGTATGTAAGTCTGGAGGCAAAATCCAGTAAGAGCCCAAAAAATATAATGAGACAAGCTGAGGTGTTGAATATGTGATTTAGTATCTCACCTCTTACCTCTCTCTCGTGCGCTTTTGTTATCCAGTCTTCTCATAATCCCCCATACAGAAATTGGGAATTGACAGTTATCAATAGATTAACATTGATTCTTTGTATCTCACTTGAAGCAATTATGTCAGAGATCCTCTGTGATGGCGCCGCACACTTCCTTTTAAACACCAAAAGACATTATTCCATTATTATCGTTGATAATTTATTACTAGTAGGATGAGATGCACGTGCCATACACATGAATTTATACACTAACAGGGTTTTGCTCATCACTGTGTTCTGTCCATTTATGTTGCATGGCAAAGTTTCCTGCAAACATTTATCTTTAATCTAGACGACTCAGATGTTTATTTTATGTGAAGATGAAAGCCAAGTTTCTGTTTTGCTACTAGGACAATACTATTTCCATTTATTCTATTTCTATAGGTTCAAAGTCTTTCTTTACCGCAGAGCTAAATATCTTCACCAGCCGGAGTTTTCATGATGAAAGAAATTATTTTCATTGTGAAATGTTCTTCTGTCACGTAACAACCTTTGGCTTGTCCCACTAACTTGCATCACTTGTATCAAGCAGCAATGTTGCCTTTCTCAACACTGCGCATGACCTTCAACCACACACGGGGAGATTGCTCTCAAGATTAGCGGCTATTTAGCAATCAAATCACTCCAACTTTCTTTGGTTCTCATAAATGTCTTTATGGGGCCACTTGTCATGTGACTCCACGCCATTATCACCTGATGATTTTTGTGGCGTATTCGGGTGACAGGCCAGACTTTGGAATGAAAAAGACTCTTTAAAACCTAAAGGTGAAATTTTCCTCTCTGCATTATACTCATCGTAAGTTTTTAGGAAAGGACATCCACGGGGCACCGCCTAGGAACTCATTTACCTTTTGAGGTCAGTGCAATGTTCGCAGGAATACAAAAACCCATATTAATACCCACGGCACCAAATTAAATGTGAACATTTCACAGGCTTATGGTGAAGTGGCCATTAGCATTTAAGTACAATACCAGCATTTACTTAATAAGTGGGCCTGTTCTTTTGAAAAAAGGTTGGTGGTTTACAGCAAGCAACTTTCAAGTGGTTTAAACATATTTAATCTAAGAAGATTATAATTAACAGTGGGCCACAGCTAAATGTATACCATTTGCCATTAACTATATGCTATTAAGTGTCACTATATCATAATGTAAATCTTTTAGTTTAAAGTGGCTCTCAGAGAAGTGGGCCGAGTCAGAGAGTGAACACAGCAACAGAAACCAACACTTGGAGAAAAAAAAAAAAAAAAAAAGCCTAATTTGCCACAACAATCTGCCAACCTCAAGTCTGGTATTTTTTGCGCAAGTTTCGTGCTGCTCGTGCAGTCGTTATCGTTATTACGTGCAATATGCAGATACTGACATCAGGTGCAATCGACCACTAAAAACGTCCATAAATTTATGTGATAACAAAGGTTTATACATTTACCTTCTGTCATTAACAGCCATGCAAAGTTTCATTAACAGATAAAGACAATGTGTGTGCGCACTCGGATCAATTACGCTCATAATCATCTGTTCTTTGACCTGTGCGCGTGTGGGCCGAACACCAATGCAAGTCATTCATAGTCATTTAGTTGACTTATTGACAGCGACAAGTGAAGCCACTTCATATAATTAAAGACTAACGTAAATAGTCTTAATTTGAGTCTATTTGGGCATTTCTGTGCCTACATTCATTCAATAACCATGTATATTTCCTGCATTTACAACCTTTACTTGTATATTTCGTCTGCATACTTTTGTTTGCTCGGCCGTGTGCAGCTGAAGCGGGCTCAGTATTTCACCTACCAGTGTATGTCTTGTTTTGAAGGCTGGAGAAATGCTACCCAGAGGGCTTATTAGAGCTTGATGGGATGGTCTGTATGCTCCCTGTTTTGCTCCACACGTCCCTGCCTCGTTCCCACTCCCACCTTCTCCTCTCGCTGCATCTCACTCCCACTTTCTTTCGTGCGTCTTTGTCTCTCACATATCCTCTCTCACCTGCTCTCGTTCTCTCCCTCCACGTCCCGTTGTTTTCTCTCACATCGGTCTGTCCTCTCACTTCCCAGTGGTGACCCTTTGTTTTGTTTTTTTGTCTCCTGGTCTCTTTTATTTATTTATTTTTGTAAAAAATAAATACATTCAGGTTTGACACCACAATGGCACCGCTGGTGTTTGCAGACCAGTACCTGCAGCTGTCTGCTAAGCTTCCATCCCGTAATATTTATGGCCTGGGAGAGCATGTGCATCAACAGTATCTCCATGACACCAACTGGAGGACCTGGCCCATCTTCACCAGAGACGCTTTCCCTAATGGGGTAAGGAGTGCACACACACACACATCAGAGTTAAGATCTTAATTCAACTAATCGCTTATTTTTTTTATGTCCTTAAGTGATTGTTCATCCCCTTTATGCTCATTATAAATTTGGCATGAGAGAAACCTGAGCGGAAAAACAGAGAATCTAGAAAAAATATGCATCGAAATATAGATAGGAAAGGTTTTTACACATGGCGGAAGGGTAAAGTTCGAGTATAAATAAAAGCAAAAATGCGACAAATTGAAATGAAAACAAAGATAAATCATCACGTGCATGGAGCTTGTGAATTAAACGACGACTGACGCTTCAGCCGCACTGGAAAGATGAAAAAAAACAGCAGCAGATAAAGCCATCAGCTTTCCTCACCTAAATACATGAAGCAAACGAGAATTTCCATCATATTTTCTACATTATTTGAACACCATTTCAGGTCTGACTGGCAATTTTTTAATTAAACCCTCTTGTCATGCCCTCTTCTTCTGCAATAGTATAATGTCACTCGACTGGGAATAAGTGCCACTTCTCATTTATTATAATAATAATAAATAATAAAAATAATCAGGGTAGGGGATGGAGTCAGACAAGAATTTGTATTTGGAGGGAAACCTGTTAATACTTGATGGTGAGCAGTAATCAAGGTACACTTGGATACAGTTAATCTGCATCTATACATATGTTAACACATATGTAATGCAGTGGGGTTTTTTTTCTTTTTGGTTACTGTTGTACAAAGCGTGTCAGCTCTCAAAGGCTTACACTTGACAGTTCTACCCAGGATCTGTGTGTGTGTGTGTGTGAAAGAGGGATGTTTACGTGTCCTCCCAACATGTGTATCCTCCCTCCCAAAGGGCTTATAATTGAATGCCTTGTAAGCTGATTAGGCAGTGAAGTCACCCCCTTAGCTTCAAATCTCCCTCCTGTGCGTCACACCTCTTCCCCACGTTTCCTCATCCCTCTGCCTCTCTGTTCCCCTCCCTGCAGGGAACCCATAACCTCTACGGACACTATCCCTTCTTCCTGTGTCTGGAAGATGAGAGCGGAAAGTCATTTGGGGTCTTTCTGTTGAACAGCAACGCTATGGGTAAAGATAAAAAACAAAAAACAAAAAAACATATACACACAAACACACATACAAACTCACAAGCTGGCACATAAATAACGTTCACAAAGACAGTTCAAGCACATCAGCCATCAGTTACGCCTCATCCGACTAACACAAATGGATACACTGTTGCCTCAATCAAAAAATTGTGCTGACAAATCAAAGGGAATATTGCATGGAGGTTTTATTCCATGACAGAGATGACTGAAAGCAATGGGAATGCACACTGACATCTCTCTTTTTCTCATGTCTATAGTGTCCTTATGAAAAAAAAAAAAAAAAAAAAGCTACTCATGCACTATCTTGACTGAATCATAGATGGTGTGTGTTTTTTGTGTGTGAACCAAAAGTCCTCACTAAAAAAAAAAAAAATAAATACATTTTTAAAAAAGTGTATTACTTGTTTTCAGTAGTTGAGATGCAATTTAAGGGTTATGATTTATAGTTAGGGATGGTATTTGGATTAAGTTTGCAGTGTTTTCATTTCTGCCGTCTTTTTTTTTTTTCCAGAGGTGACTTTGCAGCCCGCTCCTGCAGTGACCTACAGAACGATTGGAGGAGTCCTTGACTTCTTCATTCTCTTTGGAGACACACCAGAACAAGTGGTGCAAGAGTTCCTGGAGGTGAAGCACAAATAATTACTTGCCTTCTTTTTTTTTTTCTTCTTCTTTTTTTAAAGGCATATACTGTTCCAACAATATACTGGAGAGCTTTTCTGGGCAAGTGTGTTGTGTAAAAGTGGTGTGTGAGTTGCCTTGGCACAGTTATTGCAATAACACTATGTCCAATTGTGCTGTCCAGCTCATTGGCAGGCCTGTCATTCCTCCCTACTGGGCACTGGGTTTCCAGATTTCTCGGTGGGACTACGGCAGCCTGAGTGAGGTCAAGAAAACAGTGGAGAGGAACCGTGCCGTGGACCTCCCATATGTAAGATCCCGTCTGCTAGCTCGTCTTTCTTTTTCTGCATATGCAGCATCTGTTTGTCTTCTAAAACTGCTATCAAGGTTACTGCTTGCCACACTGCAGTCTGTGATTGTGTGTTCTTGTGGAAAAGAAATATGAAAAAAAAATGTTTCTAGAAACATCATCTTCCCATCAATGATCCAAGAGCATAAATGGCCTCACATGTTTGGCACTTTCACACTCAACAGATCAGCTCTACGTTGTAAATCTCAAGCATATCAATGATTATCTTACTTCTGTTACACTGTGTTTATTATCACAATATAAAAATGCACAATAAACTCATATCAGACCAGGTGTAAGAAGGGACTGAAAGTTCTCCAGCCTTTTCAAAAGGCTCTGATGCCGTGACAAAGAGAAACAGCCAATCTGTTACTGACAAACATTGTGACAAAATACACCCAGAGTATTAAAAGCAGGAGCTTATTATCAATCAGTTACTGCCTGATGGGAAATGAAAACACGCAATATGGTTTTCTTGATTTTGGTCGGTCTTTTGTATTTCAGGCATTGATTTTCTTTGCAAAGCACGAAATGCAAATAAGGCACAAAACAGAGGCAGGCCTTTGAATTCGAACAGAGATGTCAAATACTGAGAAACAATTAAAAAGAGTGAGATTGCAAGATTCTGCTTTCCTTAAGACAAAACAAGCACTCCAATAAGCAACTGTCTCAAACTGTGACAATGCACAGCATGTGCAGTGGGGGATTTCTGGTGTATGGCTTTTGTTGGGCTAGGTGAGGGAAATCGATACTTCACCTCGCACACCCCTTGTTAAATCTGAACCATTCATGCACTACTGTGTGGTTCCACAGAGGCAAGAGCCTTAACCACTACACTATCTGCGGAGACGTGATATGAAGGTTGAAGCGGGAGTTGGACAGACAGTCAGAGTGATAGCGATGGCCTTTAGCTTAGACGGGGTAATCCAGCTTTCTGTCAAATAATGGAGAGTCTGCTGGACTCTACAGGTTCAATCCCAGGACAACTATTTTTCAAGCATCACTGAATGTTAGCGCTGATCAAAGATCAATCGACCGAGTTCCTTTCATTATCTCATTCATCCTGATCTGAATGTTAAAACTACTCCAACACCTCTTCCCTTCAGAGACACTTGATAAATACCAGTTCTGGTTGACATTTTCTTGGGAACGAGCCTCACCGCTTATCTTCCTCTGGGTCTGCGACTAGTAACTATAAAAAGTCCCTTCAGCACGCAGCACCAATGTTTGATGTACTTTTTATTCCTTAATTACTAAGGTAAACTCCTAATCCTAATCTTTATAGGTCCCCATAAAACCCCTCAACTGTGTCACAACTCGGCAATGACTGCTGATATCAAGGATGCCATTTGAACTCGGCCATATTTAAAGATCAAATGCAAACAAATGTACAACCCATCTCGATATTTCACTCTGATAATCTCCAATCTGTCTTTCATATCCAAAGACATTAGGATGCAGCTGCTTCCTCTCCTGCTGTACTCAGGGACATATTTGATAACCATTAGATAGACCACAGAGGGCATTATCACATTCTCCCTAATATGTCTGGAGCTGATTACCATTAGAGGAAGGATCTGGCAGAGCCTTCCAAACCATCTGCTCCATCGATATGAAGTAGATTTTGGCAGACAACAGACAGACAGAGAGCGAGCATAAAGTCACACCCTGACAAAAAAAAAAAAAATAATAAAGAATGTGTTAACGCTCCCATTGTCCTCACAAGGTTTAGCAGCACATTAACTGAGCTGTTTGCACGCAGATCAGGTCTCCAAAAGTCCAGAAAAGGCACGTCAATGGGCAAGCTAGCAGTTCAAATGTTTTTTTTTCCCAGTGAGGCTCACAGTGCACATGTTTGACAGTGTGTTCATTAGCCATGCTGAGATGGGAATATAATGCGTAAGGAGGATGCATCCAAGTCATGTTAAATATGCTGGATTTGAGTCAGTGTGCCCAACTTCTGCACAGAAGTGGAAGCATGAGTGGGTACATTTAAGAAGTATTAAGAGTCATTTTTAATTTATTACGTTCATGCAAGATGCAAATATGATTTTAAGACATGGCCGCCATGCCAGCATTTTAGCATTACTAATTCAGCTTTGAATATTTAATGACATCTAACCTATAAAGATGTAAACTCATCAAGTTATTCAAATAATATACTGTATTCCAAAAGATTTTTTGAATTGTTTCTTATTTTATTTTTTTAGAATTCTTTGTTTTGTTTTTTTTTTTGTTTAGTTTTTTTTTTTTTTTGGATATTGTATGTAGATGAGATGCCCTTACAGTAAGCATTTTTTTTCTTTCCATGCAGGACATTCAGTACACTGACATTGACTACATGGAGGATAAGAAAGACTTTACTTACGACAAAGTGAATTTCAGCGAGCTGCCTCAGTTTGCAGAGTACCTTCATGAGAAGGGACAGAGATACATCCTCATCCTGGTAAGTGCTACTTCATTGTAATTTAAGCAATTTGTCTGTTTGATACATGAAGAATGTAACCGTTAAACATCCTTAGGTAATTAATTATACAAGGTCTCTGTGCTAGCCTACCGTTGTTTGACGTGATTTCGACGATGACACGAAATACATAATAAACTGGGAAAGTGGAAAAAACTCCTGACAACTATCACCGACCTATCACATTTACCAAATCACACAAATTTAGGCTGGTCTATGTGATCTCAGATAATAAATGTAATAGGTAATGTAATTTTTTTTTCATTTCCATTCACTAAGCCTCCCCTGAAGGCTTAGTGCATGGACTGTCTTTTGACTATTCTTATGATGAATGTATTTCTTTGTCTCCAGGATCCTGCAATAGCTACCAGCAAGAGGGTGGGGGGTGCTTCTTATGACTCCTATGACCGTGGGAATGTGAAGAACGCCTGGGTGACTGAATCAGATGGGAAAACGCCCCTGTTAGGAGAGGTGAGCTGCATTTTGGGTGCCAGACGGAAGTGGAGCATGCATAGCGGTGAAACAATACGCTTAGTGGCCGCTTAATTAGATACTTATCTCCTTTCAAGCAAAGATTTCCCTCCACCAGATGGTAATAGCTCTTTATCGCTGAGCTTCCATCCTACATATGCCCCCCTTTTGCAGTTTGTGCAAATGGCTCATCACAGTCATATTCAAGTCATCAGATTGTGAAGGAGTCTTACACCAGTCAGCCTCAGTGCTGCGAAACACAGGTCAAGCCTGGGTGTCAGTAACTCTGTCATTCTGCACACTGGTACTATAATGCAAAGGTGCAAACCAAAGTCAAGGGGTTCACTCGCTGTTCCACTTAATGTCAGAGTTGGCAACAGACATGATTTAAACAACCTTAGCATCGCATGACTGTTGCCAGGTGCACCAAGTCTGGCACCTCATAAACTGCCAATTGTTGGGAATTATATACACTGCAGCATATGGATTTTACTTTGAATAATGTGGTTAACAAAACCTATTCTGTCAGCTACAGTCCCTAAGCAGTAGCGTTAAACCAGCTTGTACAATATGTAAAAAAAAACTTTCATTATATAGATATAGATATGGTGAAGGAAAGCTTGGTTAAGGTTAGGGGAAAAAATGATCATGACTTGCCTTCTATGTAAATAGTCATATGCAGACTCTCTAGAGAGCACACTGACAAAATTGGTAAAAAAATTAAAGTAAAAACCAATATAGGCTGCATATCTCCACAGCTATTTATTCTGTTTTCTTCCTTTCACTTGTCACACGTCTGGTCATAGACGTGTCATAAATCCATGCTTTATATAAGATGTGTAGGCCTTTGAAAAGGGTTTCGATAGCAAGGAAAGTGTTTTATGGCACACATTTGGCTCTAAGTACCGATTGAGGCTTGCATTACACAATGTTGTTGCTGAGGACCATGGTCAAAGTCTAGCTTTTGTGAAAACTGATACTCAGGATGATTCCAGGAATATGAAAATAAGCTCAGTTCTAATCTACGCAATACATGTATTAGAGCCTGATAAACATTTAAAGGGTTGAGGTGTACTGAGAAGTCTGGAGTATAAATAATGCTTATAATAATAATGCACATGCTTAAAAAGCTCTCTCCCGCAGAGAGGGCTGGAGGTGGGGGGTAAAAGTCTGTTGTTGCCATGCTTTTATAGTGTTGCTGATTACGCACACGATTATTTGGGCCCAGTCCCTCTGCTAATCGCTTTTTCATGCTGTTTATAACAGGTCAAACATATGCATTGATTCCGCATTAGTGTTTAATCTTAAAATGTTCCGCATCGCCATACATCACAGATTAAGTGTGTGTGTGTGTGTGTGTGTGTGTGTGCGTGTGTGTGTCTTGGAGAGACAGAGGGAGAAAAAAATAAAGTCTGCGTGTGTGTCTATGTGTATCCATTTCTCTAAATGAGAAGCTATTCTTGGTTGTTTGTGTTTTGTGTCTGTGCACGCATGTGTGTGATTATAATTGATTCAAGTTTATTTCCATATGAATGTATGTGTCCTGGTTATGAAAATAGTGGGGTCTGAAAGCAGAACGACCTTTGCGGTCGCTGTATCCGCGATAAAGGAGATACAGCGACAGGCTGGTATTTATTTTGCTTTTAAGACGGCTAATTGCTTGCAAAGATAAGGATAAAAGCTTTTTCCTGGTGGCCCATATGTTTCACCGTGCAAGTAAAATCATAGCACGACCTCACTCACACAGAGGACCATTTCTCTCCAGAGCACGGGGGCAAAAGAAAATAAATAAATAAATGGGAGTAAACAAATCGGTGGGGAGAGAAAGGAGTCTGTGTGGGTTTAAAGGCAGGAATGACAGACAGGAACATGGGGCAGAGAAAAAGGCAGGTGCGGGCAGACAGACAGCCACAAATAATAGATTAGAGGGTAATGTACAGAGAGACAGACTGGCTGTCTGAGTGGCAGAGTGACAGGGAGGTACACAGGAAGTCGGCCCCAGTGAGAGACAAGAGACAAAAAGACAGATTATCAGGTAAACACAAAAAAAGGGACAGACGAGATGGAAGGCAGAGAGACACTTTGGAGCAGAGGCAGGCAGGGGGACAGATGGAGGCAGAGGAGATAGACAGACAGGTGATGACAGATAGGCAGGCTGACAGACAAAAGAGCATAAAAACAGACAAATAGACATAAAGATAGAGGGAGATATGCAGCTACAAATGCCAGCAGATTTGTTGAAAGTGTTTCCTGGGGTGTCAGTATTAGTAAGCAGCTAGAGATGGCAGAAAGACAAAATCTGGAGGAAGAAATAAATGGCTGGAAAAAAAAAAGAAAAGAAAAGAAAGATGGCAACCACAGGGGACTATCAATAAGCTCTGACCTTGGAGTTCTGACCACCTGCCAAAAACATCTGCCTATAAATCTACGTGTGTGTGTGCGTGTGTGTGCCGTGGAGTGCAGGCACGTGAGCGTACATAAGCATGATTCATGTCTTTGCTACAAACCGGGTTGTAAAGTTATTGGCGGTGGAAGTAAAAGGTAAAACATAGCTAGCGTGGAGCAACCTTGAGAATTAATATCTACCGTGCTCCACAGAAGGCTTTGCACGCATTGATGCGCGTGCACACGCACGCACCCAAACACGCGCACGCAAAATCTCCTCCTTTCTCTGTGGATTAATCATTTTTCTCAATACATGTCATTAAGGACGACTTCTAACACACAGTCACGTCCAGAGATTTCTATTGCATTATCGATCCCGCCTCTCCTCTGTTCTCTTCCTCAACTTGTCTCTCTCTATCCCCTCTCCTCTGCCGTCTCTCTCTCTCTCTCATCAATCCCGCCCCCTCCCTTACTTCATCTCTTCTCTGTTCTCTTTTCTTTGTCATTTCCACATCTCTCTAAGCTATTTCTCTGACATTGCCATAGGCCCACTTTTTTCTTTTTTTTTTTTTTGGCGCCTACGCCATCCTAGCTGATCATGCTGCATTATGGTGTTTACATGCACGGTGTTGTGTAGGCTACATGCTTGCTTAGTTAAAAGGACGTGTTGAAGTTGTTTTTTTAAACCTGAAATAAAAATAAAAAAGGATAAAAAAAAAAGATTTTTTTTTAATGAAGTCCTGTCAAAAAAAAGTACAACATTGTTCGTGAAGTGAGTACTGTCAGCAGGGAAGCTCACACAATGATGCCAAACTAATATTCTCAGAGTTTTATTCCAGCACTATTAAAAAGTACTTGTACTCACACATCACATCTCACGCTTCCTCCCTCTCAGGTGTGGCCAGGAGAGACCGTATTTCCAGATTACACCAGCCAAGACTGCATCGACTGGTGGGTGGATGAGTACGAGCGCTTCTCCCGGGAGATCAAGCACGATGCCCTCTGGATTGTAAGTCACTTTTAAATACGTAAAATGAAGGTGTGTATTCACTGATTAACTGTTCACTAAACCGAAAATTCTGAAAGTGGCATTTTTCTGCAGCCAATTAAGCGCACGCAGGGCCAGTGAGCTTAAATTTCTCTCATTTTCGGTGGCAATTACTTCACCGCGGGTTGAACAGCGAGGCCAATAAAGAGCACCAAACACAGGCTGACACACAAAAAAAAAAACTGAAATTCATATTATCCTGTTAATGATTCCTCAGCTGAAAATTTGGATTTGGCTCTCTCATTACTCAGGCTGTTTGCTGCACCACACGCAATTTCACATTTTACTTCCAACACCTTAGCTCAACCCAGGTCATTTTAGTAATATTTATCAGGGGGAAAAAAAGGTAGGATGTGAAAGAAATAACTCTTTTTCAGGATTTTATTGCTTTTGTGGGAGGATTCCTGTATTCACAACACTGTTTTGATGTCTCTTAAATAAATATAATCATTAGTTAAACAGATCTAATCGTGTTTTACCGATCAAAGTTCTCCGATTCCCTTGCAGGACATGAATGAGGTGGCTAATTTCAAGAAAGGATCAAACAAAGGCTGTGCTGATAACAACCTTAACTACCCTCCCTACACTCCAAGTAAGAGACTAAAACATCCACACTATCTGTGTTCTTTCAGAGACACGGTTGAGTCTCAAAACAAAAACTTGGCAACAAAACACAGAAATCAACGGTCTACGAGAACAAAGTACTCTAAAAAGGTTACCGCACCACAAAGAAATAGAGGATGTCATAGGATTGCAGCTTGTAGACCAAATGCTGTGCACAAGTTGATAAATCCACCACAATAGCTCATAAAGTAAGTTCAGGTCCAGAGGAAAACTCATCTAAAATAGTGGGTCCCCGGTGAGGAATTTCGAAAATGACTCTTCTGCCATGTCTTTTATTCCAACTGTGTCCCAGACAGGATGATCATAACTGGAAAAGGCATGCTCCCCTGATGCCACCTTTTTATTGCACTCCTCCTTAGTCATCCTCTTCCTCCATTGCTCTTTCTGTCTCTGACTTCCTCATTGTCCCTACTTCCTATTGCCGTATATATCAATGTCTCTCTCGTTCTTTCTGTCTCCCTCGTCCCCCTTTTCCTCTCATCTACCTCCTTCCCTCGCTGCAACGTATATATATTTTGTATTCAAGCCATACCCCCCTCTCACCTCAGCCCATGTCTTTACCTCCTTCATCTTTTCTCTCCCCCAGAGATCCTGGATGAGGTGATGTACAGTAAGACTCTTTGTATGGATGCCAAACAGGCCTGGGGGGACCACTATGATGTCCACAGTCTGTATGGCTACTCCATGGTGCTGGCGACTGAAAAGTGAGTGCATTCACAATCAATGACAGAAGGAAGTTCAACAGCTTGCGCTGCTGAGCCCAACTCGCTGTCGCCCCTTCAGAGCGACGAGGCACGGTCGGACTCAAAAAGCACCGTCTGATGTCAAAACAGTGTGACACACGCAATGTTTAAAATCAAGCATTGAGAGATGGCTCTGGAACTGAACTGTGGGGCTGACGTATGAAAGTGCAACGGGGAAATCTGTCAGTTCGGTGCAGCGCAGTGACTTATGCCCCCCACTAAATCACAGCCTGTGACTCTTGCGGACCATTTGCAAGTTGGATCCCATGTGATAAGTGTAGAAATATTGTGCTTTAATGAGGCTAGCCTCATGGGGAGAGTGAATGAATTTCTCCCTGGGTCTGGCGCTGAAACAGTTTAAGGGTCAATAACATACACAAACATACAGAGAGGTGTCAATGCGAGTATGGTACATAATCATTGAGATATGAAAACTGATGAGGCTACAGGTTGTTTCAAGTTTATTTAAACTGCTTTATGCTTTATGCATCCACATTTCTGACAGGACACTCTCCCTACTTAAGTGTTCACGTGCTAGCTTGGGTACAAATATTTTGCCTATTGTCCTTGAGTACCACACAAATGATGGAAGTGAGGAAACTTTGATGTTTTTGTCCTAAAATTCATGTGGCTAATCTGTTTCTATCACAAAAATGGCAAACAGGCAGAGAGCTATTTGAAAACAGAGTGGCAGAGGAGGTTCACCAGAGTACATCCGATTCATCTTTCAAGGACTAACAAAATAGTAAAGATAGTTACATGACTAAACTTGTGGAAGCCCGGCAAGTGAGTAAGTGCTGCACAAAAAACACAAACCACCTAAATGTCACAGAGGCATAAAAGTCTGCAGTCACATTTATCTTAGTACAGGAACTGCTATAGTCTCAAAGCCCTCAGCTAGTCATTTCACACAAGGCTAAAGCTGGCTTCAGTTGCCAGAATTTTAATATGCACTAATGGTGATGGTATGGGAAATTGCATCAATTAGAAAGCGGCACACACCTGCACTAATGGATTTTCAGCTGATGGAAAATAACACCACATAAAACTAAGACAAATGCAATGCACGCCACCTTGATGCAGAGATGCATCATATGTCGGGGCTAAAAGTCAAAAACTAGCAAAGAGAAGTGAACTGCCCGAGCAAGACAACTGAATATTGATCACATTCAACTCTCAACAGTAGATTATATATCTTGCATCAGTATTTGGGGGTTCCTTCACCTTTTGCCAAAGATTAGTGTATTCTGCAGCTTTTTTATGCTGATTCAACACAGCCAGAATCTTTCAGATGTACCTCAGATGCCAATAAAAATCATTGCATTTGAATAAAATGCCACTGTGACCTTTCAGATGTTACTTTTCTTCCCTGAATTTAGCCTCAGAATTGCTTAGTACAGTGCAGAAGTGGAGACTATTTCACAATGATCTCATTTTGGCACAGTATTATTATTTTTTTTTTTTATATTGAAGTGACATCTTACAGTGACATAATTGCAATGACATTTAGATGTATGCATGACGAAAGGCTTTTCACTTCTATATTTGCCTTTCACGTATAAGCATCCTGCGATGGAGGTCTATATGTGAAAGGAAAATGGATATTAAGGGAAAAAACTAAATGGTCTAAATGGTCACCTTGTTGGGGCTTTGCTGTTGCTCCTAGCAACAAAATGACCATTTAAAAATGGTAATAGCCATCACAGGTACCCAGCTGTTGTTTGCAGAAAACATGTAATATTGCAAAATAACTGCAGCTTATTTCACTTTTACAGTGTTACCTGTCACCAGCATACAGTATGCACAGGTACACAAATGTATGGGAGGAAAACATAATACCCACAAACACATGCGCACCTACGTATGGGCCCCAGAGAGCTCGAAACACAGGCCTCTGAGGTGGACTTGCTGACTCACTCCTTTGGTACTGAAGCCAGCTCATCTTTCTTTTGTCTCCTCTCTCACGCTCTCCTTCTTTTTTCCTCCCTGTGTCCACTAATTAAACTGTATTATTGGCAGGAGACACATTTTATAAACATCATCAGGGCTTTGTATTGTCATGGAAATCAATGCCGCTTCGATTTCCCTCATCAAACAAAATAATAAAGTACAACGGGGAAGGAAAAGTACTACTAGTTCTGGCTTTGTCCCCATCTAATACACCTCTATCCTCCCCTTCTCTGTGAGCTTGTATGCGTTGTGCACAGCTGCGTGATATCTCTCTGTTCGTCCCCATGTCCTTTTTATCTTAATGACCTCTCTCTCACACAGTCTCTCTCCCTCTCTTCCCCCTGCTTCTCTCCTTCCCACAGAGCTCTGCAGCGTGTGTTTGGAGAGAACCGTACCCTGATGTTGACCCGCTCCTCCTTCCCAGGTGTGGGAAAATATTCGGGTCACTGGCTTGGGGACAATGGTGCCAACTGGAACGACATAAAATGGGCCATCCCTGGCATGCTAGAGTTTGGGCTCTTTGGGGTTCCCTATGTGAGTAGCAAACCTTCACAGAAGGACAAATACTGTTCATATTGTGCTTAAAGTAAGTGAGTTTGACAGGCAAAATACAAAAAAAAAAAAAACTACCTGCTTCCCATGTGAAGGCTTAACGAGAGTGCAGGGAGTAATCTCTTCAGTTTTTCACTGCAGCTACAGATTCAGACATCATGTCATAAAACTCAGTGTTAACATTTAAACTCTCTTAAGACTTTTTACTCGTGTAGAAAAGTGTTATCTGCGGTTCTGAGATTGTCATAGCACAGTTGTAGAAGAAAAAAAAGTTAATGAATCCATGCACCCCAGTTCATTTCTCAGCAAATATCCACTGACACAGGCACATTTCACATGAGGCTCAGATTCACCTCAGGTAGCAAACAAGCCAGAAATGTCATTAGGTATGTAAAACACTTGTATCATACCACCACCACCCCGCTCTAAAAAAATAATCTTGTAACAATTCTCAGAAAGTTATCTGAGAGCCAGACAAAAGTATTTCGTGTTTCAGTTTAGTTAACACGTAGTTCTGGCATTCAGAAGTGCCTATTTTTTTGCCTTTTTAAAAAGGGGATTCAGCTGCTAATTGAGATCTATGTTGAGGTGTAAGCATAAAGACAGAGGGGCAGGCAAGAAAAAGTGTGTCTGGAATGAGATCCATTAAAATGTCTGGAAGAACACGGGTTCTCTTTGCAGGAACACTGCCGCGTTCAAAAACACGGACTTGGAAAAAACACACACACACACAAGGCTAGTCAGTGCCCAGGTGCACTCTGTTTTGTGTACTTGCATGTGTGTATTTGTATTTGCGGTGCAAACGGCGGTGAGAAAACAACAGGGAGTACAACACAACACACACACACTCACAGACATACACACTGCTCCAGCTGTGCACCTTAGGTGGTCTTATAGATGCCAGCTATATCCTGGTGGGACTGAGTCAAGCAGATTTTAGGTTTGTCAGCTCACACACAGACAGACAGACATACACAAACACACAAACCAAGGGAGACCATGAGAAATGGGATTTGGATCGATCACCCCCCCCATCGAGTCTGTTGTAAAATGTGGCCAGTTGTAAACAATAGAAAGCAAGCAGTCCCCGTGGACTGGCTTTTGACTGAAGTCTCTTTCTTGGACTCCATTGTGCAATTAATGTAAATAAAGATCACTGCCCGCATCTACTGTCTGCCAGTAAATCTTGACTGAATTGAACTGCCATCAAGGAAAACATTTTATAAAGACAAATATGTGGCCAGCGATCGCCTCGGCCCCACTTTTTCTTTTTTTTTTTTTCTTTTACTACTACAGGAGATTTGTTGCCCTCAGATTCAGTTGTCCATTTTCTCCCCGACAGCGCCTAGGATTTATAATAAACATGGAGCTACTGTATTTTTATTTCAGTTTTGAGATACAATCTTCAGCTGGAATTCACTGCGTCCCCTTTTGTAAAATGGCGTGCCGGCTGAAGGGTTTCCGATGCACTGAGTTTAACATTTAAGATAATGGAAATATACCACAGGTTCTTGCTAAATGTCAAGCCGTTGTATCCTTGTGCGTTTCAGATCGGAGCTGACATCTGTGGATTCTTTGACGACTCCAGTGAAGAGTTATGTCGTCGCTGGATGCAGGTGGGAGCTTTCTATCCCTTCAGCCGGAACCACAACGCTCAGGGCTACAAGGTACAGTAAAGGCACTTTGTTCTACAATTCTTATATTAGACTGTCACTTTTAGATTTATGTATCACGCAGCTATTGTTTGGTCTAAAGTGCTGCAGGGTATACCCTTCATTTCACAACATTGTATAGGTGCTGTGAACTGCGAGTGGTTAAAAGTAGAATCTCCTTTCGGTGTCCATGGACGATGTCATCATACCAGCACTAGTACAGCTGTGTTATAAAATCGGGGCAGTGGGACCTTCAACAAGCGCTGTTCAGGTTTAGAAACAATCACTTAGTTATGATCAGGTATATTAAAACCTTTTCTAGCCAAGATCAGGCTCACAATGACACAAACAGTCAACAGGTCTAACAATAATAATAATACTAAGACAAGAAGAAGAATCATGTGTACTACAATGAAGATAAAGTCATATTCATGTTTACCTTTAACAGGCACAGTGTGAAGTTAAATGTCACATGTCAGATCGGGGAAGTGTCAGAGAGAGAGATGGCAAAGGCTCCCGCTGAGCTGACAACAGTGTTTATATTGACGGTGCATTCTGAGCTATTATTGTAGATGAACACAAATAACAAATAAGTCAGTCTAGAGCGTTGAATAGCGTGAAAATTGATGCTCTCGCAACATTCACCATGTGACATTTCCATGCTCATCACGGCTCCAAAAATAGCACGGCATTGAGGTAGGGAATGGTGTGCATGTGTGTGGGGGGTAGTGGGGGTTGGGATGGGGCGGTTTTGAGTAAGAAATGTTGTAAGTTGGAAGGAGGAAGTGGCGGGGGGGGGGGGATGGGGGGAAGCATTCACTTGAGGACAGGGACATGATGATGATGAATTTGAAGTAGGATCTCCACTAAACGAGACAGCTAATGTGTGACCTTTGCTTCGCCCTAATCATGGCTCTCATCACATGGCCATGCAGGCCAGTCCAAACACACACACACACACAGAGTTCTCATCACACTCTCAAAGGTGCCGAGGGCATAAATGATTAGCCAGATGAGAGGAGCACGGCCTTTTAGCAGCTAATCACCCTCTCACTCTCCACTATCATAGAAATTAAATCATACTTCTGTTTCTTTCTCACACACGCACACGTTTTCTCTTCATGTGTTTCTCGCAAGTTCTCTTCTTGCTCGTCCTCTCTGCAAACTCTGCTTTTGGATTAGTCCTATGTAAAGTTAATTTCCATTTTAATCATTATAAATAAGGTTAATGTCCGCTTATTCATCACAAATTAATTGCAGATGTTAAAACAAAATAGTTCCCTGTTATTCTTCCTCCCCCTTTTTTTCCCAGCATCTCGTCCCTTCTCTCTCTCCTCAAATCTTTCTCTCCTCTCACTTTAAGAACGTCTCTCCATTTCCCTTCCAATTTATTCCTTCCCTCATTGAAACAGTTCGAAACAAGTTCTCCCTTTCACCCCCCCTCCTTTTTCTTTTTTCCCCTGTGGATAAAAGACAAATCTTTATTTTATCTCCGCCATTCCTCTCTCTCGTTCATCAACTGCGTGCCTTTAATCCATCTTCCTGTCTCCAGCCCCAGGATCCAGCTGCGTATGGCGCTGGCTCAACGCTGGTGGAGAGCTCTAAAAACTACCTGACGATACGCTACACACTCCTGCCTTACCTCTACACGCTCTTCTACAAAGCCCACACCACGGGGGAGACTGTTGTGCGTCCCGTCATGCACGAGTAAGTCATTCAAATGCATACACGCTGTCAAAGCCCCACAGTGCAAGTTCAGTCGGGGACACTTGTGTCAAGGAATTGACCATTTAGAGCAAAAGGCTACACGGTTAGATTTGGCGAAAAAAGGCCCTGCTGTCTGAGGGAGATTTCCCGCAAAATCCGAGCAGCGTCGAGGAGTCTGCTGAGAGAGCTGATCCCTAGAGGCGAAATGATTCCCCTCCCCTGCTTAATAAGCATCAGCGGATTCAAGGGAATTATTCTTAACTATATTTATGTAAACGATGTGAGCAAAGCATGTGGCACGACCACTTGAATGCCTGCAAACCCCTCTCATCTGTCAAAAAGCTCAGACTGTTTTCTTGAGATGCACATTTGGGGAGATACGAGGAGTTATCTCGACACGAGGGAAATGTGCAAAGTGAAATGATACAAAGACAATGTGGAGGCCTGGGCACTGCAGGCCTCTTCTCCACAAATTCGCAATGAGCAGGCGTTTAACTTTATTGTGACATGAGCGATCACAAAGCAAAGTTAAAAGGCCAGCATGAGTTGACAGAAACACCGAAAATAACCCCAAACCACCAGCTAAAAATGAAACCATTCAGAGGTACTCAAGATATTTTTTTTCACATTAGCAAGAAGGTAAGCACTTGCCAGACAGAACCACAAAAAAAAAAAAACTCACTCAACTGCAACACCAGCTTCTGTTCTTTTTTTTTTCTTGCTAATACTGATGCAAATGAGTACATAGAGATCTCAGAGGTTAATACACAGAGATTTAACAGCACAGCAAACTGAGCAGCCTGCAACACAACATCACATGCAAGCACACAAAAGCAATGAACGCCAGTCACTGTCACTCATCATCACAAATTCAGCCTCACACAGCAGAATCAGAGCAGCAAGGTTTAACAGATTAACAGGCAGCAACAATGCATGGTGGTGAGCAGTGATGTAATAATACAGCTGCTGGCCTGGTGACATCGGCAAGCAAACACAACATGCAGAGACATTACAGCCATGTCACTTACAGTGACTGAGAGGACAAGCAGCACAGTGACAGACATTTAGCTTATGTCCTCACCATGCTCACAAATAAAGAACGAGAAAGAGCCAATCACTGTAGCATAGTAAGTACAGTTTATGCCCATCAGCCAATAAGACTACAACACTCCCTGCTAGATTATTTCAGACCAGTGGAAATGTTTACAATATTCATTATCAAGTAAGGCAAGGATACATGCATGTAGAATATCACAATTATTCTTTCTTTTTATTTACTATTATTATATATATTTTTAATTTATTTCATTGATCAGAATTTGAGAGAAATAGGCAGTTGTGCATGTTTAAATTGTCTAAATATGGAAGCTGTTTTTATTTGTTTTGTTTTTTTTCTGTTTTTTTTTTAATTTTATTTTTTAACTGTCATGAAATGGACTCAGTTTAATACCGATGAGCAAACAAGACCAACAGCGAGAAGATCGGCTACTTCTATTAGTTTCTAATAGTTATTCTTAATGCAAATTTTACATTGACACTTACATGACCAATACTGCTTTTTTACTACCTCAGCCGCAACTACTGCACTGTTACTGGCTGCAGGCCTGCCACGGCACATATTCTGCTGCTTATATTTTTTATATTTTTTTGTCAATTACACGGTCAACATTGCACCTTTACTACTTACTTCACCTTGCCACTTCTTATTGTATTTTCTTCTCTCTTGTATTTATTACTTAATGTGCTGCTCTTTGCCCTCTTAATTTCCCCTTGGGGATAAATAAAGTTTTTTTTCTGATTCTGATTCTGCAAAGTCAGATGAAATTGAGCTGAAGTTTGCCCTGGCTGAATTCAAATTGCTGCAGCCGCTAACTGAAGGTCTGTCTCTGGAGCTGTCGCGCACTCTCCTTCCAGTAAGGCAGACTGAAGCAGAGGGAACATGTAACCGAACATTTGGTGAAACACTACCCACCAGTGTCCACAGAGACCGCCAAAATCAACACAAACGAAAAGTTCCTCTGAGCTGCTTTAAATTAAAAAATCTTGCATGAATAATGAATGATGAGTTCAAACAATTTTGATATAACGTTTAATATATATTGCCCAAAAGTTGTCATAGAACAGTGGCAATATATAGACAGCAACATGGTGGGTTTGCACAATGAGTGTAGTTTAAGACACGTTTTACGTTTTTGTTTTTTTTTTGTGTGTGTGTGTGTGTGTGTGTGTACCATTGTGTGTGAACATAAGGGAAGTCATATTAATTGATTCTATACTCTTTTTTGTCACTCCCAAGGTTCTACACTGACCAAAACACATGGGCAGTGGATCGCCAGTTCCTCTGGGGAAAACACCTGCTCATCACACCTGTACTGGACCCGGTGAGCCAACATGCAAACATAAAAAAAAAAACATCCCAGAATACAGAATACACACACACACAGAGGATGAACATGCTTTGATCCTTCAAATACATGCGATCACTCAAAATGTATCATACCGAGGCACAGAAGCTACCATATGCAGCACATAAAGGAACATTTAGCACACACAGAAATGTGTTTTGCAGATGATGCAGATGAGACTATCATTTACTTGCACACACAGACACTCACAGAGTCATAAGCACACACACCCTGACCTCCACAGGGAAAACATGACATGGGATTTTCTTTGTTGCCCTCCCCTCCTCTCATCCCTCTTTCTTCTCTCTTTCATATCCTCCCTCTTTTCTCTCGGCTCTAATGAGAGCACTGACCTCATTACTAGCAGATTAGAAGTGAAGATAGAAGTGTGTATGTGTGTGTGTGTGTGTTTGTGCATGTTTGTCTCAGTGTGTGCGTGTGTGTGTGTGTGTGTCTGTGTATGCGTGTGTGTGTGCGTGCTGCAGTGCGTACAAGTGAGTATGCGTGCCTGTGCGTGCGAATGTCTGTGTGCATACACAGCGATTGCGGTCATGTCAAAGTGGCCTGATTAATAAGCAATTTAGCATGGCCTCTTGTGAATTACAGAATAGTGGAAAGCGATTTGGATTTATAGTGGGGCCGGATATAAAGTAACTTCAGTCAGTGTGATTGTGGAAAAGTTTCTAACGCAGAAGTGGAGGGTTTATGCTTGCAGTGGCTCAGGGTCTGAGCTGTCCTGAGGGTGGGGTCTTTTCAAGGTAGAGGCACGGCTAAATTGTGGCGCAGCCGAAAACAAGATAGGATAAAAAGAAATCCATTATCAGTGGGTGCGTTGGGGGTTGCCATCAATTACTGTATGACCAACCGCTCATTTCCTGTCTTTTTAAAAGCAATATGCTATGCATCAGAGTGCCCTGATAATTGAATAGAGAGAGAAATATCTGTAATAGAAATGCATCTCCAAGGAGGAAAATCACAACCTTGCTTTTGATGGCGCAGGAGTGTCATGAACACATTTGTAGTACTTTGGATAAAGTTATTCAGGAAACGTTTGCTTGCCGTGTTTCCATCAAATCAGATGGAAACTGTTTGGGAGACACTGCAGGCAACTGCAGGGCCAGTTTGGTTACGAGGGATCAGTCCCTGACATGTACAGAGGAAGCATCCAGCCTCACAGTTCTCACTTAATGCATCGTGGCCCGTTCTGACAGCCTATGTGTCCAAACCAGTCACTCACAGCTCCATGTAATAGTATACCACTGGAATGAGGAACACAAGTAGTTTTTTTCACTGCCTGAGGGAGTTCAAATTCAAAATCGATTCCCCCAACATATCATCTGCAAGCAGAGTTTGTAAGCTTTTCAATAACACTTGTTCATGTGTCCAGAATTTGGGTCGAACCAAACTGGCGCAAAACACCAAAGATGCACCATGCTGCTTGATCAATACTGACAAGGCCCCATACTGAAGCTTCTCTCCCACCTCTGCATACTGAGGTTCGTGGCTGGGAGAAAAACACCAAAGGTCAAGTCAGCAGGCAAAACGTCTGTACCTGATAGAAATGCTGACACACTGTACCTGTGTCTCCATGTCTTACTGAGACTGACTCTCACGTATTATGTCAGAGCTTTTTTTTTTTTCCTCCCAGGTGTATGCAAATATCAAATTACTAAACATGGCCCGCTGCGTTTTGACATGAAAACCTTAATCTGCTGTAGAGACGCCGCGTAGTGCATTGACACGTGCTTCAGAAGCACGTCGGACCTCTGCAACACCACTTGAAAAGGATTCTCTCCGAGCGACAGATCTGATGCGGCTGAATATTCATCTTTTGTGGCGACAGGGTGCTGCTGAGCCGCGCCGCTGCAGTTTAAGCCAGGCTGAGGCCAGGCATTAAGAACTGAGTGCCTACTATCTGTTACGGATGCACCAGGCTGTGAAGGGCCACATGAAGAGATAGTGTCAGCCACTTGAGTAAGGTCACAGGCTGATCTGTAACAACCCTTCACATCCTGCCGTCACTTTCCTTTTTCATTATTCTCATCTCTCTCTGTCTCTTTCTATTTATCGCTCTGTCCACCTGCCTCCCCCTTCTTTTTCTAATGATGCTCTTGCTCTATCGTTCAAATCAGTCGATGCTCTAACCTTGATCTCTGTGATAAACTGGGGAGATCTCCTGCACTCTCTCTCTCTCTCAGTCATCCCCCCTGGTCTTCATCCACGCTTCCACTCTCCCTCCTCTCGCCTATTACTCCCTTTTCTTTTTAGCTCATCCTTTCATGAAACGTTGGCTCCCTTATCTCATCTGCATTCTCTTAATCAGCTGCTGTCAACTCACCCTTGTGATCCCATTTCATTTCATCCCGTATCTCTTTCCCACTCTTTCTCTCTCTCTCCTTCACTGCCCCTCTCATCTACCTCAGCTACCATCTGATCATTCTGCCAGTATGAATCTTTGGCCCACCTGATCAAATCTTACCTTATGGCTAACTGGTCTTCAGTACACCAAATGAGGATAGCGGCCTCACGCCTTGTCCCTCTCAATCACAGTTAGCAGCCATGCTAAGTCCTGCAGTCCCTTCCCATTTGTCAGGGTGCTGAGTGATAGGCGCCGCGAGCAAATCAGACACCAGAAAACAAGGTATAGGGGGAGCATCCATTTCCCCAGGCTGTCATCCCACAGGCTGCGGAGCGGCTGTGACAGGTGATCTGCGTCAAACTGTGAACGTGGCCCCCAAAGAGGATATTAAGTCATTTAATATGGTTAGCAGGCCATTATAGCAATATGTCTCTATCATATCTTACCCCTTTTAATGTTTCACATGCGCTTTTCTTTTGGGCTGTTTTGCTTTTCAAATGTGCTCTTACCTTGCCTCTGTTTAATTATCCTTTGCTCCCTATCCTCTTACCTGTTTATTTTTTTTTCCTGGCTTCTTGTCACCCCTTCTTTCTTGCTCCTAATAACAGGCCCCAGAGGGCCACAAAATAGGACATGCTGCTGAGGAGAGAAAAAGAGAAAGAGAGGGAGCAAGATGTTGGTGCCATCAGCGCCTTTGACAGACGGCCTTGGCCTACACAGCTGACATAGTGTATTTCACAATTTGGTCCGTTTTGAGAAGGACCTGTGGTTTGCTCTTTCTCTCGCCGTGCTCCCTGTGTTTATCTCTCTCTCTCCCCTTCTGTTCTGCCCTGTCAGAAGGAGCAGGGAAGTGACAACGCTATCAAAGGCTTTACGCTCCTTTATTGATTGCTCCTGTCTGTCCACCACCTTAAGCCATGAAAGGGTGTCACCTACCAGTCGTCGCTTGATGCTGTCTTTTCCATCATCTGTTGCGCCCGTAGACTGAAATGTCACAGGGGCTTTGTGGAAACTTTATATCAGATGATAGGCAGTTTTAAAATAACTCCCCTTGATGGAAACATTTTATCTTCTTCTTATGTATTATTAAGTTGCAGTGATTTATGGCGGCAAGAAATATCCACGCTTCCTTTGTGGCGCATTGGAGCTCCTCTCCTCATGTTTTAGCCTTGTAAGATTAAAGTGTCAGGACTGGTGCAGTGAGCTAAAGCGGGTCTTACCGTCTGCAAACACAAATCAAACACGGGCATGCTTTCACACAAAACACAAAAGCTGACGCCTTTTGATCTCTGCTCCACAAATCAGAGGCATACAATATTGCCTTTAATGGCAACAGCAAACATTTAGATCACTGTTCAGATATGCACGCATATAACGAAATATTCTGTCCTCATTCTCTGCAGGGTGTGGACAGGGTGCGCGCTTATTTCCCAGACGCTGTGTGGTACGACTATGAGACGGTAAGGTTGTTCTGCTCACTTTGAGATATTTTCCTTTTAAGCACATCAATTTCCTTCCCAGATGTGTCGCAGGGGAAATTATCAAAAGGGTGATCATTGTAATTACGATAACTGCATCTGGCTAAGCTGTTGTTTTTACATATTCCTATGCATACATATAGCCCAATTGTTGCTGAGATATTTTCTTTCAGAGATTAAAAAGGAACATTACCTGCAAGAAACTAATTGCTCTCCCAGTGAAATGCACATAACATAAATAGCATTATATTCTACGTTATGATGACCATAAAATTCTAATCTAATAGGCAATGTGAGAAAACTCAATTTATAGTTTAATAAGACGACGCCACATAGGTGTTTCTTATGTTTTTTTCCTACCCCATTTACATGCATTAAGATGGTACGACATTAAAAACACCTTTGCATACAATGGTATCTGATTTAAAGGCCACAATTCATAAATACCATAGAGTTGATCTTAGGAAACATATAAGCCACATGAATATGATAAACAGGAACATGACAAGTAAGCTAAACAGGATAAATTGCAGGGTTGTTGAATTGTACAGGTGCCCCTAATTAACTGGCAACATGAATGCGTAGCGCTCGACAAAAAAATTATTGCACAGGGGCTCATAAGTGTTATAGTTACATTAGTGGAATGAACACAAACACAAGGAACATGTATCACATGAAAGTCTTTGCCTCGAGTTCCTTGTTTGCGACTGCGAGACGAGAGCGATAACACGGAGCGAGGGAGAGGACAAAGATAGAGTGAACGAGGGGACAGGGAAGAGAGGAGAGGGACTATCTCCCTGACAGAGAGATAAAAGAGGTGTTGAGCTCCTTTGGGACCTTATTTGGGCGTCGCAGTGGCAATGTAAAGCGCCCACTGATCAGATGAAAGATTAGATTGGCTGTCTTGCCGCCGGCCCCTTGTCCTCGTTGGTCCCCTGTGATTATCTGGGTAGGAGGATGGAAGGGTGATGGTGAGGGTGTGTGGGGGGGTATTGATGTAGTGAAAATGACCATGAAAAACAAGTTACGGAGGAAAGGAATAATGGAAAAACAGAGGGATAAAGGAGCAAAAAACAGACGGGATGGGGGGTGAGCGATGAGGAAGTGGGGGAAAGGACAGTTCGCGGAGAGAGAGGAAAGGACGGGACGAGTGACAAAGACGAGAAGAAGAGAAGGGGGATGAGAATGACGGTATGCAGAGGAGCGGGAAGATGGGAGGATTGGCCGGCAGGAATAAAGCGAAGAAGTGAAGACAAGGCTAGAGAAGACCTCCTTAAGGCAGACAATGAGGGGGTGATAAGATCTGAAATTGCTTGTAGACGCTCCACTAACTCCAGCCCACACACTCGCCCATACTCTACTGTACTGCATAAAATGGTACATGCACACACACACACACACACACACACACACCTCCATGGGAATGGAAGAAAATGGGATAAAAAAAGAATTAGAGCATCACAAGAGAGAATAACAGGACGCGGAGAAGGAAGTAGGTAGAAGGAGAATGAGAGGAGATGGAGAGAAGAGAGTTTTAAATTGTTTTAGGCTGGTCTGAGGATTCGGTCCTGAGGGGCTCAGAAATTAACTGTGCTCTATCTGGGCCCGCAGAGAAATGAGTGGAGGGGCAGAGAGAGAGAGAGGAGAGAGAGAGGAGGGAGAGAGAGAGGGAGGGAGAGACAGAAAGGGAGAGAGAAATTTGTCTCCTCATCTTAAATAAGTGCTTCTTTGCGGAACAGCACAGTGTCATATTTTGTCATTATAATGCCAAAAATAACACACTTGTTGACACCCTCCCCAAGCAACTCAGTCACTGCATTTTCTAAAGTTTGAGATTTAAGGTCGTGCAGTATTTTCTGTTTAATTGATAACTTTTTAAAAGGTCAGTTCATCCAAACATACAGAATACATATTTTCTCACTTAACCCCAGTGGTATAGTCATGTAGTCATGATTTCTGTTGCTTCCCTAATACAGTGGAGGTGAATGAGATTTTACTTGTGTAACTTACTGGCTTATAAATTTCAATAAAAAAGTCCTCATGACTCTGCACAATCTACAAACCGCACTGTAAATAGATATCATAGAATTATTTTACCAGTGGAAAGTAGTGCCAGTGAAAAGTGTCCACGGTGAGGTCCATGGAGTGTTCAGAGTAAACAAATAACTTGGCCACGTACTGTAAAACCAGCCATGCAGATAGCCTTGGATTTTCTAGATTCCACTGGGAGTAAGTGACTGTTTTAAAAAAAAAAAAAAAAACAATCCTATTTTGATGAAGCATTTTTTAATTACTTTTTGAATGATTTTGCACGTTTATGCTACTGAGACTTCAGTTACCTGCAGTTTCCAGGAGTGGAATTTATGGATGAGGGGGCCAAAAGTCACCATCAGTATCTTTAGGTTTACTATGCAGCTGTAACTCAAGAGTCAGTATAGCATCCTGTGCTCACTGTGGTGATTGCAAAGCAGCTTTGAACCTAATAAATGTCCGAGCAGGGTTGCTAGGCCAGACTAATAACTGATCCAGTTACAACAATGGCGAGCACAGATTTTTCCTGCGTTCCTGACTCAGTGTTAAAGAGGCTTTAGAAAAAGTCAAGCTGCACTGTAGGGATGGCAATTTCACGCAATCCCAAAGCTGGTATTTTCCAGCCCGGCCTTGTGCAAAACTGTAGCCACTGTCGTAACCTCAAAATGGTCGGCATGGAGATTGGTCTTGCACACGGAGCATCACATGGGAGAATTTAGGTGAGTTAATATATTCTGTTGTCTTACCAATCAGATGGAGCAAGTGGCATTCCGCAGACAGCAGGTGGAAGTGTATCTACCAGGTGACAAGCTTGGTTTACACATCAGGGGCGGGGCGATCCTCCCCACGCAGAGACCTAATGTCACCACCACATACAGGTACACACACACACACACATAAATATCACCTTAAATGATCTTATATTATCATATTAATAGATTATAATGCACGCTCACAGAAGTTTACACACAGATCAGCAAACATATTTTCCACCCATGTGCAAATAATCATGCTTTAAAGTGTAGCTTGTGTTATATCTGATGTATTTAGTAGTGGTTTGATAAGTATATATGTTTGATGTACACATTTTAGCATGTGTTCATGTGTATGTCTCTAGTCGGCGTAACCCCATGGGTTTGATCATTGCTCTCGATGACAACGGCAAGGCATCTGGGGAGCTATTCTGGGACGATGGAGATTCCAGAGGTATTGTGTGTGAAACAGTATCATCTTCATCTCGCTATTACCACTCATTAAAGGGTTTTTTTTTTTTTTTCCCGAGAGTCAAAGCTCTTATCTTATGAAGCACAGAGCGTCACATGAGTCAGTGTGACTGTTCAAACTGCGCTGTCCGCTCGCACGCGTTAACAAGTGAAGGTCAGTCACTGTGTAACATCAGCTGTGTCAAACTGCTGTGACAACATGTGCTCCCTTTCTCTTTCACAGAAACAGTTCAAAGTGGCAAACACATCCACTACAAGTTTGACGTCACCTCTGTAAGTTTCCCTCGCAGGCAACCGCACCATCTTTTAAATCCAGCTCGCGCATTCCCTGGGCTTTCCCCAGTCACCATGATTGATCCGCGTTACGCAGCTGAAGCTTTGTTGGATCAAGTACTCCATGTTCCTGCTTCGCACAGCACTGAGGATTGCCTTACATGTTTAATGTTTGACAGTGGTGTTCTCCCTGTATGTTAGCATTACGCTGGGGTCGGGGAGTTTACAGACAGGAAATCTATCAGAACAGCTGTTTGACTGATGGACATAAGTTGTTGGGGCTTATGAGCCATTTGCTTTACCAGTATATGTGCTACAACAGCAGGTGATGCAAGCTGTGACTGTTCATTGCCTCTGCTATCAATCTATCACTCAATCTACTGAAACATCAAAAAAGAAAAAAAAAGTAATTAACGTTTCAAGTTAGGCATATAATTGTTTGTCCTCTGCCTCGCAGGGAGCACTGATGATGCAGGTGACCCATGCTGGCTACAGTGACCCTAACAACCTTACGTTTGACAACATCATTGTCCTCGGTGTGCCTCTTCCTCCCATATTGGTCTCTGTGACTCACATTGGCGAACATGAAAACTCCACCAGCACGTTGCTGAGCGCCAACATACAGCACGATTCAGCCAAGAAGGTAAACACACACACACGTGTGCATGTTACTAGACACTGTTGTGCACAAATGCAAAGTAAGAATAGCAACTGTTATTTTTTTTCATGCCAGAGGGAATTACCTCAAGAGGAGAGTCATTAAAATGTTGCATAAAAGATCAGCAGTAACTAACTGTGTAAAATTTCTTCTAACACTCTGTAAGACATGTGCTGGCTTTTGACTGTGCTTCCAGGAATCATCCAGAGGTAGCAACTTGCTAATGAACAAAACGTTTAGCAGCAAGGATCTCAGATATTTCCCTCAGGAGTCGATGGAGACCAGATCAGAGCAAACCAAAGAGCAAATATTGGACTTTCATTCATCAGGGTGGCCAGAAACACGACTCAAATTAAAAGCAAATTTCACTGTACATGCTAGCAGGTTTGCCATATCCATTTTAGAACTGGATAATAACTCAGTGCTGCTGCTGCTACTTGTTCTGCCGCCCCCAAGAGGCTAAAAAAAACATTTATTACCTCTGATGTTATTTTTGTTGGTTGTTAGATTTTTGGCATGCCTAGTATAAAGCCAATAACATCTGGGATTGCCAAATTGCATAACTGAAAATTGATAAATTGCTCTCAGGTTTTAGAATAGTGTAGAATTGAATAACTGATGGGATAGTTAAAACATATGAAAAAAACTCCACTTTAGTATTTCCACTTTGTCAGGCTGTGAGGATTCATGACAGTTGCAGAGTTCCACAGCGGCCCGCTCTTGTAGGCGTCTGCCATTTGTTTCAATGAGAGCAGGAGTGAAACCATTACTGTACATTTCAAGGTTAGCCTCTAAGTGTAAGAAATGATAACAATTTACATTAGGTGAGGATCGTAAAAGATTTGTGTGTGTGTGTGTGGAAGAATGACGAAGAACAATGATCCCACGGTAGGCGCCCAGGGTTATGAGCAAAAGGCAAGAGTCTATAAAGTGTCAAGAGGTTCAGTTACTTTACTATAAAGATTTGCTTCGTGTGCTCGTGGATATTTTTCGCGCGGACGTGTGTGTGTGTGCGCGCGTTGTCGGGCCCATGCTTGCGTAGGTCCTCAAGGTCTCTCTGGTCGCGCACACAAGCGTGCATTTATCAAAGGACTCTCAGCGGTAATCATTTCCCGGGGGTGAAGGGTAAATGTGCTGTTAAACCTAAACTCCGGCTTGTCACGTCCATCAGTCTTTGTATGCCGAGTCGGACTGGGCCTTGAATATAGCTCACAGCCACCAAACATCATTAGTCCCATACACACTTAAATGGAACAGTACTTTACAATATGTGAGGCATATTCAGCTGCCTGTATTTTTATTTTTTGTTTTTTATTTACTTGATAGCGCTGTGATTCTTTTTTTTAACCATTTCCTGCCTACTCTGTAGCCTTACTGCCTTCCATATTGCTCACAGTGCACGTGTGAAAAGCCTCCCCCACATCGCCTGTGCTCTCTTTTTATTCATTCCGTCCTTTTTTTTTTTACCTTCCTTCGCACTTTCTCTCTTTTCTCCCCCTTCAATTTCTGTTTATCCCTCTGCCCGTTCCTGCCTCTTTTGTTTTTTGGTCTCTTTGCTCTCTTTTTCTCTCTAAACACCGTCGTCTTGCGTGTCCTGCAAGATGCATTTTACACAATAGAACTGCTGAAGCATGATTCTGATGTAAAGTGACACACAAGAAAAAAAAAAGATCCCAGAAGTCTTCTCAGCAGCTGAGGGTGCATCAGACGGTGGCTGTAGTGACTTGAGTGAAAGGGGCTCCCCAAGATTTGTTGTGAGAGTGACTCATAATTCCCGGCGGAGGCTTTTGAAACGGCGAGGGAAATTAACAGCTGTGTTCTAATTGATAGCACACACAACGTCGAAAGCACGCGTTGTGTCTCAAGGAAGCGAGCCTGGGCTTACTTTGCATGGAGTGAGAGGACTGTACTCTCGGAGACAGCTTGGGAAGAACGTTCTCACGTTGGCATCCTTGGATTTAATACTAATAATAATCACCCCTCTCTCCCACTTTTCTCCTCCTTCCACTTTATCACACACACACACACACACAGGTTCTGTTCTTGCGCGGCCTCTCCATGACTCTCGGGGAGACCTATCTGGTGCAGTGGGACCAGGTGACAGATGAGTACGAAGCGCTTTGACTGCTACCCGGAGGAGAACGCAGATGAAGCTAAGTGCGTGGCCAGAGGCTGCATCTGGAAGGTGAGGGGTGACGCCGATGAAGTCTACGTGCACATACGCACATCATTTCTGTGCTCTATCGCTAAACAGCCAGCGAATCCGAGAAGTTTGATTTTAAACGCTGTAAAATTCTGATATGTCTACATTTGTGCCCCCATTCAGCCCATCGATATCGAAAAAGTTCCATGGTGCTTCTATCCAAAAGACTACGGGTACAGCGTTACGGCAGCCGAAGAAACCAGCTCAGGCATGACAGTGGACGTCACTCGGAACATGAGGTACAGGAGCAGTGGTCGCCCAGAGTCGCCCGACATTGACAAGCTCCGTGTCGAGATCCGCTACCACCGCGGTGACATGCTGCAGTTCAAGGTGTGTGTTCATTTGTTAGTAGCTGGTCGTGGTGCATCCTCTTGCACAGATTGTGTGTCTTCTCTCCTCAGTGTCTCCCATTTATGTTCCCGCTCTTTATTTCAACTCATCCTGCTCGCTTGCTCCACATAAACACGCCCTGACACAAGTCCCCTCCCTTTTCAGATCTGGGACCCGGCCACAGAGCGTTATGAGGTGCCAGTGCCGCTGTCTGTTCCCCCTACTCCTGAGACCGATGAGAACAAGAGGCTCTACAAGGTCACTGTTTCCACGAACCCATTCGGCATCCAGGTCGTAAGGAAAATCACAGGAACCATAATGTAAGTATTTCAGCTGTATGAGTGGTTCAGGTGGGTGGATTAGATGTTTTCTGTTTCCTGATTTTTTTTTTTTTTTTTTTTGTTTGTTTGTTTGTTTTTTTTGTTATTACCTTTAATATACAAAGATACATTGGTATCCGCTACAGCATTTGCTATAAGAAATTGAGGCCCCTTAAAACAAAAATAATTCATTCATTAGCTTAAAAAAAATAACAAATAATAACTATAAATATTTACCACTTAAACAGCACATGTGCTTCGATCATTATAATAATAAAAATAATATTCACCAACTGTAATCTCTACTATCTAAAAACCTGCAAAAAACAGCTGAGATAGGCTCCAGCACCCCCTGTGACCCTGTGTGTCAGGATAAGCAGGTATAGAAAATGGATGGATGATTTTGAATGAGGTTTACTTACTTGTGAGACAGAAGTTTCACTTTTGAATGTAATCATATAGGTAATTGTATTCATGATTTTGTAGATTAAAAATGAAAGACAAATAGTAGTTTTCTTTCATTCTGAAGAGATAAGGTGACATATCTTGCCTATCATCTATTAAATGTTGTTAGGCTTCGACTCCGTGTTATTGCTACCTATCTTAGACAGGTAGCTCTTGAAAAAGTAAATTTAACATTAGTGAGGTTTCTCTGGCTATAAATAAAGGTTTTATAAATAGATAAATAATATATTATCCCAATCATTAATGTAAATTAATATGCATTCCCTGCTGTATTTTCCCTTCACAAGCATGATGCAGTCCCTTCTCCTTGTCTCTAAAATTGGCCCCAATGGGGCCGTGATTCACTTGGCAATTTTTCTCAATATATATAGATGCTCCTATTAACAAGCAATAGAGTGAGACATGGGATGAAAATTCTATTGAACCATTTCCAGGCAAGAACCTCTTTTTTTTCTCCTGTGAGATTAAAGTAACAATGCTGAGTCAACTCCTCCGGCACTGTTACCCAATCAGATATGCTGAGGAAAGTTGCCCCGTGTATCAGCGCCTAAAGTAGTTTCCTCCTGTTCAGCAGTCGTGATGATGTCACACGAAGCAGTCGGGCGTCTGAGAGTCTTTTCAAAGCATATCTTTAAGCAAGGGTGACATTATTTTGTAGTTAAGCCTTCCGTGTTTTTTGGAGGTGTCAGTTGAAATTTCACTAATTAAAATTTATGAAGTATGTTGAAGGGATGCCTGCAGTTCCTACGGGTTATTATGCTTATTTGTGTCAAACATATTGTGAATAACTCCCACTGACAATAATTCCCTCTCCCCTTCTCTCTCTCTCTCTCTCCATCTCGCATTGATTTAATCCTCTGTCACTTCTCTCAGCTGGGACTCCTCCATGCCAGGTTTTACATTCTCTGACATGTTCATCCAAGTGTCTACTAGGCTGCCATCGGAGTTTGTCTATGGCTTTGGAGAGACGGAGCATCCCACCTACAAACACGACCTCAACTATCACACCTGGGGGATGTTCTCCAAGGACCAGCCTCCCGGTGTAAGCATCACACCGGAGCGCGTGCCAACGCAGCTTCACACACACGCACACGTGCAGTGAAAACACGAGCTTATATATCAGATCTCGCTGTTATTTCGCACTTTTGATGCGTAGCTTACTGGCATGTTAAAGGAATGAAGGGGCCCTTTGAAGGAATGTTTGACTGGTAATCATTTCCAAGAGCAGAATGTGGCATTGAATTAAATAATAGTTTACAGCAGCGACGCCGCCCTCCCACCTCAGCTCCTTTTGTAAAGCATTGGCATGTTCCATCAAAGCCCATTTTGTCCTTGCTGTGGCACACGTAACAGAGCACCCTGCGCTGAGCGTCTTTAACATCGCACCCTCTAGAGACCGCAGAGGTGACTTGTAAACAGCCTTCCTACACAGTATGTAAACTTGTCTCCCTCACATTTGTGTCACTTTGATGTGGTGCCGTTGATATGAGTGGCGGTTATGGGGTGTCATCATGTTTTCCCTACCGGTGTCAAGGCCAGACAGGATGAGGTTTCCACCTGCATCAGCATTATCAAGCCTAATTGCTGAGCTGTCAAGACAGCTCCACAGGGTTCAGACAAATGTTATGGGGCCCCTCGGAGAGCAAGGGAATTAGAGTTAGAAAAAAAAAAGAAGAAGAAAGAAAAGGGAAAGCGGATAGAAATGTGAAAAAATATAGAGCAGACAGGATGACATGGTGCCTGTATTCACAGTCTTTGATATACTAATATTAAACTAGGTAAGACCACAATTTAAATAGGAGTTTGCCACCAATAAGGTATTTTTTGATTATCTGTATTCTAATTAAATTATAGCCACAGTAATCATAAACAAATTAAGACCCAGGGCAGTCTTTTTTTTTATTCTTTGGCTCAACACCAACCATGAAATTCAAAGCAAAAAAAATGAGGAGTAGTGACAGACATTTTACTTCTGCTTCTTCTACTACTGCTACTACTACTAGGCTAAGCTAATAGTTAACTGCAGTCTTGCCTTTCAGTGAAGGAGACTCGTCACTGTCACTGCTTTCCAAAAAATGATAAATAATTAAGATGTGCGAGTGAATCGCTTAAAACAAAACCTACATATGCATCTGCAGTTCAGTGAATTATCGATGGCCAGCATTTATAATTCTGTGCAGCTGAACAACTGAAAGTGGCTGAAACATGTCAGCGGAGGGACTTGAGTGAATTTTCAGACGTGGGCAGCTCATGCTAAAATGGGGTCACAAGATTCAAGATTTTTATTGTCATTTGCACAGATAAAAACATGTTTCACTGTACAATGAAATTATTACTTTGCCCCTTTGTCTACAATGCCAGATAAATAGAAAAATATAAATACAAAAATACAAGTAAATAATATATAAGTAAATAATATACAATAAGTGTGCAAGGAAACTTATATACATTCAGGTGTTTGAGAAAACTATTCAATATTCACATATTCCAACCATATTCATATTCCAAAGATACACCACTGCAGCAACATGAAGGAAAGACATGGTTTGAGGTTGGACATAGGTGATATTTTTAGTCATTACCTGGAATTTATAACCATCCAGCACAAGCAAGGATATTCATACAAAGTTTTATGAGGCAAAAAGTAAATGACTTAATTCAAATCCTGTTTTATTTAGAATAGCGTCCACAGCTGGACTGTCACAATCCATGTATACGTACTGAGAATGAGCGAGTGAGAGGTCCAGAAAGATGTACAGAAAGAGGGACCAAGAGAACTCTGTCACTGGCTGTCACTCTTCGTTAGTGGACGAGCTAATGACCTTTCTCCTTCTTTAGTCGGGCCATCGCACCATGAAGCAGGGCTGCAAGGGGACACACGCACACACACACACACACACACACAGATCATGAAAAGCACGTGTCCGGACAAAGCTGACACAAAGACAGAGTCAGTCCTCAGAGCCATTATATTACAGTTTAGCAACTTCCTATGCTCCAGAAGTGCAGGAGGCTGATGGAGTGTGATGTGCCCATGAGTTTTCGTTGCAGGACAGTGACATCTGAAAGTGGCAGATCTCCCGTCCCCCGCCACCTTTCTATCTGTTCCCTTTTCGCCCGGTCTGTCTCGTTCCATCCTCATCTCACCGCTAAAGACAAAAGCGGGGCCCTCGCAGTAGTTACAGAACACTCACGAAGCGAACGCTCTGAAAGTCATTACTGTCAGATCCATATTTTGGTACATATGCACCATTACTGAGCCACACTATTGGAGGTGCATGCAGGAAATTGGCGCGAGAAAATGCACACGCAAACGTCTGCAAAAGACAGATGTTTATTAACGTGACAAATTAAGCCGATTTGAGTGGTGGCGTTAGAAAGTGTTTTTGAAAAAGCACAAAAAAGCTCTGCTCTGTTTGTAATTTGCCAAGCTCAGTTTGGTAACCATGAAGCTACAGTTTTGTCATTAATTTTAATGTTCTGTATGCTACATTTAGGACTTCCTGATTTTGTTACAGCACCCGGCAGCAACTCAAATCCCCAAATAATGTCCCAGTTCTCTGTTATTATCTTCAAACCCAGGCCAGGGAGGAATTTATGGGGAAGGGAGCGGGGATTTGGGAGCACTATTGGATGCTATAACTAACTTAGGAGGTATATATTTAAATGTATGTTTCTGTCAGTGCACATTCATTTGCATAGAGGATAGCTGTAGGAATATTTCCTCCCACTTTTGGGAAAACCGTTGAATGTTGACAGCACGGCGTAGCAGTAGCATTGTTGTTGTCATACCCATAAATACCATGAGAAATGTCCCGTCAGGTGTACAGGAAAAAAAAATGCTCATGAATAAACAAAGCGGCGCACAGGCAAACATTAGTACAGACCACAGAACAGACCGATCCTTTAACCGACAGTCACCCATTTCTCACTTCTCCTGTCATTGTTGCTGCTCTGCCTCTCCTCTACAGTACAAGATGAATTGCTATGGAGTGCATCCCTTCTACATGGGCCTCGAGAACACCAGTGATGCTCACGGTGTGCTGCTACTCAACAGCAATGCCATGGGTGAGAGACGCACACATGCTTGAGCGCACACGTGTGTGCCCATATGCAAATGAAACCAAACCGCCCACACATGCAAACACACGAGTACCCTCATATGCAATGAGCATTTATGTATTAATGAGTGAGGCCGCATTTTGAGCGCACGTCCTTTGACAGGGAGTCTTATATAAGGACAACACAGCGCAATGAACGCTTTCCACTCATCTTGTATATTTCCATAGTGAAAGGCGATACGCTCCCTTAAAAACACAGACAAGTGAACACGCATCACACATGCACACACACATAACCGTACTTTCCTCACTTTGTAGGTCAAAGAGCTGACGTCCCTTTAATGCTATTTCATCAACAGATTAATAATACAGTATATCATGCAGTAATCTGGTCCAATTCTAAAAGTATTAAACAAAATTAAAACAAATAGCTGCTGTAGTTTGAAGTGTAATATTTTCAGAAAGAAGCAATTTCATAAAGAGGCTCATACTTATGCATACTACTAGGTGGAATATAACATTTTAGTTATTTGTCATTCTCCAATATTTTCTGGAAATATATACACACACACAAACACACACATACGTGTACATACATACATACGTACCACTTTATATAAGAATTTAAGGGACATAAATGTCTTATTCACTCTGTGTCCAGATGTGACTTTCCAGCCCACTCCATCTTTAACCTATCGAACTCTGGGAGGCATCCTGGATTTCTACATGGTCCTGGGACCTACGCCTGAAATGGTGGTGCAAGAGTACACTGAGGTAAATCTTCTTGAACTTCTGGTCTGTTTGTGCATGTAACTGCATTTGTGTGTGCTCGTGCACCTATATATCTGTGTGTGTGTGTGTGTATATGTGTGTGTGTGTGTGTGTGTGTGCGTGTGTTTTGTGTCTGGCCCTGGGCCGCTGTTGATGGACTGCAGCAGCTGGGAGTTCCTCGCTTCATTGCGCTCTCTCATTTAGCCTATCTAAACACACACACACACACACGCAGACAAACAATCAAACAAACACTTTATGGACACTGTCCCGTTTTCCTGCAAAACAACTTTTCCTGTGCTGAACTGTTTTGACTTCCTTGTTTGTTTTTCTTCTTAACAGCTGATTGGACGACCTGTTCTACCTGCCTATTGGTCCCTTGGGTTCCAGCTCTGTCGCTATGGTTATGTCAACGACAAGGAGATAGCAGATCTATACAGTGAAATGGTGGCAGCGGGTATCCCCTACGTAAGTTTGTTAGATTTCTGAACTCGAGAGAGCAGCAACAGCCAAAAGAGTGGCAGGACAAAATATTTTCATCGTTAAAAAAACACTACGAGGCAACACAAATCCACATCTTAAATGTTCCCATAAAAATGTTGATTCAGGTTGCAGCGTACCAAATAATAATAAAAATCTACTTTTTGTAAGTGCAACACAATGTCAGCTTTTAAATACATTTCTATCTCCACTGTCAACGGCTGGAAAATGAGAAGAGTTAATCATCCTGTGGAACCAATGGATCATGATTATATATATATATTTTTTTTGGTTTCATGATCCATTTGCATAAGACAAGTTTATTCATATTACATGTTAAAAGAGATATCAAAGCTCACGCATTGCACTTTTATAAATGTAATCTAGAACAACAGAATATTACCGGACATGCCGGTGATACTGCCCGCAAACATCGTATCCAATTAGATTCCGGTATGTTTGCCCGCCTCTGCCAAAACACTGATTTTATTCAATCAGTGTCTTAGCGCAAGGAATCGTATTGCCCTTATCTGAACAAATGCAATCTGATAGCTTCTCCTTGTCTACTGCAGGTTGGACAGTACAAGGACATGCACTCAGTGGAGTAGACTGAGCTCAGTCCGGCACAGCATCCAGCAGTATTTTACAATATGACTCACTGTATGTGGACAATAACTACATAAAACTAAATTAGATAAGATAAATTATTGGGATGAAGCAAAAGAAAGGTTTCAGGGATTATATTGGGTACATTCAGTTTAAACTAATTAAACGTGACCTCTAATTTCATTTGATGTCCACTACATTGTAGGTTTCACAGCCTTTTAGACGACTCCAGTTTGTACCAGAAACAGTGATTCTCTCAGACAGTCAAATCTGGGATTCACATTTTTTTTTTAAATCAAACAGCATAAGGAACCAAGTTGGCAAAGTTGTATTCATCTGTTAGAGCATCGTGTCTCACCAAGGCGAGGTGTCCTCGTGGAAACAGGCCAGAATCGCATCCTCTTCAACATGCAGAGGAGAACATAAGAATTTCCGTCGATAATCAAATGATCCCCTGAATATGCCTTCACAAAGCCTTAACCTGCAAGGAGCTGACGCCAGCCAAAAAGAATTCTGCATCATTAACTGGAATGAAAGGAGCAGGAAAATACAGCCACTCACAAAGGCTACACATCAGCTAACTTTACAGACTAGCCGACCTTAAACTGCCACAGACACGCCAGGCAACCAAAGCAGATGAGGTTTAGCTCCCACTGCAAGAAGAAAGGAGCACTCTCCTCTCCCATATCCCGGGTTGTAGAAAACTATATGTTAAGACACACCTTCAAGAAGAGGGTAGAAATCCCACTTTGACATCACTGTAGCAAAATATGCAATTATTTTCCCCGACCCCATGACAAGAAAGTTGCTCACTCTAAGTTTGCAGCAGTCGTTCGTTAATTTCCGACTTTACTTTTGCGTTCACGTGGCGTGCCGGCTTCCTCTTCCCGCTGTAAAGTTGTGGGAGCTGGAAAGGCAGCAGACGGTTGTCCAAGCACGAAGGTGAAATGCATGACCTAGTAAAAAAGCTATGTGAGTTCAGAGACCTGGATTTTATGCAGAGATGTATTGCTTCTTAAATGACTGCTATGTGTTGTTTTCATTTCTGTCTGAACAAAAGTCAGCTTTAACAGATTGATTTGAGCTCTTCATTGCTGTGCGCTGCAGGATGTGCAGTACGCGGACATTGACTACATGGACCGTCAGCTGGACTTTGTGCTGGACCCAGAGTTTAAAGGACTGCCTGCCCTGGTGGACCGCATGAGGGGAGAAGGCATGAAGTTCATCTTCATTCTGGTAATGCCGTCATGTCATAAACTATTGATAATGTCACATGATTGGGCACTCAAGGATCAGTACCCACAGTGTGGGTGAAAATATCACAAAGAGATGTGTAAAGCTTATATCTGTGATGGCCGAATGTTAGATTACTGAATCATGAGGCACTATCCACTAGTAAATACTAAGATTTGTGTGTAAATACTGTGATTCCAGGACCCAGCCATCTCAGGAAACGAGACAAATTATTACCCTGCCTTTGAGAGAGGCAACGCAGCGGATGTGTTTATCAAATGGCCCAAAGACCTTGGTGAAGGAATCGTGTGGGGGAAGGTAAGAGGGAATGGACAGGAAAACAATCAAGTGGGGAAATACACAAGAATGTATTGATAAAGAGAGATCAAAACAGACAAAATGATGATGGTTTTTGCACAGAGTGTGGTGGTATTATTTGTCATCTTTTGTTTTTTTTTTTCAGGTCTGGCCTGATTTCCCCAATGTCACAGTAGATGATTCTCTGGACTGGGACACCCAAGTGGAGGTACATTGTTTTCATCTCACTGACACACCTCTGAAATATTGAAAGTTTGCTGAAACATTCCAGCTGCTGACAGACAGGGTCTAAAATTGCCCTTTAGGAAATGCAGTGAGAGAGAATTAGAATGAATGAGATCTTTTGGACTTGGTTGTTAAGGTCGCAGCATTTCATTTGCTGATGACTTGACTGTCCCATCACCAGAAATTCAGGTCGTACACCGCGTTCCCCGACTTCTTCCGAACTGAAACTGCAAGGTGGTGGAACCAGGAAATCCAGGATTTCTACAACCACACCATGAAGTTTGATGGCCTCTGGATTGTGAGTGAAAAAATGAAAGATAAAAACAATAAAGAAAGCCTCATTTCGAGACTCACTCTAAATTCCTATCCTTTTATCTTTATCCGCAGGACATGAATGAGCCGGCCAGTTTTGTCCATGGCACAGTTGGGGGGAACTGTCTTGGCAATCCCCTTCTGGAGAACCCTCCATACATGCCGCGTAAGACATGCGAAATTCAATTTTTTTTTGTCCTTCTCATGTTGCATTTTGGTTATTAAGCTGCGATATCAGCACGAGGAGTTTGCCTTTAAAGGACCCTGTGTGTTTGTCTTTGTGTGTGTCTCCATGTTTGTGCGCCGTCCCAAAAGCCCTGGAGTCTAAAGATCGTGGCTTAAACCACAAGACCCTGTGCATGAACAGCGAGCAGATACTCAGTGATGGAAAGAAAGTCAGACACTATGACGTCCACAACCTCTACGGCTGGTCACATACCCAGCCCACCTACGAGTAAGAGCATGTGCATTCATATTTGTATGCCATGTCTTTGTGTGTTGTGTGTGTTTTTGTGCATGCACGTTCTCCTGCATGGCACCTTCTATATTTTTCAAGGGGTTTTTAAAGTAGATGGTATTGTTTTATACTTAACAAGTAAATATATCAGCTGTAAGAGGGCAGGTATTGTTCTCAGTTATTCTTGTGCCAAAGTATAAAACATCCATTATTAAGTAACACACATGACAGATGGATAGGTTTCAATATCTTTTGGTCATTTTTTTAACACAGTAAACAGGAGACCTACCCAAAGAAATATGTTTGTGTTGTCTATAATGATCCAGATCACATTCAGAAGTAGACAAATTAGTGTAATCATCTCAATCTTACATAATCTCTAGACAGTTAAATTAGATTTAGGTGAACAGAAAAGAGAAGGGGAAGAGCAGGGACTATCATTACAAACACACTTAGAGGGAACATGCATCCGCGGGAGATGTATAACTGATATCTTCCAGCTATCCGCAGAAACACAGTCTTGTCGAGTCTTTATGATCGTAATCACCGAAGTGAAACTGCGTTTGTCCTCGTGGTGAAATTTCCCCCTCACCGCAGGGATGGCAGATCGCAGAGCTGGGGATGCTCGGCACCTTTGGGCCTCGAGCCCAGGTGCTTTAGCTTGGGAATTGTTTAGTTTTTGGCGGCGCGCTGAGTTTAACATTCACAATTAATTGGCTAATTTGCTCTTAGAATGAATGTACTTTATTTAAGAGGGAGGAGACAGCTTTACAGTCCACTCGTTGCCAGTGTGTAAGACAAACCCCTGAGTGCCTCTTCTCTGTGCAGCGCCCTGCTGAAAGTGACCGGTAAAAGAGGCATAGTGGTGACCAGGTCCACTTACCCCTCCAGTGGAAAATGGGCTGGACATTGGCTGGGAGACAACAATGCCAGCTGGGACCAGCTATACAAATCCATTATAGGTACATACGGACATGTACTATGAGCACACTCTTGCGATAAAACTTGCATTGTGGCCAGTAATCTGACAAAATTAGAGAAGGAAGCGACGTGACGGATCACACACGCTTGCAAACTCTAAAACGTAGAAAAAAAAAAGGGATCTTTGATTTGGCATAACTCTTTTGCTTTGTTCTACAGGCATGATGGAGTTCAGTCTGTTTGGCATCCCTTACGTAAGTATCATCATCCGATCTTGGTTTTGACAAGACATAATCTCATTGATGTGACCTTGTCCTCTCTAAGTAGATTACAGCGGCCGAGCGATGTTATTTTGTTTGCTTTGATCACAGGACATCTCGAGATACAATGTGCGGCATGTCATTACAAGCCCCACCCCAACCAAGAGGCCCTGCGCTGCTCTGTCACGGCCTATAAAAGTGTGCGATTAATTGAGTAGCGTTAAATGAAACTTGCATTTTTTCATCGTTGCCTGGACTTTCTGTGTCTTCGCTAGTTTTCTCCACTGTCCCTCTCACGCCCTGCTTCCATCGTGTCTCATCTCCTCAGTGCGTCTAATAATAATTATCACCTGACACTGTATCGATCCTTGTATCATCACCAGCACGACATCCTTCACTCTTGCGGCCTCTTACTCAAGGACACCTCAGAAACATGATGCTTGTAACAAAAATAGCGTGACCCCAGTTCCTGTGATTGGAAGGTGTTTTTTTTCGTAGTCACACCTGCACCCAGGCACCCATATTTCTACCCTGCGTCTCCTTATTCCCTCTCTCGCACACAGACACTGATCCTTTTTTTTTGTCCCTCTGTTTCAGACCGGGGCAGATATATGTGGGTTCTTTAATAGAGCTGAGTACGAGATGTGTCTTCGCTGGATGCAGCTGGGTGCCTTCTATCCATACTCACGCAACCACAACGGCAAGGGTAACCCGGTGAGTGAATATAAAATAGGAGAAAGACACTCACACAGCGATGCGCTGGCTTTGTTTCATACTGATCTCCAGCTAGGAACTTATAACTTGTCACATTTATGCATTCAAGCTAATCTGACTTAAATACAAAAATATCATCCAAATAATTTCATTTTCTAAAACTGTTTTTTGCAACCATAAATGTTTGGTATGGTTTACTTTAATGTTGGCAGTTGAGATTGTGACATTTCCAGGAAATTCTCACCAAATTTTACAGGTACTTGCAGGAACAATTCTCCTTTTGTATTATGGAGCTTACCGAAATGACTACAAGCTGCAGATTTATTCTGCCAGTCTACACAGTAAAACCCAAAATCGAAATCAAGATGGGCCAATCTTTCCCCTAGATGTATTCAGACCTTTTGAAAAATGGCAAAAGAATACCCAAACGCAAATGAAAATAGAGCTATTTTTTTCCATAATCAATAATTATCTACACCTCTGTGTCTAAAATCAAATGTAATTTTTTTATTCCCATGAAAAGAGTGATACAGTATATTCCCATAAAGTAATCATTTTAGAATCTCAAGAGCTCCTTCAGCCGATATGTGCTTGTCCACAAATACAACACAGTGCAATGATTTCACTTTTCTTAAAGGAAACCAAGCTGACAGATGACCAGAAATCTTCTTCAGCTAGCATGTTCTTGTGCTCTGAGAATACAGTCTCATGTTATATGACTGCAGTTACATTAAGACAAACATTTACCAATAAAAGAAAAAAAAGAAAAAAGTGCTACTTTCTCTACCCATATCTCTCTTAATCTGCGTCTGACATACACAAACACACAAAAAGATAGACCTGTTTGGTGCTGTAGTGTCGGTGGCATTCATTCTAGTGGTGACCTTTAAGAGCGTTGGAACACATCTGAGAAATCCAATAACGCCCGTCCGGAGATCGATCCCACCGGGCGAACTTTCTCTGCAATGCTAGACAGAACACAGGTGTGTGTGTGTGCGCGCGTCAGTGCCTGTGTGTTTTAACGGCATGGAGTAGGGATATAATTGAATTCTCAAGGTGATCTGGGCACCACCGCACACCGCCTAACCTCCACTCCACACATACACCCCGCGATTCCAATCATTTAATAATGGCTTGCAAATGGGTGTTTAAACATGGAGAAAATTGATAGAAAACACACACACACACAGGACAGGAGAGGGTGGCACAAAATGACAGTTTGAGAGGAAGAGGCGAGAGCGAGACTGGTGGGGGAACAGCGCAGGTATTTATACCAAACGGGATGAAAAGGATGGAGGGATCGGCGAGCGAAAGACTGACAAGCAAATACAGATAAAGGAGACGGGGAGGGGAGGAGAAGTTCATAGGCCATGAGACAGAGAAAGAGGGGGAAAAATGATGGGGGATAAAACAAGATGGCAGTTTAGCAAGTTAAATGCTGGTGACACAGGGCGGTGATAAGGATGCGAGAGCTGGGACGAGGCTGAATAAACAATTTACAGATTTTTGAACCACCTGCGATCGAGTCAGAGAAGCGACGCGAGGAGGGAGGGGAGGGGGACAAAACACACATCGGGACCGAGAGATGGCAGAAAAGGGAATCAAGGTCAAGGTCATGGCTATTTGTGTCGTCTACTGTAAAAAAAAAAACAAAACAAAAAAAAAAACGTATTATTTTTTCCAGTCGACCATATAAAATCCCCAATCATCAGACAGTTAGTGACTGTAACCTCCAGTCTGCTTAACAAGGCGTTTGACAACAAAGTATTATCGCCACAAACCAGACCAGAGGGTACTCAAGGTCAGAGACGGCGGAGAGAGAAAGAGAGAGGAGAGCTTTTTGCAGAGTCATTCCCCGAGCTCCGTCACGCCTAGTGTCTCTTTGCCCTCAGACAACTTTCAATATTGACCTTGAGATAATTTCACTGCACCAGCAATATACTGCAGGGTCCACAGTCATATCAGAACAATGCGAAATTAATTAAACAAGATATATTCTCCACCGACAGTTGTTTCGGCGGCGTAGTCATATTCGTGTCATGTATATTGTTATTCACCCAAAGGGACATATTGTTCTTCTAAATATATTTTGTTTTTTTTTTGTTTTTTTATGACACCAGCTCTGTAATGCAAAACAGAAACTCAGAGGTTTATGAGATGGGGCGAGGGAGTAGATTCCAGACAGATAAATGAAGAGAAAGACCAAGCGGAGGAGAGAAAAGATGAGAAGGGCTGACGCAGCCAGATAACCTCATTTTTCCTCGAGGCCGCACGGGCGAGCACGAGCACGCGCCCGCATACATATCTGTCTGCGATCAGTGTGTGTCACAAGGCCTTTTGCCACCATAAATGTGGCCATAAATTAGGGGAATTCGCAAGATGGATCCTCCGTCTGCGTCTCAGTTTTCAGCACTTCCCGCTCTCATCTCTTCATCAATCCCTCCTCTGGTTTGCAACAGATGAAAAGTCCACCTCCAGGGCCCGGCAGACAGCGCTGTAACTGTCGAGTCATGCAAGCAAGATGTGTGTGGCTGAACGTTAAAAAGTAGAAAAGTGGAGTTTTTGTGGAAGTGATCTTCCTGGCGACCTGACCTCCTACATATTGACAGCATCGAACCAGAATCATTCATTTGTGCTGGCTCTAATTCTATTTATTTGTATGCTCAATAATGAATTATCATCATCTCTAAACTCACAAGCCAGCTGGAAAGCCAAAGAAACGTATCTCAATATAAGATATGATAAATATGATTTAACAAAGAGAAAAGTGGCAAATTGTAACAGCAGAGAACATTCTGCTCTTGCTTTTAAGAGAAGAGGGCAGATTGCGAGTTCAGGGTACAAAACAAGCAGCTGTGACAGCAGGACACTGGTAACTCGAGTTACCTTGTGAATGAGCGGAAACACATAAAGCAATAATACATCATCGATCCGGCACCTCTCTACATGACAGCTTTTCACAAAAATGTCGGTGTCTTGACTGAACGAGGGCCACAGTGCTAAGCTGAGTGTCTGCCCTTTGTTGGACTTCGTCGGCCGTCTAACCAGAGCTGTTTGCCTCACATATGTCACTGGTGCGCCTAGCTGCCAACAAAGGTTTCTGCAGACTTCTGAACTGAAAACGACCATTTGAGCTCGCCGGTATCTGAGGCAAGCCTGAGCTTCGGGTTAGGTGTGACATAACGGGAAGGAATCGCAGCGTAGCTAACCTCACAATAGATTAAGTCCTCATGTCCGCAGACTTTTCCAAATTCTGCCTCTGGAGATGGCAGAGGAGTCACGTCACCATGCACAGGACTTATATCCAGACCCAACATAAAGTCCTACACTAGACATATAAAACCTGTGAAACTGTCCAACAAACGTCCACACACTTGTTTGATAGTTGCAATTTCGCCGTAGCCCAGAGCTATGTCAGAGCAGCATCGCGGCTGAATATCTATCAGTTGTCAGAATGTTCCCATAATGCATTGATCTTCACTGAATCATTCTTTCTGTATTTGTTTTCAGTTTGATTTTGTGTTTGAAGCTCCCCATTAACAAGTTCCTCCTTTTTATCTCACCCAGCGCTGATTACCGCCTCAGCAGGCTAATATTCAATGCTACACTCCGTCTCTCCTCTTACATCCCGTCGAGCATTGCATATTAGAATTAAGTGAATAGATTACATTTGAAAAACCAAACCTGACTTGAGCCTGAAGCTTTACGCAACAAAGCCGCCCAAAGCCATCCCCCAAAACCCAATACTTTGTCTTGACTCATTCGATTTGGGTCGGTTGTAAAAACTCTCCCGCGTCCCTCTTAACTGTACCTGCATCATAACAACTGGATCCGTCCTCTCCCTTCAAAGCAAGCTCCAGCTCACTCATTCAAATTCATATGATCAGTCTTTCTCTCTCTCTATTTTTCTCACACACACGCACATAGACACTGACGACTTACCAGGGTAATTACTACCCGGTGAACACATCTGATTGTAAGGCATGAGGGTGCAAAAGGAGGGTTACTAAAAAGGGAGGCAGGTAAAAGAACTCCTGGGTTTCCAGATAATTACAATCTTGTAAATTTCCTCAGAAAATTAAATGATAATCTGGTAAACTCCTTAGGTCACAAGATAATGGAAATGTTCTGTATTCAATCATGTGCTGTTAGGCCTGCACTTAGTAACCACTGGGCTACAGTTAATAACTATTATCAAATCTGACCCAGCTAAATTTCAGCTGTGAAGAAAATGTCTGTCATTTCATTGCCTGCCTGGGATGATTTTCATGATTGTATCACATGATTGTTTTTTTCCTTTCTTTCTTAAATCGAAAGACAGGAGGCACACACACATACACACTCAGATTCACACTTTACGGCATGACACACTGAGAGACGTCTTCCACACACACACGTGTAAACACATATGCAAATGCGGTACGCACCAAAGACACACACACATGGTATCATAGAGAGAAGCATATGGTGATGACACGCTTCAGATGAAAATCTTCAAGATCCTCAGTGTGTGTGTGTGTGTGTGTGTGTGTGCTTTACCAGACTGATTATTGTCCTCACTACAGCTCCCCAAAAATGAGCTAATACATTTAGATTGGCCCATATCTACAGAATGACAGAACACTGTGTCCTCTTTTTCCGTTCTTGTCTCTTAAGGGGACACTTGTTGCCAATTAAAATGAGGTAAATGTCAGTACAGTGTGGGGCGCAGAACAGTTTGGGCATCGTTCATCAGTATAAATGTGTGAAGGCCACTTGAGTATTTCGGGCGTGCTACAAACCAGGAAGTGTTGCTGTCAGTCTCTCTCCACACCTGGTAAAACTTTAAAGTTATTCTTTTTCAGTGCGTCGTGAAATCCAAATAGGAAAGAGTCAACGCTGCCAACACAATGCCAAGATAAGAAAAACGCAGCTGCGTGTAAATGTGCGTTTATTTCACAGACAATCTAAAAGTAGAATGCTCATACTCTGCTGGCTTCTTAATGCATAGCCCTGGACTTGTGCACTTGTACTTGTAACTGGGAGAAATGAACCATAGACGGAGATTTTGACGCGTGTATCTGTTGAAGGAGTGAGTGTGTTTACTCAAGCGCTGAGAACATGTGTCTAGTTATATGTACACAGTCTCAGTCGGCACATGTTGCTCGGGGATTTTGACAGTTTGCTGCCCCCGAAAGAGACTATCACCAAATGAAGAAACATCTGCTCCAACATAAGATGCAGTTATTAGCATGTCCTATACAACTAGCACATCCTCTGTGCAGTATTCCCCGACTGCATGAAAGCCGTTCCTGGAGAACTAAGCATAACTTTGACACTATAATTGTCTTTTTTGGATTCAGGCAAGTTCACACTTAGATAGTGTTTTGTTTGCCAAACAATTAGCCTTAATCTTTTTTTCTTTTGTAACATTAAAAGTGAAACATAACGTCATGTAATCAGCCAAACAGGGTTTTGCCAGATGTAGTATGAACTTCATTTCCTTCCTCATCACACTGCTACATACACAGGGACAAAGCTGTTCCTTTTGGTTTACTTTTTGTCAGAGACATGCAGCTTTACCCTCAGTGGTAGATTGTGTATGTAGACATGTAGACATGGGAACATTAAAAAGTCAGCATTTTCGACCAGGTAGAAGAAGATGACATTAGCGTAATTGTCTAGCAAGGTTCAGCTGATAAAACTCTACCAGGGACAGTTGTCATTCCGGCCAGAAAAAAATAAAAAAATGATGGTTGTTGTCATTTTAATCTGTATGTTCCTGCAACAGTCCCTAAGGGGGCGGGGATTAGCAAAATAACAATCAAGAACAGCGATGAAAAACCAGAATGAGTCCGTAATTACTCCTTTTATGTTCTTATTTTTCTGTCAGAGGCAAGATCCTGTTGCTTGGAATTCCACCTTCACCGATGCATCCCGGGACGTCCTGAACATCCGTTACACCCTCCTGCCCTACCTGTACACGCTGATGTATGAGGCTCACGTCAAAGGAAGCACGGTTGTCAGACCCCTGTTGCACGAGTAAGCACGGACACACGGCACACGCCGGTCTAATCCTGTCTGCTAACACATCTGACCGCCTAATCAAAACATTGAGTTAATACCATGGATGGATTTTCTTTCCTGATTTGCTTTCAAGATAACCTGATTTTGTACTACATTGCTTTCTCATTAGCAGAATATCACACGCGCTGGTTGCTGGACTAAAAACCAAATTAACAGAAGCGCATCAAAGTACAACTCCTTTTCAACTAGTTCTTAAAAATGTTACCATTGAAGCCTGAGGTTAAGCGAGCTGGCTTGTTTCGTTTGCTCATTTAAATAACTTGACAGGGTAAGAAAAATTAGAGATGTGTTCCCTGCCGCAGCAACTGCCATTAAGAAGCCTTTGAGCAAGGCACTTTCAGCCTCAGATCCTGTGAGACTGTTTAGACGCCAGCCTTGGATGACTGTGGCTGTACTTGGCAGCTCCCAGATGTGGACGTGTGGAAGTGTATGAGAAAAAAAAAACCACATATTTATTCATTCTTAGAGACTCTTCTAAAGTCACAGATGGTATTTAGGAGCTGGCAGGGTGAGTCTGGCAGGGTATTTGGCTTGCATCTTCAAACCATTGAATTCTGAATGAGCACTTGAACAGTCGTCTGGGCTGAGGACACAGGAGAGAGCGGCGGTAATATTTTTTTCCAGTCTGGCTTAATGGCATCTGTGCTGGTGTGTCGCAGGTTTGTGAGTGATAAAACTACGTGGGACATCCACAGGCAATTCCTCTGGGGACCTGCCCTGCTTATCTCCCCGGCCCTCGACCCGGTATAAACACACATAAACACACACACTGGATTTATTTATTTATTTATTTACTCATGTTATTATGCACTGGTAAATACATCACAGATGCAACATTTCAAGGATAGCTGTCCATCTTCTCTGCCTGCACGATTCGGTCGAACTTGCTCTTTTGATTAACTGACTTTGTGATTGACAGGGAGTCAGGCACTTGGAGGCCTATGTTCCTAACGCACGCTGGTATGACTTCCACACGGTGAGTCCATGTCCGTAACCACCACACCACAGAAAAACTACTGCCACTTCTACTATTACTACTACCACTACAACTGAACCAAACAGAAATACTGCAGATAAAAATGCATATTCAAATACACCCATGGTGCAGCAATACAGGAGATAGCGCTGGTATATAGAATAATTACAGCGTCTATTATTGAAAAAGGTTATCAGGTTATCTGACTAGTGTATGCATAATGTGGCTGTACTTTTGATAAAAGTGCACCTGTGCATGATATCTTGTGTTTCATGTGTGCTTTATGTCTAAAAAATATTTTAATAAAAAAACAAATATATGTAGGCAGACAAAAAAAAAGACTTGGCAATGGCAATATTAACAAGAGACATCTTTTGACAGCATCATTAAGGAGCTGCAGCTCAACAACTGCAGAAGGCGGCTTGATGACAAAAACAAACATCCAATCGCTCTGTCTCTTTCTAGCTAGGGGACTCCCCATCTGTTATACAGCACCGCAAAGCCAAACAAAACACGAGAAACAACTGTATAAACGGTGGGCGCGGGGCGGTGGAGGGGAGTGGCTACCTCCATTAAACTTGTCCCCTCAGCATACAGAGGGGCGTGCTGAGTCAGAGCAAAGACCAAGGACAAAGTGGAAATTGCTGGAGAAAAGAAAGTTTGCAAAGAATTTCTTTGGCGTGTAATAAATTACCGAAATGTTTCAGATGTAGCCTTTAGAGGTGTCACATATTTTACAGTGCGCTTTGTGATTTACCGGCGCACAAATGCCAATGTCCCACAGAGGAACTGTTGAATAAAATGAATCAAAATGTAGTCGTGTTTCTAGTACTTTGATAGCACGTAACTATTCCTGCTTTCATCAGGCCAGAGATGTTGGGGTGCGTGGCCGAATGCTCGGGATGCCCACGCCCTTGGACCACATTAACCTTCACGTCAGAGGAGGATATATCTTACCCTGGCAGAAACCCGAGAACAATACATACTACAGGTGAGTGCGCACACATCATGGCTGACACTCGGTGACAGCACACAGCTACAGGTCAGCGTCCTGCGTGTTTACTGTGAAGCATGCATGTCTGTCTGTCTGTTTTTGGCCTCAGCACCTCAGCACCTCAGCACGTTTGTATTCCCGCTATGTTTGAATGACTCAAAGACCTTCTCTCTCCCGTAAGAAAGTAGATTTGCCGACGTGTGACCGACACACATCAAAGTGAATGTCATCTACCATCGTTAGCGTGTGTTAAAAGAAAAGAGGCGGCGAGAGCGAGGGAGACAGTTAGAGGGTGATAAGTGTTCCAGCAGCAGTGAGATCAGGTGGATGCCCCCAGCAGGAATGTTAATGTATTTGTCCTCAGCAGCAGGTATAAATAGATGTTGTCCTTTAGCAATCTGCTATCACCCTCTCTACCCCTTCAGCCGGAGGAATCCTTTAGGACTGATCGTTGCCCTGAGCGACAGTGGAACTGCTCAAGGATCGTTCTTCTGGGATGATGGAGAAGGAATAGGTAAGTGAAAAGGTCACCCTTAAACACACACACACAGAGCTAGAGAATATGTCTGTTTGGTGACTATCTATTCACCATAGTCACTATTACTTCACTTGTAGTTCTTGATTAAACAAACTTTAAATATCGGGCAGGATAGATTGGTAAAAATCATAGACAGTAGATATGCAAAGACCTTGGGCACTGACTTTAATGTCTTTTTTTTTTTTTGTTGGTAGTCATGCTAGCAGCACCGTTCTGTGGATGGAAATGTCTTTTGTTTGTTGTATCTCAACAACTACTAGATGGATTTTCATTGAATTCAGCACACATGAATTTGATAAACCTTTAAGCTTTCATCTAATGCCACCATCAAAATGTTTATTTGTCCATGACTTTACTGTATCCACGATACAATACAGTACCTGAATGGCTTTCCTATCAAACTCAGCTGCACTGTCTCTATTGCTAATACTCCTGTTAACTCCTGCAAATATTGGCATTGCGAAACAAAATGTGGCTCCCAAAGACCTCTTAGGGGACAATAAGGAGCAACGAATGGGGAAACTTTATAAGCTGATCCCGGATTACAACTTTTACTTTGTATTGTCTGAAGCCCATTTTGATACAGAACATGGAAGCTCATAGAAACAAAGATTTAGACCAATTACTGTGATCTAGTTGACCCTGGAGAGCAGCTGACAATGTTTAAAACACACACACACCACAAACACTGTCTGAGTTATTCAAGAGTTGATAAGAGTTAATCTCTTTTGAGGCTTTTTTCAACACATTTCGATGGCAGTGACAGAAGTGGTGTGCGGACAAAAAGGACTGAGCATAAGGTTTTTAGTATTTTGTGATTTGCCAGTGAAAATAAAAAAGTTGGTGCTTCAGTGGAATCTGTCAGAATTTACGTTCATTTGTCTATTTGTCTCTGAAAATCAGGAAATGAGGCATGAACTCTTCCACCCCAGTATGTCTTGAACTCATGTACAGTATGAGAAAGCACATGGAGTTATTTTTACTGAATGTGAATTTCATTGATTTTATCAGACAGACAACTACAACAGTCTCATACTACACAGTCACTTTCACACACACACACACACACACACACACACAGATAGAAGAACAAGATCGGCCTCTGAAGTGCTTCAGTGAGATGCACTCCTATGGTGAAAGCCGTGTTTGTGTTGGGACAAAGAAGAGAGGGAGAGATAGAGAGAGAACGGGGGATGACAGAAGGGGAGTGACAGAAACTATTACAGTAATTCCCCGTGTCGCTGCCTGGAGATATGCTCTCCATCACTCCTCTTTTATCTGCTCGCTCGCTCGCTCCTCTCACTTCTGCATCTCGTCGGTCTGCGGCATAGCCTGCCTATGTCTTTCTTGTTTGCTTTGCCTCTCGCCGCGGCGCCTGCTTACCTGTATTATCTGCTTTTCTCGAGTTCCGCATGTTTGGGTTTCGCTTCGGAGGGTTAGCTGTCCACGCGGCTGTCAGTCAGGCCGACTCAACTGCACGTGACTCACTCATTCATCAGTCGCTCCCTCACTCATGCAACCAGGCCTATGGTCAAACAACCCAATTTCTATTATTTGCTCATTTATTCGACTGAGTAATAAGTTAAGTTAATGCTGTGTGATGAGTCAACACGTGGGTGAGTCTATTAATGAGTCACTACTGTATTGGGTGTATTAGCCCATCCATCGTGTCCCTCAGCTAGTCTTTTTCTTATTTGTTCATTATTCATATCTCATTATCAGTGCAACCCTTCACCACATGACTCACTCATTAATCCAGCTCTTCAGGTCATCATTCATTTGTCCATTCAGACATGTAACTCCCGTGCTCAATGTGAATGCTCACTTATGCATACAGTCCCTCACTACTCTCCCTCCCTCCGCCATTCACTCAGGTAGTCGCACACCTATTTTCCTCTGTCCCTCCATTGTCTTCATTTCTCGCTCTGTGTGTAATTTGCTCTTATTTTCTCTCCTCAGACACAGTCAAGAAAGCACAGTATCTGCTGACCTCCTTTGCAGCACAAGAGGTGAGTTCAAGGGCCATCTATGCGTCATTTCTTTTTTTTTTTTTTTTCTTTATCATCATTATTGTCATTAATGCAGCGAGACCGGAGAATAAGCCCGTGCTTTGACATGCAACACGGCTATGGTAGGCAGATGTCAAAGGCTAACTCTTTTTTAACCATTAGCGCAAATTGTATGCCTAGCTCTGGTGTGGTGATTTGAATTCAGCCTTTAGCCCTTTTGGCTGACACAAAGTTCTCACTTTAACACCTTTGACAAATGACATACCAATGCTCACTGTATATTTCTGAATTATATTATAATCATGTAAGAGTAGATATATTTTCATCAAACTTTATCCACAATTTACAATAGCCTTAACAATAAAATATTCTCAAATAGTGAGTTAGTGAAGAGGATTTACACACACTATTGTGTTGTCCTGTGCTTTTGATGTACAGTGGTGACATTACAATTATTTGACAATTTAACAGTTTTATGAAGGTGCAGCGAGAAAGGAAATACAGTAGAAGAGATTTTGTGGAGTCAATTTGCAGAATTTCTTTTAGTGAAATCAGATGCACTAACAAGCTTTATTTCTGTGCCATCACCAGGCCAACAGCCCCGGTGAAGTCACAATGTCACTTCATCAGGTGCAGGGCTTGTTTTTTTAGCATTTTCATGGCTCAGAAAGAACACGCTCGCTCACACTGGAGTGGAACAGCTGCGGTTGTGTTTATGCAGATGACTGCGTGTTTCTGGTACTTGTTTTGGCATGAAATTGCACTTATATTTCTGTCTGCTCGGGCAACCTCTTATCACAAACACGAGCACAAAGAGCACTTTTGTGGCTTTCGTTGGCAAAAAGCACAAACGCTGATTCCAAAATGACAAAAAAAAACCCTGTCATGTATGTTTCACTTGCCTCTTTCACCTCCCGCAGATTTTACGTGTGTGTCGAAACTTAAGCAAAACAGAATCTGTCCTGTCAGATTAATGAGTGGTTACCAGTGCTGTAACCCGCAAATGCTGCACCTCAGGCACCTCTGCTTGAGTAGACTGAATATTTGTAGCCATCATCCAGCATTAACAATGAGAAACACTCCATCCAAAAATTTGATGAATGCCCTTTGTTTAATAGGTCTAACACCTTGCCTTATAGTATTCAGTTAATTAGGATTTGACAATAGGTCTAATAAAATAGGTGTTTACTAAGCTTGCCAGATAAAGGCACAGAAATTACAGTTTACTATTCAGCCTCATTTATACGACCTCAGCTGCGTCACCTGGCACCTGCGGTTTTTGTTGTGACACCCAAAAGTGGATGTATAAAGAAGGACAGCAAATATGAAATTATGCCTCTGCTGACATTGTGTATGCACCAAAATAGCGCCTGGAGAGATTTTACTGTATGAGCAGAGGTCTTATGGGTAAGTTCAGTGAGAAGCAAAAAAATGTTTACCAGGCCACAGTTTGATCACAGTTTGACTGGGACACGACAGACACCGCCTAATCGCTGGGACTAATGGGACTATCCCAGCCCTTTTTTTGCTTCTTAGCCAAGCGAGGGCACACAATCACACACAGACGCGCACATTAATGAGCGCGCCTCTAATCACAAACGTACACATATATACTTATACGCACACATCTGACAGTACACACATACCCACATGCAGCTACCACGGCCAAACATCTGTGGCTGTCCTCTGCCTACCATCAGGCTCATTCCAAAGCAATTTCACACAGCGATAAAACAGGCGCACTGTCTGACAGCCAAAGGGGGAGAGAGTGAGAAAGAGAGCGCAAGTGTGTGTGTGTTTGTATGCTTGTGTGTGCTTGCGTGTGGGTGCGTGCGTGCATGTGCGTGTGGGTGTATGTGTGACCGGGCAGATGTGAGAAGATGAGGACAAGTTGAGCAATGAGGCCAGTGCTGCCTGGCAGATTAGCAGATCGTATGCCATTTTGGATGGCTATCTGAATGTAGATGTGTTTGTGTGTGTGTGTGTGTGTGTGTGTGTGTGTTCCTCTCGCTCCATATGAGTGCTGGACAATCAGACTGAAGCCATTTTTTACAAAGTGAGAACATTCAGTCTTCCTCTTCCCCTTGTTTAAGGGGCTGTCAGGACTTTAGTTAACTGGTGTTTGGTGTGTGTGTGTGTGTGCGCGTGTGTGTGTGTCTCATAGGATGAAAGCGCATATGTAAAACTATTCAGACAATCAAAATCACCCAGCAGAAGATGATCTACTAAAAGCAAAGAATAGATTAAAAATGATAATACAGTGCATGTAAAACTAATGATATGCAGACAGATACTCAAATGTTAACTGTCACTCATTAAGAAGTAAAGTAAACAGACCTGAAGCATTGAATAGACAAGATAGTCTGCAATATGTACATGATTTTGTTTTTTTTTGTATTGTATTTAGTCTGTTTCTAACAACTCTCTTTGTCTCTTTGTTTCATCTGTTCGCTTCCAACACTTTGTCTCCCAGAACAATCTAACCAGTCAGATCAACCACAATGGGCTGCACCCTGCTGAACGGTTGACCCTGGGTGTGGTGAAGGTTTGGGGCGCAGGCAGTGTTGCGATCAAACAAGCGACTCTAACAGATTCAGAGGGAGCGCTGCATCAACTGATCCCGGAGCACAACACCGACACGCAGGTCAGCAGAGTTTTTGGATGTTCGCCATTTAGTTATAGTAAATTCAGTCTTGGCATAATTCATGTCTAAATATGTATATTTATTGACAGTTAGTGTTGTACAAGTTGGATCAGTTAGAGCTGATAGCACTGTCCTCCCCATGAGTTTTTTAAACAGGCTTAGAAGGATGTGTTTTCAATGCTTTCTGACACTGTGCACCATCGTCATGGTGATAAACACAACTCTGCAGACTGCTGGCCAGTGTCATCAAATACAGGAAATGGTCTATGACCACAAAAGCTCTTAACATAAATGAAATGCCAGTTTCTGGCAAATGACAGTTATTTCTGTGCACATAGTTGCCAATGTAAACTATTAATGTGTGGTCTATCCTATTTATTTGTTTTTTTATTTATTTGTTTATATTTAATTTAATTTACCATTAAACAAACTCCACCATGCTGCAGCTGTACAGCCACTAAAGGAAAATACATTTAAGAAAGCTGAAAAATGTTTCCAGTTTCCAATTCACATTTAATTGCCTCACAGCATTTGCTCAAAATTAACTGCAGACAGTATTTTTTAATAACTTTTTGCTTTTTTTTTTTTGTAAAGTTTTATTCACTGGTCTTTAAGAACATGAATACTAGACGGAGGCATCTGTTAGCAGAGATATGAAATGTCTGTGATAGTGGAAAAATATTAACTAATGTGTATGCAGGCATATGTATTCGTATGCATCCCACAAATGCACTCAGCAAAATTTCTGCTCTAATAACCTCAAAATAAACATATTAATCACCGTTCAACATGCCCACAATTGGCGCAGTTGCATTTAATTGTTCACTCTGAGCGCTCATATCATAGCTCCATGAGCCTCTTTCATCAACTACATGCGCACATTTCATAAACACACCCCAGCTTTCAAGTTGATTGAGCATTTCCCTGCCAGTCAAAAACTGTCACCACAATAGGAAAAAAAATAAAACCTCAGGTTCACAACCCAGCCCCCTGCTGTGCTGCATTTTGTCATCTAATAGCTGTAATCAACTCTGCATTCCCTCCCGAGACTGTTGTTTTGTCATGAACACACAGCAGAAGACTTGAACTCAGGACGGCGATTTTTAAAGCTGTTTGTGTAAAATGATTGTCACAATTCCTCCCACCCAACTGTCAGAGCGGATGATGGAGAGAGCGAGAGGGAGTGACAGAGAATCATGAGGAACTGTGTACACAAAGCCGACCACACGGCCTGTTACTGCTGCTGTTTCATTCGTCCAAAGTGCCGCAGTTACCTTTTTTCAGTAGCTTTTGTCAGATTTCCCATAGTATTTGTGAGTGAATCTCCTCCGTAGTCCACTTTAATTAGACTGAAGGGTCACGGTTAAGCTACACGTAGAAAGGATTTAAAAAGATCTTACACAAGGACACTTCAGTCGGGTGCACGTTTACCAAAGCAGGGCTCGAGCTGACGTCCTCCGGCTGAAGGCCATCTGCTTTAAACACTAGGTGAGGTTGTAGGTATGGGTGATATAAGAACTCTGAAATATAAAAACGCAAATGTGAGTCAGGAAGAGGAGTTCAGGTCATACGAGGAGAAGCCGCAACCGCAACGAGGGTAAGAAGCGGGTGAGGAGAAGAAGGAAAGACGAGGCCCCGTTAAAAGAAGATAACATGTGTTCCTTCTTCCCATTTGGCCCGTGATAAAATGTTCCTGTCGAGCTTGTGTACTGTACTCAGTGCACTTATCGGGAGCATGGAAATGATAGCTACAGCAACTCCATAAATAATCGTAGGTGAAAAAGCCCAGAAGCCTTTGATTTATGCTGTTCTTGGAGAAGACGGACAGGGGGAAGCGAGAAGAGACGGCGAGAATTGTAGATGAAGAAAGCCAGAGTGACGGAGGGATTTTGAGAGTGTGTCAGTGTGTGTGTGTTGGGCATGCAAGGATGGGTGGAGAATAATGAAAAGACAGAAAGACAGTCCATCTTTGGAAAGGAGGGCAGGAAGGACAGAGGGCGTGAGGGGTGAGAGAGAGAGAGAGAGAGAGAGAGAGAAAACACATCACAGAAAACAGATGGAGAGAGGAATGGGGAGGTGAAAGAGATAAACAGGAAGAATGAAAGATGGGCGGAGGGAAGGGAGAAGGGCGGAGAGGAAGAGGTGAGGGGGGGGTGAGGATGACACAGTATGTGCATGGTAATAAGTGGTTTTTCAGCACGAGACAATCCATTCATCTCCTTAAGTATTGTCTGATAGGGCAACAACTTGAAAGAAGCAGCAAGCAGCTGGCTTTGTGTCAATGAAATACAGTGAGGTGGGAGAGCTATTTCTGTCTGATGCAGGACAAGATGTTTCATTCTGAACCTGCATAGGCCCGCTCATGCTGTCATTTACAATATCTCATCACATGCATAAGCTTGTTGAGGCTTACTGGGGACCCATGCCGTTTTTATATGGCAGGAACGAAATGGGATTACTTTCCTTTAAATTGGATGCAGGGTACATAGCAGAACGGGGGCAATGTACGGCACATTTTCATACATCCTTCACATTTAGTACACTTATTGTCTGAAGGAAGTTACAAAAAAAAGGAGCAAGTTCAATTCATCCATTTATGTGGCCAGTATAGACATAAAACCATGAACTGAAAGTCTTTTTTTTTTTTTTTAAATACATTACTGGCCAATGTTTGCATTTACAGAATAAAGCCAGATACCAGAGGTGAAACAGATGCGGGGGCAGGGGAGACATGCGTATAAAGTTAACTTAAAATATGTTTAAACAAATGTATAAAACATGCATATAAATACAAATAGAGACATGCAAAAAGAAGAGAGAAATCAGCTGACTATAACCGACCAATCAGCTGTTGATAATCAACTATTAATCAGCTAATATGGGAAATAAGAGGAAAAATAACAAGAATGAATTAGACATTATGAATTCATTATGACGACAGTTTTCATAAGATAAGCTCTTGTTCACGTGTAGGCTGGAATTCCAAGTCTTTACTATATTTAAGGAATACTAGGTGTCTGGTTTTATAACAAGAAATGGGCATACTTGAAGAAACTACATATGTTTTTTTCCTTGTTTCTACAGGAGCTGATTATAGATGTAACTCTGAAGAATGTTAGAGTGGATCTGCCTTTTACCATAACATGGAGGCCCTGATCGACAGAGTTCAGTGTTATGTTTTGCTGGTGAATAATTAATATACCTGTACATAATGGTCCACTGCCATAAATTATGATGTAAAGTAAGTGCAGTAAATGCATCACTTTAATGTAGTACTTCACTAATGAGGCTTCCCATAAATGTTGTTCTTTTTCCTGCATGTCACAGCCTTAATGAAAGTTGTTTTGTTTTGTTTTTTTGCACATTACTGTACCATTAAACCTTAAAGTAAATTACAGATCAAAATGACTGCAGGCAGAAATAATTCCCATATATAATGTGTTTTTAAAAATAAAGAACTTTGGATGATAACTGTTTTGTGTTTTAATAGTACAGAACTACAAGCGCTGCTGAAAAAGGAAATGCACATGTACACAATGTTGGCTGTCTTGGAGTTTTATAAATATCACTGAGGGTTGATGTACCCACGATGCCACACACCACGCCATCCCAGTGAAGACAGGTGGGGGTAAAGCGCCAAGAAGAGTACAACTGTGCCAAAAAAGGCAGGGAAAAATTCATTGAGAACCTAAACCCGCATGTATCACTTTATTCTTGGCTTGCTAAATTTGACTTAATGCATTGTACATCTCTTTTTATGATGAGCAGGGTTCCTATTTGAGTTATTGTCATAAAATCCATTTAATAGAGTAGGAAAGAAATATTAACCTAATTTGTGTCCACAACACGCTACCTGCCGAGTGAGCAATTTTATGAAATTGTTCTGGCCCTTGTTTCACCACACAGAAAGCATCAGTAGGCAGCCAACTGCTGTGCAAAATGAGTGAACAGGTGTTTATAATAAAATAACAAACAGCGAGAACTAATGGCCAGTGGAAGGAAAGGCATGCAACATCTCAAGAAGTCTGCTGTTGATAATTGGAAGTGCTTTGATTCAAGAGATGCATGATGCTGGGACCGATCCCTGCACATCAGTCACCAACAGAGTAGCAATGACTAAAGTGGAATTATTAAGTGCAGCTTAAGTTTTTAAACACATTCGGTGCCATTATTTCAGTGTGTGTGGGCACCTGTGCCATCCCACAGTTGCACATATGCCTGCATCTGTGTGTGTGTGTGTGTGAGGGGGCTGGAGGGGGTGTGGGGAAGTGTTTGCCAGGAAGCAGACACTAATTATAGCTCTCACCTGTGGCGAGCTATCTACCTGTGCTTTGTCTCGTCCCATTACTTCCCCATATAATCATACAGTCATCCATTATTCAACCTGCAGTAAATGTAATGATATCAATTTAGCCATGGACACCTCAAATTGATTTCCATTGTAATCGCCACTCCACGGGTAGGAATAATGTGTGTGTGTGTGGGGTCTCCGTGCTTCTCCATTTGTGTGCAAACCAAAAATTTGGGGCTTCTGTTGATTCACTGCAGCCCCCGTCTTCAGGTGATATTTGATTTTTTAAGCAAAAAGTTTGTTTTGACTTGGAAAACAAAGCCGACCACCCACGACTGCCAGCAGGACTAATTGAGCAGGTGACCCGACTGGGCCTTCTTCCAGGATTCATACATAACATTGCCGTGGGAAGAAATCGAAGAGAAGAGAAAACTCTGAAACAATCAAGGCTTTTATCTGTTCTCCCACATTGCTCATGGTTTCTAGTTTTATCAATTATTATTTAAAAAAAAAACAATATTACATAACTAATATTGCAAGAGAAAAAGAAACTTGATTATGAATGCCCCCTGACATTATCATCACCAGTTTGTTGTTGTGAACACGTATTTCCTTTACTGTCACAAGTCACATGTCTCATTTCATGCAGAGGATAGGTCTAAATATGCCTCAGCTGTTAGAAGACGACAACAAAAATAAGGGAAAGACAAAATTGGTATACTTAGAAAAAGCTTACAAAAACTTATGATGTTTACATTTAGGGCATATACAACCATTTACAGATTGTATGTGTTTTTATGAGTTCTTCCAAGTAATAGATTACATTAAAAATGTTCCTCTCTTCCCACACGGTGAAATAATGTGGCCCGACACTTTTCACAGAAAGCCTCATTTATATCTTATTGTCCGTAGATCAATGTGTTTTTCTCCGACTTTCTGAAAGAGAATCCATCTCAGCAGACAACATGCTTTTAAATGAGCTGCGGTAACAATGTGTCTTTGTTACCGAGGTGACTGACAGATACAAGTGTGTCACAGATGAAGGGGGAAACAAAAAGATAAAACAACATGAGAGACAGAGGGAAAACACTTTGACAACTTCAAAGACTGTCAGATGTGACATGTGTGTGTGTGTGTGTGTGTGTGTGTGTGTGTGTGTGTGTGTGTGTGCATGCATGAACATGTGTACTTTATGTGTTGCTGATGTACTTTTTTTTTTTTTTGTACTTTTTATGCCGGTTAGTGTGTGAGAACTTTGAGGGTGCTTGCAAAATTGATATCACCTATACAAATATTAATATTAATATTATTATTTAGATTAATAAAGATTATATGTGCATAACCTGCCACCTCCATAAATTCTACAATCCAGTACTCTTACTTTGAGGAGATATAAGTCATAAGAGAGAAAAAAAATATTCTAAATTAGACACATCTCTTCACTCATGTATACCTAACAGCTCCCTTTCCCTGTCATATATACAGGCAAGAAATAAATCACCCAAATACAGAATAGAAAAGTGGCCCTGTCTCATTTTTCACCATTTCTTTGTCCCTTTACATACTCCTTCACACACACATACACACACACACACCTTTTTCTGTCATCCTGTCAGTTCCTGAGCACAGCCACTGTGTCGACAGCCCAAAAGCACCCTACCTGACCGGATCCTCACAGCCAGTTTCACCATTTGACGCACACACCCTCACTAACGCATGCACACGGGCACCCAGTGTAAAAAATCTCACCTGTTTGTCATGAGCCATTTCATGTGTTTGACTTCACGCTTCGGCTGTGCAATTTTCCTTTCACCTCTACTAATCTGGCGCTCGTTTTAAGTCAGCCATGCGCACTGGAGAGTTGCACACATCGGCCCACTGAGACCCCGCTATGTTAATTAGTGTTTCTGCACTGTGGTGAAGGAAGAATCAGTGGTTCCTGATCTGCAGTAGATCAAGAACTAAAAGCAAATTTTTCCATAAATCCTCGGGTGTAAAGAAAAAAAAAAAAATATGAAAAAACCTCAGGAGTGGCACTTCACCGAGAAATTCTCCTTCCTACGACAACTGGGCGACAACTGGGCGAAAAGAGAAAAAAATGTATTCCGAGAAATCTTCAATGAAATTGTTAACTTATTCTGATTCACATCTGACATTTCTTTGCATTGTCATCCCAGCCTTATTTCATCCTTATTTGTCAGTGTGTCCTTGAAGTAAACAGGATGTTTTCTGCCTTCGCCTCTTTCAGCTTATAGATTCCTCTTTTGTTAAAAAAGTGAAGTTGTAGGTGAAGGTCTCCTATGCAAACATTAAGTTGATGACAACTCTACAAAGTTTTTGTGTGCACTCTTTTCACACCACTGCTTGATTCTAGGCGAGTTAAGTCACATTGAGATGAATGATATCTCACATGGGCAGGCCACCAGCAGGTTGTGGTAGTGTTGACATTAATAACCCAATACAACCCTACAATAGTGTAAGGAGTACTTATGTATACTTATATATTCTTAGATATTTTACCTAAACAAATGTGGCAGAACCTCTATCAAGAAATACTGTATTAAAGGTAAGAGTCTTATATCCAAGTAGAAAAGTAGACTTAAGTATTATGAACAAAATATACTTAAAGTATCAAAAGTAATAAGTCATTAATGGGCATAAAGGTCCCTTTAATGGTCCCAATCTACACCCCTCATATTATATCAGTTAATCATATATTTTGTCCATAAAATCTGGTTTACTTTACTAAAGTACAATTACACTACTTCAGTAAATGAACTTAGTTACTTTCCACTGCAACAGTATTATGACTATATGACTATATGCAGTGAGATCAACAAAGTTAATAGTTAATTAAAACACGGTGCTTAACCATTTGAGGGGGATCTTTTCCAAGCAGAGGTGGATAAAGGTGTGTCAGTGGCACAGATGACTCCTGGTTTTCGTTCAGATCAGCGTCAAAAGGCAAAAGGGGGGTGGGGGCATAAATCTGCAGAGAGCACTAGACAGCCTTTTTATTTTAGAGTGAATGACTGTAATTAATAAACGCCATTAAAAGACATCTGTCGACACTCACGCCACCCCTTCAGGTGGCATGGCAATCATAATTTGCAACAATCACCATCATCATCATGATCATCGCTGTCATCACTCTTAAAATGTCTCGTTCAGGAAAAAGAAACACAGCTTCGCTCAAAGGAGTCACAAGACACAAGAAAGGGAAATTTCTTAACAAAAACGGCACAAAACTTTGATCACCACCGAGGTTAAACAGGAATTTGAAACTGACACATTAATATTGTGTAGAATTACAACATCATATTTGCTGTGATATGACCTCACTCTGTATAGCTAGGCTACCTTTTAACTGACCGACTTGCTTAAAGTGAGTTACTTGAAGGTGGAGTCAGCGATTCTGGAGAAAGATGGTGACAAAAGAGAAATATGGCACAATCCAGAGGGTAAGATAGCCTCAATAAGTAATGTTATACAGAAGACATAAAATTCAAAGGGAAAGAATGCAAGGTCTGCAATGGCAAGTAACAAGTTGGCAAAGTAGCCTGATGTCTCTGATATTATTTACATTTCACTATCATTATGTGGCTCTGTTTTTTCTCGGTGAGGAGGGGGAGTAGCATGAAGACACAGAGGAAGAGGCAGAGGTCAAAGTGCAACTGGTTCCCTCTGTTGCTGATTGGCTGAGGAGATATTGGCTGAATTTGACAAAAAAGGTGTACGGGATAAGAATCGCTGACTGCACCTTTACATTTCCAAGGATTAACACTGATATTGTGAAGCTTGTAACTCTGGCTGGTGGGTGAACAAGATACCCACTGCTTCTGTTTGCTTTAAAATTACTTACCAACCAATTACACACAATGCTCACAGTAAGCCTTAGGTGGAGTCAAATGAACAAATGAACGATCAGACGTTTTCATGTTCTGCCTCACAGCAGAGCGGGGCAAAACCGCAAGACTACTTATGACTCAGTGCAAAGTGAGAGAGTTTTTTTTTTTTTTTCTAGATAGAGCATTGAGGGGAAAAAAGACATTTCTCTCTAGCAGACAGCAGACTGTGGATTAAGCACCAAAAGATGGCCACACGCACACATCTTCACAAATCACATCAATGGCACAACGACACACCCACGCACTTACACACTCAGACAAACATTCCTTACAAATCAGATCAAAAACGGGGCACGCACGGAGGAAGAGCGATTTGCCAATTGGCCAGACCATCCAGGCAGAAAAGGATTTAAATATCACTGGAAATGGGGCCAGTGTGATTGCATCACTTCCGGTTCAGCAGAGCTAGTCAAATGCCTCTGGTGGCCAAGTAATTCAATACTCCAGATAATATGAATAATGTTACAAATCGCCCTGCACACAGGATCACCAGCAAATTGAAGATTCAAATCAAGCTCGCTCGGTGGTGTCGCCCAGGGTACGTGCAGTTATGCTAAATAAATGCTGCCCTTGAGTGTTTAGACTGAACCAAATCATCAGCCCAATTATATACAAAATATATTAAGGGTCAAACGTACCACCCTTAACTCATGAATTACAATTTTGTGACTGAGCTTGCCTCATCTGAATATGAGAGGGAACATGCGACAGCTGCTCCCTGTAGCTGTCAGCTGATAAAATGGGGACAAGACAAAAAAGACGAGCAGCAAACGAATGAATAATCCCGCTCATTATGTGCACGTGGAGGGCGGTGAAAGCTGGTTAAATTTGGGATTGCCTCCCTTTTTTTCCCCTTTACATCACCACAGTAGAAACAATGTTACTGAAGCACACCCACATCTAGCCTCACTGTAGATTACAATCACCCCCCAGAAAATGACACGTACATGATTCATTCACACACTTCACACACTTGTGTGGGCTCGAGCTAATGAATGTTTGTGGGAAATACATGTTACATTTTCAGCATGAGTCAAAGAATGCAGCGTCGGCTGACAGTTGTGATGCATGGTAGTAATTGCAAAGCTAAAAAGGGAAGAGTGTTTTATTTAGTTTGTGGATAAATGTTGCCATGACAACACACATTGCACCTGACTGAGATTTGTAAAAGGACACTCTGGGATTGCATTCCTCATTTCTGTGGCCACACATACAATGCACACATGTGCTGGTGAATACCAAGTGCGCAATTTATACTGCAGTTACAGGTTAAATATTGAAGTATAAACATGGAACATGTTCCCTCAACTCGTTACTCAACTAGAGACAGTCAGTCTTAAAAAGGAAGTGATGTTAAAAGTTTAACAACTCTACTTGAGAGGATGAGTGAAATTAAGGAAGAGAATGATATTATAGATATAGATATTATAAAAGTTATAAAGGTTAATCTTATTCTAAACCAAAGTTTTGTTCCTAAAAGGCCTACAAGCTCATCGGCGACAATGTAATAACGCATTAATGGTCTAACACTATCAACATTATTCTAGTTGATATACTGTAATTAAAGTAAAATAAGATACTGCAGATTGTTACCAGCTCCTGAAACCAAACAGCAAACCTCCTTCAAGAAAGGAGGAAAACAACATTAAACCAACCTATAATAAAAGTACTCAGTTAAATTACTATTCAGAATATAATATAATCCGTAGATACCACGGAGGAACAACGCACAATTTGACCATACAACTGGGCTGTGTAGCAACCAGCTCCTTGGATGCACAAGTACAGTTGTTCCTGCTTTGACAGCAGAGAGCACAGTGGGATTCAGGCCATATTTGGCTCCTAACTTGACCCTGACCCTGGCCCTAGGATGGCTAAACTGAGCATAAAAATACGTGCACAAATAACCCACAGATCGCCCTTACAGCTTGTCTCTCTGACTGTTAAGAGTCCTTCAGTAAAACTCTGTCCATTTCCAGAAGTGACTGTGTCTTGCGTTCACACCATGTGCGTGAACACCACTCTAAGGTGAAATCCTGAAACGGCCAGGGGTTTCAGGATTTCACCTTAGGAGCTTTCATATGTCCATTCCTCCAAAAATATCCACAAGTGAAGAGTGGTCACTTGGAGTAAAAATCTTTAAAAGTTATCTCACCTACAAGGTATCTTAACTATTGCCCTGACAAGTACCTGGCTCTCTGAACTGCTCTGGGAGCTGCTTTAAGTGATCGTAACTGGTGCTGTCATATCAGCATCTTAAGTGGGTCTCACTTTAGCTAGACCACGTGAAGAGCCAACAGACAACAACAACTTGTGGGGATTTCCAGTGTCGTGTGGTTTCTTTAACCACTTGCGGTAGGAAAAAAACATTTTAAATTATTCAATGAAAATAGATTTTAAATACTGCTCGTACACGGGAAATAACATTACCATTAGCAGCTGTGTTGTTTTTTCTCTCTGGACTGCTCTGAGAACTGAAGCAGCACAACTTTAGCAGTCTCATTTTTAATTAAATCACTTGACGAGACAACAGTTTGTTACGGATTTCCAGCATTGTGCAGTATTCACCCACAATATGGAGCCAGATCTTAATGGTACATTAAGCGCAATACGTTCTCCATTTAAACAAAACTAAAGGAAACAGGACGCTCTCTTACTGTTACACTCCATAGCCACATCCCACACTATTGTGGATACTATCTGATGCAATTAAACTTTTACCACAATTACAATTACATATATGGTTATTGAATTATTTTAAACAAATGTTAAAACTTTGAACACTTAACATTTCCTTAAAACTAGACTTTTTTTTTTCTTTTTTGTAAATATGAGAGTTTTCTTGCACACAGCTAATGATAGCAAATTTGAGAGTTCCCCCAGAAGGACAGATTACCATCACAGAACAATACAGCCGATGATGACAAATTGAGAGTGATCACTGAGAGTGGATAGGGGAAGATGAGAAATGAGAGTAGAAAGCAAGAGAGGGAAGATGAGAGATAGGGAGCACTGACATGGTGGGGGAGTGGGTCAGGGAGAATAAAGGATGGTGGATGAGAGTCAGGAATATACTGAGTGGGAGGGATGGATGGAGGGAAACAGAGAGGAGGGGAGCATCCTCTTGGTAGAATAGTTCTGATTGAGGTCAGTTTTCCCACCAGATGAGACTCCACTTTAATCACCCTCTGTCGGTCTCATCACCATGGAGGGGCTGGCCTCATCAGGGAGAGAGGAGAGACAGTGCTTGGAAAGAGAGAAAGAGAGAGAGACAGAGACATCTCGACAGGAGGGAGAAAAATTACGAAGAGAGAGAGAGACGCGTCTAAAATGTGAGCTGGATGTGCTGAATAAGTGAGCAGCGGAGGCACATCCACAATGAGAGAAATGGAAAGCGAAGGACAAAGTGAGAGAGGGTGCAAGAGGAAAGAAATACATGTGCGATGTGAGATACAACGCTGGACCAATACAGAGAAGGAAGGGGCGCACGGAATATAAAAAACAGTAGGAAGAGTGAGAAAAAAAAGTCTCAAAGTAGCTGACTAACACAGCTGCATCATTAGAAATAAGTAAGGCATCCAAGTGAATGAAAAGGGAAATACATAAAGTGTTACAGAGTACTGGCAAGGGAAAAGATGTATAGTTCGTATTTACAAAGAGGAAAGAAGATCAAGAGAAAGAGAAAAAGACAGAGCAGCGGGGAGGAATACTGCGAGGAAGAGGCTAACTGACTGAGGGAGTCTGTTTGAGTTCAAACCCATATTCAACAGTCTTCTATTGACCCCCCACCCCTGTCTCATTAATGGTATGTTTGCAGAAATCTTTCCTCATCAAAGTGTTGTACTCATATGAACCCCGGAAGGCCCACGGTTGCAAAATCACAACACCACTTACATTTCACTCGAATGTTTGTATTTTATACTGCTGTGTAATTCAACTCCAGGACATTACAGTGAGAAATGTTATATTATTACAGTATGCCCAACAGTTAAAGTCAACTTTGACCAACTACAATGCAACTAATGCTCCTCATCCATTAGGCATTGACGGTAACACTGACATACTTTACATAAAAAAGTGCTCTTACTTTTTAGAATCAGTACATCTTACAGTTAATACCTTTCTACTTTTACTTAAAACTGCACAAATCAAAAATTCTACAAATCTTTCTACTGATGAAATGACTACATGTAATGTGGGTAGTGTCAAAACCACAGCAATTAACACCCAACTCTGCGGTTTCCATCAGTTCCCTGAAAGTGTTTAGTGTCTTTCAGCTCATTGTTTTGGTTTCAAGGTTGCAACTTACCTGGTTTGGTTTGCTGTCACTGCTCCAATCACCTTGTTTCTGGCCCAAGCAAGCAGCTGTTTTCGGCGAAGCAACCAGCTGGTGAAACAAAGTGAATGATTAAAGAGCTAAAGCTTCCCTCCGTTGTAAGCGGGGCCCAAAACGGAGCTAAAGACTCAATACTGCAATCTGCTGGACGTGCACACAGGCTAAGGTTTGCAGGTTTCCTCCAAACATTTTCCTCCACTGTTTGAGCTAATGTACATGAAAATAAAGGCATAATTCCATCCAGCTCATGATGGTCATTCTGTTCCTTTGTTCCATCCGCCTCACCATATTGTAATTCTCCCATTCTCATCATGTGACCTCCCCCGCCCATGTCCTCACCTGCATCCCATTTCCTTATTTGTCTAGCAGTATACATAGCAGGTCATCTCCACTCCCAGTCTTTTTTTTAAAATTCTGCCTGCCTGACTATTCACCTGTTGCCGGAATGTGAGTTGCAGGAATGTGAGTATTATTAACAAATATTTAGTGAGGTAGTGAGGTATTGCAAGCATAAAAGCAAAGTCGAGCGGTAAAGTGTGTATACATATGCAATATAATGTATGCCTCCTGTTTGTTTGAAAAAAATGCAAGAATGACACTATAAATGCAATGCTTCTATGGTACTTCTATTAAAGCACCAGTTGTGCGTATATATATAAACTGGACTACAGAGTGAGAACTGCTTAGTTTAAAACAGTTTTGTGGATTGCTTTCTGTTTCAGCATTCATACCATAATAACTTTTTTTTTTTTTTTTTAACTAATTTTAGGTTTAGGGAAACCCCACTGGATTCATACAAAACTGTCAACATAAAAGCCCCCTGAGTGAAAAGCCAGCCCTGTACTGATGAGGCGGGGATAAAAATGGAGAGAAAGACAAACAAAAAGAGCGAGATCAGAGAGAGGAAGAGGGAAAGAGATGAGAAGACAGGATTCTGGTTTCAGCATGAGGTCTCCCATCTGTCTGTCGCCAGAGTGACACCTGCTTAGCTTTGATTCAAAATTGCACACTGAGCTTTAACAGGAGGCGCACACAAAGAGAGAAAAGAGCGGTGGCACTGTGCACACATATGCTCAATCTCGCACACGTCAACATAAAAAGCAGACAACAGAACGGTTCTCACACACACACACACTCTTCCAAGCACAATGACACACTCAAAAGTTCTCCAATAACTCCACTAAGTGTTTCCTATAAGCCATCATTGCTATGCTCAGTGCCTGAATATTTATTTGCACTGAAAGAACATTGGGTCACTAGAAACTTATGAAAAAATATTCTTGCTTCTCTTCAAAAGATGCAGTGATCCATTTTTAAGACATTTTGCCTCGTCTGTCTAAAGTTCTTTGAGGAAGTCCAAATTGAGGAAATTTCCAGTGTTCAAAATCACAGATATCTTTTTTTTTGCACGATTGGCCCTAAAAGCAAAGAAAAATATCCAATTTGGCCAGTAAATGAGGACTGAGGAAAAGCGCTGCTGGATGCTTCCATTCACCTCGACCATAGCTGGTTGAGAATCAGGGCTCCTTTGGTATGAAGAGGTTGATTATCCCATTTTTTCCTGAAAAGGCTCCGAAGGCCTCTTAAAGTATTGAAAGGGAAAACCCAGTGACAGCAAAAGAGGTCAACAAGTCCCTCTTCCTTCAGCTCACGGATCTCATAAAATGTCACATGGAACCCACAAAGTGCTCCACTTAGGCACAGAGAAAATACATTTTACATTTCAAGTTCTGTGACTCTGACAGGTATTTAGAAGTTAAAGGTGAAAGGAGCCGTATGTAACAATTCACATTAACTCTGCTTTTTTTTTTTTTTAATCCCATAAAAAGGCCAAAACCAATAATGCCTTATTCTGTCTTAGGACTTCTTTACGCTAAGATTGTATCTATTAATCTTTATTTCATTTAAGTTTTTGCAAATGCAACTGAAGTAAATTGTGTATTTGTTGGCTGAAGAATGATGTATGTGAGACCTCTTTAAGTGAACTGCAGTGCCAATGTTCATTATCATTGAATGTGAACACAGAATACAACCGTGTGTGGCTCATTGATGTGTTTTTAAATGATTTTCTATGCTGCAAAGGAATAAGCTACATCAGGCTTTATACATAATATGTCTTAAAAGTGTAACCTCATCATTATTTGTGTTTTTTTCTTTAGATTTGACAATAAGTAAGGTATAAAAACATGCCTCCCTTTTAGTTACAACAGTTGACACAGTTGACAATTTTCTGTGCCTATCTCATTTCCAGAAAATCCACAATACACAGTATGAATATGGCAAACAATTCAGATGGTACAACACAACAAGTCCCCATCTACCACTGCATAGACACAAGGTCCCATGTACCCATGATGAGTGGTTGGAAAGCCATCGAGGGTTCTCATCCCTCTCGCGGTGAGCTTGCGGGGGCACCAATGCTGTGGAGGATGCAAAGTGGGGAAAAGACTAACTGGAACCTTCTACATTATGTCCTCCCTGTGACGTTAGAAGCGGACGGTGATGCGCCATGAGTCATGGTGGTAGTGTGCGGCTCTTTGCCTTTCACATCACACCAATCATCAATGCTGCGAGCGAGTGGTGGCTCTTCCTCTCTTTATCTTGTGTGTACATTGCATGAGACATAAGTCTTCGTGCTATTCTTGGAATTGAAACCCCTGCAGGATCTGCTGTCCTATACCTCCGTTCTTTCCAACAGGCCACCTAATAACATCGTCATCGCATAAACCCCCTCTGTCTCAGATCCTGATGAAAGTAATAGCCGCAGTAACTAAGATGGGATGATGACCAAATCCCTACCAAATGCAGCTGTGATGTCACAGGACAGCAAAATCCTTGTTGTAGATTTGGAGCACAAACTTTATGAACCTTGTTCAAGAGTTCACACGTTTATTAAATGAAAAAAGTCCTTTCATTTTCTTTCTGATGACCTTGAATTGCTAACCTTGGGTATATAATGTGTTAGCTTATTGTGAGGATATTATCATTATTATTACAATGGCAAGGAGTAGAGGCTTATCATGTTTGAAAATGCACAAAAATAAGACAGTAATTGAACGATCCCACCACACAATGTCAATGTTTGACTGACTATTAAAACACTGGTTGGACTTTATTGAGTTATGAGTTTGACTTTATTAAAAAGGACATCCTTATGTGTTTATTCACTCACGCATGTTTATGTGATTTAACACATGGTTTCTAATGAGAGTGGCACATGGCTATGTTTCTATATATGGCTGTGTGTGTGTGTGTGTGTATATATATATATATATGTGTGTGTGTGTCACTTTTTATTGAGTTGGCAATTAAACACTGTTAGCATTTATGTGAAAATACATGACACATTTTATTAGCTCTGTGAGTGACACAAATCCTGATTTGTCAACTCACAAAAACTCCTGACATTTTACATACTGTACCGTGTGTGTGCAGATCTGCTTAGTGCTTCAGAGTGTGCTCTTGCATGTAAATGTAAGTGTGTGTGCGGCCTGTGTGTGACCCTGGTTCAACCTTGGGGCTTGTGTCATCCAAGAGATAGATCGGGCTGGGAGGAATCTCAGGCCCCGCAGACACATTAAGGGAGTGAAGCTTCACTGAAGGATTACTCTGCACAGCAGGACCCGGCCTTTAAATGTGTTAGCATAATGCTGGGGACAGCCAGGGAGAGAGGAAGGAGGCAAAAAAAGACACGGAGAAACAGAGAGAAAGAAACAGAGAGAGAGAGGAGGACAAAGATGGAGACAGTTTTGGTGAATGGGAATGGAAAATGAAACAACAATACTGAGCAGAAAGAAATAAAGACAGATAAAAAGACGAAAGTCCACAAGATGCACTGATATAAAATCTTTAATCTTGTCCATATGGGGACAAGTTTATACATCACAGCAGATTACACAAATAAAGCAAAGTAATTTGGGTGATAATTATTCGAGCCTTCGTCAGAGCCCTCATCTAAACAATAAAGCTTTAGCCTATAATTCTCTCACAATTACCTTAAGGAGAAAATTACATGGTACATTTTATTCTTGCTCTCTTTTAACTCCTCCTCATGCTCTTTATAGAATAATATTCACTTTGTTCCCAAGGGTCCCTGTGATAATCTGTTCAAAACATGAAGCCTCCATACCTAAATGACAAAATGGGGTTTTCAGTGCTGTTTTATAAATCATGTATGATACTGTATATACATAATGTATATAAGCATTCCCTGCTCAGTGGTAAAGGTATGGTTACATCGATAAGGATAGGAAAAGATGATGGATGGATGGATGGATGGATGGATGGATGAATGGATGGATGGATGGATGGATAGATGTAAGTAATGGCTTTACAAATTGCCACCCACCACAGTTTAACATATTTTTACGAGTGTGCATGCATTGAATTGAGCTTAAGGAATAATTTGATTGGATAATTTTTTTTTGGGATAATTTAATGTCAAGGCAATGCAAAATCTATTCAGAGTACTCAGGAGAAGTGAACTTGAAATAACATGAAATACTTGATGAAAATTGTCTTTGCAAAAATGGAAATTAGACAACCATTGATAAGCAATTTGAAAACTTTCGTCTTTCACCTTCCTGTGTCCTAGTGTGCACAAAACCCCACGGTGCAGTGTTATAATGGAAGTATAATGAGCAGTTTGCGTCTTTGATTCACAATTTGGCATATCTGTCATATTTACAACATCAAAGCCTGTTTTCCTTTGTTTATATGTCTGGTGTTAATATTACTCACCATGTTTTTACCATCTGCCCAGAATTCTTGATGTGTGTTGGTGCAAATGAAGCGTGAGGCTCGAGTGAAATCGCTTCTTGTGTTTCAGACTGAATGGCGTGTTGCTATATGGAGCATTAATTAGCTGCAGGGTGAAACATGGCGAAGTGGCAAAGTGTTGTGTATTAGGGTTGCTGTGACAAGACATATGACCACCCGCTGCTGCACTTATAATCTAAATGAGACAGGGCTTATGTTTGTGCGTTGTGTTTCGTACTTGGACTGAACCAAATGGTGTGTTTGTGGGGAGCACTCACTGGCAACAGGGTGGCAAACTGATCATGTGCATTGTGTACGGGGAAATCGCAGTCTATGTGACACAGGCAATCTTATTTTGGATTCGGCTATGCATGCAACTGTCTTTATGCGAGAGAGATGCTAATGTAAAGTGCGAGTGTAATTGCGTTGTGGGAGTGGAGGTGAACAGCGGGAGCGAATGCCGGTTTGGCATAATGCGTGGATAAGAGCTGTAAATGTCTGGCTGCGTGCGTGAATATGGATTTCTGTTTGCACATACATTTTTGTGTGGATACGTACTGCTTTTATTTCAGTAACAGTGAGAGAGCTAATTCAGTTCTGTGCTGCTTTTTAACCACACTAAGGAGCTACAGAGACACCACAAGCACCCTGTGAACCCTGTGAATGTGCAAACCCTGCCTGTGCTTTCCTACACAAGTGTTTGATGCTGATGGAGATTTGTTGGCAACGACATTAAAGTTGCAATCCTTGAGATTTAAATTCTGGTCGATTTTTGTGACATCTGCGGCCATGCCGTGTTAACAGTGCAAGTGCGGTTCCACATGACAACACACACTCCTTGAGCAGCCACTTTGTCAGCAATACAAAGGGAGAGCAACTGGTGTACCTGTGTAGACTGCAACCAAACAAAGTGACACTGTCATTGAAGAGGTCAAAAATAATTGCCACCATGATCTGATTTCATGCTGCGTGCGTGGTTTTTCACACAGCAGCGTGCCACAGTAAAATGTGTTACCTTCCGGAGGATTAACAAATTCCTGCCCTGCCCTGATTGAAAAATACAAAAAAAAGCTGAAAGTGACCATTGCCTTGTTTGGTAGATGCATTTTTGATCAAAGAGAGACAAACATTAATTTCAGCATGGTACAACCTAATTACGTACAATAAGTCCATCTTGTGTTGCGGTAGTGCTACAAAAACGTCTCTATAAAAATAACCTGTTTTTTATGTGTAAGTGGACTGCTGTCAACCCCTCCGCATCACCCCACTTATTTTTTCACGTGATAACTCGATAAATGAATCAACCCACCCATAAATCTATTGATAAACTCTAGATCGCATTATAGAAAAGAAGGCCTTCGTGAGTATGTGCTTGCTCATGTGTCGAAGGCGAACATCCCCCAAAAAATTTCAAGTCATTTCACAGCAGATAGCAGCCACCTAGACAACACAGCACAGTGCTCTAGCAGTGTAGCATATATTGTTGTTTTTTTTTGGTACATACCTGTCACAGCATGCACTTGCCCTGTAAGCTTTTGAGTGAGTGCTGTCCAAGGTGCTGAGAGTTAAGCTCCTCTTGGCACTGGCTGTATCACCTGAGGCTGCCACTGGCCACGGTGCTGAAGTGGCAAGCAAGGTGTGTGTGTGTGTGTGTGTGTGTGTGTGTGTGTGTGCTGTGCGTGTGTGTACATTGTACATTGCAGCTTTTGTAACAGGTATGTGCCATTCCAGTGGGGTGGTGATTTCAGGTCACAACTGGCCCTTTTCAGCACTGCCAATCCCAAACAGTTTTTCCCTCAAAGAGACTCAGACAAGAAAGAGAATAATCTCTCCGAGGCGAGGACTTTTCCAACCTTTTCCAAAGCCCTTGATGGATGGAGGAGGGGTGCAGGAGGCTTTCACAAAGCCAATTTTCCACTTTGACACTTGATGTGATGGAGGAGTTAAAACAAGGGGGTGCAGGGGGGGCGGAGTATATGTATGCTCTATTTAAAACTCATATGCCCCCCCCCCAATCCCATACACATACACACAGACATACCTTTTTTCAGGGCCTCAGTGGCTCTGCAATTCACCTGTTTAAAAGGCACACAAGCCAAAAGACAGGCATCTGGCGGAGGGAGATAAAGACAAGATGTCCTCTGACTTCCTGACCCTTTTGCATCTTCTCCCTTTCATCTGCCCTCCCCAATCCCATCAGCCCCACTCCATCATCCTGAATGGGCATCACTCAGATGTTTGACAGCAAGTCGGGATAAACTGGCAGACTTCGACTGCCCATTCACTTTCCTGTTCCCTCCTATAGAAACCTTTTCAAGCTGGCGAAAGGGAGGGAAAGAAATGGAAGACGCACACCTAAATAATGCAACAGTCTGGAGTGGAGCGGGGGAGAAATAGTGGGGGGAGGAAAAGGAGAGACAGAGAGAGAGAGATGATTGGCAGAGGGAGGGGACAGATGCAAACCTCAGAAGCAGAGTTGAAAACAGGGTTAGAAAGATGGGAGAGACAAACAGAAGAAAAGAAAGAGATGGAAATCAAGGGAAGCGGGGGAGCAGGTGGATAGATCACAAGAAATGGGAGAGATCAAATAAAGAAGAATGGAGTGGAAAGCGAATGAGGATAGGCATCAGAGAAATCGAATAGAGATGTTGGGAAGCAGTGACAGCAGAGGAAAAGTGGGATGGGAAATGGGAGGAAATGGCAGAACTTCGGGATCACACTAGCCTAGAGGGAAGGAATCACTAATGGCAGGTCCTGAAGGTTCCAGAGGAAAATGCTGGGAGGAACAAGGAGTTGAAATGGTGAGAAACTGGAGGAAACAAAATGGAAGAAGAAGAATAGTGGATGAGCGAAAGGGAGAAGGAAAGAAATGGAAGACTGCACACCTAAATAATGCAACAGTCTGGAGCATGGAGCGGGGGAGAAATAGTGGGGGGAGGAAAAGGAGAGACAGAGAGAGAGAGTTCCACTTTTGGCAACAAGATTGGCAGAGCGGAGGGGAACAGAGACAATGAAAACATTGATGATTCAACCAAGCAGAAGGCTTCAGAGTTGAAAACAGGGTTAGAAAGTGGGAGAGTTGTTGAGACAAACAGAATGAAATTAGAAAGCAGGATGGAAATAGAGATTAGAGGGGGAAGCGGAAGAGGAATGGCAGGTGGAGTGAAGGCGGGATCACAGAGTTGAAAATGGTGCGTAAAGGAGCAAGATAAATGGGAGGAACAAGGGTAAGAGGGGGAAAACAAGACTAATAGTGGAATTTGTGGAAGAAGGAAACAGAAAGAGGTGGAGGCAGAGTTTGCCTCGAGGAGGCAACGACTCTGTTCCACTTTTGGCAACAAGACTGCAGAGCGGAGCGCGAACAGAGGACAACATTGATATTCCTTTCTTCTCCCTGCCATGTTCTCTTCTTTTCTCGTATTTGCGTGGCTTGCCTTTTTTTTTTTGTTCATTTTTTTTTTTTTTTTTTTGTGGTTTTCTTGATGTGCCTTGCCTTTTTTTTTTTTTTTGTGGTTTTTCTGATCGTTTGTGGCTTTTCAATCGCACCTGTCTCAATACCCCGCTCTCCTTTTGCATCCCTCGTCTTCGCAAGGCGTCGTGGGCCCTCGCTGACTCCACATCTCTCCTCTACTAAGTCTAAGTGCCTCCTCTCCTTTTTTGTCCCGCAGCGCTCTCCCACTCTTCCTCTAATGCTCCCGTTTTGTTTGGCACTAAAATTATGAACCTGTATTGATTTAGCGCATCTACAAACCGTTTAAGAGCTGTTTTGATTAACTCTGTGTGCGTCGGAGAGGGAAAGAAAACAAGAGAGCCGGGCCATGTCTGGGAGTTTTCTTTATGTCTCCGTGCACACGTGCCTCCATATATATTATTATAATTTTTTAAACTCATTTGTCACATTTCAGAAGGCATGGCAGTAAACAATAATGAAGCAAACATTCAGTGTTGTTGGGTGGAAAATGTGTGTGTAAACAGAGCCACAGGAGATCTGATGCACAATGAGTGAACATTTGATGATATGTTGTTGACCATCGTCAGTACTGTGCATTGTACCGGTGAGAGTGCTGTTGGGACTGTTGTGATGAGAAAATACAGAATGACACCCTGTACACACAATAAACATATGTTTTTGTTGAAGATAATACATTTTTTAGCTTATTCAATTCAAAGGCAGGTAAAGGTGCTAATGGCAATCATTAACAGCCAAAAAATATTTATTTCATGTAAAACCAACCCCAGTTTAGGTGGCTGTATTTTATATCTTTTAAATGTTTAGAAATGTTTAAAAATAGTGTTAGGAATATGTTATGCCTTTCTTACCATTTGTTTCCATAACAAATGCACATGCTAACCAGATCAAGATTTTCACAGCACGCGGTGGTGGTGGTGATTCAACACTGCTTTTGAATACAGCGGCCACCAAAATCAACCCAGCGTGAAAGTTCCCAGTTGTTGCTTCAAAATTCAAAATTTTAATAAAGACATGTTTAGCTCTGCTACCCTAGCTGTCTGTCAGGCAGTCAAGAATTTATCAATTAAGCTGGAAAGCTCCACGTTAGTTGTACTGTTCATCCTGTAAAAGAGTGAATGTGAGTGAGAGAGAGTGAAAGTATGTTTGCTGTTGACTGACTACGTTTGATGATTAATTAAAATGACAGAGTTGATGTGTAATGTGTTGCTTTTTTGCTTTCTGCTATCGGTTTCTCAGAGAGTTTTAGAGCTGAACTACGGGTGATTACCATTGTGTTCAGCGAGTGATAGGAGACCTGGTGCACGTCGGCTGAACTTGAGCCGATGATGTGAGCAGTGTCGCTGGGTATTGTCACAAACACGCTTTTGCACGAGTGACCCCTGTAAATCAAATGCATTCCACCAGTCTGGACGAGCTGTTTCCGTCCGCTTTCTTCTTTGTGTTTTGTTTTATATTCACTGGAGACAATTCCGAGTCCACTTTCTTCCTTCCGTCCCGTTTCGTATCTAAATTAAGAGTTATCACGTCTCTCTCTAAATTAAGAGTTAAAAATCTTTGATGTGTCGATTTTTATGCTAAAATATGAGAAAAGAGAGACAGAGGAGGACCAGGGGGGATGTAGATTGGAGGGACATCACGCTGAATAATGCAATAACAGACGCCATGGGCTACTTGTTGTAATTATCTTTTTATTTATTTTCCAGGAAGAAGTGCATCCATTCCTCTTCTCAGGCAATTACTTTTAATTGGATAACCTTTTCGTTTGCTGAAGAGCACTATTTTTAACTTAGAAAGCGCAAGGTGTTGAAGCGGCATGCTTTCCCTCAGGAATAGCTCACTATACAGATAGGTAGACTGAAAAAGAGAGTCTATGTTAATATGGAAAGAAGATGCAAGAAGTGGGAGGGAGACAGGGAGAACCACGCACATCAAACAGATGGAAATACCTTGTTTAGGGCGATTTCATATGGAAAAAAAAAGCGAGTGGAATAAAGTTTTGAAGGAAAGAGATAACAAAAACATTCACTTTTAATATATATGGAACACCTCCACCTTAATGAATAAAAGTAGGAATTCATAACTCAACAAAGTTTGGGGATTCATGATTTATGATAAGCACTGATGTTATCGGCCAGCGTAATCTAAAGTATTTCTTACTTGGCGGGACTGACGGTGATAAGAGACTCAATTCTTCTTTTCAAGTCCCTTGTGGATGTTTTTGGGATGAATTTGACATTACCTGTATCTGAGATTAACAAAAAAAAAAAGAAAGAAAAAAAAACTTTGGGTAACAGCCCCAAAAATGCACATTGTGATTTCATGTGTAGGGTTATGTTGGTCTAAAAAATGGTGTTATATGATGTTTGCCCCTTAACAAATGTGTTTGTTTAGCATATATCTCTCTTCTGTATAAAAATTTAAGGAGCCAGAGAGCATACGCCAAAGCCCCTTAACTTTAATATAAATATCCAGCAGACAAAACCCCGACATTTGATGTAATGGATAACGAAGCTGTACATATATGTGTCTCTGAGGAAAATCAGGGGAGACAGAAAGAGGGAGCCTGTGCCAAGAAAATGTTCAGCACTCTGTAAAATACATTGGTGGTTGTCATTTGCTATTCACTGTGCATCGGTTGAATTGGACTATTTAGTCAATTTGTATGCTCGGCGTGTCAGTTCACATTGTTTGGTGCAACCTGCGTCTGCTGCCATCGGCTTTGAAACCAGCTAACAAATCTAATCTCAGACAAAGTTGGTTCAGCTGCTTGTGTCTAAACTTTTCAGTGCTAATATTATTTTATATTTCGCCTCTTATTAGTGCTGTATCTTTGCTTTTGTAGATTTAAAAAAAGATATGCTATAGCTTAAAATGTACTGTTGGCATACCACAGTTCAAGGTCAACTCCAAACTCACAGAAAAACGTCCTGAAAAAGGATGCTAAAACCAAATGTCTGCTATTTTGCTATAAATGAATAATCCTTAATACTCAAGTCTAAGTGGAGAGGAATGAAAATATGTCTGCAAGAGTAGTAGTAGAGATTACTACAAGCTTTTGCTTAAGATGTCAGATACATTGCAGGTAAAACAGCCTCATGGTGAGGGCTTATGCAGACTGGCAAAGTGCCACTAAGTAGGAAACAGGCCAAGTGTAAACAAAATACAGATTTTGTTGTGTTTTGGGCTACCCCACGAGTAGCTGACAAGGCATGAAATCAGATGGAAAGGGCTACAAATAAACTAAGCTGTTGTGATCTTGCTCTCTGGACTGCCTTCAGTGTTTTTTCAGGATTATACTATCGTTTCTGCAGCCCCCTCCAAACTGTTAATGCATTCATTTTTGTTTAATCTTTGACACAGCAATGGATACTATTACATGGACACTGTTAACAGTGCCAACATTTTCGTTTTTTACCTGAGGTTCAAGCAGGACTATGATGAGAAAAAAAAGATGATTGCTAGTGATCTTTAATTGAACCAAAAGAAATGATGGAAGAAAATAAAGAAAGATAATAAAGAAAGATATCCCTGTGCATCGTCTACATACATGACAAGGACAGTTACACACATATTAATCCTAATGGAAGCGTGCACACACACAGACATATATGTGTGTGTGTATATATATGTATGTATGTATATATATATATATATATATATATATATATATATATATATATATATATATATTATGATCATATATATAATATCACTGAATATATTGAATGACTTGAGAATATTGAATGAAAGTCTGAATGTACTGAATGAAACATGATGTCATCAAGGGTAGGGCAGGTGCCATCCTGTGTTTTAGCTGAAATGTAATGTAATGTAAATGTAATGAAATGTAAACTGCATTTAAATTTCAGATCAGAGAATTTTAAAAGATAATGCTGGTCATGATTTAGCCGAATAGTAACCCAGAAATATCACTGCAGTCAAGCCAGCCTCCACTTCGAAAAACAGCTAGCCTCCGTGATATTTTTCAGTGCATGTTTATACTAGACAATACGGTAAGAGCATGGTCCTATGTATATAAACAGTGACCGCCCTCTCTACATTCAGCTTATACTTAAAAGAAAACCACCTGTTATCACACAATAATTCCACTTCTGACTGACACTAGGTCACTCAGGAAATCTCAAGTCATTCAATATATTCAGTTATATTATATATATATTAATTTCCTAAACTGCTTGCTTGCCATAATATATATATATATATATATATGAAACTATATTGATTAGCATTTCCCACAATTTGTGTTTCTATATTTGGTAGGAAGCAATTACAAATAAACAGTGATCCCTGAATTTATTTGATTTTTTCCGTCGGCCTATTTTGCGCTTATTTCCCAGACATTTTCCAATAAATGGGTTTGTTGGGTTTGTGAGGGGCTGCTTCATCGTCAACTTGTTGAATGATTCAGAGTCATTCATTTTATTTTGACAGTTACATAAATCCTTTTAGCAATGGTTACGATTGTCACAAATTAGACTGACCATGGAAGGAACCTCTTTGTTTTAGTTATGAGACACTGGCTTCACTTGGCTTCATTGTCACGTCAGCATCTATTAGTTTATCAGGAGCTAATGTCTTTGTGATTTCTCATTTGTTATATTACTAAGTGCTTTGCTTAAAAATAGCGAACAAGTTTTATAGTACCACACTCGTAGATAAACGTCTAGTAAGGTCACAGTACTCATCATGTTGACCATTTCTTAGCCTCTAGGTGACATTACTCTGTATCTGGGTGAAGATGTGTTAATCTGTAAACCTTGTTTCTTATCTTCTTTTATTCTTTATTTCCCCTGCATAATCTTGCTGATTATATGCTGAGAGACCTGATCAGAGGAATACATCTGTCCTGAGCAGATGTGCATATGTATAATACTAGTGCAGTGTACTGTGTGTGTCTGTGTGTGTGTGTTTTGTGAGATGGGGAGCAGATCTGTGTTTCTTATTGCCCTTTGCGCCATGTGGAATGTTTTTTGTCCCTTTGTTCTTATTTGCATATGTGACCTGAATGCAGGTGTTTGCATGATAACCCACTTCTGTACATACAGAGCACTTGAGAAGCCACTCTTCCAGCAAAGCCTTTGATCATAATCTGACTGCTGCTTTCATGATGCTGTGATCCCGAATGCACAGGGAGTGCAGATGTTTGTTTTACTTAAGCACCGCTCGTTGCTGCTTTTTGCTTTTGGTACACCGCTGTATTTTATTGTGTGTGAACTTGTTTGAATTGATTGTCAGGAGTGTGTACATACAGGAAATGATTGCACTCTGGACCAAGGAGAAGAATTACAAAGCAGAAACGGCAGCCGTGGTACACTCCTTTCATTTGAAAGGCATTAAAGCAACAACTGGGAACGTTCACGTTGGGTTGGTTTTGGCGGCACCGCCGCGTGTTGTAAAAATCTTGACCTGGACAGCGTGTGCATTTGTTATGGAAAGAAGTGAAAGAAAGTCGTAACATATTCCTAACACTATTTTTCTTCTATGCAGGATGCATAGTGAAGAGGTAACGTATCTCTTTTCCATTGGACGATGGCGAAGCAAAGTAAACTAGGACCATTCACACACCAAACATAAGGTTACATATAACCATTGCCTCACTTTTCGCTGAGAGATAAGTAGGTGGCAGCTCCAGAGACAGATCATCAGTTAGCAGCTGTAGAAACTCGAATTCAGGTCTGATCCTGGACCGCCCTGCCTCCCAACCAGATCAGCAAACTTCCTTTTGCCTCTGTTACACAGGTGAGTTAAGAATCATTAAGAGGTCATCAAGAATAACTACTACAAACTGATAGAAATAGCCAACCTTCTCAATATTGGTCTTGTCTGCTTATTTGGGTCGTATAGAGGCATCAGTGTTAAATAGAGACTGTTTTACAACCAGGTAAAAACTCCATGTAGTACTTTTAGGAAGAATTTTCTTTGTTTTTCTGTCTGCCAAATAGACCTACTGAAACACAAGCCTGTATTATCACAGATTCTGCAGATTGGGGTCTCAAAGCCTCGCTTGTTCTATTTCACAAAGGCTGGTTCCTCTGACAGCACTTTTTAAGTTTGACCTCTATAGGTTGGGAAAATCTGTGTGCGTGATCAGCCAATCAGAGCCTATTCAATCCTGTGGGAGTCGCCCCTATGAAATAGCAAAGATCAACGTATTCCTCCTCCTTTTTCCTTCAGCAACAGATGACAATATGACGGAAAATGGCTTTGTCTGATGCAAATGTAAATGTTCTTTTATGTGCCTCAGTGCTTAGCAATCTGGCCTCGTAGGACTGGCGAGACTGTACTTGTTGGCAGCAGTGGGCCTTTTTCCAGCAAACTCCTCAAATTGCAGTGTGCATGCCACCGCATCAGATCCGCCACTTACTCCTCTGAAATGTGATGGCAGATTGTCATATTAAAATTCTTAAGTCACTGTTCCCAGATCTACAGTCGGTGTCAGCCAATATGAAGACTTGCAGAAAACCTTGTAACATCACAAAAAAATCATATTTTTACTATCTCATCAGTACGTATCTAGGAAAAGGTGTTTGAATTCTGTAGGGTTATAATACTGGGACCTGAACCCAGCCCGTGCCTGTGTATTTAGAGTAAGATTCAGCACACTTGAAACCAGCAGGACTTGTAAAATTTGAGGACAAAACCCAATCTGAGACCTGAACCTATGTTTTCTTGCTTTATTTATTCCATTATTGACTGTTAATGCCCCAGGCTATTGCAATGTATAGGCTACACTCTACTATTCTAACTTTCTTTATGCAGCAAAATAGCCTGAGCATCAGACATGCATCAGCAGAGCCACGCATTCATAGAACTAGTGTTATAATACTTACAGATAATACTTATAGATTATGATTATTATAATAGAAAAATAAAACCCTTATACTACCCAGTATGCCTTTCTGCAAACATGCATACGTACTGTGTCTATGTTAATGCACAAACACATACTTTAAATTGTTTTGCATGTTGCATTTCCCTCATTTAGTATACAAGGAAAGCTTTATTTTATCACCAGATGATGAATTCCATAGCTACAATCAGTTTTAGTGTAATATTTTATAGATGATGATGATCACAGGAAACACCAAAATAACCCGCTGTATTGGAAATGCTCATATCACTGTCAAATTGTTCCTCCAAGTTTACATTAATGAAATTCTTCTAGAAATTATGCCCACGTGTGTTGCCACAACCTTGAGTCAGTTTCTTTCCGCAATGCAGTGATGATGTAAGTAGTGTACATTCTTTCTCAAACACATCTTTAATGTATGTTTTTGTCTCTTGTTTAATGAAAAAGGACCATTAATGGTGACAGTCAAGACTTGTGTCATGTTCATAATGGATGAGCTGAGAGTTAAGACGACTTAAAAAAGAAAAGCAGCTAAACCACGAACATTAAAGAAAGTTCTGAGCCGGCAGTTTTCTTGTTCCTCAGCCCTTCATTATCAAAGGAGAACACTTTGTTTTTCTTTTATATTTGTGTACTTTCTTTTGGCTTCACATCACTTTTGTCTCCTGCTCACATCTTACTTAGCGCCCGGCGACTGTGAAATCTGTCGGCTCTCTCAAAATCAAGGTTGGCGTGAGTGCGTCTGCATGTTTGGTGTAAGATATCGCTCTCCCTTTTTGTCCGTTTTACATAATGAACTTATAATAACTTGTTATGTCTGCATACAAATGTTAACACCCTGATTACATGATAGTCTAACTGCGCGGCTGCAAAGACATGTTTAATTAGCTTCTTCGGGGAAGTGAGAAACAAAAAAAATTGCATTTAATAAGAGCTCGAATGCACAACACTTAAAAATGCATTATGTTCCACTAAAGCCGTGAGACAGGTCACAGTAACATGCCTCGCGGAGTTTTCCTCATAACAGTCAATTTCACTATGAAAGGTCAGAGCAAACGCTTACACAAAGCATCACTAATTGATGTGAACTGAAAGGGGAGGGCATTAGAGACACTAAACTGAATAGAGATTGTGTGTGAGTGAAACAGCATGTTTGTGTGTATGTGTGTGTGTGTCAGTGGGAGGCGTGGTGGGGGGCAGGTTATTTCCGGGTGAGTGCAGGGGTGCGCAACTCCGTGAGTGTCCGCGTGTGTGCTTGCGTGTCCGCGTGTGTGTAATTGGCCTGACGTGGTTTGTGTATTGCAGCCCAGGGGAGGTAAGTTATTGGACTGACCTCTGTAGTGTGACAACAGTAGAGTCCGAGGCAATCTAAAGGCCCAAACATCAGCAGCCACCAGCAACCAAAGCACATTAAAGATTAAAGCAGTCGCTCAGAACAAAGCCACTGGTGTGTGGTTTGTTAAAAGCGGACTCTGTGTGTATCATCGGTTCCGTTGGGGCTGTCAGGGGTTGCATTTGTATTTAACTTGCTATGCGTGCCGGTGTATGCTATTGTGCGCATGTATTTGTTTGTGTGTGTGTGTATTTAGAAATTTGAGTCACTGTTGTGTGGTTTGTTGCCGTGGACGGATTTTTGTGAGTGTTGCTGAGTCCATGGTGGCCACTTTGAAAACCATTTATGAAAATACTGGTTTGTGTGTGTGTGTGTGTGTTTGTGCTTCTTTGAGTGTGTTTTGTTAGACTTACATGAGGACATTTAGTGATCCAGGCAGTGTAATGTGGTGCTCAAATTAAGTCTGAATTTCCAACAAAGTCTGGTGTAAAGGTTTGTTCTGCTCTTGGACACTGAAAATGTGTTTTGGAGACGAAAGGTTGGCATGTTAAAGCAGCAGGTCTACATTTTTGGCTTGAGCTCGAGACATTTCGATGGCCACAGTGGCAGATGATGGCTGTGTGTGTGTGAGTGTGGATCATGAAGGAGAAGATTTTTGCAGGGCCAAGGGCAGATAACACAATCTTGTTAACTTAGAATCTGTCCCCTTGTTAACAACATCTTCAGAGGAAAGGTGACTGAAAACAACCTTGTTGTCTCCCTTGTTAAAATGGTATCCAATAGCTTATTTTTGTGTGTCAGCTGAGCGTGTGTGTGTGTGTTTTGCTGGCCGTGATGTGCAAGGGGCATATCTAGGTTTCTGTATTGGAGTTGGTGTGACAGAGGGCAAATCCTCCATGTGGGAAGGAAGACAAAGTCAAACTGGAAGAAGAATTGAAACAAGGAAGGACAAAATGTGCTGTGAGTGACAGGGGAAGGAAAGAAGGGAATCGCAGTGGAAGAAGAGAGTCAGAATTTCAAACAGACTGCAAGGGGAATCAAAATAGAGATAAAGGGAGAAAACTGAACAGATGCAACAGTGACTGAAGATATGAGAAGGATATGGAGGAATTTGAAATGAGACAAAATTAGATTAAAAAAAAAAAAAAAACAACATTTCATCTGTGCTTATAGAAAAACTTCTCTGCCCATTTAAGACTGGCTTTACATATAACAACAGTAATGAACAGCAGGCATCTTGTGTATATACATGCACCAGATAAATAAGATACCATAAGATGCCATTATAAGATAAAGATACCATTATAACATTGTGTTTAATATGCAGTAAAACCTTTGTATTTAGTTCGGTGGTTTTTAAGTGTTAAGCATGACCCGTGTGCATTTTTTAACAATCTAACACACCCAGGCAACTGCATACATAAGAACTATGTCACTATATATTCTATACATCCCTCTTTCCTACTGTAACATGGCACTAATGTACCAATGACAAACAATTTTTACACCATGAATATTGCCAGGATAAAAATAAAATTGAAAGGGGAAAAAAAGAGGCTGCACTTCTTCACTGGTTGGACAAAACATAAGAAATGAATCAGCAAGGTTTAAAATAGACACGAAGAAAGACGGAAAATTAAAAGATCTACAGGGAGAGCGCCAGAGAGCCACCATCGCTGTTTCAGCACTATCTTCTCCATTGTCCCAAGCCTCTCAACCAGTATTTTAACACAGTAGAAAAGATTTATCTTGTGCGTGTGTCTTGTGCGAGTGTACATTTGCGTGTGTGTGTGTCCATGCCTAAGGGCTCCTGAAGGGGGTTCCGTCCCTGCATGAGCAAATGTTGTGTTTTAACTTGTGTCTCAGCCTATAAGCCACAGTTGAACACACACAAATTGCTAACTGAGCTCATATTGAGCTTTCAAACGTTGTAGGGACACAATCTTGTTCATTCTGAGTATGCTTTATAGTGCAGTTCATTTCATTTTTATACTCCCCTGCATATGACAGCTTTACCAGTTACTGCACAAAACACAGTCTAAACTATAACAAACTATATAATATACTTTTACATGATTTATCAGATTACATCACACATCAGTATAAATGATTATAATTATGATTATAATATATATATATATATATATATATATACACACACACACACACACACACATATATATATATATATATATATATATATAAGCAGTTACACACACAGAGAGCAACACACACACGAACAGGAGAACAGGAGGGAGGGAGTCAGGGAGACGAGAGAGAAAGAGAGCAAGGGCCCAGTGGTAAAGTTAGGAAAATGAGTGACAGCAGGAAAAGGAGTAAAATCTGGACCCTTTTCAATCCTATTGATAATACAAAGGCAGATTGTAGAGTCTGCAAGATTAAAATCTCTTATCGAGCCAGTTATTCTGTGTTGTTTCACTTTAAATTTGTTTAGTAGAAAAAAGCTAAAAGTTTAAAATTGTTAAAAGTTCAATTAGTAAATAGTTAAAAGTTTGTTTTTGTATTTTATAATTTTTTGTATTTTTGTAGCACTCTATAGAGTGAATAAATAAAGGCATATCTATATAATAAACATATATAAATAAAAAAAACATAATGCATGTATTTTTTACATTAGTAATTCATTTTGCACATAATTTTACATTATTGTTGGTGATAAATTAACTTAAGCAACAAAAAAATCTGAAGAGCCGCTTGGGAGCCGAAAGAGCTCTTTTTAGTGAGCCGAGCCAAAAGAGACAGTTCTCTAAAAAGAGCCTGCACAGTGAGTATGTATATTTTTTACTGATAGTACTTATTTACTTTTACTTAAAACTAACTGAGTATCTACAAGTACTGTCTTTACTCTGAATACTTCTTCAACCACTGGTTTCCTCTTTACACAGAGCTTTGTTAGCTGTACTCAGCTAAAGGAATCTGACACTCTGTTGTAAACATAGATTGGGTGAAGAGGGGGAACAAAGACACACACACACACACACACACACACACACACATTGTCACATTGTACATGGTTATTGATCTTGTAGTTTTGTCAGAGTTGTGATGGGTTATTAAGGATGTGGATGCTGCACTGACCTGGCAGGCCACTCCACCATCTATCACCTCGATAGTTTCACAAACACGCTCAAGCACTCACACACAAAAAAAAAACAAACAATCCATTACCACTCTTCTAAAGTGAGAGCACGCAAACACACGCATGGCATCACTCACACGATGACGCGCCCTCGCTCGCAGAGAGCACACCGCACACCCTCAGAAATGGACACACTCACGCCCAAACTCCCACTGCACACAAATCAAACAGGTGCACATATTTGGCTCAAACCGATCAACTTTTATTTTGAAAAGGAGGGAGGTTATCGTGAAAGGTCAGCCTCCTTCAAGACAAATCTCTGCAGATGGAAACTTTTGTCCATATAAATCTCCAAACACCTCTCACTCACCCCTGTCCTCCCTCTAACCTCCGCTGTATTTAGGTGTAACTGATGCTAACATCACACTAATGGGGCTTTGGATGGGAGGAGGGGGAAACGGGAAGGAGACGGGTCATAGACAGATATAAAGTAAGGCTGGAGGCGAAGGAGGCAGAGGATAAAAATGAATGCCGGGCGACGACAAGAGGGATGCAGGGAGGTGAAAGTGGGGCCATGCAGGAATGAATCAGCGAGGAAGACGCTGCCTTTAGCAACCTGAGGCGCGCTGATCAATACAAATAATATTTCTGCAAGTCCATTCATCTATCTGCTATATTTATCTTCATTCGTTTCCGTGACCTCTCCCTCCAATTTCTGTCTGCCGTGTAACCTCTTTGTTTATCTACTGACTGACTGTCTCTTCTTCTCCGGTGTGTGTGTGTGTGCTTGTGTGAGAGAGATGTGTGCTACAGTTTGCGTAGGTTTGATAAAGACAATAATAAAAGGCTCAAGGTGAATTCCAAGCAAGAATTGCAAATTATTGTCGAACAAAGGTCATCTGGTATCAGGATTTAAGAGATAAACTGAAACTTCATTTCAGCCAGAGGGAAGTTTAATGGGAGGTTGCGTCCCATTCATCCAGTTTAAATTTACTCACTCGTTGTCCTCGCTGTAACTTTCACCCGGGATGCCTGCTGTCAAACAAATCACATTTTTAGCAGTGCAGATGCTCTCGTCGATGACACATCCGGGAAGATCTGCGAAAAATAAAGCAAATCATTTTACTAGCAGGCAAGTTTTGTCTGGGAAACCTTGCGCCATATTGACTGGTCACGCTCGGCTGCGGTTTGTCTTCATGGCTTCCTGTACCATCCCTGTTGGGACTTAAGACAGGTGTGTGTGTGTGTGTGTGTGTGTGTGTGTGCATGTGTCAGTCTTTGTGAGTGTGTGAGAGCGTCGGAGGGAGAGGAGGAGACGGCGAGGGACCGACTCGGAGGATTGATTTCTGCGTGAATGCCGGGGATTGATTTGCGTGTCTGTGTTTAAAACGCCTCTGTGTGAAAAGTGTCAGCAAATCCATATCAAATCCATATCAGAAACCCAGATATTCCATATTTAATAGTTGTTGGGTGTGTGGTGATGTGTTTTGCATTTGTGTGTGTGTGTGTGTGCGTGCGTGTGTGTGATGCTGGAGTGTGGGCTTGAGTATCCCTTGGTCTCATTAGCCACCTGTCATGAGTAGACTCATCCTCTCTCTTCGTTTCCAGTTCTCTCTCAGTCCCACATTGCACGATTCCTGCACACACAGACACACACATGCAAACACACGCAAAAGCAACTGATCACACACACAAAGTCTCAAGAGCTCGATGCCAACAGACCGTCGGCAACTGCTCTTGTTTACGCTGGAGATGAATGAGACAGATCGTTGCTCAACTTGCCTAAATAGTCCCCCAAATACACAGACAGGTGGTGTGTATGTGTCTGTTGTTGCGTGTGTGTTCAGGGAATGTGTGCATACTCGTGCGTGCAGTGGGTGCTTGCAGAGAATGTGTGGTCGCATATATGTTTCAAAGATCACGTGGCAGGTGGCACCATTTTGTTGTTTGTTTCTCGCTCCCACCCCTCTCGACCTCCCTCTCCTCCCTCCTCCTCGACTCCTCTCCCCCTTTTTCTTACCTTCTCCTCTCTCTCTGAAGACGTGCAATTCTTAATTCGAGAACAAAACTTGAGGTATGCAATTTCCTGAAGGAGCATGTCAAACATTCACTCTGCGTAACACCGTAAAGCTGCCCCGAGTCCAATCACTTTAATTGCAAATGGTTGGTTGAAATTGCGAAGTTGCTGATATGCAGAAAACGCTGCTGCTCATTTGGAGTCTGGTGAGGAAAGCAGAGTAAATGTCCTTAAGTATATAAAGATATTAGCTAAGGAAGCATGGTAAAAAAAAGAATTATTAATGGACACTCTTGCTAAAATAAATGGTGTGTGGGGAAAGACTGTCGCTAAGAAAACCAACACAACCTGAAAACAAGAGATTTGTGGAGGATCTGAAAAAAAAAAGGTTGCAAGATGTGAAATGAAGGCAAAAGCTGCATTTAACAACAGATCAATATGGTTGCCCACCAGAGACTTAACCCCAATAAAGGGAAGAGTTAAAGTATAATTTTCTGAGTCACATCTAATAGATCTGCCGGGAATCAATACACCTGACTTGGGGGAAAAAATGCAGCCTAAAAAGAAGAGCAGTCATATTTGTAAATGTACACCCATGACAACCTGTGATGTAATATTTGATGCATCATTGACTTTATTATTGCCTGCTGGTCCAGCATGCTTGCCTGATCATATGCGATTATTTTTTGCTTTTTGTAAACTGAGGTGAAAAATATCTGCTTTTAATGTACATGTGCATTAAGCTCAATATTTTTGCTTCTCATATATTTAAATGACATGGACAAATATTGGGAACAGCTTTCAATATTAAACAATGCAATATAATACCACCCAATGTGAATACGATAAGCTTCATGAAAATAGTTTAAAGCTGCTGAATTTGATTCTGCATGTGTACCAATTAACTGGTCGTAACTCAGTGTCAACTAAACTTTGAGATTAAATTCTGTAGCTGAAGGAGAGCCTGTGCAGAGGTGCAAGAGCAAGGTAAATATTGTTCCCATTTTGTTGGATCTACTTGAAAACCTTGCAAAAGAATGTTGGTGAGATATTCCTAAATGAGAACAGTAGTAGTGGTGCAATTATGACTGACTTTTAAACAGGAGTTTAGTTTATTCAAGATTAGATTGGAGAAATCACAGGACTGACTGCCTCAGTTTAGACCATACATGGTTGGATCGAGTGTAGTGCAGACAGAATCTAGGACCACCTTCCTTAGCTAGTTGCCAGATGACTTGATGGACAGCTATACCAACACCCCTACAACACCCACCCACACATAAGAAATATGATCCTGTTTAAGGTCTTAGATGCATTTTACAAAATGTTTACTCTCAGCAATTATTAGCCCAAATAAATCAACAAAAGAAACTGTTCTCCATTGATTGGCATTTGAAACAGACTAGGAAGAAATCAATGGACACGTAGCCTTTGTTTGTAATTGTTTGACACTGGGAAACAAAGTTACTTGTTAATGTACTTTGCCATCTTTTATGCAACCTTTGTCCGAGAGTTTCATATGATAAAGGTCTAGTGGTAAAGGTGCATTTTGTAGCTATATGGGCCAAAATGTGCTTACCTCCACCAGCGATCCATATTAACCCTTAATTTTGTGTTCCCGGTCAAAAATGAGACTAAGATTAAGACTCATCATAAAGACTATAATAATACATATTTTTGTTGTGTTAGATTTTTTTTATCAACTTAAATTCTTGTGAACATTACAAGTTTTTAATTCCATCCATCTATTTTCTAACCTGCTTATCCTGAGATCACAGGGTCGCAGGGTGCTGGAGCCTGTCCCAGCTATCTTTGGGCGAGAGGCAGGGTACACCCTGGACTGGACGCCAGTCAGTGTGCACGGGGCTAACACTGAAGACAGACAACCATTCACACCTAGGACTTATCAATTAACCTAACCTGCATGTCTTTGGAAGCTGGAGTACCCAGAGAGAACCCACAGGCACAGGGAGAACATGCAAACTCCACCACAGAAGGGCCTGCCTCAACCAGGGATTGAACCCAGAACCCTCTTGCTGTGAGGCAACAGTGCTAAGTGCTAACCCACCACACCACTGTGCCGCCCAAGTTTTTAATTTCTATTTGTTATTCATGGCTTGTATGCCTCTTATTGATCTGAGCTTATACATCTTGAATTTGAGTTCTAAAAAACATAATTTCTGGATTATTTTGACTTTAAAAAAAAAATCAGATGAAACATAGAATACTGTTTATCACAGACTACTTTGGGTCAAAGTTACCAACGACATTTGTTTTGAAACCATTTAAAATTTTTAAACAGTCACATAAAGTAACACCTTTTGTGTTCCTGGTCAAAAGTGACTGGGAAGATTTTATTATGTGTACAAAGGAAATTATCCCAACACTACACTTAACAATTTCACAATATTCCAAGATCAATATCTTAAAGAACAACTGTTGTAATATGAGCACTATAAAATGGTTTAATGCTTTTTCCCGGGGTTTTCCCTCTTGCGTTGTTTTGCCTCTGTGTTTCACATTTTGAGCAGTGTGAGCCTCGGTGTACAAGAGAATGCCTTTTGCAAGTTAGAGATAAAGCTCATATGAGCAACAGCAAGTTGTCGAGTGGTCTTTTTCAAAGCCGAAGTTACCACAACAACTAACAAGAACCATGACATTACAAGTGTTCATCAGTCTATCAGTTTTTTTTTTTCTGATAACAGAAAAAAACTGAATACTGATATAAAATCAGGCTTCTAAACTTGGTGGAGTGGGTTCACTCAAGATTTCAATGGTGTTTTTTCTCATGCACGTTGGACAATATGTGAAGATTGTTGCATGCACCTTACAAACACATGCATTGCATTTATGGCACGTTACGCTTGTTTTCACATCAGTTATTTCTTGGCTCTGGATTATATTCTGTGTCATCTTCAGCTTCTGACACTTCCTCCTTCTAATCCATCCTCACTGCCAGTTTCCTGGCCTCTCTCCTCCTCACCAGTGTGGTCATCAAATATATAATCAAGAGCCATCACTTACGGTATATCGGCCTGCCATGGTGCTGCCACATAATGAACCGTGAGCAAGGCCTCATAAAAGCATTAAATACCAAAGCTACGAGAAAAGTTCAGTATTATTGAAACTACGTTGCAGCTGTCTGTGAGAGCTGCCAACAGGTGTTGAAACTCTACTGGGCAAAGGTTCGTGTAGTGGTTGCCAGGGAACCCAAAGAGTGTGAGTGTGTGTGTGTGTGTGTGTGTGTGTGTGTGTGCACACATGCATGCATGTGCAATAATGTGTGCGTGTGTTCATCTGACAAATGAGGATGTGCCTGAAGCTCACTTTTATACACTAATTGTCGTCTCCCCCATTCATTTCTAATGACCGGTCATTTTTAACCTGGGAACACCAAGAGTGTACAAAAGTTAAATAAAACACACAAAATTGTATTTAAATCAATCAATACAAATACAAATCAATACAATTTATTTTGTGTGTTTAAATCCTCTTTGTGGACAAAGTCATGGAATCTAAGGTCAGTCTGATCAAATTAAGTACATTTTTCAGAGATAAACTTTTAAATCGGTCAAATTTGACAGGAACACAACATGAGGGTTAAAATAGCCTCAAACAGCCTTGTCGTATTCAAATATGGGTGAAGTATGAATTTAAAACAGGGTGACTGTTGAAATAAAACTTATTATCATCAGTCCACATTTGTGTAACCACCTATACAGCAGCAGCACTCAGCCTCATTACCAACATAATACTGTTGCAAAAACTAACTTGACTCGACTGCATTTAGAGCACATCCACAGGGTAAACATGGATGTTGTGCATCTCTGTGTATATGTAGGTGTATGTGAGTGAATATCATTACTGTACCATATTTGTTAGTAAGAGCAAGTTGTGTGTGTGTGCGTGCGACCCTGAAAGGAGCAGAAAGCGGGTCGCGTTTGGCATTGTTCCTATCCATGAAATATTTACACCAATTACAATGAGACCTCATCAACTATTTACAGCAAACCTGCGCACACCTCAGAGTGCTGTGACTTGCGACATTAAACGAATACATGTAGGAATACTGAATCATCCTTTTCAGGCCATCAATAATGCAGTCACTTAGGTTTTCTATCAAACAATGCTGGAGGATTGCAATTTTAAATGTGTCAAAAAAGTGCCCTTAAGGTAGTAGACAGTCATTTTACCTTCAGACAGCCAGACTCCCTGCTGCTCTGAGTGAGTTTTGAAGCTTGTTCTGTTGAATATCTTGTCTAGGGTTGCAGAAATGAATTCAAGACTACTGCTATGCTGTTACCTTCCAAAACTAGTGGCCCTGGATCTCAAGAGACTGTGACTGTGAGCATCCACCCTACACGAGGGTCCTTGAGCAAGACTCTGTTCAGCTGCCAAGGGGCTGCTCTGAAACCAAATCTTACATTCGACCTCCGCTTAGTCTGGTATCAAACTGTGAAAATGCGTCATTGAACTAAACTAACTGAATGCTGATTTGCCCACATGTGTGTCCGCCCCGCGCTGCAGTGGCGACTTGCTCGAAGTGTACCTCGCCCCTCGCCACAATGCATGCTGGGATCAATTCCAGCCTACGACAACCCTGATTAGGATAAGTGGACATGTAAAGTGGTTAGATAAAATACAACATAAATGAACACGACTTGAAGTGAAACACAGAGTGCTGTGAGAATGGAAATGTGCCAGCATCACAAAGATAGAGAAAAACAGACAAAGGCAATGACTCGATTTTCTTCGGCTCTCATTTCGCGGTTAGAGAAAAAAAACATCGAAAAAAAAAAAAAACACTCAAGCCATTTTCAGCTCCTTCGAATACTTTCAGAGTTCTGTGCTCTTTTCCAAAGAGTCAGGGAGTTTTATATGCTCCTTCTGGCAAAATGATACAAATTATTCGACAACTACAGCAGTGGCGTCTTTTTAAGCTGCAATGAAAACTAGGCCGTAGGCAGAAACAGAAAGACAGATAAGGACTGAAATGGAGAGGGAAATCAGGTGGAGCGGCAGACAGAGAGACAGACGGAGGGAGGCGGTGGGGAGGGGAGGGAATGCGAGTGATAGACCGATGACAGAAAAAGTGACAAAGTTAGAGAGAAGAGAGAGCAGGGAAGTGGGGAAGATGTGTGTGACAGAAAAGACTGGCACCATTACAGGGAGAGAGTAAGTGACAGCGCTATAGAGCAGTTACTTGAGCCTGAGTATAGTGTAAGGTGGCAATGTTATTAAGCTCTCCTTGTTTCTATTAACTGTAATAGAGCTCACTGTGGCCTGCTTCCCACCTCAGCCATTCAGCTATCCCAGTAAATATTGCAGCTGCATGCACACACTCACACACAAAAGCAGGGGTAATTGAACAAGTACACATCCAACATAGGAGCCATAAAAATAAAATCATTTTAAATTTAGCACACGCAGGCTGATACGTGTGTAAGCACGCCTGCAGATCCAAATATTGTCCGGCTAAAGATACCCTCAGTCACATCTAGGCAAACACGACCGAGCTAACGCCTTCACACCCCTTACGGCAGACAAACATCTTCATTCAGATGCCGCCTCGATCTTTGACACACAGCTGCACCCCAGCTGGCCAGTGAGCTGTTGTACGTGTTCATCTGCAGTGAACATTTATGACAGATGGGAGACACTTTGAAGAGCCGTCGGCCATTACGCTTCCCAAAGGAACTACCTGGAACGACAAATCACTCCTCTGTTCATTTCTCCACCTCCCTTTAACATGACACATAGCTGTAAATGACATAACCGTCAGCCGTAAGAGAAGAAAGGAGAACTGGAGGAAGGGCAGAGGGGATTTAGATGTATTGGCAGATGAGAGAGAGATTGGCAAACTATACAAGAGAGGGTCAGACATCCGGCCGAAGATATGTACTGTGGATATGCATTATCCATGATGTGAGAAGACTGGGCGCAGCTTTTGAAAAGCTGGCAGAAGCAGAGAGGAGGCCAGGAAACCAGTGAATGAAAAATGTAAAGAAAGAAGATGGAAAAAGAAGGGGGCCGTAAAAGAAAAAAAAGAAAAAAGACAGCTTATTATAATCCCTGTAACTGGGCCTAAATAAACAAGTTGACAGTTTGTGTTCTATGTGTTTGATGACATACTGCATACTAGCCAGTACGAACAAGGGCCTTTCTGAAAAAAAGAGCATCGACGTCAGTGAAGCTTCCTTTTCTAAATCAAGGTTAAGAAAACTGCTTCAAATGGAGTCAAGCGGCAATCAAATGCAGCAGCACAATTTTATGGTCAGAACTCACAGTAACTGCGCTGCCCGTGTGGCTTTCAAAGTGAATTACATTTGAGAAAACCAATCAGGCCCATTCCTGATCTTGGAAACTGGATATGATATGCTTGGCAGATTGTTAATGTTTTTCTGTCTGAGTGTCTCTCTCACGCAGACCCGTGGATATAGGGACTAATATGCCAGATGTTCTATATGTTATGTTATGTTATCCTAGGAGTGAATAATAGGAGGCCCCTCAGTCAGAAGGACATAAGAGATGAGTTATATCTCAGAGAGAAGGTCTTTTGTTTTTTTGTTCATCTGATATGAACCTGATATTATCTGAAACAGTCCTATATGTGGCTTGAACACACATACACATTGTCTCGTGCCATACAGCATGCTATGGAAGACCTGAGCTTGTGAATACATAAAGAGTCTTGAATGCAACTTGCACCATAGAGAAAAGCATCCCAACACAGATGGAAACAATAATAATGAATACAAGCAAATGATTAAAATGGTTAAACTGCACCTTTATGGAAAGGAATGTCACAAAAATTTGTTTTAAGTTTTAATCTATTCATACTGTGACATGTCCAAAATGATAAAGGTGAAAAAGTGAGGCTTTCTCCTCAATCTTAAGACTTTCATCTGAACTTTCTAATCTAGATTATTTATATTCTAAGTCTATATTTTATTTTATTACTTTAGAATTATGTAATTTTTAGTTTTATATCTATTTTTTGCTTGTGTTGATTTTCTTTCTGAGTATTTTTGCACATTGTTCAAGGGAGCCTTTGACTAAAGAATTATATTACCAATGATTGCTCCATGTAATTGTTGTGCTCGTGACAGTAGCATCTTGAATCTTGAATCTAGATTTTTGAATATTCAATGAGTTAGAGGCTATAAGTCAATAAGCTTCTGTCGCACGATAGAAATATTAAAATATGGCACAAAAAACAAAGCTGTACTCGATTAATGATACAGTGTGTATGGTTGGGTCATTAAAGGTCATGGTAATCATTTCAGTGGGCCTTTCCTATGGTCCTGTTATTGGATAAAAAAAAAGGCAAATTTCAGACCATTGATTAGATTGGTGGTAAGAATAAGAATTAAGTAGCGCATGGGTTAACAGTAAGCAAATCAATTCAAAGCCTTCACAAGGCGAGCAATTCCGAAAGAGTTTGTGTGTGCGCGAGTATAATGATGTGAGGGCATGTGACAGGGAGAAAGCAATGGTTGAGAGGTGAAGATGGCCAAAGTGACAGAGACAGATAGAGATTTCAAAAGGCTACCGTCTCTTATCAGCAAAGGTCACTCAAGCAATTACATGACACATTGATTTATATCCCCCGAGGCAAACACTCCGACAGAAGCAAGCACAACACACAAACACGCACAAACTCAAATACACACACAGGGACCTGGTATCAATCTGCCTCTCGCCCCTAATTATTATTGTTTTCTGCGGAAGTCTTGTGGTTGGCTGAGATCATTAAGGTCTCGGCCACTGGGATGGGGCTGTTTTTAGTATCTCCACTAGCTCTTTCCCACATCCTGAGAAGGCAGTCCATTCATTACATAAAACATCCATCAGTCATTCGTCGCAACCAGCAGCTCCCCCGTGCCCCCTTTGTTTACTGAATGTGTATGTTTAACAGAAATACGGTGTCTCTCAACTCTTCCTCTCGGTCATATAGCAAATTAATTTGCATGCATGTCCAGAAACTCTAGTTCCAGATGTTCAAGGTGCGTAATGGAGGGTTGATAAGATCACATACACTCACTGAAATGGATTAGAGGGAATTTTTTTTTGCATTAGACTTGCATTGGAATGCATTACTCCTGTTGTTGAAACGAAGGGAACACAACATCAAGAGATTTTGATGCCCAATTACTGTTCTGTAGTATGCCTTGGGAATTTTATTCTTAAGTTTGAATTCACAAAAAAAAAAAAAAAATGCTTTTGATCGGACTTTTGATCGGACAGAGAACCAAAATGTTCTGTGTAATTAGAGCCCTTTGATCCATATTGCTTATCAAATATGTATTTAACATTTTGGTCATTAATTTAAAAGAGTTAAGCGGCTAGCTGCAATGCAATTTACAATTTGTGATAAATACAATTTTATGCTTAACATATTATTGAGCAGCAAGCAAGATCAACAGAATGAGTGTCAGCCTTGTAAGATCAGGGACTGAATTTATCAAGCAACTCAGAATCCCAACCCACATTACCCAGGAGGAAAAAAGGAAAAGAGATGTAGTCAAAAGGAAAAATGATATCCTTTCAGAGTTACATTTCATCATTTTATTCAGTAAGAAAGCTTTGGACAAGTATGAAAGTCCAAACCTTGTCATCCTGTACCATTAGCTCCATATGGCACCGCAGCGCAAAACACCAAGTTCATTCTCCCTGATTCAATCAAGCCATTTTCGGCCACATTCCTCCGCCACCATCCCAAGGGCAAAATGTGTGTACTCACCAGGAGGCAAAATAATTCTACTCCACCTGGCAAGCCAAAACTAGCCTCCTGGATGAATGTGCACAGACACACACTCTGCACACTAAACAGCATGTGTGTGTTCACATGCATACACACACCAGCCACATGATTTATTAAACATTGCTGTCTCCTGCCATGAGCCCTGGTTTCCCAGGGCGTCTGTTCTTCTTGGCACTCGACACACAACTAGCACACCTGAGACTTTAGAAAAACACACATAAGTGACCTTACATTGGATACCATTCAAGCACATAAACACAGAGCTTGAGCATATTTAGATTAATGATAAGTAAACGCGTATACTCCATAGAAACACACAACAGGACACCTTCAAGAAGTCACGCCCCCACAGCTAAGTTCTGATCACACACATGCACACACACACACACACACACACACACACTAGGTGACAATAGCGGTATTTTATATGACATAATTACCCGAGGCAGTGTTAAATAATTATTGGACCCTTGAATGGATTTAATTGACTTCAACTGATTCATTAGTTGAAAACAATGGACAACTAATTGAATTTAAGCTCCAAATGCAAATAGGTAAAAAAGCAATAAGTGTCTATACTAAGCCACTCCTGCACACTTACACTAACAAAAGCACACACACACACACTGACTGCAGTATAGTAAGAGGCTCACACAGCACAGGTCAAATCTGCGCTGGACATTTTCTTGAATTTGCCCTTATGATCTAGAGGGGATAAAGTTGCTGCCTGATGTTCTTTGGCATTCAGCCAACACCCAGAAACTCCTTCCAGGTATATTCTGAAGTACAGGAGAGCCCGGCAGGTACCATGTAGTGGGTGGTGGGATTTGTTTGAGATCACCAAGCTCAGACAATAAATAATAAAGTCCAAATGTGCCACAGAAAGACTCATGAGTGAAAAGAAGAACACTCGCCAAAATTAGCACAGCCTTTCAGCTCCTCCTGAGAAAAACAGTCAAAATTGAGTTCACTCCAGCTTATATTGCGACAGGAGTAATTAAAAGGAAGAAGAAGAGGAAATGTAATGACATAAGCTGACAGAGGGTCAGACGGAGCTGACCAATACAGAGTGTGTCCGGTAACCTAGAGGATGGTGTAAAGACGGTTGATACATGGAGGTAATGCAGTCAGATGCACAATGTAAATGTTTTAACAAAGTAGTGTGAGTGGCCGTCTATAGTGATTTCACAGTTCGTTGAACACTAAGTTTAAGTTTAATGAACAGAAAACCACAACTTTCCTTCCCCTCTTGTTGCCTGTGTTCATTTCACATTTCACTGCTTTTTCCCTCCTAAGGATCAGCTTTTAGTTATTTATTTATTTTCTTGTCTTTTCTTTATTTATTTTTCTCTTATTTATTCAAACATTTTAACGCAACTAATTCAATGCAAGCCATATAATTTTCTGGCACACTAATGTGAAGCTCTCTGTCCATGCCAGTGGAAGGCTAAAGTAATATTTTCTGCCAGAATATACTGAGGTTTTCTTGCTCTGCAGTGGGTGGAGAGGTGCAGTGGGGTTGGGGCGGGGTGCCATTTAAAATTTAGTCGCAGTGCAATTTTGGTGCCAAAATTGACCTTCCTACATGCGCCACGTCAACAGTGCACTACACATGGTGGTGATATTTCCCTCAATGTAAACCACTCCAAAGTCACGCAAACATTTGGTTCATATTTTCAACAAGTAGACTTAATGCATAGGGGGAAAAAAAGTTTTATTTTGAATAGAGCTGAATTTTCAAAGAAGCAGACATTCTACATATTCTGAGAAACGTACATAGTCATAGAACCGTTTCACAGAGCAGATTCACTGGTTACAACATGTTGACTAAATTTTGTGAAACCATAACCAGGATGCTATGGAAAGACCTCATACACGTTTGTGCACGCCACACTGGCTGGTTATGAGAGTTTAATAACTGATACAATGCAAATGCAATGCAAATCAATAGGACTTTTGGAGATAAGGAACACCTTTGGATCATTTGGAGTTGCTCAGGTGTCTCCCTGCAATGTAAAGTCTGGGCAGGTTGCCCAGGCACAAGACTGACTGAACTCACAGACACATATGGACCGAGCTTAGCGTTCTACAGTAAAAGGCAATATATATGCACATACAGTATACGCAAATGAACACCTAAAAATGTCCTGGAAATATCCAATAAACAAGGAACACTAACAATATGTTTGCCATACAGCTAGTCTGAGTGAAAACAATTGATGCTTTGCAAATATTGCTTACAATACTTTGGTTTTCCTCATTTGCAATTCTGCTCTCTGCTAGTTAATTTCTGCAGCAGGTCTGAGAAACACATCAAATCTGTCCATGGAATTGGATTCTAAGTTCAATTTGCTCTGTAGAATTACTGTTTGCCATCTCAGCTTGGTGGGATTCCTTCCATTCCCGTACCCCCCCTTGATTGTGTTGTAATAAAGTTGTCAGAGGGGAGAGTGGGGTTTGGTGGTAAAGTCCTAGGTACACACTGCACTACTGTCTGGTAAACTTGAGGGGGAAATGTAAATCTGTGGTAATACTTTTGAACATGACTTCCCCATTGCCATTTGGCAGAGTAAAAAAGAATGCTTTGTAGCCTTTAATAAATATTGGACAATTGTAATGAATTCCTTCAGAGATTACTTCCTAGCTGCATCATTGTTTTCCTCTGAATGAGACAAACAAGATGGCAACAGATTATGATAACAGCGCCAAATGGAACCAAAATGAATACATGAAACGTGATGCAATAAATGAAGTAGTCTCATCAATAACATATCATCAATAAAATATAGCATATAGAGACCAATAAATACTTATATACATACATGTTCATCTGTTGTATAATGTGTCAAAGTTAACTGCATGTGTAAAGCAGTGTTAGTATATGATCTGTGGAGTGGAATAATTGATATTACATGATTAACTCATGTAATTGGTCTGCCTGTCATTGTTGATTGCTGCCTCAGGAGACAGCTAAGTTTGATTGGCCTCCCTGTGCGAGCAGCATCCTCTCGCTGTGCTGTGTGTGTGTGTGTGTGTGTGTGTGTGTGTGCATGCTCGAGATTATGTGAGTAAAGTGCGAGCAGCAATAACCAGTAACATCGCTTTGCAGTAATATATATTCAGATGCAATGTGAAATATGAGAGGGAAATAAATCATATTTGATATATCCATCATAACCAGGAATTGACTAAATAAGAGAGGAGGAAGGCAGTATGATGCATGGATGAGCGATGACCTTTTTCATTTTATTTTCTCAGCTGTAATTCTCATTGCTCGACTTCTTTATGGACATTTCACTGACGGCTCAAGCCATCGTGAGGCCATGCATCAAATGAGGGATCCACTTTTCAATAAAGCCGAATCAATGTTCACTTGAGTATGAATTCGAAGAAGTGAGTTTATTGAAAAGCACTGGCACATACAGTAAACTTCTTACGCATAATGCAAAAGAAACTGGGCCAAGAAAAGACTATAATGGAAAAAGTGTGAGGAATTTGGGATTTGGGCTTTTAGGGAAGCTTACTGGGGAACAAACTGAGATCTGTGTAATGTAGCTGAATTCACAAAAAATGATTAATGTTATCCTCACAAAAGTGTTTACTACAAATCACTTAATCAGCACCAAATTCATTTCTGGATGATGCCATTTGAGAAGCAGAAATGAACTATTAGTTTAGTATCATAAGTGTGATGCACAAAGGCACAAAATGTGAAAAAAAACAAAAAAACAAAACATCATTAGATTAACAAATAACTTTGTTGGTTATAAAACATTCACTTCTTTATCTCCAAGAATTGAAGTAATTGTGAACAATTCAGTGCACAATATTGCGCCAATATTTGGTGTTCAGGAAGTGGTGTGTTTTATGTAGCAAAGCAGAAAGTTCATGTGTGAAGGTCGAGGTTATGGGCATCAAGTAAATATAAAAAATAACAATTTCAATGTGTCATTTGGGCGTAAAGGACTGTAACAACAATTAAGCCACAGCTGAAGTTCAGCCAGAGGACTTGCCTGAAAGGGATCAGATCTATCTGGATGGGTACAATAGGATGTTAACTTAGCTCAAGCTTATTTAAACTTGTTTTCTGGGAGGTTTTTGTGGAAGGGTGAAAGGATTTACTAAAATAATCCTAGCTCCATCAGTATAATCGGGCTGTGTGGAACAACTCTAAGAAGTCACTTTTTTTTTTAAGTATAAGCATTGCAACACTACTAAAAACTGGAGGCTTATGTACAAGCATTAGTCTTTGTGTCACTTGTAAAACAGATTTTTTTTTTCATTGGAATAAATTTAGCTTGTTGTTGCAGCAAAGTAAAGAACAAAGGGGTGCCAAGGGGGCGAAGTGTGAGATGGAGGTGTGACACCGGAAATCTGATTTTAATTAACTAACTAATTGATCTACAGCACATTAGCTTTGAACTAGTCTTATTACATTATACAGTGTGTAAGCCACAGCTGGGAAGCAGACATCCTTTGTGTGCTTTCACAGTCACAGAAAATCTCCATTTTCTTTTTAAAAAACCAGATGCTGCATTCACTTAAGTATCCCCATGAGTTTTGTTTCAGTCCTGTGTGTTTGAGTGCTTGTTTGTATGTTTATCTCAAAAGTGTTAGACATAAACTGAAATAACTCTTAAATGCAAGGATGCCGACATAACTACATCTTGATGCAGATTTGAAAAAAGCTGAAATTTGGGCATCTACGAAATCATTACATTATGATGCCGATTTGTAAAAAGTCTGAATTCTTGCTTAGTCAGGTCTTTCCTATTCTATTATTGCAGGGTACAGTACTGTCATAAAACTGAATGATCTTTATGTTTCAGGGAGGATGGTGTGATGACTTCTGCATCACTTAATAAAGCTGGTATGATTTTATTTAAAAATGACTGTATAAACAGATTTTTGTAATTGGCATTATTATTGATGCCTACCGTACTGGTATGCCATGTCTGCTATGTATTCTCTTCAGATGTCTCTTACTCATGTAAGTGAGAGACATCTGAAGTGCCTACTGCACAATCACTGATTTCAACTCTTTACATTTGAGGCCAATCTCAAAATGAAAGGCTATGAATATCTACCAATGTGTGTGTGCACTCCATTGTTGTTGTTCTTTCCATTGTGGTAGACATGACTGAGAAGTACATTGACCTGATAAAAAACTCTCAAAGATGTACTTTTGTGAGCTCTCGCACCACCAATCACCTTTGTTTTTTTTCTCTGCGTGTCCCTCTCAGGGCTCCATATATTATAGGATTGTGGATGCTTTAATTACATATTCCTTCCTTTGAAACAATTAACTTTCTTTGCTTTAGTCACAACTAATTAAACTAATCAGAATATATTATGTGAACACATATTAAAACAATGTTTGCATATAATTGCATTGCACATATACTCCTTGGGCCACTGTCAGTGAGCATGAGCCTTTTCAGAAAACAGTCAGGAAATGGAGAAAGGTGATGTGAATAAAAGGTGATATAGGTTATGCATATCATATTTGAATAACCAAAGTCTAGGATGAAAAAAAAAAGTCATGAGCTCTTTCCTTTTTTTTTTTTGGATTTCTGGCAGCCCGAGGCAACAGAATACGGTAGGTGTAGCAGTGAATCTGTTTATTACAGCTGTCAGTCATCACTGTAATTATCAGCAGCAATAGGGAACTGCCTACACACACCATGACACACACACACGCGCATAATCAATCATGTGTAATTATGGTGTATAGAGCAAAATATCTTGCAGTCAGTAACGTTTCTGCATACTGAGAGTCACAGTATGACAGAATAATAACCATCATTAAGGTATAAAGGCAGAGGCTTGTAGTTCTAACAAATCTCGCTTCCTCTACCCATCATTAACTCAACTGTGTAGGTGTGTATGTAAATGCGCATGTCCCAGTGTGTCTGTGCACTTGTTTGAGTGCGTATGAGCTTGAATACGAGTTTTCATGACGCGTGATGTCAAACCGTGTCCATGTGGTTTCCTGTGGAAACGAGCAGAGGCATGTTTCAGTCGCTTCCTGCTGTACCTGTGTGCTGTGATCGTAATGAGAGGGTAGATGTGTGGATCATGCAAGTGGTGGGGGAAAGTTTCATATTGCATAAATAGACAACAATTGTGGTTCAAAATGTCCACAAAGACAGCCGGAGCTGATCAGAATGAGAGATGATTTATGTGAAACGTAAAAGCGTGCGTGCAGGTGTGTGATTCTGTGCACGGTCACACAGTTTACTCTTCTGTGTATGTTACTTATTTGGACATCTCGTCATGCATCCGTGTGTGTGCGTGGATGCATGCGGGTGCGCTGCGCATTTGTTGAAGTGTGAGTTTCCCTTTGTTGGACATGAAGGGTAATTGCAGCTTTTGTTGACTGCTGGCAGCAGGTGGTGAGCCATCTGGTGACGGCAGGTAAAAGAGAAGGATCGGGGGGGGCTTTGGGGACAGAGGAGTGCTGAGTGGCGGAGGAAGGGATGGATGCACCCCTCCATCAATCACACATGGATGAACAGCAGGCACAGGGGCGATGGGAGGGATTGGAGGATATGGTGAGGACAGAGGAGGGAATGAGAGATAGAGATAAAAGAGGTGTTGAGTTACTTCGAAAGTAGTCTATTCAGTGTGTGTGTGTGGACATGCGCAACTGTGTACATGCTTGTGTGACGACCAAAGGATAATGAGACAGAAAGAAACAAAGGAAGAGACAGACAGCGAATGGAGAAAGCCACTAAAACCCTCATCTCTAAATACTGGTAATATAAAAGGTTACCATAGTTTTATAAGACAGCAGCTCACTGTTTTTGTTGGAACTAGTTTACCTGGTTACAGGTTAGCTGTTTGGGTTTGACTGAAGTTATGATTTTTCATATTCAATTTTTTTTAAATTTCACAAAGGCTACATCCTCTAATGGGCTTTATAGGCTTAAAAGGCATAGGCCCAATTTCTCCACCACCTGCTGTGGCGCGTCAACGACAGCCAAGGTTTTGCACCCTGACTGATGGCAGTGAGAGAGCGAGTCAGGCCAGAAACATTCCTGGGTGCCCACATCGTAGATAGTGAGAAGAAATAATTGACTGTTTCTGCTGGTGTCTGAAAATGACAGACTTGTATGTTGCCTGACTCGCTGGTGATTTGTCAGTGCAAAAACACTGACACAAGATTAATCAAAGTTAATGAAGTGTTGCAGCACAAAGTTAACAATAAATGGGATTGTCTGTCTGAGTGAGAAGTGTAAACCCAAGCTTGTCTGAGATCTTTAATGTGTAGTTTACCGACATGCAGGCGTGTCCCTAAACCAATAAGAAATTCATGATCTCACCATCCACTGATTAAACCAAGGGTATTGCACTAGCTGCCTACTCCTGGCTGTTCTTTCATACTTGGTGATATCAGTCTATAAAGTAACAGGTACAGAGAGTGGTGATAGAGCACAGCAGTCTGTAGAGAGCTAAAGATTGGTGTGTGATTGGTTTTGCTTTAAGGTTTTATAAAATCCAACTCCCTCTGCTAATTGAATCCACTTGTAGCCACTTGCAGCGGGAGGATGTGTCTGCATGAACAATGTCAAGTAAAGTCAATTTTTATTTATGTAGCTCAGTTTTATTTATATAGCTCAGCATCACAAATCACAGTTTAGAGCTTTACCATCTGTACACCATACGGTATCCTTGGTCCTTAGACGCTTGGATGAGGAAAAAACGGCTCCCAAAAACCTTTAAGAAGGAAAAATATATATTTTATATATATGGAAGAAGGGCAATTTAAAACAGGGTCGATTAAGACAGTGTGCATGAATTTGCATGCATTAATGTGCAGTAAGTATAAACATGTGCCTGTGCATGTCTGTATGTGTGTTTGAATGTGCTGTAGAGTCAGACCATCATGTCACCACAATCCCTGAGGATTGAGTTTTCTTTTTTTTTTTCAAGAGTTGTTTCTAGACACAGTCGATCCAGTTAAATGAAATTGCAAAAACTGCCATAAAAATCTGCAACAGTGAGGAGATGGGAGATCACATGAAGTTAGAGTTTAAATAGCTCAATTATTATTTGTACTCTGACTGTCTGTCTGTACTCTGAAGAAGTCAGTTTTTGCATACATGTTCTCGCTACTACAACTAGAAACATTGCAGTCCTTGAAACCGTGTGCACATGAGACACCAATTATATGGAAATGCCAGCATTTGGAATATATGAATTCTGGTTATAAATATCTGCTTCCTGCTGGAAATACCTTTATGCAGTTTCTCTCCATTTGATTTTATGATAAGATCCTGGGATGAGCACAGTTCATTGATTTTTTATTGAAAAATGTTGGAAAGCTGTAAATAACCAGCACATTCATTCACCTAACATATGTGATGTGTCATTGTTTCATTCTCTGACTTATCGTATATATTTATAATTACTCAATACATCCTCACACTGTCTGTGCTCCTAAAGTATAGTCATCTCAAATTGATTTAAAGTGCACTGTTTCTTGTCAGAATCTCACTTGAAATGAATGTCATTTCCCAAATTGAGTGAGGTGTCACCAATCAGGCGTGTGTTGACACCAGAGATTATTTCTGGCTTTATGCAAATGCAGCCTAGAGATGTTTGGATATTAGCGGTATTTCACTCTTGCTGAACTTTGCATGGCAGGTCTTTGATTGGCAGGGCAGTTATGAATAAATATGCATAAAAATGGTGTGTTGGGACTGGTGGGCAGGTGAGGAACGAGGCAGGAATGGGCAGGTGGATAAATGGGTAGCTGAGAGCGGTGAAGGAAATATAGAAAAGAAAATGAGATGGGAGAAATGCAGGGCAGACGATGTGTAGCACGTACTGTGGGACTGTTAATGAGTAATCATGTGGACATTATTTATGTTGCCGTGTTTTTGGTTTAACGTTTACCAAGTTTAACAGGTAATTGTTTTCCTATTGTTTATATCTGTGATCGTAGTGAAAAACACTATTCTTAGCATGTCAAGGTCCAAAGTCGAGGTTTAAAGTTCAATTGTGTCCTAAACGTGGAGTTATACATGCAGCATGTCATTAAATACATATACCTACGTGCACATGCTCAAAGAGTCAAGAGCCTGGTGATGCACCTACATGTGTCCTTTCATCACCATCACTTTTTTAATCCAAACTGTAAATGCACATTTGCATCCACCAGTGCGTCAAGGCATTCAAATCTTTACTCCTCCTCTCTGCCGCTTCAGCAGTGGAAAGATGATTCAGTAGATTCAGTAGCTTTGATGTGCCAAGGGGTATCCAAAACAGACAGCTCCCATATGTATAGCCTGATAGTTATGTATCCCTTGCTTCCATACAGCTGTCCCATGGTACAGATGAGAGAGACAAGACAAGCCATATGGGAAAAGGTATGACACCAGTCATCAGCAAACAACTGAACTGAAAGATATACAGAGAGGCACTCATACAGCTTCAGTTTCTCCGTCTGCTTCTTTGTCTGCCTCTCACTCTCAGTCATTTAGTTTAGCTGTCTGTTTGTATGTACAGTATGTATGTATTGTGACAGTGATACCTTGCAACCCACGGCATAGAATCAGTAACCCTCCATTACAAGTGCAGCACCAGGCGCAGTGCGCGCTCGCACTGGGAAGCTCACAGCACTCGTGGGAAAGAGGGAGCTGCCATATGGACCATGACTAGCAGCTCATCAGGTCACGCTGCTGACAGCAATCCTTTGTCAGAGCTATTACAGAGTACCACCTACCACACCATCAGGGGAGTTGTGACTATAAATTCATGACGATGTACCACACTTGTCCCCTATGCACATTGTTTCATTTACCGCTGGACTACGCTCTCAATAAATGGAAAAAAGGCCCTGGGTTGTTGAAAACATACTGACCTTCAACTAGTTTACCAACTTTCCTTCTGGTAATTTATAATCACTGTAAATTGTTAAGATTTCCAATAGAAATTCTTGTGTGCTCACACTCTTGAGTATGATTACATTCAAGATTTAAGATCTTTACTGTGACCTGCTCAACCATTACAGAAGCAATTGTGCTCCAAAATATGTATAAAGAAAATTTCACAAAATAGAATATAAATAGAAAGATATTACTGTGGAAGGCAGGTGTGCAGTCATGGTAAAATGAATAAACTGCAATGTAGATATTGTTATTAATTAGACAATAGTTATTGCACTAATAAATATATACTACAATGTAAATATACATGCATACTATGACGTATGCATGTGTAAATGATAGTAAATATATTTATACACAGATTGAAACAATCAGATGGAAATGTAAAAAAGTAACCAGTAAGTAATAGCAGAATGAGCTCCGAAATCTTACGGCCTGAGGGATGAAGCTGTCCCTAAGCCTGGTGGAGTGGGACCGGATGCTGAGGTAATGTCTGCTGGAGGGCAGCGGGCAGAGCAGTTTATTGCTGGGGTGGTTGTGGTCTTTGATGATCCTGTTGGCCTTGCTTTTTACACCGCTGGGTGTAGAGGTCCTCCAAGGATAGCAGCTCCATCCTGACGATGTACTGAGTGCTTGTCACCACACTCTGTAGAGCCTTGCGGCTGAGGGCGATGCAGCTTCCTGTCTTTTTGGAGAGCTGGATGTATATTAATATTAATGTATACTGTTTCTGATACAACAGTTATACAATACTTTTGAGCCTCATTGTATATGTTCTTTGTTGAGTCTGACTCAGAAATATGTGGATTCGACTCTTGTCATCTTAGAGGCTTTACTTGGTGACTCTGTCAGAGTCATATTAAAAAGGGGTTTATAATGTTTAGTTTGCCACCATTTACATCAGTGGGAATGGGTATATATTAGACAATCCTATCAATATAATGCAGTCAACACCAATATTTACCAGTTTATGGCAGCCAGCCAGCAGTTGTTCTGCGGGGGGTCTCATGAACACAGAGTGAATGGCAGGTTGCCTGTAGCCCCGGGCTCTCCTGCCAGCTACCTGAAAGTTCACAGTATTTATGTGGTACAAATAAAGTGCTTCTTAAGAGACCAGAGGGAAACTCTTATTTGGTCCCTCGTTTTGTGACATTCAAATCTATCTCACTGTTTGTCACACACACAGTTTCTTTAAAAGTTCTTTGAAAAGTGACACCATCGCTGAATGCCTAGAAGTGTGCTACAAAGTGAATAAAAAACAAAACTCTCATATTTACGTACATGCCTATAATAATCTCAGATGCTTAAACTTTCCTGTTACGAGATAAACTAAGTTAGTCATGTTTTGCTAGTGGATAACAGCAAATTAAAAATTATTCATCATATAAAGTTGCAAATTGCTCTAAAGTTAGCAAACAACTTCATATTGACATATTGAGCAGCAGCAGAACAACATTAGCATTAAGTTGGTGAGCCCAGTATTGACTCTCTATTTGCCTCTCTTGCTTTAATTCATAACTCGAGTCATGTGTTGATGTTCAGGTAGTGTACCGTAGCTTTACCAAGGTTTTTGCCAGTAATGGCTGCCCGCTACGGTTCACGAGAGCCGCACATTCCCTCGCTCACTTTCCTGTGAATTTGACACCAGGAGCGACGCTTTTCACCTCACTCAAGGTCACCTCATTCACTTTCAGTATCTCAAACTTTGATAATGTAGGTCTTCAAACATGTATGGCACGATTGTGTGCTGACCTTCTGAAGCTATACAAATAAAAAGATATCTCTGAGTGGTACACATCTTCAGTGTACACATTTAATAACAGTGAGAAAATAAATGCATAACCTTTGCTTCAGACATTGTGACGTAAGAATAACAGTGAATGCAGGAAGGAGCAGTTTGGAAGCATCATTTTGACTTGACAATGGAGCCATAAGACTGGAGATGAAATAACTCGGTAAGATATACTTTTTTTTTTTTTTTTTTTGCAGGGTGCAGACACATGCACACGCACAAACTCATACCCACACTCAGGCCAGGGGAGTTAATGAATAGAGTTGGGGTTGATGGTGGCACTCAGTGTATATGTAGCTGTCACACAGCGTTAGTGTTAGCACTGGGGTCAAGCGTAGCCAGAATGAGCTCTGACTTCCTCTGAGTTAACACCAGCTCATTAGTCAAGTAGAGCAGGGCAGTCACACCTCAACACACACACTAATTCCTTCTGTCTCTTCCTCTGCCCCTCGCTCCCTGTCTACCTTCCTGTGTCTGCTGGTTGGACCATCTCCTCTCTCTCTCTCACACACACACACACACACACACACAGACTTGGCATTAAACTTGGCATTAAACTACAAAGCCTCTACACTCTATAAACCGATACAGTTTGTTTACCATGCATAAGAAATACAATGCAAGCATTTAGTATTAGTTAAATGAGATGGAAAATGAAAGTACTGGATTTATGCAACCACTCATACAGTACTTAATATTCAATTAACCCATTCTATCTCTTTCAATAGAGGCCTTGAGCAATGCCATGTTTCAGATATTTACTACTGCTCAGTAGCCCTTGAGCCATAGTTGAGTGCACTGATTATTTTCTATCAACATTATGCACTTCTCTGTTTTTTTTTTCCAGTTACTCTCGCACAACTTCATTCATCATTTATCCCGCATTAATTTATCTCTTTTCTTAAGGCCGCATCAAAACCCTGACGCAAACTGTACACAGATGCGCCCTATACGATTGCGAATACGAATACGAATTTTGTCTTTCATTCGTGCTTTACGTCTGTCCTCCACTCACCATCGCCAGCGTCACGGAGGGATCACAGCCTGTCTTCAAATTCTGTCACCTCACCTCCGTGAACTCATTAACGGCATTACTCAAATCCTTGAGCCGGTGCCAAATTGTATTGTAGCAAATAAACAAAGAAGTCATGAATCTTCATCATCTTCTTGGTCTCTCTTCTGGCTCTCCTCTCTCTGCTAGCCAAGACAACGTGAGTGTAACCGTGGCTGCTTTTCCTGCTTAGTTAGTGTTGCCTAATTTCTGCACACATTAGTCTCTCACTTTCACTTATTTCTATTGCTCCTGTCTTCTGTTTCTTCTACATCTCACCACACTCTCTCTCTCTCTCTCTCTCTCTCTCTTTATTTTATCTTTTCCGCACTCGCTCTCTTCTGCCCTCTCTTTTTTCTGTCTCTCTCTACCTCTTTGCTCTCCCAGTGACTTTGCTCATGTTAATCCAAATAGGTAGTTAATTATAGACTGCAGGTCTAATGGCATGAAGTAATTATAGAACTCCAATGAGAATTCAGTGGTCACCCCCACCTTCTCCATCCCTCTCTCCGGTATTTCTACTCTTTTTCTCTTCGCATCGCTCTCTCTTTTCCTCCCCATGTTTTCTTTTCCCACCTCCATGTCATGTCTTCATTTAATAAAAATGTTTTGAACTCCTCATTGGTGCGTTGAAGTTGGGCACCACAGGTTTGGTTTAAGAAAATGAAAATATGTCATTTCTTCTCTGTTGCTTTCAAAGTAACCAGGTATGGAAGTGTCATTTAATGTCAGTACAATATTGCCCTGAAGTGTCTAAAATGGAAAGGCTTCACCTTTGGGAAGCATCAGTGTGTTCATTTACAATTTAATTTCACAGGAAAGTGAAAGTAGAACTGTTGGCCTGTTAATAGCATTTATGTAACAGAAAAAAAGGTCCTGAGGCTTACACAAAACATTAGTATTCTTCCTCTGGATGAATATTTGCAGACAGTTTCATGGCAGTTTGGCCAGAAGATGCTGCGATATCGTGCTCTGGACCACATGAGTGTACCAACCCACTGAAATGAATCCTAACCTTAGGCCAGCAACATATATTTCCATATAATCGCCATGTACTTTTGGGAGACCATCGTGTACTGTGCTGTATTGTATAAGTAGGATCGGTAGGGCAGAATGTGTTGAAAACCTAAAAAAAAAAAAAAAACAACTTTCTCTGGTTGGAGATGGAGTCCATATTCTGCTGTCGAGAAATGTGTTTGTCAGGTTGCGCTCTTGACAATACCAATGCAATCCGACTTCATCGCCATGGTAACTCTATACATCTATTTAGGTTTTTTTTTTCTTTTGCTGAATACCAAGAATAATGAGATGAAATAAAACCAAAAACAAACACTAGCTCCTTTGTCATCTTTGCTGTAGTTTCAGCTTTTAACAAACCCAGCTACTTTGAAATGATAAGTTGGTGTCTTTACTGAGAAGACTGTCTTTGTCACATTTCAGCGCTTTTGGTCAGAGTTTGTGGGACGCGTTTGCCACTGCCACTTTTGACATCCAAACTATTTTTTGACCATTAGTCGTGAAACAGACTTCGTTATAATGAATATTTAGGTTAGGACAAACTGAACTGAACTTTTTAAAAGCATCCAAAAGTAAAGAACTGTTGTGTCTGTGGGTATACGCCATGTATAACCATGTTTGTCCTGGGTGGGTGATAATATAATCTCGTACTAAGCTATAATATTTATACAGCTCACTGAGTAACTCGGTGAAAGAACGTTCTTGTTTACTCAAAGAACAGGTCTGTTATCTATCTGCTATGTAAACAGTCTGTGTGTGACTGCGTTTGATTTGAACGAATACATAACAACAAATCATGCGTGAAGACTAAGCTGTCAAGCCTTTTTAACAACTTGACAACTGCAAGCGTGGAACACACACAGACACACACACACACACACACACACACACATAAAAGTTTGAGATAGATAGATAGATTGATTGAGCTAAATGGGAACACTTAGGGATTTTGGGATCATTTGTCAGAGCAAGATTAAGTAGTTCCTTTAATTCTTAAGGGAAAGCCTTGTTGAAGGATATACTGTACGTGTCAGTCAGTACTGTATCGGGTGTGAAAGCAGCAGCCTTACTTAAGTTATCTGCCAGCACTAACACACAGATTGAGCTCCATTAGGATTCTAAGGGAATATAAACATGTAGTTAAATGTGACACGTCAAAAATGTATCATGCAATTAGGGAGCAACACTGATTCATAACATTATCCTCAGTCTAAGACATGACAGCGCTTCTCCACTCTGTGTTGCGTGGGCTCATGCAATTTATTTATTTTCTATACAGTCACCGGCTCACTGTCAGCAGGCTTTCTGAGCTTACGGAGTCACCGATTCCTAACCCAGCTTAAGCTGCCCAAAAAGACCAAAAGACCCCTCCCAGACAGTAGGGGGCTTTATGAAGAAGGCCAGTAAGGAACTGACTAACATTGCGCTGGTGAAAAATTAAGATTAGATTCAGGCACAGCGAGAATGATCTCAAAGACGGTGGGGTCAAAAGGAGGCGGGGATCAGAAACCAGGAGGACAATAAAAAACAGGCAAAACCATCCAGATGAGCATCAGGCGGAGATCCGTCCATCAATTAGAGGGTGGGGCAATGGGTTGTATGGGTCATATTGTAAAAGAAACACTCAAGAGGTCTTGTAAACAGTTCATTCATCACTTAAAAGGATTAGGACCACTAAGAGAGAGATTCTTTCATTATCACAATTTGTGAAGACCTATTTGTTTTCTGTCATGCCTGATTTTCACCACGGCCAGAAGGAGCTTGTGCAAGAAGTAGAAAGATGGCGGGAATAATGTAATGAAAATGGAATCTTGTTATTACAATTATATACTCTCTACGATTTAAGCTAATAGATATTGAAAGCTTTTTATCATCTTCCCTCCCCTCAGCATTCATGAATCAAGCAAAAGTAGAAGAAAAAAAAGAATGGATAATATTGAAATAAAACCTATACATTTCAGACCAAAATAATAGTCTAGGGTTTATAGTATTTTCTTTTTTATATAAACAAAGTATGTTTTTATTTTAATTCCAAAGCAACAGCCTGCAGTTATTCGAGGTGATTATCGTGTGTTTCTTCCGAAGCATCCAGCTAATTTACAACACAAAATAATGCTTGTCACAATTGCCTGTTGGAGGCGCATATCACTTTCATGAAGCTGTCTCAAGTGTGCGTGCTTGATTGTGATTTGGAAAGACTTCACTCCTGGTGGAGACCTACCCTGGGTTAAGTGGGATGCCTCCATCCCTCCCCTGTGGGGAGAAGTCCAATAAATGATGCTCTAGAGTGTAAACTCTTGGTACTTTGAAAGCCCGTGTGTCTGTGCACATGCATACGCGGGGGAGGTGCTCGGCTGGAAATGACTCGAATAAGATCTGACGCGGCACACTTTTTTTTTGTGATTTGGTCGTGTGGTTTGTTCGAGTATAAAGAGACATTCTCATGAGCACTTAGCTGCCTTCTTACACTGCTGTGGATACAGCGACACAGTAAAATGTACAGTTGCCACCCTTGAATTCCGTGTTAAAACTGCATAATTTTCTTAGTCATCAGTCTTTGCGGCGGATGATTACTGTAGAAGAGGTCTGCATTTTCAGGTAAAAAACAATACTCTTAAATGTCACCTTCTCAAAGAGTTTCCATCAATTAATCAACCTCAGGAGTTTAATTTCACTGACCTTTACAGTTAAGGGCAATTAAAATGATTAAGGTGTGATATATATATATATATATATATATATATATATATATATATATATATATATATATATATATATATATATATATATACCTCATACATCAGTACGCTCGATCATTTATCTTTCCTTGACACTTCCCGTTGAAGCAGATGTAAAATTTGGCTAAGCACTTCGCCAGCATGCTGAGCTTTCATTACATGACAGATGTGTCTATCTATGTACCCCCCTAACATCCTGTACCGCTTGTTACATCTTGTTTCACTTCATCCCAAACATGCTCTGTTGGCTTGGGATGTGAAGAAGGCATAGGTCAAAAAAAAAAAAAAAAAAGAGAGAGAAAAAAAAATACAGAGCAGTCATGTTCCTGGCAACATCTTGAGATTATCTTTGCTTCATGTCATGGCTTACTGTCCCTCTGGAAATATTAAATAAAAAGCTGAGTGTGGACAGCAAGGTAACCAGTCAGTAGCAAATTTCTCCTCACTGTGACACTGACATAATGCTCCACTACCGGGGCTGGAAGTGTACCAGGATATCACTACGCTATCATGTGTCCACTAGATGAAGGGCTGTCTGTGTACAAATTTAGTTATTTACATTTTAAAGGTACCTTTTTTTTTTTTTTTACAAGTGCAAGTATAGCTAATTACTTTTTAGAGCCAACCTTTTCAGCCCTTTAACACCTGCTGTGACAGCGTGTCAGACGCGTGAGCCGACCAAATGTGCTGATAAGCATCAAGGTTTTTACGGCCCTGAGATAGATTTCTCTGTCTCTACGGCACACATGACAAACCACACACACACACATATACACACACACACACATGCATGCATATACAAACACTAATACATAAACGCACCTCAAATACGCCGCCACACACACACACACACACACACACACACATTAGATTTGCTCAGAAAGCTCGAGATTCAGTGTGCAGAGTCCTGGGATTATATGAGGAAGATAGTTTGAAAAGAAAGCGTCTGTGAGAGAAGCTTAATAGACATCGGGAGCATTAGACAGGCATAATGTATTCCCCTTTAAACAGACAATTGATTTCACCCAGGGACATACATTGTGTTTACCCTCCACACACATACATGCATGTTACACCCTCCATCCTTCTTAGCCACCTTCCTCCTCTCTGCAGCCCAGATTTGTGTGGTATCCCTCTATAATTCCCATTATGGTGGTGTCAGGTTTGGTGCTGAAGCATCTGAGTGGCTTAGCTGTCTTAGCGGCAGCCTTCCAAACCAGCTTTACTGTTCCTCTCCCAGGGCAGTCCCGTTCCAAACTGAGACTTTGGCTCGCACACCGCTGGTAGCACCACCCACGGTCCAACACCAGCCTGTCAGCTACAGTAAAATAAGAAGTTTGGTTTGGAATGATATACAGATGTGTGGTCAGCTAACATAAAGTATCATTTTCATTTAAAATGTGCTTTCTAAAAATTAAAATGAGATCACTGGAGGTAAAATTAGATCTGTGTGCTAAATTCAACACAGAAAAACCAAAACATCTTACTCGACAGACTGGAAAACTGGGTGGGCTTCTGCTTTAAATTTGAAAGACAGGGAACACTTTATGTCGTAAGTCTTCTATGTTCAACATCTACATGCCCCCACTGGTTGAAAAGTATGGAAACGGCTAAGTGTTACCAAATCTTATCATAATTATGCAGATGACAAAAAGATTTGTGTGAAAATATCGCCTCAATAAAATCATTGAGAAAAGGCATTTAACAAATCCATGGTTTGATTTGCCAAAAAGCTCTCCAGGTTAAACAAAGATAAAAATGAAATAATTGTTTTTGCAGTCAAAGAAGAACAATTAAAAGTCACTGCTCACCCCTAATCTCTAATGTTGATAATGACTGTTAAACCAAGCCAGAAATCTCGTCACAGTAATGGACTGAGACCTGGACAGACAACAGACAATTGCCTACTATAACCTTAAAAATATGCCAAGAATTAAAGGACTTGTGTCTCAGCAGGATTTAGAAAATGTGTCCAATGTATTTATTTTCAGAGTGCTTGAAAACTGCGACACTGTCTTTACATGTTTCTCAAAAAAGTCTATCAGCTTAGCACCCATTACTCCAGGTATCAGAACTTTGCACTTTCGTGCTGTTTGGCAGATAACGTTAAAACACAACTGTTGGTTTATAAAGAAGTACTGAATAGTTCAATGACAAAATACATGCATGATCTGCTGCTATGGTATCAGTCGTCCAGACCTCTTAGATCATCTGGTTCAGGCCTCCCTACTGTCCCCTGACTCAAACTAAACATGGAGAAGCAGCATTCCTCTTTATGCACCAAATATCTGAAACAACTCCCAGAAAACTGTCAATTTGTTCAAATATGGACTCTAGACTAATGTTTGCCACTGCCTTTTATTAAATAAAATGTGAAAGTATTGATTCATACTTTGCACTGTAGTAGCAGTGTAATTGTTTATTTCTGTCTCATTCTACTTTATAAGTTCATTCATTCCATAAGGTCCATAAGTATCTGTATCCATTGTGGAGCTTTTAATGGTCCTCAGCAGACAGGGCAACTCCAAGCTACTAGGTGAACCTTGTGGTGAGATTGTTCTGTCAACTTGTGTTTCGAAGGTCAAAAAAGAACTTTAAGTCTCAGTGTTTAAACCACTGTGCAAGAGAATTTCTTCACCTGCCCACAAGAATAAAATCTGAACGTCTAGATATCCAGAGTGACTGGTCAACACCATCTGCTCAAATGATGATCGAAAGCACCAGAGCAGCTACTGAAAGGGACCTTGAGGTGAAATTATTTTGTCAACATTTCCAGGATGAGTTTGTTGACTTGCTCTCATTAGTAACTGCCCCTTCCTGCCCTTGTATGGGTAGCATTGACCCTCACCGTCTTTTTACCTTGGAGCACAGCAGGATATGTTTGGGATTGATTACCAGTCATATTGAATATACTGTGAGGCTTTGCCCTCAGCAAGGAGGAAACAACACAACAACTTCATTCAGGGTCAGCCTAAACAAAGCTCCACTGTGATGCCAGAGCTTTATGAAGTGTGTACCAACAGGATTCTCAGGTCTCATTCTCACTGTCCAAAATCTGCTAAGCTATGTTCTTTGGTGTAACTAAAAATGATTTTTTTTAGCCTTTTCTGCTGAGTGATCATCGCATACCTCAGTCACCCTAATGCTCAACATGTTGGTGATGCAACATGAGTGGAATGACAGGCAGATGTTCTGCACAGACTCCATCTGTCTGAACAAGTGTGGAGACAGGCAAGGATGCTGTCAGTAACTTATCTTATCCTTTGGCCTTATACACTGCAGAGTGCAGTGCTGGGTGGTCTGGGAGCCCTGGCTTATAACTCAAGCTGATCTTTTTTGGCAATGTGGTCTTTCTCTGGGTTTTCACTATGGGCTGGTTTGCACTGTGGGAGAAAAAGACTCACTGTGTGGGACATTGTTACTATTAATATTGCTAACAGCATCACATTTCATACATTGGGTAGTTTAAGTAAAACAAAACATATGTGCATCATATCTTTCAAATGATAGTGATTTCACATATCGACTGTATGTGTATAAACTGTTGCAATTTAGATGCATATCTGAACTGTGATTAGTAATTCATCAGCAGTGAATGAATGAGTGGATGTGTACATTTTTGTTAACTAATATCAGACATCAAGCCTTTAAATATGTAAAAGAAATGCATGATATGGTGATAATTCTGGAAATTTGGTGATGAAAAACAATTTGTGAGGATTTACACAAGAGTCTAATGTCTGTGTGTGTGCATGTGTAAATGTCTCTGGGTTGGTGTGTGTGTGAGAGAGAGAGACAGAGATGGATGGAGTTTCTGGTATAAAAACTAAAGTTAAATGTCACACCTGTCTGTCACAACACACCTGCCCTCACTGATGCGTCTGCTCTGACAGGCTGACATTTCCACACCTCAGCAGACCAAAACACACGTGAACACAGAAACACACTCACGCACATACATGCCCAAATATATATGCATGTGCATTCACAGGCAACAGGGCCGCATCCCAAAAGGTGAAATCTAAGTACTCCTATATGTGAGTGCTCATAACTCGTTTCAGACCGTGCCAGGTATAATCCACTTTAAATTAGTTCTACTTCCCATGATATTTCCAGATTTCATTTAGTTGTCAGAGCTATTGATTATGTACGCCATTTTGTAGTGCAGTCTATTCTAAACAACAATGACAGCCTGTTGGTCAGCAGTTTTTCCCCTATTATGATGGATCTAGTATCATATCATCACATCAATCACTTCAGCATTTTGACACTTTTATGTAGGCTTGGCATTTTGATATTTATGGACTTCAATTATACAAACATGTTGGTAAACAGACTGTGAGCATGTATTACATTTGCATTTGAGATTAAACCATGATCTGGATTCATTCTTGTTTATGATTAGCTAGCAACTGTCTGTTAAAATAACTTAAATGTACACCTCAAATATAGTTTTTAACACCAGTTTTACCACTTTTCTCAATATGAGTGATCACTAATCACCAATCACTAATATCAAGTGGTAAGCAAACATATGCTTCTGCCACTGGCATCTTCCAGGTGTGTCCTGTTGTATTATTATAAAGCAGTATGATCAATTTTCAGAGATTGTAATACAGCTTGTATGCTGATGACACCTTCTCTTGTTTGCCTTCTGAAACTCAGGTGGGATATCTGCAGTGTCTGCATGAGTGGCACCTATAGTCCTAATAGTCCTTGAGGGACAGCCGTAACGCGACTGAGCTGTTCCAAATCCAGAGAAAACATGGTGAGGTCCCTGGCCTGTCATTCTCAGTGGAGGACATGCTGGTTAACGAGATATGATAGCAAGATCTGCTCCACAAGATAGGGAGATATTGAACCCTCCTACCCTGTGACAGACCCCATATGCTAAAGTAAAGTATAGATAAGACTATTCCATTAGTGTCCTACAGACTAGCATTGTTATCATATAAATTCATCACCAGTTACGAGGGTCTAGGATCAGCTGACAGTGTTCCTAAACCTGCACAAACACTCGTATGTCAATCTCCTTCTGTCTCTTCTTCCACTTTCTCGTTGTACTACATTAATAAAGATTCATCTACCTCCAGGCTACGGGGGGACCCTGTGTTAGTTTGCATTCAAATTTTCAACCTGCACAACCATACTCATTCTTAGCCAGGAACTGCAAATAATATACTGGCTGATTTTTGCATTCAAAAATGTAAAATGTCAAGGAGGGCAGGTATGACCTCATCTTGAGCTCTTACTGTCTTATCACCCGAGGGGGTCAACATTAATGTAGTCACAAGATGATCTCAGTACACACACGTATTCACACCGTCATATTCTATCTGCTATCTTAAGAATGCATCATGCCTCTTTGTTTACTGTAGTAAGACAGGCAACACTGTCATTTATATGACAGCTGCCACAGTGTTTTCATCTCTTTTTACCTTTCTCTCTTTTTATTCTCAAGGTATCTATATAGAAGTATCAAGACTTGAAATCAGATCAAAGGCCTGAGACCATAAAAGCACCCCACCGTGATGGCCATGATCTCCTGTGGCCTTATTTTGAAAGGGAGTTCTGTGAATTTCATAATCAAAAACAAGGCATAGGGGAAAAAAGACTAATCCCATTAATTTATGTCTTGTACATTCTCGCTGTGCATAACCTTTTTCACGGTTTAGTCTAAACTGTGATCAAAGCCTTAATTTAATCTCTTTGGCATGACTGTGGACATGAAGTAGCACCACAGGTTCATTAGGATCAGCTTTGAGATGCGTGTTTGGATGAAGAGTAAAGGATGTGTGCCAAAGAACTGTGAATACACAACCAGGATATAATCATGTGCATACTGTAGACAGCCTTCAACTCCGTGTTGTTCCATCTCCAAGTATGCATGAGCAGTGGATCAGAGGGGTAGCAGTTTTGTTGGGCCTACTTGTATTCACCATGAGGACATGATCCAAATATTGGACCTCACGCTTTACACGTCTTGTGATCATCAGCATCAGCATTAACAGCAATGACACTGCATGGGATGATGTTATTGCTCACAGATCTTAGTTGCTGTGGCATTACTACCCATACTTTCCTAAAATAAAAGATTCTCTACTCTATGTACATACAAGAAACTCTAACAAATCAGTCTAACTAAGACTTGGATGTGGTAAATAATCATGTAGGGTTAATGCATGTAGGAAATTCAGAATGGATTCCAAAACTGAAGAATATGTTGTTCAGGAGGGAAATAATTAAGAATGGTTCATTAGAATGATATGATGGATGGACACAGCCTACAGTAGCGTGCTTTAGAGGGTTACAGCGGGGCAGAAGCTGCAGTCTATTGGCAGCCCCCTGCAGCTCTCAGGTGTCTGTCTGGCCAGACCAGCTGGGTCTCTGGCAGCACATGGTGAATTTGACAGGGGGCACTGGCTGGAGTTGGCTTCAGAGAGGTCTCAGCTGTCAGGAAGCTTCTAAACCAATGCTCAGGGAGGTTCCCTTTAGGGACTGAAATGCTGTTTTATGGTCTAATAAATGTGTTGATGGAACTCTCATCTTTTGATGTTCCCTAGAACAATGTTCATTACCAGATACACATTTATTGTAATCAGATCTGAACCAGTAAAATATCTAGTATCTTGCCTAAAAAACTCATTTTATCCATTGGTAACATTTTCCTAATTTATTAAACACAATTGTAATGGTTTAATTCCATCTGTTCTCAGAAGTGCTACAGTGTTTTTCTTTGCCATATTGCTGCCTATGTTTTGACTTTTATATCTCTTTCCATCTTACAGCAAAGCATTTGTGGTTAGTTGTCACACCTGTGGTTTCTTTCAGAGGATAGATGGACAGCACATCCCAGTTTTGACTCCTTTTAAGTGTTGAATCCATCATTTACTTGTTACCACTGATACACAATCACAATGAAAGCGCTTCCTGAACTGTTCACAATCAGAGGATGGATTTAATATTGGTTCAGCATTTGAGTGCATGTTAAAATTCCATAAAATACCATCGTTGGTCCATTCACACACAAACCACATTACAATTTGCTCAACACCTTTGTTGTTGTGCAGCTAACACACCAGTCCAAACAAACTATACTAAACCAAAGCAAAAACAAAAGCACCAAAGTTCCTTTTAGCCAAACTAGACGGGCTGGATGACCCTAAGTCACTTAATAAATTTAATAAATTTCAACGACTTAACAGCGACAGGAAAAGACAGGAAGAGATAGAGTTATGGGACACAAAAGTTATAAGAAAGGTTAAAAACACATACAAATGCAGATACTGTGTATGTTGTCATCACAGTAGCTACATCCTTTTAGTCAGCTCTATTGTAGCCACTCATGTTCATCAATCTACAGTCACAACTTTGGCAAAAGTACCCACAATATGTAAGGGTTATGTGAGATATTTTATCATTGCCCTTCAATGGTCACCACAATTGTCCTATACCAGCTATCTCTGTACCACAGGCTAGACACTGTAAGCTGCACTGTTTGGGATTTTTAGACAGTTTTAGGCCATAAATGTTGCTATTCCTCCCCCTTATTGTGGTGCTCACCACAGCAAGCAAGCACAACTTTTTCTTAGATTGTCTTAATGAAATACTGGTAAGCATTATAAACGGCTAACCATACAGAAGGCACCATCCAACACAGCCTTGGTACGAGTTTTGGTTCTAGGATATCTAGGATTACCTTCCATTGTGCTGTACACTGTCTAAGATTTGTGTTTGTAGCCCATCCTTTCTGCCTGCAAGACAACATTGTGGGGCTTCTGGAAGTGGTGCAACAAAAGATTAACCAATTTGGCTTGTTGCTGTTTCTTAAAGGTTCTACAAGTGAGCAGTTTGTCAAACTGTAGAGCAGTCTTTCAGATACAACCACCAACGGGATGTACTGATGTCCAGACTGTTCACATTGTTTTCTGTGTTTGATCACTGTCTTCAGTAATACATCATGGCAATAACTGTAACAGGACTATCTTTGACAAAGTGATTTTACCTGTCTCCCTAAGGGCTGTGCAAAAGGAAATAAATCCTTCCTTTCCCTTTTATTTTGCTTGCAGTGTGAACAGAGCCATTGAGATTTCCCTTCCCATTAGTTTTATGATGTCCTTTTTTAACCTCCATGTTGTGGCCCCCATCCTAATTCTGATGGAGACAGCAAAACCAAATTATCTGCAAAGCGCTATAATGTAATTTAATGTCACTGTGTTGTAGGTTGAGCCCAGGGGCTCTGGTCGATCATGTTAGCAAGTTTGCCGATGTAAATGTTAAAACATGTTGGATTGCAGCCCAGTATCACACAATGACCTTGACAAAAAAGTAATTCAATTTTGCTTCCGATGTGGCCCTGAATCTGATAATAAGATACACAGATTTTATGACATGACTTAATACTGGTGGTTTTATAGGTACTGGGATTAAGGTTAACGTCGATTAACTTTTGTAGGTAATTAAACAGAAAAGTGAGGCTTGCATCTGTTAGTTACTTATTAACTGATAGAAACAACGTTATGTGAGATTTGGAATCGTGACTGTGTTTCCATTGCCTGTTACAAATGATGATACTTTGGCAACCAGGGATATCCCATTCTGATCTCAAACACTCAATCAATGCATTTCTTCACTGATTGGTATCACCTATATTGAGCACAAACCTAAGTCCAATTCTTGGTTTTAGATCAGCTGTCAGATGTTTTTACTCACAAAGCGTTCATGGTTAGTGCTGTCAGCTCCCAGTCTCTCCTTCACTCTGCTGAGCTGCATGTGTAACCTTGGACTCTCTGTGTTCACACTTGTGACAATAGACTGATATGTTAGCTATGGCTGGTAGCTACTTTGCTAAATAGCTGCTTGCTAGTATTGATTGTGGCCACTTGTCTTGTATTCTTTCAAAGAGGGTTAGGAGTTATAGGTAGTGCCCATTGAAAGAGGATGGAGGCTGAGCCCCGCCCCCGGCAGAAATAAACACATTCAACAAAAAATAACTCATTCAGGTAAGTTAGTATGTCAATGTAGCTACTTGAAGTGTGTATCTAGAAAACTAGAAGTACTGGATCGTGATTCGTCTCAGTACATACTATTAAAAGACTCTGATTGGGATTGTTGGAAAAAAAAAAACTTGATGTGGACAACCCTAGTTAAAACCATGAGATTCTTTATGAGTAGTGATGAAATACATTTTTATTTTAAAATATTTAGTCACGGACGACACGGTTGTTTCTTTTTCATGAGTTAATTAATATTGTTATTTAGCCAGTGGATATATCATCTGTTCAATTAAATATAATAAAAAATGTTTGATAGCTCACAGTTATTTTCTTTCTTCTACATTTGTCCATCATCATATATTTTCTCTCATTGTTGAGGCAGTCTAACCATTTATTGATCACCAACCACAGGGTTAAAAGAAGATGAAAACAACACTTTTTTTTTCCCCCTGACTCTCTCATTATCTCAAATGTCACAGCTAAGGTCATAGGTGGAATTATTTTGGCCCTGAAACCATTTCTCAATGACAAGATTACATTTCCTGTGATGGAACTGCTTTATACCTGATAAATTGGTGACATTCCACAGCACATTAATATGTTGGAAATTAGAAGAAACATAGAGGGTAGTTCCATCTTTATATATTAAAAATATATTTTTTTAACTGAATGTTGACTGTTAACTGAATGCTATACTTGTGGAGTGTATTTATTATGCAAGAACGATGATGCAATTTCAGCAGCATATTGCTTTTCCTAATGACTGCTAGTCTCTTGCTGTCTCCATTTCCACAGCGACTCTAAAGTAGGCTAAAAAGGTAAACCGGTAAGGTAAAAAGGTAACGTTGATGGCACTTGATGTCATCTGCAATAGACCCAATATACAAACCATGGTCTAAGTCAAATGAATGTGTGGCTATGGCATAGAGGATGAATAACTCCTAATTCAGGTTTTAAAAGCTTTTATCACATCAGCCACCTTCTCCAACTTGCCTGTTTGGAAACCTTCACAATTTGCCCAATACCCAAAAAGAGCGGTCCTACCTCTGAAAGGACTACCACCCCACAGCTCCAACGTTAATGGTGATGACCTTTGACATCGTTTCCTCTGAGCTAAAGAGGGACTTTGACCAATTCATGCAGTTACAGAATGTCACTGTTAAGCTTCAAACTTACCTTCTTACCTTCAAACCTGAGACTCAAAATGTCATCAGCTCCTTTTTCCTTATAAACGCCAGCAAGCTTCCTGAATGGTGTTTCATCTCAACATAATTGCATGGTCTGCACTGTGCAACTTCACCATGAACCCACTCGATCAGATCGTCAGGATGTACAGTAAAAGCATTTGCAGAGACAACAATGAGGAGTATATATGATAAAAGGACAATGAAGAAGAGGTTACGGATTTCACTGAAATAAATACACACCGCATAACCAGTACAAGCTTCTCCCTCCAGCTGTAGTACGAGTCACTTACACTAAAGACTAAATGAGCCATATCTTTAATTGTACCATCCTTTAACTAATTCATGGGGCTAGGACTACTTTATGATAAGTATTATCACCATGCTGCTCTTATTCAGTATGTATATACTCATATGAATTTCACATGCCAAGAAAGCGTCACCCTAGATTTTTTCTATGATTTATTAAAATGGTTGTTTTGTTGTGTGGAAATGTAAATGCACTGGAGCTGCTAATAATAACAAAACAAAGTCATGTATATCCAGATTTAAACATAAAGGAGGCATTAATGCTACTTTAAATTGTTCAATGTTTAACATAAGGGATGAACTTTTAACTGCTTTTAGGCGTAAAGAAAAAGTGGCAGCATTACTAATGAGTCAGCTGTATGGCATCTTGCTGGTCTGTGTGGATCTATTACTATGAAAGAGATGTTAATCTGCCCTCTTCCCTCCTGTTCCCTTGGTAAACTGTGGAAATGGAATGCATACTTTATGGAAATGGACGATGTGTTTATGAAAGATGAGTGTTTAAAGGGAGGACACGCTGAGAAACTGATAACTCCTCTCTTATCTGGACGAAACACATGTTATCCATTCCCCAGAATATCTGCCAATGTGATGTGCATGGACTAAGACCATTCGCCGTGTGTGTTTGTGCGTGTGTCGAGAGAGAGAAAGACAGAGAAAAAGAGGCCCAGACAGTGTGTCTTTATCAAGTGGGTTAAATAATAAACATATTTCAGTGAACCAACAAATTGTGAAATAACGAATTACAGTAATTTAACTCTACTTGTGTTATTTCTATGATCTTACTTTCATTATTTGATCTTGTATCATAAAGGAAATGTTTATGCTCATCCACTTTTTGATTCACATATTAGAGACATTTCATCTTACCTATTTTCATCTTGTTGTCACCATGGAAAGATTAGAGGTGTATATGCGGTGCAGCAACTAACACAAACACACACACACACACACACACACACACACACACAAACAAAATAAATATTTACAGGCAAACGCACACTCGGGTGCCTTGATAAATTTACCTAAGAACTATTTTGAAAACACTTTCCTGGGGGATTTTCCACTCAACGACGGGGAAGCTTTCTCCACAAGCAGTGCTCATCTCCTGCTGAGGAAGATGTGAGGTTCACCCTCACAACATTGTAATGCCACTGAAAAATGTTGTAATACATTGTAGCATTCAGGATGGTAATTCTGATGTGTCATGTAGACCCTTTCAGAATCTTAAAAAAAAAATATATATATATATATATATATAATGTTCACATGCTGTTTGTGCTGTTAATGTACCCTGACATGTGTTTGCTTCTGGCATTAAATGACATGGCTCTGTGTTTTAGACATGTAAGACATGTACATGTACATGTTGAATCACTTTACCCATGTATGAAATACAGGAGCAGAAAATTGCATTAAATACATTAATGTACAGTATTTTATTAAGTATATCACCATTTGCATACCGTAGAATTGGTACAGGAAATGGCATGTTGCTGAATATCAAATATCTAATATGCTGTACCAAGGTGATTATAGAATGTGCTCGGTGTCTGCTGCGTGTGTGTGTGTGCCTGTACTGTACAGAGTGAGGGAGTATTATATTTTAGTTTTATTTATCTTTAGGCCAGCATATGTGTCTCCGTATGTGTGTCTAAGTGTGTTTGCATGTGAGGAGAGAGGGTGGCTGAGTGTGTGTGTGTCCCACACCACCCGCCTTCAGCCATGTTCTGGATCAAACATTCCATCTGCTCACTACTGTCCTGCTGTGTCCTGCAGCAGGTACTCTCCCTCTCTCTCCTCTCTCTCTCTTACACACACACACACACGGTTTTTCCACTTCTGCCTGCAACCCACCATGAGATGTGCACACACTAGATGCTCCCAAACAACAATGCCCGCACACATACACACACATATACACAAACACGTCAATCACAGGGCCCACTCCATGCAGAGTGACAGCCGCAGATTGAGCTGCAGCTAGCCAGAGGGCTCAAAGCCAGGCACGCAGGTGGACATAACCACACACACACACATAAATGCACACAAACACACACACACACACCTTCCCAGTATCCTATCCAGCTGTCCCCCAGCAGTGACTCAGACACAAGGAGCCTATCTCAAGGCTCTGGGGATGAAGAGCCCATCCTCCACAGAAAGGAGAGATATGAGCTCCGGGATTCCTGCTGATCCACAACGTCAAGCCTGTGCTCGAGATATCTGTCCGTCTGTCTATCGGCGCTCAGACAGAAAGAAGGACCGTTCCGCTAGCCAAGCAGCCCGAGGGTATGAGAGAAGAGCAAATGGAAATAAAGTAACAGCATGACTGTTTTTGAAATCATGCAAACAGAGAGCTCAAATATACGTGGTAATATTCCAAGGTCACAGAGAATACTTTTCTGTCTTTTGAAACTGATTTGAAGATATAAAAGTAAGTATATCTGTCACTTTCTTGTTTGTCAGTTTCTTTCGTCCGGCATCTTTTTTTTTTACTTCCTGCAGTTCAATTAATAGGCCTGGATAAATTACTCTCAGTTTGCCGCGGTTCAAATACGGTGTGGTTTGGATCCAATTCTGCAGATAATGGCCTGTTTCAGAACTTTGCCCTTCTTCTCTGTGCAGATATTTTGTTGTTGGAATTAGATTTTCCATTTTTTCTTAAGCGCTGCTTCTGTCGGGACTTAGAGTTTCGTCTCAGGGTGCCACGTGCCTGAACTCTTTACCGTTAAAGAAGGGATTTTCCATGTCCTTCTCACTGTCGCCCTGGGGAACAGACCATCGTTGTTAAAGAAAGTAAGACACATCAAAGAGACTTGGACATCATCCCACACCTCAATTTCCTAGGCTTATACAACTGGGGCCAAGGGACCAACCGAAGTACAGTATCCCATGGGGTCAGGTGTTCCCTAGACAAAAAGCTCATCACAAGACAGTTCAAAGAAAGGTGTGTGTGTCTGTGGATGCTTTATATTCTGGCTGGTAGTAGCAGAGCATTTATATACTGTATGCTGTGAGCCCATATATATAGACAGCCATATATCTCTATGTGTGTACATGGTTTCATCTCTTACTTTGTGCTGAAACGTGCGTGTGTGTGTGTCGTTGTCAAATTTTTTTCATCCCCAAGTGGCAAGCCACAGCATTTAAAAGCAAAGCGGCCAGGTCCTCTCCAGGGGTTTGTGATGCAGGCGCGGACGCATCAGGCAGTAGCCATGTAAAGTCCAAGACTGGGCCCTCAAGAGGCCAACGGCACAAATGGTCTGGCAACAGCCGCCACAGCCCCGCACACTGACCACAGATGTAGCTATCAGAAGTCCTGCTAACTACTACTTAAATATTGCTTATGACAGAAACATTACCCCAGAGACTATTCATTTTATGTATTTTCACTTCCAGCTGCCAGGAGTGTCTTGTGATCAACCAGTTTCACTCTGAACATTAGAGAGAGAACAAGTTGCCAAAGCGGACTGCTGGGCTAATGGAAAAGGCCTCCAGAAGGGGCAAAATGGGCAACAGATGTGATGGCTACTACTGTTACATGGGAATAAAAGTGGATGTGTCCTTTACATTGCACATTTAAGAGAAAAAATAATAATTAGAAGGAGCATATACACTATTTAAGAGCACACATACAAAATAGGAATATCTCTAATTCATGAATAGACATCCAATACCAGGGCAGTTCTGCAATGAATAAATAAGTAAATAATGCAAAGTGAGGCAGTCTGTGTTAATTCATCCTAACTGAAATAGTCTAAATTGACTTTGAAGTACCTTTTTGGATGATAGCTAGAGTTTTATTAAATTACAGTGCTCACCTAGTACTGTATAATAGCTACATTCAAGAGTGTCAAACACATCAGCAGCTTGCACTGTTTCTCTTTCTCTCTTGGGAGAGAAGAACCCTATTATTTTGTGTGGTGGCGTACGTCTGAGACATTAGCAATATTTTGCTGTGCCACCGAATCTCATGGGCAAAGGTGAAATGTTACACATTTCTTTCTGAAATGTGATTATTTTTCACTGAAATTGAAACTAAATATAATGAGTCACTAAGGTTGCAATGCAGTAGCACCAGTGACAAACCACAAAATGTGGTTTCTTTTCATATCAGATAATTGATCACTCACAGGACTCAGCTACTAGTAATCAGGGCTAAAGGACAAAGTAAATGTGAGAATTTTGGGTGTCTTTGATTTGTTTACTACTGTTTTCTTTGAAGCACACATAATGAGAAACATCAACCCTCTGTATTCCCAATCCCTGGTCAAACATTAACAGATCTCTGATGGCCCCGTCAAATTGCCTTTTAATTACACTAAAGTACATCTCCATCATGACATTCTTGTAAGGCACTCAAAAGGTCACAAATTCAAATCCCCCTGCTCCTCATTTCCAACATCAAATGTTTACTTGTGAGTGAATTATGTAGGTTCACAAGCCGGCATCCTGCACATAAAAGCATTTTGCTGTCTTTCCTGAGGGCAACAAATCTATACAAGAAATGCAGTATTTAAGCATTGAAGAAAAGAAGCTTTTCTTGAACTTCCATTGCAGTGTCAATTTAGAGCTCTGCTCTTCTGTTAACCAAAACTGACTCATAAGACTGAAAACCACATTGAGAAAAGGAGAAATAAAGGTACTGGAAGGGATGAAAGGATTAATGAAGATGATGTAGGATGTTTAAATGAATGAATGGATAGAGAGATGGGATGTTCAGAATTAAGGATGGGTAAAGGGGAGACGGTAAGGGAGAGAGCGAAAGAGAGGATTAGTCCCTGATGGGAACCACTGTGGTTTTCCCATCTGTTGTGCATCTCTTAACCTTCCGTGCCCCAACCCAAAATAGATTAGTTTGAAATGTTTAATGCATGCGGACGTACATATTAGAGTGTGAAAAGGCAGAGACAAAGAGAGGCAGAAAGCACAATCTTAATATTTTGTGCGTTCACTTAGGAAATGCATGCATTTTCACCCATGCGTGCACACATCCATGCATCATTAATATTGGCACAGCATGTCTTACGCGTGAGTAAGAATGTTAGCAAGATGAAACATGAAATCACTGCATACTTTTGTGTCTGGTTAGTCATTTCTTGCCTGCGCCGCTGCCCTTGCCTCATGGCGAGGTTAAGCACCGAGCATTAGAACCAGGCGTTCTCATTACATTATGAGATGAGTAATGCTTGGCAGTGGCTGCCACAGTTCAACTTTACTGTTACTGCCGTGCACCCTCATCATCTCTGCCATCATTACGGCCGTCATTGTCATTGAAACCATCATCGTTTTCCTAAATATAATCATATCACTGATGTTGATGTTTTTTTGTCTTTGCGGTTGCAATCACAACGCACGTTGCATCGCCTGTCCTAATTACAGTCATCCTATCTGTCTCTGTCACCTCCATGACCATCATCTCTTCATCAACACTCGCATTGTAATTATTCGTCTTGTCAACATAACTATCATTGTCATTGCCATTCCATCATCATTACTGTCAGTGAATAAGTGAATTTCTATTATTATATTGTTTTTTATGATCTTTAATTACCATGCAGCATCCCCCCTCCCATTTACCACTCTGAAAACTTTCTTCACAAACTAATACCCTCTTATTAGTGTGATCATTTGTGCACTGAATACAGAATTTGTCATTCCCCATAAAGAGTTTAATTTCCTTCACAGTTTCACACAACATAAAATAGACAGTTGACTGATGCAGCTACAGGTACAGAAATGTTTACAAAAATCTCTTTCATCACTTCCATATAACAAAATGCAACAAAATGAAATGCAAACTGTACTAATCATCTAACTGAGTAAATATTATTCTTTTCATCTTTTAACATCTCTTACCTCGAATTTAAACTGCAACCATCTACCATGAATTAGGAAACAGTTAAAAACCATAACATTTCTATTATTTTTGCGTTTTGGTTGGTGGACTGATTGATTATCCAACAGTAAGTTGCTGCTAAAGGGACTTTTTTAAAAATGAAAAATAAACAGTGTCAGTTCCAGGTGGCATTTGCACAGCAGTGACCCTAAGTACCAATCATTCAGCAAATATACAACGTGAATATACCTTTTTTTTTCCATTGCAAAGAATATGTGCTTCAGGTTTAAATTTAATTACATTCATTGCGACTATTTTCTCAAAAAGTAACCCCTTCCTGGAAACATTTCCTGTGGCCATGTCTACCATTTCCACTCTTCACAACTGCCGTTTGGGCCGCTTGGAGAATTTAGCAACATGTGAACACGTGACAATTTTCCCAAAAACATGAAAAGCCACTAAGTTTTACAGAGAGTGTTATCCTCTATTAAAGATGTACAATTTCAGGGGAGAGCAGAAGGCTTTTGCATAGCTCATCCTCTCCCTGCAGTAAAACAGTGATGTTTTTATGAGTCTGATGAATATTTTAACTTTTGGGGCAATTACATGACTCTAAATGAGACGAAGCGTACTTCAGCTGAGCTAAAATATGCAGGAGCTTCGGAAGACATGATGAGCCTTGCCAAACAAGTGGCATGTGTCTGACGTAAACACCTCTAATATACATTGTGCTAACTGTCCTTTCATTGTGTTTGTCTGTTGTCTTGTGTAATAAAGGGGGGTGGATCCCATCTCATCTCGAGTTGCTCTCAATTGCTCTGTTTTTTGTGCCGGCGCACCTGTTGGAGAATGTTAACACTCAAGGTGTCAGTTTTAATACAATCATGAGCATAGGATTATAAATACTTTACCGATCACTTAGAGGTCAGATCTACACACAGATCATAAATTCTATAAAATGTTTACTTCACTATTTATTCGCCTTTTATTTAACCGCCACAACAATTAATAGCTCTCAAGCCTCCACTGTTTCGTTAGTAAACTCACATAATTTACCCACACATCTGCCATCATATTTCCTTAATATACAGTACTTCATTGAGTTCAGGGCATATTACACACACTATAGTTTACAGTGTTGGAGGCAAATAATTGATCATTACGTAATGTCACACATCACATTAGGCTGCATAACTTTGACTCAATAAACCTCTAACACAATGACAAATATAACAAAATATAACATTTATTTATCACTTCTTATCTTTATCTTTCTGTTTACCTGTCACTTTTTCTTTTGCTCTTTTTGTCTCTCTTTCCAACAGTATACAAACACACACACACTGCAGAGGCAATATCATTTCACTGTTCCTGGGTCTGTGACCCATGGGGTTCGTTGCTAACCCTCCTGTCACTCATATCTGCAACAAACAAAAAAGAAACCTCAACAAAGTATCGAGTAAGCACTTTCTATTCTGCTGACCACAATGCCCCTCCACTAAGGCCAATCAGACTGGGATGAGTTACTGGATGTCATGGACCCACACAAACAGGCTCAGCTGTGTGTGTGTGTGTGTGTGTGTGTGTGTGTGTGTGTACGCACACCTGCAAGTGTGAGTGCTATCTCAAGACAAAAAGAGATACAGCATATTGTTTCTTAGGACACACACACACACACAAAGAGTGAAACTTGCCTCCTCACTGTATTGTAAAGTCGTGATATTGGTTTTGTAGGCTTTTGGGGTTATGCTGGATTTATTTTGTTGTGTTTGCAGGGTGGAGATATTAGCATAATCTGGGTCAAAGCCTATGAATGAGGATGTGGATGCATGTTTTACTGTTCTCCCCAAAGACTACAGCACAGCCCAGTTCATACATAATTCACTTTACTACAAGTGTCTCTAAGAAGAGATGGTGAGAGAGAGAGAGAGAGAGAGAGAGGCAGAAAGAGAATTCAGCCAAAAATAGCAAGTCTTCAAGACAGGCAAAAGGACAAAGGTCTTGTTGTCATTTGTGAAGAAAATGAATGCTCAATTCACATGTACAAAGAAACAAGTCTGTTTTAATTAAGAGATAAATACCCTAATATTGACACCTCTGGTCTAGTTCTTGGCCTTGTCACAAATCTCACATTGGCCACAAAAATGGCAAAAGCCTTACCCACAGTAAAAAGGTCACAAATGAATATATAACAAAACCCTTTATTTTACACGGATGCAACCATAAATTGACTCTCACTTGATTTAATTTCACAAATAAATCTTATTGTGTCTTATCCTCAAAAGATGGGTGGAAAACTGTCAAACTGGATCTGAATATAGCATCTTAAAATCTGCGGTCAAAGTGTGTCTACCAATTACCACTGTGCTGCTGCATCCCTCTGAAGATTCAGTGGATGGGGTACAAACAGACTGAGCACATAGAGTAAAAAGCTGATACTAAGTCTTGCCATTTCTCCATCGCAGTCACTGAGCTAGAGTTGTGTAAGTGTAGATATTTTTGCCTTGAGGAGTGAAGCTTAAAGGTGTAGTTTTTAAGTGTGACATTGTTGTGGTTGACAGCCTTTTTTTTCACAACAAAAACAAGCCTGAAACTCATTAAAACGTGAGCTTTGCAGATGTGAACTATGATGAGAGATTGCATTTCTTGTCAACTGATAAAAACTAAACAATGTGTGTCTGTGTGTGTCTGTGTGTTGACAATTTTTGCAAATCCTTGAATTGAATTTCAGTTTAGCACTTGGTGATGATGATGATGATGGTGTGTGTGTGTGCGTGTTTGTGTGTGTGTCAGTGTGTAGAAGTCTGAGAGTGTGTGAAGGGCTAAAAAATCTGCTTATTACAGACAAAGGAAAAATGTCAGCAGGCTTTTTTTCTGCACCCAGCTGCATTTCTTAGCCTTTTCTGACCAATATTAGATTTCTGCCTCCATTCAAAAATAACCGCAGAGATTTTCCAGGTCTCCTCTCTTTTCTGCAGGCTGGAATCCATTGTTTTGAAGTTATCGAGGACGGGAGTGTGGTAAGACTGGAACTCCTGGAAGAAAGGGTTTTAAGAGCAAACTTTCAGGAGGAATATAGTTTTTTAAAACTATAAATATGCACTGAGTGACTATACTGACTGACTGTCTGTTACTCTGTTTTAGTGAGTTAACATGCCATTCCATGCCATGTGTATTCATGTCTGCATGTAACGCATACTCTGTACATATATATGTGTGTGCATGCATAGTTTGCATATTGCACCGTCTCTGTAAGTACTTGCGCAGGGTATGCAATACTTAGGGCTATAAATAGTCCTAAATCACAGCGCATGGCAGGGCAAGGACAGCGAGTCATCACATATAAAATATTCTCAATAGAAGAGGAGGCAAGGCCGTGACACCAGGACGTACACATCTGACCAGAGCACACTGAACCCACACACACATCCGTCTAAAAGATTTATGTTCAGTGCAATTCGATGAAAATGTGGTGTCTACAGGTCCTCGGTCTGTGTCTGTGTGTGTGTGTGTGTGTGTATACTGGTCCATGCTCCTTAGGCTTGTATCAAATGTAACATTACTGTAATTTACTTAGTTTAATGGAATAACAGCTGAACCATCCCTCATAGTGATTCACCATGCATGACGTTTTGCCTTTTGTCTGCAAGCAAAATTGGGGCATTAAGTAGTGCAGTGTGTGCATGTGTGTGTCATGTGTGTCTACCGGCAGTTCTGTTCTCTGTCTTCTCTGCTCTGGAAGCAATGCAAAACCTTCCAATGCAGCAACATTCAGTTTCTGTATAAGTAAAAGGTATATGCTTCATGATTTGTGTACATGTTTCTGCACAGCTTGTTAAAATTGTAACAGGATGGGCGATGATAGACTGTTGACAGATATAGAAAATTGATTTAAAAAACAAATACAGCAGAAGAAGAATACAAACTTCACAGCTGCATGTAAAACCAGCATGGCAAAGTGACTCACACCATACTTCATAACATGCAGTAAACAGAGACTCCATTTATTAAGCAAACTACACCACTACAGTTTAAAGAAGGTCATTTATTTACTATTAATGCTTCCTGCTTGCCAAGAGCTATCCATCTGCTTTTGTTACAAACTTAACAGGTTTCATGACAGATAAAAAAAAAAAAGACAATGTACAGTCATTTCCAGCATGTGCAACTGCATCTCTCCACCCACGGCTGGACTCTTTTTTTCACGTTTGAGACCTGCTCTGCAAACGAGTAGGCATATTGAATTCCAAGTAATGACTGAGTGAATGCGTAAATATTTGTCTGTGTGCATGTCAGCGCCCAAAGCCAACAAAAGTAAAGCTGCTGTGGTAAATATGGTAAACGTGTGAGCCATCTGTGTGCCTTCCACCAGCCTGGGTAGGATACACAATCTGATGTTGTTCCCATTTCTTTTTTATTTCCGGTTCTGTATCAAGTTAACATCTTTAGATCCATCTTGAACATTTATCCAGATGAATAATTAATCTTAAAAAACAACAGCTTGTCAGTGATGTAGTGGTGTTTTGTTTTTTGTTTTTTTGTTGGTGATCTTTTTTCATTTAGACACACTGTCATCTTTTTTTGGCCATTTGGGGACAGCCGATAAACACAACACCGACATATTATCACGTTTTAAGTTTAGGTATGTGATTTTATTAGAAAACAATTGCCATATTCATTAACATGTCCAACAAATTACATTAGCGTATTACACATTAGCTAAAGTTTCTGGGCATCTGATGAAACTAAGTTCGATTTCCACTCTCCTTTAAATCTTTAATTTCCTCCTTTAATTTATTTAGTTTTTTGTATTGTTTTTTTATGTAATGTATCCAGGTTTGAGTATGTGTATCACAAACCAATTATGGATTCAGTTAGTTATGATGTGATGTTTGCTACTTTAAGGATTACATTTTCTTCAATTGTGAGGTAATACATTCAATGTGGTAGTAGATAACTAGGTGTAAGCGTGCTGGATAATGATGCCAATGCTACCAAAGATGCTCAGAGGCAAACCTACAATTAGAAATTGCCGATGGTCTCCACTTTCCTCATGACCTTTTAATACGTCATTACATCACTCCCCCAAAGCACCCCTCCCACTCCCTCACACAATCCAAAGGGCCTTTCTGACCTTGTAGATGTAGGGAGCCTCCCCCTGAAGGGACTGTAAATCAGGCCTTACCTGCAGGCTTCGAGCAACAGAGAAGCAAAGCAGTATGCAAATATAATAAATACTTATACACATATAGTATTTGCTGGAATGTATCTGCTACAGTATGCCTCAGAACATTAGTATTTTGTGTTAGAAGTCAGTAATTTGTACAGGAACCAACACTCACAATTAGACCACACACCCCACATGCAGGGACGTGAAGAGAGTGCAGCTAAAAAATGGAGTCAAGTAGCGAGTTGGCAAACATCAGCAAAAACTATGTGTCCACAAACAACACTTAAGGTAAGAGTGTAGATTTGTGAACCTGTGCGTGTGTCTGTCCATGCTCACGTTTGCATGCACCAGTTGTGTATTAGGAGAATCCCGTCTCTCATGTCTGGAGACCTCTGTCATTGTCACTCTGGCCCGTTCCATATTTAATCCTGCGTATGCAGCTGGGACGTTTTATTTTATTTGCCTGCCATAGACCAAGGTCTGGATGATTGATGGGCCCACATCAGCCTCTCTCTGCCCATTTATCAAATGGCCGGTGTTTAGGAAAGGTAACGCTCATGCACACACATACACACCAATATAAAAATGCATACAACAGGAAGGCTCTAACTCTAACCTAAACCCAGTGGACTGAAATCATATTGGTTAAGCTGAATGCTGTTTAGTTTAAACCACATTTGGAACATAACAGAGGGTTGGTTTTTTTTGTGTGTGTGAATGCGGTCACACGCACGTTTGTAGTGGCACAATTCAATGAATTGGACAGACTGAATAGTACTTTAATTTTACCGTGCTGATGCCAAAAACATGCAGCTTAGTTTGGAGCCTTGCAGAGATGGAATAAATTATAGCATCACTGTTCTAAATGCCAAGTGTTTATCAGCCATTTATGCCTAATAACCTGCAGTTCATCACTATAAAATCTCAACTGCGAGCCAAAGCTGAGAGCGATATTAAAATGGAGGGTGATTCAAGAGATAGCTCATTCAGTTTTAATTTTAGCTACTACAGTACTAAATGAGCATTACGTGTAATGGAGCTTTGTTGGTGGCAAGTATAAAGATTACAGTCGGAGAGAGTGAGAATGAAAGACGGAGAGATCTGCGAGGGAGTGGAATTGAAAATAAACGTGAGCAAAGAAAGTGCTGAAGGCTAAGTAGTGAAAAGCGCAGTCACTCAGGAGGCCAGATTTATACTCTTTAAAGTGTTTTTAGAAGATATGTCACTGAAGATGTGTGGCTTGATGAGTATCAGGTGGCATGACTGGCAGTGGAAAAATGCGAGTAAGGTGACTAACGCTATGGAGAAATATAGAGGAGGGAAGTGAGCACATTCAGAAGGTTATATGGTCAATATTAATCATTACAATAACATTTAATTTGCAGAATCCTAATGCTGGAAAAACCACTCATTTTTCTGTGGCTCAGCTTATTTTCAGTAGTTCCAACCCCGATCAAGTCATTTGCTGAGACTATTACATAAGTAAATGTAACAATACTCTAATAAAAAGCCCTGCACTTTTACATAAAAACACCCAGCGCCTACCTCTATTCATCACCTCTATTCAACTCTTCAGCACATTGCTGTTAGCACATTGCTGTTATTGACACAAAATCTGTCCCGAGGTTAAATGACAGCTGTATTAGTATGTGACACTTGTCATATTACATGAGTGTGTTTAGACATGAGAGATGGAGAAAAGGTGCCAAGCAACAAATGGGAGTCAACAGGAACAGAGGAACAGGCAGTGTTCAAGCAGCCACTTAGTGTGAAGAGTCATTAATAGGCAATGACAAGGCTGCATAGAGTGGATCTAACCGCCTGTGTCACTGGCCTGAAGGAACATCAAGCTGAGCATTTATGCGCTGAATTGCTTCATACAGTTAGACAAGCAGACAGGGAGGTTCTGTTTGGTGTTATTACGGTTTTGTCAATGTCAAAGTTTTGATGAGATGATCCCTTGTACTTAAACGGATTTGTGGGTGACTCCGTAGGCTGCTGTGGAAGGAAAAGAGCTTAAGAGATGTGGGGAGTTCATGTTCAGGTAGAGAGATGGCTGCAGAGCTGTTCTTTTGCCATCATCACATGACCTAAGTATGATGCGTTGGTCAGTCTCCCACTCTATGATATGATTGGTTTTTGAACTGTGGTTGAATACGATTTAGTCTCAGAGTCTCGGTTTGACACGGCTGGAGACTCTCATCATCCACTCTTTGTACCCGAGTGCCTCTCCAACATGTTGCATATCTTTCTTTCTATCTATCCACCTCCTCACTAATGAGATGCTCTGCTCTGTGTAGCAGGCTCTTAACTGCTGATCTCTTGTGTTGTGGTTGAGTTAAAAATAAAGTACTGGTCTATGTGAAGTTAAAAATGGTTTTGCAGAAGATTGATACTACCAGTTTACATGCTGGTGGGGGTTCGACAGCTATAAACAACAATTTTGTTAATCATAGCTTAGAGGTAACTACGCACAGCAGGCCTGTCAAGCTGTGGACTTCTTTCCTCTTATTATTACACGCCAAAACTATGGCACTGAGGTAAGAGTCTCAGCATCCAAAGAGTTTGCAGGGTGATGTCTTTATTTTTAGACCAAAATGGTTAGTAATGTTAGATTTATATAGTGTTTTTGTCTGCACTGAGTTTACCCTTCACTGGCCAAGGAGTTTCCCATGAGCAATCTTTGTTATATTATAGTTCATATATTATTATTACATTCTCGTAATACTCACATACTTATAAACCTTAGGGGTAACTACCTCCACACTGTAACACAAGGACAATGCTGCCTACTTTTCATGTCCTCTACATGGACCATCAACAGGTGAGGACATGTAGCTTTAGTGTCTTGTCTCTCAGCACAGTACTGTGTAGCCATCATGCGCAAATATATTTAAGATCCCTTTCACGGAGCTGATGTTCAGTATGAGTCAGAAGCAAATTTGCCATTTTAGTCCACAACAATGACGACTGCTAAGCTAGAAAAGTAAAGCTGCTTTTGTCTCTGTCAAAAAAATTATGAAGAGTGAAAAATTTGCCACTTTTATCATTGTAAACTGCACATGCGTCTAAAATAAACGAACAGCTTGGCTAACTCAGAGTAGTAAAGCCTAGCGCATCATGGATTTAAATGTGAAACTTTTAAATTGTTTTACACATATATTCTGTACAAGCATAGTTTTTAAATAAATGGTTTACAAAGATCAAATATTTGCATAGATGCATTGCAACTAACTCGTGATGAACATTCCCTTGTAAATATGCTCCTGTAACATACACAGAACGCTATGAATTACAAGAAGACCAATTGTGAAAATACCTGTATCTTTCATCCAGGGATCAACAAGGTCACAGTTTGAAAAACTGATTAAATGCCTCTACTATAAATCCTCAAATAGCGCAATGGGCTTTCATTTATCTCGCAACGACAATGCAATATACGTCTGGTTTAAGCTAGTTAGCTAGTTAGACTACAAGTGTCACCGTAATCTATGTACCCAGAGGAGATGGGTATATTTCGTTCACCTGCCTGTACCCTTGAAAACCCAGCTGGCTGCAAAAGGATTCACAGACAATCATAGATGGGCAGAGTCGCATGTGGGCACGCAGAGATTACTCTGGATAATGATGACAATAAAAGGATCGAGGAGAATAAAGACAGAGGAGAGAGTAAGAGGGAACGGGAGAAGGCAGAGGAGACGGGACGGGGGCACGAGATGCTTAAACATTAACAGTCTGGAGTCAAAGTCACCTTCATTACACCACGACACTCTTAATGTCTTTGTTACATAAAGTCCTTGTAAACTCTCCCTCTCTCTGTTTCGAATTGCGTGAGACGGTAAAACGGGTGTACACTCTCTTGATGAAATGCCACTGTAAGAGAACATCGGGTGAATGCGCTGTTAAAAATCTATGTGTGGGCACTGTGACCTTTGTGTGTGCTTTTGAGCCCAGATGTTGGGTTAAGTCGAGAGAAAAGTCTGGACAGTCTAAAAACGTACTGAGTTCAGTGGATTGTGTGTCGGTGGGACTAATTCCCCACTTCTCCACAAACACGCCCGCCACCTGTCCATGTTTCACTGAGCACTTTCCACTGAAAGTCTTCATCTACCCATTTCTCCCTCCTGTCCTTCTAGCAAAGGCCCCTCATATCCAGAGCTTGTCAAAGTACCACGGGACCTGTACCGGGTCTTTGCTTCACACTCCGGCTTAGCAAAGGCAGTAACTAGAGCTCACCAATCTGAGCAGAGATGCCCAGATCCTTTACTTGAACACTCCACTGGTTGGGACACTTGGAGAGGGCACGCCAGGGATCAACAGTGTGTCCTTGCTTCCATCGGGTCCCCAACCTCACAGTTTCAGCCAAGACAGAAAAACTGATTAAATGCCTCTACTCCATAAATCCTCAAACCCTAGCCCTTGCGCAGGTCTGCCCAGTCGAGGTCAACAGCTTCCCACCAGCCTGTAAACAGTGTTCAGGAAGCCTCCCGCTTCCTCAGACGGTTTGGCTTTCATTTATCTCGCAACGACAGCTTGCTTGGCCTGCCGGTATGCAATATATGGTCCGACTCCTTCTTCCCTTCCTCCCAGACCCCAAAATCTGTGCTAGTTAGACTATTTCTTCAAGTGTCACCGTAATGTCCCCAGCATCCCTCACTGAGAAGCCTCCATGTACCCAGAGGAGACGCTTGGGTATATTTCACCACCGTTCACCTGCCCCTCTCTTTACCCTGTACCCTTGTCAAAACCCAAAGCTGGCAGAACTCACGAAGATCCCTCACCCCTGCAAAAGGATTCACAGAGGTCCGGTCTCAACTCACGGAGCACTCCCCAATCAATGGGCAGAGTCTAACTCTTGCAGGATCTCACCCACCACCTGAGGGCCATCCCAACCACTCCCCATGTGGGCAGAGATTACTCTGGATAATGATGACAATAAAAGGATCGAGGAGAATAAAGACAGAGGAGAGAGTAAGAGGGAACGGGCCCAGAAGGCAGAGGAGACGGGACGAACCTCCTCTCACAGGGGCCTCCACGAGATGCTCCCAGGACCACCACCCCAGTAAACATTAACAGTCTGGAGTCAAAGTCACCTTCATTACACCACGACTGGAGGGTCCCACTCTTAATGTCTTTGTTACATAACCTCCCCTCGACCAAGATAGTCCTCCTCCAATGGTACACTGCCTCCCTCTCTCTGTTTCGAAGGCCCTGTCACATCACCTCCCTGCATCCTCAAGACGGTGGGTACACTCTCTTGATGAAATGCCACTGTAAGAGACACATCGGGTGAATGCGCTGTCCCCCGAGTGCTAAAAATCTATGTGTGCCAGGGAGGGTCCTGATGGACAGGCCGGGTACCTGTACCCTCCGAGGGCCACTGAGCACAAGGACAACCAGTCCTCAGATCCAGCCGTTCCTCCCGCTCAGCTGTGACCTTTGTGTGTGCTTTTGTACACTGGAAGGCAGCCCAGATGTTTTAAGTAGAAAGCCCCTCAGTCTGGAGCTCCAGTGGGCCCCTAAAAACGTAGGGCGGGACTTCTGCCTGCCAGTTCAGTCCCCCATTGCCTTGAGGTGGGATTGTGCCTCCCCATTGAGGTGATTTCCTGGGTCCCTGCTCGGTGGGACTAGGCCTGGCTGCCATTGGAGCCCCCCACATGTTCTTCTGTTCAAACACGCCCGTCACCACCTGTTGTTTGCCCCCGACACTGAGATCATTCCACCACAGTAAGGTGGCGGTTCAAGGAGGGGACTGAGCAAGTCTTTCATATATTTTGCATGCATGTGCTAGGTTTGTTTAAATTATTGTTTGCACAGGATTTTTGTGTTCCCATGCCTCGTGTGCATGTCTGTGTGCAAGTTCGATGTTCTCATGACGCTAAGCCCCTTTTACTGAAAACTGCTGATGTTGTGTAACAGAGTGCAACAAACAGCTGTTCAGTGTTGTGCATTTCAGCTCAAGTGTACATAATGCAGCGGTTACATAATTTTAATTTGCCACCCCGCATGTCCCCCTGCTGCTCTTTTCTCTCTCTTTCCCTCTCTCTTAACACTTCTTCCTCTCCCACCTTGTTATCTTTAGCTGGTTGGCTCATCAGGTTCATCTGGGCAAAATATTTTATTGTTTGGGGGCTCAAGCATCTTGAAGTGGTTCGATGCCACCTCTGTGTTTTGTTATCGGTGACCTGCCCCATTAAATTGAAGACTGACTTGGAACATAAAGAATGTGAAACACAAAGACCAGGAAGAGAGGATGCTGTGGGCTTCATCAGTGCACCAGCTGTGATCCTCTGTGATACAGTCACAGTGGTTATTTAAAGGTAAGTCAGACAGACCCAGCACATATAGGACATCGGAATAATTACCTGTCTGGTCTGTAAATTTACTGTTCTGGTTCACCTTCATCGCTCTCACTGTGTTGTTTTTGACCACAGCAGGCAGCTGTTTTCAGGGAAAAAAAGCTTAAAAGCCCACTGTAGGCGACCTGCTTGGCACCAAACAGCAGCAGGCAGGCACAGTTAGGGACTTGCTGGTGAATAGAGTGGAGCATTTAGAAACTAAAGAGATGGATATTTTCCTCAAAAGCTGGTAAAGACTACAGTGATGACCACTGAGCTTAAAGAAAGTGAATATAAGACTCACGTTCACCAGGTTGAGAAAAACACAAATCCAAATGGCCAGAAAGTTCAGTTATTATAGGTTTAATGATAGAAGGCTGGAGAGGCATTAAGTTAATTATATTTTGTTTCAGGAATTATTTTGTGAACTTGGGGTAATTGTTTTTGCATTTGTGTAATTTGGGCCTAATTATTCTGCAGTTTCTCTTTTTTTTTAATTGTTTGTTTGTATTCAATTTGATTTTTGGGTTGTGGGATCACAAAATAACACTCTGGCCTCTTGATTGCATAAACATACAGACTATAATGTGAAGAAAGTCAGCAGACAAAAGACAATGTCTGCCAGAGATAATTTTTTTCACCCTCTATATTGCAAACAGTGTCACACACGAATACTACTGTGCTTTATGTCAAATTTAGCTCTTAATTAACTCCTGACTAGTGATACATGATCAGGTCGTGTAAGAACATAGAGGGAATACTGCTGGCTGGTAAGTACCTCCACCGTTTGCTGGTGTAGAGTAGCGGCCTTTGCAGGTTGGTGTGTATAGGTTGTCACCGGCTCCCTACCATTAGAGGGTAGGGGTTGCAGCGTTTACAGGGTAGGACACTTTGTTTCTTGCTTCTCTCCTGGGTTTCATGCTTTTACACTTCTGTGGAGGTCTGTGGCACTTGAGAGAAGATCTGACTGGGCTGCACAGTATGATTTGCAACAGTAATTAGCCTCCACAGCAACTGAGACAGAAGGCGCTATTGGTGGCTTGGCGGCCGCTGGCTGTCCTGAGATTGTATCTCGAGCAGACAGCTGTGAGTTTGTATGTGTGTGAGTGTGTAGACATCAGCCTGGTGGGCACCTTAATCCTGTTTTTCAGAGACTGACATGGATGTGTAGTGGGCTCCGTCTCCCGCCTGCACACCTTTCAAATGCGATCAGAGGTGAGTTTTGTGTTTGGCTGCTTGTGGTATTGTGTGAGATCAAAAGTAGCCAGTTAGTGCAGCCAGCGAGGGGCACGAGCATCTGGCTTCATCCCCTCTGGCCCTGCTAGAGGGCAAAGAATGTGAGAAATAGAACAAAGGTTATGCATTGTATCTGCAGTCCTGTGACGGCTGGTGGAGCGCTCAAACTTTGTCACTCTGCTACTTGTGAAGTTGCTGACTTTGTGGATGACAACTCGGAGTGTGACAGCAATTTATGCAGCCCATAGCAGGGGGGTTCGGTGTGATGCTCTGCAGAAGTGAGCCCATAAAGCTTGTTAGAGGGTGCCTGCACTAATAAAACAAGGGTTACAATGTGTAAGCAACACAAGCAAGACAAGAAGTACCTTGGAAAGAAATGAAGTAATAGTAAATGTACCATTAAATATATTCTCAAAAGGAGGGAAACTTTTTCCCTCTCTCTCTCTCTCTCTCTCTCTTCTTCATCCCTGCAGTTTTTCACTCTTCCTCTCAATGGCTCTACACTGGGACCAATCAGTGTATTTTTGCTGAGGTGCAGGACTATGTGTGTATGAGCAAGTGTGTATGTGAGTGTGTGTACTCAGCACTCTGGGGGGTTGTTAAAGGTATCAGAGGCGGGAGCGTTCTGAGCAAAACCCTTTGAAGTAACTCCTCTCGGTGTCAGAGGACACCATTAGATTGTCTAATGTATGTGTTTGACTGTGCGCATACAGTACATGTGAGTGGATGGGAGGGTTGAACTTCACTTCAAGTGTACATATCAGTATTGCATATAAGCTCTCTGAGTGATTTTCTTGACTGAAGTCACTTTTCAAGTTTCTATCATTAACTAACAACGTTTTTCTCCCCTCTGACCGAGTCAAACCTTTAACCAAGTTAATTCTTTAAACCACAAAGTTAAATTTTTTCAACAAGGTATACAAGGTCTTTGATATTATTCATGTTGTTAAATTTTATAATAATAATACTGATATCTCAAAGACAAAATAAAAGGGTTTTATTGCACATATACAGGCTTATTTATGCAACTAGGTTTTTTTGTTAAGCCAATGTTAACCTGACCTAACCTTAATTAATCATATTCCCATCTGTCTAGATTTCTGTGCACACCAATCTGTAAATACTTGTAAATACTACTAATGCAGATTCTAAGTTTATATAGTGAAATCATTAGTACATTGAGACATTTTTTGATTGGATTACGATGGTTTGGTAGTATATTTGATAAACTCAACATTACCTAGTTCCTTATTACCTATCATTTAGGATAAACAAGCCCTCCTAAAGTAAAGTATCTCTCTCCTCAAGTTCAGTGTTTGAGGGATATTCTCCCGTACTACTTCAGAGTGAAACATTTGTCAACATCTATTGCATGACGGAACTGCTCACTCATTTCTGAACAATCTATCCCACTGGAAACACCTGCACAGTACTGAACACCTTTTAGCTGAGTGCTGACTGCCGTCACAGTGGTTTAGTCAGTTTGTACTGCATTTGACTTCCAAGCAGATACAGTGTGATACAACACTGTATTTGTTGTTTTCTGAACAAATGCACTAACACAGAAATGGCACACAACCCTCCCTCCCTCCCCACACACACACACACGCAAAGAGCTGTGTTTTTCCCACCACACCTAAGGAGGGAATATGTTTGTTGCAATGAGTTTCACACTGCTATATCTGGTAATACATAAACACACCCACAGTCGGAATTTGAGCAGTCGTACCAGGGAGGCTTTGACTTCCATACATGAATATATCATCTTTTACAACCACAAGTCACCCCAATGTTCCCTTACACAGAGGTAATTTTCCTCAGTCCTGTTTTGATCAAGCTAAATGAGCATGTTCAAATACAAACGCACTCGTGTAGCGCACTCTTGTTTTGCAGTCCACTTGCACGCAGTAAAGTAAAGTGAGCTGACTTCTTTCACCGAAGAAAGTGGGAAAGGTGCGGGCAAGTAGACGCGGAAAAGAGAAGGAATGAAACAGAGAGTGGTGGAGGAGACAAATGTAGTCCATAGCAACACAACTGGCAACATAAAGGAATAAAGTAATTTCATATATGGAAGCAAAACAAAGCATTTGAGCAGACAAAGTGAATCTGTATGAACGGACACCTGATCCCTTAGGTGTGTGAGTGAGGGGTGTCATAGCTACGATCTGAGGTAATGTACTAGTCCACAGCTGACCAGCCTTTGAAGGTATCTTAAGCCTCGGGGAGGTGAGAATAGGCTCTGCATCCACCACAATTATTGACCAAAGCCCATGGGAGGAGAGTGGGTTGGAGAGGAGAGACAAGTGCAGGAGAACAGAAAGTGTGGGGGTGGAAGCTAGAGGATATATAATCTTAATAGGATATTTGCTATATTGCTGAACATTTATGAGTGAGATTAAAGGTGGTGGCACATTATGAAATATTAAATTGGCTGCATAGTTACTATAGAGCGGTTGATTGGAGAAAGTGAGAGGGAGGGAACCCGAAAGAAATGATCCGGTTGGGTAACTCCAACTGATGAACTACTTAATAGATAATCTAACTAGTTAATTAGTGCACTGATTAATCGGCTAACAGGTAATCATTTTAGATCACTTTTACACCTCCCTTGACACCTTTGATCCTACCTGTAAATTACCTGCAGTGTCGTGAACCACAGCACATACATCCAAGTGTCTCACATTTACAGCTCGCCGTTAAAGTGAAATATCTGGTGGCATAAACACTCTCTCTCTTTCTCTCTCTCCTTCACTTGATTAACTGAATTGGGATAAACAGACAAAGATACAGAATCCCAGTGTAGTCAACTTCATTTCCGTAACCCTTCTGGACATCCTTATTAACAGGAGCGACGTAATGCTGTCCTCCAAAAGATGTCAAACACAGTGTACACCAGCAAGTAGATCAACCCACCTGTTGAATGGAGCTTTTAAACCTTGGAACAAGATGTATAATACAATATACATAATAATAATAATAATAATAAACAGAAAGTCTATAAAGATTGCAGATTAACTGAATACTGGACTGTGAGAAGCTATTTGGATTGTGAACGGGTTGTTGAACCTTCTTGCTCCAAAACAGCTACAGATAAAAAATGGTAACGTTAATTTAGACTGATATGATACCGAAGGCATCTGTGTGATGGAGAAGTAAAAAAAAAAAAAAAACCCTGAAGACAAAGAGAAACAAACACAAAAGAGAGATGTGAAGAGAAAGGAGACAAAGTGAGCGTAAGAGAGTGAGACAGAGTAAGAGGAAAAACAGGAGAGACATCCCATCCTATTACGTGTCTCTCGCTAGTAAGGCATTGAGGTTTGGCCAGTGAATTATGGATAGAAATGCATTAAATATGGATATGTCCCTCCCCACTGTATAGCGGTGAATGAGGAGCGTCTGTTGGTCATTCTGTCAGTACACATACAAACATACTTACACTTATGCACACACACACACACACACACACACACACACACACCAAAACAAGGCTAAAAACCTGCAAATGCGCTAGAATACAGCTGCATGTATTGAATGCGTCTCAACACACTAATCACAAATTACAAAGGAGTGCATTTGTCTCTCAAATGCCATCATTCATGAAATTTGTGACAATTTACAATGATTTTAGAATTAAAAACCTTTCATTTAAAAAAAGCATAATGACATAAATTCAACCCATGTGTGTGCTCACATTACACAGGGCGAGATGAAAGATGCCTGGTATTTAATTCTTGGGCAGGAAGATTTGACTTCAAGCCCAGTTTTTGCATAGTACTACTGAAAAGGACAAAGAGGAGAGGTGCTGAATTTAACCTTCGATAATTTATTTTAAAAACCCTCAGGGCAGAATAGTTCAAGTTCTTTTTTTCCCATTGAATAATTAATTTGGAGTACTTTTTTTTTAAAGGCATTTCAAAAACAGATCGCTTTTAATTTAAATTTAACCCTGTCTATATCAGTTTGTGAGTTTATGTGTGTATGTTTAAGTGATGTTGACTGGGAAGCTCTGTGACCTGATCATTATTCACATGCTGGGTTCATGCAACAAGCAACATGAAAGAATCTTCCAAATGTACCCCTGAAGAAAACTTGCCAACATAAACCACTGAGTCTCTGAATGATAACATGATATTTCTAATTATTTTTAAATATTTCATTTGGTATTAGCCATCCTCAAAGCTTCACTGAGGTAAGAAGGGGAAAGGCTGCACTGTGCTTTATGCCAAATGCTAACATGGGCACACTAACATGCTCATAGTGAAGATATTAAATATCAGCACCTCTAATAATATATAAGTTATATAAAGTCGCAAAATAAACACAAGATACATGATAAGAACACAACATAATCAAAAACATATGTATATAACAGCTTACTACTGAGAAAGTTTAGGAAAGTAGAGTGAACAGCAAGTGCAACAGAAGTCCAGAGCAACAGAGTAATGGGCATAACTTGATTTGATGATATTTAATAACACTGTGGTAATGTACATTATATTCAATTTACCATGCAAACCACTCGTGTAAATGTACCAGTTATTTGCTGGTATTGCTGGATTCCACTGGGCTTCATTGAACCTTTATTTGTTCGATAATCTCTGGGTATTATTTGAGGCCCATCCTTTGGTCAAGAACAAGATTTTGTTGGAGAATTTATTATATGTCCAAAATGCAGTACTGTACAGTTTATTACACACTTGGTTAGCACACCATTATGATAATATTTGCTTGTCATTAGCCTGTCCAATCAATGGTTAATTATTGCCACTTAAATGTACAGCAGAGGCAGAAAATGAGTCTGGGTTATAATTAAACATTGACCTTAATGTAACAATTCAGTCATGTCTCCCTTCGCCACTTTCTACCTCCAACATTGCTCTTTTCTCCCCTGTCTGGCACTCCCCTACAATCTACTTTCATGGCTTCTTGCCAGAGGGAACATATGCAATTATGCCATTTAGTACTCTCACAAAGTATGATCACTTTAGTCACATTTGCATGCAGTACATGTGTGTGACTGTGTGTGCGGGGTGGCACAGACAGGTACACATACACACAGGTGAATGAACAACCTTACAGGATTTTCTATATAGTATCCTTCCTTGTTTTTGTGGGACTAAAATAGACCTCAAAAACATATCAAGCTGTCCTTTTTGCTGTTGATTATATAGGAATAGGAATAAGAAAAAAATTCATAATAACAAGTCATAATAAAGGGTGAATTTAGTGTTCTTGACCCTGCTGTAGTTAATCATATTAAATTACATGGATCCTCAAAAGGAGACATGGTTTTATTAATCTGCTTTGAGACAATAAATAGCTTGGGAAACACCAGGCAATGATGGATATACTGCATAATTTTACAAATGCTTTCAGGGCACACTTTCTCAGTTCCCCTTTGTTGTTAAATAATGTTATAATGGTGCACCAATTAAAGTCAAAGAGATTAGATGTGCTACCATACTCTTAATACCAAGATCAGGGAGGGACCGTAGAAAGATGAGCAATTATTGCCATTTAAGTCTGCTAAACAATGATGATGTTTAAAAAAAAAAAATACATGCAATGAAAACCTAATAATCTCCATTGAGACTAATATAATAGCAACATTAAACTCAAACATCCCAAGGTTGCAGTGGTGCTGGATGTAAGAAAGTTTAGGAAAAGCTAGATCGGCCATGCCTGATTTATGTAATATGTACGCTGCTCTCCTCACAAAATAGATGAGGAGCTGATGATATGGTATTTGACATAATATCACATTCTTACAAACAGCATGGCATGTTTATCCAACATATCCAATATTGTGATTAATTTCCATAGTAGTCCCTGCACTGATTACATAATTTTAGACAAAAAGAAATACTTTATTAATCCCACCGGGGCTAATTCAATTTTTTTCACTTTGTCGTTATGATTATACACACACACACAAGCACAATATCAAATACAAATGCAAAATGCACACATACACAAACAGGACCTGCATACACGCATTAATGTATGGAGGCATGTCAGAGTAAGGAGGCTGTATCTTAGGATGGGGCCTAATGCAAATCGGAGTTCACTGCCTTGCTCACAGGCAACAAGCGCCCCAGTCCACGCTCTTTATTGACTGATCTGAGTTGGACTTGGCCTTCAGGTTCCTGGACAAAGCTCCCACTGACTGAGCTACTACCGCCCCTACTGCCCATTTCTAACATGTGGTGAATTCCCTAGAAACAAAATTGACAAAGGGATAAATGAGGCAATTCACGTAAATAATCACCCCATCTTGATTCATTTTCCCCCTTTTGGGGTTAAATAAGGTATCCCATACAGTATCCCGTTTATATCACAGTTTCAGCTACCGCCATCTCCAGCAGGTAAGGCATTGACTATGGATAAGTACCTCATACAACCCCTCTCCCTTTACTTAGCAGCTTTTGTCAGTATAAATCAAAAGTTGTCCACTGAACTTAATTTCCAGTTGATTTTCGTAGCTCAGTTGCCTTTTCAGTTGTTTAACATTTATGACAAATTAACATATTTTACAAACTCTTCAGTGCAAGGGGGCACAACTTGTTTAATTAATACAATTGGCTAATGAAAACATAATAATCTTAAATATTTGACAAAATTATGGGAATGGAGCTCCTTTGATAACTAAAAGCAGAACTAACGCATAAGTGAGTGCTTTGTGCGTCACAATCATTTGCATGGCTGCAGGGAGGAAAATAGACGATATGCTAGAGAAGAAATGAAACTATCAAGTTACTTGTGTAAAGACTAATTAATTTTATAATGGAAAGCTAATTTAGCTCATCTGAATTTAGAGTTTTTCCTTCTTTTTTATTCTGATGCCAGCAGCTGCAACTGAAAGTGTGCATTAGGTTATCGAGATGTCCTGCAGAGAGAAAAAACAAAAACATGACCAACATTGGATCTTTCCATGTTTATGGACCACTAAGTCAGATCGTCTTAGCTTTTTACCTTTGAATCTCAAGTCAAGGCATTCGAGTCTGAATTAAACAGACGAGTCCATGTCAAGGCCACGTTTTTGCAAATTGAGTCCGACAGGAGTCCAAGTCTCATGTCTGCAGCCCTGCTATTAACCCATCCTCTGTTACACTCCCTGATTCCACCCCATGAACCAGGCTTTCCATCTGTGGCTTGCCAAATATTCATGTCGACTTCTTGTGCAATCCATACTTGCACAACATTGAACTCATGACATGTCATGTGTATCTTACCCATAGTATGTAAAATACACAATAATGAGATATTCCAAAGCACTCGAGTCAGAATAAAATCAAGTCGGTGCAAGATTTGAATTGTCTGCACACATGCACAATACTGGGAAATACATACATACAATATATACAGTATATACGCAGATTTCACACATCGCCCATGGCATGCTTTTCTGCCTATTAGAAAGAGAACCCCATGCTACCTACAGTTGTAACACGTCAAATCAATTTATTCTTTGGATACCCTTGTCATATCTGCAAGCCCTACAAAGATGAGTGGAGTGTGGATACCAAAAGGATTATCTGTTGGTCTCACTTAAAATCGTCATTATACTTGACTTCTTGTGCTTGCATGCCATGCACAAATCAGTAAGGTGCCTTTCAGCTGCTGCTGCTGAACTTGAGTTATTAAGATGTGTTTTAGTGCGTTGTTTGTGTGTGTTTGTGTGTTTTTTGTGTGTGTGGCCCACAGCCCCCTGAACAACCTAATGTCACATTAACATGCAACATGTATTAACATCTTTGCGTCATCTTGTTTTCAGTGATTTGTCTCTTTCTCTTGCCCTCTCTCTCTTTCACACACACACAAAGATTTGCAAGCACTCCCATTAATTGTAGGCTGTGTGTGTGTGTTAGAATGCATGTCAACGTGCACACATATTAGTTTCTCACACAAAAGGGTTTTTTTTTTTTTGAGAATCTGGACATTGATTGGTAATGACACAGCACCACCTTGGGGTAGACATTGAAATGATATAAAGCATAGAATGGCACACACACACACACACACACACACACACACACTAACAGACACATATACAGCCAGCTTCCCCAGCATCTAACTTTCTGCAAATGAAAAATGTGCACAGTATCTTCATAACCAAGCAAATAAGAGAGAGAGAGAGGAATACATGGGTGGAAGAAGACATAAAGAAAAAATGAAAGGAAAGAAGGCAAGGGTGCATTTGAATTACATTGCATGAGTTTCGAAACCTCTGCACACGTACGGTCCAATCACACCGAGACAGTAGGCGCATGCACGTGCACACACATTCACACGCGGCTATGTACTGCACCGAGATCACGCACGTCACAGCAATTACAGCCGCAAAAAGCAAGAGAGAAAAGACATGAAGTCATTTTTAACTAATTTTGAAAAACTTGATACTGTCAACCTGAAAAATATATCAGAATTATTCAGATGCTGTTTTCTAACGTTGGCTGCATCACAGGAGAGCACTGTCCCTTGGCAACAAGCCTCTGCCTTACTTCCTCCCCAGTGTGTTATCAGAACTTCTATATGCACTTTTATCTGTCTCTGTTACACTGGGGATATTTGGGTATGTTCTTTCTTTTTATTCCGGTACAGAGTCGCATTGGAATGGGGAGATCAACCGGAACACCAGTGCCAATCTCAATCTGACCTTCCGATACCGGATGCCTGCGGAAATACAATTATAATTAAATCTTTATCTTCCCTCCTGACTCTCACGATGATTAAATTGCAGTTGGGGGTATGTAGTTCTGCGACTGTTTCCGCCTAATGTGATGCAACCCAACCTTCTTAGTTATTTATTTATAAATTCTGCCCTAGACAGTCGTGAGTTATGTGCTTTGCCAGAGTTATTATGCCTCATCTTCACTAAATGGGTATCTCAAGCTAAATGAGCCTACAGTAAGAATACTGAATGATTGACCAGTCAGTGTCAGCCGTTAATCTCCTCCTCCTAATCTCCGATATGTTAAAAATGCTGCTACAGTGTTCAAATAACATTTTTTTTTTCTTTAAAGAAGAGTTCTATGGAGGACTTGCTCATATATTTATTCATTTAGATTTTATCTAAGTGTGATCATCAATCTTCCATTTCCTTGCCAGTTAGTATGATTGATGGGTGTCTGCAGGCTGTCCAGGGGCTGCATCTCTCCCAGATGGTAGTTTTTCCAGGATCCCCTATAAGTGCAGCGTGTAGAGGACGAGCAGGAATGTCTTCCTATACGTGTCCCTTTTTCAAATACAGTCACAGAGACGATGGGGGGTTGTTTTGTTGGGCTGATTGTTGTGCTGTGTCAGGGCAATCAGGGTCACGAAGGGCGGCTTTGCCCCCCACTAATACCACAGAAGGTTTCTAGAGCATTGGCCTGCGTCTTTATGTGGCCCAAAGTCGTGGCCTTGTGTCATGTTGGTCTCACAACAGGAAGTGCAGGCATCTAGCATCGCCCTTTAAATCCTTCAAAGCCTGTGTACAATACAGGAACCATATCCCTATTTCTATTAGAACAGATGATGTTATCTTACAGCATCATACTGCCAGTGCATTGATGAGTTCTTCCTGGTGGCTTTGACCAAATGTAAATGACTAAAAAGGTTCTCTGTCTCAATATACAAACACAAACGGTGCAAATCCAAAGTGGCAGGTATCTAAAGGCCCGCTGATGAATGCGGATGTAATGTGTCTTTAGAGAATGGCCAGGCAATATCCATGTACCACGAAACCATTCATGTTGACTAGATTAAAAAAAAAAAAAGGCATCAAATCCACTCGCTCAAATCATTCACTCAAGACTGTAAATAATGTACCCAGGGTAATTGTTTGCACACTCATGTTTAAGTAATACCATCCATCATATAAACACACTGGCCAGCTTACACATGAAGTATATCATGCTAGATGGGAAGCAATTTCAAGGCTATTTGCTTGACTCCTTCATACATAATCCTATTGATTGATTTACAAGAGGCCTGTATGAACATAAATGTGAGAGCATTTAGCACAATAAAAGAGACACTCGCATTTTCCCAACAAACGTTCAGGGAGGAAGCATAAGGTAAATGATGGCTAACAATCTATTGTAGGTGATATAGTAATTTTCCCAGCCTTGACGCTGAATGTGAAATATCCATCAAAGTTAACAAAGGAAGAGTTACCATCTGGGCTTATTGTCTGCTGTCAAAGACATACACGCTTCAGCTACCAATGGCAGGCTGTTGCTCACTCCCCTTCTGTCTCTTCTTGTCTTCCTCCTCCATCTCTCCATTTCTGACTTTATTCACACGCTATCTCTCATTCCCTTTTTTCTCCCCCCTTTGTTGCTTTCCCTCTGCCTCCCCTTCTGCCTCTGCCAGGCGCTGAAGAGGAATGATTACTAAATGATTGCTGGCTAGATGATTGAATGGCACAGTTGACATTTTCCCATCAGTACTATACAGTGGAAGGGGGGGGGGGGACACACTAACCTTCCCTCCAGCTCCAGCTTTATACACTGTGTGCAGCTATTGTAGTTGGCTTCTCATCATACTCTGCTGACTTCAGAGAGACATGGTTGTGTTGTTTTGTTGCACATGTTGCACATGTGTGTGTGTGAGCGTGTGTGTGTGTGTACACTGGACACTGGACAGTGTAGGGTTAGGGTTAGTGAGGTTTCATGCCATCCTACTTAGATATTACTGAGTTTAACCCTTATATACAGTTCACAGTACAGTACCAAGAATTCCCTCATAGTTAGTGTCTATACCAAATTTTAAAGTACAGATCTTTTTTTAAACATGTCTAAATAGCCTGTGTCACATCATTAAATGTTGTATCACTGTGTTGTAATCATTGTATGATTAATCCTTAATATTAAAATAAATATTTCAGAGAGCAGGGAGAGAGTATTTTTTAAGATTTACAACACTCGTTTGTAGAGAAAAACATCTACTGTTACACAGTATATACACAGTATCATGTCCTGTTTCACATAAGACATAAAAACATAAAAGCTATAATGATTTAAATATATTTTAGTTCATTTGAAAATGGCATTAACATTCTGGAACTGTTGGAATTTCTGATCTAACTATGTTTAACCGCTGATATGGTGCAGAACATTTCCAGGGACATGGTGGTTCGACATACTGGTCTTCCCATCTCAGTGTCCCACAGACTAGAAGCAGTCTCACTTCAGGACCTGTACACACCACCCAGTTTTAGAAGCCCCATGAAGGCATGTAGGTCAGTCACATCCATGGTCTTCCATTCTTGACTATAACGATGAATCCCCACCATGTTTTACAATTTTTTCAATGGGCGGCACAGTGGTGTAGTGGTTAGCACTGTCGCCTCACAGCAAGAGGGTTCTGGGTTTAATCCCTGGTTGACACGGGCCCTTCTGTGTGGAGTTTGCATGTTCTCCCTGTGCCTGCGTGGGTTCTCTCTGGGTACTCCAGCTTCCTCCTCCCACAATCCAAAATACATTTGCAGGCTAGGTTAATTGGCAACTCCAAATTGCCCCTAGGTGTGAATGTGAGTGTGAGTGGTTGTCTGTCTGTCTGTCTGTCTATCTATGTCAGCCCTGTGACTGACTGGCATCCAGTCCAGGGTGTTCCCCGCCTCTCGCCCATGATAGCTGAGATAGGCTCCAGCATCCCCTGCAATGACCTGTGTGTGTCAGGATAAAGCGGGAATAGAAAATGGATGGACAGAATTTTTTCAATGGCTGGAGGGTGGAAGAGCTGGAAGGTTGACAGAATGTCAGATGCTTGGGAGATGGCCAGTCCTGTGGGTCCTGGAGTCATTCGAAGCTTGCCTGCAACTTGATGTGGAAGAATCAACAGATAGCACTGTTTTTCTACATAAATGCCTGCCTTGCTACCTGCTCCTCTCCATCTTCATCAGAGGGGCTGTAATCAGAGTTTTCTTCCACGTTATCTTCCTGCTCTGACACATCCTCCTCCAAATCACTATCAACCTCCTCATCTTGGAAGATCAGATCAAGGGCTTTTTGTACACCAAGTCTTGTTGCCATGATGTCAGTCACTGAAATGGCAGCTCAGGTACCTTTCACCCACCACCACCCTCCCAAATTGATTCAAATGTCGTACTTTGTAGATTATTTTATGACATTGCAGGTGCAGATCTTGTGTCTGTGTCAATGCGCCCTCTGACCTCTGGATGATTTACGTTCCCTTTGTGCACCATATATGATCACTCCTCTGCTCTTTTACTATTTCACTGTTTTGAGATTCCCCCATGCTGCTTCAAAGACCAGCAGGTGTCTGTGTCTGCAGGAAGCTTGGCAAATGTGATGGGAACACATTCGCCCATGTTCATGATTTCATAACTCCAGGTCTTCGTGACTGTGTTGAGGTCCCCCTTGAACTCTGTCACTTCTGTCCCATTAAAAACATACAAAAACATGGCCTGTACAGTTTCATAGTTTCAAAGTCTTCATAATTTCACAGATTAGAAATGATAATGCAATGACCAAAATTATCCATCATGGTTTCATCACGCTCACTATCTTTTACGAAGTATGTGATACTTTGCAGCTGGTAGCCAGGTTGTGCAGCATTTATTTTTCAATTTTAAAGGGCAAATTGTGCTTCAGTCATTGTGGCAAAGGAGTTTTCGAACTGCAAAGAAGTTCTTGCAGTACTTTTCAAGGTATTCTGGCAGAGTTGTTTTGTTGCAAACTCTGTGGATCCCTGAAAAATATGCCAAGGTAATTCAGTGTCCCCATTGTCGACAAAATAAAAGCAGAAATATATATATAATGTATGATAACAAACAAAATATATATGTACGCCTGTGAATGACTGTATCCATTGTGTATGATAATCACTTGTTTACTAAAATATGTGTATACAACACTTCAAAGCCTTTTTTTGAAAATTTTCCGTCATCTTCTGACAAGACTTTCAGTCACTTTCCCTGTGTACTTATGCAACAGCCTCTCTATACCTTGCTCTCTCAACTTCACACATTCATGCATTCTTGGTGATTTTCATCCACCGTATTTCTTCCTCGGCAAATCTGTCAGAGCCTGAGGCAAAGTCTATCTCTCTGTCCTGTCTGGGGTTGGAAAATGAAACACCTATTCCCTTAATTATGCTAAACGTAAGTAACTTTCCCTGAGATGCTCTTCACTTTGACATACATTCAAAGTAAAGATAAACTTTTATGATGCACGCATTAAAATGGGCACAATTCCTCCAGCTGCCAGGGTGTGGAGTGTGACGTTATATTGGTTTATTATCGTCCCTCTCTGCTGCGTAGGAGAAGGTGTGTGTATTAATTACAGTTTGTAAATGAAGTTGTAATCTATCTTTTAAATGAACAGCTGTCTGAATGCCTGGTGGGACGCTCCCAGGTGAGCTTCCTTTATGTCCCCCATGCCGTCTAGAGATATTTATTCAAATGGAAGACAACAAAAGATGATGGTATACCATCTATCATGATCAGCATTAATTTAAAGGAACAGTACAATCCCTGTTATAGCACCCAGTAGCCCTCTCAAATCCCCAAATTTCACTGCTGATGCGAGTGTAATGTTGAAGGTCATCATTCAACATGTCAAAAGACAGCTTAGGGGAAAATTTTATGTTTGCTGGTGCTGTTGAAGCCAATCAATGAATCATATTGTAAAAACGTGAGTTAAAAAAAAAAGTTATGTAAAAAGTGTCATTACATTTAAATCAACCTCAACCCAACATAAGAAATTATGTTGGATGACACTGATTGTTGCACTTTCTATAATTATTAATAAATTAACAAAAAAAACAGAGATTCTTATTTTTTATCATTGTTGTCTTCAAATCTGTCTTGCAACTACACTAATAATAATAACAATAATAATAATAACAACACAGATTAATGATGTTTTAATAAACTGAAATACACACAGACGATGTCTTTCACCTTGAAAACAAGGTACCGCAGCTCACATGGTAACCAGAGCAAAAGAGGAAGAAGGATGTTGCAGCGCCACTCACTCCTCCTCTCTTAGCTCATTGCTCTGAGCTCGCGGTAATAAATGAAGGCGATCGGATGTGTACCAACATTTTATCTGTGGTGGACAGTAAAAGGGCAACGTTCAGAGAGACTTCAGTGAGAAAATCAACCTGAACGTATAAATGTGAGGGGAATGGTAATAGAGTGGAAATAACGCCCTTTGGATGAAGATCTTGGCTACCATTAATACACAGGCACTTGCAGGTCTGTGACAGGACACAGACTTTGGTGTCTTGCATGAAGGTTGGACGTGGTGCACACCCATCCGCCAGCACAACCTCTGCATGCTCATTTTGTACCGCCCCCCAGGCCCATTCTTAGCACAGTCTAAGACAGTCTCTTAGCACAGCATTCATCTCATTATTGGACTCCAGTGGGTTTTCTCAGAGAGTAAATTCTCCAACTCACTGTCACAATCACACCCTTGATTTGGTCCTTCACCATATGGTATTGAAATTGAGCATTTAATAGTCTCCCCCCAAAATCCTATATTATCAGATCACTACTTAAGTATTATTTGAATTCCTGTTACAGGACTACGCACCACTAGAAAAAAAATTTAGTGTTCACTAGATGGTTACCCGATTGTACTAGGACTAAATTTAAGGAAGCAATTCCTGACAGCATTAAAGTCAATAAGATTTCCTAGTATCTCTGACGACTCTCATGTTTATTTGAACTCCTCCCAAATTGACCAACTTGTTAGTAATACCATGGACTCACTCAGAGGCATTCTGGACTCTATTGCTCCCCTAAAAAGAAAGATTATAAAACAAAAGAGATTGACACCATGGTTTAACTCTGCAACTCGCAAGTTAAAACAAACCAACACGACAATTGGAAAGGATATGGTGCTCCACCAAAGAGGACGACTGTGAAAGAGAGTCTCAAAACATATAGGAAAGCCCTGTGTAATGCCAGAGCAGCCTACTATTCAGCATTAATAGAGGAAAATAAGAACTGCCCTAGGTTTCTTTTCAGCACTGTAGCCAGGCTGATGCAGAGCCATAGCTCCATTGAACCCTGCATCCCCTTAAGTTTAAGTAGTAATGATTTCATGAGCTTCTTTAATAACAAGATTTTGAATATTAGGGAAAAGAAAAATGTCAGGATCTGCCCTCATTAGACTCTAATCTATCTAACTTGCCTTCAGACTCAGGAAATTTAGGAGCAGATACATTAAAACCTTGACAATTGCTTAGACAGTTTTATTCCAATTGGCCTTCCCGAATTATCCTCGTTAGTTTCATCATCGCGAAAGCGAAAGCAACTTGTCAACTTGTCTCCTAGACCCTGATCCCAACTACGCTGCTTAAGGAAGTTTTCCCATTTATTGGCACATCGCTGCTGCATATTATTAATCTGTCTCTGGTGTCAGGCTTTGTACCCAAGTCTTTTAAAGTAGCTGTAATTAAACCATTGATCAAAAAACCTACACTTGATGCAGATGTGTTAGCCAATTACAGACCAATATCCAACCTCCCTTTTTTTTGTCTAAGATCCTAGAGAAAGCCGTTGCCAGCCAGTTATGTAATTATCTCCACAGCAATAGTCTTTTTGAAGTTTTTCAGTCAGGATTTAGAGCTCACCATAGCACAGAAACAGCACTTGTGAAAGTCACTAATGACCTGTTGACAGCATCAGATAGAGAGGGCTTCTGTCTGTACTTGTCCTGTTAGACCTCAGTGCTGCCTTTGATACAGTTGACCATCACATTCTGTTGCTGAGAATGGAAAAACTGCTTGGCATTAAAGGGTCTGCATTAAACTGGTTCAGATCATACTTATCAGATCGGTCTCAGTTTGTCCATATTAATAATGAATCCTCTGTGCATACTAAAGTGTGTCATGGAGTTCCACAAGGTTCAGTGCTAGGTCCAATTCTGTTTATTTCTGTATATGCTGCCCCTTGGCAATATCATCAGGAGGCACTCCATAGATTTCCATTGTTATGCTGATGACACCCAATTAATTATATTTATCAATGGAGCCAGACAAAACTGATCAGCTCCTGAAACTCCAGGCCTGCCTTAAAGATATAAAGATATAAAGGCTTGGATGACAAGAAATTTCCTGCTGTTGAACTCAGATTATGGATTATTGTAGTTCACTTTTATCAGGCTGCCCGAACAAGTCTTTAAAGACTCTACAGCTGGTCCAGAATGCCGCTGCTCGGGTGCTGACTAGAACCAGGAAAAGAGACCATATTACTCCAGTACTACTGGCTTCTCTGCATTGGCTTCCTGTAAAATCCCAAAACTCAGGCTTACTTGTAGTTCCCAGGCTTTCCAGAAGTAGTCTAGGGGGCAGAGCCTTCAGCTATCAGGCCCCTGTTCTCTGGAACCAGCTCCCAGTCTGGGTCTGAGAGGCAGACACAGTGTCAGTGTTTAAGAATAGACTTAAAACCTTCCTTTTTGATAAAGCTTATAGTTAGGGTGGGCACAGGCTCGCCCTTAGTTATGCTGCTATAAAGGCTTAGACTGCCGGGGGGCTCCCATGATGCCCTCTTCCTCTTTCTCTGCTTCCTCTACTCTTATTTCAAAGCCAAAGTCTGCGATGTTTTTGTTAATTTGGCAGCATGTGCAGGACATGATGAGGATTGAAAGTATATTTCTCTAAGACATGGCAATAAAACAAAGACATGGCAAAATCACAGACAGTGCAAAAAATTGATATGGTAGTAGTGCAAACTGGAGTCATCTTATAAACTGGTTAAAGTGTAGTTAAATTGGTTAAAGTGTTAAAGCGGTTAATGTGAATACTCTTGATGTCCTGTAAAGTGCATGTTACTGCCGGAGCCCCGGTCCTCTTTGTTCTCTCCAGTCTTGCAGGTTCCTCACTGATTCTGGTTGTGGTCCATCTGTCTGAGGTTCACTGGCCTGGTGGGGACATGATCTGTGTCTGTGTTGTGGAGAGAAGGTTGAGTGGCCCAGAGCTCCATATGAGGACATCTAGAGATGCACCTTGGACTCATGGACTCCTTTTCCATTACCTGCGATACTTTCACACATGAACTAAACCCATGAACTCAGTATATTGATTATGATGTTTCTCTGTATATGTGGCATCTATTGCACGTCTGTCCGTCCCAGGGAGAGGGATCCCTCATCTGTGGCTCTTCCTCAGGTTTCTTCTTTTTCCCATAAAGGGTTTTTTAAAGTTTTTCCTGACCTCGGTTCGAGGGTCTAAGGACAGAGGGTGTCACAACTGTACAGATTGTAAAGCCCTCTCCGAGGCAAACGATGTTTGTGATTTTGGGCTTTAAATAAATACATTTGAATTTCAAATTTGAATTTTCTGCCTCGCTACGTTAAGGGCATACACTTTCTGCATTTGCACTGGACGCTGGCACTGGATCTAAATTGTGAGGTACAAAATCATCCAATATGGACACAATCTCTACTGACGTTTTCCTTAACAAAAATCTATGTCTAGCTTTTCATACAGTCTCTTCTGCATAGCATGTGTCTGTATATGCGTGCTCAAATTATTATCTTTATGTATATTTCCAACATCGTCTAGTTATTCTTGCACCGTGTGTGTGTGTGCGGTATCTGCATGCACGCATATCGATGTCTCCTCGTGTCATTTAGTATTCAAGCTCGAGTGTGTCTGTGTGGCCCCTTTCTTTCCTCCCTTTCCGCCGCCGTATTTTTCTTATCTGATGATGTTATCCGATGAGCAGCCAAATCTCCAGTAGTGCAAATCTGCCCCGAGGGAATCCTGACACCTTGTTATCATAGCACATTAGGCAGAACATGCAGTCCTCTCTAACAGCCTAGGAGGAGACGGAGGGATGGGGAAGAGGAAAGAGGGAACAGTGTTTAGTGTGTGCGTGTGGGAGCGTTTCACACTTCCTCTTACATTTAGCCTTCACACAGTGGCCTGGAGGGATTTCAGGCCCGGCTTTCTTCTCCCTCGTCTGTGTGTTTGCCTCTATTGCCGTTCTCTGCTCTCCTCCGAACTGACCCCCTCATTTCTCATCATTCTTTACCTCTCCTGGCATCTTTGCACATTTAACTGGCCGGGGGTCTTTTTTTTTTCTCTTCCCTTTACTTTTCTTACCTAGGAGTTCTAAATATGGCAGGTTGCCCCAATCCAAAACCACCTCCACCCAGAGACGGCCTGGCGCGCATGAAAATCTGGGAATGAAAAATCTGGGATGGATAAAATTCAATATGTAAACGAAAAGCTGGAGTCTGCAAACACATCAATCTTTTTTCTTTTTTTTCCTGTTGTCTTTTTCCAAGGAAGCAGTGTTTGATTGTCTTTTTCCAATTATTGCTCTCCCTTCCCCTTTCCAATGAGGGGGCATGTGGTGAATTCTGTACAGTGTCCAATTTGGTAACCATCTGTCTTGTTTTGAGGGGGCATTTTGGCTCTACACACTGATGATGACTGAATGATATCAGATCGGTTTCCAGGCACCGGGTAGAAGCCATAGTAACCCAGAACGACGCTGGAAGGAAAAAACCGTCCAGCCATTGTTGATTAATATCCGCTTAGGTACACATTTAGCCAACATGTCTACTAATACGGTGCCATTTTACATGCACCACTATGACAGCTGCCATTAATCTGCTTCCCTTTTTAACTATTTATCTGCTTCCCTTTTTAATCACTCTATTCATGGTTGATTTGGAAACAACTCTTTTTGTTAATCTTTGTTCCAGGGTTTTTTTTGTTTTGGTTTTTTTAACCAAATCATGTTCTCTTGGCCTCAATGTTAACCTCATGATTTTATTACACAGTGATTAATTCCACCACTATGCATGCCTTTTCACAGACAGTCATCATGGCGGGTGTTTAGCGCTGAGCTTACATTTAACCCTCCTTCATTACCCATCAACCAAACACACTACTTACCAGTATTTTAAAGCCAATTAAGCACTCTTAGTATGAGAGGAGTGCCGCTGGTGGACCCAACTTTCAAAACAAAGCCCTGATTAAAGACATACAAGAGGGAAGGCTCTCGACAAACGCAGGGGAGGAAAAAAAAGGCAAAGAGTCAGGGGAAAAAGCCACGCGAAAAACAAGAATAAAATGGGAAGATTACCACGGCACCTTCCACCTCGTTAGCGACATGTTTGATTTAGTTTGGTTCTGGCCACTTAAGCCCCATGTTGGGCCTATTGTTTCCCTAAGCCAATGCTGTAATCCCCTCCTCCCTCCCAAACTGCAGTGAGGAGAGAGGTGAAGAAGGAAAGGAAAGGAGGCGAATCAGAGAGGAGAGACATAGGCAGAAGTATAGTCGCAGTTGTGAGCAGAGGAGAGCGAACTACAAGAGGAAACAAGGAGAAAGGGGCAGGAGGAGTCAAGGGAGGAAGAGGAAAAGGGCATCCCCCATTTGTGAAAAAAGCAGGATGCTACAGATACGAGCTTAAGTACTGCTTCTATCACCAGTCTGTCAGCCATTTCTCCTCAAACTCTTTTTCGCAGTCACTATCATTCTGTCTTTGTTTCACCCTCCTTTCATGTCTGCTCTCCTCATTTCATTTCTGCCGAATGGTGGAAGCGAGCGCCTCTCCCTGTCTCTCAACTACAAAAGCTGCTGAGAAACAATCTCTTTTTTCTTTCTCCACTCGTGTTCCTTCTTTGGTTTTCTGTCTTTCTTTTAATGGGGTTAATCAGTAAAACTCAAAGTCACTTCCCAGCTAGAAGTAATTAAGTTGTCAAAATAGGGTTCTTTAAACTTCTCTCTACTTCTGATGGTGGAACACTCATTCTCTACCTCCTGCTGGGCCATTAGCATATTTTTTATTATCCGTCATTAACTGAGTGTTGACACATTGTTCATTCTGCATGCATGTTTATGCGTGCAGAGGTGTGTGTGTGTGTGTCCTCAGGCTTGCGTATCCCTCTTGCCCATGTAGTTTCTGGAACCTCATATCTGAAAAACATTCAAAACCACACAGGCAGAAACAGACGCACAAGCAACACCAGCGCACACACACTCGGGATGAACAGAGAGAGGCCAAAGATGAGAGAGCTGAGGAAGGAAACGAAGAGACAGAGGGAAGAGAAAAGGAGGAGTAGAGCTGGCTAGCACAGGAAAATTGAGCTGTATTAAACCATAATCCGGTTAGCGACGGCTGGGTGTAATCTCACTCATTAATAACATACTCCCGGTCTAATCTACAAACGATCAAAAGAGAGAAAATTTTCCATGGAGGAGTTCAGTTGCTTTTAGCGAATTTATGAGGATTCTTGATGCCTCATTTTCGCAGACGTCAAACGTCAGACGAGTTGACAGTTTGGCAGGCAGGGAAGGAAAAAAAAACAGATTGCACATTTACAAATACCCCCGAATCCTGATTCCCAGTAATTAGTGGGGATAAACAAACTGTAGAATGATAAATACCAACAAATAAATCACTGAAAAGTGAAGGGTTATCCTTGTGAAGGACTCAGAGGGAAACATACACAATTTTCCAACTTTTTCTGATTTTCTTTCTTCCCTGTTTTTTGTGGCAAAAACAGGCGACAACTATAACTGTAACTTTCACAAGTAATTAAGGCAAGCGTGTATTGAGGGAACACAGGGGACAACGTACTGTGACACAGTTTTGCATTATTTTAAAACAATCTAATGCTATTTAACGTAATGCAGCATGACATTTCTTTGGGACATGTACTGTGTGTGTGTACAAATACACACACACACACACACACACACACACACAATATTTAATGTTTCCTTTCCTCTTCCTCCCTCTCTGAATGTCTCTCACACCTGGTCACACTCCTATTAATAAATGTGTACTACTCTCTCTCCGTCTCCCTATATGCATCTGCCAAACTCGTAAAAAACACAATCCAAAATCTCCATGTTTATGCATAGTTGCTGAAGGTGATGCGCTCTGATTTCGGTTTCATTCCTCTGACACAAATTGAACTTGTCCATGTAATACAACGGCAAAGACACACTCTGGCACAGACACACCAGAATACAGTCACATTCCCTTTCTCTCCTCCACAGGCAGGTGCGTGGACACACGCAAACACAAATTGGGCTTGCCTGTAACAAAAGCGGCCCAGATGCGAGCAGCACAAGCCACTTGGTTGGCTGTAGGCATTAGGAAATCCAATATGGATGTGTTAAATGAACGCCAGTAGAGACGGAGAGAGCAGGCGAGCGGCGGTGTAGAGGGAAGGGAGGGAGCGAGGGACACAGACAGGAAGGGAGGCAGCTTGTTGATTACTCTGGTGTTTAACATTAGGAAATGCCAGAATGGAAATGGTGCTCATATCACCCTGTCAATTGCCTTGTTAGCTACAGCCAGAGAGAGTGAGTACAGGTGACTGGGTAGAAAAATCAGCTTTCTGAAGTGGTTGGTTTAAATTTCCATTTGTCTCAGCAGGGTTTGGAAGGTAGGGGGGGTTTGAAAGTGGTTATAATATGAAAAACCTATGGCATTGGCTTAAGTGCACATACACACACCATTTTACACACACACACACACACACATATACATGTATACACATATACATATTTACATATACAAATATACATACATACATACACACATATATATATATATGTGGGTACACATGTTAACTGGGTACACTTTGCACACAATCTACCCCTCACACACCTGCAGTCCCACTGCCGCTGTCTTGCCAATCTCTGGACTCAATTCCCTGCAGTTCATTCTGCTGTGACACCTGTTGGTGAGGAGAGGTGAACTGAGCATCGGAACATTCCACAATGACAGGAGAGAAAAGAGATAACCGCCAATTGCGAGTGGAGAGGGAAACATCTGAGCGTCTGCGGTGAGGTCACTGAATACCTGCCAAAGCAAATCTACCAGACTCAATGTACCGGAGGTAGAAGGGCACTCCAGGTTTAATGGATGTGTAAAAATGGATTCAAGGTAACTGTTTGGTAACTCACAATGGCAAATGCGCCATGAATGAAAGTGCTAAAAATGGTGGAGTGAGTTGGGGATTTCTATGATGAAACGAAAGCTTAAAATACAATTTTCGTGTGTGGGTTTTAACACACCAAATTGACCACAGGCTTGGAACAGATTAAGTAAAAAAAAAAAACACCCTCTGCTGCCAGTATAACACTTACAGTACAACAACCAACCTGCAAATAAATCAAGATTGTCATGTTCACTTTTAGTCGAAACTGTTTAAGAAAGGCTGTGCTTTTTTTTTTTTGGTATTTTGAACTGTGCTGCAACACACTGAAATCTGTTTCTCCTGTTTTGTCCACCACATTTTAATCAATAATGCTGAGCTAAATAACAGACTCACCTCGGTGTAGAATGCAATGCAGTTCAGCAGCACCACAAACTGCAACCTCCAAACTATAAATAGAAAAGTTCAATATTTTTTTTCAAAGACTTTCACCAAAAACTGAAAATGAAAACTTACATGAAAGACTGCATTATGTTGACTAGGTGTGCCCAATAAACTGACTCAAGGGGGGATTCAGAGAACAGGTAAAATGTTATTAGGGATATATTGTATGGTTTGAAAAACATTTATTCCATAACTCTTTGAGAAATTATGAATGAGCACATTTGCCCGAGCCGCTACACTTTCACCCAATATGTCACCTCTAACTGCTCCAGGTGCTGCTGAATATCCATTAAGAGGAGGGTTCGATGTAATGGGCTCCTTCTGCACAAAAAAAAAAAAAAAATGTGTGAAGATGACTTTTCAACTCATTCTGGAAGAAAAGAGGGAAAAAAAAACACAGCTACTGCTTAATGGTAACATGCAGCATTTTACATAACCATTCTAACTCTCTAGGAAGAACTCATTTCTATTATATTGCTGGATTATGACCTTTATCTATGTCAAATACCTCATCAAAGGCCTCTGGGGACAGATGTTCATAAACATCACAAGGACAACGGTCTATAATAAGGATAACACAGTGGAACACAATCTGCCCCACGGGCTGTCTTCCTATGACAAACCTTAGTTCCCACTTAGCCTCTGGAGGCACAGTCAGTGTCTGGAGCAGCAGTAATAAATGTCCCTGGCATTGGTAGCTATGACTGGGAAGGGACACTAATAGTCCCTTAAGTAATGATCATGCTGCTGGGATAGGACCTCCAAACCTCAAGGGGGCAGTAATCATGTTGACTTCAGGGTGATTATGATATTGCCATTACTTTTCTCCGCGCGCCACAAGTGTCCTTAGTCATCAAGTCAAGCTTTGCTTTTTTTTTATTTTTATTTTTTTTTATGTTTCTTATCATTCCCCTGGTTACTTATTTAAATGATTACTTAAATCACCAATTCTGTTAACATGCAGATACTGGCACACTAATACACAAACATGCACATACTCAAAAAATAAATAGATAAATAAAACACAGACAGACAGGCAGACAGACAGACACACGACACACACTGCCAATGAGGTAAACACAGTCTGATAATTATGGATGTGGTTTGCTGTCGATGTGACACCTGTGTCCCGCCTCCTGTGTCTCTTTGGATTGGACAGCTGTGCTAACAGTACTACTGTGCCAGAGTGCACACACACACACACACACACACACATATGCACTGGACAGCACTGTCTAGAAAAGCATGCACACACATAGAAAATGGTAAATAGATAGAAAGAACAAAAATAAAATACGCTTGAAAATTTTCATTTCTCCATAGAGGTTATTTCTGTATCGGAGTATCCAGATATCTTTAAATGATTCAAACCTTAAAACTGGTTTTGAATGGATTGGACAGTTGTATTGTAAATAGTGATTCAACCAAGCATAAACAAACTCAAGAACACACACACACACACACGTGTGCATGCACAGCTAGTGCGTATGGCTACCACAGATGTCATCATCACTAACCCAACCCACCAACCCTAACCTATGCATTTAAGAGAGAATCGTCTATAAAAGCTGATGGTTTAGACCATTTCCACCAACACTCTGTGCTACTGAACCTTTGATTGAATCTGCAGCTACATGACAAGTCAGTGCACTTGGAAGAAATTGTTCTTCATCGGTTTATTATGCTCACATAATGTCGAGTATCCTTCTGCTGAATGTTATATTTTGCTTTGTTTTGCAAAGCCTATATTTTTGCTTTTATTCATTTGCTTCCACAGAACCTGACAGATAAAAATAAAATGTCAAATAAAATCCAGCACACAGTATATCGTCCCTTAAAATTGAATTGCTTGACATATGGTTTCCCGTTGCTATATCCAGACACGCACAAGCCTATTTAGACAAGAAAAGAATTGCTTTTTGAATTGAATTTGTAAGTGTATTTCACACGGCCAGTTTGGCTGTAATTTATGACAGCAGATGCCAGTCATTCAACAACATAGGGTTCTCATTGCCTAGGCATGTTAGATTGCGTTGGAAATGTCATAGAGTTTCATGTGAAGGTCTGCCATAGTTTGAATTTTCTGTCACTGCTGGTTTGTAGAGTTATCTATATTCAGGGTCACATACGCATGAGGAATGGAGATATGAAACAAGAGAAATGCTATGCACTCAATGAATCCCTACATGCTCCAATGGTCCACTGTTCTCTATTTGAACCTGACCTTTGATGGCTGATGTACCTTCTTATGATAATGGAGAAAAGAAAGTCCCTAATCTTATATTCTATACATCTGCAAATTATTAATACTTGGGATGTATCTCTAACTTATGAAAGCCCACTATGTTTTTTGTATGTTCCTACACTGGGACAAGTGGTGGCTTTGAAAAATTCAGATAAACACTTGTTTTAACCTGCCTAAAAGAACGGGTGGTTCCTTATCAGGAGAACTCAGATCAATACCCAAATACCAAAAAGGGAGAAAAATAGCAGTTCTAGTTGGAATATTTAACTTTGGTTTATATTTCTGATATTCCAGGTAACTAAACAGCCACCAAAATCTTTTATGGCCCAGGGCTTTCAGGAAAACATCAGCATGCTAATATGCTCACAATGACAATGCATACATGCTGATTTTATGCAGGTGTAATGTTCACTGTCTTGGTCAGGTAGAGTTAGAGTCAAGAATTCACGTTCATTCACATTCAAGTTATTCTCAGAATTCATCCTCTGGGCAACATTGAATCTGCAGCACATTTCATTCCAATCCATCAAATAGTTATTTAGATATTTCAAACTTTATTTTGGAAAGCGGTGGACCACTTTCCAAAAGTGAAAAAAATGGGTTTTTAATGAAAAAAAAAAGAATATGCTAAAGTGTTTCATCATTTAACAACTAAAAGTTATATCTCAACAAATCATTTAAAGTACACTCTTTAAAACTACATGTTGTACTTACTTGAACCCATCTATAGCTCCCATAGAGCACCGCATCCTCTTTACAGTGCTTCCAGTGAGAGCTTGGCAAAGTCAATCTTCAGAGCAGAAAGAAGTGACAGAAAATGAAAGATGACCTGACTCAGTACAACAGAAAAGACTGAGAAAACATTAAAAGCAAAGTACATTTCTTTATCGGAGGACTGTGCTTTTGATAACCAGAACTTTATTCACTATTTTGCGTGAATTCTCTTTCAAAGTAAGGTCAAAGTGGATTTCAAGACCACTAAGAAAAATGAAACCTAAAGAAATCTCTCTTTGAAAACTCAACGTGAAGACATTCAGAGAGAAGAGAAAAAAAACAGACAGCAAGCCAGGAAGTAGTTATTAGTGATGAAAAAAGAGGGACTGAAGAAAAATAGGAACCATTGTGAAGTACGTAGAATCTACTAACTATAGAATCCAATACATGAATGCTGACTTATTAATTTTTTTTTACTTCTCTTTGAGACTGTAGACAGACAGACAGGAGGCCTCACTTGAGAGCATGTGGAAACATAAATCAACTGGTACGAAACACACCTGCACCTGTGTGTCCTCACGCTCGCCTGAAGACACATTTAATCCCTCAAAAGACATAAATTCACAGCAAAAGTCAGGTAGCTTTCCCCAAAGTTTTAAAACAGCTTCATCAATGAATGATTTAGGAGACAAAACTTCTCTTTTAGGGCTACAATAAAACCCTAGTGTCATTTCCATCAAGCAGCCTGGCTGGAGACTGACAGTCTCCCTATTCCATTTAGCATCATAAAGTACATCACTTTAATGCAGACTTTTCCTGACACTACCCCTCAGTCTTCATCTTCTTTGTCTTTGTCTCCTCCTCAGGCCTCCTGCAGCCTTTCTGTCTGCCCCTGTCTCTGCACACTTGTCATTTAAAAAAGGCTTTACCGTTGCAATAAATGAATTAGCACTTTGTATAAGTTCTGCAAGTCAGCTGTCTGCAGAATGCAAGTTTGTTGATGCTGACACATGCTGAATTCTTAACCTACTGCATCAAATGCCACTACAGCAGGACGAGCAAAAGTAGACAGGGAATTTATAGAAAGTACTGAATGTAAGTAGGTAGAGTGAGAGCATAAAGCTGCAATTGGCATTAATGTCTAAAATCTGGGTTAAACTTCTAACAAGAATTGGGGAAAAACATGAGAAAACTAGATGTTTGTCCCTGGGTAGCAGTTTCGATGTAACGGGTAGGCGATTGGACCCAAATGCTACACAACTGGCTATAGTTATTCTGGAGCCAGAGTCTTAAAAAGTTCGGCGTGCACAGGCCGGCTGATCCAGCTGAGCCGACTCACACGAGGAGCGAGGAGCGAGGGAGAGAGACGCTGGAAATGAGCCCACGCTGATGGATGGGGAGAGCTGGGATCAGAAGTTCATGCAGGCCAGGAAACTCAGGTGAGGCTGGGTGGCGATCCAGGTGAGCAGACAGAGAAGACCGAGCAGCCAGCCAGGAGCCGGTGAGCCACGAGCAAACAGAATCCAGAGGGGACAGGCACAGAACTCGTGGTCAAAGACAGAAGGCTGAGGTGTTTACCGGGGCAGAGACGAGGCAGGATGGTCCAAAACAGGCATGGGGTCGGTAACGGGTGATCAGTCCGAAGTAGGAATGCTGGAAAGTCTTGCATATGATGACAAAGAACAATCTGGCAATGAATGAATGGGATGGAGGGAGTTTAAATGCTCAGCTGATAGTGAACCAGAGAAGGTGATTGGACCAGGTGTTGGGAGTGGCTGACCGATGGGCGTGGCAGACCAGGTGAATGGAAAATTACTGGAAGGTGGACTGTGACATTCGAGGACATATGCATATTAACTTTTTTCTGTGATGTGTGATGGGTTAAAAGTTCATTACTTCTCTCATATCAGCCATATTTCCACAAGATACTCCGTTGTTACTGTGTACTCTTATGTTCAGTCACTGTCTAGTATTGACTAACTTATGAATTTAAAATGTTTGGAAAAAGCGATTCTATTCAAATCATATGCTAATCTTAAAGCCACTACACTACGTGTAGAATATTTTCATGATTATCGCTTCTTACCATTCTGATGGTTTTTGTTTATAATTGCATGTTTGTAACCAATACAAATATTACAATTGTGTTACTATTTTTGTACAAGCACAAAAATGTCAAAAAAGCTGTTTGGCTCAAGTTAATCATTACCAACAGGTTTTTCATAAGACAAACTCGTGAAAGTAGCAGCAAGTCTGAATCACACTGCAATAAAGAAACTGTAATGCTCACCTTAAATTGCAGCCTCAATATAAAAAGAGATACTTCTGATAAACACCATAAAGAAATAACATTGTGAAATAAAGACATCAGTGGCAAACACACCATGCCCAAAAGACACCATCACTGCATTTCATAATCACACCCAATTACAGTATCTCTCTCTCTCTGTCTCTCTCACACAGACACACACACACACACACACACACATAATACACAAACACACACTCTTCTTGTCTGATGCCCTGTGGCTGGACTCCAGATTCCTTCCCTGACAGTGACAGCCCGGACAAGGAGAGCAGTATGTGGTTTTGTCTCACATTTGGCCAACCTCCAAAGATAGAGAGCTATTAATTAAAGTGGATAACACTCCTGACCCACCCCGCTTTTTTACGCACGTGCATATAAATGGGCAGACACTCTATTTACAGTTGTTCACAAACCGGACAACATATGAAGCAGAGTTACACTGTAAACAATTAAGGCTGCAGTACACAGGACAAACCTGTATTTCATTCGTTGCCTCAGCATAATAGCTTCGAAATAAAACGCAGAAAACATCTTGTTGCCAGGATTGGTTCAATTCTTGATTCAGTGTCTCATTTAGCTACCCCCTTATTTATTAAAATATTATTCCAATCTGTAGATTTTACTCATCATATCAACGTGACCAGTCCATGCTGTAAGAAAGGAAGGAGGAGGAGAGGAAGGAGAGCAGAAGGGGAGAGGGTCGATGAGGAGACGGTGTTAAAGAGCAAGGGCAGGGTATTAAGAGATGAGAGGGAAAACTTCAAGGTGGGAGGGATCAAGAGGATTAGACCCTCTAATCGGATTGATTGATTGAAATAATCGGTCCGGTCCCACTCTCTGTTAATCTGCGATGTGTGTCTGATGTTTACTCGTGGCAGAATGTGTTGACATATCACATACAATGTATTGATCGCTGTGATGCATTAGGATTTTGGTGATATACTGTAAAAAAAAAGGTATCTAATCTCTAATATTGATTGCACCTTTTATAAACAAACTATATTATGCATCTCAATCTATTTCACCATCTCCTGCTTTTACCTGTCTCTCATTTTGGACAAGACTGGGTGTGATTCTATGGCTGTAACCAATAAATCTGAGGACACAGTTGAGGATTATGGGGCCAAATTACAACAGATTTGCTCATCCTGTCAGCTGGAGGGGAAATCTTGATCAGAAGCTTGGTAGGAAGCGATTGTCAACAAAGATTATTTTTTAATGTGAGGAGTTTTTTTAGATTCAATCCAACCACCCCAATTGATTTTGCAGGCTGATATGAGCCGCCCAGATAATATCGCGTGCTTGATATTTACAGCATGACATCTACACCGGTCCTATACGGTGTGATTTATCAGAGGTAAGATCGGCAAGAACAGAGCGGAGGTGGAGAAAATGACTATTTCTGATATGTGGTGTCACCCTGACACAGTTGTGTTTCTCAGAGATTCACTCAGGGGCACGGGACAGGACTTGTAGGACGAGGGGTGTTAATTTAAAGGGCCCAAAGTTGTGGAAGAGCCCAAAAAAATTCCTTGTTAATTAATAATTTTAAAACCATCGGGGGAGTTGACCAAACTGACACTCTGCCCTACTCAGTGTTCAGCTGATTTTGTCAAGATGAACTGCAATTTTAAATCTTCCACTTACGCCTGATTACTGATTTACCTGGTCTGTCTGTATCAGAGAAAGAACAGATGCTGTAAATATTTTCTCACACCTCCTCTATTTCTCCAAGCACACCAAACCTTGGGAAAGAAAACTGTTCGGCAGATGGTTACATCAAAATTCAGAACAACGTCGTTCCTGTGTTTTTTTTGTCAATAACGTCTCACTGCAATCAGCATGATGTATCAAAGTAAGCTACCAGGGTGCTGAATTCAGTTTTGAAATGACTCAAAATGTAAAAGTGACTCTGGGTCTAATGTGTATTGATTTGCTCATTTGTTTGCGATGTATTGTATGCGTAGTTACATCAAACTCTTTATTTTGCTTTGCTTTTGAATTGTATTCCCTGATATTGTATTGGCAAAGTTCCCTTACATACACAGGGGATATGATAAAAAGAAAAAAAAAAGCCATTCGACAGACTTGGAATAGCTAGATATTTTTGATGCATGTCTTTGTTTGCAAACCAATTTCCCCAAAGCCAAAGTGCTACCGGAGAAAACAGAAACCATTTCCCTCCAAGTGGTGTTCCGTGGATTTACGAGAGGCAGCGAGCAATTTATAGCTCAGCATGACAAAAGGAGAAATGGGTCTGTGTAAGCGCACAGCTCTACAAGTTTGATGGAACTGAGAATGTAAAGAGTTTGGATTGTGAATATTCATTCTGGGGACACACAGAATGATGTATACAGATGTATTCATCTGTCTGGCAGACCACTGGGTGGATATCAACTCCCTTGTTTTATCATCCTTGGTGCATCTTGTCTTGAGGCGGTCTCTCCCTCCCTCTCCCGCTCTCTTTAAAGTTCTGTCGTCGTTCCGAGCCGGAATTGTCTTTGGCCGATGGAAGTGCCTCTATCTGACCCAGATTATCGGAATGAGTTTTCTCACTGCGAGCATTCTGGAGACAATTCCCTGGCCGAGGAATGGAAATAAACCATTGGCTGAAACATCAGATAAGGGAGGAACAATCAGTCATTGTATGTGTGTAAACATGCATTTGTGTGTATGTGTGAATGTGTGTGTGTGTGTGTGTGTGTGTGTGTGCGCATTCATGTGAGAGAGCTTGTTCATGCGGGCCTACATACAAGTGCCAATATGTGTGCATTTGTTGGTGTGTGATGGAGTACCACAGATCCAATCAGGCTAATACCTCTGTTGGGCCTTTGACTAGGCTGAGTGCATCTCCATGGTAATTATGCCCTCAGTACGTTTGTCCTCCTCACAACTGAGGGACGGAGGAAAAAAACAAAACAAAGGAAGACAGGGGGAAATGGGGATAAGAGAAAGACAGGCACACACACAGCGGGGGGGGTGAATACTTAGAGCATGTTAATGTTATCGGATATTGTGGAGTGCAGGTGATCAAACCCAGAGCAGTCAGTGGGAGTCCAAAGGATTGTGCTGCCAAAAGTGTGCGTGTGTGTGTGTGTGTGTGTGTGTGTGCGGGTGTGCTTGTAGTTTATCAGTGCTGGGAAACCTGTTAATGGCGGATTACACAATCATTATGGATTACACAATCATTATGTTCCATTATACCAAAACATATATTAACCACTCCTTCTTTACCAATATGCCAGAAGGAGAGCTCCTCGAGGACTGCGTATAAATTTCACATGCACATTATTTCTGGATAAAAACTTCCCTCAGACTTTCAAACTCTTTTCTCTTGCTGCCTCTTGGCAAGTTAAGTGGGTTGCAGATTCCAAGTGAAGTTTCCAAGAATGGCTTCAAAGTTTATGTTTAAGTTTGCCACCTAAGAGACTAACTGTGAAACGGCAAAATATGCCAGGCATAAATTACAACACACCTGTGTCTTTAAAGGGCCAGTCAACCCAAATCACTAAGAAAATATACGTATTTCCCCAAATGTCTCGCTTGCGGTACCTAGCCACACAGTCAGTTTTAATTTCATGTTGCCAAGGTTTTGATATATACGCCTCTGAAACTTGTGCCAAAATCCCAGTGCAATAGAAAAGGACTGAATTCTGTTTGTGCAGTTCAAAGCACTGAAAAATTACATTTGAAAACCTCAACAGTAGAGTCAAACGATGTCCTCTATACTCTGGATAATCCACAGGCTTTAAAAGTAGCCCCAGTGAAAAGTGTTGACAGCAAAACCCAAGAGATAGACAGATATTTAAAAATACTGGTGCATTAAATTAAAATTATCTCCAGGAAATATGTATTTTATCTCTGATTTGAGTGAACCAACCCTTTGGTACTGTGAGTGGGGATGTGTTTGGGTTGTAAAATGTCAGAACATTGTGTATGGCAGAGGCACCCGCTTCAGCACGCCAGGTTGTCGGCACAGTGACGTGGTAGGGCCTTTATTGAAAGCTAAAGCGGTGGGCGTCCTTGTTGGCGAGAAACATGTAACTGCAACATCCACTGTCTGATTCCAGCTGGTGGCTTTTATTGCATATCATCGCCTTCTGTTTCCATTTACCCTCTTACTAGTCCATCCATCCTATCAAATGCTTATCCTGTTCAGGGTTATTTTTGCTAATGTACCTGAATTTTGTATCTGTGGAATTACCACAAGAGGCTGTTGGATATGCTGCCTCCTCTCCCATCCAGATCGCTCTGAGCTGAATGGATAACGCGTGAATGACATTACAAATTATGAATTTTGAATTGAAACAGTCACTGGAGCCAAGCCCTTATCATGCAGACACAAGAGCAGAGCTACTCCTGAAAAGAGACTCTTACAGAGAAGAGCTCTCAATCTACCCAAAAGCACATGCAGATATAATATAGGTGCAATTTAGAGGAGCATGTCATTGATGTCATTTACAAATTTTGTATCTGCCATTCACCCACTTTATGAGAGACAGGAGTTCGTGCCCACACAAATGACATGGGAAATATCAGCCATGGGACTTGGGAATTGGTAGGATTGGTAGGATTTTCAGTTGAGATCTGGAATATACAGAATAAATATTGTAATATTCTGTCTTTAGACATTAGACAGCAGCTCTGTGGGGCTATAGATGTAGCCCAGATGTGTGCTTTGAGATAAATGCTAACATCAGCATACTAATATGCTCACAGTGACAATGCTACCGTGCCTTTAGTTCGCAGGTAATGTTTATCACGTTCACCATCGTTGTTTAGATGCTTTAGCATGCTGAAATCTGATAACAATCACTAAACACTGATGGATATGCTATCTTGTTTTGCAGGTATTTGGTCAGAAACAAGAACTCGACGAACTAAAATTTGAGCTGATGATGCCACCAAAAGAAACATTAATGGATGCACAAAGTGATTACATTCATCCTGAATGTATCATCAAAATCTGTAACAAATTCCTTGGCAAACTATCTAAGATACTAACTAAGATATTTCACTTAATAAAACACAAATTACAACTTCATGGTAGATTTGGAAGTCCAAGTCATGTTTTCAGGATTCACCCTGTGGGTGCCATGGATATCTCTACTAAATCTAATAGCAATATTTGTTGAGATAATCTTGTTGTTCAGTCTGAACCAAGAAATTGATCCACATTGCCCTCCCAAGAGCCATACCGCTAGTGTGGCTGAGAACATCTGTTGCAGTGTTAGTGATACTTTGCTACGTTCTGTTTTTTCACCTATTTTAGAGAGAAAAGCACCCAATGGCATGTTAATTTTACAAACCTTATGTCTTTCTATGCAGTCTACTGTGGCCTGCTACCCATGCAGATGTTGGGATTAACTGTGTGTTGACTATTGCAGATACGTGTGCACTGTAATTCAGACGTCAAACTGACAGCTTGGCAGCTCGAGGTGCTCAACCAACTGTGCTGCTGTCACAGGTTCAGGCCTGGCTGCCTCGATGCCTGCAGCATACATGACTGATGTGAAGCATACATGACTGATGTGGAAAAAAAAAAAACAAAAAAAAAAACAACACACACAGAGCTGCTGCAAGTGAAGAGATCTGATCTGTCTCCTGATACGTCTAAAAGTGTGGGTTCAATTATAGGAATGTAAGCATGTGTGAAAGACACCTCAAGATGTTCCATGTCAAGGATTTAATTGCCTATATGTTACACCCACTGATCTGTGTATGTGCGTGGGAGGGTGGGTGTGTGTGTGTGTCTATTTGTGACAACAGTTGCTATTGTACATTCACCTCCATGACAGTTAAATATGCAGAAGAAGCGTCAGGATTTAATTGTTCACACTGTGACGCTCTCATCTTCAAGCTGATTTGACTCCACTTCGGCAGCGAAATGTTCTTCAAAGGGAATTCTATTTGACAGCCTCGTTTGTTTGCTATAATCATCAAGTCTGATGATCCAGAAGCTGTCATTTCATCGCAATGTTTGTCTTTTTCACAAAATTCACAGAATGAATTGTCTCTCTTTCGGGGTTATGAATGACTGGTTGAAGGCGATCTATCAAAATAACATTGATCCGGATGTCGGTGTAAGAGATGGACAGGCATGCGAGAAAGCACATTGCCTCCGCAGGTTGTTTGACAGTATATGTTTCACATGGCGTAGTGGATGATACTGTCATCTGTTATGGTATGTCCGTGAATTCCTAGAAGAGGCAAATAGACTTGGATAGATGGCCTTTTGGTGGCTGTCCTGTCAAGCACAAAGGTTATTTCTGTCATGACAACGAGCCCAAAATGACGTGAACTGACAGATTTATATAACGGCCACATTCATTTTTTTTTTTTTTTTGTTTCTCTGCACCTCACGTAGCTCAGGCATAAAACATACAGACAACATTGCAAAGGGCTTGTGCTTGTTTTAGTATATGGTGTTCAGCATTGTGGTTTAAAGCAATCTTGGAAGAGCAGCGATACGATGCAGTGTGGAATAACTGTAAACTTTTGTTGTTCCCACTTTATAACCCTTCCAGGTCCCCAATGATCATCAAATGAAGCCAGCTGTTCCAGTACAATACGTCAAACTGAAATTAAATAATTACCAGGTCATATAGGTTATGTTGTGGTGAAAAAAAAGATACCAAACATTGGCATGGTAAACACTTTTTAAAAGGCAAAATGAAAACTATTCACAAACGGCCTAAATAGCGTAAGGATAAAAGAACACGATGAAATAAATAAGAATGAAAAAAAAGTAAAGAAAATGAGGATGAGCAGAACACATTTTGACTGTTATCCAAAACATATCCATTGTTTTCTAATTGAAATCTTTCTAGAATTTGACTCCATTCACAGTCTTGTAAATGTGTCACTGTATAGAGTTTTAGGATTACACATCAGAAGGCTGTCAAAAGGGCTGTGATGCTTCTTTTGCCTGCGCCGGCAAAGACTAACAAGCATTAAACAAAGTGAAACAAAGTGTAGGGATTGATCCGTTTGTTGCATTGATTCAGTTGCTCTTAAATCACAGATTCTGGCTATTCTGCACTAAAAACATGCTCTCAGAGCTTTTTATTATTACTTTCTGACAGTTCAGCATTACTGTTTACTATATTACTGCAATATTACTGGTGCTAAATTGCCGTTGGTTCCTTCTGTGAATATAATTCCATATGCCCTGGCCTCCTTGGAAAATATGTCTGCTTTTAAATGCCAGAAATCCATCACTGACAAAAAGGCCTCAAATTTTACATAAAGATTTATTGCATTAAAAGATTGATAATTGAGGTCAATGTAGCAGTCCTTCACATAAAATAAATGTTAGGTTTTTAGATCTCCTCAGAGTTGGAAATAAGTGGATTTTATATCTGTTCGGAATTCCACTTTGACCACGTCTACCTGTAAAGTTTCTCTCTCCCATGCACGTAATTCTACTCATCTCTGTGTGTCTTTCGCCTTTTCTCCAGCCACCTCACAAAAGCACACACACACACATATACACATGCACACAGCCCTACCTTGAGGGTGTGTGATGCATGCAGTCAGGCCTGATAAATGGAAGTGTCTAGGAAGAGGAATGAGTTGGTGCCTTGACCTCCCTCCTGGCATGGGCATCCTCCTCCAGACTGCCTTATCACCAGACAAATGGTCACAATGGTCCACACATCACTCCCTAAAAATGTGCACTTCCAAAGTGGCGCACAAAGTATTCAAGCCATCAACTTAAAAAGAATGTTCAAGATCATACAGAGAGGACGTGATGCTCCTCGCTTCTTAAAGAATTTCACCGGAAACAACCCTGCGTCATCGATTTTCGCCACACTCCAGCGCCAGCCCGTCTTTTATGAGTCGATTCAAACTGTACGAAGATCCATTTTCAATTAACCTACCCAGAAATATGAGGCTTGAAGGTAAAAACGTTTTTCCATTTCTAGATTCTTAAGAAAACGAACTCCCTTGGGTTGCTTGATTTAAAAGTGAATTAACCCCAGTCCTGCAGAGCACAAAATGTTCGCAGTCATTGTGGCAGAAACTCCAGTTCCTCAGATCAGAACTTGCCCTTGCAAACTACTTTGGTAGCATTAATATCTTTTGCGGATTTGCCTGGCCAGGGACTGCCAATTAAATTTAGCTATCCAGCTCACTCTTTGAATTGTCCCTGTTTAATAAACCAGTAAATAAATAAAATTAATGCTCGTGCAATCCATATACAAACCACCTTTGGAAAATGGATCATTTCATGGGATTTTTTTTTTACATAGAAATTGAAAGCTTTTGATAGATGGCCAATCAGAAAAACATGAAAAGTCACCAGTGCCACTTTTGTTATTTCAAAGACTTTCTCTCTTTCTTCCCAACAAAGCTCCTAGTACTCCATTGGACTTTCAAAAGTGACAAAAGAATAAAAGCTTCACTGCATTGATTTGTTCCTTCCATTTATGATATTGCGAACATATAGTTAACTTTCAACTTAAGTTCCTACATTTCCTACATTGATGTTTCCCTCCAGTGTTATCATTGTCCTGTCTGATTAACCTACAGCTATCAACCCAGATCGAATTGCCCCCCGAAACAATAATAAGGAAATAATCTAGATCGCATTAATCTCTGCTGAAATATACCATAATAGTACTGATAATTGGATAGCCATAAGCGTGCGATTAAGCCCTTGTGCCACTGCAGCTCTCTTTCTCATAACACTTGACATTCAGTTGTCCGCAAGGTAACAACTGACAGAGACTCTGAAAGGATCAAGTAAAATGAATGTGAAAAAAATATAAGCATTTTATCCTCAAGTGCCCTTTATGTGTGATGGGGTGATTGTCCACAGTGTATGTGAGTGAGTAACTTGTGTAGTGACAGAGGGGGAGGGTGTGTGTGTGTGTGTTAGAGAGAGAGAGATGGTATGGTTGGCAGTTGGTTCACTTTTTAGATTTAATAATTCATCTCTCAAATGGATCAATAAAAAGATAGTTCACTGAAATGCTGCTCTCCTTTCAGCACTTAAACTATTACAGTGTGTGTTGGTGTGTATTTGCAGTACATGTGTGTACTACATGTGATACTTTTTTTTTCTTTGTTTTTTTTTTTGTATTTGTCATTAGTCAATTACTAAACAATGTTACGTGTCTATTCTTGTACATGCTGGCATGCCTGCAAACGTACAGACATGAGTGTGTCCTGAACGTCTGCAGAATGTGACCCCATTGAGGACTCCTCCGTCTCAGTCAGAATACTCAGTGTGCCACATTAAAAATGTCCCCCCCCTGGCCAAAACTCAAATTTGGAAAGGTTCCATTGCTCTTCCCTGGCCTCATCAGTAAATTGAAGCAGGTCATGTGAGGCATTATTACATAAACATTTGGGCGTGTGTGTGTGTGCATACACATGTATTAGAGATAGGAGAGTAGAGAAAACGATTATATATCCATGTATTTATTTCTATCTATCTCTGTGTTTTTGAGTGGGTTTTTTTTTTTTTTTTTTTGGGTGGGATTATCAAATGTCACGCAGCATGAAAACAGGATTGTCTGACCTATATTCTTTTTCTGTTTTGTGCCTCTGAATGTCTCTTTGAAGATGCGTCTCTTCAGGTGAGTCAGCTGTTGTGGAGTCATTAGTCGTGATTGCGCTTTGCATGAGGGAGAGAGGAGAGAAAGAGGAAAAAAAAGAGCAATGAGCAAAGTACATCAATGAGTTCAGTGTCGGTAAGGTAAAAGTCACCATGTAATTGCAGAAAATCAACATTATTCTAAATATACAACCTGTTTATTTATTTATTGCGTCGCCCAGCGTGATGTAAAGCAGTGAAAAGGATGAAAAGAAGGAGAAAAAGAGAAGGAACACATGAGTCGTTTTTTTGCAGACATGTGAACTGATATGAAAAAGGCATCGTTTCTTCTTTTTGCTTTTACCTTATTTGACAGAAATGAGGAGGGGAAAGGACGGCGAGGGAAGAAGACGCAGACAGGTTATGACATATATTGATGGGATGGAAACAATGTTATGACTGACTGTATATACTGGCTCCAACCCTGAACTTGTTTTTAGATTCTGTTTTCGCTCTCTTCCACCAGGTTTCCCTGACAGACTCTCTCTCTCTGATGGATTTTTTTCTACAAAAACTACAAAAGATAATACAGTGATATTCTGCAGCAATCGAACCAGTGTTTAGATAGTTTCGCCTATTTTAGTTTATCTTCCAAAAACCTCCCGACCTTTTGCACTAATTGAACAAATGATTCAATTATAACTATGCTAATGTGACAGAAAATCATCAGCAAAATTATCAGCTGTGTTGTGGGAGATGGGGATGAGAGGAAAACACATCAAAAAGAGAACTTATATTTTAATTGTATAGAAAGCATTCTGCATCGCTGCTTCTGCTATTAACACAATCTCTGACTTTTTTTTTACTTAATTATACTATAAATTAGCATCTATAAATCAAAAATGCCATTCAGTATAGTGGAAACTTTAAGAGTAATGCATGCACAGACAGGACGGTCAGTCAGTGGAGCAGCACACAATGTGTGAAGCAGTCATGAGTTTTACTATTCCCAGTAAAGTATGCTCTATAAAGTTCTGTTGTTACTCATGTCCCCATAAAGCTCAGTTTTACTCCTGAGACACAAATACAGTATGCATACTGTGAGAATTTCTCTCTCTCTCTCTCACACACACACACACACACACACAAAGCAATCAATTTGCTGCTACGTCGCCGTGTTGGCTATCTATGTCATTCCTTTTGTATGGTCATATACAGATCCTTGTAAACAGTAAATTGTCTTCCTGAAAACACTGGACCAAGGAGAAAACAAGACCTCACTATCTCTCTCTTTCTCTCTCTCTCTAGCTCTCTCTCTCTCTGTGTCTCACACGCACATACACACCAGCGTTCAGGTCATAGTGTGGACTAACAGGCCAATAAGTCACTTTAAGTGTGGACAGTAAATTTCTCCAGAGTTATGAGAGACAATGAAAAATCACACGAGGTCAAAGTTCAGAACAGCTCCACTCTGAGGCAGCTCTCTTTAAAGGCAGTGTTTAGTTTAATGTGGGGCTGCGACTAGCAATTCATCGTCCGTTAATCTATTGATTGACTTTCTAATCATTCATTTAGTCTTTATAATGTGAGGAAATAGTACCAAATGTCCATTTCCCGCAGACAAAAGTTACATCTTCTAAAGTCTCATTTTGTCTGACTAACAGTTCAAAATGCAAAGATATTAAATTACACTGTAATATAAAGCAGAGAAAAGAGGCAAATCCTTCTATTACATTACAGTTAATTATCACAGGTCAAATACAATATCTGACTAGTTAATTAACATTTGTAGTTTATTGCAACTTAATTCAAAAAGGTGATGGTACAGCACTTCAGTATCTAAAGCGTTTAGTGAATATTCATTATGTTATTTTCAGTCCAAACGTTAGAAGTGATTCATGTTCTAACTTTTCTAGAATCACTTCCTCAGCGTAACATTTGGAAAATCATGTTGTTCATTTGGTTCCCAACGCTCATTGAGCGTTGATCGTTTTTTGGCACTTTATGAGCTCTGACTGACCTCATTTTGCTTTGATTCAGAATGAACTTTTAGGCACAAGTCACTCGGAGTTATTGAAAACATGTGCCTTCATCTTTTTATTTGTTATCAGCAGTCACATTTTCACTGTGGTCTGCAGTCTATGTTAATGAGCCGCCATTCATACGTCATCATATGTACCTATTTTACGAGAAAATAAATATGTACTTACAAACAATAAAAACATGTTTTGATCCATAATGCACAAAGTTTAACATCTGTCATAGTCTACAATGGATTCAAGCATTTTGCCCACACTCAGGTGCTGTGATATCAAATGCATGAAAAGCAGAAGGAGGAGAGCAGGAAGAATGGGGGAGAGGAGCGGAAATGTTATGCCTTGTCACGGATGATGTGATTCAACCCCAGCCACGCGATGCTGTTATCTGTGAGAAATCTGTCACATGGCACGACAAAATACACACGCGCATGCATAAATGCGCCAACAAAGCCAGGCAGATGATTTGTAAATTAGAAATAAATCAAATAAATAAATACACATGCACACCTACGGGCAGACAAAATTTTTGCCAAACTATTACTCACACTGGAAGCCGAGAGGCCACATGGGTATTAGTGCGTGCGCACACACACACACGAACACTCATACAACGCCACACACATATACACAAACACACAGGGGAGGACAGAGAGGCCCGGAGCTGTCATGGGAGAGTGGGCTGTCATTTGGAGAGGTGAGCCAGGGGACCGGGAAAAAAGGATGGAGCAGAAAGATGAGAAAAGGCGAGTGGCAGTCGGGGTATAGGGCAAGAACTAAAAAACAAGTGGTTGGCAAAAAAAAAAAAAAGTACAAAAAAAAAAAAGACTGTGAGAAAGCATGGTTTACTTGAACAATGGTACACATGGTTAAAGGAATTTGTTTGGAGACAGAGCAGCAACCTGAGTCAAGAGAGATCAAAAGGAGAGGAGAGCAGGAAGAGATCAAATTGGAAGAGAAACTGCAATTGATAGGTAGAAAAGGGATGGCTCAGCAAGACACTTCCCCACTGATATATACACTTGAGGGTATTGGATATTCAGCTTGATGTATTAGCCTACTGCTGTGCCACAAAAGTTATGTATTGACATCCTGAAGAGTGTGGAATTGAAAACTAATTACAGACTATCCCCAACAGAGAAACTACTTAGGCCCTTTTCAAAGAAAATACTCAACTTTGACAGTCAATATGTTGGTTTTTTTACCTTTTGAAAATTTCCTACACCTTGGTATCTTAACAACTCTGTAATCAAAACTTGTTTAACTCTGACTCTAACAAAAACACTGAGATGCTTAGGTCGTGAACGGCTCAGTTAGCATTTTCTTGCCCCAGGCACTTCTCAGGTATGAAACATCAAAAACCTATGGCAGGAGTTAAATTAATAAAATAATAAGAAGAAAATAATACATTCTCATAAAATTGAATTATACATAGGAAAAACACTTTTTGTTTGTTAGTGCAGTCATTTTAGCTGATGATTTTAGGATTGTTCATTAGATTTTATCGGCCCTTTTAGCTAAATGTACGTGAACTTACAGTCGCCGTCTTAAGTGAAATTGAACGAGGAGAAAACTAGCCTCGTGTCTGACTCTGAATGTTGACTGACTGAAAATAACGCTGTGAGTCATCATGGCATTAATGTGTGCGTCAGCGTAACTTTTATGAAGCTCGATTGAGGTTTAAAAGTTCAACTGTGGCTTTGACTTAGCGTCCATTTTAGGCGCTCCACCCACACGCACAGGTGTTCATTTATTCTGGCTAATGAGACCTCTGCTCTTACTGAAGCCGGGCGAAGCAAAGCTGGAATTACGTGAGGTGAATTGACACGCAGAACACTTCTCTCACCTATGAAAAATACATGCATCAGTGTCATCCATGTGTCCGGAATTATAATCAATAATAAAAATTGGTCCAAGCCCTGAAAACTTAGCATTTACCTGCAGGTCAGTCTGGGTAAATACAGGTCAAACAAGTCATAGGAGCCTTCTGTGACTCAGACTGAGACTTACGAGTTGATGTGTTGACGCACAGTTCTGCTCTGTTTCTGCGGTTCAAGCCTTTTACATCACCTCTCGCAAGCTTGAAGTGTGCAGCAGCATGGAACGTGCATCGCTTGAACTTGAAAGTGGTTCAGCACCCGGGGATGTACAGTTACATTTTGACAACTTTCACTGTCTTCTGCGGCGGCGAGAGCAACAGTTACCTCAGATCTAATGGGTGTCTTACCTCTGAGAGAACGCTAAGCTGCACTTTTGTCAGTGTGACAGAGTTGACGTTCAGCCATGAAAGTGGACGCCGATTTTCAAAAGATTAGAAAGGGAAACTGCAAACTGGTGAGCGCGTCTCTCTGATCTGACGCCAAGTGTGTGAATTTGTTTGTACTGTATGTGTCGGCTTGGTTGCGCGTCTGTATACAGTATTTGTTCATGTGCAGGAAAGTGTGTGTGTGTGTGTGTGCATTACCCCATCTCATCTGTTACGCTGTGCTTAGATCTGCAATCTAAAATGACCTTTTGTGTATAAAAGCTGGAGCCGTTGTGGATTTTTGACTTCAGATGATGGGTTAGACACAAAGCCTTAAGGCAACTTACTGACACAGAGTCCACAGTACACTATTTACCCAATCTAAGGGTGAGTAAATACTGTGAGATTTTATGCTGTTTCTCCCTCTCTTTGTTTTTGTGAATGGATGAATGGATGTGTGTGTGTGTGTGTGTGTGTGTGTGTGTGTGTGTGTGTAAAGGCCTTTTCGATGACTGAACTGACAAATCTTGCTTTTCTATGCTAATTCTGTGCTTACAAGACTTACAACAAACACAAATACAAATAAATCCACCCACATCCATCCACAAAGATAAAGTAAATCTAAGTGTTAGACTAAAGTGAGGGAGAAAGAGGGACATCAAAGGGAGGATAAAAGAGACGGACCTGTCTGTTTTCAGATGTGCAGAGTGAATGCTTACAGGTCAAATACAATATCCCCTTATAGGCTCACCCACAGAGTGATGTGCTAAACCAGGTGCCTTTGTATTTATTTGTGTGGAAATGAGGCTTTATGTCCTCACAGACGTTGCTTAACACTCATGTATATGTATGAAAAAAGTGTGAATCTTCATAATGTGTTCATTCAAGCGACCAATATGGATACATCTGAATTACAATACAGTTGAATTTTATACAAAAACAACGTCCGTGAATCAAAATAAAGACTCATTTTGATCTGACACAACTGGGTGAGCAACCCAGTCGACATGAACGCAGCAATCAGTCAATTAGCAAATGTATAACAGCTCGCTCAGCTACATGTCATTTCCTGCATATTGAGAAAAATGTGTTTCATCACTGCATGCTGCAATTCTCACTGGCCCAAACAGGTTTAATTTTAATAGAGGTAATGCAAATGTTGAGGCATTTGTTATTAATCAGCCTAGAAGGAAACCTGGTCATTTGCTGCTGATTGTTTAACAGCCATCCATTATCTATACCCTGTTACCTCATGTAGGGTGACAGGGAGCTGCAGCAGTGCACACTGAACTGACCCCGGATAGGTCACCAGTGTATCATAGGGTTAACACATACAGAGAGACAACCATTTACTTGCATTCAAACCTGCGGGCAGTTCCCAATCCATCTAACTTGCATATCTTTGGATTGTGGAGGGAAACCAAAACACCCGTAATAAAGCCACCTGAGACACAGCGAACATGCAAACGCTGCTCTCAGGCAGCAGTGATAACCCCTGAGCCCCTGTGCTGCCTGATAATTCAATAGTCACACAAATATGTATTGAAATGTTGACATTTTATCGGGAGAAAGGTCTAGGAAAATTAAATTAAAATGAACAAAAAGCCCTTCTGATGTGGAATTATTAGAACAGGTAATATTTTAATTTTTTCTCTGCTCTAGTCAAGTATTAGGTGAAGCAGTATGGACAAAAGAAAAAGTATTTTATCAAAGTTTTGACATGACAAGGTCCTCAAAAGTTATAGCGGTAGTGGTAATACAAATTATTTAAAACTACACGTGGCATGTATAGTTATGTAAAGTTTATTACGTGTGGGAAATCAGCAGGCACCTCCAACTATTTTAAGACAGACTGTAAAAACAATATGAATAATTAAAATATGTGCATTTATGTATGTAAATCCAATGTGCCGTACAGTACAACAGAATTTTTACAAGAGTCAAAGAAAGAGATAGACTGCCATGGGTATTGACACACAACAGTGGTCAAACCAGGGAGAAAACTGAAGGAATATTTTATTTCAAATGAAGACCTATTTGTTCTGTTGACAAGACCGAAGCTGCTCAACCGGCTGAAACCTCGATACAGCCGTCTGCTGCATCCCAGCACGGAGGTGATGTTAAGAAGGAGGATGAGGAGGGGGAAAGAGACAAGAAAAGAAAACGGCATGGAGAGAAGGAAGAGCAAAGGAGTCAGAAACTGTAAGGATGACAAATGTGACATGGCCGCCTAACAGAAGGAGGGCTTGTTTGAGTAATAGAGAGAGCGAGAGAGAGAGAGAGGAGGAGGATGAGAGGCAGAGAACGGACACAAGGGGTCAAAATAGGATTCAGAAAATGAAGGCAAAGGGGGAAAAAGTTGCCTGACAAGCAGACAGGAGTGTATCTAAATGAGTCTTCACTGTTACCTTTTTACCCCCGACTGTCACTTTTTTTTTAACCTCATTTCATCTCCTCCCAGTCTGCTCTTATCATCCTCCCTTCCTAGCCTCTCTCGTTGGCCCCTCTCATTTCCTCTTGCCTCATTTCTCCTCATCTCACCCTCCTCTCATCTTCTCCGCTCTTGAAGGTTTCAGGACGACATCGGTGCTGCTTATTCACTGGCGCCATCCTTCAGCGAACTGTGTATACGACCTGACAGCGGCTCCGGCACTCACACACACGCACGTGCGCGCACGTGATTCAGACATGCATTAACATACAAGGGCAGACGGATTCAGACATACACAAACACACACACACACACACACACAGGGCCGGAAGGAACAAACAAGATGAATGACAAGTGACATAAGCGGTTAGAAGAAGGGCTCTCTCTCTCTCTCGAATATCAAAAGACCTTGTGGAGAGGACGGAGTGACCCTTCCTTGTGCTTCCCCTCCGTCATCAATCCCACCATTGATATTCACTTTCAATGCACGTGTGACTCATGACTAAAAGTTAGCAGTGTTACCTGCAGTCGTGTGTGTGTGTATGTGTTCTTGTGTAGTCGTAAGCGCCCGTAATTGCGTTTATGTGCGTATACATGCGTCAAGCTGTCATGAAAATCAGACTTGTAAATGGAGACAAAGATTAGGAGTTAGACCGAACCATTTATAGAGGAAGGTGGAAAACAACACACACACACACACATGAGACACACACATTAAGATATGATATCAGCTTACTTCTTTATTAGTATGACATGTTGTTCAGATAACACGGACAGATTCTGCATCGGGTCAAAGAGGTTGTCAAAGGACATGCAGACAACAGGGAGGGCAAATTTCACCTATGTGGACCGTAGCAAGGAATGAGTAAAACTGTGGCACATTAGCCAATCACCTACAATAAATGGCAGCTTACACTAACACTGCTAAAAGAGGACTCAAATCAGATGCAGGTCCAGCTTTACTTATCTATACATGTGTATCATTTTACTTTTATGTGAAGGCAATTTGTAAAATGCATGGAAATTCAGCGGCCACAAAAGGGGCCAAATGAGGGAGACCGCTGGTGGCACCTGGAGGCCTCACCGTGTTCTACCTGGGTTCATCCTTAGATCTTAAAGTGGTATAATAATAGAAGAAAGCAGAGAACGTGCAGTATGAAAAGACAGCAGCCAGACATTGCAGCTAGAGAGGGTTCATGTGCTGTCACATCACATGATTTTTGATGATTTTTAGAAGTCTTTGCTAAAATTGATCCATCTGGTTCCTGTAGCTAGTCTTGTTGTACTCACACTTTTTAAACCTTTTGCATCATGTCAGTAGCATTGTGGGAAATCAGCGCTCTATTTTAGCATTCATCAATCACGCACCAATATAGAAAGGTGTCACCACAATCTGAATAACTGAGAGCATAAACTTAAACAGAATGCGGTCGTCTTCCCTCTCTTGATATAAATTTCAACATATAACATAAAATTCATCTTTTTTTTTTTTTTATCCATTTAGTTCTTGTGTCTGCTTAAAAAGTGCGCCTCATCATCACAAAGAAACCGGCCGTAGACTATTGAGTCCCATAAATCAATTATTGGTATAAATATATTGGCTACATCTGACTGTGACTCATAAACATGGATGCATTCTGGCATTGTGACTCTATCCCCAAGTGCAATGTATTAATACACACACGCACACACACACACACACACACACACACACACACACACACACACACACACACACACACACACACACACACACACACACAAACACAAGCTGGCATTCTGACTCCATCCCTGGGCACAGCACATAAATCTTCCCTAATAACAGCGGTGGCATTTCAGCAACAATAGGGATTACACACAACCTCTGTCGAATGGTCTACCAGCCAGAACACACACAGACTCACACACACACACACACACACACACACACACACTCAAGATACACAATATATGTTGCAAGTTCCTCAAGTTCCACTAGAGAAAGAGGGAGTCGGCGAGAAAAAGAGAGAGACAGAAAGAAGAAGAAGAAGAAGAAGAAAGAGAGAAAACTTTCCCTTGATTTCTCTCGTTTCCTCTTGTCAGAGCACATTGGCACAGCTCAGCCTCATATTGGCATAACCTGCCAGGGCGTTGTTGTTGTTGTGTGGTGATGCAGTCAAATGTTTAGATTCATTTTGATTTCCTGCCACCAGTGGTATATTTATGAGCGAGTGTATGTATATAACACCTAATCAATCAGGATCAAAATGGATCAGGCTCCATACTGTATGGCGGAGACCAATCCATCACGAGCGCCGGGATCAGGCTTGAGCTTTTGGAACGTGGCGACATGAGCAGTCGGATAATCTCACAGGTTGTAAAAGAGCTGACAAGTCTTGATTCATATCATTTTAACCGCTTTGTGTGGAGGTGAAACCGCGAGTGAGCACATTCATATGCTAACAAAGCTTTTCTGCACAAGACAAGAGTGTGCGTGCAAATAGATCAAAGTTGAAGCAGGAAGTCTGTCTCTGTGCTGTGATAGATGTTAACAGTAAACCGTGTGGGTGATAATGTTGCTTTTTCACCCTTTCTCTCTTCTAAATAGTCTAAAGTCTGACTGCTTGTGTTTGTTACCTCGTTGGACGTATTTTTAGCATTGTTTCCAGATTCAGAGATCACAGCAGTTGCATCAGTGCAATCTTATCACCTCCAATAAAACTGCTGACCCGGGCTGCATAAATGAATGGTTAAAAGCTGCTGTACTCCTTTAACTATTCAACAATTAGCTAATTTTAGTGGTAGTTAGTAGATATAAACACCTCATACAGATGTTTCACAATAAGAGCCTCCTAAGTAAATAAAGGGATCATGTCCCCTGAACTGATACAACACTTTTAATTAGGAAGGGGTTGTGGAAAAGTGTGAAAAATTAACAAAATGACACCGTGTTATAAAAATACACTGCTGAAAAAAATAAAGGGAACACTAAAATAACACATCCTAGATCTGAATGAATGAAATATTCATTCTTAAATACTTCTTATTAAATACTTTGTTCTTTACATAGTTGAATGTGCTGACAACAAAATCACACAAAAATGATCAATGGAAATCAAATTTATTAACTCATGGAGGTCTGGATTTGGAGTCACACTCAAAATTAAAGTGGAAAAACACACTACAGGCTGATCCAACTTTGATGTAATGACCTTAAAACAAGTCAAAATGAGGCTCAGTAGTGTGTGTGGCCTCCACGTGCCTGTATGACCTCCCTACAACGCCTGGGCATGCTCCTGATGAGGTGGCGGATGGTCTCCTGAGGGATCTCCTCCCAGACCTGGACTAAAGCATCCGCCAACTCCTGGACAGTCTGTGGTGCAACGTTATGGTGTTGGTGGATGGAGCCAGACATGATGTCCCAGATGTGCTCAATTGGATTCAGGTCTGGGGAACGGGGGAACAGTCCATAGCATCAATGCCTTCATTCAATGCAGGAACTGCTGACACACTCCAGCCACATGAGGTCTAGCATTGTCTTGCATTAGGAGGAACCCAGGGCCAACCGCACCAGCATATGGTCTCACAAGGGGTCTGAGGATCTCATCTCGGTACCTAATGGCAGTCAGGGTATCTCTGGCGAGCAGCACGTCTGTCACATGTGCTAATTGTGAACCTGCTTTCATCTGTGAAGAGCACAGGGCGCCAGTGGCGAATTTGCCAAACTTGGTGTTCTCTGGCAAATGCCAAACGTCCTGCACGGTGTTGGGCTGTAAGCACAACCCCCACCTGTGGACGTCGGGCCCTCATATCACCCTCATGGAGTCTGTTTCTGATCGTTTGAGCAGACACATGCGCATTTGTGGCCTGCTGGAGGTCATTTTGCAGGGCTCTGGCAGTGCTCCTCCTGTTCCTCCTTGCACAAAGGCGGAGGTAGCGGTCCTGCTGCTGGGTTGTTGCCCTCCTACGGCCTCCTCCACTTCTCCTGATGTACTGGCCTGTCTCCTGGTAGCGCCTCCATGCTCTGGACACTACGCTGACAGACACAGCAAACCTTCTTGCCACAGCTCGCATTGATGTGCCATCCTGGATGAGCTGCACTACCTGAGCCACTTGTGTGGGTTGTAGACTCCATCTCATGTTACCACTAGAGTGAAAGCACCACCAGCATTCAAAAGTGACCAAAACATCAGCCAGAAAGCACAGGAACTGAGAAGTGGTCTGTGGTCACCACCTGCAGAACCACTCCTTTATTGGGGGTGTCTTGCTAATTGCCTATAATTTCCACCTGTTGTCTATTCCATTTGCACAACAGCATGTGAAATTGATTGTCAATCAGTGTTGCTTCCTAAGTGGACAGTTTGATTTCACAGAAGTGTGATTGACTTGGAGTTACATTGTGTTGTTTAAGTGTTCCCTTTATTTTTTTGAGCAGTGTATATACACCGGGATTTCAAAATAAGAGCATGTTTTAAAGTCCTTGTTTCTTTCAAAAGCCATTGAGAATTTACAAAACGTTACAGATGCATCGGGATTTTGTGCTGCATCAAGCCACATTTCTCAGTAGTTTTATGGGGAAGCAGGCCTTAAATCCACCACACAGAAAATCCAAACATACACAAACACGTGTGTGCATTTGAGTGTTCCTTAAGGCCCTCAAACAGCTGGGTGCTCTTGATTCAACAGCCCACGGGAACCTTTTACTTCCAAACAGTTCTGCTTGTTGATAAGCACTCCAGCGAACACAGAGCAGCAGACGGAAGTTCATCTTTAAAATCAGCTGCCGGTAATTCAGCTGAAGTAGTGCTCTAACATCAATTGATATCAATAGATTGAGCGAGTTGCCAGTTTCATGTCAGTTTAGCTCCGCTCATGCTGACTAAAAATTCTACCTTCACTTTTCTGTAACATGCGTTTTATGAACCAACAAACGTGAACACACAAGTGCGTTGCACAACTGCAAATGCACATTTCACTTTGGCCCTAGACTAGGCTTGCAGAGATGTCCTCTTTAAAGTCACCCGTCCACCCGGCATGCTTTAAATGACCACCGAGGAAGAGAAAAACGCAAAATTTATGCTCATGAATGTGTTTCCCCAACAATGTGTCCCACACTAATGTACAAATGAGGAATGGTGATTGAGAGTTTCTGAGGCGTCGCCACAAATAATGGAAATTTGTCAGGTAGTTTGTGAGACTAGTCGCACTATTCATCACTGTCATGCTATCTCAATCTCCATCTGGCAGAGTTAAGAAATGAATACAAACTGTTCTGCTGCAGCAACTCTCATGACTTCACTTTTAGCCGTGTTGCACTGCAAACTGCTAATGAAACAGTCTGGGTCACAACAGAGCACAATTTAGAGAGTAAAAACACAAATAGGTGTGGCAGCCGGGCGTTCCAACGAAGACTTGGTGTGGGAGGGTCGCCGGTTCAAGTCCATCTCGGTCACCAGTCAATAGAAAGTGTGCATGAATGAAGGTATTTATTTCAGACCCATGTGTGCAATAATTACAACAGGGTGAAAGAAGTGAATTTTCTCTTCCTCTGGGTTTCTTCTTCTTTAAATAAATCCACCGTGTCTACTGTTAGGCTCAAGCATTCTGCCCAAAATCCTGTGAAGCCACAAAGCCCAACCCCACAGAGAGGTGTGTGCCTGCGCTGTCGGTGAATCTAATACCTTGACAGGAGAATTAAGGTCAAGGCTGAGACCAAACAACAATTAAAGCGAGATGTGTTTATTAGCTTATTATATACTGTTCCTATTTGCAATAATGTTAATGATTGTTCTGACGGATCGCGTGCGAGATGACTGCTTACTATTGCTGCCTCGCTGGATAGCTGGTAATTACAGCGGACTAATGAATATGGTTTGTAATCATTTGCATGCCATTACATTGACTTTATAGGAAAATAATCAGGTGTTAAAGTCATAAACTCCACAACCCACTGCCGAACCTGAAAGTCTTTTAACTGCTGTTTCTAATTGATCTGTCACTGGAGAACTTACGACCCGACGCCTCAACTTACAAAACCTGCAGCAGTTTGGAGTCGCCGCGCAAGTCATTACGTACTACGCAAGACCCAGTAACAGGCGATGGAGATGCTCAAGAGTGTCACTGCAGTCCAGAAGAGTGATTTCCACACACGGCGGCACAAGACTCTCCCCTATAATTACAGCTATTGATAAGAAGCAGCAAGCACTTATTATAATTACTGGTCTCTCTGCTAGGTAACAGCTGTTGGCCAGACAATGCCAGAATTTCAGAATGGGATTTGTGTTTTATTCAGAAAGTGAGAAAAGGAGAGGAAAATACAAAGAATGAGGGAAAGTAGAGAGCTTGTACAAAAAAAGGTATGTTCATTGTGGATGGATTGAAAGACAGGAGGACGCTGTATGACCGTCCCTCACCGGCATCAGTGGTTATTTTTGTAACAGTCTGAGGCTCACTGAACTCAATTTAACATGTTGATACCTGCCGCCTTCATGAATTGCAATGACACCTTTTTGCCTGTATGAACACATCAGCTAGTTGAAAACGTAGAATAAAAGTGGGCAAACGAAGAGCAACATAACATGAAAACGTTTTTTTTTTGTGATTTTTGATAATAACCTTCATATGGTGAGGTTATTAAGTGACTTTTTAAATGACTAATAAGCTATTTGTAATTGATTACAGTTCTCATGTGATCCGACAAACAAGATGTAAAAGGGGCGACTGCAGCACCACTGCTTTGTTTGACTTTTTTTTTTTTTTTTAAGTGGGAAAAGAAAGATGAGAAGTGGAGATGCACAAGAAAAAGTGAGCCCAGGCAGGAGAGGAGGATGTCTGGGGGGGCAGCGGGGGGACAATGGACAGAAATGCGCAAGAACCCAGCTCATCTCAGAGGAGCACAGAAATGCACAAAAGCAAAATAGATTTGTTTGTTTTCAAATGGCCGCCGTCGGAGCAGGCACAGGGGAGGTGCAAGGCTCTGCTCTGCTGGGACACAGAAAACAGATGATTGTTTACAGCGAGAATGCTACTGTTGTCTTTGTTGTTTTCCTTTAATTCACTTGTCCGTGCTTAGAAAATAACATTTGCTCTGAATCATCCGGGAAAATTACCTTGGGAAAACATGTTTTTCTTTTTTTTTCTTCTTCTTCTTCTTATTCTTCTTCTTCAGCTTCTTTTCCCGCCTCTCCCCTCGAAGAAGCTGTGGTGAAGATGTGGAGAGATAAGGCATTCCTTTCTTGCGATATAATTTGTTATAGTCCCTCTTTTACACTGCCTACCTGTCTGTCTGGCTCGCTTTGTCTGTCTGGCTGTTTCCTTCCCTCCCTTTCTCCCTGCTATCTTTTAACCACCTTGTCTTGACAATACCCTCATGTCATGTCATTGCCTGCCTCTCTCTTTTTTTTATTTATTTATTTTTTACCTTTGAGTGTCTGCTCTGCTTCCTGCTCTGATCACATTACAGCTGTGTGCAAATAAGGAGGGTGTTTTGCTAATAAAACCGGCAAGTTTCACTTGCAAAAAAAAAACACTTTATGCATCCGATGCATCCTCCGAGGTGGTCTGGTGTGTTTGCATGCATGTCTGTGAGAGTGAGTCATGCGCCACATAAAGGGCAGAGTGCACCTGTCTGGAAGGAAGATAGCGATTCTAAAGAAAACATGTTTTATCTCCCTCTTGGAACGAGTGCATTTCAGGCTGATGGGAGAGATGGGAGGGCAAAATATTCTCTAAGTGAAAGCTTGTACACACAGATACACATAGGTACCAACAGAATATAGACTCTTACACAAAATACCACTACATGAACATGCCAACAGACACAATATCACACATGACATCACCGTGTAAAGAAAACACACTGGGACTGGTTTGGTTGTATAGACAGGACAACACCACTAACATCTGCAGACCTTGCAGCACTACAGAACCATTTTAAAAGCCAACACCATTTAAAAAGCTACAGATAGTTGTGTGACGCACTAACTCTACAGTGTATGGGGCTAAATAACAGAATACAGTGATGATTTCTTGCATATTCAATCGACGGGATCTACAATGTTAACACTCACCATCCTTTCAGTGTAGAAAAAGAAAATGCTGTCTGCCAAAATGGAACCTTTGAGAAAAAATTAATTAAAAGATTATATATTTATGCTTTGTTGAAGCTTAATAGAATTGTTGGAAAACATGTTGCAGCAGCTAGAGTCCAAAATGTGAAAATAAAGTATTTATGCCTGAAAAGTGCAAAAAAAAAAAAAAAAACATAATTGGAAAATTGAATAAATTAGAATAAAAGCAGCACTGAAAAGGGAACAAAAATCAAGGTTGAAGTGTTTACTCCTTAATTAGCCTTGCTGTTTTGAGAGAGCAGTAAGTCATGATTTTGAAATAAAGTTACTTATAATGGATCTCATCTCATTTCTGAGTCAGTTTAACTAACTAACTCTAAAGGCCCTTTCACAACAAGTCTAACATTTTCGTTTGACAAACACATTATTAAAGACTGCACCTTAATTCAGAGTTAGATTTATATATCGAAAAAGCTACAGAGCAGCTGCAGGGGAAAAAACTTCACATGGATTATGTACTCAGATGTAAGTAACCGAGAAACAAGCACACACACATGATGATGCCGAGTACTTAATCATAGGAACACAAAAATGCATATGTGCACATAATAATTCACAGGATGACTCTGTGTTTTTTAATTAAATGTCCTGACTTTACTTATTTTCTTTGTGCTCATTAGTTTTACGCTGGTGTGGGTCATTAATTACACCTGTGTATATGCCAGCACATTAACTATATATAACTACAGTCTTGCTGAATCTTGAAAGCTGAGGCTTTGTTCTTCTCCATTTTCTCTTGTAGTCTAAATAGTTTATTTATCAGAATACACTGTGCGATGCATAATGTACACCACACGCTCTAACAGAGATACCAGACACAGTGGAAAACATAAAGGCACTAAAGGAGCTCTAACAGAGAACTCGAACTGTTCAACATACAAATGGACGTACATAGGCATGCACACAAACATCCAGTTAGCTTAACCATGACACTCAATAGCGGGGCTAAGGTATTGAGAAGAGGAAACGATTCCCCTCCGAACAGAGCTGAGAGGACAGCCAGTAACCAGTGTTTAGGAAGCAACCAACCAAAAGACTATTATTCAGCCATGCATTCAACACCCCTTTACTATCCATCCTTTAACAAGCATTGACTTCCAAATGGGACACACATTGACTTCAGAGAGGACTGTCTCTGAGAAGTGTGGCCTCAGAGGGGCACAAGTATCGACTTCAAAGGACACATGCTTTGAAACACATTAGGTTCAAATGGGGTAGATTCAATACAGCATTAGCTTCAAATGAGTCATCCTTCATAGTTGACTTCAAACGGGGGAGAAGGAGGTGAGCAGCGATACGCCGCGTAACATGCGATATAAGTCCCCCCCTGAAAAAAAAAGGGTGGGACGTCCACTTCTGAAAGAAATGGTGAAAGAGCAAAACTTAAACCACGCTTTTGAGTTGTTTGGAAGATTTAGGTGGAGAACTCAGTTGGAGACCATCCATTGCAAAGGACTGCTTTATTGCAAGGCCCTGTGTCCATGCAGGAATGTTTCACGAATCAACTTCCTCTTTGGCAAAGTTCAGATTGATTTTTGCCAGGCATGCACATTGTTGCCAAAAACAACATAAGAAAAAGAAAAAAAATCTAATTAAACAGAGGTTGGTTGCTTGGGCAAATTTTAAAGATCAAGGTGCTTAACGGCTTGTTAAGAGAATGATTTGGATTTTTTAATCCCAAAATTTTGCCAGCGGGTGACTTGTTTTTATTAATGTAATAAAATGGTCGTTGGCAAGTAAGTTTGGCCAGTAATTACATAAGTGTCATTGCAGGCTGAGAATAACAGTGGAGGCTTAAGAAGAAAATGCTACTTACAAAACCTTCATCCAAGATAAAGTGAAGAGAAAGCAGCACTAATATGAACCCAGCCGTTGTATTTATGAATGTAGTCGTTAATATTCTGTATTCTGTATCTGTACCCTGTATTGTTCTCATTTGAGCTGTCAATCAGACAGAAACGCACACACACACACACACACACAGATACAAAAGACACATGCACAGTATATGCGGTCCGATATACACTCATGAGCACACGTGCAAAATAAAGTACAAACACACTCTCACTGCTCTCTGCACACTGTGACGAGTTCACCGAATGCTGACAGACAACTCAGAACAGTGATAAGGAGACAGGTTCCCGTTTCTAAGTGTGTAATGTGAATCCACCCTCAGACCTAATATACACAGAAAACCACAATGTATTCATAGATAAATAAAGGGTCAGAGCCCCCTTATCACGCTCTCTTCTGCCTTCAGGCTCGCATTATTCCTCCAGCTCTCTTGTCTTTTTCCCCTCTCCTCCCGCTCTCATCTTTTCCTTCGTTCGCCCTTGTCCCCTCACCCCTCACCCCTCTCTCTCTCTCTCTCCAGTACAGTAAATCTCCTCTCTCCTGTCTGCTGGCTGTGAGGTTCGGCGGAGAAGCAGATAGTCGGTGACACTCCCAGCAAAGCGGCCGGCCTGATACTGGCTCCAGCTCTCCCTGGGGGATGAGAGACTGACTGGAAAACAAAAGCACGCACACACAGCCACACATACACTTGGATGGATTACTACTCTTCCGAGGATCGTCACTGGCTGAGGACTGTCTCTTGGCTGCATTCACTCGCCAACCCCTGACACACCTTTCTGCATAGCATAGGCTATACCTTCACTCCTGTCTGTCAAAAAATATTGATCTTAAACTCAAAGGAAATCAAGGCAAACCAGGCTAAGAGTCTACGCTGGCGGCTCTGTGAGGCTGTGCTGATACCCTGCAGTGCTTTGAGATAAATGTTAACACCATCTTGCTCACAATGTTAACATGTTGATTTAGTGGGTATAAATGTTTAGCATGTTCACCATCTCAGTTCTGTGTATCAGCAAGCTAAAACCTTTAGAACTGAACAGAATTAGCACACAAAGTACAGCTGTGGCCAATGGAAATATCATTAATTTTGCAGGTAGTCAAAAGTATTGGATAAATTCGAATGTTGACTTGATGATGTGTGTGCGTGTGTGATGTGCCAAATGAAAAGTGAAGGGATCACCAAGGTTGCTACAATTCATCCTGAGGGGGGGGCTGAATGAGTGTACAAAATGTCATGCCAATCTGTCCAATAGCTGTTGAGACATCTCACTCAAAACCGCAAATGTCGACCCCGTGGCACAAGAGGGATTCAAAGCGATCTCCCGTGCCATCTATTTTATAGCTTTAATAATATCTATTTGTATGTATGAGCACTCGAACGTGTATCGACATCACCGTGTCACCGCTACGAGGGTGAGGCTATCTGCTGGTTCTGGTTTGTCCGGGGGCCCCGTGTTCCCCGAGCTGTGTTCCTGCAGAGCTTCTCTAAATGGGATATGACAGATGCGGGGTCACTGCCTCCATTTATAACACAGGCACCAAAAAAGAGACCAAAAATCATGCTGCAATTACTGTCACTTCATGGCTGAGCTAGCTGTACGCCAACCCCAGGCTAGCCTCAGGTAGCCCTAAATGCAATGATGATTCACTGACTTTGAGCGTGTATGGGGACAGGAAGAAGACTGTGTGTGTGTGTATGTGTGTGTGTGTGGGGGCGAAAAGTGCGTGTTCATTAGTGGGTGTGTAGGCTGATGCCCTGCCAGAGGGATGAAAACATTACCAGTGGGGATTTAGAAGGACACACTCAGAACCAGCGATCTGAATACAGAGAGAGACTGCTCTGCCCATCACGGCGGCGTACCCGTTGTACAACTGTTTATGTCCGTGCGGCCTCATGTGTGTTTGCGTTTGTGCATGTTCATCGATGGCTTAAATGAAAATAAAATGAGAAGTGAGAGGCCGTTTTCAGGCGATTAGTCTGACCTCGAGTATTAGCTCTTTATTTCCCTGGGTAGCTAAACATATTAGGCCATCCTCCAGCCCTTGAGCGGGACACACACATACACACACTCGAACACATACCGACACAAAGGTATGCTGAAAAACATACATGTGGCAGGTCTGGGAAGCAGAAAAAAAAAATCACTCAGAGGAATAAATAAAAACATAAATTGGATTCTTAAGGTTATCAGCTTGCAGGGTAACTCATCTGCAAAAAAAAAAAAAAAAAAGTTGTAAGCCCTTGAATTCTAATGCCCGTCACTTTACCCCGGAAATCCGGCTTTTTAATCCTAGATCGGCTAAGTCCAGTCATCTGGAACAAATAGCATGGGAAGGCTGACAAGAAGAAGGGAAAAATGTCAGGAAATCCATAGGAGTTCTATATGCCTGGAGTAAGCCTTGATAGGAACTGCTGATTAGCACTACACACGGAGCGTACAGCAGATGTCGTGACAGTAAGAGTGGCACTTGGATTAAAGAAAATATATAGTTCAAGGAGTTATTCTTATTCTCACTCGACCAACTAAGGGTAAAAAGATGGAGGGTACTGAGAGTGTTGGTGAAGTCCCAAATGCATAATTTGCCTCCTTGAGCCTCACCTGTTCTCTGAGGCTGAAATTTAAGTCACAGCAACTGCAGGGGGAGGGGGGGATAATATTAGGAACGCTTGAGCTGAGGGTTTTATCTTAAGGTCAGGTTTTACATATCATATCCACACACACAAGAATTATGCAAACGCAGTTGTTCGAAATTGTAGAAAGTTAAATACACAAATACCGTATATGTAAAAGTTGCACGAATTCCTGCAGCTTTACTCTCACACACACACACATACACAACACATACATACGTGCATGCATGGATGTTGTCTGGAACACACCAACGCACACACATGCGCTGATCGTGACAGCACCTATCTGCCACCCACAGTAAGTGACCTGGGTTAAATATGTAATGACTGCTTGTCCCACACTCAGGATTAATGGGCTGTGGAGAGAGGAGATAAAGGCACATCATTACCACACACACACACGCACGCACAAGAAACATCATTAAGAGTGGTGGAATCTTGTGTGGTATGGCTGAGTTTTGCTAAAAGAGCCATTAAGATATTTTACATTTCTAAGCAGATGTTTAGTTTTGACATTACTTTGCTTCTGGTTGTGTGGCAACAAAGTAAACAACATCTAAAAGATCCAATGATTTCCAAGGAAACTGTATGATCAAATAATTATTATGAAAATATGCATTGAATTTCTTATGCCGAGAAAGTGGTTTACCAAGAGTAAAGATGGCAGTATACGTTATGATCAGACAGTTTCTAATATGGCATGTTAGTATAAAACACAAAGCAAAGAAAGAAAAATCATGAAATGTCATATTAAAGTCAATTGCGTGTCTTTTGACATTTGATGACAATCCCCATTCCTCTCTCTTTCCCATCCAGGTCTTTGTCTTTTGTCTTTTTCACTCCTTTTGCCTTCCTCATACATCTGGTGCCGCCACCCCTTCCTCTCCATTATGCCACATCACACATATAGTTATGTGTGCCTTTGATGGATGGAAATTGGGAAAACAGTCTAACTGTGTAACTGTTCAAACAACAGGCTTGTTCAGAGAAGTGAAAATTAAAAACTGCTGCCAGCGCTGCAGGTGATAGAATTAGCTTTATTGGAGGATTATGTGTTACATTAGAAATGACTGATTGAATGTTTAATAATTTAATCAACAAAGTCATTATCTTAAATATTCAAGCTCTGCAATGTAATCAACCATGCAAAGAGAAATGTTGTCTAGTCAGCTGTAGGGAGGGTCATTTTCAATGTCTATAGTACAGCCTTAAATTAAGCCTGTCATGGTCTCGCCACACCGCAGTGAGCAAAGCAAAATGACCCAAACCTTTTTTCAAATGTTTGACAAGACACTTTCTATAACATGAGTCTGAATGAACATGGTGTGGTCAGCTTCCCTGTTTAACATGTGCAGACGCACAGCCTTGAATAATCACAGATGTGCATGCATGTCCCTTATCATATTAGTAGAAAGCTTTTATTATTCTCCTGCCTTTCATCAAATATTCTAAAATGCTTTTTAATTCTCTTGTGTTGTAGTTCCATGTTTCATATCCCATTGAAACATATTTTTTCAATTACTCTTCTTATCTAGAAATCTTTGATGTGCTACCCATAGTCCTCATGTTCTGCATAATGTATGAAGATGACTCAACTCCGACACACGCAGACATACACATACACTACTAACAGACCTTATGTAAACAAAAACACACATATTAAGGTACCGGTGCTAGCGCAAATTCCCACACTTACCATTCTGTGCGTTCTCATTTGTCCCTGTAGATGTGGTGTGTGCATAATCTCTTTTAATAATACATAATAGAAATAAAGCTACTTATTCCATTATTAACACTTTGGTGCTAAGGGACACCCATGGTTTATTCCACATAATAAGCTAATATGCTGCATGGTCTCACACACACACACTTACCAACTCTCACAGAAATGCATGCACGGCAATTGTTGCATAATGACAGATGCATATACTTTCACGAAACACTGATATGATGATATGCGAGAACTTGGTCATGACTGAGGGTGACTGGCAGGTCTTTGATTGCCACTGAGTGGCTGTAAATCGTTCAGGAGACGATGATGACAGTTGTCTTGTTGTACAACACCTTCTGATCATAAAGAGCATGAGAGAGAACAGGTGGAGGAGATTGTCTTGTTAGTAAATGAAGGAGATGGCTGCAGCTCTGAGACGCTTCAAAGGCGAACCTGTGCTTGTAGCCTTAGTGGCAAATCTATCGATTATACATGCTGCTTTTCTAACCCGTCTGATTTATGATGAAATGCCTCCCAAATAGTAATTTGTCTTCATGAAAACTGTGAAAATTGTCAAAAGTAAATTACAAAATGGATAATTACAACTGACATCTAAATGCTGCCTGTAGTGCTAAGCACTCTGCATAAGGAGATACCATTCTAACAGAATGATTTTCTTGTCTTTGGTGCAAATGATAAAACAATCATGTAAGTGAGATAAAAGTAGAAGTCTTAGAACTTCACTGCCTGTTGAAAAAGTGCTACAGTGACCCAAAAAGTAAAAGAAGTAACAGCAAACTTTTCACTGCCTCAGCCTTTCATCAGTGCAAAGAGATTCATGTTCCAACACGTTTAAATAAAGTCCTGAGTGTAATAACGTTTTTGATCTCAGCTATACGAGTATTTTTCAGCCCCCTGTTTTTTTTTGTGCAGAAGTGCTGGTCTAAAGGCTTTCTGAGTACAAGCGTTTTTAAAATAGGCTCAAATATCTCTCTGGAATTAGCTGTCAAAACAATATAATTTATGGTTTGTAGTGGAAGCTCACGTACCTTTAGGTGCTTTAGATACATGTCAGATTTCACGACTAGAAATTTAGCACAATTGATAAATTCAAGAAAATGTGCAAACAGTGTATCCATGATTACAGAGTTACTGCTGTCAAATCCAGATTCAGCACCACGGAGAGCTCTCCAAAAGCAGAAATACTTCGAATAAACCAGCTGACATACAGGGGGACCTATATGGTGGTATGTAACCCACCTGCCTGCTGCAGTTTGTTGATTACTTAGTAAAATGATTACATGGAAATCTCAAGCACAATAGCACAGGTTGGATTCCACAGTGAAGCTCCTTCCACGATTTGCATATATTGTTAAAATTCCTGTTAAACAATGAATTGAATGTAGCATCTTTCTGCCACATGCTGCAGTTTGAGCTATTAGATTTTGAACCCTTTTTTTTTTCTTCTTCTACCCAGAGGGACAACAAACAGGGCTGCGCACTTCCTGCTGCACTCATCAAGGCTCATGGGAAATCTCCATGGTAACACTGACAATGTAAATCCCGTGTTTTTCCATCATTTGTGTGCGAGTGTGTGTGTAACATGCAACTTATCCGCTGGTGTTTATCACAGCTCATTACCACGACAACCAAAAAGTTAAATCCTCTTATGCCAATGAGCTGCATTTAGATTTACCCAAGTGCTCTTGGGAGAGGAACCTCATTCATGAGCACACACACAAATACACATGCTGATAGGTTACACTGAGTGTTTAGATTTATCCCAATACTCCAGGGAGATTCTAACTCATTATGCTGTGGATATGTTGGCTGGCAGGATGCTTAAGCTGAGGCCAGTGCTGTGAGGCCACCAGAGAATTTCGTCTTGGCTCCTTCATTGCCTCTTATTTACCCGACTCAGGCAGGGACTGACTACATCTGATAGCAGTCTGGCCACCTAGTCATTTTGGAGCTGCGAAATCAGACACATCAACATGTTTTATGCATAAACACATAAACAGAGTCACACAGGCAAACGCTGTGAGAAACACACACACACACACACAGACACAATCATTTGAATGATAAAAATGCAGACTCAGGAGAGTAGAGGTGGAGGAGATGAGATGAGTCGGCACTGTCATTGCCCATGGGCCTGTCTTATGGCTAGACATGCTATTGAAAAGTACACACACATAAAAAAAAAACACACACACACACACACACACACACAGTTATGGCTCAGATAAGCAACAAGATGGCACCTCTCATTGAATTGATATCAATATTTGGCCAGAAAGATATTTACACTCCCCTTTAATCAGGGGGAACAGATGGCCGGGGTCTGTGAACTGTGTCCATCCCTTTAACCAAGCACCAAATCCTGGCACTTTATGCACGCGGTGGAAGATGAGCGGGCAGCGGACGGGGAAAAGAAAGACAAGAAAAAGGAAAGGAAATGAAAAAAAGGATAGAGCTGCCCCATTGTTTCCAGATAGACATGCTGACAGCTTTAACAAGCTAATTAAGATTTTTTTTTTCCTTTGCCTGCAAAATAACAAGTAAGCTCATTAAAGTTCATCATATCAAAGCGTGCAAGTGACATTTTCACTCATGAAAACAAGTTTATTCCTTTAAGAGGGTGCTACAAGAAATGGGAAACTCATAGTTGTAATTAAATTAAGTTGAATCCCTCGTGTACAGCCATACTGTGCAACTGCAGCACTTCTAGAGAATCATGAAGGTTTTTTTTAAGTCAACATGCTGCAGTTTCCTAACAAAAAAAACGTCTTTAAAAGTTTGTTGTTATATCACGTCTCAAGTTACATTACCAGGCAAAGATCATCCTGCTTCTCTCATCATCAACATCTCCTCTCTTCTCTTCCTCTGTGCACTCTTCAGTCTTTCTTTCTGTCATTCTGTGATACTTTACACTATGTAATGCCCTTTATGAATTACATGGAAGTAGGAAATGTATTCACACATTAAGGTTTTAATCTTGACTCTTGACATACTTACGTGTGTGTGTGTGTGTATTTGTGTGTACCATCTGCCCTGAGGAGTTATACAAGAGGAAGAAGGAATTTCATGTTTCCATCCTTCTCTAAAGCACCCTCTCACACTTTGGCTTGACAGTTGCTCTGAGGTATTTGCTGCTTCACTCACACTTACAAACCAGACCAGACCGATTTCCAGACCCCACACACATGAACACACACACACACACACACACACACAAATGCTCACAAATAGATACCAACACCAACACACACTAATCCTGGCCCTGGTGTTGAAATTGCAGTGATACATTTCTATAGAATTGCACTAGAAGGCAAAATTGCATAAATGCAACTTGGGAGAAAACCTTTTCACCGTTCCGGGGATTAAATCTTCCGTCTAAGCCCAGATCAAATATCTGATTGTTCAGCCTGCTGCTGCTTCAAGGTGAAGCAAATGCACACACATGCACACACATTTCGATGATATAGATTAATCCATTTCATTTTTTTTCATTTTCTTTATGCCCAGTATCCCATATTTTCAACTTTCATCGTGATATATATTTTTCATCTGTTCACAGAATTCATAATCATTTCCCTGACAGCTCCAAGAAAGCTTTAATTGCACCATCTTCAATTAAGAATAAGCCAATATCCCTGAACAAAATCCTCTTTAGTTGGTATAATACAGGTATCTTAATGCCTGTACAGAAGAGGAGGGGATGAGAAGAAGAGGATTTTATGAGGCAGAGAAGATCAGGGTTAGTTCTCATAAAAAAAGGAAAAAAAACCTCCTGGATTTAACTACCGTCTCTTTATCTGTCTCGGTAGAAGTCTCCCTTTTTATCCCTGCTTTCTGTCTATATTTATGCATGTTTCTGTCTTTGCTTGTTGTTGTTTTATTCTCTCTCCATCTCATTGTCTCCTCCTTGCCTACATTGCTTTTATTCTCCTTAAACCCAGTATTTGGCACAAGATAATGAACGGTGGCTTAACCTGCGTTTGACCGATTTAAAACCAGAGGCCTTAGATCTATATAGCAGACTTTATATGAATATTATGTAAAAAACAACAACAAAAAAGGTGTTTTTATAGTGACTGCTATGCCTTGGGGGGAGAGGAAGTGATGTAGTGTTCTTGTTCTATATTTGTTAGTTCATTAACTCTGAAAAGTTAATGCACTAACCTACATGTGCCCTCCACAATCATGTTTAGTGTATCTCTGAGATTGAGAGGAGCCAATTTAAGGTTGAGAAAGCTGGAAATCACTGCAATTCTTACAGCAGTCCTGATCCTGTGAGCCAAACAGAAACATGTTTGAAATATCATACCAGTGCAGAGCAGAATAAAAAATCTTTTCAAGGCATAGTCAGACTCATTTACATATACAAACTAAAAGCAAATTGCATCATTGCATTAATATTTACATTTTTGGTGCATGAATGAGTCACTGTTTTCAAAGATTATCCATAATCCTTGAATCCTTGATTTGTTATATATATATAGGAGAGATAAGGATGTGATAGTTTGCATGACTTAAAAAGAAAGTAAGATTTCTTAACCAAGGGCATGCACATGCTTCCCCTGCACCACCACTGCCAACATGGCAAAATGGCTCTGTTTCCAATGGTGGTGTGAGGACACATGAGATGACCCACTGATTTGCCCCATTGCTTTCACTCTGCATTCTCCCTACTGCACCCTCCCTCCATGCTCCACTGGGTGTGAACTTCAACGGATGCACTGGTTAGCGCACACCATATTTTATAGAGCATATATTGGCAGGATCATCTTTGGGTGGCTGACTGAGTGCGTATTATGAATATTTTTCTATTTCCAGTCTGTTTATACACACATTTAAGAGGCAAAACCATTTAACTTATGGAACTCTGTTCTGTGAATTATGATTCATAGTCAAGACTTTCTTATTATGTCCCATTTCACAAAGGAGTACTGGTGCATAGTCCAGCCTGCTGTGGGAGACATGCTGTATGTTACAGTATGTGTGTTTATGTTATTCACCTTGGGTTGCAGATGATAGTCCAATTTGTCAAACAGGCATAACCAATAACTATGCAAAACATGGTTTGTATATTCAGCAAAGTTGATTAAAATTCATGTCTTGAAATGCATTTGGAAATTAATTAGACTGTGACATGATGTAATGTATGTGCAGCCTACGCCATGTTTCATATTTTGACAATGTACACAGTGTAAGCATGTGCTATATCAAGCATGTACATAGTAAACATGGCATAAAAGAGGGATAAAAGACTACTAGAATACTGTACCCAAGAAAAAATACTATAACTTTAAATACATTTTACTGAAGTAAAAGCATTTGTGTAAAAATGTACAAAGAAAAGTCAAAAAGTGCGAGCCCCATGGCCTGCTGCAACTATTGTTACACACCTCTCAACTCCTCTGAAAATCAGCACTGAACATGAGCATTTACATGAAAGACATTTACATCCTCCAGAGTGTCAACAAGCTCTCTCTCTCTCTCTCTCTCTCTCTATCTCTCTCTCTCTCTCTTCAGTTGTATATATACAACTAAACACCCATGTTGCACAGTACAGTACATACTTGGATGTAACAAGATGGTAAGTGGCAGGGAACTAACTTTCCCACTGAGAGAAATAATGAACAGGTGTCCAAAGTACAAGCCTCAAGTGTGTGTGTGTGTGTGTGTGTGTGTGTGTGTGTGTGTGTGTGTGTGTGTGTGTGTGTGTACTTGGTGCACGTATGCTCTTGCTTTGACAATCTGTCTGCACGTTTGTGCTTATGTGTGTCCCTGTATTTGCTTACAAACTCTCCTCTTAAGTCAGCCTGTCACATTGTTGTTGACAATGAGAGAGGTTGACCTAAACTTCCCATTCATATTCTAAACATCATTAATATGCAGCCAAAACAAAGGCGAATAGACTATAAAGGCTGTCAGAGAGTCTGAATTAACAACCAGTATGACAGAGCCGTCACCTTGCAGAGGGAAGATTGACAGCGTTTGATTGCATTATTATGCATCAATCACACATTCATCTTCATGCACAGGTTGTGCCAGCAACAGCACTGGGACGTACACCCTCACAAGCATAGACAAACACAAAAAAAACTATACAATCTGTCACCCACACACACACTATAAAAGATGCAATAAACCAAAATACATTCACCAAACACAACACAGACACAAATAACTTATACAGAGTTTGAGTCACTTTCACACTTCTGTGTCTCTACCTCCTGCACCTCTTATCACCAACTCTATTCTGTTGATCCACTAAGGCCTGACGCCAATGTACCAATAGTGGACTGGCAAAGTTCCCCAGTGCAGCAGGCTAAAATCTAACTGGCAACTGACACTTGACAGATTCTTGTTGGCATTGTTACCAAGACTAAAACAGAAAGAGCGTGTGTGTGTGTGTGTGTGTAAATGGGTTTGTTTTTCTTGTTGTTGCTGGTTTGTTTGTTTGGTGAACTCTCTGCTAACGTGAGCAGCCCGTTCGTACATGTGCAGGTGAAGGGTGCGCGGCGTGATTTACGTAAGGCATCCAAGGTCACAGATGTCATTATCATTGGGTCAGTCTGTATCTCTATCATAATGAATTTTTAACACCTATCCAACTCACACCAGAGATGAGATCTGTAGGCAGAAAAGGGGACCGGGTGTCTGGCTGTAAATTATAAATCAACAGGATGTCCAGAGTCTGAGGACCGAGGCGCAGGTTTGCGAGTTGCCACATTACATTTTGTAATTACCTCTTTAATTATTTATATCATCCACAATCTAAGACTGTACACACACACATGCACTTAGAGCACAGGGGAACATGGGGTCTGTTTTGAAGTACTTAGCAAAAGGACAAATTGGGGTGACGGTAATTTTTCGAAACATTCTGAAAACACACTCTCACATGCACACTGAGGCTCCCCTGGTCTTCAAAGCGGGATGTTGAACTAACTTGACAGTTAAAGTAAATTGAAGCGGACTCAGAAATGATTTTGGAAAAAGTTTGTCCCAGGTCTTCATTTAATTACTTTCCCTTTCGATAATCTTGATAACCCATACCAAATTAAATTACTTTTTCCACTTGACTTTGCCATTTTGGATCTGGGGACTGGCTCCAGTAGCGGAAATGCATGTTTAATAGAGAGTGTGTTCAATGCCAACTTATGCAACTTCCTTGGTCTCACTCAACTTCTGTGGTTTTCAGGGCTTGTTCCATTGGAGGCAAGTTAATCTAGGTCTACCCAGGACTCTTTGCAACCATGTGAATGTCTGCTGGAGGAGATTATCCCTTTGCCAATGTTAAACTTGAGAAATATTTTCCCTCAATTCCAGCATCAGCACCATAATGATGAACCATGTTGTGTATGTCAGCTCCCCATTAAACGCAGAGGTTTTACACTTGAAAGCATGAAGGAACACACTTTTTTTTTTTTTTTTTTTACACATTTCTGTGGTTTACTTCTCTCATTACATTTTATTATTATCATTTCAGGTAATGACTTGTAAACTATAAAAGCAGTTTTACAACTAGCGCAACACGATGAGAGTGTCCCTACAGGACATGATGTCACACTGTCACATGATGAGGTGATGGGCAATGTCAAACTATCTGCATTATGTAAGTGTGTTGGAACAGACTTAGTGTGAACTTTTGATTAAGAGCTTGAAAGTTCAGGCCATCGCATTTCCTCACCAGGCATACGGAGTGTATCAGAAATCCGGATTTTCCAGATACATATGAGTCCGGGAGGAGATAAAGACACTTGGGTGTTAAAGAGGTGGATGTACCGTAGTTAGAATGGGTCAAAGGTTTAATAGGTAAAGCGCTTAAGCAACGATAAAACAAACCCTCTCTGGTCTTAATGCCGCCCAGAATGGGAGCCGTCAAATGGATCCAAATGTTAAAATTATCTAGCGGAGTTTCTCATATTATGTTTCTCATCTCATCATAAACCGGTGTTAGCTACTAAGGCACACAACCACTAACCACTAACTTTAATGGACTCCACGCTTGTGGAATTAAAGAATATAAGTAATTGAGTGAAAGTTGAATCTTTGTCTAAAAGTATATAACACGAATTAATTTCTCAGTGATATATAAATGTTGCACATTTTAAGAAGAACTTTAAAGATGAACTTCACCTCTTTATACCTCAAAGATTTTCTGCCAGTACTGTATGTAGTCTGATGAATTGCCTCAGGTGATGTCACTTGAGTCGTTGAGCACTGGTTTGGATCTGAAAACTGCAAGTATGAAAATGAAAAAGAAAATCTGTGCACGTGGAGTAAGAAAGAAGTAAGTTTACCAGACCCCCTGTAGCCCACTTTTCATCTCTACTTGAGGCTAGCAGTCCAAAGCTACTAGCGTAATAAATCGGGTGATGTAGGCACCAGATTTAGACAAGGAAGGAGGAAGAGTAATGCGTGTTATTAAAAAGAGACATCTCTAGTTCAGCTACATTGATTTTAGTCTTTCTTTTTATTTTCAATCATAGGTCAGACAATGTTACAGAGTACAATGCTAAATCACAATGCTCTTTTAGGGTACATAATTATGAATGAAAGTGGTATGTAACAGTGTGACGAAAAACAAATTCTTATCAATTCTACGTCTCCTCTGTTCGCTGGTTAAAATAACAATCAGGGACTGTAGAAACGCTTTGTAATTAACCATCTCGTTCCTTTAGCTCTTTTTTCTTTTTTTTTCCAGACATTACTGAAGTACACCAGAGGGAGATGCAGGGTAAGGAAGATGGGAGGAGTAATTGATAGCATAGAAGAGAGTAATTGATAGCATAGATCTGGCTGATGCAGGTGAAGTCAAGTCACTGACCAATTAGGAAATGGGAGAGCACAGGAAACCAGTTAATTCTCAGATAATCACGGTCGATATGTGTGAATGTGTGAATGTGTGCGTGTGTGTGCAGAGGTGTGTGGGTATTCGCAGTTCCTCTGACCATCACAGATGTGGTGTAATTAGAGAAAAAAAAAAAGAAAGGAGTGAACTAAGTAACCATGTAAATCTTCATAAAAATACAATAAGGTTGAATGGGAGCTGTCACACCTCCTCAGGCAAAGCACTAAACTGATATGGTTATGGTTGAAATAAAAGTATCTGCGATTACCCATAGGCACCAATGAAGAAGAGAAGCATGTCATATGGTGTGAGGGCCACTAAACGCGCGGGCTGAAAAAAAAAAAAAAAAAAAAACGCCTATGCTCTTTGATAAGTGATTGTACTACTATCTCCCTTACAGATCCGCACGCCCAAAGATAAAAGATACACTCTGCAGCCCGTGGTCGTTACTGAGGGACGACCACATGCGCTTCACACCGTATATGCAGCGGCGCTGCGAAAGAAATCCGATGCTCACTTTCAATTCATCCCTTTTCAGGCTGTCACTCCAAATGTACACTCAGTCAAAACACAGGGTTTTCTGAGCCCATAATTTGTGGCAGATAACAGCTAGTAGCATAGGCAGGTGGCTATTAGTCCTGATAAATTATGAATCAGCTTTATCATGCAGACTGTCTGTCTCTTGCTGGAAATAAATTTGACTGGGGTGGCGGTACATTTGGATTGCGCACATTTTCGTCCATAATGAGCTTCTTTAGTGAGTGAAGGTATGCATCGGCCTGTTTGTATTTCTTTGCCTATGTGAGCGTGCGTTTGAAAAGCTCTCTTTATGAGCGGTGTGCTTGAGGTTGCAGCTCACACATTACGTATTGTGTGTGTCTGCTTTTGTTAGGTTGTGAATGTGGTGTTGACAATAACTAGGCGGTAATGGCTCGCTCCTTGTGGGGCCATTCTGATTGTGTATGATAAAGACAAATGAGCTGACAGCGAAGAGCTCTGCTCAAACCACCAGACAATACACACACGTCTCTCTACTATCTTCTCCACACACACACACACGCACGCACACACACTAATGACATGTTTGACTTGTGCTAACCAGAGTCCATGGGAAAAGACCAAGGTGGGCTCATATGAAAGTCCAATTAGAAGAGACAGTTAAAAGCGGTAAAGGATAATTACAGCAACGCTGAATGTTCCGCCTGTTTCCCATCGAGGCCTTTCTCCTTTCCTCTCTCCCTCAACACGCCATTCACTTTCATTTCAGCTCCAATCAAAATCGAAACGATACTTCTGAGATGGCATCCTTGAGTGCGCTGACATAATCTACGGAGATGTTTGTGTCTGCAACATATTTTTTTTGTCAGAGCTCATCAATTAAAGCATGAAATGCATTGTTTTGTGAGTGAAAGATTTCCTGTCAAACATCTCTGTCAAAATGAATTAAAATGACTTTACAATTGATGCTCACATTCAGAAAACCACAACTGAACAAACAGGGCAAGAAAGGGGCTCGCTTACTGCATTAAGCAAAAATGTACAGTCAGACAAAGATGCTGGCATACTACTGTAGCAGCATTGATGTATCACTAGAACAAAGTCAAAAAAAGACTGGAAGCTCCCTGCTTTCCAAGAGTAGACATTTTAATTACTTTAGATGTTCCCATATGTAAACAGTAGCGCATGAAACATGAAAATGAGAAGACCAACATGGAGATAAGCAACTTGTTTCAAGCTGAGGCAGTGAGCTTAAATTATCCAGTGAGCTTAAATTATAATAACTGACGTGTACACTTTATAGATATGTTTTTGTATATTTTCTATGTCAGTCATTCATGAAAATCTTTTTTTGTAAAGCTTGTTTCAAAATATTCTGATACTGCTTTGTAAGCGGCCAATATGAAGCAATTATCAGTTTATTCATTCTTCTTGAGTTTACTTATTTGTCATTTACATCAGATTTCTTAGCATTGGTAAGTAGCTGGATGACTTGAGAATGGGATGGTTGAAGAAAAGAGGAATGATGCAGAAGTGAATGGAAGCAACAACACAAGGCGGCTATCAGTGAAATAGATCAACATCCCTATCTCTCAATTTTCACTTAATTATCTCTGTCAGTTGCCTGATCAACCATATATCTATCTATCTATCTATCTATCTATCTATCTATCTATCTATCTATCTATCTATCTATCTATCTATCTATCTATCTATCTATCTATCTTCCTTCTGTCCATCTGTCCATATGTTATTCTGTTTATTTTCTATTATGGGCTGGGAAAAATGTATTGGCATCAAATGGCATCAAATGACAATTCTACAGCTCAATAGCAAGTGCTATCCTTCGGCTAAATTGATATCATCACAAGGGGGAAATTGCAATGGGAAGGTAGATACGGGCACACAAATCTGCCCACACACACACGCACACACACACACATACATACAGGGATTGAAGTGATTGCTCACTCCTCTCAACCCTGACCTCCGCAGTAATATCTGGTCCTCCTGCCGCCCACTTTCTCACCATGCAGACGTCAATCACAGGGCTGCGTGGCGAGAAGGTTAGCGGCTGTCTGTCAGTTCCACAGCTCCGACTGCCCACAGGCACCGAGCATTTACACACACATACACACACAGAGACACACGCAGTGTCACGCACACACACACACAGACACCAAAACATACTATTGACTGCTTTGCGATCCTGGTGTCCCATAAAGGTCCTTCTGTCGGAAAACATTAAGCATGTAGAATCCCCTGCCCCGCCCTTGACAAATCAATAGATGCACACACACAAACAAATTCATTTTTAACATGTAGCTCTCATAAAGCAAAAAAAAAAAGTTATGTTTTTCAACTATGTTTTTGATTTGGGAGTCGCTTGTATCATCTTTCATCTGGCCAAAGAAGGCATGCTCTGATTGATGCCACTTCGACCAAACAGATACTTGAGGCTGATTTATGTTGGACCTCCACCCATTGTCCTGTCTAACATGGGCGCTATCGGGGGCCCAGTGACCCCTCAACCAAAGGCCAAGACCCACTCTGTTCCTGTGCGTGCACATACGCTTGCAATCAGGCACAGAAATCCTATTATTACAACTATACCTAAGCAACTTTTTCCCAGCATTAGCATTTGTTTTACCCTCACTACCATTTGCATGGAGGCTAACTAGTGTCCCTGCCTCGCCCCTGGTCTCTACATGCACCGCGAGGGTAATGGTGTTGTTATTACTGCATCTTCACATCCCCTCATTTACCGCTAACAATCTTCTCTGTAGTTTGCTCAGGAAAGTACTAAAATGGAGGAGAGCTTGCCAGGGGCTGTGTGGCTCCTGCAATTAACCTCCAGAACTGCAAAGTAAGAGAAATTAGACTTGACTTCAGCTTTAATTACAAAACAGCGGGGGAACTGCTGCGCTCACATGTGTAATACCCACGAAAGAATACACATGCACACACACACCCAGATGCGTGTATGACAGGTTCATGTATGAAGGCACAAATATTCCTACAAATACAAAATTTTGTTACATGAAGCAAAAGCAGCCAACGTGCGCATGGAGACGACATGCCAGCAACTTACTGCAACGTTTCATTGAAATTCCTTTCAGAGTATATATTTAATTCTGCTCCAACAAGCGGCTCAAAATGGCTCTTCAGGATGGTGTCATTTGTCAAGTCATAAGTAATGAACACATTTACACAGAAAAATAATATATTCAATCCCAAATATTTCAGCTCCAGATGAGACACTGCAGAGTCTTTACAAATATTGGTATGCATATTTCATGTTTTGATTAAGGTTTTGGCCAGCAATATCTCAGCATCTTTCAAGGTTCTGAAATGCATAAATATTAATAAATGTAAGCCCACTGTCTTCTCTTTGCTCTTTTTGCATTATGAATGACATCACATAACATTAGGTTGCTGGGTAATGATAAGAGAACAGTGGGGCTGGTTTGATGAGTTATGCATGAAAGGACTTCTTTCAACCCTCCCCAGTTTCAGTCTCGGCAAAGCTCGTTTGCTTAAAGCTATTTTGATGTGTGCCTTTGTGAGACCTTTGTGTGGGCCTTTTTGACTTTCCAAACTTCATATTCACAAATTCAGAATCCATTTACACAGAGCTGCTTTTTACCTCTGCCAAGTCGCTTGTGCCTGAGGATGTCACTCCGAGGTTTCGTCACATAGTAAAGTGTTTTCTTTGTGTTGTTTGTTTTTTTTTTTATTTTGGTTTGTTTTGTTAGTGGGAATCTGTGACTTTGCACTTAACAACAGAAAATGTAATATTGCAAATGTATTTATGTGGTAATGTTAAGGACACGAGGAAGAAGACAATGCAGCTAAATGTGGGCATTTGATGTATGCAGTCATTGTTCCCTGACAATTTTAATTTTGGCAGAGGAAGAAAAAAACTCTGAGAGAACATTCAGTCCATCATATGAAACCTCTCTGACACCAAAACAAATAAAACTTTTTTTTTTTTTTTTAGACATACTGCTCTTAGACATAGGTCCGTTAAGCTGTGTTCAGACAGACAACAGGACTGCATGAAAACAGCTCTCAAGTCATTACTCTACTCTAATCATCTCAGCAGCGTTTGAAACAACACACTTCAACTGACGCAGGTGTGTTTTTGGTTTAAATACCCAGTCCCAGTATGTTGGTGCTCTGACCTGCACCCCTGCAAACCTTACTACAATCTTGACACTTGCTTGGTAAGGTCACACTTTAAATAATTCCCCAGGTGATGGTCCATACAGGAAACATGACAGCGCTGGCTATCTGTTCAAAACCACTTGACGCTAGGCAAATAAGGACTGTTGTGCAAGCAGCAAAGGCAGAAGTAGCGTAACAATAATTCAAAATGTTCCCATCCCATCAGTAAACATTGGTTTATTTTCACGATCACCACAGCCTTTCCCTAACTTTAACCCTTACATACTGTTCATATTTTATACCTAAATATATTTATTTTATACAATAATTCCCTCATAGTTAGTGTCTATACCAAATTTTAAAGTACAGATCTATTTAAAATGTCTAAATAGCCTATGTCACATCATTAAATGTATGATTAATCCTTAAAAAATATTTCAGAGAGCAGGGAGAGAGTATTTTTTAAGATTTACAACACTCGTTTTGTAGAGAAAAACATCTACTGTTACACAGTAGATACACAGTACCATGTCCTGTTTTACATAAGACATAAAAACATAAAAGCTATAATGATTTAAATATATTTTACCTCATTTGAAAATGGCATTAACATTCTGGAACTGTTGGAATTTCTGATATAACCATGTTTAACCACCAATATGGTGCAGGACATTTCCAGGGACATGGTGGTTCGACATACTGGTCTTCCCATCTCAGTGTCCCACAGACTAGAAGCAGTCTCACTTCAGGACCTGTACACACCACCCAGTTTTAGAAGCCCCATGTAGGCATGTAGGTCAGTCTTCCATTCTTGACTATAACGATGAATCCCCTCCATGTTTGTCATTGCAATGACAATTTTTTCAATGGCTGGAGGGAGGAAGAGCAGGAAAGGTTGACAAGAATGTCAGATGCTTGGGAGATGGCCAGTCTTGTGGGTCCTGGACGTTGTTGCCTTGACGTGGAAGGACCAACAGATAGCACTGTTTTTCGACATAAACATCTGCCTTGCTACCTGCTCCTCTCCATCTTCATCAGAGGGGCTGTAATTCAGAGTTTTCTTCCACGTTATCTTCCTGCTCTGACACTCATCATCACATCCTCCTCTAAATCACTATCAACCTCCTCATCTTGGAAGATCAGATCAAGGGCTTTTTGCACACCAAGTCTTGTTGCCATGATGTCAGTCACTGAAATGGCAGCTCAGGTACCTTTCACCCACCACCACCCTCCCAACCCAAATTGATTCAAATGTCGTACTTTGTAGATTATTTTATTACAGTGCAGGTGCAGATCTTGTGTCTGTGTCAATGCGCCCTCTGACCTCTGGATGATTTCTGTGGAAGACAGGGTCATTCCAGTCACCAAGAAACCACATTTACGTTCCCTTTGTGCACCATATATGATCACTCCTCTGCTGTTCTTTTACTATTTCACTGTTTTGACAAAGACCACACTTTGAGATTCCCCCATGCTGCTTCAAAGACCAGCAGGTGTCTGTGTCTCAGTTTCTGCAGGAAGCTTGCAAGGAGGCTGCGCCCCAGCAAAGCTGCAGGCATAAAAAATGCTGTGATGGGAACACATTCGCCCATGTTCATGATTTCATAACTGGCCTGCATCTCTGGGCAGGTCATTCCAGTCAAAGCACTGGTGAGCTTCCAGGCCAGCTCTGTCAGCTGGACCTGTCGACAATCACAGTGACTGTGGAGCTGATGGTGACAGGCTTGAGGTCTGGACAGAGGAAGTGGTGCCCACTTCTTGAACCGTCCTGACAAACTCGCAGACTCTCTCACTACTGTCCCATTAAAAACACAAAAACATGGCCTGTACAGTTTCACTACAGAGAACTGAAGTTTCAAGATTCAGCACCACCAAGACCAGGGAGATGGTGGTGGACTTAAAACCACCATACAGGGGCCACTGTGTTTGGACTACCTGAGTGCCTGGATGACTTGACCCACACTGGTACTTCCTAGATCTAACAATCCATCTCAATGCAGGAAAGGACAGAGCCACCTGTACTTCCTCAGAAGGCTGTGTGTGTACAGCTGCTGTGGCAGACTCAAGAAGCAGGCAGGGTCAAATTTGACTGTTGGCACCCAAAACAGCTTGACAGGCTCCTGTGTTGTCAGTCCTGTACAAAAAGTTCCTCAGACAGACTTGTAGCACCTACAACACCACCCGGGGGGAGCGTACAAAAGTATAAAATTTTAAAATGGTTTTGTACAAACTTTTCATTTTTTGCCATTTTTGCACCTTTTTGACTACTAGATACTTACTTTATATTTCTTTTTTTTTTTTTTTTTTTTTTAATTTTGGTTATTGTTATTTCATTGTACTTTTACCTTGTATTTTATTTTATTTTATTATAATTTCTTTTTGCATCTTACTGTATCTTCACAATTTCAGGCCCTTAATTTCTCTAAAAGAATGACTTCATGCGTTTAGGATCAATAAAGTATTTTTCGTTTGTATTTTTTCTGCTGTCAAAAGGGTCAAATTTGACCCGAACAGTAAAGTATGTAACGAAGTTGTGTTAGCTGTCTAAAACATAACTAAAACAGAAAAACAGTCAGTTGAACCATTTCAAAACAACACTTTGAGTCTCATGCACACTATCTACAATTGGTAGCAGATACGTTTGAAGGTTTTCACCCAAGTTCACTGACTTCTCTCTCTGGCTGTTACATGTACATGCAAAGCTTTACTGTCTTCCTGTGCTGTGCAATTAAACATTTCCAGAAAAACATTTTCCAGCATCTGGGAAATGCTCGGTGCCTCCTCATCCACAATTCAACAGTGGCCAATGACTTCTTGCCCCCATATCAGTTGACCTCCATTTAACAGCAGCCATTTTGTGTCCAATAGCAACACAGTTTCATTGTCTTCAGGTCAGGGAACATTTGGTGCTACACGATTATTACCACAGTGAAATATTGTGGGGAGACAATAATTGCTGTTCTAACCAGAGTCCGTAATAACGTAGTGCCGGAGTGTATAAGTGTCTGTGCTTTATGAGCTGAGGCTGGTTGACTTGCCTCAACTCTGCTGTAACTATCATACAGGACTGGCTCTTCAAATGCTGTCGTCTTGAATGACAACCCAGCTGAAAATACACTACACTACACTACACTACGTACACACACACACACACACACACACAGAGTCAGATAAAAAAAAAGCCAGACAAAAACCACACTTGATGTTCAGTGCTGTATATACACATACATGTGGCAACATAGAGGCATCTGTGACATATCAGACAAACACAGGAGCACCAGCAACACATACAGACAACAACATGTGTTTACTGTATGCAAGGCACAGTCTGTGTTTGTGCGTATACCCTACTCGTGTAAATTGCTGTATGTACTGTGTGAGATATTGCTGCATGTGCTCTGGAGCACAGGGTATGTCTAATTATATTTCTAACTACAGGATACCCTGCACACTGAGCACACACACACACACACGCACACGCAGAAATGGTAAAGACACAACTCATGAGTCAAGGCCCCATGGGTTCGCCCTTACTCATTCCCCTGTTCCTGTCACAATTAGATTGACATGTTTAAACAAAGCTGTGTGAAAAACTTGATGAGATCTGAACAGAGGTTGCAATTTGCAAATAAAACATTTTTTGGATTGATCCTTCTGCTGTCAGAAATCTCTAAACAGAATATCCTGGTGTATGCAAACTATTTAAAGTAGTGACCTGTGAACTTATTACAGCAACCCAAAAATCCCTGAATCATCCAACTAGTCATCATTCCCGCTACATTGCACAACCTAAGCGTCATGCATTGAATTCCCTTAAGGGGAGATTACTATTCCCTCACATATTATAATGCGTGGAGCCAACGTGAACACATTGAGGAGGATTCACAGGAAATAAAACAGTATATGGCCATAATATGAGGAGGTAAATAGGAAGGAAATGAAACATTTGAGCCCTGACAAGGACATGTAGTCCATGTGTGGGAGAGAGAAAGAGCGACGTGTTGGATCAGGAGGCGGTGGCATCTGCTAAAATAGTAGGTGGTCGGGACCACACGTGCATAGAGGCACAAATCACAGGTGAGGTGAAGTGAAATGTCTGTAAGCACACAGGTGAACGCTCCAGCCAGCGCAAGATGGTCAATTTTTGTTCAATGCATATGTAGTCGTAAAAGAAACAGCCAAAAAAAAAAATAGGTATGCACGTATATGTTCAGACCTTACTGCTGGGGTCGCTCCACCCGTCAGCCGGCACCTCCTGGGTCAAGTTGGCATTTTCACGATCAAAGTAAAAAAGAGAGAGAGCTCCTGACTGTCAGGAACAAGCTTAGAGTTGATGTGAGGGGAGACACAGCATAAATGTGGGCTGACAGTTAACATCGCCTCTGTGTTCCCTATTATTAAGGCCCAGTCGAATAACTGGTCATGTGTTCCCCCACTGGCACTCTAAGTTAGGGTGTGCAATAAATATTGAATAAAATATTCTGAATACAAACGCGTTACTTCATTCTATTGGATTAACTTTAAGGCAGTAACACCATTTTGCATCCTTTTAGTTGCAATCTGTGTCTTGTGTCTAAAAGCCACTAACCTTCTTACCATTAATGTGATCCTTCCTGGGATGCATAAAGGAAGAATCAGCGTCTGCATATGACGTATTATTCTCAAGGTCCATTAAAGAAACAGGCGTCATGATAGCCTGGTGGTCTAAAACTCATACTGAAACATCCTTTGTTGTACATCACCAAAACTAAGACAAAATGACCTCCTAAAGCATCTTAAAAAAGAACAAGCTGTTAATCAGGGGCAGGTCTGGTGTTGGTAGGTAAAGGGTGAACCCTGATTAAGGACAGTTAGCAGCATGTGTAGTGAGAAGTGAAATACGTACCTTTACACATATTCATGTAAATGCACAAAAACGGGTGTGGCTGCAGATGATTACTGGAAACTAATAAAGCTCGATAGTCATCACAGCACAAGCTAGGAAAAGAAGCTGAGAGAGGAGGTGTTTCTTGTAGAGGAAGAGTTCTCTGCTTTCTTCAAAAAGCAAAATCTGCTTTGAAGAACTCTGTCCTGTCATCACATTTTTATCACATTTCCCTTCTGTCCAGTACTTGCATTTTTCAGTCAAGACTGGAGGCTGACATTGAGATGTCCAGACAAATAAAGAGGCGCGCTTTCATGGCACATAAAACTTGCATGAAGTTTGTTTGACAGAGGTCATAATCACCGAAAACTAAAAAACACATATCATGAGTTACAGCATGTGAGTTAAAAAGGCACTGTTATATGAATTTAGAAAATATATCTTTGTAAGTGTTTGTAAAAAAAGAAAATCTACAATTGTGATTAAATAAGCTTCTGATTATTTAGCATTCTGTCAAAACTCCTACAAAAAAGATGTGGATGTGGCAAAAGAAACATACCTTATGCCTGTCTCTAATAATAGTCTGCTGTCTCTCATTATTGAGATCAGTCAACACCTCCAACTTATTAGAGCTCTCACTGTTCCACCTCAAATATACAAAAATTATCTGACAGCGATCAGAGTACATTACCAATGTTGGAGGAAATGAGTGATTACAGTCCTGATAAGATAACTAGTTTCTGCAATGGAGCACATTTCTAAAGTAACCCACCCACACCGCGCGTGTGGAAACATGTTTGTGCGCTTTCAGTCGACCGCATTTGCATGTTAATGCCCATACGAATACTGATGTGTCCGTGCGGCGGTGTGTGAGAGCCCTGAAAATGTGTGTGTTTGTGAATGTGTCATACCCCCTTCCACTCATTATAGCGGGACATATCCACGTGTGGCATTTACCTCTGACCTCTGCTCCGCAGCAGGCACAATTACTGAAAGGCCAGACTCTTCAGCGAATGTCCATCACGTCCACTCTCTCTCCCCTCCCTCCTTTCTTACCACTTCTTCCCCCCTGACATCAGACTCACCGGTGGCGCTAATCCGAAGAGAAAGAGAAAGAAAACTACAGTCAGTCTGACATGTCGTTTAATAAGGTGAAGCCTTATCTTTTCATGACTGCGCTCTCTGTTTTTTTTTTTTGGGGGGTGGGGGGTGTAACGCATTATTGTTGATGTCCCACAGCTGTTTTCATATCTTTTCATTTCTGTTTCTCATTCTCTTTCTGATGCATTTTCTCTGCACTTTAAATCGCAGATTTAGGCAAAGTTTCTAAGTCGAGCGAACAAGATAAAGAGAGAGAGAGAGAGATGGAGCGAAAGAACATTGGATGGAAAAAGAGGAGATAAAGACGGCGTGAGAAGGGAAGCCTGATTGGGGGCAGTCACAGGCCAGCTTCCTGTCCCTCTCCCTGCCTTCGTCTCTCCGTCCTCACCTCCTCCGCCGCTGCCTCTCTCCGTCTGTCTGTCCGTCCACAGGTAACAGAGCTCCCTTCCGGAGAGGCGGGGGATGAAGAGATTAAGAGAAAATTACACCGAGTCCCTCTTTTGGACGAGACAAGGGAAGTGGAGAGTTGGAAACTTCAAACAACTTTTGAAAAGACGGGGTCGGGTCGGAGAGAAGGGCTGGACAAGAGAAGGACAGGGGGAGAGTAAGACAGGAAAGGCCATCTGGGATTTGAGGTCACAGTAGATGAAGGGAGGGAGACTGAGAGAAGAGTGAATTAGAGGAAAAACAGAATCCCTATGCTGACCCTCGACAAGAGGAGGTTATTGCGGTGGCAGAAAAGTATTGTCACTTAGGTAAAGGCCATGAGACTGATGCCGAGGCACAAGGAAATGAGCTCAATTTGGCTAACTCGCCGCTCTAAGAAGATCCCCGAAACCTGACAAAAGGTCATCTGTGACTGGTGGCACGTCTGTCTTGCAATGACTGAGCTGATCAAATAACCAAAATGTTTTTTCAAAGGTAGTCAAGGCAAGAATCCCTCTGAAGAAATTCTCACACTATTATATAACATTTATTTCTGTTCATTCTATTAGCCAAGTTACGTTGATTTTTTTACACTTGATGTGCTTTCCTCTTTTGTAAGTCAGTTATATATAGTGTGGTATATTCAAGAAATATATAATTTTCTTCTGGCCTAATTAAAATCCACTACCGTTGAACAGAAATAAAGAGGTAACTTCATTTCTGGTAAAGAATTATTATTACACAAAACACACAGAGATTTTTGTATTAATATTGTTTATGTTTTATATGCATGAACAAATGTATATTCATTTTGTCTTACACACAAACTGCAAAACAACTTAATTGGATATGCATACATACGGATCACATGAACAAAAGTTGTATTTTTTAACATGTTTTACAGCTTGAGGCGCACTCCGATCCAGCTTCATTTAGAAAGCGCATTTAAAGAAAACAGCAGCTGACTAAAGCGCTGCACAGTCAAAAACAGCTATATCCACAAAGCAACACAACACAAACACAAAGACTGGTATAAACAACAATAACATGAAACAAGCAATGAGATCAGAAGGGGAAAAAAAAAGAGGCAACTTTCAAACTGACGAATAAAAACTCCTGCCAGAGTTCGGGGGCTACAACTGCAAAGGCGACGACCGGGAGCAGCCCATATCTGGATTGTGAGGCAAACAATGAAATCAATCCTAAAACATACAGGGAGCAAATGACGGGAGCCCAGCATAGGCGAAATGTGCTCTCGCTGCATAATTTGTAAGTGATGTATAATTGTCTGTGGCGACCTTAAGAAACTTGTCCTCAGTTCAAAATCATGCCTATAGCTAGCGTTCATACAGTTAGAGAAAGTCAGGAGGTATCAAGGAGATCAAAGAATGGGACGTGTGTTTTTGAGCTGTTCAAAAGTTCTCCAGAAGCCAAAACAGAACATCAGGGCTGAGCTTAATTTGCAGCATTATATCTATCAATTATAGAATTTCTTGTGTTCAGTTCATCTAATTTGAATAATTTTATTCTACATCTAAAACAGGACCTCTCTCACGCACAAAGATGCATTCAGTGTAATGAATGTGAAACTCGATGTCGTTCAGAGCAGACAAGAGGAGAGGGGAACGCTGCCCTGCCTTCCTATCAAATCAACTTTTAATGAAAAGGGGAAGTTTAAAAGAAACAAGGGATTTTTTTTATTTTTTTTTTTTTTGTTTAAAGAGCAACTACATATCATAACGTCTCAGAGCTGACTTGCACTCCATGCACGGCTGCTCCTCTAAAATCTCAGCGGAGATATGGCTGAACAGGAACAAGTCTGGTTGATAGAGTGGCACAGTGTATAGGAAAAGTGAAGTGTGAGTGTGTGTGCGTCTGTGTGTGTGAGTGTGTGTGTGTGACGGGGTAATGTAATTTGCTTTTGTTTAACCCTGAGCTGTAGGGTCTCTTGTTTTAATGGAGTTGTAGATTAGTTTTGCAATCCCACGTAATTGGGTAAGTGATAAGCATACTGTGGTATTCCTTTCATACTTGCCATTATAGTCCGCATGCTCTCTCTCTCTCTCTCGCTCTCTCTCTCTCACACATACACACACACACACACTCAAAACATACATTTATTCTAATGTACAAAATTGCTAACATGTAGCTCAGCATTGGTTGGGGAGAAGAGAATAAACCCATTAAATAGTTCAGTACCTGTACATGTATTTTGTTCAGCAGATTAAAGGTGAAAGTTTAGTGCCCACCATTAGAGACAACAGTTCACTCTTTATCCAGTTCATTTCCCCAAGATAAAAGCCATTTGTTGTTTTTTGCTCATTAGTTTGCTCTTCATCTGCATATACATCCTCCTGCCATCTTCTTCTATCTGTAAAAATCACATAAATTCAACATCTACAAATTAAAAAAAAAACCTAAAAACCTAATTTCAAGTAAATGTGATTCTGTCGAAAGTAAATTATACAAAAGCATTGATTGTTTTAGGTTTGATTAATGAGATCAGGGTAATCACATAAATGCTTATGTTGCAAATTTACCAGAACAGATGTACTTAAAGCTGCTTTTCAGTCTGTGTACATATATATACACACCATTATATAGAAACAATATTTTGTAAAAACAATTAATCATGCTGGATGGCTGCATAATCTGAAGCATAATTTTGCTTTGCAGGTAGTGCCCACAACCACCATCTGCCAGAACCGAGGGTCATAATACACCTCCGCTTAGGTAAGCTGCCAACATGGTGCCATGAGTGAGGCGCATGTCTGTGTGTGTGTGTTCTCCTTCTGCATACAGGATGTGCACATGATGGTGCCTGTATTTGTATCTAGACACTTAAATATGGAGCTGCACAATAAATCAATAAAAATTTGCCACTGTAGCAGTAGATGAATTATATTTTTATAATAGATGTATATTAAATGTCTTTACCGGGTCTTTTATATTAACCTATTGTGTAACCATGTGTGTGTAGAAAGTTGCACAGCTATTAGTGATTCGGAGGCACAAAAAGATGACATAAAAGAACAGGTTAAAATAAATAATTATCCATAAAAAAAGGATACATATAGAAAGGAGAAAGTATAAGAGGTATAACAGAAGAGGACAAATAAAAAAAAGGCTCCTGTGAAAACAAGACAATAAATTACAGGCTGTCCTCCTCCTTCCTATGGTATACTGTGAGACAGTTACTATGACAATGTCATGTTCAGGCCAGCCACAGTACCAAAGTGACCTCCAATGCCCGACAATGTGCGTGTGCGTGTCTATGTGCTGAGAAAATATGAGCTTCAAAGATGCAGAGAAGGGTGGAGAGTTTTAGGCAGCCGACACAGTTAATACCGGAGGAGGTACACGGCGTAAGCCTGAACACACCTCAACTCTGATTTCCTGCGCAACAGAGTTGTCAAGGTTTGAGGTGTGAATCTATAATTGACTTCTTCTTCTTTGGCTTGATTCTTGGCTGCGTGGAGAACAAGGAGGAGAGAGACGGGATAAACGGAGAAAGAGGAGGGAGGGGGATGCATGGTGGGTAACAGAGGTGAGATAGAAGGGGGAGAGCAGGGCAGAGTGTGACGATGACCAGCTTCTGAGTTCATACAGAGTACAGGGTATGATGTCATTTTCAAGTTGAATTTAACTTTTGGGTGTGCTTTTGTGTATAGCATCACCAGCCAGGCCCTGAGGTGACTCTTATGTTGTATACTGCAGACATCAAATCAAACGGCTCTGTGATGGTGGCGCTAGAGCTGCACGTAAACATATGCACACACGCTGGCTAAGAGCACATAATCCTACATGTTTACACAGACACATGCACATGCACACACATCTCTGAGGGTTTCCAGCTTCTCTCTAAGAAAGCAAGACATCTTTAGCCCATGTAAGCTGTTTGTGCGAATATATGCACGCACACAAGCACTTGTCTTGCACTTGAAACATATGACACTATACTCTCTCTTTGGCTTTGTAGAGTTGATGATTTCCTAAGCCGCCCTTTGTTGGCATTCTTTTCCTTTCAGAATTTTAGAAGGAGACGCGCACGAGCGCTCCATGTCAGTTAGAAAAACGAGGATTTGGAAAAGCAACCCATCGCGTTTCTCACCTCCTTTCTCACCAGCACGGACCCTCATGATAACCATGCAAACGTTGTAGCTAATTAATGTTGATGTGAGTAACAGTGCATCAGTCTCATTCTGTGAGCAAATTTATCACTGTGTTTCCAAGGTCTTGTTCTTTGGTGTTTTTTAAATCCACTGTGATGTGGATGGTTGGATGGTATTTTTTCAGTGGAGACCAGAGTCAGTGTCCTGCATGTCATAGTAGGTAGACACATGAGACAAAGGTGTGAGATGTTAGATGAGATGTTGGTTACAAGTTAAAAAAGGAAACAAATTCCACTTCAAGTCTGTGTTGATTTTTTGGAATATTAAACTGGATCATTTTACTTTTAAAATATCTATCTTTTATGTATGAGAGAAAGGGTGGATATTGTAAGGAAAACAAATACAACATGTTGACAGTAAACTAACAACTCCCGCCCAACGTAAACATGTTCTATTTATTTGCTGTTGCAAATAAGTTTTATATAAACAGGACCTTTAGGATACAGGGTCGCTTCTATAGCTATGCTAACAATGACTGAGCCAACAAGATGCCAACTAGACTCATTTAAAAAAATACATATTCACGAAGAAAACAACCAAAAGAACAAGAAATTATTAATGAATTGTTATTATTATTATTATGTATTTTAATTAACAATGCCGTTATTTTGACCTGTTACTGAAATATGAAGGGCCAGTGTTTTCTAATCTCTCTCTCTCTCTCTGACTCTCCTTCCCCTCCTCAGAAAGTTCCCATGCAATTTTCACTTTCAAATTTTTCTCTCATTTCGCCAAAGTTGCCTAAAGCGGCGTTTAAACTTTCTCACAGAGACAGAAAATAGTAACTGTAATAGCAAAAATTAAACTGAACTCGTCTGACTCTGCCCTCGCTCATCTCTCTCGTCATTCAGGTCCTGTCATGTAAATTGCAATTCTATTCCCAGTTCTCTTTACCGCACGCCCCCCCCCTCGGTTGCCTTTTAATTCTCTCTTTGATTGCACTTTTGTCTTTTCGTATTCTTTTATTGTCGGAGTTGAACAGCAAATGTGACTGTCCACATTCCCAGAATTCCTTTCACAGTCTTACCAGAGCGACGTACCCTGACTTCAGTGTTAAATCCAGCTGAAAAGGAGCGTAATCATATCAGTGCTGAGCAGCAAAGTGGGTTATTTGACGGCAGAAAGAGAGACTGAAAGGGACAAGAGCCAGACTCATTGCTGCTACAGGGGAAAGCTAATTCGGCTCTTTCAAAGGGCATGCAAGGAACGGCACAGGAGAAGAAAAGAGAGTCGGTGAACAGATCTGTTCAATTCCGTCTTACAGCCTACACTGGACATGTGCGAGAAGGATTAACAAGGATGATAAAGGGTTTTAATGGTGGGAATTTAAGAGAGCCAAAGTGTGCAGCTGAGTGTGTCACAGAGAAAGACAAACAGACAGAGAGGACGGAGATGAGCAGACAGACAGACAGTTAGGAGTCAGAATATCTTCGCACCATCTTCTCTGGTCCTCTCATTAAAAAGCCTGAGGAGGAAATACGTTGACGGGAAGGGCTCGTTCTTCGGTTTGCTGCAGTCTCAGCTGAATGGCCTTGAGTGTGTGACTGTGCCTCTCAGCCCTGATCCTGTGGTGAATAGACTGAATTTACAACAGCAGACATAATTAATACCCAGTTGAACGGACAAGGAAAATAGTTCATGGAAAAAAGAAAAGGGGAAAAAAAAGATAAGTAAACCAGTTAAAAGTGAAAGAGAGAAGGTCGATTCAGGATTCATTCTGCCGCGTTGCAGAGAGTCAATGCTGTCTATTGACGTAAGGATGAGCGCTAACTAGCTCTATATCATCTCTAATTTCTGCCCTGAAAGCAGATATCGTCATCCTGGGAAAATGGCTATTGACCCTGAAAGGCAAAAACCACTGATCCTTCATACATCAAATGTCAAAAATATATAGGCATCTGCCAAATGCCATTTAAGACCATGAAAATCAGAGCAGAAGTGATTGTAATATGACTAATCAAAGATGATGTACTATAAGTTGCAAACTGGTTTAAAACTGCATTGCTATGTGTCCAGGTAGGGGTGAACCCAAGAGTCATGTAAAAGATTTAGAGAGCAAACTGCAGCAACTGACTTACAAACACTTGTTATTCATATAATATTTATTGCAGCTTAATAATTCAAGCAGATGACTTGATAATATAGATAAATACTGAATGTCTGAACTACCCAGTGTGGACTGGAATTACAAGAATAAAGTAGGAAGATGTGCTAAGAAGACTGCAAGACTTTCAGGTAAATAGTGTAGATTGTAACATTCAATCAAATTGTGTGTTCGGTCCACTGGATTTAAACCAAAATACCTGTTACAACCTGATGTGGTTCTGCTTAAAATCAGCTGTTGCATGATTAACGCACATTTTTTAAGTCAAATTAAACATAAATGCAAGAATCAATGAATTAAATGTATTGACTGGTTAAAATTTGACACTGCCAAACATCCCAAAAGTCTCTTTTCCTGCACTTTCTGATTGACTTTGGTGAAGTATATCCCCAACAGTGCCCGCAGTGAGCGGCTCTATGTCATGCTGTCCTTCTCAGATGGAGAGACTGCCATCCTTCACCACCCACGCACAGGCCTAAAGCCATGATAGGATTTTTAAGACTTAATAAAATTGAAAAGGTTAAGTGAGACTGTTATGTTGACTTGGCAGCCATTAATATCCTATGTGGACGGATGAAACTCCTGAGGCCTTTAACGCAAGTATCTTCTTCGGCGGTATATTATGTAACTGAACATTTTTTCTCAAATCTGGGAATAAAATCGTTGTTTGTCTTCTCAAGTTTTCATAATTCAAAATGTCGACTGATTTTATTGCCAGTACAATACAGTGCAATAATAATACAATACAATGACACAAAGTTAAACAGGCTGGCTATGGAATACTTGATTTTGGAGGGTTACAAATAGTTTACCTATAGGCAGGTGCAGGAAGTGCTACCATCGTCCCCTCCCCCCACATAGTCAAGTAGATTCGCCCATCCATGTAAAGTCAGAGTGCAAGTGGGAAAAAGTGTGAATAAAATACAAATGAAATCGATAAAGGTCCCAAAAAGAGAAGTGATGAAGCAAAATAGGTCAGAGAGAAAAAAAGATCTCAAAGCTGATGCTGCGAAATATTTTAGATAAATAATTGTATTCAAAATTAACTGCGAGCACAACTTTAGCTTCAGTGGTAACAGTCCACTGACACCAAACAAGAGGAGGAAGAAAGAGTCTGGACAGTGCATGTAGTCAGTCAGTGGGAATGGAGTGAGTGGAACTAGGCCTACTGCTTACTGCTTAGCCTATATGTTTGAAAAAGCCTGATATTATGATGCACGTGTTGGGGAGAAAATGTCCAGACGAAGCCTACCAGTGCCGAAATTTGTTCCCAGTCTGACCCTGAAGTATATACATTATCAATGAGATTCAGCATTGGGGAAAAAAAAAAAAAACTACTGCAGGAGCTGCAGAGGAGTTGATGGGAAAGGCTGGAAGGGCTTCAGGGTTTAATAAACTAAAACCTGCTCACATAACCTTCAGGGCTGCAAAATTGTGCTTCACCACGTTTTATTTATCAACACAGCTGATGTAAATGAGCACATCTGCAGTTCTGTTAACGCGAATGCAAACTGCCAATTAAGTCCTGATGCTGGATTATTGTGAGACGCGTCCTGTGCATGTCTGGGAAGCAAAAGAGTCCATAAGAGACACTGTGAAAAATAACGTAATTGTGCCGCTTGTGTTGTTGCCTCTGTCGCGGTTCTGTGGCACACTTAACATCTTCATCTTTTAATTTGCCGATGTATCCTTTCCTGTTGTCATTAAGCTGTTTTCAGTATCACAGAAACAGCTAGATTAGACAAACATTTTAATAATTGCTGTGGTCTCTCTCTTTCTCTGCATGACATACTGAAATGCTGATGTACAAATTAGCAACTGCCCCCCCCCACATCCCTTCCCACATACACACACACCTCCCTTCCAGAAAAAAAAATCTCTTGGATTGCTGTCAGATGGAGTTGGCAAACCCTAACTCTGCCACGCTAACAATGTCTGCTATGAATAGAAAGAGCTGCCATGCCTACAACGGTGCCGCACATTTTACACCTGCTTCTCCCACACCTTAAATCACAGATGCAATTACCTGTGCTACAGCGGTCAGTCAGCGGCGATAAATCAGTTTCGGCGGCCACATGTGTAAATTTCAGTTTCCTTCCTGCTCTCATTTATATGTTTTGGCCATTTTACACAGACGCACCTTAAAATACACGCTGCAAATCCTTATTTCTAGCCTTGCTGCTCATCCGTCCGTTTGCCGGCACCGTGTTGCTATGCTACTTGTCCTCTTGCAAAAGAGCAAACTCTTCTTATTATTTATTCAGAATATTGAATAATTGGTCCTGAATCAATGCCAGCAGTGACTTGCTGCTAGTTTTTGGTCTAAGTCGCAGCGGGCCATAAACCTAACTGTAATAATGTATCATCAGTTTTCCAATAAATGACTATATGAAACTGCGACTGTAAGTTCATACGCATTAGTGTTTAAAGAGATATGAGGAGAGGAGAGGAGACAATAACTTGTGAAGAACAGGAGGAACATGAGATTTTCAACAATATTAGGGGTGTGAAATAATAGTCGGTTTCCAGAATAAATCTGAAACAAAAGGGGGAACTAATACGTTTTCTCAAAGGAGTCAACAGTGGGATGGATATTTCAGTAGTAATTACTTTACACATCTCTGCAGCTGATTCAGGCACACAGAACAGAGCCCATTACTGCACAAAATCTTTCAGAAGCCCGGGATGGAAGTTAATGACCTGCTGCTGGAGAAAAGAGAGAGGAATTTGGTCTACACTCGAGGAAGAGGTGGCGAGTGAGCGGTGGGGATGATTAGGAAGGACAGATTGAGCAATACAAACAGAAATGGCAACGAGAAATCAAAGCAGAGAGAAGAAGAGGGGTGATAAACAGATGGATTGCGGGAAAGAGGCGGGACGAGACGAGAGGGGTTATATATCTTGTGGGGGCGATGGGGCAGGCGTAAAGGTTTTTGCAGGAGAGGAGAGAGAAATGAGAGGAGGGGGAAAGAGCGGCGTGCCTTCTGGACGATGGGGACGACCACGTGGCGGGGAGAGCGGATGAAACGCAGCAGACGTCAAAAAAATCTGAATACGCAGGTCAAAGTCTCCACTAAGCATCAGAGCTCAGTCTCTCGCTTACACATGCAAATCAGTATCTACAGCACGGCCTCCACCCAGCGTAAAGACTGAAATCATTACCGTACGCCGAAATGGAAGAGAACGGCTGTTAACGGCGGAGAAACAATGCCGCCACGTAGATGAGGTCAGCGCAGCTTCATTACTCTCCAGTGTTTACACTGAGCCTGAAATATTATATTTAGTTCGAGGATAAAAAGGATGATGTTTTTGTTTGGTTGACAAAATAAAAGCAGTTGAACAGCAATCCCGATGTGTCACAGTAGACTAAAATCAATATTTATTTCTTCATTTACTTGTAGTTGTTTTGTGTCTTTTTGACTGTTCATTTTCCACAATACTTGGGGCAGAACTTGCAGCGTGGTCAGCTTTATTATTTCAGGAGCTCCTCATTCAATTAAGCCGAAAATAACAGAGGGCCTATAGAATAAATTATCGTATTGCCCCAGCAGACTTGTTAAGATGTGATAAAAAAAAAAAGTGGGACACAACTTTACTGCAGTGTTTAGAAGTGGATACAGTGTGTGTTCATGTTCATAACAACATTACATATAATCTTTAATGAGCATTCCTCATTTTCTATAATGGCGAAACAGAATACATTTTTATTTATTTCACCTCTTTAAAATGCAGTATAAGGAATATGAATATGCAGCACACAACAATAGCCTAATTTGCAACAAGATAAATCAATACAGGATTCCACTTGGTATTAAGCACTCAGAGGCTATTCTTTTTTTTTTCATTATTTGTGACGATGCACACGAAGTCAATACATTAATCTCTTTAGTTTCTTCTCGGTCAAACGGCTGCTTTGGTTTGCGACATTATCAGATATGTAAATAATGTGTTAGCACTTCCTTAGATGAGATAGCAATAGAGAGTCATCTCTTTCTTTTTTTCCGAGACAAAAAGCTTTACGAACCCGCACTGATGAAAGGCTGCCTCGGCCCTCGCTGTGTCTGGACCTCCTCCAGCAGGTCACAGGGGAAATTTGTCTGTATTTTCGGGTTGTGTTTCTTCCTCTCCCAGTAAGGCTGACCTCTTAGACTGACAGGCCATAACGCACCAACAGCAATTCACTATACACTGTAACAGTAAAAGCCACAGGGACACACACACACAAATGCGCGCAAAGAAATGTGTGTATGAGCAGGTAAGTTCAAGTTATTCAGCTTTGTGTTTAGTTTGATGATATGCATGTGTTTAGCTGATGTGGTTGTTTGTAGATTTAATGAAAAGCAAACACACATATAATACCTTTACAAACACACAAGTGCGCACAGATTTTAAGCACAGCTTTTCTCTCGTTAGCTGTGTGCGTTTGCGTCATAGTATCCATATGCCTGTTAAACAAACATGTTGCTGCTTCTTCGCTCTTCTCAAAGGCGTCAGAGAATCGTGTTCTTTAGGAAACTCGCCTCAAGGCAGTTCACTTATCTTGCATCTGTGCACACAGGAGTTATAGAACGGGGTGAAATGTGTGGGTGAACTGAACTGCTCTAATGAATGGTGACACGCACAGCACTGATAGTTATGGATGAACTGCAAGAATGAGAATTATGAACTTCAGAGAAGAGACGGAGAAGAAGAGTTCTTACGCACACCAGCGTTTCAGAATGTGTTGCCTTAATGATTATAAAACCATGCCCAACTTCCCCCTGGACCATTATTACTGATGCATCGTAACAGTTTTAAATACTACTTCATATACTTTTAGGTACTTAAATCTATAACAAAGCAGCATATTCTAGGCATTGGTTGAAAGTTTTAATTCTAAAAATCTTTAAAAGTTAGAAATAACTAAAGTGATCAAATAAATGTAGTGAAGAAGAAGTATAAAGTACCATAAAATGAAAATTACCATGAAAAAGTACCTCAAAATTGTACTTGAGTACAGTACTTGAGTAAATGTTCTTAACTTGCATCCAGCCTGAATGGTACAGCTTGATTGCACTCGACAAGCTTTTAGTGCCAGGTACCAGATGATACACAATGAGGTATAGAAAAGTCCATTATCCACCTAAAAGTGAATTATCACACTCAAGCCACCTGAGTAAACCAAATCTAACACTTACTCTGTTATCTTCCTTTGGCTCACAAGGTGTTCCTGACTTTTCTATCTTTTTCTTTTTTCTATTTTCTTTTTTTTTTTTTTTTTTTGGCACCGTCATTGTTGATGTAAACAAACCCCCCAGGTCAAAACCCCAGGTCATCAGGGGCATTTCTAGGAGCTGACAAGGCGTGGAGCTAAGGGCGCACACATACCCTAACCCCCCCAACCTCAACTGTTCTGCCAGGAACACTACTGCCGAAATTTAATTCAATTCCACTGCATTGTATGACTACTGCAAACAGTCCATTTCATTTCAAATTGAATTTTTAACCATGATGTTAAGGTAACTGCTCTGAACAAAATGGACAGATGAGAATTGTTACAACATACAAGTCTCCTCATTAAGTGTGATAACGTGGGATGTGTAACTTTTTACACATTGAAGCAGGTTATCTCATTATCATAACAGTGCTTGGCCTACTGCAGCCTATAACACAGGATATTTCTGGTTTAATAATATCTACATGATTATCATGCAGGATCCTCGGAAATCATTTAAATGACTAACAGACACTTTTCGTGCTGCCTGGTCCTGCAGTGTGCACATGTGCAGAGCAGTAGCAGAGATACATACGAAGGGATGAGTAACACGACAAAACATGTCAAGCCATGTACAGCAGTTTTTAATGTCCTGTGGAAATATTTCCATTGTTATTTTCTGTATTTGCTGCATGTTTCTATATTTGCAGCAAGTTTTCTAAATGCTGCACAGATGATGATAAATTAATGATGTTTTCTTATTTTACTTATATTTTATCTATTTCCATCTGTTCCTTGAGTTCAGCTGTCAGGGACAAAGTAGATATTGGAGTTCTGTTCTCAATTTGTGACACTGACATCATTACTAAACTAACAAATAGACGTCTACAAGAGTTTATGTCACCCGGACTAGTCATAGCGGTTTTACAATAACAATGTGCTTGTGTGCATCTACATCTACATTCTTACAATAGAGTGGCTCTCAGGTACGATCATGAACCGTAAATCATTCCTGTAAGTTCAGCAACAATGAATGTTGCAACATTATGCAACAGGCTCCAAATTCAGCTACAGTATTGATCCCATACTGATTAAAATTAAACCTTAAGGTCACACCCAGTGAAGTCTGCTAACAACAAGCTGTAATCAATACTGATTAATACATTTGACCTTTTGACCTGAAGAAATGACTCCTCGTTAATAAAGGTCTTAGTTATGACCAATAACATCATGCCCAATGACATTTAAGACACATCCGATCCATGTATGTTCCTCCCATTCCCGTCTCTGTTTTAATAGTCACGTGTATGTGTGTCTGTGTGGGCATGTGAACGTTCACGTGTGCTATTTTAGAACTTTGCTTTATGAGCTTCATCAGACAGTGAGAGGTCACCGTAAAGGTTACTGAGGTTTCGAGCTTATAGTCTCGTTAAATGTTTTATGAGACAGGCCGAGCAGTCATGCATACCAGCTTCCCGAATCCCTTCGATGAGACAGACCACGGCAATCTATCTAACTAAAGTCAGTTAGAGCCAGTCCTACAGATACTTCTTCATTATCTGGAGGCTCCCAACAGATACAGTGTTATATGACTTTTCTTGAATTTATGCTATTTTTATATCTAAATGTTGTTGTTCCATCATTTGTGTATGAAACAACCAAAACAGCTGCACAGTTGGAGCACACACACTCTCACTGACCTGACTTTTTTTTGTAGGATAATGTAGATAGATAAAATGTGCATTACTTCACAAATAGTTAAATACTGTATTTGGTGTATGGAAGTTCTCAGCAGTCAAAGCATTTTTTGTCCTTTCTTCCCTTATTATTTTTTTTTTACTTTCACTATATTCTCAAAACTGTCAGATTTTGACACTTTTTCCTTATTCTGTGACTTGTATGACTACCACCCTAATCAGTGTATAAAACCTTTCATTTCCTCATGTTCATTTGTGATATTATACTTTTTACAGCCTTTTTTAAACTCTTGATTGCAATCATTTAACAACAAATATAAACTATAAAACAACCATTTCGCAGCTTGTGGGATTCATATGAAGAAATGAACAAATATGGGGGGATTATGTGATTTTCATTGGTACTACTTGCATGTCTGCAACGTCTGTCATCTGCCTAAATAGTCCAAAAAAACAGCCAGTCTAAAGTGTGAATTCATAGGGGTTGGATGAATTAGGTTCCTGACACAAAGCACAAAATGAAGGAAAAAATGGCCATTATTCTATCTAAATGTATTACAATGTAGTTATAAGTCTCTTCCTCCAATTCTCCTGTTTTAAACCACCAACCACTTCACATCACTGACTGTGAGCTGACGCGCATTGACGTCTTTGCAACGATTCGGTATGCAAGATGCATGTATGGTCAGGCCTCGGTCCTTCAGACCTTTAAAACAAGTGAATGGGTAAAGCGCACACAAGCATTGAACTTACTGAACGGTGAAATAAAGCCATATGGTCGGAAGGACTTTGCCCTCCTGCTGCAAGCAGACGAACACATGTGGAGCACGCCGAGAGAAGTCCACAGATCTTTGTGCTCTTTTCTCACTCTGAAGAGGTCGATGTGGGGAGTATTGTCCCAGCATGGCATCGGTCCAACAGACTCCACTAACGGCAAGTTAAATGTTAATAAATACAAAAAGAAAACATTATGCGAAATCATGAAAAGTTTATGCATAATAGTCAGGTGGAATCATCCATACCATCGTATAAAGTGCACCTACAATTACCATTTGGGATATCCGTGTAAGTAATTAGTTTCATGAAAAGAGCGGAGTCACAATTACTGAGCCTGAATTGGCATATTTTGTAACAGAGAAAGCGGGAGCTAAAGAGTGAAAAGAGCAAGATGGAGTTGATGAAATGGAGAAAATGAAGTGAAACACTTAAAATGTGACAGAGGAGAGACTGAGACAGCTAAAGGTAGATGTGGTCCTTTTCAGTGTAAGACCCAAATGAGAAATTTCATCTCTTGCCCTGGGTCCCAGGCTCATTAAAACATATCACTACTCTTGTCATGTGGGGACCCAGCAGGAACACGTCTGTGACCCATTCTGGTTCCTGACCATTAAAAAATATTAAGCCAGAAGAAACAGGGGGAAGAAGATAAGAGGGGAGCAGGGAGGACAGGAGAGGTAAAGGGGCTGTAGAGGCAGACATGCAGCTGGCAGGGAAAGGCATTTCCCTGCCTCGCTTCATCTCTCCGCCTCCCCCCGGTCTCCCCCTTTCTTCTCCTTGTTTGCTGCCATGGGTGGGGGGTAATGTGGCATGAAATATGTACTTAAAGCCGAGCTCAGGTGCCGCCATAAAAAGAGTAAGAGACTGTTTGGGTCTGTCATGTGTGCGAGCCTACGTGTACACGCAGCACTGTATGTGTGCATGTGTGTGCACTTCTGTGGTTTGTTCAAACGTTCCAAATAAAAACCTGTGTGATCACGAGCGCGCCACGTCGCAGATTCAGATGTGAAGAACGGCACAGTTTTGCGCCTGTGTTTGCATGTGTGTGAGAGGGAGGGAGAGTCATGGCTCTCATCATCTCACATTCACACATGGCAGGACACAGATTACTCCTCTGCATTAGGTAGAGGTGTGATATATAAGCTGAAACACACACGCTCAGGTGTGAAGCTACCTAGTTGTTTTCATAGCCATTCAGTTGGCAAGGTGAAGACAGCAGTTGGCAAAAAAATTGTAAGGTATTTCTTTTCGCCCTCAGTACACAATTTAAATAAATGCTTCGCACCTGGTGATCACACGCACACATACACAGTGCTTGATGTGGAAAACAAATAAGTGCCTGCACCCCCCTTATTTACATGTGTATTGGCCACTAGCAGCATATCATCAAGTATTACATTCTGAATTTCTACAATAAAAAAGCATATGATAATGATAATGTTTTACTTCTTCATTTTTATGAATTCTGTGATTTACATTGTACACATTTTGTCACCAAAAAGAGTGTCTAATCTTGTGTCGTGTCTAATACTACACAGTATAAGAGTGATGTTTTTGAATATTTTTTCCCTGGGTCAGTAATGTAGTTCATTTAGGGTCATTACGAATTGCCAAGATATGGAGAGGGCAGAAAAAAAGTACTGGCAGCTTGTGAGAAGTGTGGGTGTGCAAGAAAAAGCCATGCTACGCCAAAGACTAAAATTTATGAATGTCCTCCATTCGTTTCCTATCCCTAATCATAACCGCCACTTGTAAGCAGCTTTGTCTACACAGGAGGCGTATCATTAGCAGAGCCTCAGTGCGTCGTCTGTGTCTATACAGGATGTATTCAGGCATAGTTCTGAGTGTAGGTCAGCAATGTTTTGGCAGCACTCAGAGCCCAACACATAATCACTAGTTACGCATGTGAAACATGGACTTGAAATCTAAAAATTGAGCAATAATGACACTGACGCAGCCTGTGTAGACAGCTGGATTTACTACAGTATGAGCATACGTGGTCTTTTGGAAACACATGAGACAGAAGCTTGAAAAATGAAGGTTTCTGCACCCTGGTCCTCTCCAAAGCTCGAAGAAATAGCTACTAGGATATTTAAAGCTCATTTATTAAGACTGTTACATCTTGTTTGTTGTTTAAGTAGGGATGACTCATTACTACCTCACGGTGATCCTGCAACACCACAAGATCTAGGTACATAATTAGCATGCAGCTAATTAGAGCGCTACTGAACTTGTAATCAATATCTCAACAAAAAGAAGCAAATAGGCACATTTTCCAAAGTGTCAAACCATTCTGTAACAAAGTGTAGTTCCATCAGCTTAATCAAACTATAACCAGATCCTGTTTTATTGTTTAGGCATGATGATGAGCTGCTGCACCACCGCCAGATCCGAACCATGAAATTTCATCTTTAAGGAGTGAGGACCGGCCTAAAATGACCCCAAGTGGAACGTCAAACGATCGGCTTAAAGGGCCTCGGTTTCTCTCTGTCTCTTCCACTTCCTTTCTTGACCACCCCCAACTTTGTCCTCCTGCCAAATCCAATTCCAGGGACTTCCTCCTATTAATTGGCTAGTGTCATTTATCTTCGCAAGTGTCCATCCATCCACCAATTTATCCATCCTTTTTTTCCCCCCTCAACCGTCCTCTTTCATTCCCAGATACCAGCCTACCTCTACGTTCACTCGGACTCGACTCGCTCAAACGGAAAACTCCAAATCAGTATTGATTCCGCTCTCATGAAAGAAACATTTTGCACATTAGGATTCAGTCTCGGCCCTCTTTCTGTATCCCCACTGTGTCTGGTCATCTCCTACTCTCCTCCCTCCAACCCTCCGTTCCCCCACCCCACCCCACCCCTCCTCGCAGCAGGTGAGAGGTATATTTTCCTTCCATACATCTGCCGAGACTCCTGTCTTCTGATCGATCTTCCACTCCGGGTCCATTAGGACGAGTGTTTATGCTGGAAATATCAATACTTCAGTTGTTTCGTCTTTGTCTATGCTCCTGTACTTTTTTTTACTCTACTCTCTGTCTTCTAAGCTCCCGTCCCTCCCTGGTAATACCCCTCACCATCATGATTTAGTTTTCCCACTTTGACACTCAGGAGTATATCTCTCCACAATAGCTCTGCCCACATTTCCCTATTTCTTCTTAATATTACTTTTGTTTGTTTTCTGTCCTCAAATGCCTAAAACCGTAAGAGCCGAAATTGCTTTTTCTCACATGGGGCTGAAAGAATGTATACTGTAGCTTTGTCACAAACTTTATTTGATACTTATAAACTCCCTCTCAGTCTCATTCCCGCTCTGTCCAAACGCTTGCGCAAATACAGGCACAGCAATTGAAAAGCCACATATATTTCAATTTACCTTTTTTGCCATGCTTGGTCATAAAATATCACGTTTTGCCTGTCTGCTCGGGTGGCATAAAAAAAAAAAGATAGAGAAAGAGTGCATCCCAACAGCTGTTTACAATCTATCCAGCCTGCCGTTTCCATTGGATAAGCCTGTTTTGGACTGGTTGGCTTTGTATTTTCCCTGCTAGCCAATTTGCCGCGGTTATTGGTGGCCACATCCTGTCTCTATTAATATCCTTATGACACTTCAATTTGCTGTGTCTCCCCCTCTGCTCCCCCGCACCTCCTTCCAAACTAGTGTCATACTGGCTGCCGCCTCAATCTGTGCCGCCTGCGTGCCTTCCTACAATCTGGAAAATAGCGCCTACAAAATTAAACACAAAGACGAACACCTGCAAATGTGAAGAAAGAATTCAAAAAGTGGGGGATTGTTCATACACAGATTCCTGGAAGCACGCATACAACATAATTGCATGTAAATTTGTGCACCTCTACTCGCCTCTAAACTCTTTCTTCCTCTTCCTTCTTACTCTGAATACATTTTCCAGATGACAGTAAAAGCTACTGTAGTTGTCTTCAGAGCAGAGAATGGGTTGTTAAATATTCCTTGCTACATTTACTAAGTAGAAAAGCCACTGAAATCTCTTTATGTAATGATTCTCTTATACGTTTGTGGTCTTCCCTGTACATTCAATATGGGAAAAGAAAGATTTCTCTGGAGAAAGAGCCCACTGGTATATTGTTCCGATATCCACTGCTTTTCTCTTGTGAAGACACAAGTCAATGTTCTACATGTGTATTGATTTACGTATTTACCAAAGTGGTAATAAACTTAGTTACAGTAGCATGACTTTCCCTTTCTGTAGGTTGGTAATATATCAGCACTTCAAAAAAAATGCAACTGAAATGACTCACAGAAATAATACATAACATTTCTGCAGTAAAATGACTTGAAAGGAGTCAATACTTACATACTTTACAATACATACTTACATACTTACAATACATACTTTAAGTTGCATGCTTACGTGAACCCAAATGCCTCCAACGATGTTCAAACCCAGATAAATCTCCAATTGTATTCAAGGTAAACGCCCATTTCATTTGGCCTGTCAAAGGCACCATATCCCCTTTACCCTTCTAGTTGCTGTAATATACACTGGTTGATTCTCTTACTTTCTTTTGAATTCAAGGATTTGGAATGAACAGGATTTGCGCTGACAGTGGACATATGAGTTGATAATGAGATACTACATTTAATCTCCATTAGTTTGCCCTTTGCACCCACCACAGATGGTTTAGACATGCATGCATTCCCCCAGAAGACATACGGAGACAACGGCCCACAACACTTATCACTGTCTGTGTTGTTTAACTGCACTATTTATCATCCAATCACACCAGGACATCAGGAAGTGACAGGCCTAGATGCACACCAGTGAAATCATGTCCTCTCTGAATCAGGATGTTGAAAAGCCCTTTTGGAAGTGGTGGTGCACACACTTTGAATGGAAGCTTACATAAGGAGTGAGTAACAATGATAAAAAAAAAAATTAAATAAAGACAGGCTTATTGTATATTTGAAAGAATACAGCTCTGAACACAGAAAGAATAACAATAATGTCCTCATTAAATCCCATCTCTGTGATCACATCTCACAAATCCGATTGAAATGACAAGTGTAACCGCAGGTCTCAGCTCCGATCTCGATGTAGATCAATGGACTCCACGGAGACGGAAAGGGTGTACGAGTCACTGGAACACATAATCCAGTGTTGTTATGAGACCCGTTCTGTGTTATACGTATCTGCCTCAGTCTGTGTTTCCACGACTAATCGGGACTCATCTCCCCCATCCATCTATAACTGCCAGTATCAGGGCACTGTTTAACCATCCCGAGATACAATCAAGACTTGTGTACACGTGTACGCTCACATCTACAGTATATGTTTGCCCGTGTGTGTACGCTTGAACGTGCGGGTGTATGTGTGTGTGCGTTTTCGTGTTTTATTGCTTCCATCAAATTACGACCCCTCCAGTGTCAGACTCATTCTATAAAGGCCCTTATCACCGGGTGGAAATACCAACTCTACAACCCCTGCAGCCCCGGGATTAATAGAGAGAGAGAGAGACAAAGACAAAGAAAAGGAGGTGGGGAGGAGTGAGAAAGTGCAAGGAAGGAAAGTGACAGAGAGAAAGACAGGAAGCGATGAAATCGTAGGGTGGAAAAAAGAAAGATACGGATGAGAAGTGAAAAGATATGAAGACAGCAGTTAAAATAAAAATATCCCCTTGTGTCTGGAAGCTCTCACTTTCTTTCCCGACTCCACTCATTCTCTATTCCCATCTTTTTCTTTCTTTCTTCCTTTCCTTTCTTTGTGGTCATTATCTTTTGGCATCCAACGTCTCGCCGTGGATATCGAGAGCTCCTGTGCACCCTCGGTCACGGATGAGGGCATAATGAGGAAAGTAAGAGAAGGGGTGGAGGGCTTCACTGCTTGCGTATGAGAGAAAGAGAGAAAATCAGAGAGAGAAATAAGGAGAGAGTTCTGGTGCAGTGATGACAAGGACATACGCACCCAGGTGGTTTAATTTTTTTCCATGGCTCATTTAATTTATGACAATATTCGATATCCGTCCATTTACCCAACTCGCTTTCTCCCTTCCTCACCCTCTCAGACCTTCTCATCCCATGTGTGTGTTTCCTCCTCTCTACCTCTTCCTTCCTTCTTTCCTCCCCTCAGTCCTTTGTCGCCACTCGATCCACCTCTTCTTCTGCCTCTCTCCTCGTGCCGCCCTCCTCTCTTCTTCGCCCTCACGTCGCCCTGTTGTGCTCCTTCTCCCTCCCTCCAGTCTGTCCTCTGTATCCGCTCTCCCTCCCCTTCTGTTTTCCTGGTCTGTAAGGCATAACCGGCCTCTAGTGTCAGGGTTGGCTTGGCTTTGGCGTTCTGCTACTTGTTTCTCCTCTCCCTTCTCCCGCTGCCTGGGTTTTGTACCCTCAGCCTCTAATCGGCTTTTCCGGGTTTAGGATCGTCTCTTCCTAACTTTACCCTCTCTCGGTGCCACAGGATTATCCCTGTCAAAGAGGAAGGACTTCCTGGCTTGACGAGTGTGAGTCTATCTGTAAAGTGCGAGTGATTTCTCTCTGTGCGTGCATGTGCTTCAGCTTGTGTAAAAGTGCGTCTTTGTTTGTTTGTTTTTTTGTTGTTGTTTTTTTCCGTACCCCTGATCCTCTGTAATCACTTTGAGACAATCCCATAATACCCTATAGGTTCAAAGGATGGTGTGTGTGTGTGTGTGTGTGTGTGTGGAGGGAGGAGAGCAAGAGAGATGCTCGACTGCATCTGACTAAGTAAACAAATGTGTAAAATGTTGATTATTTTGCCACTGGAATTTAAAGTTTGTTTTGACATTGATTGTTAATCTTCTTTTTGAATCCATACGTTGTTTGATTTTACTCTTAATTTGTTTGGCTTTACTTCGATGCACGACCATCCCTCAAACATACATTTCTTTAAACAAGGAGTTTACGGTCATGCTGGCAGCACAGTGGTGCTTTGAGCTAAATGCTAATGTCAGCATGCTAAATGCTTACAATGTCAACATGTTGACGTTTAGCAGTGTGACAATGTGTTGATGTTTAGCATATTCACAGTGTTAGTGTTGGTAGCTTTGACTAATTAGCGTACAGTTGAGGATGGTGGGATTGTCTTCTGGTTTACGGGATCACCAAAGTTATTAGACCCTGTGGAGAATGTCTGGACCAAACTGAGAGTTAATACATCCCATAGTTGCTCAAAAACAAAAAAAAATGTGATCATGGTGGTGCTGTAGGAAAAGTCAGCGCCTCACCAGAGTTAGCAGCATACATCATGTGATGACTGCAAATGTCTGTGCAACGTTTTGTTCCGGTGCATTTGGTAGATGTTGAGATATTTCACTGAATGTGTGAACATTTTGACCTGCTGGCGGCCCGAGATGAAAAGTCATTAGGATTAAATCCTGTGAGCATCCATGAATATCTGTGCCAGATTTCACAGCAATCCATGCAATATCTTTGTCAATTCACTGGAAACCACGTATGTGAAACTCATGTTGGCTCTAAATGAAAAAGCCAGGGGTTTACTAAAGTTCTTCATCCTCTGGTGACCAAAAATATCTGCATCAAACTTCATTTCAACCCATCTACAGTAATATCTGCTGAGATATTTCAACATGGGCCAAAGTGGTCAGGTGACCAACTGACACTGCCGTCCACGGAGGATGGCTAAAAACATTTTCCAACAAATCCACATGCCAACTTAAAGTTAACAATGAACCCTAACTCACCATGCAACCACTTCACACCACAGTCAAAAAGTGAGCCTTAAAGGAAATAAAAGAAAGAGATAGTCAGATTGATCGTAGCAGTTTGATCTAAGCCGCTGATCAACCACATGGCGCTACAACTCCGAGCAGGAAGGGAACAGAAGGCTTGGTAGCCATTTGGGGATTGGCATTTAGTCTCTGAGTCTCCCTCTTTCTTTTGTTCTTCTCTTTCTGCTCATTTCCATCCCTCCATCCCCTCTTTATTTAACTGGCTCTCTGTAAAGGTCCTGCTGTCAGCCTCCACCTGTCCCTGTCACAGTAAACAAAGACAACCAGGAGACACAGCACTCTCTCTGTTGTCTCCCGTCTCGGCTCTCTCCTCTCCCCTGCCTTCTTCTCTTACTTTCTTTTATTTTGTCTCCTCTTGATTTTCTCCCATTTCTTCCCTCTCCCCCATCTTCCTCTGGCATTTCTCCCTTTCTCTTTATCACTCCCTCTCCCTCTCTCGCTTGAACCTTTCTTTTTTGTTTCTTTCATTCTGCCTCATCCATTTTCTTCTTCATTTTACCGCCGCTGTTTTGAATTTCTTGGCCTTGCGACAAACTTATTTCATCACCGCCTTTGTTGTGTATCTCCCTGTCTCATATTTTTCTCTGTTCGCAGTGTTTGGGCCCAGTGAATATTTACTTTTTCTGCCCTCTGATGTTGTGAAATTGACCAAAATTATGATTTCACTGAACACAAAATGAGCCTGAAAGCAGATAAGAAAAGACAACATCGCATACATTCTATCTCAGTGATGCCCTTTTCTACAGTTACGTCGAGAGTTTTATATTCTGGCCTGGTTTACCACGTACAGAGCCTCGGCAGACTGCGAATGTCTGCATTATGCAAATCACTTCCTGCGCGCACAAACAAGCCGGGACCAATCAATGTCAATCCCCATTCCCTCGGCCAATCAATGTCATTCCCTCTCCTACAAAACCGGGTCTAATCGAAAGGCATTGTTCCTCGAGCCCTGCATGCTAAATCAGGAGGGCCGGAGCGTCTAACATTCTCACATCCCACACTGTACCGCATAACCTCGAGCATCATCGACGTATAATGGGAGGAGATGAAAGTGGACGTGATGACTTAGGGACAACAACAGTGAGAGAGAGAAAGAGAGAGAGAAAGAGACAAAGGACAGGGAATTCAATTTTGGAACTTTTGTTTGTGACCACTCGAGAAAAAACACTCAAAGAAATCAACAAAGGGACATTATTGCCTACCAGACACCATTTCGAAGGTGTTTTAGATCATCGCTCCCAGCTCAGGTGGTTGGCACCTCTTCTCAGCCCCATTCCCCCACCCCGTTCACACAATATGCATTTTCTGCATTGAAATTACAAATATGGCAGCACTAAAACAACTCCACATTTCAAAACATCCATAAAAAAAAAAACAGTGCGGTTGGTCCAGGTTTACTTACTGATTCTCCTCAGATGCAAAAAGTTAGTGTTAGAACAAACCTACAGTGGTTTCTTTTTTTTTTCTTTCTTTTTTTTTTTTCTTTTTTTTCAAAATAAGGCCACGTATCTCATTGCATTGATGCAGGCATTTTGGTGAACCGATATTGGTGAGATTGTGAAACATAATCGAAGACGTCCACTTTGAGCAACCGATGCATGCTTTTAACTTTTAATGAGATGTCAAAGCACTGCACAATGGTGTGTGGTACTTTGGAAGTAGGCAGGATTTTATCCTTAAGTTATCACGGCGGCAACTATTTTATCTTTTGTTGCCACCGTCATGAGGTAAACAGCAGAAATGCTATGTTTATGTTGGATAGTAATGTACCAGATGTGTACACTTGCATGTCATTTTATTGGCCAACTGAGATAACTGAATTTAGTTGTGTTGCATTGCAGTAAGTTGAGACCGGTTCAACTTTTTTCTAGAATGACTCTGCATTGTTTGGCTGGAACTCAGGTACATGTAGATAAATAGAGTTTACCAGCATTTCCCATCAGGACGGTAATCTTTTTTCCATTTCTGTATATGAGCGTGGACTGTGCGATCACTCGGGCGGTATCTTATTTTCACCATAATTCATTTGCAGCATGTTGCCTTCCAGTAACTTCTGTCCTTCCTGTAACAGATCAGATGTATTGTATGAGAACACCACTGCAGACACTCTTTTTATCGCAGCCCTCCTGAGCACTAACATCGCCCTCATCACCGTTACATGCTATGCAGTGTGCACAGGCGATGATTTTTTGGCTTGAAACATACCACCAAACGTGTACCCGCACTCAAGGCCCAGTTTTATCCCCTCTGTAACCCCATCTCACTTTCCATATTTTCTTTAATGGTCTTGAGCTCCTTTTATCTCATAAAGTTGTGGAGCTCACGCTGTCTGTGTGGTGTCATTAAAGTCAGTGAAGCTGGTTTTAATTGTTGGTGAATTGGCCTTTTATGACTAATGAAGCCTCTAGTACGGGCTGCTTGTACTATTTAATCAGCCATCATGTACTCTGTACCACCTACACACTCGGCAGTGAGATAATGGGAGTGAGGGAGAAACTGAGCACTGAATTATGGAAGGGGGAAATGGAGTGAAAGGGAGGGAGAGCTAGACAGATAGGTAGATTGATAGATAGCTCTCTGACCAAAAGGCCTCAGTTTGTGTTTTCTACACTTTTTACTGAAGTCTAAATGCTTGTTTGGAATACAACTGTAGGTCTGTGAGCATTAATAACTGTGTAATGCTCATGGTCCTGGAGAGTAAGTGTGTGGATGACCCCAGTGTTTCTGTTCATTTTCTAAAGGCATTTTTTTCTCTGTGGAATGGCCTCTGAAGAGGTTCTTGGTCCAAAGGAGACTAAATCTTTCCACTGGGACCAATGAAGAAGAATTCTTATGAGGCGGGGTGGCACAAACCCGAGGCAGAACACAAACTTCTTTCTTGTGAGGTGAAGTCTGCTGCATAGCAGCTCATAACGATCCCCATCGAGCTCACAGCTTGTGTTGCGTTTTATCTCCCGTCTTCGTTTTCCATATTCCCCGTCTCTGTCCTCTGCATAATAATCAGGAAAACGGAAATGTTATAAAAATGATTTTACAGTTTCAGCAGATTAAAATTCAAAGCCAGTGGGGTAGATGGTCAACTATCCTGCAGTTTAGCATTTTGCAGCTCACAGGGTTTCTTACTGCAGCTCAGTTCAATGCACTTTATTGTCCCCGAGGGACGGTTACATTTCAACAATAATACAACTTCCGATTTTCTAATTACTGTCTAATAAAAAACAGATGTGATTTGTAGAAACTGGACCTGTCAAGTGTTGCATAGCGAGGTAAAACTGCATGCGTAGAGGAGTCATTTATGCATTTATGTATATTTATGACAGTTGATCTTTATTGTAATTATCTTTCCTCTATGGTTTGGCAGTTTGACTGAATCACTGATGCTACAGGCTGCAAGTGCTTCTGAAAATGTAGCTAAAAAGACATTAAAAACACATTAATATCATATGATGACAGCAGCAGAGTGATGCAGCAAACGGGGAGATGGACTTTGTTCGGAGGACCCAGGCTGAAGACGCTGTTCAAACAAATGTCTGCTGATATAACCTTGAGAGAAACACAATGAGTCTGTATCAGCTCAGTCGCTGCTCTGTAAATGACCTTTCCTTTTTTTCTGTGAAGGACCAGGTAGTTTAAAAAACAGTGTTCCAACAGGAATCAATACAGCATATTTTGTTGAAAGGCAATGTCACTCTGGATGATAATTTGGTATTATCTTTTCTCGACTTTCTCCTTCTGCAACACACTAAAATCAATCACATTATGTGATACAGTATTAAAAATTTAAGGGATAAAACTTCAGGGGCTTGGTTGCACAATATTGACACAATGAGATGAACAAGAGTTTGACTTTTTATTGTGCGACTTAGAATAGTTGAGTACATATTGTTAATCTGTGTTCAGACAATGCCGCAATAATTCCCTCTCCTATATATTTGCGGTTTAGGTCATTAAAAATGCAGAAAACAAATCAAAGTAGCTGGGATAAACAGCACTGGACCCACATGAGGCAGCACTACTTTGTGTTTGGAGTTACACAGTTTGTTGTGTTTCACAATTCAATACTAAACAATGTCCAATGAGTGACAGAAATGGTTTCCTCTGCTTTGAATCACGTTAAAAAAAAAAAGAACACTACTGTGGATGGTGGATGTGACTCAAGACAGTGAAGTTTCAAAAGATTAAAAACAAAAGATTAAGTTTTTTTTAGAAAGCTGTAACAGGCTTGTGCTGCTTGGGTCTACTTTTGACATTAGAGGCCGTGAGAAACTGCTTACCGCAACCAAAGTCTTAATGAATGCAAATAGAAGAATGAAACCAGGAGTGATAAATGCTGGAATGTCCCTTTAATATGGTGCGTTTCTGTATGTGTGCTCGCGTCGCCCTCGCCTGCGTGCGCGCGCACACTTCAGAGCACACAGTGATCGACTCGCCACCTCTCGCGGAAAATCCATCAGCTGTTCCCGAGTCGAACTTAAACAAATGGAGCTGCCTGGACTGAGACTCCCATTACCACTCTGTCCACAAATTATTTTCATGTTAGGCGTGTTACAACGCGAGCGCCCGCACACAGACACGCGCCGTGGCAGGTATGCACAACAGAAAGAGTCGTTTGATGGAGTGGGGTAATAAAGCAGATTGAGGGCAAAGGGGAAGTTGAACACTAACTGCAGCTATAGACCAATATGGTGGCGCAGAGGTGAGATTTATGGAAAGGTGCGATCAGACCCTCCCTTTGACATAGAACATATATTCACTGTTCTCACACAGTCGATCTTTTCTCAGATTTCTCTCCGTCTCAAACACACACACACACAGCAGGCTCATACAGAAACCATAAGAGACTCCATCACCAGTTTCTCATCTCATCTTTACTGTCTTGGTGTCCCCGTCTGTCTCTGTATTGCTCCCTTTGCCTCTCTTTCTCTTTCTCAGCAGTCTTTGCTGAATCCTCTTTCACACCTCCATCCTCTCTCACTCTCTTCTCCACCCCCCATCCCCTTCTTTCTCTACTTCTCATTCGCTCTAAGCAGTCTTTCCTGAAACCCCCTTTCATGCCTTCACCGCTCTCTCTCCCTGCGCACATTCACTCTTTCTCATTCTCTACAGTCTGTCCTGAAACCTTCTCTGCATTCTCTCTCCTTCTCTCAACCTTTTCATGCCTCTCTCTCTCTCTCTCTCTCTGTCATATTCTTTTTTCAGCACCTGGCCATGACTCTTCCCCCATTGCTGTGGTTTCCCCTCTCCACCTCTCTGACAGCTTCACATTAATCATTCCTACATCCCCAGGAAGACTGCCTTCCTCGCCTCCCTCCACTCGATCTCTTTCTCTACCTTTCATTCTGCCTGTATCTTTTTCTCTCTCTCTCTCTGTCACACTTTCCCATCACCCCGCTTCTCTCATTCTCTCCTCAAGCCTTGTTTCTCACCTCTCATCAAATTTCTATTTATGTACGTGCAAAAAAAAAAAAAAAAAAGAGATATCACCTTTTTCCCAGTTGTGTCAAGTTATCATTTGCAGAATATGTTGCCAAAAAGTTTTGCATTAGCTGTGATGCCACCGGAATGGCAGTAAATCTGATTTATTCCAAGTGAAGTATATGATGTCTTAGCAGATATTATGACAAGAAATATAGCACTAGGCTGTTTGGTAGGGGCTCGTTGCATACTGGTGAAACAATGAAATACAAGCCTGATGCCAAAACTCTGCACAGTTTCTAATACTGAGGAAAGGTTTAACATCCCTGAAAAGTTATAACGCCAACATAGGTATTTAAAGAGAACTGGATACTGTGTTTTTAGATGGCACTCCAGTCAATGGAGGCCCATATGGTGAAGATTTTTTTAAGTTCAGCTCTACGATTTTTAGCCAGTTGAGAGCATTGTAGAGACTTCCTCTGGCCAAGCTGGTTGACTTCCTGCCAGCTCCTGAATGGCATGAAATACTAAACCAATTTGTCCTTTCAAGACCTTTATAAGATGAGAGAGAGTCATATCTGGGCATTTGTAATACTGAAAAAAAGAAAAAAAGTTATTAAGGGGAAACGTCACCATGCATCACATGATCTTACAATACAAAGTATCAGAACTCCTTTACATTCCTGTGCTGTTACTGGAGACTTGCGATAATGATTTAATCCCTAAATTTCTGCAAGATAAACGGAGAAACACTGTACTCAGCCTTTTATTGTTACATACTCTAGTAATTCTCCTAGAATGTGCACTTGCACATGTTTTTTGCCTCATAACCAGGGTCAATGATGTGCTCTCATTGAAAGGAATAGGTAGAAAGAATAATTAAATGATGGTCTGAACACAAGTCACTTGAGGCCACTGAAATGACAAAAATGTTCTCTTTCTGCATTCATTTCAGCAAAGAACTAACTTCTTTGTGCACAAGAGTATGTGATCATTTATCACATAGTTTTTCACATGCTTGTATTCCACTTTTGCACATGTGCATACTTCTACATACTGGAGGCCAATTTGACATGCTCTTGAGGAAAGGAAGGGCAAGAGGAGACAAAGAGTGAATGACTGAGAAATTCCAGGAAACCAGAAGCTGGCTTGCTGCGCATTCGTGGCACTATCGGGACATGACTAACGCCACACAACAGACAGCCATTCATTCCATTTCCTCATAGGCGTTTTCAGCCGTCTCTTTCACACACTCATTTGTTTTATGGTTCTCTCTTATGCTCTTAAACACTGTCTAATCCCTGATTAGTGGAGGAAGAGGGTGTTTAATGCTCCTCTCCACTTGTGTGCTCCTGAACTGTGACACACAAGAACGCTTGCAACCACACATGCACACACTCGCACACACGTACAGACAGACTCACACTTGCGGGCAAAAGGAAATCCAGGCTCGCACAAACAATTTCAAACACTGCTGCTCTCCTCCTGCAATGCCGCGCGCACGTGCGTCCCTCTTTCTCTGGTGAAACAGACACTTGAAAAGGATTTAATAGCATCCAGTGAGCGCAACCAAACACTCAGATGACAATAAGTTTACCCAAAAGAGAAACTGCACATTAAAAGAGAACGCATCCGCACTTGATTCTGCCACAACCACTTTTTGTAAAAAAAAAAAATGTGTTAAAATACACCATGAACATGCAGGGTAATTATGTTGTAGGGGAATTACTGTGATGTGAGAACTCCCTGCACTTTCATGTAAGCATGCATGGGAGCAGAAGGCAGGAGGAAAAGTGACCAATAAGGGTATTACCCAATGCTTGAACTTTACTGGCAATCAACCCTATGGCGTACTGGCACTTTTAATTTCACCCACCCGCATATTAGTGCCTCTTACCATATACTGCCACTTCCTCATGACTGTAGATATGCACTTTATCAGCAAATCACCTCTTTTCCTGCCCTAATTCGAATCTGGACAGAGGGCAGAAGTGTGCTGCTTATCTCGTGTTTTCTGAGAGGTGCAATATGTGGTTCATCTCCGCTGGACAGCAGCTGGAGAAGAGCTGGCTTTTTTTTTTTTTTTTTTGCGCTAACCACCAAGACACTATTGGTAAATGCTCTACCATCAGTGGAGACAGTAGATAGTGCCAATTGGGTTCACTTAAAGGGTTGTTTTCACTGACAGGGTCCCACCATTGAGGTAAAAAGTGGATGATGAACCCACCTTCAAGTACTTTACTCAGCTTTTGGCCTATCCTGAAGCTCTATTGCAGACATTCATGGTGTGTTATGGCTGTGTTTCATGTTTTCTTTCAACCTTAATGGTAGCTATGTTCTTGTTTTGTCTTTCTAATTCAGTTTGTACTGACTTTCCCCTTTTCACTGAGGGGTATCCACCGAATCATATATCATTTTCTTGAATAAGTGAAGACTTTAATTTTCTCTGTCTGTCAGCTCTATATACCGGTGGTATATGTGTAAATGGCCTGACATCATTCCATACTGAACACAAGAATAGTAAAGCAGCATGAATTAAATGCAGTGTATTTGACTCTGTTAGCAGTGGGAAGTGAAAACTAAGCACTGGTGCAAAGGTGGCAGCATGATTAATTAGAACATTTAAATATAGCATCTGATTTGACAGCGAGCATGCATTTCTGATGAGAAAAGTCATCTGATCAAGCTCACTCAACTTACAGTCCATGATACTGTTGTTCCTCAACCTGAAGACAGTAGAAGACAAAGGATAAGTCACGTTTTATGTCGTATACAACGTAAACAATACCAGCCCAAAATGGGCCCTGCCTGACAGATATGGGGTGTCATAAATAAAAATGAGCAACAGTCGCTTGGTCTACCCTGTGTATTGTGTTATAGTGACAATTGACACAACATGATGTCCCAACCAAAAGGCTGTCCACCCAAGACACAGAACAGCATTAGTCGTATCAGCAAAAAGCCCCAAAAAAATAGGTTGAAATGACAAAGCCCTCTTGTGGATATTGTTATTATGACTGGAGAAAAGGAAAAAGGAAGATGACATTTCATTCCATTCCATTTAACAATGGAGACAGTCAGCATTTTACCTTTACCTTAACACACGTGTTCCACTGGTTTTATTTAAATGCAAATGCATTTTCTGCCCTATTACTGTAAATATAGAGGCAAACACAAATAGTGACATCTGCCATTACCCCTGGTAGCAAAAGTCAGATCATCTCATTTGTCATTTTAAATTATGGCTCAACCACCTGCTGTGGGTCCATTCACACGAGGCTGAGTAATATACACTTGAATTGAGGCCGAGACAGAATCACAGGGATGAGCTCCTTTGGTGACATACAAATTAAATTGGTGAGAAGTGACTAATTTGATGGCGTTGACACTTTTGAACCGACGACCAACCTGCCAAAAAAAAAAAAAAAAAAAAACACACCAGTCCTACTTCTGGAGCAAAGTAAAATTAAAACATTACTTGAAATGTCACCCGATGATCAGTGATATTTTTCATTTCCCATTCTGAATAAAGTAATTACATCGGGCTCCAATCAGGGGAAGTGGTGGAACACTGGAGAGCTGGCAGATTGCTATCTGTTTGACAGAGACAAGTCAACAACACCTCTATCTTCACTCACATTTCCCCTGATGCAACAACACTTTATCTCTTCATTACTAACTGATAGTAGATGGGGGCATGACAGTTAATTGCGTCTCTGGAATGTGATGTATGTGTGCGTGTGTGTGTGTTCATGGATCATTGTTCTTAATAGTTTTGGCATGTACCTGTATGCTGATGTATAAGTGTTAACGTGTACGTGTTTTAGGCTGTGATGTGCACGTGAGGCATATGCGAAAGGTCTGTTTCGTCTTCAGTTCCTCGCCACCGCCGCTTCCTCCGGAGCTACCTGTAAAGCCGTGAGTGAAAGTCTCTCGGCTGTCTCCTCCCCTCCCTTTTCCCTTTATCTGTCCTCTTCCTCCCCTCGTTATATCTTTTCCACACCTCTCCCCTCCCCTACAGCCCCTTTCGTCACCGCTATCGTCACCTGCGGGCGTCTGTGTCCCACGATGCATTGCAATCCGCCCTCTCCCCTGGCTGGCGGTGGAACTGCAGTGACATCTACTGAAAGAGGAGAGGTGAGGAGAGGAGAGGGTGAAGGAGAATGGAGGGAGAGAGGGGGAGAAGATGAGTCACTACAGTATCGGAAATGCAATACGAGATTGGAGGGGAGGAGAGGAACACGAGAACCGAGTCACACCTTGAACCTCCATCATTACGTATTCAGCTCAGTCCTCTAATATCAGCACAAATGAGCCTTCCTTTTTTAAACAAAGGACAGTGTTTCCCCCATTGCGGTAAAAGTTTCCCAGCATTCCCCTGTTTCATTTTCTCCGAGTCTAGTATTGTGTGCAGTTAATTGCTTCTCCTTAGTAACAACAGCTCTAAAGTGATTTTTATTCTAGTCAGCAGGCTTTGATACAGGCTGTCTGTGTGTTTGTAATTATTGTCTTAGCCACTGGCTGTCAAACCCTATTACGTGAGGTCAAGCCCAAATGACTATCCTGAGCTGATGACAATAATTTGACGACAGACACACATGCATTAGTCAATCATGCGCTCACACAAGCATGCACACGTTTATACACGTTTAAACATTGGCCGGGCTTGAACAAAATCACACATATACAGACACACACACAAACATGCATACTCAGGCACGCACATTAACACCAAAGGAACACAAAACAGGAAATTTAGCCTTTGACAGGCATGTATAGCATGAATAATTTAGGAGGTAGTTTACATAAACCATCAATTCAGTCATACATGAATTAGAATTACCGTTGCATGTGCAGGAAGCAATAATCATGTTATGATAATAAAGCCAGGATGCTATGCATATTCAGATTTTGGGGAAATCTAGTGCAATTCTTTTCTGCAAATCATATTCCATTTCAGAGATGTTACACAATTTAAGAAACTTATAACATTTTCTTTTCTGTTACTCATCCAACTCACAAATGTGTTTAACTGTAGTCAAATGCAATAAAAGCCTGCATGGCTTATAATGTCATGAATAATAATAATCGGTGGATATACAAATAAAGACACAATGGTAAATTATCATAAGCAGTAAATACTGTCACATTGGTGGATCATATTCATATTGAATTAAATGTAAATTACCTGTGTCTGTTGGATTAGAAAAATGTTTGCCAGTCAGCACATTGACACCTTAAAGACCTCAAACAGATCCCCATCATCTATGCACAAACTGCAGGTGCAGCCACAAAAACTATGAAACTATTTAACAGATTTTTTGGTTTATTACAACTGAGTCTTACTTCCCAACCCAGTTTACTATAAACTACACTTGTGCTGTAGTAGTAGTGTGTGTGTAGTAGTACTGTAGTGCGGCAACTAAGGAAAAATTTCTAAATCTTTTTATGGACTAATGATTGGTCTATAAAATGTGATCAAATAGTGCCAGGTATCCATTAGAAGACTTTTTCATCGTATTTCTTTGCCCAAAAATCAAAAGATAATTCAATTTAGTGAGAAAAACCAGAGAAAAGCAGCTAGTCACAGTTCACATTTGAGAAGAAGGAATCAGTGATTGTTTGGTATTTTAGAAATGATACATTATCCCAGTGCATCCCAGTTGCATTTTTTCATTTTTTGCTGATGAACCAATTGATCAACTGACTAATCATTCTAGCTATTTTTAATAATCTTTGCCCTAACAAGGTGGTTTGAGTGCTGAAAACATAAGCATTAAAAAATGTCAATCATTCTTCCAAAACATCAAACAGAAACTGATTGCAAGAGCAGATAATGTAGAAAACAAATTAAATCAGCTCTCAGTGAACATTTGTTGATACGTTCAGGGCAAGTAACAAGCAGCCAGACATTCAGACAGATTATAAACAAGACAGATTACCAAACCCAATAACACCTGAAATAATGCTAATCAACTGAGGGCTGTGTGCAAAGTTTAGGCAAGGTTTTTCCAAAGTCTGCTTGATGGTCTGACTGCTTGTATTTGTTTGCCCCATTCAGACTTCTTTTTGCCGATTTTGCCATCTTCCAAGATCATAGCAATTAAATTAAGCATAATCTTATTATTACAGATATTATCCTTTATTATGTTGGGGAGAACAATCAGAAAAAAATAAAGCAATATATAGCAAGCAGATATAAATTGCACTGGCTGAGAGAAACTGGATGTGATACAGGTCCTTTCTATGTTTGCTCCATTTAAGTTTAGCATCATTCTCACGTACAACATGTTGGACCATCGTCACTCATCTTCACATACACCTGCAGATTTAAATTCATAAACACCTCCTAATTATACCTGCTGGCCATTTACATTTTTTCCTCCACATCCGACATGACGCCTTTTCAGAGAGTGCATCTTTCATACACCGTACTGCATGTGTGCACATGAAGAGATTATGGCAGGCAATACCAGCATCCATCTGATTTATATATTTTTAACTGTTTCAATCCTGGGGGGCCTGTTCATTTTACAAAGTGCCCACGGTGGGTGTAGCCCTGTCTATCAGAGGCCAATGACACAAGGACACATGTACAATAAAACTATATTACCTCTGATGGATTGACAAGGTTATGAGACACTGAGCAGAGATGGACGGTCATGTCACAGGTGGAACACGGAGCGGGAAAGGGAGAAGCACGTCTGTGTTGCAGGGAGGTGACAACAGAGGGGGTAAAGAGAGACAATGACAGCGGTAGAAGAACGAAAGAAAAGGGGAATTAAAAATGGATGCTGACATATAATAGTGGAAGAAAAGGCTGAGGTTGGAGTGAAGAAGGGAGAAATGACTAAACGGCCCCGAGAGATAAAACAACTCAGACAGGAGAGAGTGTGAGATGGAGCGAGAAAAATGAAGGTGGTGGGCAGGTCGGGCTCTCTCTCAGATTACAGAAGAGAACAGTTCTCAGAATGGACCATAGCTATAGAGTAACCTTTAGTGTCCCCACCTTATTTAATTAAACACACTCACACACAGGCATAGGAAGACCCTCAGACCTGACCAGTGTCACACAACAGCTTCTGTCTCCAAGGAGAGTTTTAGGACACGTGCACACATAACACATACGGACAACACACATATACTGAACATACCCACACACACACAAGCACCACTTGGTATACTTGAACTACCACCAATCACTTTGTTCACGTATTGATTTTTTTATTGCATTTATTTAGAGGATACAGCATCATCTAAAATAAGACCGTGGTCCGGCTGTGTTTGCAGCAAAACAAGTGTATGCCTGTAAGTCAGAGCAGTATAAATATCACTGATTGACAGCTTATCTGAATTGTCTTGATTCGACTAATGTAAACTCCAGAAATCTGGAGCTTCCAGCAGCCTAAAACAAAATACTCACAATGACAGTATACAGTACAGCGGTGCAGACAGAAGAATCATGTTTTGTGATGGACAATTAGACAGAGCCATCATCCTACAAGCTGGTGAGAATGTATCGCTGGAACACAGACACATGCCTCATGCAAGTTTCAACAAAAAAAATTGACCTTATTTTCATATTTTTCATTCAGGTGACGAGGGGGGGAAGAAATGATTCTTCATGGAAAGAATACAGTACTACCATTCGCTTTGTTTTCAGAAGTGTAAATACCGAAATGTAGCCTGCTGACAGGCTCATTCATATAAAAGCCTCACCTAGTTCACACTTGGCTATTTTGACCCCATTTAGCCTACACATTGATTTTCCTCTTCCCAAGAAGATATTATTTGTGGATTTATTCATTGCACCTAAAAAAAAAAAAATACTGTTTCTGTATTCAAAATACCTTACGGGGTCGTATACATAAAAACTAAGGATGCATTATCCCGATACAGTAACATGTAAATTTGATTAATTCACCAATCCTCGCCCCTTGCAGTGATTGAGGTATTTACTCCAGTGCATATGTTTTATAAGTCAGCAGAGGGAGAGCACCTGCTCAGTGTCCCATTCTTCCTTATTATGCTTGGCAGAGTGATGGAGCACATAGCGATAAATCAATATTCACCCTCACACACACACACACACACACACACAAGGACACATAAGCGGACACCACACCACTGTGCAAGAAGCAGAAAAAAATACAAAAAAAAACGCACACATGAAAACAAAACACAAACACATTTGCATGAGGGCCTGTGCCTGTTAGCCCATTTTCCAGGTTATGGGATGATTAGCATCCCATTAACAACACTTTTCCTGCCCTGCACTCCCCCTATTTACGCCATAGGTGCTGGTGGATGATGAAGCATTGTTATCAGGGGCCATGAATCATCCTCTTCCTCAAATAAATATGCTACGTCATAAACACATTACGGCAAGCCTGCAGTCCAGGATAGATGTGTGTGCAGAAATATGTGTGACCGTGTGTGCGTGTGTGTGTGTGTTTGACTGAGTGCCTAGTGTCCCAGTTAAGTGTAATAAAGCATGGGGCTAAAATAATGTGATGAGTTTAATGAGCAGACCATCCATGCATTCAACTCCCTCAATACCCCACCCTCCATCCTCCATCTCCCTCTGTCTCCGGCTCGCAGGTCCTCTCCCCCTCTCGCTCTCGCTCTCTCCATTTCCCTGTGTGTGTGTGTGTGTGCGTGTGTGTGGGGAGTTTGGAGTTGGGCTGGGAGGTAATGTGACTCGACTGGAACGATTAATCTTGCTCAGGTGAGAGTGCATTGGGAGAAACAGGGAGGGCGACAGGAAGAAGAGAGATGGGTAGAGATGGTAGTTTAAATGTAAGTGGGGAAAGAAAAGAAATGAGGGGGAAGCGAGGGAGACGCGAGTGACGTATGGCTGGTGATTTCTCTTGTCTCACTCGCTCCTGCCTCGATCTCTCTTCATAAGTTTTTTTGTGGTTTTTTTTTTGCACTCTGATCCAATCATTTCATTTGTTGCGTCACTTTTTTTGTTTCCTACTGCTCCCCCCTCATGCTCTCCCACCTGAAGCACTTTTCTTTTTAATGTTTTCTTCTTTCCTGCAGTCTCTGTTCTTCCCCTCCCTTCACCCTTTCATTCCATATTACCTCCTCTCTTCTCTTGTTCAAAAGGTCTGCAGTAATTTGTGGAACAACCAAATGCCAGAGTCAAAGTCGCTTCACCTGCAGGACCTGCACACTGTCCATATAGAGGCTGCTGCAAATACTGCATGTGCTTAAGCTTTATTTAAATGTACACTCTGTGCATTGGAGTTCTTCAAACAATCTATATCAAGGTTTGCAATGGGCTTAATAGTGAGGAAAAAAATGAGACACCCATGTAATGAGACTGCAACGCTTGAATCAAAGACAAGTATTTATTGCATATCTGATTTTGTTTTAAGGACCATTTTCAATTTGTGTGCTTTAAACTCATAATTATAAGCATTAAATGTGTCTTAAAGACTTTCTTTGAAATTACAGCAGTTGCTCAGTGCTCTGGAGTTACAGAGGCGTTGAGCCTCCCTGCATCGCTGTTGCATTAGTGATGCAGGATTTCCCACACAATGAGCCTTTGAGGTGGAGCAGCAGAACATTAGCTAAAGTAGAAAACAAAAACAATATTCTGTAGGTATAAATACATTTTGGTGTTTAATCAAAAACCTAAGAGGATTCTTACAGGCGAGGTAAAGGTGATCCATAAGCATCAGCAACCAAACAGTATGGTCAGTTGTTGCAATAACAAAAGAACGAACAAAATCTAAACTAAGAACTAATAGTATTACTGGCTGGGGTACAGTGCTGGATCTGTGCTAATTTCTTAATTTGATTTCCCTCCTCAAATAGAGCGAGTAATTTGTTTAGGGGACCAGAATTTGCCCAATTTAGCTGGTAAGCTCCTTGGCAGCAGTAATGGGGATAAACAGCTAGCAGAAACTGCAGCCTAATCATACTGCGTCTGTCGAAGTCATACACATACACACACACACACAATGTCTTTTTCTAGTCCCTGCCCCGTCTCTACATTTCACCATAATTATCTAGCTTAAATTTACAACTTCAGAAGGCTAAGTAGCTTGCCAACTAACCTGTTATCCAAGTCAATTTGCACACACACCCTCACACTAAGGATCCATTAGCTTTCTAGCTTATGAATACCAATATAGCATCAGTGTAATTGTAATGAACTAATACTGTGGTGCTCTGTCATGCAGACACAGTTACTCAAGAAATGGACAGATTTTTCTTAAAGCGGTGACCAACACCTCTCAGTTTAGCATGTTATGTGTGAGATAATACCTGAGAATGTCAAATATATATTGCCCTAGTGTTAATATATAAGTACTTTAACAGAGCCCAGGCAGTAGTGTATGGAGTACAAACCGATGCTAGTATCTGAATAAAGAGAGGAAAAAAACAAACATAAACACTCATACACAGTTTGTACATTACTTCTTTAGACTCCTGAGAGGATTCCAAACATATGTGGCTAAGTGTACAGACAGGTTTTTGCTAGCGTAAAAAGTTTGCTCCATCACAAACTCTCCAAACTGTTTCATGGAGGGTCTCTAATTGGTCACTCCGGTCCTACAAAGTACACTCACACATACACAAATACACACACACCACTGTACAACAGAGCATCGTGCTATTGAAAGTCTTTCCCAGGACAGAGATTTCCTCTTACAGAGATACGGCTTAAATCTACTTTTAAGAGCACACACACACACCAACCCTCTTTCTCTTACCTTCTGTATTTATTACTGAATTACTAAACTCCTGCTTTCTTCTCTCTTTCCCCCCTTTGGTCGTTTCCTCTTTTGTTTTTTAAAAGCTTTTCTCACTTCTTACTCTCATTCCCTCTCTTCCCATACATTTCTGTCCTTTCATTTTTTGGAAGTCTCACACACACACACACACACACACACACACACACAGATAATAACGGAGCAAAGGATCTCTGTCGTCAGCTAACTGATTCACCTTCACCTCCACGAGACACATGCCCAGCAGGGAGCTCACATACAGATGCGGCGCATCCCGTTTCTTTCACCGCTTAGACGAGAAGAGGCGTGGGCGGGATGAATGACACGCCGGTTTGATTGACACATAGCCTCAAGACAGAACAAGCCAAAGCGTCTTTTCATCCTACATAGACCACTGTCAGTGTTGCTGCTTTTCATCTCCGCGCTTTCTCACCAGCTACTTTCAGCAAAAAATGAACTCTTTTCACCTCTTGCAGGGTTTTCCCCCTCACTTTTCTCTCAACCGTCTGTTATTCATAGCCTTTTGTTATCTGACTGGATGCTCTCATTTGCTCTCATTCATGCTCCTGCTCTACACGCACACTCTCTCTCCCTTCTTTTTGCCCCCCCCCCCCCTCCGCTGCTTTCCCTCCTACGCCAGGTTCACGACCGTACGATTGTTCCTCTTGTTGACGACGTTCCCTCTATCGTCTATTCATCACTGCAACAAATGACGGTGTAAGCTGTGTAGCCGCCAAGGCCTCAGCAGTACAATTCAAAGCTCCGAGGCTGAGTGACAGCGTGTTGGCACCATTTGTGACACTCAGTCATGCAAGCAGTTGATAACTAGTTGCCTACCCCTTTATTTAACTGGGCATGGCTGAATGGGAAGAGGGCTCTCATTTTCACAGCAGTGATACCAAGCAAATTTGTGGAGGAGGGAAGGTGTGCGCACACAAACACACGAACACACACAAACACACACACAAATGCATGCATGAACAGATACTCGCTCGCTCAGACAAACACACACCATGCAATGCTGCCACAGTTGTCTACTGACTCTATTAGGGTGCAGTTTTTCAGAGTAAAGAGGTGAGATTGCGGCTGAAAAGAACGGCACTAAACAGAGCTGGGATTTTCAACAGCACCGATCTTGTTTGAACCCCCCTGAAGAAACCCCTGGCTCTTTTTGACATGGATTTCGCTTTGAGCGAGAAGTCAAAGCTGTTTGAACTCTGGCTGAACTTTGTAACTGTGTTTCCTCTTTCGCTACGGTAACCCCAAAAGGTAGGGGAAGTAGCTCTGTGTTGCAGAATTATCATAAATATTCAATGTGAATTGTCTTGATCTGCAGATTTCAGACTTTCACAAGACGTGCAGCCCCGGCCTCTGTGTGTAGTGAATAGTGCAGCGTGTTCAAATCTAAGGAAAATAATCTTGTGGAAAGGACAACTCTGGTGTTGAGGTAGATCAGCACCATGGACAGCTCTACATCAGCAAACTCCCACTTCAAGTCCTGAATGCCTGTCATGTCAATGCCTTCGCACTTAGGACTTTTATCTGAAAACACATTTTCAATAACACACAGTACATGGTAAGGCGTTTTAAGACATTTTATGAGTAAATATAGCCAGTGGGACTGTATATATTCTGACTGCTAGCACTAGATTTCAGTATATTTGGTCTAAATATCTTGGGAAGTGAGACCAAGTTTGACATCTTGCTATGTTTTTTATTTATTTATGAATATATTTTGTTCTGTTATAACATTCATTTTTATCTGCTCACCTCACAAAGCCTTTTCTTTTCTTGCCCTTTGGCAGTTACTAACAGGACCTAGACCTCACGGCCGGAGGCTGCTTTTAATGGGGATGGAGATTTTCACAACAGCAGCCTAAAGAAAGTCCTGCCGACATCAGCTGTCCTTCTCATGGTGAAAACACACTCAACCATGTTTACGCTCTTCTCTTTTGGGATCGGAAATTTCCCTTTAAAAAAGTTTTTCAAAGGCCAACTTATTATTCACTTCAAAAGTTTGTCCAACTTAGAAGTGATGTCAAAAAATGGTAATAATAAAAAGTAAAAAATGAGAAGGACCTTGACAACAGCGCTACAGTCACTGGCTATATTTCTCTATGCATCATGTAGACTGAGTGCGGTGAGGGAGAGGCTGACTAAGATTGATGATGAGAGATGACACGAGTTGTGAACGACAGATGTTGAGCTACTTATTTCTTTTTTTGGGACATTTTAGACTCTTAAATACATCAGTGCTAGTACATGATTATTCACGTCCCTTTTTCTTTCACACTTTCACAAATGCTAAAAAGAAACACACGTATGCGCCCACATGCCCACCCAACAAACACAATGTGATTTTATAAAGTAATGTTACATCCAGTTATTATTGATTTGGGTCCACAAACAGCTTGTTGCCACCTGATTCACTCAGCAGCTGATGAGTGTGTGTGTGTGTGTGTGTGTGTGTGTGTGCGCCTGTGTGAATGACTAAGCACTTTCAATCTGATTTCTACGACAAAGGAGAGACCGGAGTCTCTCCTGATTTGTTTACCTACTAACGTGCCCAGCCTGCCAACACACACACACAAACAACACACACACACACAGAGACAGAGAGAGAGAGAGAGAGAAAGAGAGACATGTAAATGAATACTGTCACTGGTAAAGTCCTTTCAGAAATAAGATTGATGTTCAAGTAAACTCATACTGAGCTTCACACTAAATACTCAATCACTAAAGATTTCAGTCACTCTAGGAAGAAACTGAATTTAATCTTAACTACAGTCTCTCTCTATCCCTCTCAAACACATACATACATACATCATCAATGTTCTCTTTAATGATGCGTCATATGTAACATAATTTGACCTGTCACTCCATGACCCCCACTCCCCACTGATCTCTGACCCCTCAACTTTTGAACCTCGGCCGCGGATCTGATTAGACTCTGGCCATGTCACTTTTTTTAGCCGCTCCCTTCCACATCTCAGCGTGAGTCATGTTGAAGGTGGCAGGCCTGCAGTGAGTACACACCAAGGCGAGGAGTGAAAAAAGACCAGCAGAGAGGAAACATGCTACTACACACACACCGCGGGACGTCGTGTTTAAAGCCATCTGTTACAGCCAGCAGGATGCAGAAGGCGCTCCTGTGTTTGCTACCAATGACATACTATCCTTTCACAAGATGTGTGTGTGTGCCATCCCCCATACATGCACTGCATGTATTGTGGTTTTAGGCTGTTTCTGAACCTGGCAGACGCAGGTCACTCTCGACATCCGGCTTGCACCACAGTTTTCCTTTCTAATCTGTCTCAAACGCTGACTGCGCTCATAGGCATCCCACCCTCAGTAACTCATATTATCGCCTCAGAGTGGGGTGGAGGGCCCAGAGGATCAGAAAATAGGCGGGGAAGAAGACCATTGCTGGGATTGAAGAAAATATGAAAGATGATGAGGAGGAAGGAAAAGACAGCAGTGTTGAGGAAGTATGATTTCGAATGTTTTTGTATAGATTGGATGGCGGCAAGGACAGGTGAAAAAAGGAACATGGTTGCACAAAAAATTCAAGATGCTGACTTCAATTTGATACCTATTCATATGTCATACATATTCTATAGTGTTTAAGTTATTTAACTTCAGCATGCCCTCATTTCTCCTTGGTATTGTCTGTTTGCATTTGAAAGCCTGAATCCAAGCTGATAGTCCTCTGTTGTTGAGCAATACCGCCACGTATTGTAAATCACTCTAGATATGAGCTGCTAAACGTCTCCCGTGTTGTTGTTAAAAGGTTGTGAAAGACACTGTCAGGTCTGATTTCTGAGCAGCTTGCATCCTTGAAGTTGTGCAGTTGATCCAAAGCTTCAGCAAGCCAGTTTTTACACATCTACTAAAACAAAAGCTGTACATTCACAAAGGGATATACTATATTAATCACTAGAGCTGTCTTTAGATTATTACATAATAAAAATTAATCTGAAAGGACATTACATCCCGCATTTGAGGATGGATAAGGGAGAAAAGGCACAAAACCAAAGATACACAGGATTTAATGTTGTAATCCTTTGTGCAATCACCCAAGGACGACATTCACGTACAGAATCCCAATTCGGATGTCCAAGGAGCGACGTTCTCACTGGCGACTGCAGAGGACACCACACAAAACAATAACAAATCCACAGGACCACCAGAAAAAGCAGCAGCATTCACCAGCCGCCTTATCTGAATGTTACAGTGTTGAGTGTGCGAGTCACACACCCAAGCTCTTGCACGCCGGGGTTATCAAGTTGGCACCTCCCTTCACAGATGTTTCGTTGAATTAGGCCCGCGACACCTCCAGAAGGCTCAGCAGTGATTTCGAGTCTCCCAGACCTACACTTAGATTTTATAAAGGACAAAAGCCGGCCTGGGTATTTCAGGAAGATAAAATATCATTTCACTTAATTTCACTCAGTTTGTCACTCTTAAAAATTTTATGTGTCCAAATTCAGGCTCACGACTACTAATCATTACAATGTTATGGTGATCTCTTAAACGTCTACCTGGGGATATGACCTGCATGATTGGGTGAAAAAAAAAAAAAAAGATTAAAGTAAGCTGCAGTAAAAAAAAGATCTGGAGATGATGATGACAGTGGCAATACAGGATAAATCCATGTGGAAGGGAGAGCAAGGTTTACAATGTTTCTCTGCCTCCTTCTGTTAACACCTTTAGCCTCACTTTTATTTCTGGCTCTGCATATGCGCCGAAGTTCAGATCTCTGCAGATGTAGCAGTGAGGGAGAGGTGTTAGTGGAGGATGAGGAGAAGGCAGAGGGAGCTTGTCACTAAAATAACGTGGAAGACGGAGAAGCGATGTCGGCCTCAAGAGCAGGCTGAAGTTAATTTGTCCTTTAGAATGATCCTTTCGCAATGATCAATAAAAACTGAACAGTTCTTTGTCAATCATATGACTTTGGCTCATGAGCAGAGCATGATCTGATCAGGGTACACTTTGCTTATGCAACTAAAGGTACTACAATAAACTCATTCTGGTAGAGGATGGGAAACAACTTGAGCACCACTTTATATTCAGATTCAGATTATCCTCCTCAGCAAGCGTACGTTTCAGCAAAATGACATTTGTTTATGTTCACATGTCAAAGTACTCTCATGACGACGGCAAAGGAGGAAGTCAAGTTTGAGTTATCGTCAAATCTGGTCAGAGGAAGAGGTCAGGGTAAATTGAGATGTCAAATAAAAAATTGCACCATGGAAGACAGCTGTTTGTCATTTGTCAACAATCACTGCTCTTATTTTCCGTAGCAAGACCACGGTCATGCCTGAAACCTTAACAACACAGTTACCACTGTAACCATGACGACTCAAGTCTCCTAGTGAGTGAGTTGGTCATTTTAACCCAAGCCGTGATGTTTCCGTAAACATAACCGGGCCCAAACCAAACCTAATCATAAAAAACATTTAAATGTCAACACTGATCCATAAACATACAAAGAGATAGAGAGAGAGAGAAGAGATAAGAGACTGCTGGAAGATGAAGATCCAGATCTGAGATGTCTGGAATGAGACATCTCACTGGACCTCTCTGTGAGGCAGATCCAATGACAGAGCCCAGGGACCTGAAAGTTAATGTGTCCTGACATAAAAAAAACCTCACACCAGAAATGCGAGAGCAGCCCCGGCCTGTGCCTCAGACAGAGAAAAACAGAAGCAGAGGGTAAAAATTGAGTGAGGGAAATGAGAGACAACCTGGTGGGCAGTTGGCTTGAAAAAAAAAAAATCAGAGCATCGCAGTATGGGAAAGAAAATAAAAGTAGACATAAACCTGGAAGAGAAATGACCAAAAAAGAGTCGAGGAGAGAGTTGGGAAGAGAGAGAGAGAGAGAGCACTGCGTGATCACTACTGGAGAAAGAAGTCGCAACACGTCAGCTTGGAAGACAACCCTGAACAAGGCAGGTGACAGAATTTTAGCTTTCACTTAGAAAGACAGATGGAAAGCGAAATCCTTTGCCAATATGAGGTGTTTATTCATTTAGAGAGCATTTGTCTGGGTCAACTCTTTGACTGATGGAATCATTAGGGGAATGTGGATGGACAGGACGGACATTTCCTCTCCAATTATTGTTTTGCTAGTTTACAAGCGGGTCGACAGTTTTGACAATTTTACTGCATGCACATGAAGCGTGTCATTTCCACGACGTTAACGGTTTTCAATGACAGCGCGCCAGATGACACGACCAGTACGCATCATGACGACGTACCCTCAAAGTCAATTCTAAACCTTGCGTCCCCCCCCCCCCACCGCCCCTCAACCGACGCATCCCAAAATAGGACAGCGACTGCTATCATCCCCAAGAGACCAGTGAAACCTATCAAAACACATCAGAGTTAAAATGCTTCAAGTGTCCAAACTGTTTAATATCTAGGCAGGGCGTCAGTAGGGCATGCCAATGGTGCCTCTTAGTGGGAGCCAGGATGGTGGAGATGAGAGATGGTGCACGACTGCAGTTTCACTAAATGATTGAATTTTGAAGGGAGAGTGGTGACACTGTGGAGAGGGATGGCGCCGGCACAGCATCAGTCACACTGCAGATGACAGAGTGGACGCTTGGTAAACAGCTAGACCGGGGTGAAGAGTGGGGGGGGCATATTGTAGGGGGTGCAATGGAGAGGGGAAGGTGTGGATGGAAGTGGAGATGGGAGATGGATAGAAGATAGAGAGGAAGAAAATATGAAATCAGGAATGAAGGAAGAAAGGAAAAAGAAAAAAGGAAAGATTGATACGGGGGAAACTCAGAGGAGGAGAGTTTGATGAGGGAGAGGATGAAAAGGAGAGGCCAACGGAGGAAAGAAATGAAGTTAGGGAAAATTGGCTCAGAGGATGGAGGGAAAGAGAGTAAAGAGTGCACTAAGAACAGATATAGGCAGCAGACATAACATTTGTCACAATCTCAGTTGTCACAATCTCACTGTGGTTTGAATGTAACTGTGGTTTAAGTGGAATGGGAGTAGAAACAAGCTGCACAGCTTGTCCTCAAAGTTGCAGTTGAGGCAAATGTAATATTGATGCACTCAGGCCATCTGGGGACATCTGAGCAGAGCTAACTCCAGGAGGGAGAAGTGGAAAGAGGCAGAAGAATTCAACTAAAGTATAAGTACTGGTATCTGACAGTTACTTTTTTTTTCAATTGTTGAAGGCATCGTTTAACAATATACAGATGGCTGACTGTGCTGTTTAATTAAAGAATATTAAAAATTAAATTAAACACCTTTACTATAGAAAATAAACTGCACTGACAAAGAACACAGACGACCACATTGCAGTAAAAAGCTTTTTTGCTGATGAGTGAGAGACATTTGTCTAAATGACGCCTGGATATTATGTCCCGTGTGATTGAATATTTAAAGACTTCTGTTTCTTGTCATAGTTTTATTAACTTAAGTAAATAATCGTAAAGCAAACATCATTTGGGAGAAAAACAAAAAAGTTTTATCTAAAAGTTATACAAGGTGGTAATGGACAAGCAAAACAAATACTGTAATTAACAGAAAACCCACAGTGAATATGAAACTCAAATTGCCGCCAAATTGTTTTGCCAAATATATTTAATAAGAAATGTAATTACCGCCCGTACTATGTTCAGTGGCAACATATTCTCTGTTAGTCACGTTCTTGTGCTATGAGGGTGCCCGGGGTGGGTGGCAGGTATGCAAAGAGTAGTGCATCAGCAGCAGCATCTTGGCTCCGCTTGATTTGGGTCTGTTGGCGTGCTCACAGGGTGGTGCATTAAATCAGTGATCAATTAAGGTTGATGCAACCTTTTTTTTTTTTTTTTTTTTTTTTTTTTTTTTTTTAAATATGTGCGGAGGTACAATACAGCTAACCTTTAACCCAGGATTTTATTGCTTTGTGGTGCATTTTTGTACTGTTGAGTAACTGCTAGTGAACCGCAGACATACACACACAGACACTCTGCCAATGAAACAACACAGTGATGAGTGCCTGAGTGATGACTGTCTTTTCTGTGTACATGGACTCTCAAAGTTGCTCTTGAAGTGCATCAAAGTAAAATAGAGAAAGTATTCATTTTTTTAAAAGCTTATTAAATTCCAACTTTGTTAGAGTAAAAAGAGTAAATGTCATTCTTTGCATGCACTCCTGTTACTATCATTCAATACTTCCATCCCTTTAAACACATATGTACATATATATAAAGTATATGTAAGTGGACCTTGCTGTTTTTCTGAAGGCTGAGGTACTTTATGTGAACAATAAGCATTACTTTTCACTTTTGTCTGTTGATCTGATGTTTGAATTCTCTAAATGCTGTGTGATCACTGACTGCATTCACACAACAGCTGCTGGAAAGCACTGTGTGTTTGTGCACTGAGAATGACCTAAGATCCACATGAATCTGCTCATAAGGACTGTGATATGGTCGAAAGCTCAAAAACAACTGAGTGAAATAAACTACAAAGTAAAAGTTTCACCGGTTAAGCAGTTTACCAGTAACTTTAAATTGATGTTTTGGAGGGATGCCTGTTACTCTCTGTCCTTTTTTCCATTTACTCTTCCCTCTTTTTCCATCACACATTGTTTCCTTTCCCTGAATCTGTTTTTTTTTTTTACCTTTTGCTCTGACTCTTTCCATCCTTCCTCCGCCTTCTCATTTTCCCCTTTAGCTCCACCTCTCAGCGTGTGCCTAATTGTCGAGTCCGTACCGTACAACAACCTGACATCGCTTATACACAGTCATCCAAGCAGAGAAAATCCTATTGCCTCCTCAAGCATTTGTCCCACAGCGCTCTGTACTGTAGATAGCAGCAAACACAGATAGCAGCAATCTGCTGAAAGCCCTGGGTTCCCCTTCCACCTCTCTAATCCACAATCTGTCAATAATAGCTTGATGTCTGACAAGATGTGGTGGAGAGAAATAGGAAGCCCATTGAAATGTTACAAAGGTTTGATGCGTAATGTCAGGTACTCCCCTCCTTAAACATGACACCCTCTTCGAGCTCGGACTGCTGAGCGGAGAAATGCAATCTCTTATCTTGTCACTCTTATGGCAGGTGGGGAGGGGAGGAAGAGAGGTCTAGAAAAAAAAAACAAGAGGGGGGCAGGAGGAGGAAAAGTATAAAAAAAAAAGATGTGCTGTGGGAGGAGAAAGATTCGAAGGTAAGGAGGATGGCAACAGCAGAAGAGATGGAGCAGAGAAGGATGGAGGGTGGAGGTTTTGAGTAAATCTGTCAGGAGCTGTAATCCCATTCTACACAGTTCAGAGCAAAAATCTAGAGTACTGGGGCAGAAAGAGACGGAAGGAGGGAGAGATGATACATAACATAGGAGCAGGAGACGGGGACCGGAGCGGAGGTGCGGGTTTAGGAGAGGGAGGTGAAAGCACTGAATGAAGGGTGATATGGGCTGAGACGGGGGAGGAATGGAGGAAGAGCAAGCGAGACGCGAGACACGAGATGCGCACAGATTTTTCTCCCTGGCCATCTTGTAGCGAGCGCTCCCCATCATAGGCGAGACCGAGCCTGCATCGTGTAAGAAAAAGATAACACGGCAAATTTAATCCCAAACTGTACAGCATCTCATAACTCATAATGTGCTACACATTCAGCTGGTATCAGAGCGGGCCTGGCTGCTGCCGCTTGCCGCTCCAGGTCTAGATCCAAAATGGGAAACAGGCAAGAAAAGCAATATGTTTTAATGAGCTCGGGTACCACAGAGAGAGACTAAATTTCTCCCAAGTCCCAGGCTGAAAATATATAAGAAACCCTGCTAACAGCCCTCGTCTGACACTTGTATTACACGGAGGCCTCAAAATTAACATGCTAAGCAAACACACACACACACACCCTACGTTACTTCCTGCTTAGTATTTCCATGGTGGGAAGCAGAGCTGGCTGCAGCGTGAACATAAAGCCCTTGGCAGGCAGCTCAGAATGATGTAGGGCCTTGTAATGAATTTGATTTCATCCTGCCATTTCAGGCAATAAACATACAAGCTTAAGATGCATGAGGTTGTAAATTTTGACTGAGGCACTCTTTTCAGCCGGGTGTGTGAATATTGTTTAGTGAGTGGTGTGACATGATCACAGGAGAAAGGTTGGATTGTGCGCGCGTGGCTGTGTACGTGTGTGTCGGGGGTGGCTAAGTGATGCGATTTTTGCTGCAGCACGTGTCCTTCAAGGAGGCACACATTTTGCCGTAAATCAAGAGGAGGCAATACATATTTAATAAGGTAAATATTGCTAACATTGAAAGCCATGCACAATATGTAAATGTCTAGAAACATTTCGAAAACATTTCAAAAACAACTTTACAGCACTGGGAGCACTATTTTTCTTTTTTAAAAGAATCCCCAAGACTGAACATCAGACTTAAATACTTAAGGTAGGAGGTTTATGTAGTCATACTAAAATTAAATTCTTTGTTTATAGGATAGGAGAGCCATACATTGAGAGGTTAGTAAAGTGAAAAGGAGGATAAAAGGTGATGAAGTGGAGGAGAGGAGGGGTGGTGTGTGAAGAAAAGTGGATTAACTATGTCAATCATTGTAACAGATTCTAAGGAGAGAGGAATGAAGTGTGCGTGCATGTGTGTGTGTGTGCGTGTGAAGGTCTTCAACATATTGAGCAGTGGTACCCAGGCCAACAGGTCTCGTCAATAATGAAATCAGCAGCGCTATCCTCGATACTCAAACAGTTGACAGGAAGATATTCCAATCAAATTCAAGCTGCTTTGTCAAATAAAAAAAAGAAAAAGAAAAAAGAGAGAGAGACTTTTTTTGCAGCAGCATTTTATAACATTGGTGGAAATTGCAGCATCCATAAATAATTCACATGCAGCAGTTGCACTAAGCCAGACTGTTATGACTCCAATTCAAAAGAACTGCATATTAGTCTCACTGCACTGCACACATTTCTTTCTATTATGGAGAATAACCATAAAACAAAAGCCCAAATCTAAATTGCTGCTGATCCCTGGTCTTGTTTCACTATCCAGAATTTGAAGTCACTTAGCAGGCCTATTACAGCCTGTATTACATAAAAGCCCAGATGCTGTATTATATCTTTTACAGATTTAGATGAGCGTAAATATGAGGGGAACACTAACCAGAAATTAGCAGGACATATTAAAAACAAGCCAAAACACAGTGCTGTGACATGTGCAGGTATAAAGATCATACTTAAAAATCAATCACAGACCTTCCTGCAGCCTCAAAAGTGGCATGTGCAAACATTGCAATTGCCTCTTGTGTTTTGTTTTGTTTTTTCCCCCACCACAAAACACTGTGAATGCACTCATCATGGACAGTGTCTGCATGTGTAGTTACTGAACAGAATACCTAATCTAAACTGCGGTCGCTTATCGTACTCATTGTATCAGTTGGTTGCCGGCCAACCAAACGCACACAATGTCGTTGTTAGAGGATGCTAAGATTAGGATTTCACTAAAGGATCCTGTCTTTAGCTCTCACTCTAACTACCACTACGAGCTAGTCCATCACCTTTAACTGTCTGGAACGCTGTGTTCAATGAAGCGGAGGCTAATGTGTGCATGTTTTCCTCGGAAACAAGTGCATTAGTGTGTGTTTACCTCCTTGTAATTGTCAATAAGCAGAAATGCGCGTGTGGATTTGTGAGCTCTTCTCTGTAGTATTTGTGCTCTTGTGTGTGTTTTTCTACAGTCTCTCTCATTGCTAATGTGTTTTTTCTTGTTGCTGCAGCCTGAGGGTTCTTTCTGTCTGCTTTAAAGGACCATCTTTTATGTCTTTTAATGCCTCATTTTGTGTTCTTTTTTTAGCCGGCCCTGACCGCGTTATCAAATCCGTACTAAAACGTATACAAATTAGCTATCACACATCGGCACACAACACCGTATGTGCGTGCACCAGCACGCACAGACACTTACACGTTGAAAATTACAAATCACCCACCCAGACAGAGCAAGCTAAACCCAAAAGGAACTTGACTATGTAATTTTGGCTGAATAGCAGCAAGCCTCAGTGGTATAATGGCCACAATCCGGCTGAAGGCTGTTTCATTTCAGTATCAAAGTGGCTGTAATGAAGGCTGAATGACACTGGGGAAGGGCACAATAGCTCAGATATTGCTTCTAATTAATGTAGCTGATGTTAGAAACATGAATTAGATCTTTCTGAGCTGAGCAAGAGATGTAATTAAGTCCATTCACATACGCACTCTGTTGCTTAGCTTTTTTTTTTTAACCTCTCTTTTGCATATTTTTGTTTTGTGTCTTCTCTCATATTCCCGTGTCATCTATCCTCACCTATCTTCCCGCTCTTACACACACACACACATTACAATCTGTCTTTGTTGGCAGGATTTTAATATTCCACTCATTCTCTGATTCTCTAGTTCCGTCTGTGCCTCTGTCTGACTGTCTGCATGCCTCTCTAACGATGAGCCTAACTATCTACCTGTCTCCCTGTCTTTGCTCAGAGTGAGGATGTCAGTCTGTCCGTCTCTCTGCCTCTCGTCTCCTCCTGTCTTTAGAAAATAAAAGCTGAGCCTGTTTGACACCGGCAGGATTACCTGAGCAGACGTGATTCTCTCACCTTTGTTCTCTGTGGCGCCAACACTCCGCATTAATATTCCAAAGGAAGCGGAGGAAGACCTCTGATTGGTGAACTGGGGTTTGCGTAAACCAATTAAATGGTCGACACAAATTAATCATGCCTGGCCAGAGCACAATTCAATTCAGAAAGCAATTGTGGTCAGGAGTCTGGTCCACATTACTGCATATGAATGCAGTGTATGTGTGTGTGTGTGTGTGTGTGTGTGTGTGTGTGTGTGTGTACAACCAAAAGAATCTAATCCAATATGTATCTGTCTTTCTGTTAATCCTTCGGTTTTAAGTCTTTTTTGGAGAAAGTGAAAAACCAATATACAGCGATGCAACCATCGATAGATGGATAGATACTAGATACATTAAACATTAAACAGCAACAATCTTTACTTCAGTGGCATTGTGTAGCCACAAAAAACATGAATTAACTTTTACCTAAGGCATTGTTGAGAAAAAGACATAATAGAGGGATGTGCTTTTCTCTATAAAAAGTTGTACAACAGCATTCAACAGAAATTGATGTCTGTTGTATACACAGAAACCATTCAGGTATTTTATAGAAAAGGTACAGAGAAGAAAAAAAAGACTTTTAATGCACTTAAATGCACTGAAATAACAAGTTGTAAGCTGATTTACATCATACTTGGAATGTAGACAGCAGTGTGTTAAAATTGTGCGAATTCACCACAAAATGCAGATTTGGTGGACCACAAAGTTCATTATTGGGCCCACTGTAAGCTGTAAATAGGTTGGGTGCCGACTCCTCATCAGGCTGCAGAGCTATTGACTAGGCAGCTAGTTAGCTTCTCCCTCTGGCTGCAGGACAATTGCTTGACAATGAAACACACTAAAAATTTTTCAATATGCTTTTCATTAAAGAAGAAAAGTGTTAGATTGATTTACAATCACCAATTTCCAAAATAAAACTGAGGAACTGAGTACATGTATATATCTAGGTGTAATTTTGTATGCACAGGTCAAGTTTGAGGCCAATTTTAGGAAACTTTCCAAAACTATCAGATATCAGAACTTTACTGCACATAGTCTGGTAATAGGAGCCTGAATCATGTTAGCATATGTCATCAATGGGGCAGAAGATCTATCTGAATGATTGCTGTGATTAGTAATGCGTATGTACATACTGGTTGGGTAATGAGCATCTCAATCATTATTGGCACACGATGTGTTTAAGCAGACAATATAAGGTATTTACACAGTAGGGCAGGAAAGGAAAAAAGTCATCTGGTGTTTTTTGAAACGCATCATATCCTATCATAATTAGATCATTAATACAATTTACACCTATAATTATTTGTTTACAGCCATGCATGATAGTTTCTATGTAAAGTATATAACTGCAGGGCTAAGAAATAAAGTCATATACTCCTGTGAAAACTAATTCAATATTTTTATTGAGCAAATGTGTGTGTGTTGCTTGTGTTTTATGCATAAGAAGCTCTTGTTCTGCAATCACATCCTGCTTGGCTCCAAGGAGTCCTCCCACTTTTCGAAAGCCACAGAATAAGTCAGGGTTGAGGTCATTTTGATAGATGGCATGAATCATTTCCTTGATTAAAACATAAGCTGTATATTCATTCCCCGCATGACATGAACAATCACAACAACGTTCTGAGAACAGAGAGCATAAACATCCGCAAAACCAGGAGATAAATGAGGCAAAACACTAACCCTCAGATCATGTCAGTGAATCATCACAACACTGCAAAAGGCTAAAAAAAGATACCATATATCTCTCAAAGAAATGATAAATAGACAAGTGTATACAGCAAGAAGATGCACACATAAAACGAAGTAAGACTCTTCAGACAACTGAGTGGAAATTATGTTTTTATTATTTTGATAAAAAGAACAAAACTACCTGTGAACACTACATAGAAGATATTTTCCAGCTGATTTAAGACAACAATCCTACATCTCACTTTTACTGGTTTCGGTTTTAACATTTCCCCCCACTCTCTTGTTTGTATACTACCACTCCTTGCACTATTTATATACAGAACTATAGACTGTTGTCTTTAATGTCAGAAACAACGATTTGCCTCAATGTTTTCTTCAAATCCTCCACCCACTTGCTGTTCCGTAGTATTGTCTGTATTTTGCCTGTTTGAAGTCTTTTAATCTGAAAGAAGCACATGCATCTATCGCTACTTCACTATTTCAGTGTTGAGGGAACACACAGCATGTGGTTTTGGGTTGGTTATATCTGCAAAAGCAAATCAAACTGTGTACTATCACGGGGTTTACGCCATACCAATTTGCAAGCTAAGAAACAACCACTGAAGGAGTGTGTGCAATTTATACTTGATTAGGTATCACCTTATGGCTTGCTAGTAAACTTGCTATATCAATTCAAATACTCAATAAAAAGTCAACAACACAGTAAAAATAAAGCTATCTGATACCCTTAAGATATCTAATCTATTTGTGAACACTATCATTGACAGAGGTATTACAGCGATGTTTCAGTATGTTGTGAAATACGGTATCCACTTTTATTTAAACACTAGCTACAGATGCAATGCAGAGATGATGCAATTGAGCAGACAGACATTTAAAGCTGGTATCAGACCCGATCCAGCATTTGAAAAATGAAGGAGACGGGGGTTGCTATTATGTTGAGAAAACAGAGAGGCTATGTGAGGGGAGGAAGAACAAGTCAGCGTGTTGCACTGTGACAATGAGTACTTCTTTACTAGTTACAACAATAGGAATGTTTTTAATGATTCAAAAGATTATATCAATTAATGCAGTTATTCCAGATTTTTCACAAGCTTAGAGACCATGTCGCCGGTCCCAAAACGATAAGTCAGGTATTACATAAGCTACGGAGGCAGGCCAGCTGGCAAATCTGTCAAACATACAATGTAAATCCACCAAGTGACTCAGCCGGTGCACCGACAGCATGCTCCTTGCAGACCACTGGGGCCACGTTTTTATTTATGGAACCATAAACCACCAAACACACATCATACACTCGTGTGAAGAAATGTAGCATGTGGCTTTTTTTCCGATTGTAGAGTAGTTATGGTGCCTTGGTAGACCCTTTGGTCACACGGCAGATGCAGTCGTACAGCACACGTGTACATGCAAACACAAAGAAGTGAAAAAAAAAATAAAAACGGAGGTTCAGGTGGGTCACTTGCAGGAACACACCAACGCAAGGTGACCTCAGAAAAGTGGATGTCGCAACTGGACCCACAGCAAGGAATTGGCAATCATCAGAGGGCCACAGCAAGGAATTATGGGATAGAAAATGCCGGCCCTAAGGGAGGTACGTTAGCCTGGTGGGGAGAGGGAGAGAGAGAGAGAGAGAGAGAGAGGCCGACTTGCGGCACAGTCATCGGTAAAGTGTGAATGACACTGCAGACAGCTGTGAAGAGCCAGATAAGAAAGAAACGAGGGAAGGAGAGCGGATGGAAACTGACGGAGAGAGGAAGAAAGTGACAGAGTTTGATAGAAAGGGTATCATAAAGAAGTAAATGGAGTGAGATGAGAAAATACGAGAGGAGACAGAGCGATGAGAGAGAAGAAAGACAATAGGGGCCGTGAGAAAGGTGTGTGTGTGTGTGTGTGTTACAAGGACAAGGACAAGGTGTCTTCACAGGGATGGGAAGCTGAAGGAAATACACTAAAGTAGGAACAGTTCACTTCACCCCCCCCCCCCCCCCCGACTGCTGTAAGGGACCTGGTTTGGTTGAGACTCATGTTGGGTTTAGGATGAGGTTCAAGTCAGGGTTAAGAGTTGCTTTGAGAATAAATAGGAGATATATTAGCGCACCCAGGTGGGGCGTAAGAGTCGGTTTGATTATACAAGTGGAGTTTCAGCGTGTGTCCTTGTCTGAATGAATATTTTATACCTGTTTTATATCTATTTTACACATGCCTCCATACATTTTGCTTGCGGACGCACTGTGAAGCACGCTGCGCTACCACATCATTTAACAAATCTTAACCCCGCCATCCGTTTTGTCTGCTGCCATTTCAAATCACAGCCCCATTTTTGATTTTCACTTAAAACAAGGGTTTTTTTGGTTTGTTTTTTTTTAATAACATCCTTAATATCAGCGGAGAAGAAAAAGGAAACTACCTGAACCTTTTCAATCTGACCTGTCCATTCCTCGCTTTCGGTCATTATTATGATTAAGTCATGATGTTCTATCAGCTTGTTAAGACGGACATGATGATGAATCATTGAGGATTACTCAGATGTGAAATATAAGTCACTGTCCTGCCGGTAAATGGGGGGTAAAGAGGAACATTTTCCGTTCTTATTATGCAGGCAGGGGGCTAAGCCATCAGCAGTAAGAGAGAGGAGTGTTGAAAGAAAGAATGAAATGGACTGAGTGGAGAGATAAGTGCAGAGAGATAGAGGTTACTCTTTTTAATCTTCTCTCCCTTATTTCATGGTCTTGGCTCTCTATCTCTCCGTCTGTCCTGGCTTTGCAATAAGATGGTTGGCCTTTTTTCTTCCAATTTTTTTTTTTTTGTCTCTCTTTCCCACCAGTTTACTGAGAGACAATGGGATTCAGAGACAGAATAGTACACTACATGAGGAACTTTCTGGGATTCAAAAAGTATATCCTTATTTCCAAAATGTTTGCAGTTGATAACTAAGAGGTCTGGGGCATCTTTACACCAGCACACACAAATCCACATTATTATTGTCCTTATAATTAATGTTACTATGAATGGTGGTTCATTATTTGTTTCCACAGGTCAGTAGTTTGCATACACTGAAACACTGGAAATTGCTTTCCTTAAATATATGATTATTTATTAATGGCAATAAACACAATTAAGATCAATCTAAATTCACCAAGATTTTCACACTTTTTCAGCAAAAATGTAAGGTTATTCTTCCTTTAGTTTTTAATGAACAGTTTTAAAAAAAATACTGGTATGTCTGGCTGGTCTAATATCTGAATGAGGCAGAATGAAAGAGAGGGAGAGGCACCAACTACCATGTGTCAAAGAGGGCAACAGGTGTGTGCTTGTGTGTGTGAGTGTAAGAGACAGAAAAAAGTGAGTAGTTACAAAACTGGTGGGCAAGCCCAGTCATTTTTTACAGATAGGTACAGGTAGTATTTACACTTTAATTCAAAGAAGCGTGTGATGAGTAATGCAGTGAACATGGTTATACGTCCTGCTCGCACATATCGTGTAGATAAATAAGGGAAATCCTACAGCAAAGAAAAATGACATCTATCTCTCTCTCTCTCTCTCTCTGTGTGTTTGCGTGTGTGTCACTTGATGACAGCTCGGGCACCTTCTGGCCTTTTGGCTGACCACTGCAATCTGACCTCAGTGGCAGTTAATCAATGTCATTTGTAAGCTACCATTCATCATGGCTTATGGCTTACACACACACACACACACACACACACACACACACCACCACACACAGGCCTTATTCCGAGTGGATTACATCTGCAAAACCGTACACACGCACACACAGAAACACAGGTATGCGTGAAAACGGAGGCGATGCTAACGGCAGGTGCCAGCTCCTGTGTCACATCAAGGAGAGACGTTAGAGGCTGTTTGTGCAGCATGTGTGGGGTTAAATGTGAGTCAGCATATCTGAGTGTGGGGTGCGCTTTTGTTGCTGAGCCGCTGCAATTTAACACACTTGCATAGGATAATATAGCGGGAATAGTTCTGTAGAAAGAGGGGGATTGACGAAACATGAGTGACAGAGAGACTGAGATAGGAACAAATAGCTGGAAGGGACAGCTGAGGGTTTATTCTGTGTAAGTTTATAACTCTAATTAGTTCTCTTCTCGCACAAGCATCATTGTCATGTAATATATTTGTGCCAGCCCCCAGGTTGGCTGCATCCCTGTTTTTGTTGGTTGCTCCCTCAGAGAAGTCAGAAGACGGAGCTGAGAGCCCCTCTGCACGATCATCTCGCTTTCTTCATGTCAGAAGACTGACTCCGTTTGCTCAGTACTGCTGTTTAGTTTTGCCACAATCACACACTCTAAATCCCTCTCGCGCGGGGACTGCGGACATTAATGATTTGCCTCTAGTCACACCTCATCTGTGATTTTGTATTCCATTTGTTTAATTAAAAATGCTTTTTTAAAAACATTTATTTGGCTTCATGTGCGGTCTCCCTCCTTAGTTACCCTTTCTGAGCCAGGCTGTGACAGCTGCGGGGACACTCCAGCGATTTAGCTCTGCACATCTGTGAAGTTAAGGGATTTGAGAGAGAAATTAGAAGAATAATAGTCAAACACCGATGCAGCGGAGGCCAAGATTTTCTTGACTTTTAATCCCTCGTCAAGCTGGAAAAAAACAATGAGTCCTACATTCCCCACAATGCAACTCAAAAGGCATTTCACTAGATCTGCTCTGACGGCTGACCGCACTTGTCTCCAAGCCTGAGCCGACACAGCTCTGATGGTTATGTGGTTTTTTTGTCAGACGCTCCCTTCAGGGCCACAGAGTTCATCGTTTTAATAGCTAAAATTCTTGGGCCGCCCCCTCTCTTCTTCGACTCCCCGCTTCATAATCTGTCTGCTGTGTTTGACGGCGACGAGGGCGGCTCGTGTAATTTCACCTGCTGTCGCTTTCTCCTTCCTGTTAACATTACTGTACCATCATCGTGCTTCAGCCTCTTCCCAGTGTGTGCAACACTGTGCCAGGTGGAAGCTTAAGCCCCTGGTCATCAAAGTTGCAAAAATTGGTTGGTCACACCCACTAAGCCTGAGACTCAGGTTTGTGCTCACATCCTCTTTCACTACATCCTCGCAGATGCAGCGCTTGCACACACTCACACACACACACACACACACTTACTTGCTCTCTATAATCAGTGCTAAGATATATTAGCACAGTACCAGCCTTTCTCGCCTTAGGGCACACTCTCTCTATTGACTGGCTCTAATTTAGACAGAAACCCCCAGTGTCTTTTAAACAACTTGAGGTAAAAGAGAGTGTGAAGCAGAGAGGATGAGACAAGTGAAAGAGAAAGAGAGGGCGCAGAGCTGCAGAGAGAAAAGGGAGGGAGAGAGGGAAGAAAGAGACGGATGAGAGAGAGGAGGAGGAATAAGGAGCTGATGATGCTTTCATTTTGTTTAAATGTTATTAGAAGATTAAATTCACGGCTAAAACGGGGTAAAATGAAGTGGCAAGTTATGCAGCTGCTGAATTGTACTCACAGAGATGGGAGGCATTGATATTAAAAAGGTCAAATGGGATACAACAAATTAAACAATGAGTCATTCACAGTTTAATAAAACTGAAAACAATCAGTGTTCCCCAAAACCTGTGCACTGATATCAAACATATTCATTATGGCATTTCTGATCCTCATATACTCTTTTTTTATTATTTTTTTTTTTTTGTGCTGGTGGAACTTAAACACATCATACCACAGTGACCGCAGCTGCACAATACAGACATCATCCAAGGAGTCAATGTTGGGACAGAGAGTTGCACAGCGGGAAGAGGAAGTGTGATATGAAAATTAAACAGCATTCTACAATGGTGGTGCTACATCAAACTAGTGAGGCTACTTCTGAAGAAAAAAAAAAAAATGGACTCAGCCCTCTTTTAGTCAGCCCTGGCAGCACTGGGCCAAACGCCCAGAGTAGTTTGTAGTTTCCCATAGACTGTAAAACATTTACTGTCTTGACAGAAGGGTTTTCCCATTTGTATGCTTCAAATTTCTTTCCTTTTTCCTTTCTTCCCCTCCTCTTTATTCTTTAACCAGCCTTTTTCGAACTTTTTATGCATCCCCTACATGCACCCTCTCCTCTTGCTATCTTTTTCCCTCTCTTGGTCTAAATGTTTTGGAGAGTTGTTGTCCACAGACAAATGTGTTAGGTTCTGCCTAACACCCATGTCTCCCTCTCTCTGTTTCTCTATCTCCCTCTCTCTCAGCAGGAGAAGAGGGGTGTTCTTCTTAATCAAAGCGCCTGCCCCAGAGCTAACCCAGCGCACTACAAAGTCTCATCACCATCATCATCATCATCCATGGGAACCGATCAATAATTCAGCATGCTGCCCAATGCATCACCACGCAGAGAGACATCTCTGCTCAGTCCCGTACAGTAGGAGAGCTCTCATACGTGGGAAGCGGAGCTATTCACTGAAGACCAATAACAAGGAGAAAATGGCAAATACAAGCCTATAATCCCCAGTTACCGTGCAATAGTTCTAGCCCTTAGGCCTTAGGGCTTGCAGAAGTAGTGTACTTTGTAGAGCGGCATTTGAAATGCAGACACAGTAATCGAGGGGATTTAAAAGAGCAATGGAGCAATCACAAAGGTTCTCCCCCATGGGGCACTAAGGATAATATGGGGGCATATCAAAATACTGTGAAGTGATTTCTTCCTCTTCTTGTTTTTCCTTGCCTTTGTCCCTGTTTTTTTTTCCTTCAGGTCAGTGAAAGCCTCATATCTCCAAAACACAATTTATGTTACATTTAAATGCCAGCTTTGCTCTCTAACGGAGCTATTAAGTGTTGAGCTCTCAACTTTGGACCTCCAAACAATGAAATTTGCATTTACATGCACAGTCAATCAGGATGAGCCCATTTTATCTCAAAGGGTACGGGTCATGTATGGGCTGTGCTAATCCTCAACCTCATCCACTTTTCCCACTCAGCAAAGAAAACACAACAGAAAATGTGAGAGCTTTTCATTGAGTCTCTCGCGATGGCTTGATCACTGTCAACAGTCAAGGTCCGCCTCTTCTTACTTCCTCTGATGATGACGACAAGGAGGACATCCTGCTGGGCTGCTACCAGGAGGCCTTGTAATTTATTTAGCTGTGAGCTTCCTTTGGCTCTTCTGTTTTCTCCTCCTTGTTGGTGAGGCAGAATTTCCTAGAGGTTATAAGGAAGTGAAGTACTCTGCTGCTGGGCCTGCATTATAACTTGCCTTAAGGGATACCTCGACGTCAGCGGTGGCTCCTTCCAAACAGAGCACCCTTTGACTCATGCCACTGTTGTGTGCTGCAGTAAAAACATGCTGGTGAGCCATGAGGAGTCTCTGCTTGGGAGAAAAAAAAAAAGTGATTGATGTTCTGAAGGCTGCAAAAATCAGGGGTTTGACATCGAGTCCAGAGGGAGTCAGATGTGGACTCTAAAAAAAGTAGAAGTGGATCTGTTTGCCTCAAGGAGGGACACCTATTGTTGTACTCTCCATCACCCAATAAAGCCACCGCGGAGAGTTGATGCAGTGATTTGCATCCTCAGGCCACAGCCCCGACTGCTAGGGAGTGTCGTCACAGGTTAAAAGCACAGCGAGAGCAAAGACCAGCCTGGAGCAGCCTCTTAAGTCTCGATCATCATGACGGGAAGCGGGTCGGTCCACGGCCGACCTCGGGCGTCCTTTATTCCCTCGGACGCTGAGAGATTTTTAGGGCCTGTTCAGCTGATTGCCTTTTGTGCTCCTCGCCTCAGGGATGCGAGGGGAAAGAAGTTCCCTTGTTTGCAGCCTCTGTTGTAAAATACGAATGAAAGTTAAAAATATGAGAAAGAGCTGATATGCTAGCATAAAGTGGAGTTAAATTACCCTTGCAGAGAGCCATCTCCACACACTAAAAATACTGGAGAGGAATCAAGATGTAATTCTGTCAAAGGCAGGTGAAAATGCCCCAGTAACTACAGAAAATCACTTAAATACTCTTAACTCAAAAAGGCACAAGCTAACCTGACAAACATATCTCTCGTGTCGAGGAAGCACCTGATTCATAAATTTTAAAGCGTCTCCTTGTTCTAAGCGTGGCTTCTGACATGACTGTGTCACCCAGACATCAACTGTCCATAACAGATCATTTCAGTGTAGGACAAAGAGAAAGAGAGAGAGGAACAGTGGGTGCTTGAAAGTGCTTGTATTCAGCACAAAACACATCATTTGGAAAACAAATAACTTTTAGAATTGGTGCGACAGAGGAGTTAATCCACTGAGCCGCCCTAACCAGCTGAGTGCTTTGTGTTCTTAAACTGAAAATAAATAGATAAATAAACTTTTAAAGTATTATGCTATCCATCATTTGTGCCATATCTGATGCTCGGTGAGGATTCGGTCAACCTGAAGTATTTAGAGAATGGCAACAACAAAAATCTGAGACTGCTTACTCTTGCTTGAGCAAAGTTTCACTTTTACGGATGTCATACCACTCTAAGCAAAGATCACTGTGCTGTCTCATTTGGATTTTTCTATAATCCTCAGGTGTCACCGGGATTGTTGGGGTCACACTGCCCCCCACAGGCTGGGGATGAAGCTACACATGACACACTGGAGAAAAAGGAAACTACTTTTTGAACCTTTTGGGTATGATGCAGAGGTTTTTTTTTTGTTTGTTTGTTTCAAGAGCATGGACTGTCCTTCAACTCTCCCTTTGCTGCGTGTCTCGCTTCCTGCGTCTCAAACACATGCCCATAAGAAACATACATCACCCCCCCCACACACACACACACACACACACACACACGCACACACACTTTTACCCACGCACAGGCTAAATTATTGTGCAACACGCATAGTCATGCTCAACAATACTTCACACACACATCCAAACACAAAAGAAGACACAAACAGACTTAAACTCTCAATTCAGCAGGGACACCTACCTCTGATATGATAAATGGAGGATGTGTTCCTCATCAGCGTCACTAAGCGTAAGACTACACACACACACACACACACCCTCACAGCTGGACAGTGAGGAAGGTGTCAGGGGATCTAATTAAGAACAGGAACGAGGGAGAGTATGAGGTGTAACATGAGGGTGAGGGAAGGGACAGCAAAGAAGTTGATGAAGTCAAAGGATGAATACAAAGGAAGTGCTTCTCAGAAGAGGTGTCATTTTAAACTCGCCAACTGTCCATTTTTAACGGGATGTCTACACACATCACCACCTACTACAGAATCTCTGGGTTGGAGGTTCAATCCCCGGCTCCACCAGTATATTACATGATCATTTAACAAGCGGCCAGCCTAAACACTTAAAGTATTTACTGATCATCAACAGCTAGCTTGACGCAACACCCGCCAACTCTGAAAAAGGGGATTTGTGAATGCGGCTAACGCTAGCAAGCCAGTTGAGAACACGAGATGCGAATAAACCGACTTTCAATTTCTTGTTAATGGAAGCCGTATTCTCCTCTTTCAGCAGAAGCTAACTTCCTTCCCCGACCTTAAGGCCTTGCACCAAGCTAACACATAGCCTACTTGAACATATGTAAGTTAAAACAACAGGAACAACTGCACTGTCTGTTCCTGCGTTTTCTCCTTTAGTCACGACGGAATTTATAACGTCATCCATCAGACGTTGAGAAGAGCACTCTGTTCCTGCCCGGTGCGGACAGCGTCTCAGGGTAACATGGTAGGCTAAGCTATGTAGAATAATTATAACAATGTTTAACACAAGAACCGCTAACAGTTAAAAATGTATCCACAGTTTTTTTTTACTGTATGAGAGAGCTGCATGCTTTGTCCACTAGTTCAGTTTTTGTTTATGATGTCTTCCTTGGCCCTGAAGTACACATTTCAATAATTAATTGTTCTTTTGTTTAGAAGATTCCATTTGAAACCTAAAATGTTTTTTTTTTTTGCATTAATGATTGAAATTCTTTCATAATACCAGGTCTGTTTTATTCAAAAGAATGATATAAAAATGCTGTTTCATGCTGTTCAAAGTAAATTCTCCCCTTATAAACAAAAAGAAAAAAAATTGCAGTAAACTTCATGTACACTTAATAAAGTATATTTCTCAATTATACTTTAAGTAGGAAGTTCAGTTTAGTTTAGTAAGAGTTTTATTTGGCACTGCAACTATACTGTGTACTGTACTACAAGTAAACTTATAGATATCCTGTTAGTTTATGAGTTATGTACTACATAAGGATCAGGTTCAGTTGCAAACATGTACTATTTAATCTAAGCTATCCTACACCAAAGCATTTTACTATAAATTTGAACATTTAGGTTTATTAAATAGGATGTAAAATATATTCGGGAGTACAACCCAAAAAAAGCCAATATGTGGAAAAAAAAAGAGTAATGTATAAAATAATAGGGCACTCTATTAAAAGGGTTAAAAAGTGTGTGTATATATAATTTTTCTTAAAACACAGTTTTGTTTTATTCTAAAGGATGAGAAAATAATGTATGTTAAACTGCTGTATAACACAGCCCTAAGAAAGGTGTTGTAGAAAACTTATCAAAGGGTGAGGTTTGTGTGTTTGTATGGATAAGATTTCTCGCAACCAAGCATGTAGGCATTTATATATATATATCTTTATATAAGAGTAATGCAGGTGTAGGACTCATCGTTTTGGACAAAGTGAAGGTGTAATCTCCATTACAGAGCGTTTCACCTCAGGCGCTTGAGGACATCCCCTTACAGATATCCCCTTAGATACTGAGGAATTTCTGCTCCTGCACCCAGTCTACTCAGTATGATTATATGTGACAAATACACTTAATGTACTTAAACTCAAGACAGACAAGGCTTCAACTCCTCTTGTGGATTCGAGCTGTAGGAGGGGTGTGAAATGCAGAGACCTCTTTATTCACCAGATGGAAAGGGACATGTCGACAATATCGACAGGATGACGGAGAACAGGACATTCCAATCAAGTATTCAATGAAGAAACTAAGAAAAAACCTTGCAAAACCACATTTAAGCCCCTTGCAACTTTTCTTTTTTTTTTTTTTTTCGGATTGATTATTCCCAGGACTGCACCACATCCTATGCACATATTTTAATTTAAATACGACAGATGAGTGGGACTTCAAATTCAAATACAATGGTGTTGTATTTTGTAGTTTTTTTTCCCCCAACAACAGCTCCTGTAACTGCCAACATATAATTGGAAAGAACATAATTAAATTTAATCCCGGGTTTGGCACCTTTGGTTCCCCCTCTCATGAAAAAGCTACTTCAGCAGTCAGTGTTAACACACGTTCACATGTTAGCAGGGCTAAGAACAGCTCGGTGGTAGAGTTGTAGCTCACTCCTTTGGCATTGAAATTAATTACCCCAGAGCTAAAAAGTCTTTGCCCATCTTCTCCACTTCATCTACACATGACTTTTCACTGCATTAGTAGCGTGGTCCATAACGCTTCATAGCTGTCACCTGAATTCACCTGGCCAGTGTACTTTATGGACAGCAGGTGTGACTACGTGGCTATTTTTCTTGCACCGACTGTGTATTTTTCAGCATCTCAGATGCTGTATGCAGGCTTATTATTCCAAACAAACCAACTCAGGTGAGCTCGCATCCCACACCACCACAGGCTCTGGCACTGCTGATGTGTGCGCGCACACACACACACCCTCAAACAAATAGACTGTAATGCTGTTACCGCAGGCCCAAATATTGCCAGCTCACACAGCTGATGAAATATTCTCTGTTTACTCTCCTCCAAATGTCCTGCTAAATCCTGCGTGTGTGTATGTGTGTAGAAAGTGGATCCTGAAATAACACAACATAGCGAAGGCAGCTTCCCAGGGCAGAACAACATTTAGAGTAACCCATACACAAACACAAACAAACACACACGGAGGGGGCACCATAACATGATTAATATGATATTGCATGCTATTGGCTATTTCCCCTGTAAATATAAAACCAAGGGCGCGCAGTCTCATTGAAACCCAGGCTTGACTGATATTTTATGTTATTCCAGAATAACGCATCAAGGATACCATCTCCCTCAAGTTTAGTTCTTTTGCCAAGCACATCAGTTCCAATCCCAATCAGAGACCTCTTTGTAAAATTCTCTTTGAACATGCTGAAAGGTATAAAAGTCCACCAATATGTCTCTTATGCCAACTACAATTTCTTTATGTAACACAGGGAAAGAAAGCTGGTGCAGCTGTTCGGTAAAAGCCATCACTTTTAAAGAATTAACTGCAGTATCAGTTTCCTGTGATCAATTTATCTTGTCTGTCACAATATAACCAGATCAGATTACCCCCCAAAAACCAGGCCAGCCAGCCCTGTAGACAAGCTAAAACAGGCAATCAGTGTGATAGAGGGGACATGAATACATCATGGACTCAGCCTTTGATGCAAATTTCAGAAATTGGGTGTCATGCTGGAACTGTGGCTGGTGTCTCATTATTAGCTTGTATTGCTGTACTACACATAAGAAATATATCTGTACTGAAGCTTGCCATATTAAAAAAAAAAAAAAAAAAAACCAAATGAGTAATACCGTTTCTTGATGTCTAAGGGACACATTCCAGTTTATGAACCTGCATCAATTAGAGGCCTAACCGAGGGAGGAAAGGCCAGAAACCACAGGAGTGATTTACTGAAATGATAATGACACTCTTGGCAGATTAAGACAAACCTAAAAGAGATGGTGATTAACAGCTGAGCTCAGCTTTTTATTTAAACATCGTGTGAAGATGCAGCAGTCCTCAAGGAGTTTCGAGCCCCGTCTTGAATGATATGAGGTAACTACCCTGCTGACAAAAAAAAAGAGCCGTCAGCATTGGCAAACAAAGCGCGTCGACATCCGGCGGGGATGGTTGTCGCGCACAGAACAACGTGGGAGGTCACGGCAATGCTAGCGGGCGGCTCCGCGCTCTAAGCCGAATGCCAACGTGTTGATATTAAGCGCGTGCAACGTTTCCTACATTCATCATCTTAGATTAGCCGTGCTAACATTTGCTAGTTACCACTCAACACAAAGTACAGCTCAGGCTGATGGGAATGTCATTAGCGTTGCAAATATTTGTTCATAAACCAAATAAAAGCATCGGACATCTGCCATCCCTGGAGCCTTGACGCTAGCGTGGACAGGAATAGCAAAGCACCCATCTTACCCGTACTAAATAGCAAATTATAATGATCAACCCACAACAATTATCAACGACTTGCAGTGACAAAATTGACTGTGCACCTCATTACCATCAACGCGTGGCGATTAGCTGAGAAGTGTTGGACGCCTCAGAGAAGAGAGCTGACAATAAAGCTGAGTCTAATAATCAAAAGCACAACATTCATCTGTTCATGCAAATGTAAGAAAAACTCAGTTTGTGAGCATAAAATTCTTTCCTTGGTTTCTCATTTCCTTTTCAATTTACCTGTTTTTATTGCACCTACTGTTTGCATTATTTGATCTTCCTGCTGAGTGATTCTGAAATGATTACTTCAAAAATGCCTCTAATATGGAGACTCATTACCAATTACCCACGTTATTGCAGCTTTGTGAGTTTTCTGAATGGGATTTCTCAACCAGTGCAGGAAATGTGTCTGTAAACATGAAATTGGACTTTAATGATTTCAATTCCGCTGTGTTTTTCGGCGTATGACTGAATACATTTATTGTATAGATCTCTACGAAGTTAAATCATTTCGAACTAGCGCGACAAAAGTTACAAACAGCTGCTGTGCCAGATGGGACCTTATGTCTTACCAAAGAGTTAAACGCCCGCGATGATGTTCAGTGTTAAGGCCATTGGATGGTTCATGGAGCGGGCAGGATGCTGAGAGCGAGTGCGATGTGATATTCCAACTCGTTTGTTTCCAGACACCATCAGAGTCCTCTCCGATGAGAAATGACAGAGGCAGTAGAGGCATTAGGAATCGATTGGAGGACTCTCTACGGTTGTGCGCGCTCTATCTCTCTCTCTCGCGCGTACACTCTCTCTACCTCACACGCACGCTCATACACAAACTCCCGGGCCAACCCGCTCCCCTGCACAAACTCTTGCTTTCTCACACTCTGCGTTAATCAGTCAGCAAAGCCCACTGCTTTGACAGCAGACATATGAGCCGCAGACGCGGAGTGTGCCAGCTTATCAACCATTTAGCAGCCGATGACCTGTGGAGGGAATGGCCCTATCATGATAAAGTGTGTGAACCCTGCACATTCAATTACAGGTCAGAGGGCAGCACGTACATCAGCATGCGGCATCCATCACCACTGCTATTGATTGCCCCGCAATAAGAGTGCATGTTGTATGTGTGTGTACGTGGGGGCAGGGGGGGCGGTGTAAATATGTGTGACAGGGTGTTGCAGGTTGTTGGAGGCAGTGAGGTTGTGCCGCTTTGGTGGGCACCATAATTCAACTTGAAAGGCACAAATGTTTTCTGCCCAAACTTGAGCAGTAGGAAAAGGAAGGAAAAAAAAAAGAAGAAGAGGCCTGAGCGTAAGCAAATTTGGCACAAATGAAAGCAGTGAAACGGCACAATTAGATTTGAGAGAGACGGCCAGTGGCAGCCATTGTAGAGAGTGACCTGCCCGTGTTTTTAATTTCTGTAATTCAATTCAGGAGAGTCGGCGGTTGTCATCTTGATTTTGTGTGATTGCTTTTTTTCCCTCCCCAACTTCATTCAAGGTTGTTGCGTTCTATCCAACCCGCTCATATTTGTTATTCGTCTTCCTGTGTGACATTGTTCACTGTTATCAGTGCAGATGAAGATATAAATTGAACAATATTACCTGCACTGACCCAGCCTTGGTGAACAGAAGCTTAAAAGGTAAACACTCAGTTTTAGGGCCTTATTCTGTCTTTCAGTACTGACTCACCTTTCAAATAATGTCTAATATCCAATGGCATGTATACCTTACAGAGCCCCTGAGTGGTCCCATTGTATTTTTTTCTAGTTTGTGCTCTTGTTTTACTTAATTGTGCGCTTGTTTTCCTTATTATGTGTGCTCATTTGATAAAACATGTGGAAAGGGGGGGGGGTTGAAATTCAGCTCTTTCAATGCAATTATTTAAGCTGATCCATCCAAATTCAGATTTCACTGATGCATATATCTGCCCATAAAATTGTTCCTTTCTGTCTTGGTGTGTATCTCATGCATGCAATTTAAGTATTTCTTACACTGTTTGGACCAGATGAACACGCGAATGATTTAGTAAAGATTCAGCACAATTTGTGATCACTCAGAAGCCCCATTTATGCCAACCCTTTCCCACGTCATATTTACAGCCATTAAATCTTTTCTATGTGGGTTGCAGTACTTTTTTTTTTTTAAGTCAGTTCTCAGGTCTGAGTAACTCACAGGGCCATAAAGCAGCTGCTGAGAGTGACACTCGTTGCTCCGTCCTCTGCACTGCTGCCATACTTTACTTTAGATGTCTTATGTAATGCGGATGTTCGCGGATTCTGAAACGCCGCTTCCACGTCATCCCTGCTCTCTTCATGTCTGATTGCTGCACCCACGGCTCACATCTTCACATCTTCTCCAGCGTCATCCCCAAGGTGTGAAAATCAAAGTGTGGCGATGGAGGCTGCCCTTCCCGCGTGCCAGCTAATCTCTCACTGATCAGTCCACTGTCACACTGCCCTGCACAGAGTTATATGTGAGAGGCTTCCTATTGTTAGCGACACTAAAGGCCGCAGCTCATTTGCTGATTATTGATCACTTATTGTTGTGAAGGTGGTCCCAATCAGCAAACACAAATGAAGAAGTTGCCTGATATATTTTATTTGCTGTGGAACAATAATTCAGCACACTTCACCTCAGAGCATTTAGTAAAGGAAATTTCATGTGCCAACAGTGAGCTGGGTGAGTCTGCACTTAGATGTTCTGCGCACGGTAGCTACACTATTTCAGTGATTCAGGCTGTTTTTCAAGCTAATATTAAAAGATGCTCCTCATTTCTCTAAATCTTTTTTTTTCTGTGCTTTCTATTTTCCTTCTTTTGCAACATCTCTGGTGATTGTAGGTCTGATTGGACCTCACTTCCCAAGCTTTATTATCTGTAATCAACCTTTTTTTTTTGTTTGTTTGGTGTAATTGTAACCATTTACTTTCAGTGCTGGTAGAAACCTGAAAAAAACAGTACGCTGCTTCATCACACAGGTCAGCTCAAGAGTCTGAGTCTGCCGCATTAAAAGCCTTGTCAAAAAGCCTGCAAAGTCGCCACCCACACCCGGGTCATAACACTGGAAATGCAAGAGCACACACTGTTTTGTTCAATAATATTACAAAGAAAAGAGAATATAATGCTCTCAGATCTAATAACAGTTATAAAGTTAGCAAACTAACTATTAGCTCATGAGCTCTACTCGGCCACCAACGGGACGATAAACCCAGTTTATTCAGCTGTATTTCTAACATCAACTCCTGTCTCATAACCGTGTGCAAACTGTTTTTTGAAAGAGTTTTTTCTTCGACAGAGGAGCTTCTGGAGTCAATATTTACACAAACAAAAGAGAGAGATGGGTCTATGTTTTCAATCTTAGCACTGTTAAATTGCATTACCACGGGGTTCCTGGAATACGTGCTGATATGCTTTCATTTTGGCTCGACTGCTTTTGGAAGCATAAACACATTTACACCTTCTCTATGTGACATGCGGGCCTTGGACATTGGCATGAAGATGAATCATGTCCAAGTGTCCAATTAGGCAAGCTGACTTGTTGATAATGGATGAGCGCTACACCCCGACGGAAAAGAAGCTATGATGTGGAGCCAGTAAGCTCTTAGAAAGTCAGCAAGAGGAGATTATCTATGTGGCAAACCGTATGATCTATTCAGATCATCACGTCTGTATATATGACTTAATAATTTTACTTTACGTGTGTGTGCAGTGGGTATTATTTAGGTTTATTACGCATTATCGTTTCAGCGGGAAGGGAACCATAACTAACTAAAAAGGTGAGCATGTAGAACAAACAGATGAAAATGGCCAGAAAGAAGAGGGCGAGAGAGAGAGAGAGAGAGAGAGAGGTTATTGAAAACCACTTATATGTGAGCCCAGATGTATGGATTTGTCCACGTGGCAGTGAGCCCATCAGTGGTTTTCCACATCGGCAAGTTCCCTCTCCTGCTTCACAGCATATGAATACGTCACTTCCAGTGACACGAGGGCTTCGACATTTCCTACCTCATCAGGCCCCATCCTCCCTCTCTGTCTCTTTCTTTCTCCCTCTCTCTCTCATTAAAAAGCACTTGCACTCAGCATGTTAGCATAAATACATAAATTCATGGCTCACTAGATGAGAGGCTCTCCACATATTGCATCTCTTCTAAACACACACTCACATGTGCTTACACATCTTAAAAGGTTTATTCTGAGGCCTTCCTTCCAGGGAAAAAAAAAAAACAACCCTTAGTTGGTGTTTTCTCTCGATGTCAAGTCCCTCCAGCTCACTCTCTTTCTAACAATCGGTTCCAAAACAGTGGCTGAGGAATTGCACATGAAGACATGCGTCTTGCGGTAGCACAGCACCGATCAATATGCCGATAAATACACAGATGCAGTGTCAATGGAGATGAGGAGGAGATAAAGAAGGGAGCGAGTGTGCTGCCAAATGTTTTTGAAGTGGATCTGAAATTGAGGCAGGAAGCTGAAGAAAAAGAGGGGAGAGGTGTGTGTGCTCATGTGCGTGTGTTTATATGTACAATTTTTTGTACAGCGGTAGCGCCCTGGCTCAGTAGCACTGGAGCATGTATTGTAATCAATAGCACTTCAGCCAGAGAGCAAATCAATGGAGGCTGCACTGTAATGGAATTCATGGTCAAGGGAGACGGGACGGGTGAGTGAAGAGATAGAGAGCGCACACAAAAAGATATGAATGTGGGTCGACAGGGAGAGACCAAAATAGAGGTGGGAAAATGTGGAAAAAAGGATTTAAAAATGCATTAACTGAATTAAAGTACACAACAGGAAATAGAGAGCTTGTGGTGGCAGGTAAAAAGGAGGGGAGTATATTTAGGTGTGGAAAAAAAAAAAAAGCAAAGACATTTATCAGCGTAGGCAAATTTCTGCATAATTGTGCTGCTTTAGTGCGCTTGTTCAAACCCCCTGTGAGGCTTAAGAAAAGCAATACAAGGAAATTGGCTCCAATGAGAGGAAAATTAACGATAGAGACAGAAAACACAGAGAAGACAAAGAAGGAAAACAGCATGGAAAGCAGGTACAGTCTTTTGTGCATCTGTGTATTTGCATAAAATTAAAAAAGGGAAAAATGTGAGTGTGCATTTGTGCAAATACATGCTCAGTTTCAGTTCCTTCTTATCTATCTTTTTTGCTTACCTGACCTGTGAGCGCAGCTGACAGCAGTATGGTGCAGACCTGACTCCTGCCCTCTCAATTATTGGAGTTTATTTGGGGTCTGGTGAACTTCAATAGACACTGCCTTTATTTCCACTGGGACTTTAATGGCAGTTTCACTATTACAACAGCCGTGGAACAACATGCTGTATTTAAAGTTAAACACCGGAGCGCTCTCGGAGCCGGTGTGTGTTTTTAAGTTTGATTGCATGGAACAGGGTGTGATGAAACCCATCTCGTGTGCAGCTCTACAAAACACTTTTCAGATAAATACAGGTAGAGTCACAAAAAAAAAACAAAAAACACCCACTTACAATGCAAATGCAGCCAAAGTGATATGACAGGCGTCGATGTGCTGGAGACGTTGAGGGAGTGGAGATTATCATTCGGTCGTGCTCACTAATGCACCGCTACGGAAAACCCTTCCTGTCACTCAAAATCACTCTTACACCCAGCTGACTAAATGCTGACGTCTTAACCGGCTGGGCAGAAACATGTCAAACACAAACGAAAAATTGCGCTGTCATGTGTGTGCAGTGATGAAAGAACTAACTTATGTAAGCGCAACCATCATGTAAACACACTCCACAAGGAACGAAAGCCCAGAATTCAAAATTTCTATTAAAACCAAACTAAATCAGTATTTTTTATACGTGTGGGTGCAGTGGTCAGTCATTGTGACAAACCCACAGGGAACCCAATTATGCATCAGCAGCTCTTCAGAGCTTCATTCAGCTCATTGTTTGGGTTTGACGGACCGCAACCCGACTGTTTGGCCTGGTATCCAGCAGCAAAACATTTCTGAAACAGCAGCGTTAGCCACTAGCAGGTGAGCATGTAGCAGCTCAAGAGAAAATCCAGATATTAAACTCAGGCGTTGATTGAGAGGGGGGGAAAAAAACAGCTATACCAAATGAATAGAATGAATATTGGACTCTAATGAATGCTTATGTCGCTCCGTGTTTGCAAGACGTGTAAATAATCACCTTCCTTAAAGATTATTAAATGATTATATATTAAAGAGTAATTCAGGTTTAAGCAAGAGTACAGAAGTACCATCAACAAAATGTACTTAAAAGTAACTAAAGCTCTTATTTTTGATTAATTTACCGTCAAGGTGACACTAATTTAAACCGCTTGTATATACTGTTTGGTAGTAAATACAATGGAAATACTTTATAGGGTGGTCATGTGCTTTGTGTGTAAAATCTATTTCCAAAGTAACTGTTAAATACGGCTGTCAGATAAACATGGAGGCATAAAAACGACGTCGAAAAATGTAGTGGAGTTCAATTAGCATAAATATTCAAATACTCAAATAAACTTCAAGCGCCTTAAAGCTGCATTAATATAGAGTACAGTGCAGGACTCAAAATTGTAATTAGTTACGTTCCACTCATCTATGTGTGTGTGTGTGTGTGTGTGCGCGCCCACATAAAAACAGACAACTGGTGGAAGACAAACTGTCAGAAATAAAACACCACCAACAATAAGTCACCAAAGTTAAAGAGCTTTCCCTTTATGGAAATGAACTAAAGTGTCTCAGACTGCATTAAACACTTATTATTTGTTTGCTGATAGATGGCCATGTGTGTGTGTGTGTGTGTGAGAGAGTGAGCGTGAGTGTGAGAGAGAGTGGCGGTTTAATGGGGATTGATAATAATGCGTTTGTGAGTGTTTTTTGATGAGCTAGGAGATGAGAGGCCATCTCTCTCAGCTGCATACATATTAATAACAGTTGGGGTGTTTGGAGGGAATACTGCTGCTTCACTGTTACAGCTCGCACGGATGACTGCGCGTGCACACACACACACATACAAGGCTGAACACAGACATGTGCATTTATTTCTTTTCTATCTCTATGTCTCTCTCACACACATGCATTCTCCTAAGGATGCATAAACACAAATACTTTACCACACACACACACACACACACTTGTATCTGCTCTCTCTGGGTCTGATAAACTTGCTTATGACAGCTAATAACTCCCCTATTCCCTCTGGTCTTAATTAGGGCCAGTTATTACAGTGTTTGATGCTCTCTCTCTCTCTCTCTCTCTCTCTCTCCTTACACTGTTGCACAGCTTGATTCCTGCGTGCTGTTGAGAGTGAAATGTGGGGAGGAAGGAGGGAGGATGACTTCGAAAAACTCCTCTCTGCCTCTCTGTTGGGGGTCTATGCAGCCAGTCTGCACCCCACACACGTATACGCACACGCATACTAACACACACATAATTACAATTTCCTGCCTCTTTCTATTTTGCATTTAGGTGTTTTGGCTCAACTTGGCAGCATGCAATTTGCACTTTCCCTGCTTTTTCCACGGGTCAAATTTGAGAACGGTATTATAGATGGAGGGTAGAAAGAGGGCACGAACCGGACCTGAACCCACAACACAAGTGTCAAATGTGCTTCTTTCATCTCCAAAACCTCCATGTTTGACTATGGGAAAAAAATGTATTTTTCCCTCATTGACATTCATAAATGTTTTCAAATTATACAGCCCACTTTCAAAGTGTTTCACGGGCCCAGGGTCATAAAACTTGTTTAAACACACAAAGGACGTGAATACCTTTAATTAAAAACATTCAAAATTGGCTGAAGTTAATAATTAAAGAGTTTTTTAGAGATGCTGCGGTACGTGCTTCATGCTCACCAAAACATCACAAACGTTGGTGAAATAATGCGAATCATAGTCAACTGCTTTGCCCATTGCTGTTGAAGTTTCTTATGCAGGATGCCATAATTTGCACTCACATGACTCTTTTAGATTATCATAGGACAGGTCAAATCAGATAATTATTATTTCAATTAACCAAAAGCTCTCTTTAAGTCCCAAAGTTTATAAAAGCAAATAAATGTATATATATATATATACGGCAGATTTCTTCTCTATCTCCATCAGCCGTTTACTGTATGTGGTTGTAACAGATATCATCAGCTCATGAATATCACTGACAGAGAGAAAACACATATTTCCGACAGCGAGGCGAAACATGAGCAAAGTCAATGGTCAGGTAACCATTACACTGTGGGGAATCGCACACAGGAGCGGGCTTCACATTGATCACAGATCCATTCATGCACTGACTCGTTCACAAGCTACAGCACCTTCCATGAAACTCCTTCTGATGTCACTGTTCTGAAATGAGACATCCAGGACACTACGTTTTCTAATAAATTATATAAGGCCTACTGTTTTCTCTCCGCTCCCCAGAAGTCTCCTACTTTATTTTAAAAAAAAAAACAAAAAAACTCATTTGATGTAATGCCCCAAGTGTACAGGCACAGTAAGAAAACACAGAAGAAAGAAAGGTGGGAGCAGAAAGTAGCAGGGACGAGGGTTTGAATCAGTGGCAGCTTGATTTGATGAGCGAGTGACCTCATGTATTATGCAGGAATTATCTCTGTCCCAACATGATGTCATGATCTGAGAGAGGATCATGTAGCGAGGCTCTAAACATCAAATATTCATCACACGCACACATATTCACACACCATCTTCCAGCATGTTAATTGGCTGTTGTGTTTTTGTGATGTTTTGATTGCAGCGGTCCACATTCAACTCACTACCGACAGTGTATTTTTTGGGAGAAGCTTCGCCATACAGCAACTATTTGCCGAACAGCCTGTTACTTTATGGTTTCCTTTACGCGGCGAGCGAGTTGCCGTGTTTGTCGAAAGCCATTTGTGGCTAATTTTCATGAGCATGAGGCAGCGGCCAGGGTGTCTGTCTTTTTACGGCGCATTCCTCTGTGGCCACAAACTACTTTGCCATTAAGTTTGGTTTGGCAGCCAATGTCAGATGACCAGATGGCACAGCTGAGCAATAAACAACCGAACATCAACGACTCCGGAATAGTTACTATTATAGTTCATTAATTTCGTCACCACGGCTATAACTTTTTTTTTAGGATGTAACTGGTAGCCGTATTTCTGCCAACAAAAAAATCATGTACACAAATACCGGTGCAGAATAAAAAAAAAAACAAGTGAACAGAGATAATGCAGTATGAATTCTGGAAAGCAATCAGGTCACACACACACACACACAAAAAAACTGAATGAAAGGATAAGGTATCTTCTGAGAGAGGTGGCACATCTCACAGTCTCTAGTTGTGTCACATACTTAAGAAAGACAGCTGCCCCGAAAACGCCGTGGCCGGGGTCGAAATTCTTTTTTCCTCCTCTAAGTAAGTCGCCATGACCTTCTCTCCAGTGTCCCAACTCTTCTTTTTAAAGTTGGTGGAGCTGCTAGTCTGTATCAAAATTTCTCTTTGAAAACCTCAGCTCGAACTTTTGTTTTGGTTTGGGGTTTTTTTTTTTTTACTCCATCTAACTTATGGCTGTTTCATGATGGATGAAGCAGACAGTCCCAGGCTTGTTTTGTTTTTTGTTTTTTTTGTTTTTTTTAATAAGTCAGACTGGCTTCACAGTCCAACCAGCTAACTTCATCCAAGAGTGCAACCTGTCTGCCAACTCAGAGAACATAAAAATCTGGGTCTTGTTTATTTGAGCTGACAGGGAGGCTGAGCTCTCTGAAGCTTTTGCAGGAAAAAAAAAAAATCTATACAGTACTCAAGGCTGCGGTGTCTCTTATCCACTTTGCCAATTCAGTTATTTTCATTTCTGCGTTAAAGTTGAAAGTGTCAATTAGAGTGTCCGGGGATATCATTAGTGCTCTCTCAGTCTTTTCCATAGTTGCAGGGTAAATTGAATGGGTTGTAATTGTATGTCATGGCAGTCGATGAGGTTGTAAGCTGTGATCCAGACTGATGATGGCACAGTAGGTTATGGCCCGCATTACGGGTGACAGGCAGGGCTCAATTTGAGAGGGGGAGCCGGGGGAGTTGCTGTTGTGGCAGAGACTTCGAGTCCTTTGAGTAGCGTTCACGTGGCGCTGACTGCCCTGTTCTTTGGCATTAAGGCAAGCTGAGAAACGGGTGTATATTTTTGCTGCAATATTTGAGCTGCCTGACTTCATCCTCAAAGTGTGTCTATACAGTTTACAGATTTAAAAAGCTGATTTCTCAGGCTAAATTAATTCATTCCTACTCCATACCCAACGTCTCCGTCAGCCATCAAACTATAGTAATTATATAACATTTAAAGTAGTTCCATGGCAATGGCCCAGTAGTTGGCTGGAGCTGGTCCCCTTGTCTTAAATATCCATGGTCCCGACAAACTCCACGATGTCGAGAGCCCTCACCATCTCAGAGTGGATCTCATCCCCCACAGGTGCCTTGCCACGAGAACTTTTCTAACTACCTCGGTGACCTTGGCTACAAAAACGGATAAGGCTTCCTCTGAGCACCCGGTGTCAGTCGAGTTAAAGAGTTTTCTTTCTGCCGTCAGACAATATCCTCAGTGCAGCACTCGGTTCGACAGTAAGCGTGTTTCATTTTTCTATTTTTAAAAGTGCTTTTTCTATTTAGCAATTGGTAATCAGAATAACACAGCAATCTATTGGCGAGGCGTGTGATGAGCTGTCAGTGTTTGGGTGACGCTTGGTTAGTGTAATAGATGGACTGTGACCTTATGGTACTGTACTGTATGTTAATCACCATAAACATTTCATTCATTCAAACATTTCATTGTACTTACACTCAGCGCTGGGCAACTGTCTGTTACCATAACTTTCACTGACAGCAAACACACACACACACACACACACAGAAAGAGGCTCACACTCATGAATCTCTCACAGACTTAAGCTTGGATGGCTCATTGACTTGCCATTAAAAGAAAGAAAGAGCCTTCATTAGTTAGGATGTCCCTCCTAAAAAGATACCAACTGTGCATATTTGTGTGTGTGTGTGTATCAGAGGCTTGTTGTCTGAGGCATATGCATCTAACCATTCAATCGGTCCCCAGCACAACACGCACCCAACGAAGGCGTATTCATTAGCAGGAGGGGTGCCATTCCCCGGCACTTGGAAAGCCAGCAGAGCGTTCACGGCTGCGGCTGGATGTAGAAAATCAAAACATATTGGGAGAGATTCAGACGAACAGAATGGGAGAATGCAAGCGGAACATTAAAGAGCATTCCAGAACAGAGTGTTAGCAAGAGACAATCAGCTCCGGTCAGGGACGAACAGGATCGGAAATGAATTCGGGCAGAAAGCTCGGGCAATTTCCAGGCTAGAAATTTTACAACAGGAAGGACGAATAATGACAGAAATTATGCTCAGCGGCTTGGACATAATATAATGGTGAGTAGGCTTCCATGTCGAAGAGGGATTCTCTCTCACCGGTCTCTGCTCTCAGATTGAAGGCCGTGGTCATCAGTCATCGGTTTTAATATGAATTGCCTGAGATTAGTCTCAGCTGCTTTCATGGGGAAAAAAAAAACAAAAACACGAGTAAAACAACGAGTAATAAAAACTAAACATGACCATTGACTAAAAATTAGACAAATTAAAAATATAGTTATATGAAGTATCACATCCCATAAACTAGCTCCTCAATATTATGCTTTGTTCAGTCTTTATGGGAGATACCATAAATGCTAGTTTTTACTTTTTTATGACTTCAGCTTGATGTATTTAACTTGCCACCTTATAATATATAAGCATCTAAAAAGCCTTATAATGAACTGAGTGAATTGACATTTTCTTTCACTACATTCACTCAGCCTGACTTTGTGTTTGATTACTTGTTGGAGGGGTGAATGTTTGGTTTTGTTCCAACCAACCATTTGGTGACGCACCTGTCGCGCTGACATTATTCTCAGTCGACAGTTGAGAAGCTGGGTTCACTTCTCGTTTTTCACATTAATCAGACAAAAAATGTTGTTTTAAATGTTTTCTGTAAGTCGCCTTACAGCAAGCTGTGTCAGTTTCATCCAGCCCATGGTTACTGTGGTAACGGGAAGTGTGGTTTAATATCACAGCAAACAGTTGAGCACCTGGAGCAGCTATTTTGTCAGAAACGCAACAAAAGATCAACTGGTTTTATTCAGTGCTTAGCTGGAATTGTTGTTCTCTCGACAACAGCTCACTGGTTGTCTTCCTGAGAAACTGGAGGAGTGCTGCCTGGTGTCTTCAACTATACAGTCACAATACACTGCAATACTTAAACCTGATCAGCCGTGTAAGTGACTTGTCTTGTTTTGAAGACACTTCCCACTAAAAGCCAGCACGTTTCGCCAGTTGTGGGTTGTTAATGTGACGCAGCGGCTGCAGGAAATGTTCTGTTTGCATTAGCCGTAAGTAACTTAATACAACCCTGATCCAGTGTTTGGAGAGTGAACAGTAAACAGTGATGCTTTTATCAATTAAATAAAATTACATTGGATTACATGCATGCATTGTTTACTGTCAATCCCTCATACTGTGAATCCAAGGCGGGAATGGCGAACTCTGCCACCAACAATTGAAACTGCTATACAACATGGTTACAACTGAATGTAAATACACTGAATGGCTATTGGAAAAAAGGAAAAATACTGACCATAAACACAAATGTTTTTTTTTTTTTGGTTCAAGTGGCTTTAATTCTGTATAGTAAATTCAGATTTGTTAACTCTTCAGTCATCAAACTGGACCCATTTCAGTTGCCCAACAAATAAGAGATGTCGGTGAAATCAGGCTTCACTAAAAAGATGTACAAATGTGAGAAACTCTTGCCTGCCAAAGTCTGTTGTTCAAGAAAATCACAGATTTAATGGATAAAGTGCTGTATTGTCAGTGCACAGTATTTTTAACATGTAATACAGCACTACAACTGTCTCATGTTGTCCAATGAATGATACAAGATACCTCTACCTTCTGTCTCATATGACATGAGCGCAGTATTATTCTGAGAAACTGGTGATACCTGGGCTTTTCACCGTCCACCTTCATATAGCATAACATTGCACAATGTTGTTTGGTCAAAATGTGTTTGCATTGTATTTAAAATACCCTCATTGTGAACAAAATTGTCCAGCTGCATATTTAAACAGTGCTAGGAAAGAGACACCGGAGGATGAGGAGTAGATAAAGATAAGCAAATTAACCGACCGCCAGTGCGTAAAGATTGTCATCACCATTGTCGGAGCAATGTCTCCCCTCGTCAAAAACCGCTCGTCAAAACCGAGCTTGGCGTAACGGTACCGCAGCTCAGGATTAGTCAAGAGGACGATATTTTCAGTGCGCCGGGAGTGACTTTTGTTCCGAGGCCCTGAATCATGGCTGTTAAACAATAAGTGGGTTACACTGAATATGATAGATGCATACAGTGACGGTAATGCTGTTATACTGACACCTGCGTCTTGTTTATGCTTTGCTCGAGTCACTGATTGGTCTGCGTCAGTACAGAGGCGACTACCTGAGAGGACCTCGCCTCTGTACTGACGCAGACCAATCAGTTGGACTGGAAACGGTTAATATTAGGAATTACTGAGATATGAGTGTAGGGACCTACATGACATCAATAAATCTAGGCGGCGATGCAGGGATGTTCTTATTTTTCGGCCAGGTTTTTTGGATGAAAATAAAAATCCCCCATCGCAGATTCACCGCCGTATTAACAGATAACAAGATGCAGTCGAGTCTTCAGAGTGTACTTGTCCTGAACATATTGCACAATTAGTTCTGAGATAATTAACACAGCAGTTTGACACTAAGCCACTTGAACAGGGAAGTAATGAAATGTAAACAGACAGCAGTTACACACATGCTTGTATGTGCTCACAAACAAAAAAAACTATTAGAAACGCACGATCCCACCACATCACAAACAACCACGAGGGGATGGAATAAAACAGGCAACCAAACTCGTAAGATATGAAAAGTAATAATGACGTGAAACCCTTCGCACAGAAGAACAACATAACACCTAAACGTGAAAAAGAATGTGTCTCTCTGCTTTTCTAATCTAGCAAAGCTGCTTTGTTGGGCCTTTTAACAAACCAGTCGCCCACATCTGATCCTGAAGCAGTCAAACTTGCCTCGTTAAGCGAAGGACCCTGACTCTTTGATCGCGACCTAATACGCTGACGGTGTCGACTGCTAACTGCGTGACTTCTTATTACAGAACGGGCCGACCAGGTGAATCCAGGTGGATCCCTTTCTACTTTAACCTCACTTTTAATTCACTTTGATAATCAAAGGGAGACGTGGGTAAAGTGGAAGAGACGGGATAAATAAGGATTAAGGCTACAACTACACGGGTTGTGCACAAGGTCGGCATTAGGGAAGGGCTTTTGAAAATTTTGCAAGATAAAGATTAAGCCCCCACCCTCCCCCAAATCTGGTAAATTTGCCAGTTAGCTGCAGCAATCACTGCACTTTAAGGGCAGTCAGGCCTGAGAACAACGTGTGTCCTCCATTGTTGTGGCCTCTTAACTGAAGAGATGTGCATGCGTACATGACCTATCTACCCAACGTGAGTAACAGTTTGATTTAAAGCTGCACTAATCAATAGGTTTGCATCAACAATGGATCAAATGATTATGTGTGGTGTGAAATGGGTAGCTCATAGTTACAAACTCGCTCAGACTTATTACCCAAGTCACTCTTAAAGCGTCATTCAGCTCATTGTTTTGGTCCTACTTGCAACTTTAATTTCAGTTTAGCTTCATCCTCCATTTCTGGTCACAGCAGGTACGGAAAAAGCCTCTTTGTGTTTCCTGCCCATCAGAAAAGCGCACACAGACAAAGCTGGTGAACACAGTAACGCATTTGCAACTTTAGAGTTACGAATGTGGGAGAAAAGGAGAGTGAATATTAGACATACAAACAGTAAACAGGTCATTAGAAACATGGCTCAAAATGAACGTTAATGTTGCTTCACACTTTGTGTCCGCTGAGTGTGTAGATAGTCACATTCAACACATTAATTTAACATTAGGTACGGATGTGATAATGTTGTGTTTACAGCAGTATTGTTTGGATTAGAAAATGCTGTGTCGCTTGTCTTAACTCAGCATCATTGAAAACGTGAGGCTGTCGCGGCCCCGCTGATGTAAACAAAATCACAGAATCAGCATATCAAATCAATACGGGCATGTTGACGGAGCTCTAAATTAACCTGGGAGTGATAACAGGTTACTGTCTTGTGTTGTGAGCTTTGGGGGCGGGGCTCTTGTGGTGTTTACGTTTGGATCACAACTGCACCTTTAACAGTCACTGACTCGGTCCCGATCCAGAAAGTCTCTGATGCCTTCAGGATGTCTAAATGGCTTCAGCAACACAGTTCTGATTATTATTATTGAATCAGTTTGATCCATTATTGCCTCCTATTTCGTTCTTTTTGTTCTTCTCTACCCTTCTCTTCTGTTTGCCAGTTAAAAATTGACCAACCTTTTCTCATATTCACATCTCCTCCTTTTCTGTTCTAAGCAGATTTATCTTCATTGACTTTATCGACTACTTTGAGTTTTTTGTCCCCTTCATTTTACACTTAATTTCTCCCGTTTCTAAACGACATACTTCCTCCAAGGTTTTTAGTATTGAAAGTGGATGACTGAGAAACTAGCAGGACAAAAGTCACGCCACATAAGAGAAGTCTTTGTTTCTTCATACATGATTGAAATGCAGCGTAATTTAGCAGGATCCCCAAGAAATCTGCGTCGAGCCTGTTCAAAGAACAAATGTCCCTTATCACATGCTGCCATGCATGCCATCCATCTCATTACAGTTTCCCATAGATTTGAGGTTGCTCTCTCTCCAAATGGGTCTCCATGCTGAGTAGGTGGATGAGCCTCGTGAAATTTGCTCTGAAAATGGTATCAGAGCTCTCCTTAATTATTTCCACTGCAGCCTCTGTAAATCTCAACCCAGTAGAGGCGGAGAAAAGTAGCAAAAAAAAAAAAAAACATGACCGCAGAGACGAATGTCGTCAGATGAACTGTGGTGGAATTTATTTGATTTTTGTGGTACAACCATGTCATATATGCATTGCTAATGTAAAAATATGCAATAGTTGATGGTTACATATCACAAGCTGTGTGTAAGGAGGGGTGCTGCACAGCTGGCAGTGATCTTCGAGAAAATATTAGATAATGAAGTGTTAAAAAGGTGTATAATTCTCAACATGTGTAATGTTATCATTAGCCTGCTGGCCATGCTTTACCTCCTGCAGCTTATGCTAACAACCCTGCCACCATTATGTCTTTAGTTTGTATTACTTAAATTGGCCAGTGACTCTGAAGCCTGCTGAGCAAATCCTTATTGATGAGAGTCTGTGTGTGTGCATACAGCACATATGAGGGCAGTTTGACCTTTGTAATTGTGGTGGGAGATAGATGGACGAGCGGATGAATAATAGAGAGCAAATCGAAGATGTGCAACCAATCCTGTGTTCATGGTGCTGCTCTTTCCTTCTTCAGATGAAGAGGAGGAGATCTCCTTCGATTCCAACGCAATAGTATCTCTCTTTTTTTCCCTTGTCCACAAGCTTCACAAGTATATCAGCTCAAAAACTGTGCAGTTTATCTCCTTGTAAATTTATATCTAGAATTCAAACACTCATTCTTTTTACTGAATTAGCATCACTTTCAAGCATTGTGTGATTTTTGTTTCGGCTGCCATCTATGCTGGGTGACTCAAAACATGTCTGTGAGAAAAAAAAAAAAATTCATCTACAACATGTCCTCTGAATGAACCTCCTTCTCTGTCTCTCTATCAGCTCCTTCCTCAACATTTCCCCCTTTGAAAACACTAAACGGGCAAATGAGACTGCAGCGGAGACGAGAACAGCCAAGAACTGTCAGGGACAAAAAAAAAAAGTGGCACTAGAGAGAATATGTTCACATTTGAGCACACACACACAAAATCTCTCTTTCATCTCATTTAAGATGAAGAATTACAGTAATGCTGGACCCCTAAATAGATGACATCACATCTCATCGCTTTGGTTACTCGGTTGCCCCGTTTCCATGGAGTCTCAGGGGGAACCGGTTTCAAAAGCAGATTTGATTGGTCGCCGGGGCTGCTTCCCTCTGTGCTGCTAATTAGCAGTCTCACGGCTTCCCTCGGGTCTGTAGTGAAGTTGGTGGGACAACAGGCTTTAATACTGAAACACACTCACACACACACAAAAACACACACACACTTGAAGAAAACATGCACGCTGTACACGCACATCACCCCACACACACAGAGACACACTTATTCTGGTGCTGTGCTGGTGTGTGTGTGTGTGTGTGTGTGTGTGTCATGCGTAGTGTAGTCAGTGGGACAATGTGCTTTTATTATACAAGTTCAACTTGCACACAGCCGTCACCGTCTCCCTCTTTGTAGTTTACATGTGGTGTTTTTCTCACTTTGTGTGTCATCGCCTCCCCCTTGCCTTATTAAGGGATGCAATCATGGAAACAACAAAAAACAGAAAAAAAAGAAGGGGAAAAAAAAAAGACAGTCTACTCCCATTGCAAAGTGTCGCGAAATAGTAAAATCCTGGAAACTAAAAGTTGCTCTCCCTGGCACAGCTCCACCCTGTTGTTTGACTCTGATCGCTCTATCCTGCTTCTCCTCATCTGCCCGTCTCTCCCCGCTCACTCGCTTTCTCTCTACAACTCCCTGCTCAGCTTCCTCTTTTCATCACTCTCCTCTTCGCTGCCTCTCCTGCGCTTCTCTCATCCTCTCTGTATCCACCTGAGGACTGAAAATAGGTAAATAGCTTTAACCCTGGAGTTTCTGGGGTTTTTTTTATTGTTTTTTTTTCTCATGTTACTGTGGGCTAAATCAAACGCAGCCAATGTTTTCAGGGACATATTTATAGCCCCCCTCTCTCTCTCCCTCTCTCTCTCCGGTGGCAGAAAACTCTGCGGTGAGCGTAGGTAAGATTAATAAGCACAGGGAAATATCGGTATGATGCAGCCATGTGTGAATGCTGCACCAGAGATCAATACACACACACTCGGATTTACTCGGAGGAAATGTGAAGAAAAACAACCAACACATTTCTCTCATCTCCAGTTTCATGTCTCATGTTTGTACGGTAACTTTGAAGCCAGACAACGTGCTATTAACTTAGTTTAGAATAACAACAGGAAGCAGGGTCCACCTACAGCATCAGGAATAATGTCTAAGTTGGTACAGTTAGAGGTAAACAGCCTTTCAATGAGGCAATACCTCCACGGTGAGTATGTTTTTACCCTCAGGCGTAACCAACCCACTTTTTACCGGCAGAACGTTGCTCGTGAAAAACAGCTCCAATATCCGTACTCCGGATTCAGCACCTTTTTTATTTTTTTATTTACTTATTTCATTTCAAGGCTACTACTTAGCCAAAGCCTAAAAGCTAAAATCCGCCTTAAACAAACAAGGAAGTAGTAAAACCTTCAAATCTAAAAGTAAAATGAATATCTCACCCAACCTTTTTCAGTATTTGGCCTAATGTGCTGCTTCCTGATACTCTATCTTAACATTCAGAAGAAACAGCATGGGAACACTTGTGAGCTAAACAAAATGTACCCATAGATACCTCGGGATGCAATAATTATCCATAGGGTGTACAATAATGTAGATTGTACATTCAGGGACACAAACTGTCCTCTTGTGGTCAGAAGAGGGACTTAAGAGAGTGACTGTAAAAAAATAGCCTGGCACATAACTTATGGCCCTTTTCCACTAGCACCTACTACGGCTCGACTCGATTTCGACTCGGTTTTTAGGCTTTGTCCATTACGTGTTAGTACTACCTGGTACCAGGTACTTTTCCAGTACCTACTCGGCCGGGGTTCCAAGCGTGCAAGCTAAGTCGAGCTGAAAATGTGACGTTGGCAGATGGCAAGCCACTGATTGGCCAGGGCCTGACGTCACTAGATGCGTCCCGGAGAGTGACTCATTCATAAGAGTCAACCGCGCCATTTTTAAAACGCAATAACAAGCAATGAACACGATCAGAGATGGCTGCACAGAAATCAACCCAGCGGAGCAACGACGAGAAGTGCGCAGACATTTCTTCGTCTGGTGGCCTCCATCGTGAAGTCGTTTCGTGTTTGTGTCGCGCATAAATGATGACGGATGACAATGGCAAATGACGTCGCTGGAGTTTCAGCTGCGTTGCTATGACGAAACCCACCCATGCTGAGGTGGTACTCTATTGTAATGGAAAAGCGACCGAAACTGAGTCGAGTCGAGCCGAGTTGAGAAGTGCTAGAACTGTGTAATGGAAAAGTACCATTAGAGGTGGTGGCAGGCAGACTCTTACTTTTGGACAGAGCCCCTGGTATCCCGTCTTTATGCTAAGCTATGCTAAGCTAAGCATAGTTCATTTGATTTTTCATCGAATTTTTAGCAAGACAGCAAATAAGCATACTTCCCAAACCAACAAACCATTTCTTTACCGTGTTGTGTGTTGTATACATATACACCTACAACAATACATAGGTTAATTAAACCTGCAAATACAAATTAAAACTGTATCCCACCGACTCTGTAAGTATTCAGAATTTACAGTCACATCCTAAAATATGCAAGCCCTTCCTATGATAACTAAGATAACTAATAACGTCATTAGCATCCGTTAGTGTCAGTTTGATGCAGTGGTGGATCTGATTTCAGAATGAGACCCTTGCCCGACATTAAAGGCTGCGCTCAATCTAACAAACAAGATCTCAGAAGGTTTTGCATCATGCCTTCCTTCAGACCAGTGTTTATGAGGATCATATAAAAATAAACTGCCATCCTCTGAGGGCAGCGCATGATGAAACAGATCACTGTCAGGTATGATGGGACTCGTATTGCGAATCAATAAGGGCTACTACAGCGGGGCTCAACGGCATCCAACGCTCGAAGCTCGGTATGCCGCAGGTGGTGCATTCAAGGTCACTTTTTTTTCCCCCCTAAAAAAAAAAAAAAAAAGGTAGAGAGAAGGGAGCAGGTGAGGGGAGAGTGGTGTGAATGGAAGGTGAGATTTTAAGACACAGGAGTGGGAGAGAAAATAGGGGATGGGAGAGAGAGAAAAACAGAAGGTGGAGAGCAGAACGAACGAGAGATTCGCAGGTTGTACAAACATATGGACGGGGGGTGGGGGGGGGTAGACAAAAGGGGGTAAGAGAAAGCAAGATCCAGAGAGGCGGACAGACAGACGGTAAGAGATATATGGCAGGTTAGAGAGATAATAAAGACATGACGAAAAGTGAGGCGGCGAAAAAGAGGATGGAGGCGAGAAGAAGGATGTTTATCCTCCCCGTGATCATGTAGCCGTCTGTCTCTCATTTAGCCCAAGGTTCTGATTAAGTCGTTTGTGTTTAAAGAGGAGGAAGCCTCTAATTCCCCTCCTTTCATCTAATTTAATTATGTGCTGACATTCTCCCTTTCTTCCTTAGAAGGATAAAAGCAGCTTAAGCTTTTATGTGGAGCTTTAATGACAGCGGCGAGGAAACTTTACTCGCTGATTGCTTAGCCTTAAGTGTGTTTAGCCTTAACGCGGCGCTGCACTAGTTGTATACGCGCTCTCGCAGACACACGCACCGACTTTTACTCGTACACGCGGCTTTCATGCGCGCTTTCAGCTCACAGAATGAAACACACACACACAAAAAAGTCTTTTCATGTTTAAGCTGAATTCAGTCAGGGCGCTAGAAACGGTGTTTAACATGCACTGCTGCCTTTAGGTGCATCCTCACTTTTTTGAAGTTGTTGGCATGGTGGATCAGTGGTTAGCGCGGTTTTGCCTGACAGCAAGCAGGCTGGCTGGGGCTTTCCTGTGTGGAGTTTGTATGTCTTTTTTATTATTGATTTCTTCCTGCAGTGAAAAAAAAAACAGAGGTTATAAATGTAAATTACCCAGAGATGTGAATGTTTTTTTGCATTTATGTTAGCGCTGTGCCTTACAACTATAACGCCATACAAACACATGAGTATTTTAAACCCCAGAATACCTTTTTCTGTATACAGTATACTAAACATAGCATGATAATATGAAGGCAGTGTTAAGTTTACACAAACAGTAGATAGATACTTAGATAGATGCACTTTATTAATCCCAAGCTGGGAAATTGCAGTAGCTGGACTTTTTACTAAGACACGATAAAATATAAAAGTTACTCTGAAATACGAGTAAAATTGTTGTATATTGAACTTTATCATGTTGTACTTCCATCTCCTCTTTCTAAAAGGGTCTTAGCAATCACTTTGGACTGGGTATTGAATGGATTGAACTGTACTGACGGTGCTAAAAGCTCTCTCTGATTCAGAGCTTGGTGCTTGTATTAACAGATACTTCTGTGCTAGTTTGCACAGCTAAGGGAAGTTTATTTTGTGGCACATCCACCATGTCAGTGGATCTTCTCCGTGGTCTACGTAAGGTAAGTGTTGAGTTCAGCAGCAACTGCTTGTCTCATATGTACAAAGGGATCGAGTTTGGTTGACGCTGATGCTGCTGATGTCGTGGATCACTCGTTCGTTATGATCTTTTGCAAAGATGTATTGTGTTCAGACACTTTCATCGTGGAAGGCCATCATGTTCAGCAGGTCCTCATATTTCTTGTAGAGGTAGTTTAGACTTTTTGCTCTCAGTGATTTGGTCAGCATCATCTTCAATCAGTTCTGTGTGAAGATTCAGAAGATACACAGCAGGCTTCTGGTCCAGACATGACCTCCTCCAGGTCCTGCCATGAGGCCTGTAGGTGTTGCACTACAAGTACTTGTTGTTCCCAGACTTTTTCGATCATTTTCTTAGTGGAGCAGGGTCATGTTGGGCTGTCTGTCAACCACGACATGTTCTGGATGGTTAAGCTCTCTGTGCCTCCCTCAGGGCCACTTTTTTCTTCAAGCTGTGAGAGAAGTGGCCCACAATCTCCCTGCATCCCACTAGCCCTGTTAATGTGGTGAGCATCATCTTCTAGAGTATTTTCTCTGAATGAAAGGAGGGTGAAAGAGACCCTGTGAAAAACTGGGATATGGTACATCACCACTGTTTTCTCAAAGTGTAGTACATTACTTTGACTTGGAGTGTGAAATGTTGGTTAATTGTTTCGTTGTGTGTGTAAAATGTTTTTTTCCACACAAACTTTTCTTATCTTCCCTTTACAGGTTGAAACAAACTTTATAGAAAATCTGAAGCAAGCTGAAAATGAGCTTAACCCACAAGAATCCAGACCACTTTCTCCTTCAAGGAAAATTATGGGGGGCATATCACAGACTAAATAGACCCAAAATAGCACCCTCTTAGGGAGGTCTTAGGGACTTCACAGGTTAAAATCATGGATAAAGCTATATAATTTCCAGGTCATTTTAGTGACTTGTGACACCTGTGTCATTGTGGGTTCTTATGGGTTAACTATTAATGAAGATATTTATTTTTAATTAAACAGAATGATCAATACATATTAGACTACTAAGTTGTTATCAATTGAGAAAAACAAATTAATAATGTTAAAAATAAAACAAATATAAATAAATAAATAAATAAAAAGAAATTTCACAGTAGCCCCACAAAAAAAGTTAAATAAGAGTAAAACTGGGTCAGTCTTAACTTATATTTGGGTAAGTCTAATGGTCCCCAGCCTTACTTATATAATCTCTTATATAATCCAGCGTGTGTTGTGTTCGGTTCTATAGTGACCCAACAACTCACATTGGGTTGTTTTAATGCAGCATTTTTTTGTGTGTGTACAGGAGTATAAAATACAACCCTGTAACAAAATAGATCAAATCGATTTAACTTACCAATAGTACATGTTGGAAGTCTGTCACTGTAAAACTCGTGGATAACCACCTGAAAGATACAGTTCAGTGAGGGCAGCCGGTGCCTCCTGTCCAGCATGCGGATCATTTTCTGAAAATGATAACAGGGTAGATGGCCACCTTGTCTCTCGCCAAGTAGAGTGTTATGGAGTGGGTGATTTCTTGATATTTCCTTGTGCAGCATAACACAACACAGCAAACATGCAACTGTGTTTTGTTTGGATTTTAGCCATCTCTTTACTAGTCAGGGCTCTCACTTTAATTCAGTCTTTGTACTTTCTTCTGTGCTGTTTAAGGTGCTGAAACAAATTTGTTATGATGCTGTGTGATGTACAATTTTTATTTTGCATGCTCTATGCAGTGACTCTTTTCACGTGTTGCTGAGCTTGAATCCAAAACACTGTCACATAACAGAAGCCTTCTACAGCCGAAAGTTCAGCACTATCAGCTGACTCGTTCGTATCCATTTTCCACCCGTGATGCGAGCCGAATAGTCACATGACCATACACTGCACACACTTCACTGTCTAAACAGAGACTGATTGGTCATCTCCCTATAATGGATGTAGATAATGAGCAGACTGCACACAAACAGGGAACAGGTTGTGACTTTACACACACACACACACACACACACACACACACACCCTATTGCAGTTATATAATCGCACAGGCTGACACTGCGATTGACTGACTGCGATTAGATTAATGGTGCAACTTTTTTCTCGACGCAGGTAAATAGAATTTTCTGGTAATCTCATATACAAAAACAGTGCCATCTTTCCAGTGCACACCCTGCCTCTCACCCAGTACATACTGGGATCGGATCCAGCTGCACGATAAGTGGTTTAAAAGGGTTTATAGGAAAAACATTTCAGTCAGCTTGTGGTGGATTTGATATTGAGAGAGAGAAGCTTTCCAAGCTTTTTATAATGCTGCAAAAACTGAATAACTGCTGTGCAGAGTTTTTAAGAAGCCCTGAGAATAAGGCAACAATCAACAATATATTATATATTTCCATTATATCTCAGATAAATCTTAGATATCGTCAATGTGCACTCATAGATGAGTAAATGCTTCTTTTGCTCTGTGGCGCATTGACATAATTTCTGTTGAGTTTCTTGAAAGTTCCCCAGTCTGTGTAAAGTAAAAAAAGAAAAAAAAGTATCTAGTAGTATCTACAAAAAAAAATATCTGTAAGCATTTTTTATGAAAGATAATTAGGACATCAGACAGAATGTATATATAAACACTCACATGAACTAGCAGACGGTTGCATTTTTACACACATTCACAGGGAGCTTTGTTTATACTCCAGGCATGTCCACACTTCACAAAAATAATCATCCCATCCCCATCAAAAAGTAAGTTTGGAGACATTCATCAAGCTACTGTAGAGCGTTGGCTTAACGGCCCTCAGCAAGAAGCGCATTGTAAGAATCAGCTGTATAAACAGAGCTACACGGGTGGGGCCCAGCCAAATCAGCAGAAATATCTTTAGTTAGGATGGGGGGCAGGAGTACAGTCACACAGACAAACAAACAAGCCATTAATCACCTCATTGGCAGTCTCATACACACGTTTTAAAAAGAGGTGGGCTAAGTGTGTCTGCGTGTGTGAGGACAAAGACGGAAAGCGAGAGCGACCGACAGGATGACAAAAAAGAGCAACGAGAGAGGAACCTTGATAAAGACGGCGAACAAGAGATGGCTAATGAGATGAACGGTAAAAGAGTGTTAGACCGACAAAGATGGGAACTCAGACAGTCCTGGGGGGGAGGGGGGGTAAAGGGCTGGAAAACAGAAATGCATAGCTACAACAGAAAAGCGGCTTAATGGAAGACATGAAACCAGAGAAATGGATCCAGTTTAGTATCATGCTTCTGCATTTGTTCATGTGTTAAGTAGGCCAACATTCATCATCATCATCATGAGGAAGTTAATGAACCCCGCTGGCTTAGGAGCAGGATCCCTATCTGTGAAAATGAAATAATGTACTCGCCGCAGCAATGGCTCACACATACTGTACCTCTCTCGCTGTCCGTCTCACACACTCACGATGCAGCACCCTTTCATGCATGTACACAGTGAGAAAACCAACCATGAACAAAACCAGGTGATTCCTAACAGGAAGATTAACGTTAGCAAGACACACCATCCTTATTAAGTCCCGTTCGAGGAGGGAGGGAGGAGGTGGGTGAGAGGAGATGGTTGCCGTGCTCTGTAATAAACAGAGGGCGAAGTGAGAGGCTAAATATTGTGTGAGGGGAATTTCAGGCTAAAATCCTACTTAATTCACTTGAATCTTGATGTAATAAAATATGTACAGATGTCATTTTGGTGTGACTTTTTTTTTTTCGTTATCACATCGGTACTCAAATAGGCCAACATGTTTCAATTAACATTGCCCAAAATGAAACTAGCAAATAAATAGGAGCTCCACCTGCTTAAAAAGAGAAAAAAAATTAAAATAAAAAGGTCTTTACTCAAGACATGATTTAAAATGCGGGGGCGGGGGATACGGTAATTGCGGCTCTAGTTATTACTGGGTTGGGATACACAATCCACATGGCATTAACCATATGTACAGTGTGTGTACATACAACTTGCAACACCAAGCTTAACGCATTGCGCTCATTAGGGCTGCGTGGTAAGGCCATTTGATATTCCGCCATAGGTCATTTCATATCCAGACAACGAGACATGTCACGATTCTGTAAATTCACACAGACATAGCTTTTATGAAATGAGAATGAAAGAAATTATTAAAAAAACATGCTTTATCTGTCCGCTGCATGTTTAACTGACAGCCTGACGAACAACCTTGTCTGTTCCGAAGATCCCAAAAAACGCCATCCTCAGAAGTGCACAGTCTCCTAATTGAACCAAAGATGCCGCACTGTACAGAGGAGAGGGACTTCACGTCTAATGGGACCCGAAGAAAGGATGCCTAACGAGGAGCTCTAACAGGTGTTTCTCATTAAAGCCGGAAGGATCCAGTGTAGAGAGAGAGAGAGAGCAGAGTGTGAAGAGTGAGGGGGAGAGCAAACGAAGAGCTGATATATTCCCGTGTTATTCATTAGTGTCTTACAGGCTGCTGATATTAATGATTCACTGTCCATAAGATTCACCATTTCTGCCCCACACACAACACACACACACACACAAAAACAGGTTCAGGCTTGCAAACACACCACATCCCCCTCCACCTCTCCCTCTCCTCCTGCGCGCTCTCAGGCCTTCTGCACTCCTTCGACTGAAAAACAGATTTGTCTTCTAATCTCGACCGCCTCTGCCTTGTTTCTCCCTAATTTCCTAATTTCCTGTTATTTTTTGTGTTTTCATTCTTCTGCTGTTTCCCTTTCATGGTTCGCTCCTCATGTTTGTGCGCCTTGTGTGTGAGCCTCTGGTTACTGCAGGTGTGGGTCAAAGATAGAATGGACTGTAATTGGGAAAACTGCAACCAACAGGTTAATGCGATCGTGACGTCTAACGGAGATAGCGAGCAACTAAAAGCACATATGAGGCACAGGTGCGCGCACACACACACACACTCTTACTTCCTACCTGGCACACAGCTCTTTTCTCCCAAGGAGAGACATTTTACATCCAGTCTTCACCTGTCCTAATTAACCAGCTGCACCCATCCATCACCTTGGGAGCTGCTCTGATTAACCCTCGACACCCCAAACTCGCCTCCAATCCCCTAAAACACCTCCGCCTGCTTCACCCGTCTCACCTGCCTGAGCCGGCCCGACCCCCAGCCTCCTTCCCTCACCCACCACCTGCAGCAGTTGGCTGCACGTGGATGCCTCGACTCCATTAACCATTTCGCTGGCCTGCGCCAAAGTCCACGTGCGAAGAAGAAGAGGAGGAGGAGGCTCTCATTAAACACTTTGAGCGCCCGACAGAATCAATTACAGTGATGTATCGATTTGTCAGCGGGTCCCGGTACCCTGGCCGAGTCACCGGGACCCGCCGCCAAACAGGAGGGAGAAGGGGACAAATGGATTAGAGGGAGAAAGGAATGGAGAGGTGGAAAGATGAAGGACAGCGACGGAGGAAGACGCAAGGAAAAGGAGCGACGGAGTCAGGAAGGGAGTGACGGCGAGGAGGGGAAAACCAAGAAGTGCGTGAAGGAGAAAGCGGGGCGCGACTGAGAGGGTGGAGTGAGGAGGAAATGGTTGAGAGAAGAATGATGGAGGAGGAAGCTTGAGAAAAAAAAAAAGGGGAGGCGAGGCGGAGTGAAGATACAAAAAGACGGAGGGAAGAAGGTCCAGAAATGTAGACCTGCAAAGGGAGCGTAAAATACGTTTACTTATCAAACTAGATAGCGCTCTCCCTCCGAGTGCTGCCCCATTTCTTTCATGTCCTCCGCTCACCTTTCTTTAATTTCTATCCTCCACCTCCTCGGCCCGCTCTGCTCTTTGTGTTTTCTCACTTCATCTCCCCTCTCTCCTCCCGTCCATTCGAACTTTCTCCGCCTGAACTTTCTGTCCGGGGCCGCACTGCGCCTCCGTCTCGCGCATGGAGGTCATTTGAGTGGAGACGAGGATATAACTTTGAAAGCAATACCCGGCCGCGGCTAAGTTTGAAGCTGGGCGGGCATGCGACGTGCGAGGACGCCGCAGGGTGATTGGACCGGAGAGGCGCAATAATACTGCATGTCCGCGAAACAGGGATTTAGGTTTAATAAAGTGGAAGGACTGCAGAGGCCTTTGGATCTACTGTAAGAGCTAACTTGAGACAATCTATGCGTCCGTACTGTGAGATACCCGAGCTTGGGCTTTTGTATTTTTTTTTATGAGCATATATGTGGCGCCCACGCATGCACAATCAATCCCCATTATTATCCTTTGCCGTGGTTTTCCCACACCTCCGGCGCTGCTACGTCTGTTCGGAATAACAGAGGAGACACGCCAGGCAGCTCCCACCAACTAAGCAGCTACAAGTCTTTTTCTTTTTAATGTTTCACACGTGACAGACAACATGTATTCTCCTCCTCCTGTAATGAGGTGGCGAGGCTCTAATAGACGACATGGGACGTGATTAGATGGCACATCCACTGAGCAACCTGACAGTCGGTAGAAGGGAAAGAAGCCATTCGTTCATGCAGCGATGTCGATGAGAGCACTTAAAGGCGTAAGATTAATAACATTTTTAAAAAGACTGAGGGTCAAGGGGTGATCATGTTGTGGTTGAGGCAGTGGTGGCGGCGGAGCTGAAGCGCGTTCCCAGCTGCACCTGCACACGAACACAACACGCCAGGCCTTACAGCGATGAGGCGATGAGAGGCTCAATATCCTCTGCCATTTTGACTGCCGTAATATCATGTTTCCCTTATCTTGAGCGCTCAAGCACAGATCTGGGTGTTTCATACCACGGGCGGGCTTGCTCTTTCAAAGTCCAGCCGAATGAAAATTAGAGCTTTTGTCTGCTCCAGAATACATATCTTCTCTCTAAATCGCACGTCCCGTGTTCTTCTTTGAGACAAAAAAAAAAAATTAAAAGGGAGACATTTTCAATTTACATATAATTTTTTTTGTTCCATAAAGGCAGCCCACTACTTCTGCATTAATTTGACAGAAATCAGTTAGCGTCGGCTCCCTGTCCGCGCAGATGGAGACCCTGTTAATCTTCCGTAAAGAGGTCACGTCAGGCTGCTGCTCAACACACATTAGTCCTCCTACTGATAATGTGCACACATCTTGGCCTGTCGAAGGAGCCACCGGACAAACATTCAGCGGGGGGAAAGGTGCACTGCTGACATTTCAAGCCACCGCAGCACGTTAACCAGCGTGTAAACTTTCCCGTGTCACGTCGTGTGGGGTTAGACGCCGCTGTGGCCCTCAACGGCAGCAGGCTGTCGGCCTCACCACATGCAGGCCTCAGCTCAGGTTTGCTCAGTGTGCCCGGGGTTCCCCTTCAGGAGCTCAGCTGCTGTCAGTCATTCACAAACAGACACGCCCCTCCAGCTGGCTGACCTTCTTTTCCTTCCTGTTTTAATATTTTGATTATTAAAAAATAAAGAGATGACTACATTGATTTCAGTTGGACTATCATGAACTACCCTCTGGACATGTAATTAAACTGCCACATCATAAAGTCGAGATATTGTGTAAAATAAGAAAAAATAACAATGTTTTTAAACAAATATGATTTTTTTAATTAACACAATAGGAAAATGTTAAAAAAGAAACGTATTTAATATTCACTGGAGGCATCTAAAGCAAAGCGCTTGGTTAAGATTATTTATTTATTTGGTAGGGGAGTCTTTTAAATTTTAAATGTACTGTAAGTTCATTTTCATTTGCACTCCCTTGGCAGGTCACAAAACACTGAACACTGAACAAACTTGACAAACAAGACAAGACACAGAAAAGAAGTTAAGGAAGTTTGCCAACATTTGTCCAAACCATTTAAGAGTAAATTCAAGCTACATACATCAGACAGAACACTAAAAAATTAACAAAGGATTCCAGTGAGGAAAAGAAGCCCCTTCTGCATTCACCTCTATTTTATCTATTTCACAGTTTATTTGTGGACTTTGTCACACATGGATGCAGCAGCTGTCCTCCGCAGCTCACTGTAGGTGACTTGTGAGACTCTGTGAACAAGGGAGTCCTTTCAGGGCATTCTGGGTGAGGAAAATTGAAAGGGTTTTCAACAGAAAAGCAGGGGACATGCAGCCGGAGGCAGAGCAAAATGTTTTTTCGCCAACTTGCTGTTGAAGAAAATGCCAAAACCCACAAAAACCAAAATAACTAACATGGTGAGAAGGAACCGCGTTTTTCTATTCGACCATTGTCCGCTGTGTGATGTTTAAAAATGGAAAAAAAGTACAAGTTTCCTATCAAAATTCACTGTGATAAAAAAGTTTAAGTCAGTTTCATAACACAGCATTATTTGTCCATCTGTTCTTTTTTTTGTTTTTTTTGGCGACGCGCCCAGTCTGAACTCCAGTTCCGGCGAAGGGTCAGTTAATATAGTGGAGCTAAATGTCAGCTCCTCCAGTTTCACTGTCTTTCTGACAGCATCAACAACATCACAGACAACTTCAAATCTAACAAAGGTCAGCTCTCTTTTTTTCCCCTTCCGTCTCGTTGCTTGGAGTGTGAGAACGAGAGAGCGAGACTGAGGAAGAACGAGAGCCGAGAGAGAGAGAGAGAGAGAGAGCACCGATCTCAGAGTTGTTTAAACCCGGCCTAGATTTATGTCTCTGTTATTTTCCTCTCCTAAACGGTCAGTGATAAACTCGGCGAAGGACACAATAACAAAGATCTACCTTTTCACCTCGCTCTCTCCTTGACTATCCCTTTGGTCTCTCTGCCTTTCTCTCTCTGTCCCCGTGCTATCAATCAGCCTTGTGGTGATTGCCGTTGGATTACAGGGCTTTTGCTGTCCGCTCCTAGCGATTAACGTCAGGACAAATAAAATACCTTTATATTCCTCCGCAGTGACTGAAGTAAAGAGCAGGGCCACAATCACCCGCACTCATATTCACACACGTAACCACATGTGGCACGCAAATGAGTCTTAATCTGAAATTCAATCACCAAGGCGCCACTTGGACGTCCGCTCTGCCTACGACTTTCTGTGCGCGTCTGCTTGCGTGACGCAGACGTGACTTTCTCCCGCGTGTCCTCGTTTGGTCCTCACGTGCCCTCTGGCTGGAGGTAAAGCAGCGGACAGTGTGTCAGCTGAGGAAAGAGGCGGCCCTGATAGATTGGGACTGGCTGCAGGGAGTAATGTAAACCAGCAGTAGTCAGAGAGAGAGAAAGAAAGAAAAAAAAAAAAAACTCTCACACACCAGCATGTACACATTCACCACAGAGACAACAAACCCAGCTCCAGTGCCTGGTGTTTATCTTCCCCTACTCCTGCACACACACACACACGCGTACACACAGATGGCAGCAGCGGCCATTGGCACCGTTCCTTATTCCCTCCCTTACAAACATAATTCATCACCTGCAGCAGCTTTTTCACTCTGTGTGTGTGTGTGTGTGTGTGTGTCTGACTTGATCCAGTGCCACCCTAACCTTATTAAGAAACAAACTGATCACAACAGAGAAAAATGTCGCGCTTTCAACCCCTGGAGGTAAAACTGGCACCACGGCAGACTGTCCCTTCGACGACGCCTGTCACACACACACACACACACACTGACAAAAACAGAATCAAAGCAATCCAAGCAGACACCGGCTGAGAATTACACCTTTCTCAACATTTATCTTCCCGTCATCTCCCCACCCTTTTATGACTTCACCTAATCCATCCATAAGCATGTATCTCACAGCACGCGCAACAACATAAACACAGTGAGCAGAGAGCATGGAGATGTACAAAAAAAAGTGAGACAAGTCATGACTCGAATCAAAATGGCATTTAATCAACATCCAGCAATGTTTTTTCAAAGAATTACATTTTTACTTTGATCCATTTGCTCAGCAACAGCTCCCTCCAGATTCGGTCTTGAGGGCATCTGCTCCTCGTGAGCACAAGTTGAATGACCGCTGCGTGTCTTTGCTCTCTGTATTCTTACATAAACATGTATCTGTGTCCTCTGATTTTGCCATATTTAACAAGCGGGTGGGGGTGTGTGTGTGTGTGTGTGTGTGTGTGGCGTCCATTGTACATCTCAGGGTAGTGAGAGAGGACGACTGCTCTGTCGGTCTCTCTGTGCCGCCGCCTCCTCATCCTTTTGTTCCTCGCTGACTCTGCCCCTGCAAGACCAAATCCACCAATCAAAGGCAGAACATCCCACATGCACAGCACTCAAAATACCGGCATATGATTAAAGGACTGATGCACCGAGCCTTTTGTATCTAGAGACATCTGTGGTGTATTTGGACGTTTCGTGTGTTGTCCCCGCTCTGGTCATCGGCGGGCTTGCAGTTCTGAGAGCACAAAAAACGAATCCAGGGTTGAATTCACCCACAAATCCGAGTTGTTTGATACTGTTGTGTGAAATGAACAAAAAGAACAGGAAGGCAAAAGGAGAAAACTGTGGATAATAAGGCTCTGACTGCTTTAAAAGAGGTACAATTAACCGTACCAAAGGGGCTGCCATGCTTTTTTTATTGAGACATTTAGAAGAAGCCTCCCCCTAGTTGGTGTTCGACTATGACACGGCCAAATTAACTTCTATAAAGACAGCACGCGTATCGATATGATCGACACCGCCCACCTGAGCTGACACCGGTGTCAGAGAAGTTTCTCTGTTGGTGTCGACTCAGCCTGCAGCGTCCCTCCACCAGACATGTCGGCCTGGATTTTATAATGAAACCTTTTCTTTTGTGTATGTGTGTGTCGTCAGGCGTCCACTGATATCTTCAGATTTTTGGTGAGTGACTCAAACACTCCGTTGATGATGGATCGTTGGGTGTCCAAACGAGTTTAGTAAGACAGATTTAAAGTGTTGCTTTGTTAAACGTTTGTTTTGGTGTCTCATTTCTTCAATAATCAATGTCTCTTTTGAGGCATTGCTACGTTTACCTTTGCTTTTATTGTCTGCTGCATCTTGACAGTCCACAGTTGACCTGTGCCTATTAAAGTCTGCTTTACTTACTTTACAGTTTTTTATGATACCCTACAGCTATTGTAAACAATCATCATAATTCATGCCAATTTTGTACCCGCTAACACACCCCCATCAGGCTGCAAATTGCGCTGCAAGTTTTATGGATGGACTTATAGCCCTGAGCGTTAACCGCTAACAAGAGAGTGGAGGCTGACATTCAGATTTTACAGGAAGTCAGTCAAAATAGTCAAGAAGGACCAATTACGGTGCATGTTTTTCATATTTAAAAATGCTCTCAAAATAAAAGCAGCATTCAGCCAAGGTCCAGTGCTAAATGTCAATATATACATGCATTTAAATGACATTGAGAATATTACACAGACTACGGTGTAAATATTCCTCAGTCTGTCAGCTAGTAATGGTGATTCTTTTAAGCTTTTTTTATAACCAATTTAAAACTGCTGAAGGTTACTAGAAATCCACTGTATAAGCTGGTCATCAGAAAGTTCAGAATATGTCCGTTTCCAAGGTATCAGTGTGATGCTGCTGCGCTCGTATGCACTGACTGAAGGTTAGATCAAAGACAGCCAATAGACGGAGGCAACACTAAAGCGCAGCCAGGCAGCTGGAAGCAGTTGAGTCAAAGATTGATGATGAATAGTTGTCTGGATATGAGGTAAACATTGGCTAGGTCATAGTAGACACACACACACACATACATCAGTGGATGCACACGTACCGCGCATAATATACCAAGGCCCATTCACTGTTTATGTGTGTACGTTAGAGTGAACGTGTTCTATTAACAGGAATTGTCGCTAAAATGAATGTGTATTTTATAGGTTTTATACAAGCCTAAATTATAAACCCACTCAAGTTCTCCTGATTACGCTGTTATTCAATATGATTGTGGGCAGCAGAGACCACTCTACAGTGGGACTCCATTATCGTGCGTCTACTCTGCAGCTGCAGCCACCACTCAACACGGCCTAAAAGAACAGCTTGTAAAATAACTATTGTGCCTCTGTGAGTACCTGGTGGCTGAGAGGAGGATTAAGCTGAAGGGTCCTGTGGGGATGGTACAGTACACCTATATTAAAGGTGCAGTTTTTGGGTGAAATTGTTGTGTTCTTACCGTACAAACTGCATTTAGAGAAGAAATTGAAATGATTTACTCATTAGATGTTAGATACTTTGAATATTTTGTGAACTGATTCTCGTCACATTGACCAAAAACTGCATGTTTGGAGGAAATGTTACAGTAATGTGACAAAAGATGATACCTGTACAGCTAAACGGGTCCGATCAAATGCATCTGTGTGTGCATGTTCACGGGATGTAAGGAGCTGTTTTGGGAGCCTCCTGTGTAGTTTGCATTAATCCGGTTATTACACGTCTCAATGTGATATTTACAGTGCTCTGCTCAGCACAAGGCCTCTAGCGCAGATTATGCCCACTACACACACACACGCGTCTCTCTCTCTCTCAATCTCTCACACACATATGCACACATTAAGCAGAACATTAAGGCCTGCTACCCAACATGCTGTCAGAGCTAAAGTCGTTCCACTTGCTAACAATCCAGTACACACTCTGCACATCGGACATAGAGAGGGATTGACTGCGCACAAAGAAAAAAAGGAGGATTACCCCCCATGGTGACCACTGGAGTGGTGGAGGAGTTTAGGGAAGTGTCAGGGGCGAGAGAGCCGTGGATTACATGCTGAGACTAGGGTCTAGAGGGCATGCAAATGTCCTACATGTGCAGAAGTGATAAATTTGAACTTTTTCAGGTTTGGTGACAATAGCCTATTTTGAATTTTTATCTTTTTTTTTTTTTTTTTTGGTGTGTTTTTGAGACACCGGGAATGGATTGGCAGGAACAGATGGTCCAGAGGGATTATTAGCAAAGAGAGAAGTTTTAATTGATTTACAACTTGTCATGGAACAGTGTGAATTGTTTTTAACTCGTGCGTCTCCAACACACCTGCTGATTTACAGGAGAAACTGTGGTTTAATTATAATGACAGGTTTGATGTGTACATAAGTATGGAGGTTTCTGAGGTTATTTTTTAACAGTCTGGTGCTCATTGCACAAAATTTATCAGCCGTGCGTAATTGTGGCGACACCACTCCGATTAGAGACTGCCGATGAAACAGACACCTGCTGCCTTCAGACGGCTGTGAAGAGAGTCACCTTCAGTATAGGCCACTTACTAACATTGATTGCAGAGCTGACAAGACTCACTCAATAATGTTTATTCTGCCTTGTTGCCGTTAATATCGTCCTGCATGTCAGCTGGTTGAAAAATGTAGAATGAAAGTGGAAAGTGGAAGACATTGCCCAATAAAGTTACCAAAATATTACAGAGGATCCCCTGAGGATGAAGTTACGTACTATTTGTGCCTTGAGTGACCACAGTTATTGTGTGGGAGTGAGTTTAGTTTGTGTGTGTGTGTGTGTGTGTGTGTGTTACCCACTGGATGAAATGATGATTTTCATGCTGTTCTTGACGTCCACAGTTTCCTAGTCCAAATACTGAAGCCTGCTGCTCTGTTTCTGAGACGGATATTAAGGGAGGTTAATGATCATGACCTTATTTTGATTAGCTTCAATACACCCTGTTTGGTTTTTATCAGTATCATAAAACATCAAATAGAGAGCAATGTGTTGATCACAGGTGGCTGTACATGATTTGTAAATTGTACGTGTGTGTCTGTACCCTTGGCCATGAGTCTGCTCAGTTCCTGCTCCAGACCCTGGAGTGTTTGTGCTGTTGTGTCAGCATCCAGGTCGGGGTCCTCGCAGCCCGTCTGGTCCACACTACAGATCTCCAGGATCTCCTGGGCTGCCCGGGACAGCGGACGAAACGCCGGACCTGGGCCCGACGGGGGAGAGACTGGTGCGGGGAGGTGACTTTGGTTTGTCCTTGGCGGGGGAGACAAAGTTGGCACGGACCTCTCAGAGAGGCAAGACTCCGACCCTGAATAATAACGAGAGGGAGATGTGCTTGGAGATGGCAGGATAATGTCACGTATCAGTGCACGGAGGGATAGATGGATGTGACTGTGTACAGTAAGAGTATCGTACAAAAACAGATACATAAAGTGTGAGTGCAAGAGAGAGATAAGAGGCCATGTAGAGGAGGACAGGAGAAAGTGAAAAGGGGGAAGGGGAGGGCTGTGCAGCTTGGGAAAGAGGGTGAGAGACAGAGAAACGATCACAACAGTCAGTGGAATGAGTGGTGTCTCATCCCACTCCACTGCGAGCCACATCAAATTGAATCAGATTGAACATCCATCCCCACCTGCTCACTGTAAATTACATCGAGGCACCCATTGAGAAGCTATGATGGTGTGTGTGTGTGTGTGTTTGTGTGGAGTGTGTGAATGAGACTGTGCACACGCGGCACACTGATTCCTCATGCTGCGTGCTGTCTAACCAGCTCCAGTGTTAAGTCTTTCATTCTTTCAATCTTCCACTGTCTCCTTACCTCTCCCTCCCTCCCTCCCTCCCTCAGTGCCTGGCTCTGTCTTTCAACTGGCACAGAACCTCCACTTAGTGCCTCACAACCACCTGCACTGTCAAACAAAGCAGCATGGGAGGACTGATGCGTGCGGTAACAGTGCTGTTACGACATGTGCACTCACACATGCTCATGGACTCCATTTACTTTTGGTTTCAAAGCAGGTACGACACATATCTAGATTTGGTTGCTGATAAAGCTCTGTGCTGGATCTAAAATGTATTCAGTGCAAAACGAGAGCGAGATTAAAATCTGGTATCTCTAAAGTACCCCCCTTTTAAGAGTTCCTTATGTAGGTCAGATTTCAATCTCTGTTTTTTTTTTTTTTGGCATGTCTCTTTCTCACATGACAAATTGTAACATCAGGCATAACTGTGGCGTACAAGACACACATGCAGCTGAAACGGGAAACCAAACGCTGTAAACTTGAAGAGGAGTTCCCCGCTTTCAAAAACGCTCAAAAGCACAAAGCTATTTCGAGACGTTCATTAATGGCACAAGGGAGCCAAAACACAGATGTTTCGACGAGAAAGCCCTCCTCAGGGTGCTGTCAGACGGCACACTGGAGCGTCACACTGACAAGGCAGCACAATGAGGCACACCGAGTGAGGCAACTTGCCGAAACGTCTGTGCTTAGCTTCCCACCGGATTTAAAACGTTGAAAACATGTTGAGCGCTCAGGAGTCCTTCTGATGCTATAATTAAATATGTGGAGAAGGTTTTGAACTCTTGAGTGGTCTTACAAGTGCGGACCTTCTTTCACAGACCTCAGCTAAAGAGTTCAACTTAACCGTACCTTCAGTCCTGTTCAGTCGGCACAGTGTGGCTCTCAATGCCTCGGACCATTTGCTTTAGAGGTAAATTTATGAATGAACAGAGTAAGGAGAGGGATAAAACATAAATCGATGAAGCATCCCACAAAAGGCTGAGGAAAGGATGGGCAAGATTCAGGGGGAAAACTTAAGACAGCAGGGCTAAATGGCTTCACGGTGTAGAAAGAACAGAGTAGAGGAACGAAACAGTAGAATTTAAACCCAGTTGTTTACAATAAAATGAGTCGGGAGGGAAAGAGGATGGGAATCCAGTGAGTAGATTAACAGTGGGGGGTATTAGATATATTACTGAGAAAAACAGACCATCCTCTGGTCTCTCAGGTGTGGGTGTGTGTGTGTTTGTGTGCGCTCGTGTATCAGCATAAACAGATTACTGCAGTGTTCCTGTGATCTGAGAGAGGGATGTGATGATGGGACATTTTCCTGGACCGGCTCCCAATCCTCCGTGTTGGTGTACAGTATGTGCGAGAGTCGTGTGTGTGTGTGTGCCTGTGTTTGAGAATGATACAGTATAATCTCTTTAAAGAAACCTGCATACTCAGAGCCAAGAGAGTGCGGCTATGCGCGGAGATGAGGTGTATTAATTGTGTATGAAATGGAGATCCGAGTGTGTGTGCGAGAGTAAATAAGTAAGAGGCAGAGCTCAGTGAGCTTGATAGCGTTCACACAGACGAGATACACAGTGCGCATTCGAGCACACACTCTCTCTCTCTCTCTCACACACACACGTACACTTACCAGATGTTCCTGGTTCATTTGCTGATATTTCTCCTCTCCTGGTGGATGTGGTTGAGTGAATTTGAATTCCAGTCCATGGCTGCGTGTGGTTGTCCTTCATCACTCTGAAAACCAGGTGTTCCTCAGCGTACTGAAGACTGAGGCTGCTGCTTGGCCCATAACCCTCTGATCCTGCAAGAACGAGAGAAAAAGTACAAAAGGAAACTCGGAGTTGAGAAAAAGAACAGCCAAGAGAGACAAAATGTATAAGAAAATTGTATACAGTAGAATATCCTCTACCACATGCCTTCAATGCCCTTCACAATGTCTAAAAAACATTTGGAATATCTGGATATAAGATAAATGAAATCCGGAGACAAAGATCGTGCAATGTCATGCTACTATCAGCTGGGTGTTTGCCTAGCAAATGGAAAAAGCAATGCATTTGCTCTGCTATCTAACTCCAACAGTGTGAGGTGCTGTATAGATCCGATGCATGGAATAACTTTTTTGGCTATGACATATCAATGCTACACAGAATACAAAGTTCAGTCAGTCGTTTCCATGGTTGTCTCTCAATTTAAAAAAGTGAAGGGTCATGGTTACAAATGGCTGAAATCATGAAACTGTTTTGCCCTTACAGTGTGCATTACTGTTGTCCGTCTATTTATAGACCATATCCACACACAGAAGCTTTTAGAAAATCATATGCATTCAATGAAAAAATCAATAAAAAAGAAACCATGTTTGTGAAGAGGTTCCCAGTTCACACAGAATCTATTGGCGCATTAAAACTAATAAATACATAATTGAACTCAAGCCAATTACTTAAATTATATTTGATACAATAATCTATTTGTCCGTTCAGCAGCAGCATCTGTACCAAACCAATATTGCTTAACAAGCCTGTTCAGCCAATCCTGACGGGCGCAATGCAATTACTGCTGTTTTCTTCTTTCTCTTCAGTGGTTAGCCAATCAATTAATACTATTGACTGATACTAACTAGTCCAAATCAAGCTGCAAATGAAAAGAGGAAAAGAGGAGAGGAGTCAGACAGCTAGCTTCTGAAACTCACAAAAAGAACATGGAGACGTCAAAGCTCTTTTTGAAAAGGTAAAAATGACTTTGAAATGCATACAAGAGATACCGCTGGAATTCTGTCTGTCTAGTCTTTGATTTCCTCGCTGTCCGTCTGTCTACCTGTTTCTCCACCATGGAGCACATCTTAACTGCCAGTGAATGAAAACCAGAATCACAATCCGGTTTATTGTCATGTAAGTTCACACATACCTTCTAGTTTTGGTGCATAACAATAGACACATTAAGAGAATTACTGCGGCACTCAAGAAACAAAACTGCAACAGAACAATCAACAATAAAAATGTGGTGAGGTATCATATAAATATGTACAATAATCTGTTTTTGCGCAGAGACAGAGATAATGCGCATTAACGTAATGTGAAGTTACAGCTGCCTGTATCTCTTCTATGGAGTCTGTCTATCTATCTGTCTCTCTCTCTCTCTTTTTCTTTCTGTTTGACTGGATGCACGAGACAGAAACTGCACACTAACAACCTCATTTTCTGACTGACCGGGTGACGGGGAGTAAGAGCAGAGAGGAGAGAGAGGTGGAGAGGTAGAGCAGGAGACATATAAAACCTGTTGGATCTCAGCCCTGCCTGGGAAAGAGGAGAAAAAAAATATAGGAGACAGATGGAGGGATGGGGGGGACATAAATGAGTGCGGAGTGTTGTCAAGGTGATATTCCTCCTCTCTAACCTTTCTCTCTCATTAACTTTGGAGCTTTAACGATGGTGGCAGAGGCAGCGCGGGGTTTTGACAAGCGGCTGGCTGCGTGGCGCGAGGAGGGTAGTGGTGCCCTTGTGGCTGTCTCTCACTATTCAACCTCATTCTTTTTTACGCAGGCCTGACAATGAAAATGGGGAAAAGCTGGGCTTCAGGACTTGATGAAGGAAATCGTTGATGGGATCATTTCGGGCGAGAGCAGTTGACTAAGGCAAAGTGAGAATTTCGAAAGCCTTGCTGACTCTAAACAGTATCTGTTTGAAATGCATGCAATCCTCCAGCCTTGGACAAGTCTACGAGGTGTAATGAGCACCTCAATAAATTATTGCGTCTGATTCGATCTAAATATTATTACTCTAACTCTGATGCAATTCGGTGGCGCAGGCTAAACTTCCACCAGCCTTGTCTGAGCACCTCGCAGACACGGCCTGTTTACAAATCATTAGTGTTAAAACAAAAAAAAACAACAAAAAAAACAAAAACATTCAACACCAAGACGCAGTTTATGTCAGACGCTTTTAAAGACATCTTGTTATAGCAAACAAGCAGTGAAAGAAAACAAGAGGAGGAGAAATGTCTGATTATTCTGTCACTCACAAAGGGTGATGGGTAATAAAATATACACAAAGTAAAAATAAAACAAAAGCAACATCAATAACTATAATACAAAAAAGAAACCCAGCAATTTTTAAACAGTAATGATTAAACAGTGTGTTTTCAGGGGTGTTGTAGAAGACAGATGAGACTGCACTGACAACAGCCCTCTAAAAGGTAAAGTCAAAGTAAACTTTTTGTGCCAAGGACACAAGTATTATTATCCTCACTTTTCAGCTGGGAAAGAAACAAGAAGAAAAGGATACTGTTATGATTGGGCTACAGAGCAGGTGGACCCAAATGCAGGACAGGAGACCGGCACAATTTTAATAGGTTTTAATAAAGAAAGTCTTAACAAACAAAGGCTTGGTTTCTTTGGTCTTGATGCGGATGTTGGCTCAATCGCTGAAAACACATAACACTGAGACATGAACACATGGAAACAGAAGCTATGATCTGGCAACAAGACAGGGGAAACACAGACAATATATACACATGAGGTAATGGGGAACAGGTGGAAACAATCAGGGCAGGGCAGACAATCACACAGGCGGGAAACACACAATGGCAGGAAGTTAAGGGAGCTGAAACGAGAGGAGAGTTAGGGGATTTCAAAATAAAAGACACGCCAGAACAGGAAACAGCAACATGACAGACTTGAAAACTTAAACATGACGAGACATAACAGATGTGATGTTTGTGAGTGCGCTTATGTGATGTATCTGTGTATGTGTGCGCCTGTGTATACCTACAGTTTAAGAAAACTGAGGCCCTAAATATAAGTGAAAGTAAAAAGACACACATACACACACATACATATATATATATATATATATATATATATATATATATATATATATATATATATGTATTTCAGGCTTTGACACGTGCAAGCAAAAACATGTACACATGCCCACGAAAAATAAAAAAGGCATCTTGGGAAAGCTCCCCTCAGACCCACCAGTAGTAAATTATCTGTGTTGTCCCCCATCTCTCGTTTTCCACCAAGCAGCCAGCGCTCCTCTGGGTTTAAAACTCATTTTCATCTCTCTTGTAAGCTCTACGTTTTTACATATTTGTTCTAAATCCTATTATGAGGCCTTTGTGATATGAATAACGCTTGCAAATTGGAAAGTATCTCCCGGCAAAAGTTGGACACAGAGGTAATCTTCGCAATCTAATCTCTTGAAGCACAAAAACAGCAACGGCACTTTCTGGTGTAGTTTATAGAAAAACATGAGCCAGTTTAAAAAGACAGAAATTTCAATAAAATGGGAGCATAACAATTCGGGCACACACACATGCACACACACATGGACACCTAAAAAAAGACTTTCCTTCTTTAACCTACCTGTTGAGTCTGAATCATACGATGAGGTTTGGCTCGGGTACAGTGAGTGTCTTTGTTCTGCTCTGTCGGAGTGACCAGAATTTATGTCCAAACCCGGAGGGGGAAACCCATCCAGATCACAGGACTGCTCTGATCCAGACCCAGCACTCTGCCTGTGCGTCACCTAAAGGGATGTGGAAACAGATGGGGGGGTAGGGGGGTGCAGGAGCAGGAAGGGTGGAAGGATGAAGGGGGGAGAAGGAGTGGAAGGAGAAAGACAGGTCACGTGAGGACGAGGTGAGGAGATGGTACACAAAGGGAGATAGGGAGGAAGGAAGAAATGAAGAGAGGAAATAGATTTGGGGGGCAGAGGATGAGATAGAAAGGAGGGGTGTATGGGGGCGGGTGAAGAGAGGGACAAGGAAATATAGTAAAGAGAGTGCATGGGAATAAGGGATGAATAATTTGGTATCATGGCTCAAGTTTCATTTCCATCCTAACAAAATCAGTTCAAAGGACAAACTAAAATACCAATTCAATTTTTATTAAGATATGCAAGTGTGTTAAAAATTGTATTTCTCCATTTTCTACTGTGTAAATGCATATTAATAAGCCAGCGTCTTTCACTGGAGATTATTCCCCTCTCTCCCTGTTTCCTTTGTTTCCACTTGATGAATTGATTTTTAATTAACCCCTGGAGCTGGCGAGAGCATCTTACAGCAGTGTGGTGGGTTAGCTGTTCTTCCCAGCAAGGGCTCTCCGGTGAGACCCGGGGTAAAATGAGGAAGCTCTGTTTAGTTAAGATACGATCTGGTGCATTAGCATGCTAGCTGTAGCATCGCAAGACACTGCAGATGGGGCCGGGAGAAAATAGGAAGAGAGGCATGTGGGAATAGTGTTGCTAAGCGAGGATGGAGAATGACAAGAGGAAGACAGGGCATAAGAAAGAGGAGAGGCACAACAATGAAATGGCAAGAGACAAACACAATGACACCGTGTTAGCGGGAAAAGTTGGGGTTGCCTTTGTGCAGGCCAATGTCTCCTCATACCAAAAAGGATGCTGCAGTCTCACTAAACTATAGGATAGAGGTAAAACAAAAAAAGGAGAGAGGAGAGGAGAGAAAGGAACAGAGAATAGACAAAGACAAAACGATGGACCAAAGGAAAGAGAGGGAGACATATTACAAGAAATACTTTGAGGACAAGAGAGGATAAGAGATCGGGGTCCAAGCACACATAGAGAGGGAGAGAGAGGGAGAGGGAGAGAGCTGGAAAAAAATCTAATCATTTTAGGAGCAGTTTGATTCAGGTCCAGAGGCCACAGATAACCACCATCTTCACAATCATGAACCTCATTTTGCTCCAGCTTTTTAATAAAGCACCAGGCCCCCCTTATTTTTTCATTCCTCTGTCACAGTATAAAGGATTCATACCATTAAATGGCTGATAGGTCATTTGGGACTATTCAAGCAGTGTCTTTTTAATCCACTCTGTTTCTTTTTTCTTCCCTCAATGGTGCGCACCTTTAACACCACTGCCTTAGGTGTCTCTGAGCTATAGATGACTAATGTAAAGTAATTAGTGTGATACAAATGTTATCTAATAGATCAGGTCAGCTACAATAAGAAACTCTAACTGTATGTTGCTGGAGTCTTTGAGGAGTGATTATGTCCGGGGTGTAATGATGTGCTTCTCTAAAACTTCAAAAACTTTCCCATTTATTATCACCCAGCTTGAGATATTTCAAAGATAAACTTTTGGCAATAACCATTAATGCCTGTTTTCTAATTCTTTCATTCATTTGTTAGCAATCCAGTATTTTTCACCACAAGGAGATTGCTGCAGTCCTGGTAATTATACAAGCCATTCAATTTTTCTGCAGTCGAAAACTGTGTCTGCCTATTTATTATGTTGTGTTAGTGATGTGCACCTGTGGATCAAAAACAAGGTGTATGCTCAATTCAACAGGGTGTCTGCAGGATTACTGTAAATAAACGATGCCTACAACTGTGTGATTTAGGGAGTACAGGAAATCCAGGTATGCACTCTGGAGAGCTTTGACAGCAGCAGTGCAGGGACGAAGTGGAGTCTAACTATCAGGGCTCCAACTCTAGGAACCTGTGATCTGGACTAAGAACCATCATCACAGACATACAACGGAAAACCAGCTGTTTTTAGGTAATGTGTGCATCTCTCCCACATAAAAAAAGCTACAGGATACAACCAGACACACACATACATATATAAGTATTGCATGTATGTAAGCCTGTCCATAACCTCTCTGTATTACACTTTATTCATGTTATCATTAATGTACACCTGCCTACCAGTGCGTTCAATTGTATCATGCTATTTCATATTCTGTTCCTATATTTTTACATCTGCACTTCTTCTATGTCTTCATTTTTTTACTTGTGCGGTTTTCTTTTATACTTACTGTTTGAGCAGTGTTTTAGGGAGCCTGAGAATTAAGAATTTCATTGCCTTCAAGACTAATTCACTGTAAATATTGTGCGCGTTACAATAAAAGAACGCAAACTTGAACTTGACGGACGAGAATTGGTGTTGAGTGTTCTCCTCTTTTGGGTTGCAGTTCTGATTTCTGTTTCTGATTTTGTATGCTTCTCTTTTCTACTGCTACCTGACTGTAAGCTCAGCAGCCACTTATAAAACATACTTACAGCTCTGCCCTGTGAATACAAAACATTTATTTACCAACAAGACATTTGTGCTCCCCAAAAGTGGTGCTTTTACTGCTCTCTAGCCCAGTGTTCTTCCTCCAAGAAGTAAAAAACATATTACCAAGGATGGTTCTGACAGCTGTTCTTGCTCATCGGTCGGCAATTTTTTTTCTGTTTCTGCATCTGCAGGAACAAAGGAATCTTCGAGATGAAACGTGGCAGGATTGTCTTGCTCTTCTCCACTGAATCTCCCTCTGGTTAAATGTCCAGGCACCTGTGCTTCTTCATCTGAAGAGCCTTCCTCATGAGGACCCATACCCAGGCTATCACTGGACATTTCATCTCCGCTGTCTTCATGGAAAACTACAGAAATGTATTTAAAAAAAAGTTTTCTTTGAATTATGATTCAAGATGTACACATTTTTTCCCAAGATATTGGACTACAATATATAAAATTCAATTTTATACATATATATGGCTCACACAATGTGACTTTCAAGGTGAATAGTAAGAGCACATTGACTGTCCTTGATTTATCATGCTCTGAATCACTGAAGCAACATTTTCATCTCTAACATCCAAGGAAAAATTTCAAACGTGATGTAAGTGTCCTTGACATTGCCACATACGCATCAAGCTCTAATAAGCTGATAAAGCAGGCATTCAGTGTCAGAGTGGTCAAAGAGCTGTAGGATGTGACAGGCAAGAGGGATGCAAAGGATGAAGAAAAACAGAGATGATGGATGAATAGAGGAACAGAGGTAGAAGTGCAAAGTCAGAAAGCGGGACAGAAGTGAAGGCAAGAAAAGGAAAAGTTGTGAAGGAGCCATTTTGAGCTGTCATCACAGGTTGCTGTCCTTGGTTCAATATTTAAAGCCCAGACTTTAGTACATTTTTTAATTATAAAGTAAAATGTTGTCAGATGGAAGGAGCAAGAACAACTTCTGCAAGTCAGCATAAGACGTTTCAAACTAATTGCTCTAGGTGTGCATTTAAAGTACTATTGTGTGGATACATGTGTTAATGTTTGTACATGTGTGCATATACACCTGCATGTATGAGAAAGAAGTGTTTATCTGCATCAGTGAATCCTAATGTGTGTGTGAGCGCTGTGTACTAAAGGAATTCAGGGCCATTCTTTACAGTGTAATTACCTTCCTGTCTGTTGTAGCATTATGTCAAGTATTTACTTAAAACCCTAATCGATATTAAAAAAAATAAAGAACACTTTTTTTATGGTTGGATCTAAATTGGCTTTGACAGCCCAGTGGAATAAAAGGAAGCCATTACTGCTGAGATCCTCAAGCATTTTATTCATATAAACTGCCTGGCCATTGAGAACTGTGTTCAGGCAAAATGTAGTATGACAAAGTGATCTATCAGGAATCGCTTTACTGCAAAGACCTGTGCTCCCCATCCATAAATATGAGTGTGTTTTCTTCTTTTTGTCGTTCTTTTGTAACCCATATCTTGGTCCCCAGAAATTATTGTTCGGTCTCAGGAAATCTCATCAAATGGAACTGTGCTGAAATGCAAAATGTTTTAAATCAATGTCTGAAATACTACTACAAATATACTACATGATGGACGCATACTTTATGTACAAACAGCAGTAGTGCAGTGCAAAGTACAGATGTTTAGGTGGGTGGGAATATATGATTTAGCATGTTTTTAACTCTTATTTAACACTCCCACTCAGAATGTCATGCATGCTTCTTTAGAGATTGGCCTGGTAAGAGCCTAGCTGATAAAAAAAAATACACACATAGAGAGGCTAATTTAATTTAATTAGATATTGCTAAGATGTGACAACAAGAGCGATGAAGGTCAAAATTGAACAGCCCTTGTAGCACTAGAGAGGAGCAACTTAATTGTGACACATTTCAGTCTATTGTCATGCTGCTTGTTTGCCTTTGGCATCTGAGTTGTATTTGTCATTATTACACCAGAGGGCTTCATCAGGGTAATCAAGAACCTCATTTAAGCATTACATCAGTTTTTTGGTTATTTTTTTTAAGAGTTTAAGTGATTGAGCCCAGCCAAACAGGAGCCATCCATTATAAAGTTGCTCTCAATGATACAAGTTTTCGCATAAAAGATTGCCTCCTTTTTTTTTCTATATTAGAGGGTGAAATGAAAACCCCACTTTGACATTTTCTGATCTGTGCCAGGAGAAGTTTCTAATATGCTGAGTAGAGGTGGAAATGTTCTTTCCAACTCATGAAGTGTAAATTGGCTTTTCAAATAATGAGGAATCTTTCATGAAGAACTGAATCTCGAGAGAAGCCATCTGAGCCAATAGCTGTATCGTTGGCACGCACGTGAATATAGAAGGACTCACTTCTGATTGCACGTGTTATTATGTAAGTAGTGAGGAGCTTTGTCTGTACGGAGCTTGGTGACAGGGAGGAGGCATGGCACCTGATGTTTCAGTTGTAGTCACTGCCCCCAATTAGATGCACACTTTGAGATCTGTACTTAAAGTCCAAACTTCACCACCACTACAGAGCAATGGCACAACACACATGTGTGTTGATGTAACCATAACTAGAACAAAAAAAACAGGCTGCATGCGAGACAGATTAAGTTTGGGACTAGCTGAAACCCACAAAGACTGAATAAATCACATATAAAGATTCTACCATCTTACACAGATTTCAGTCTTGGACAGTCAGTTAGGAGCATAAACATAAGTAAATTCATAAGGCACTACTCTGAATGACGCCAATTGTGTCGTGTCCTTGTACCAAAACATACATGGGTCAAGACACATAACCATCAGTGTGTACTGTCTATCTGCAGTGACATTTGTGCTGAAAAGGCCAAAGAGCACCAAGCTTGGAGAGGAGATCCTTCATGGACAGGGATGTAGGACTATACTGCCTACAGCTAGGATTGGAGGTGAGTGAACTTCATAAAACAAAGCCAACTTCAGGTTCTGCGAATCTGTATATTTACTGGTATATCTCCCTCAAATGACATGCAAGTGATGTCAGTGGTCCATGTAAGTTGCAAATATTTCATACATATCACAAACTGTATGATTTATGCTGTCATCTGTCAACACAGACCGACCAGAGCAGAAACAACCAACGACCAGAGCAGTCGTAATGTTTGTTCCTGCCTTTACCCAACACATGTAAGAAATCATGTGAAAATAGAAGAAAGCAAATATTTCATTAACACACATACATTGTTATTGCTGAAATTCTCTTACCCATTGATAGCTTGTCATTCACCTGCAGGTTCATGTCTAAAGCAGGTTCCTGGATGTCATTTAAGAGATGCAAAGGAGGTGATGGGATATGCCCTATATCCTGATGTGGCAGAGTTGATTCATGGTCATGAGAGATGGGGGTAGAGGACATAAAAACCTCATTTGTTGGAGTTGACCTATGAGTAGAGTATGCATCTGGAGGGGACTCAGTAAATAGAGATAAACGGGATAGAGTTGTTACAGGTGGACTTGGTTCCAGAGATGTTGGTGGTGGGTTTGGACTGGTGGACACAGGTGACAGAGGCAGCTGGAGTTGATTATCTGATGGGAGAGACTCTGGGTCACAGAGGGAATGCTGGGATTGCCTTGGCGACACCAGATTGCTTGGAGGTGACTGGGAGAGCCTCTGTGATGAGATTTGTTCTGGAAATAACTGGGAAGATTGGGGTTTTTCTGGTAACAGAAATGAACTAGAGCACTTTTGTTTTGAGGTTGATTGGTAAACCTTCGGCAACAAGGTTGACTCAGTGGAGCTTGATGGTGAGACTGTGAATGCAGACCTAAGGGAGAAGGATCTTGCTGGAGAGTGGGAAGGATGCTCTTCTTGGATTGGTGGTCTGGCACTAGCCAAAGCAGAGACATCAGGTGGCAACGAGGCAGAGGATTGTGAGGATTTATGGATCTCAGTTAGGGAACGTGGTAACGAGGTACAGGACCAATGTTGTGGCGGCCCGTGGTCAGGTTTTGATTTATGGACACTGGGGGGGCAATTGCGCCTACTTTTAGAAGACGATGCTGTGAAACAGATAACACAAAGAGCAATGATTAGCTGCTTTTGTAGGCATGTGGTCACATAATTTGTTTCTGTAAAGAAACACACAAACACACACACAAGGGAGTTTTTCCAACAGAAATAGGGATTATTAGGTTTGTCCTTGACTAAGGTAACACTGTAAACCAAAGTGCCACTTTACCACTTACATTCATTTTTTTCATTAATTTTTTCAGTGTGGCCAGTATTCATGATCAGATCACCTTTAACAACTGACCTGCATGTGTAAAAGTCAACAGTGTTACAACACCTGAGATGTTCATGACAAAACTGAGGCAACATTGACTGAAGTCATGGTGTCATCACACACCGCTACTGGTTTTTAGAGCATATTTCACACAATACAGTCTAACTTACTGTAAGAAGGACTTGAAACTGTTATTTATCCGGATAGCCTCAAACATGTGCGTGTACACATGAGTGTCAGCTATAAAAAGTGCACATCTACACTGTTCAAGGGTTTTCCTTTACATCAATTCAAATGGCTCAAGAGTGCACTAATCTGACATTACATCTGCCTTCTGTGGAGAAAACCGGAGAGAAAGCTTTTCCCTTTTGTTCATCCAGCTTACATTTTATTGAGTGCTCTGCTTGTGAAGTCTGAGGCTTAGATCGATGGAACCTCTGAGCTGCTTCGGGTTGTGTTGGTGCTGTAGACTGCCTGGATGGTTGAGTTAGACTGGGAGAAGAGCAGCTGACTCTTGGGAACCCACCACTGGGCACCAGCGTTTTTCCTTTACTGTGGGCTTGCTGAACAGGGGGAACCCTGTGTGAGGAACAGAAGACTTTGTGAGAGACTCCATATTAACCTGTTAATGGTTACACATAACTTCACTGCCACTTGATATTATTATTCTTAAAATTCTTATAAATATGTGAAATATGTAACAGAATAGGACTGACTGAATGTTTACGCATGTGTGGTAACATTATGATGTTTGGTTACTGACACCAATCTTCACATCACTGCTCTTTCTATTGTGTCAAGATGTTTGATATAACATGAATAGAAAGCAAATTCAATCAAGTGGATGCCCACTGTCTACCTGACTTTTTCCATAAATTACTTGTCTACCACAACTTCAAATTATAGTTTCTCATCTTATCTACTAAACTCCTACACAGGTGCTGAAAGGTTTATTTAGTGTGTTTGATCTTATGGAGCATCACTGTTAATTCCCTCCCATTAGATGTGTTTCATTTACTAATGCAAATGAAGACAATTATATTTTTATGTTTCAACAACAATACATACTGTATAAGACTGACATATCATTGTGTCTCAAGTTTTGGGTGAGCTATACAGTTAGAAACCTTCTCAATGATGCGTCATATTCTTTTTTGTATGGAATAACTACGCCTTGACCTCCCACCTACTTCCCAGAGTCATTTGAAAAATTAATGAGCAAGATTTTGTTGATAGAAATAACATAGTAAATCAGTTTTCAGAATTCCCTTGTCTGTGGATGAAAACTTTTTTTTGAATTGAGACTTACTTTCGGTTGTTGTCTGTCTTCTGCTCAACAATAAAAACTCCATCTTTGTCTCTGTCTCCCTGTAGAAATAAAGGGAAAATAGTGGAAAGACAGAAAGAATATGCTGGTGTCTGTGAAGCCTTGCATGCAGGTGCAAGCGTGTGTGTGTGTGTGTGTGTGTCTACTCTCATTTTTCCTGTCTCGATTCACTGTGTGCACTCATGTAGGTAAAACAGTTTTGTTAAAATAAAATGCTTTAGTCAGTCTCACCTCATCCAGGACTTCTATGACGAGGCACGATTCAGGTGTAGTAATCTGAGGCTCAGTCCTGCTCCTGCTGACAGGGACAGCAAACAATGATGCACAGTAGCGACGAAAATCCTCCTCCTGAGCTATGAACACACACACACACATACACAAAAATCAAGACAGTAAGACAGAGCGAGAGGGAAAGAGAGTCATGTAATGTGTCGCAATGCACTCAGGAGTGGAATCAGTTTATAAACTATAGCATAATTTGCTCTTAAATGATGAAATTATAGTTGATTCAAGAAATAATTTAACATTTGTGTTGACAGTAATGAGGGTTAAGTGCAAACGTGAAAAAAACATAAAGAAGAGAATCAAATCAATCCATTGTTTTTATTCAGCTTCCCAAGCTTTTAGAAAAGCACTGCACTGTCACTTTTAATTATAAAATGGTTGATCACTTACAATGTTGTAAACCAAGTAAAAATTGCAACATAACATAAAAAAAGACATGTTCATATAAGTGTTTCCAGTATCTTATCACTTTTGATTCCAGTGGATATGTCCGGATATTTGATAGCAATAGGGAAATAATTTTTCTTCCACCCTTCTCCTCAAGGGATCGGAGGTCAGGGCCATACTTGGGTCTGTATTAATCTGTTATCTTGTGTCAGTCGAAAGATGTTGCCAACACAGCAGGGGATGAACAGAGGTCTCTGTTCTGATGACACTACACTGCTGCTCAAAGGACAGCGGACATGTGTACCTGTATGTCTATAACCTGTGTGCAAGTGTGGAAATCAAGCAGATGTCTGCAGATAATTTAGACTGAGGATGGTTATTTATGCAGTGACACATATGTGTGGCTGCATCATCATAACCTTGATAGGGACATTTTGAATTTAGGAATGATGGTCATTTTTTTTTCTTGGCAATAAAAATAATAACACATTTGATGGTGAAACCTCTTTTAATTTCCTTTGTAAGTTCCTCAGTCTATGTCTTTCTACCGCTGTTTTACCACTTAAAGTTACCCATCTGTGCCTCCTTCCTATCATCATCCTATTAATCTCTCAAGGTTGATCATCTGATTGGCAGGCACCTGTGCTGACTCGCGGGTAGGTATTTTTGCTCAGTTCTCCCTCACTCCATCCTGCTGCAGCGACACCTCTGTGGTACTTAGTATCTGGGTTTTTCAGTTACTTAGTAATTTATTCACATACCCTTACATGCAGTAAACTTCGCTCCTAGTATTGTTTCTATTGTGGTGTTCTGTGTTTGAGCCAGCCATTAACATCTGGATACCAGATACCAACACAAAAATGATTTCTCTTACAGTATACCCTCCTCCCCCGACGATGTGAGGCCAGGGTCATAGAGAGCTATATTAATCTGTTATCTTGTTTCAGTTGAAAGATGTTGCTGACACAGCAGGGGATGAACAGCGGTCTCATTGTGATGACACCACACTGCTGCTCGAATGACAGCGGACATGTGTGTCTATTATCTATGTGCATGTGTTGATATCAAGCAGTTATCTTGGTATTTATGGTTATTATTTATGCAGCAATACATATGTGGGGCTGTATCATCTTGCCTTGCACATAATACATGTGGTAAAATATTACTTACGATAGTTCACCAATTATGGTAATTTACTCGTCACAATAAAAATAACACACTATATAAGTAAAATCTCCTTCTCCGTTTAATTTCCTTTGTAATTTCTTCAGTCTTTGTCTTTCTAACGCTGTTTTACCACTGCAAGTTACCTATCTGTGCCACCTCCCTATCCCTCTCCTCACTTCTCTCCCTCCCTCACACTAACAATCCTTCTCACATCACCGCATGGGACTGACAGCTCAGGAAAATGAGAAGCTTTTATTATTCATGGACGCACATGTACCCCACCCCTTTTATATTCAAAGACCGGAGAGGAGGGGAAACTCTGCAACCTGTTGTAATTGGCATGCGTTAGAAAAGTTTGAAGCAGGTGGAAGGAATAGTTTATCAGCTGCTGAACAGCTCTACATTTCCCAAAGACACTGCTGTCTTCCTCACATCTGCATAACACTGAAACAATGGAATATCAATTATTAAACTATGAGCAGGAATAAATGAAATTCATGATGTGAATAACTGTGTTTTTAGTGGACAAGGACAGGTATATTTAAGGGCTGGCATAAAATAACCACTTTAACTATGAAAGATTTAAGAAAGCTACAGAAATGTGAGGGAGCGATGACTTGCATGACTCTATAACTTGCCTCAGTTATATTGTAAGAGGTGTAAGTAACTGCACAAGTTGCCTGGGTCTGCTTACTTACTCTACTTGCTTAAAGATTTGTGTGTGTGTGTACAAAATGTTTTTCTCCCAGCAGAAATCTTTCCATGCTTTAGGGCAAAATAATCCAAACTTGGGTTCAGGAGAGAATTTCAAACAATTTTATATATATACATATATATATATATATACATACATTTATTTCTTATATCTTTTGATACATCACCCCCCTGCCCTCAAAAAGTACAAGACAGTAGAAGAAAATTTTATTATACTCAGATACATCATTCTCATAACAAAATGTCAGCTTTCTGGGTTAGTATTGGGTTAATGAGGATTTTTCACCTAAATGGTACAGAGAAGGTTGAGAAACCCCTCTCTCAGGAGCAGGACGTTTCCGATTAAAAAAAACTTCATGATGACTTGTAACAAATGGCCTAAACCCTCTGAAGTAAATTACTTTCAGCATTCAGCCTTATAAAGACCAAGATCTGACCAAAAAGTCTTATCCCCTATAGCTTTCTAACCATTAAAAAGTGTCCAGAGGTTATTCTTGAAGTTCATGTCCATTTTCTGTGTGTATGGCAACAACAAGAAATTCACCTAAATGTTCAGTGTTGTGTTATCAAGTCCTTCAAAACAGTTGTTTCCTTTTGGGGTCATACTGGTAGCTAAAAGCTTGTTTGAAGAATCAACCAGAATGCGGGAAGAGACAGAGTGATTTGTATGTTTGGAATGGGACTTATAAAAGTGCAACTCGTGGTTGAATGGCAGGCATTATTAAAGATGCTGGGGCAGGGAGAAAAGTGAGAAAAGTACAAAGCTGCCTATCTATAAAAGTTGTAATACTTAAGAGACCGAGGCTGTTTCAAGCTGTATAGTTTTACCTTTTAGACTGTTGTTGAGGCATCTCTGATTTATTAGATCGGGCACAGTGGAGAGGTGCAGGAGATATTGTTCATTTATAAGAGGCACCTTAGTCCTTTAATTACACTCTAGGTACTAAGAATTATTCGTCAAAACTTCAGTTTGTTGTGTCAAAGTTGTGTGGTTGCCTTTCTACCTATTACGCATGTCTTTGGGGAGCACAGGGAACCATTTTGACCTTGCAAATTTTGAAAGAAACAACTATTTGAGATAGACAGCTATGGGGAAGGGGGCAAGCAAGGACTTGCAGATCCTAACAAGGTCGAGATTGGAGTGAATCTTGATTGATGTGATGAGAGGCAGTTGACAGCCCCAGGGTCCAGAGGTTTGGAAGGGGAGAGATAACCGTGGTCTTCCCGTCTCCTGACAGCCTCGGCTGGGGGCCAGACAGCCAGGACACTCCCCTGACTGATGAGCCCCAGGCCCTGAGCTTCATACTGCAGGCCAACACCCCCTAACCCCCCTCTCCCTGCCCCATTCCTTACCCAGGCAGAGTGCAACCTGTCAGGCATGAGCCGCCTCTAACGGCCCTCTGCCCACACAATCACAGGCAGTGATTACCCGTCACACCGCCATGGATGGATGGGCAGGCACTGAGACGTCTGACCCGCTGAGAGGGAGAGGTTTTTTACTTTTGCTATGGTGTATTTGTGTATGTGTGTCTGATGTGTGTGTGTGTGTGTGTGTGCATACAGGTCATCTATCAAGCTACTCCGTCCTTAGCTGTTTCTTTGTTTGGTCTGAGAGCCTGTTTGGGGATGTACATCAGAAAAGGTGGTTGTGTACAGCAAGAGCACACAACTGTCAAGGCTGCGTGTCAACATCCTATTTTAGTGTCAAAAGGTGGAGATGGACACAAAGACGTGCTTGTATGTGTGTGTGTATGTGCACATGCATAGGTCTTACCTGTTAAGTTGTTTGTAGGCTCCTCCTCAGTGTTTGCGTTAGGTAGTAAGCTTAAGTCTGTTGCAAAGGCCAACGATGGACGATACACTGCAATCGGTGTTCTGGAAACACAAGATCATACATAGCTTAATTAATAAACACTGAATGAATAAAAACTAGAATAACCACCTTTTATTTTATGCTTCCACCAACAACTCAAGTTGTAGTTTACATCCATATCTGTCCAGACTCATATAATTTGTAGAGGAGGTATTTAGTAAAAAGGTATTAAGTGTATTTTTTTGCGGTATGGAAGTTATCATCATTTTGACATGTATGAGTCCTTTGAATAATTTCCAGTGAGAAACCCTTTTTACAGAGGACTGATGGAGAGGTTCATCACATGGTTGTCATCCAGGGGAGAGGAAGTTAAGAGGGTGGACTCAAACAAGAAACTTGGGGTTCAAATCAATTAAAAACTCAACCCACTACACTGAAGCCCTCTTTTTCCCAATAATTGGGAGCTGTTCCACATCCGAGCCAAGGGTCTAGCAATGCAGGATTTCGTTTGCTATACAGATTCTGCATCCCCTTGCGGCAAATATTTGCTTTGTGTGAAATAAAACTCATTTGACTTTACTTTGTTAAGCTGTGTTTATGTTAATTAGTTCATTGAAAAAAAAAACTGAGTCAAATTCCTTGTATGGGTTCACAAGCTTGTTCACACATCTTCAACCTGGCTGCACAGATCTATACAATCACCATTAAAGTGAGCTCCCAAGGTTAGTGTCATCAATTTAACATCTGACCAAATGTGAAATATAGTCCAAATCCCCCCCCCCCCTTCCAGAGATTACTGCATGAATTCTTGAGGTATGGCCAAAAAAATGTAAGGTCAAAGTGACCTTTTACCACCAAATCCTAATCAGTTCATCCTTGGGTCCAAATGGACAATTTCCTCCAGGCGTTCCTGAAATACAGCGATCATGAGAATGGGATGGATGTGAGGTGAGAGTGACTTTGACCACCAAAATCAAATCAGGCCATCCCTGAGTCCAAGTGGACGTTTGCCCCAAATTTAAGAAATTCAGTAAAGGTGTTCCTGAGATATCACATTCACAAGAATGCGATGGACAGAGGGACAACCCAAAAACACTCGCTGATGCGAAGGCATAACTAAAACATAGACCCATAGACTCCAGTACCAGAACCCTGACAAAAGGCCAGCAAGGCCAGTGTGAGAGATTTTGAGAAGCTGCAAGCTGCCCGTAAGGCGTGACTAAGGAAGTTACTTGGAGTCTGTATCTTTTCCTCTTTTTAAGTCCAAAGTCCTGGCAAAAGTTTATCTTTGCTCTGTCTGTTTAATGTACTCAAAGGGTTATATTTAATCCTGTCCCTCACATCCAGTTTCTTATCGCTTTGCTCCATCCACCCGTTGCTTTCCTTTTGTCCTTACATATAGTACTTTACATGCAGCCGCCTCACTTGCCTTGGGCTGCTTGCATTTCAGATTTTGCTAGAATGCAGGAAAAAGAAGCATGTTGCTCTTCTGGTCTCCTTTGTCCTTGCATATTTTGTCCTTTTTTTAGAAAAGTGTTTGAACCCAACCTGATACAGAATATAAGTTATTAAAATTGAATTATTTAAATGTATGAAAAGGTTCCCAGATGGAGCAAAAAATATTGAGACCTTCAAAAAAACTGAGCCTGGTTTAGGCATCCAAAGTGCAAAAAAACAACTCTGAAGTGTGAAGTGAAGTGTTTTCATACCAAATTAAACTGCATCCTGGAAGGAAGCGCAAGAGAAAAGTTTCCGTACAGTAATCAATACAGTGGAAAATTATTTACAAGTTCCCCCCAAAGAAAGTGAAAGAAAGTGAGATACAGTTTAGTTGCCTAGATACTTGGCAAATTATGGAACTGCAGCAATGAGTGAATGGGAGGTTATGCACTGTTAAGTGATGTAGAAGAAGAAGTGCTTTCTCAGTTTTATTTATGATACTTCATCAGAAACAATACATCATTTATATTTGAGTATTATTTGAACATCTCTTAGACTAATGGAAATACCCCTGTTTGATGCCCCCTGCAATAAAGCAAAGTAAAAGCAAGAGAGATTTGACAGAGATGAGCCCTTCAACAGGACCATTACTGCTGCCCTGCACATAGCGGGTTAGCTCAATCAAATTTGACATTTGTGCCAAAAGTGCTTTATGGAAGTCACCACATCTATCAGAGGTGATATTTCAACTATTACTTCAACTATTCGAGCCTCTATTTCTGTTCTTGAAGCTAAAACTTTCCCTCTAAGTAACTCTGTGGCACAGGTCAAATTAGCTGCTTCGGACCAGTCAGACCTGTCTTTACTACTTACTTACAGTCAGAAAAAAACAGCTCAGGGCTTTCTGTGAGTGCTGCGTGACGATCTACAGTCTTGCTGGAGGAACAAAGTAAAAGTACTGACTGTCAAAAAGACAGAGACAATTCACTGCACTGAATGTGATGGTTTAAAAATGTTTTTTTCAAACTAATAAGATAATGGCTCTACCCTTATTCTCTTCTCACACAGAGGTGGAGCAACATTATTACTCTACTGGAGTCGTCACCAAAATCTCTCCAAAATGGTTCTATGGCTATCATAAACTTTGTGTTTTGTGCAGGCAGTCCACTCTGTCTTAATGTGTGTGGGCCCAATATGGTGACTCCCAATACAGGTCTATGTTGACCTATACTTTGAAGCGTTTCAGATAAGAAATAAGTAAAATATAAGATCACATCAGGCCAGATTTAGGACTTTAAATTTAAAAAGTCGGCGCAGCCAGGTCAGGCCTGGTAGGGGCCAGTTCAGATCTCAGTTCTATACCTGTGCAGACTTTTATTTCAGGGTTCAGTGCCTTGATCACAGATACTTTGACTCTGGCAGTTGATGGAAGGGCGAGCGTTCACTTACCCCACCCTCACTGCCCGGCCAGCTCAGGAAATCAGATTGATGCCTCCCCTGGTCACAAGCTTGCTTTCTGTAACCTGCAGGCCACCCACAAATCTAACAAGGTGATAGAGTTTATGACTCTGATATAGCTGAGCACTTTTAGCAAATTCTTTAAACCTCCTTCCTGCTCCACGCTCCATCTTTCCTTCACTCTCTCTCCCATTATTATAGAAGCTTGTTAAAATTCAGCCTCCCACTCTTTCTTTCTGCCAGCCAGCCAGTCTCTCTGTCTCTCCATTAAGCTCTGCCACCATCACCGCTGCAGGCTTATTGCACTCTAGATTGGCTCTCTAGTCTATTCCACAGTTAAAGGCTGCTACAGCTGGGGACTTAGAGCATTCCAGCTCAGGCAGTCAGCGGGCCTAAAACTGCACTCTGCTCTCCTCTCCTCTGGCCTGCTCTCCAGTGGGCTACTCAGTCCAAAAGGAGCCGCTTAAATAAAGGGCTGTAATAATGGGACCTGCTGAAGCCAGGCCCTCAGGCAGTCTACTGCACAATAAGTGTCTGAGAAACGCTTTGTACACTGGCGGCTTATGTAGGCTGACTACAGAGACGCAGGAGAGGCATGTGCGGTGGCAAGAGAAGGAGTGTGTGATGTGAAAACGCTGTGTTGTGCTCACGTGGGTGCAGTTGTGCCCCCAGTAACGGAAGCAGCAAGAAAGAGAAGGTGTTCCCAGTAATAGTCCCGAGTTGTGACCTCAACGAGTTGTCGCTAAGTGACCTGTGTGCAGCATGTGTCTGTGTTGGCATGTATACTATAATTTTCTTATGATCATGGGCACATGTAGACATTATTATAAAAAAAGCAAAAATGATGCAGTGTCTAAAAATCACATGTATCTTTGCATTGCTGCATTGCTCTCTACCCAATCAACTTAAACTTCAACCTTAAGTTTATTACCTCAAGGTCATCTAATGAAAATAAGAAATCAAGGTACCGGAACAGCAGGAAGGCACTGAGCAGTTATTCATGACATTTCTTGAAGTTGATAGAAAGGCCACCACTTCAAGTTTCAAGTTGTCCTAAAAATCACTTTTTATTCTTTTTTTGTTTTATTTATCAGTAGACACTGTCTGAATGGATCCAGTATAAATCCTTTCTGACATGTTGTCAATGCATGCTGAGTACTAATTATATGTAATATTTAGTAGGTACGTAAAATATGTGACACATGCCCCATGACAGAAGCATCAGCTTGCTTTAGAATATGTATGTGTGGTGCACATTGTTGTTTGTCTGTCAGTCTGTGTACCTGCGATGCTTCTTCAGGAGCAATCTGTCCATGTAGGTAAGGCTGTTTTCTTTGAACTCCACCCTGACAGGTACCCTCCCTTCTCCCCCTCCTCTTCCTCGTCCTTCAGCTCCTCCATCTGGAGCGAGGTCAGCCTGGGTCGCCATAGCTGACACTGATACTATAGAAATATGGGGAGGGGGGGATCAGGCAAAAACAAAGTTAAGGTAAGAGATTTAGGAGGGGGAGGAGGAAAAACGGCCCAAAGGAAGGAAGGAGTCAGACAAAGATAGAAAAGGGAGCAGGAAAACATCTCTCGCCAGCTTCTCAACACCTTCCTCAAAACACCTCCCCTCAAGAAGTGAGAAAACACCTTGTCACCATGCCAAGAGTGCCAAAACATAAACAGACAGAAGAGAGCCCCCTGGGAATAAGAAAAAGATGTACACAACACAAAAGGAACATAGGAAGTGCATGAGAGAAAAGGAAAGATAGGGGTAAGAAAGAGAAATGTTATGATTGTACTCCAGACACTTTGGCAGTCCACAGTGGCGGCATTAAATTGGGCCTGGGTGCCATTGGCCTGACAGAAATAATTAGGGCTGGAGGGGCTAGCAGCAATTTGCAGAGCAGAGCGAAGGCAGAGAGGAGCAGAGTCTGTCCAAGCAGTAAAGCAGAGAAAATAGGAGGCCTAATAAAAAGCACAAACACCTAGACACACACACACATATACACACACAACCCCCGAATAATAGCGCGCTAATAATACACACCCACATGAAACTGGACACGCAAACACTGCTGCGCATGCGCACAATAGAAACACAGTGTGCGTGAAAAGGCATAAAAATTGCCTGACGCAGTGGAGCTTGTACACATACGCATCCGCACAGCTGAAGCGATTAGTGCTGTGGTGTGGAGTGGGGCCACCCCTAACACTCCTCTCATTATCTCAATATGCAACAGCCATGGATTACCCTCCTACTGCAGGGGTAAGCACTTTCTATAGGGCCCGAACAGATCAGAGTACAGACAGGGAGTGGGGGAGCGGGAAAGCTGAGGTAGGTGCAAAAGGGAAGGAAGAGAGAGCAAGAGAGGAAGAACTGGGAACAGAAGGATATAGTGGACAAATGTGGGAAACAACTCAAGTACTGTGTGCATTTTTTAGGAACCTGCACTCAACTCCAGTGCTGCTTTTTGTGAGGGAGAGACTGTGGTCTAATCTCTACTCCTTTATATTCATCTGATAGCAAGAATTGCTTTGTAGAATTAACTTTAACAGGCAAAACAAAAGCAAATCAAACTCGTACCATATCAGATGTGCCAAACAATAAGTTATCAATGAATGACATGTGTAATGTAAAAGGGTTCAGCCACAGTGACAAACTAACACAGAGTTATCATCTGACCCCGGAATCACTACAGAACATCCTAGCCTGGTGGAGAAGGAGAATATAGTGCAAGACACAAGTCATAGACATATCATGAACACTTGCGCGACCTGATGTTATCCCACAAGAAAGATCATGCACCCTTCAGCAGCACACACCATAAACAAATTGAACATTATTATTTGTTGCAAAGTGTTCATGATATTCTGTCTACCCAGGCGAAAAGAAAAAGAGGGATGGTGTGAGAGGCAAAGAGAGCGGAAAGAGAGGATAATGAGAAAAACTAATATGAAAATAAAAAACGGGGCTTACAACCTCATCATTCTCATCCATACTGGTTACATTAAAATTTAGTGGGCGCCTGGACACTTGCCAACAAAAGCATTAAACCTGTCTGTGCCACTGTGTGCTCGCGTGGCTCTGAGTGCCGGTCATGCGGTTCACCTGGTCGGACGGGTATCCACATTGTAGGTTTTCCTGCTCTGCCTCTTGTCTCTCCTCTCCACTGCCTGAGAGCCTCCTGGAAAGTTCTCGCCGACTCTTCCTCATTGAACTCGCCTCTAAGGAGCGAGGCGGGATGTCCCCTCTCGTCCTCGCTTTTGAGCCCGTCTTCAATCATTTCCACCTTTTTCTCTTCTCTGTGATTCACAGGCAACACCTGCAACAAGGGGAAATTTTTTATGTGAGGCTGAGATTCTTCCCTATTGCGTTGTATATATCTAAATCATTACTAAAGGTTAGGACTAATATAATCGAAATTTGTTTTCTTATATACTAGAAGAGAAGACCTAACTATTTGTATGCCTGGGTGCTTTATATTTGCATTACTAAATATTCATTTGTTGATGAGTGCAAAATAATGGAAGGGGCAGTTTTTCATTGCTGCTGGCACACTACTGTCCACTGTCCAATATATATATATAGTATATATATATATATATATATATATATATATATATATATATATATATATATATATACACACACACACACATATATATATATATATATATGTGTGTGTGTATATATATATAGATAGATAGATAGATAGATAGATATATAGATAGATAGATATATATATAGCATACCGATCTACTCACTGTCTCCTGACCCCAGCTGTTTCAAATGACTGCTGTGTGAATAAGGTCAACTGAGCTCTGTGGTGTAAAGAGTCTGAAATGTCAATCTCACTGTTTTTGCCAGACTTGGACTGTTGGGGGTCAGTTTTTAGTCCAAAGGTAAATGCAGTTCACAAGCCTGCCTGTAGATACGGCCTGTGGATATGGCGTCAATTAGGTTTTGTTTGAAGTCTTTTCAATTGACTCACAGGGTGCAGAGGTAAAACTCACAGGGCGCAGAGGCTTGTTTGACATGTTTCTGCTGTACTGTCACAGTAAGTGAACTATAAATGGAGAGAAATTTTATTCACGGGTCGATAACCATTTAAAAGAAATTTTACCTATTTTTACAAAATAATCATCTGTATAATTATTGGTACAGTGGAAGTGGAAGTAAAGCACGTTGTTATGGATTCTCTTAGAAGTTTTGGGTAAAGTAAAAACAGACAAAGTTGGAACTTGTAATTACAATATATACTGCTTTATAGAAACATTTTTAATGAAAGATTCTGCACTGTTCGCGAAAATAAAATTAACTTCACATTCTTCTGTTGAGGTGTGCTGACCTAACCCAGTGCCTTTAATGGTTAAGGTTTTGACCTGATGCTCTTGCCTGGAGCAAACACTAAGACAAACTTCATTTGTGTTGTCATAAATGAACAACTCTTTATTAAGAGTCGCTTTTTTCACAAAAAGTTAATATGCAATTTGTTTTTTTTGTCCAGTTGCTGTGGAGCAAAATCATTTGAATGTGAATGGGTCGTTGTTGTGTAATATGGTGTGTCGGGAGCAGCACATGGACATGTTTTGTGTTTGCACATTTTGTATGTTTTCTATGTGTGTTGCTTGTAAGATAAACTCTGTGTATTAGTGCTATTTATGCTAAATTAAATGATTCAGTGTATCTCAACACATTTTCATCCTAAACTCAGCCTTTGAGCACATACAGAGTACCTGCAATAATGTAGTGTGTGTGATTGAATGAGTAACAGTAAAGATTACCACCTACCTGGCTGGGATCACGGTGTAGATGAATGGGTTTAGCCACAGCCTCTGTTCCTTTTTCTGGGCTCTCATCGCCTCGGTTTATAGTTGCATTGGACATTAGGGTGTGATTGGGACCAGGTTTGGAATTGTAATGGCGATCAGTAAAGGTCCCGGGATGGGAGCTTGGATTAATCTGTTTCTGGAAGCAGCTGACAACATCTCGAGTGCTCACATGGGTCTGTAAGTCTGTCTGTAAAAGAAAGCCATACAGTGCATGAGATTAGATCAGCATTGTTGTTACCAAACAAAATGGAAACAGTTGGCACTTTGTGAGAGACGTGTGATACATTTTATATAAAATACATGAACCAAAATAGCAGGGAAATGAACTGAATCGGGAGCAAATGAGAAAAAAACAAATCATTTGCATACATTGTCTACAAGCAAGAGATAATTCTGCATGATACATTGCATTAAATCAAGAGATAATACCACATAAAATAGGAAATTAGTCAGATATAAATCAAAGTAAATTCCAAAGCTAGAAATTGCTCCACCAGGCAAATTTATAAAATGTGTTTTTGTGTTTTAAGTTGACTGAAAAGACTGAAATGATTCATCTATGTTCAATGCCCTGTTGAATATTTACATTTCCAGAACAAAAACCTCTTATGTCAATCTTGCAGGAAAAAGTCAGTTATTTTTTTTGTTTTAGAAAGGCAATGCTGTGCTTTCTGTGAAAGGAAAAATAGGCTGGTACTTTTCATCAGTGGTGCTGTCTCCACTGGCTACAACTTGTGATCATCATCAACAACAGCAAAGCAATGCCAAAGAGTTGAATCAGTCACAACTTTTCCACAACTTTTCATACCGTTCAGTATAATACCAAGTACATCTGCTGTTCCACTTCGTATGCCCTAACGACATAAAGGCAATGAGATGAGCTCACTACAGACAGCTGCCATGAACCCCATTTAGAGGGTACAACCTAATCATTTTAAGTGCTCATACCTACATCACTAGCGCAACCTTGAAAGTCAACGATGAACTCTGTTTTAAAGCATTAATGTATGCACCTTTATTTTATGGAAATTAAACCACAAAGCGACTGTGCAGACACAGATGTAATGCACATCTGGTGCACTTCATGTATACTGTCTTTACATTACACTCCATTTTAATGACAAAATAATACAGAACTGTTGACAGACTCCACCCAATAATACATCAAACATACATCAAACCTCTTTTTTTCCTCCAAAAAATTCATTTACATAAGATCTAATATCTCCAAATGTATGGACAAGAGAAAATGGGAAGCACACTGCATGCAAGCTGATTACTTTTCTCTATACCCCAGGCTGAATTCATTATTCTGTTCCATTAATCACCGCAGACCAGTAGGGCTGCTGAGGTTAACCCATATGCAGACTACCCCGTCCTTGAAGGTGTCCAACAGAAGCACACAAACAAATGTGGAGACATGGAAATGTGGAGGGACAGAGGCAAAGAGAGCTTGAGAAAGCTGAATTCAGGTTACGCTAGGAAGCCACAGAATAATTTGGCTTGTTTTATAATACATTTTATTGCTGGTTCTCAATTCTTGACTCCTTGAAACTGTCCCTGGTGCACATTTACTGGGTACGTTGTCTGACAAGATGTGGTCTGTTTCTGTGGGACACAAGCAACCTACTGAGCATGGAGAAAAGTTGGAGAATCACTTTACTCCCAAAAGGAAAGTAAAATTAGTCTTACAAATCCCTCCAGCTCCGGGACATTCATGTTGACCTCGGCAGTTTCACCAATGGACCTTTTAACATGTGGTTGTGATAACAAAGGCACACTGACTGTGCCACATTTAAAGGAGGCCTCTTGTGACATAACATCACTTCTTTTGCCAACACCAGACGTTTTCCCCTGCAGGACAGAAGCACAATCATATGTTTGATGTCTCCTGGTGAGGAGCTCTTTGTTTACGCCAGTGATGGATTCTGCGTCTGGTCTTGAACAGTTGTGCGCGGTAATAACATCATTATGGATGGATGGATCTGTGTACGCCCAATCTGGCAAAGGCAGAGACTTGTTCTTGGTCTGAAATATCTCTGGTCTCATCAGTAATGCAAGCAGAGTGCAGCTCATTCAGTGACACTCTATCCATGTGTTGAATTAGTTCATTCAGCATCTCGTGGGAGGGAACTTGCCAGCGGCCATGAAATCTTTAAGAATCAAATCTTTGTCGGCAAACAATCCCACAAGCCTCGGGACATTACTTTCCTCATCTTAACACACTCTGATGGCAAATCTTTGCATCGCAATAAGTTTTAAACAGAGCAGCTGCTGAGGCCATCCTTCATGTTCTTTTTCTCTTCCTCTTTTTGGTCACCAGCCAGCTGTGCTTACAGGTGCACATTAATAGACACTTAAGGCCTTGGTAGGCTTCAAACTAGGAGCTTGTTCAGCACCTTTGACTAGCCTTTCCTAGGGGGCAAAGGGAAGGTAAAATATCCTTTTGGGGCTCTGCAGCTTGCAAGTGATGCAGGCTTCGTTCTTCACATGTGATTAGAGAGAGAGAGAGACAGGTGGGGCTTGCAAGAGGTGAGATAAAATAATTTAATAAAACATTTAAATGAGCTTAAGTAAGTATGCTAATGTAAACCACAAACACTACTGCATGAACTGTGATGGTTTTGATACAGCATACCACATCCATCTGCTTCTCCAGACAGGTTAGGTTAAATCAAATAGCGAGAGTGCTTTGCAAACGTTAACCGAACCACGTCTGTATGTGTAAAGCGAGTGAGGCCGCAAACACGAGCTGATGAGGCACTGACAAAAGCCCTAATACAGCGAACTGATGAAATGTTTTTTTTTTTTGTCTCTCCGACTCTCACTTTCAGCCCTCCCTCCTCTCTCATTCTTTCCGAGGCAAATGAAACAGGATTAGTGCAGAGGGGAGAGGGAGAGAGAGAGAGAGAGAGAGAGGGAGAGAGAGATGCCTGCGTCAGCTGCATGTGTATAATCCCCAGTCTTTATGTCCTGCCAAAATACAGTTTTGCATGCATGATTGTATAAGAGTACACATGTGTATGCATTTGAAACTGTAAGTGAGCCTCCACCCGTGCATCACTGAAGAGAGGAGAGAAACAGAGATTAACACTGAGGAGCTACACAGAGAGAAAGAGTTGCCCTGTGTGGTTTCACCGAGCTGTTTCTATGTGTGTACTTTTAGTGTCTGTCAGTGTGTATGGTGTTGTTCCATGCTGGATACCAAGTAATATACCAGTGTGTTGACCCAACCAGCGGCCAGGTAGCAGCACATAAACAGTGGGCTGGTTGATAGCTTTCCATATATAAACACACAAAAAAGCCTCTGTAGCAGCACAAATAAACGTATAGGTCACACAGACACGTACGGAAATACACATAAAGAAACACTTTTGCATATAACCACACAGCCATATCCATGAACACTCACAAAGTGCATATCATAGCACAGTTAATTTCGTTGTGAGTACTGCTAGATGAAAATAATGGCACTCAAGGAATCAATAACATGAAAAGGAGCCGGCAAAATCGCAAACATCCTGGGAGGGGAAAAAATAGTACAGCTAGCAGAAAACAGAGGATGCACAAGAGCCAAGAGTACATGTAATAATTACATAAAACATAGATACCAGCACATACAGCCATGAAGAAACACTGTGGAAGAGAATAAGAACATGACTTCTAAACATAATAAGAAAATAATAATACTAATAAAACAAAAACATTTGACAAAGTGGGAAAAATAAAACTCTTCCAATACATATGAGCTACTAAAGGTGTTTTCTCTCTACCTGTCATCAATTCAGCTTGGTTAATTGTGTGTATGTTTTCTAGTTGGTGAAAGATCCATGTCGTCAGTGACAGACACAACTACTGCTGCAATAACTGAGCAATTAAAAAAAAGAGTAAGAGTCTGTTTTACACCCACACTGCCTGGTTTAAATGTGCTGATCTATATTTAGTTAATCAATGAGGTCATTTTAAAAATCCATATACTTAAAGGGTACTTTAACAACACAGGATAAGATATTTTATTATGAGTATTTGGATTAGCTTTGGAAAAATAAGGTTCCTATATTAAAAATGCTCCATACTAATTCGGTTTAATAGGCCATTATGAATGTCACCCACTGTTTGAGTGAGTTAGTGTGGTACACGTGTGTTTACAGCTGCTTGTGTCCTGTACACTACACTGCACTGAAGAGATTTGAGGACTGCAGGTGTGGTGTAGATCCATCACGACCACGAGATACGTTTTCTATGGCAATGTTACTTACTCTTATCTTTCTATTGTAAGATCCAGCGACAATATATAATTACAACATCATATTAATGTCTAATTCAGCTATTTATTTAACTCGCCATCTTTTTTTTCTATTTCTTTATCCAGATTAACTTAAAAATTGAATCCAAACTAAAAACTTTATATTTGTTGTTCATGACTTTTATCGCTGGTTACCATTATTTAAACCACTAGATATATTCTCAGCAGATGTACTGAAGAATCTTTTTCCATTTTGTGGATCCAACACAAGTGTGTTGGCTTAATTAAACTCTCTGCCACTGACCTGCTGTCTTGTCTCTCTGTTTTATCTCTGACTGAAGACTGCTGTTGCTGGTCTTAGGTTGACTGCTGCCTGAGGCCTGTTCTCTGTTCTCTCTCAATGTGAGTGTGTGATTGTATCTTGGTGTCCAATTGTGTGTGTGTGTGTGTGTGTGTGTGTGTGTGTGTGTGAGTGTGTGTATGTGTGTGTCCATGAGGGACCAAAATAAACTATTGTGATCAAGGCATTCACTAATGAGGTACATCCATTTTGTTAGCGGGTGGCAGGACACAGCGATCCTGCAACACCAAAACGCACACACACACAAACATACACGTCCAGAGCTTCCCTTTCCCTCCACTTCATTTTGTGTGTAAGACTGAGGAAAGGGGAAAAAGACGAGAGGCTGAGTTAAGTGGATACCAGGGATGCAAGAAATGCAGAAGAAAGAATGAGTGACGCAGAAGGAGAATGGGATCACGACGGATATTACTGAAAGTATCTGTGAAAGAGAAAGAGAGACAGGGAGGCGCAGGCACAGAGAGGAGAAGAGATAGACGAGATGGGGCCATGCTCACCTGAATGGGGATCATTCTGTGGTGCTTCAGTGCCCCCTTCTGATGAAATTTGGTAAAGCAGCCAATGCAGTAGTCCTCTGTGCATTCAGCACACATCTACAACACAAAGGTACACAGATAAGTCAGTGTGTGAGTGAGAATGTGAAAGAAATGGATGTGAAGATTTTCGTGGTAATGTGTCTGAAGCAGAAAATGACAGCGTGCACAGGAGTGTTACTGCATTGACTAGCAGAAGCAAAAGCAACATTTGCAAAAGATCTAAACCTAGAGCCGGATATCCTCTCCTTTCCTCTAACCTCAACCTTGCCAAACAAACTTTGACAGGAGGGATGAATATTGAATGGATTCTCTGGCAGGATGCTCAAGGTGTGTGTGTGTCCAAAAGTGTGAGAGTGATGGCATGTGACTGTGTGTGTGTGCGTAGATGCATGCAAGGTGTGTGTGTGTGTGTGTGTGTGTGTGTGTCCAAAAGTGTGTGTGTGTGTCCAAAGTGTGTGTGTGAAAGAGGTGCCGATGTGAGAGGGAGGTGCCAGTGTATACATATGCATTATTGTGCTAGGTGTGTGTGTGTGTGTGTGTGTGTGTGTGTGTGTGAATGTTTATGCTTCTTAAGGGAGGTCATTATCATATCTATCTGCGAGAATCCGCTCTTATTAGTGGGGAAAAGTCCTTGCATCAGCAGGTTGGGGAGCTCGGCCTAGGCCTGGTGGACGGAGCACACAGCCGAGGACAAGGGGAGCGGAGAAAAGCCAATGAGAAGTGAGGATATATTGAGGAAGGTGGGAGGGAAGGAGGGTAGAAAAGGACCGAGGCTTCTTAAAATTCAAGGAAGAACAGTAAACAAACAGCCACAATTTGTTTGGTTCTCTTCATTTGACATGAGGGTTTATTTTTCGTTATGGCCCATGGTTTCATCATCAATACCATGTCAAATTATAGTTGAGTGTGCTCTATGAGGGAACGGTACAAATGCTACTAATCCGCAGTGGGACTTTCAGTGTTGTTATTAAAGTGTTTTGTTTTTTTTCTTTTTTTTTTTGTGACAGTGTGATATATCTCTGGATCTAATTACTTAGAAACTCCATCCCTACTTTGCTCACTTGCACATTTGCTACTTCTTCACCTGGTAATTCTTTGCTTAGTGTAATAGATAATTAAGTTAAAAGAGGAAATACAACAAACAAAATAATTCACAGTTTCATACAAATTCAAAGTGGCACAACAGAAAGCTTACAGTGCACATTTCTACGAGCAGATTCGGCAATTAATCCTGCTCCTTTCTTTTTACTCTCCTCTATCTCATCTTCTCTACCTTTTTTTGTTCTTTATTGTCTATTAATTAATGCAGTTATTTGTAACATTGTGTTGACTCGTCTTTTTTCAGTCTTTCTTTACCGGTGTGTGTGTGTGTGTGCTCATGTAAGCCTACAGCTGCGACATTGCCCTTTAATGGTCCCATAAAGCAGGGCCTCATTTCCCCTCTCAGGCCTGAGGATAAATTACAGCCACTCCCCAGGGACTAGGCATCCCTATCAGCCAGCAAGCGGCATATCACTGCGCACTCCTGTGCTACATGCAGAAGGAAATGAGGTCCTTTTTTTGCCTGAATGACTCTGGAATACAGCACAGGGGTGAGGTACGCCGTGTGTGTGTGTGTGTGTGTAAAAGCATGTGTGATTTTGGTAGTCTGTTTGAGTCACAGTTTAAAACAAGCCCAGATGTCTGCACGGCTGTGTGTTTGTGTGTGCATGCGAGGGTGCATTTGTGTGCTTAAGTGCATTTCCAGACAGAATGGCAGCGACAGAGTCGTAACGCTTTCCATTATTGCCATCATTATAGGGCGCGAGGGCTATCCAATGCACGCGTGTGTGCGTGTGTGTGTGTGTGTGAGTGTATTTGTGTGTGCCTTTAGCCTACAGTACGTGCTTGCCCGGACTACTATAAGCATTGCCATTAAGCCCATCACTATGGGGCACTGGGGGCATTGGGCCCTTCATTGGACAATTCGGCGCCATCATCATCAAATGCGCTATCAGGCAAATTACCACATTACATTTTAACACAATGTGTGCGCTGCATCTAAAATAACTTATTCCACAACAAAAAAAGGGGGTAGAAAAATGGTGGCTGTCAGCTCAATCAGTTCCACCCCTCCATCTCCTTCAGCCCCTCTATCATTCTCTCACTGTCCCTCGTTGCTCTCGTTCTCTCTCTCACTGTCTCTCGGAAGCATCAGTTATTCAAAACTCTGCCGGCGTCACGGTCATATATAGGATAGGATAGGATAGGATAGGATAGGATAGGATAGGAATTACACATTAGTAGCTGAGGAGCTAGAGGGCGGGGATGTGGGAGCGACTGGTCATCAAACATGTATTAGTCAGTGGCCTCAGTTTGCCAGAGTCCATTATACACTCACATAATCACACACAAACACAGTGCAGCTTTTTATCTCTCTCTCTCTCCCTCTCTGTCTCCCTCTCATTCACACATACATTTACAGGCCACAATCCCTCCTCTTGAGCAGCAGTGGATGAAGAGCGAGAAAGAATAAACAATGGTGCCCTCCGAGGTCTCAAGTATCGATGAACGGATCCAGCTAAACTGTTATCAGTGCAAACACAAAAACGCAGATAGACCAACAGATAGGACAGCAGAGGCACAGTGAGAGAGGGAGAGAGAGACAGAGAGAGAGTGAGAGAGAGAGAGGTAGGGAGTGGGGAGCAAGAGACAGATATACATGATGGACGGAGTAGAGAAAGACAGACAGAAACTGGCGGGGATGAAGACAGAGGGAAAAAGCGGAGGGAAGAGAGAGGGGAATATGTCCTAAAGAGCAGAGGGGACAAAGGCAGAAATATGCACAGGGTTTCTTCTCTTCTCTTCTTTATCAACCACACTGGGACTCCTCCAACATTTTCAGCCATACTGTGTCTTTTGTGTGCATCTGTGTCTGTTTGCATGTGCACATACTATTCCAGCAGTCTTGACTTCACATTGTCCACAGTATCTTCCCCTCAGCCTGTTTTTCCTTGTCGCCCGGAAACCGATGGTGGGGGGTGGAGGTGGGGCCAGTGGCTGAGGTAGGCCTAAACAGAGCAGGTATGCGGTTGTTAACACTTGGAAAAGCGATTTCATTTAATGTTTCTGACATTTAAACAATATAAATGTAATTGACTACCTGCCTAGTCTAAAAGCAATGTAGAGACAGAGATGCAGTGTCAAAAATAAATTATATACAGTAACATTTTACAGAAAACAGTAGAGCTTGTGGTTTTTGTGCAAAAACAACATTAACCATTAACATGCTTATATATTTAGTATACATACAGTTAATAACAACAAAACACAAAGGATATTTCACCTATTATAATGATAACTAATTGTATAAATCAAAGTTAGACCTAATAATATTGCATTTACTGCTACTGTATACATTTAACCTGCATCAGCACATTTGGAAACATTCTGATTCAAGGTGTGTTTTGAGCCTTGAGGCATGTTCAAAACATTAATAATTCCGCCAAGGTTGGCTTCTGGTTACAGAGATCAATCTTTAACAAGAGAACTCCACAGTCCGGCCCCTGTGATGGCAACTACCTGCCTTACTGAAGTAACTGTGAGCAAGACAGCGAACCTCTACCAGTTCCCAGGGTGTCGCTCTGTAGTTGCTCTTACGCGCTGACCTCCACATTGGAGGGTAGAAAGAAGTTCAGCACAGGGTCGAGTATCAAAGGTTGGCAGCTTCGACAACAAGTCTACCTGGTGCAGGTAGCCCAGAGCTGAGGCCCCGGCTGTGTCTGTAAACCACTCACCTGTCAGTGGTTCATCCTTCAGCACTCGGATCTTCACCTTGCCTGCTGACAGCTGTTGTGGAGACAGCGAGTGACAAATCAGTGGCGACAGTTTGTGTAAGCTCTCAGCTCCCCGCACAGGCATTTTTGTTTGTGTGTGTATAGACAACAGGTATAGCCATGTTGTCTATACTACATCATCGTATATAGTTTGCACTTTTATGTTTCCGGCCTTTTTAATGTTCAAACAATTAATTAAATAAACATAACCCTGCTACACATGAGGTTCACCAGTCTAGTTTCAGTCAGTTTCAGTGTCATAAAATTAGTAGGTTATTTATATTATAACAATTCTACCACCCTCTTTCAGAAGAGGGCATTGAACAGCAGGGGCTGGATTCTGCTGAAATGTTGAGAACTCAATTATTCTTGTTCCTTTTTACTTTCAGGCAGTTGTAACCTTTAGAAAAGGAGTTAGTTTTTTTTTTTTAGTGTGAACTCAAAGACATAAAGATTTCTCTCTTGAGATCTAAGGCACAAACTTCTCAAATCAAGGGGCAGGGTGCAAAGTGCAATCTCAAGTCTGCTTTGCTCACTGCACTGAGGGAGTGGTGGTGGGCTTATGGCACTTACACAGCATACATGGAAAGGGGAATTAGGAGACATCTTTTACAGTCTTTAAGGTCACAAACCAGAAGTAAAAGATTTTCAGAAGGCTTGAGAACATTTGACTGCATCAGATTCAAGAGGATGATACAAACAGATATCATATCCAAAGAGAAATGGGCACATTTCACATTCATAACACATCCACAGCTTTATAAATTTCTCTTGATACCTTTTGGAGTCTGTTCTCCTTGTTCTTCTTAGTGCTGTTTGTTAGAGCGCTGCTGTTTAAAGAGCCACATTGTCCAGACTTCCATTTATAGCCCCCAGAATGCCTACACGGTCCGAGAGACAAAGTGAGAGAGAGAAACAGAGCTTTTCTTTGCAACTGTAAATAAACTATTTTAACATAAAACCCCATTTGAATATATAATTCATCTATAGAGTCATAGCTGCGATTTCTAAAAGATGAAAAGAGAAACAGTGATTACATCTGTTTCAGTCCTTGATGTGATTTGTTTATGCTTTTTTTTTTTTTAAGGATATATTTCCCATACCCACAAAATGTAACAGTCAAATGAAAACATAACCATTCAAATCACTCATAAAGAACAAAATGCAACACAAGCACAGACACACAGTGAAACACACAGAAAAGATGCTTTCTTAAATTCATTTTCTAGGACAAATTCCCATTATACTTGAGGGCTTTTGTAAAACTGTTCAAGTAGCATGCGGTATATAGCAATAGAGTGAATGTAGGAGATTCATTACATCTCCACATTGAACAGAACAAAAAGACTCTCAAACTGTATTAGACCTAAGAAGGTATATTTAAATTTAACACATTCTATTCCTGCGAAATTGACAGCATGATGGATGTGAGAAAACTCAGAATTAATGCATTTTAATCCACTGATGTACTCAAGGAGACTGAAGCATTCTAATAACAGTGTCAGGCTTAAGCAGAGAAGGAACTCATGTCAAGAAAAGGAAAATAATATCAGCCTGAAAAAGGTGTAACAGCACCACGTAACTAAATCCTAAGTCCCTAAGACTAAATCCATGAAATATAAAAAATAAAAGAAGAAATGTAGAAAATCACTTTGTTCCATTTGACTGAAAAGGGTGTTTAATTTATTACAACACAGTCCCTGAGTTGTTAAGAGGAAAAAGGCCCTTGCCACACAGCTTGACATACACACAAGACTCTGGCTTTGCCAACATAAATGCAGCACATACACAGTGTCAAAGGGCCTAAATTTTCACATTGCATGATTCAGTCCAAAAGAATGTTTTCCATATCGTTGTAGACAACAGCGATCTATTGAACCTCCCACACAAAAACAGAACATGAGGTTACAGGAATTATACCTACTCAACACACATATAGATGTAGATGCAAATATAAGAACATAAATGCAAATGAGCACACGGATGTGTGCACATACACAAACATTTGCGCGGGACGCCCCTGTCAGATGCAGAAAGTGAAGAAATGAGAGGGATCCTCATTTAGACATGAGTTATTCATGCTCATGTTGTTGAATTATTTATGCTATTTATGCTATTGTGATGTCTGGCTGTCTTTGAAAGAAGTTTATTTTGGATTGAGCTGGCAGCCTGTCAAGGCACAGGAAGTCAGACTATTTGTGTGTGTGAGTGTGTCTCTCTCTATCTGTGTCTGTGTGTGTGTGTGTGATGGCAAGAGTTGCCAACACCCCTGACTCGGCTGCTGTGCTGTGCTGACACTGAGGGTGGGCGTCAGGTAATCACCCTGGCGACATCACCTTGGCAACTGGACTGTCGCTAGGGGAGACAGTTGAGGCACACCCCTGTCGGTGCAGGATGACAGGGTGTCCCCCCAGGACAGGCAACCAGGAGAGATAAAGTGTGTGTGTGTGTGTGTGTGTCACTGCGGACTCTGCATTAGCAAAGATCTCATTATCTAACCTGCACAGACACACACTCAATAACATCCACACCTACACGAGTACACACGCACTTCAAAATAATAACAGCTTGAAGTTGTTTTGTTTTTTGAAATGTACATATGCAGACAGCAAAGTTTAATCAGTACAAGTTAAGTTATTTTCAAGGCTTTTAGCTAAGAACAGCGCGTGTGTGAGAGAGAGAGACTTTGTTGACTTCAGTCGATGCAAAGCCAGCAATGCACAATGACATGCGGTGACCTGACTACACCTGTTACACAGAGAAAAAGAAACACACGCAGAAACACTCACGCACATTCAGACGCTACTATCACACATTCCTGCGCACCTTTCACTATCTAGTGGATAGATAGCAGACGACAACCTCTGAGTCACAACTTGCATATTGGAAACAAACATCAAACGCGACACCAAATGCCACCTCGTCAAAAAACATTTCTTCATCAAAGCCAAAGTGGAAGAAGCACAGTGAAGAGTACAGTTTCACATTAGCTTAGAAGCAAGCCCATATTTGGAAATGATGAACAGATTTATTGCAATGAATAGAGAACAAATGTCAAATTATTCAGCGTCAACCCAAGCAAACACCGCCTGTTGCACCTGGACACACTCATGTCTGACACAAGGACAGAGACACAAACATACACACGGCTATCACCTACAACTGACCCATCTCACCCAAAGGGAGAACTGACAACATCTGCGTCCCGCGCACACACACACTCACACACTTTGAAGTCTAATGCCAAAGTAATCGTGTCCTCTCCCAATTCCCTTGCTCCCAGTGTTGGACGGGAGAACAGGGGCGAAAAGAGAGAAGGTTGAGATGGGAAATAAACTTAGCAGAGGCGAGAAATAGTACACACATGAATGTTAACACATTTTATTCAAGCGTGAGCAGTGTCAGGTCACAGGGTACACATGTATGTATGTTGTATACAGGCTAAAACGGCAGGAGCCAAATGGAATGAAACATTCAACTACGCTTGTGACAGAAAAAAAGGGATAAACAAAGGCTTGAAAAAAACTGTAAAAGAGGGAGTAAAAAAGAGCCAACAGAAAGAAAAGCACAGCAGAGGAAATAGGAAAAGGGGGAACCTCAACTGTACTTTAATATAAGGCAAGAGCTAGTGTCTGTAAGCCGTGTAGGCCTAGACAAAGCTAACATTAAATCTGCGAGTCGGGCAGGCCAAAACAGAGAATGATGTACTGCGTTTGCCCCAAGCCGCTGGTCTGGCTTTATTATCGCCTGTGTACTCTTCACAAACTGATTATACCGCACCACCTCTCAGCAAACTGAATTTGTTCGCCTATTCTTTGAGTGCACGCGTGTGTGTGTGATAGTGTGCGTGTGAGAGTGTGTGTCTGTGTGCGTGTAGCCCGGCTCTAAGACAAAGATGAACAGTTCATCTACTCCGGGAGCTCTGCGATCTGAGAGGAAAGCAGAGAGAGAAAAACAGAGTGCTGCATAACACAGACACACAGTGCGCCGCGCGAGCCTGAGCATAAATCACAGCTTGAAGATCTACAGTAAAGACTTGTCAAAGATACGCTCGCCATGTTCTGAGAGGAAAAGACGAGGCGAGGAGGGAGGCTGAGAGGAAAAGACGAGGCGAGGAAGAGACAATCCACGTAACCTTCACGTCAACTCCATCGGACCAGCTGATTAACCCCTCATCCGTGTCTTCCTGCTCCCATGTCAGCTCAGAGGGGAGCTGATGAGGAACTCTTTTTTTTTTTTCATTAAGGGTGTACCCATTAATTGATCCAAATTGTTGCTCACCCTCAAAGAGACTGCTGCATCGCTACTCACAGCTTTCAGATAAAAAAAAAAGGTAGGAGGGAACGGCAGCTACATTCATCGGGAGTTTAACTGCGAAAGTCCAACAGGATGCGTGTATCTGTTTTATTTTGCTACCTAAGATTGTAATTTACTCCATGACTGCTCCTCTTCAATCAGGGTCCGTGTGTTTTCAGGCTTCATCACATTTCCCGCAAACTCTTCCTTTACCTTCCATCTTCCATTCCCTGTGAGCTAATGTATTATCAAGAAAGTCTGCCAGCAGACAGCAAATAAACAACAAAAAAAATGTGTTTGGAAGTGAAATATAAGGACAGCACAAAGGCCTACAACTCTGTACCCAGCAGTGGCACATGAAATGAAAAAGATGTTAAAACTATGACCTCCTTAACAAAAGATTCATTGATGAGAGACACCACTGCACATGAAAACAAATCATCAATGTTGTTGTCTGTCTGACAAGAAAGAATGGACTCATTTCCTAGCCTAAACAGAAGAGTAAAAATTAGACAAAAGAACATTTCTAAATATGATGTTATCATTTTCTCAGTTACCTCTCAGCCACATCCTATCCAGAGTGCACCATTTCATCTATTTACACTTTGTAGTTGAGCTGAGTCTTTCTCCTACCTTCATGCACTCCCTCTCTCTCTCTCACACACACAAACTCTCGTTGTATCTTTCCACCTCTTTCAAGCTGGCTCACACACAAAATGTAAAATCTTTCTCAAGCTATTAATATTTCAAAGACACAGAGCTTAAGCAGGATTCCTGTCCTGTAGCAGAGTTGACTGCGTCTTTACTGATTAAGGAACACAAGACAGACTGAACTAAAAAGAATGTGTACCTCACAGTGTTCAAAAACACACACACACACACAAATACAAGTGCCATTATTTATGGAGGCCTAGTATCAAATGATACACACAGGCAGCCCGGCACACACCTTGTCGTATCTTGGGGCTGGTGGAGCAGTAAATGTTGCAGTATTTCAGTGTGACAGGAAACACTGTGTTTATGTGCTTATCGTTTGTGCAGCCTGGACAAGATGGCCCTCTCCCCATACTGATGTGTGGCTTCTTAATTAGAGTGAGGCCTCCACTGAGAAACAGCAGCATTCATGAGTGAGTACACTAACACACACATACACACACACACAAATCATCCCCTAAAACAACAAATACATTAACCTACAATTATAATCTACAGTATGCATCCCCTTGTTTGTTTGTGATGTATGAATTTGAACCAAGTGGAAATACATCATGTGGAAAGAGTTCCTCTCATCATTACCTCAGCTATATATTGTAATTAGCTGTGCTGCCTGTAAATGTGTGTTTGTGTGTGCGCATGTGTGCCTGTAACCTTTTTCTGGCTGATACTATTTGAAATGTGTGTGTGTAATATACATACCCTGCTGCTCCCTAAAGCTGTCCCTGAGTTATGTGCTCATATATTGTGAAATACACCCCTATTAAGCTGTTCTCCATAACTTCACATTGGGTAACACATCTCGGAGTTATCAATGAAATGAGATGAAATGAGGTGAACTGGGAGCAGAGAATAAAACAATCACATTAATAACCAGCGTTTGTTTTCATTTTCCAAATTAATTTCCTGCTCACAAGGGCTGGGATGCCTCTCAATCTGAATTTGCTGGATAATAGTCATAGTAATGGGCCAGGTACATACTCAGTAATGAAATGGGGAGAAAAAATAAATGCTATTTTGTGTGTGTGTGTGTGTGTGTGTGTGTGTGTGTGTGCAAATGAGCTATCCAATCCATTTCAAATTAATGTGAAGATGCGTATGTAAGATTTTACATTTTAATAGTCTCATACACAGAGACATTCACACATAAAATAGTAATGGACCAATATAATTATGTTTGTGTCCTTGTGTGCTGTCCCATTATATTTAATAATGGCATAAACAAAATGTCCAATCATAATCAGAATCTAACTGTTTTTTGCATAACATATTTAAAATCCAAATAGATAAGAGATGTGTGTGTGTGTGTGTGTGTGTGTGTGTGTGAATGTGGTGAAACAGCCTTTCTGTCTAATTCATTCAGGCTTGGTGCCCATAACTCCATGACAGCCAATACACAGAGGTATTTAAAACCTCTCGATAGGCCGTGTTTACCACTAAAAACATGACTGCTTTTGTATTCTGCCCACTGCTGATCATCAAACCTGAATAACAGACCAAACGTAATCTCTTTTGTCACGATGACACCTGTCATTTGTCATGTGACAATGTTGGAGACTAGCAGAAAAATCTGTTTCTGTCTGTTTTCATTGCTTATGATCAGTTTGCACAGTGACTCAGCCAGTTTCATTACATGCAGGTCTGGCCTTTACAGGAGGAAAGTAAGTCTATTTTCTCAAAGAAAGCACGAGAGAACACAATGTATTCCCCAGCAAGTTCAGCCTAGAGTTATGTGAAGACAAGCAGGTCTCTGTTAAATATGTTTCTAAGAAGTTATCAAACAAGAGATGAACTATGGATGTGGGGGAAAAAGTGAAGAGGTTTGTCTCAGTGTTCTAGTTTGTATGTGTGTTCTCATCATCAGTCATAGCCAAAGTACGCTTCCAGCTCAAAGTCCACATCTAGCCAAGTACAGTCCAAATGACCAGAAGTGTTCTTGCTCTGCCCAAATATCCCACAATGCATTTCGACCAACCAACCAGTGCCTACTATCACTTTATTAAGTTTTGATATTTTCCAGGCAAAAAAGTTACCATTTAGATTTTCAAAGATGTGGTCAATATACACTAATAATGACCGCTTTGAAATTTGCTCTGAAAGTTTTGGAGATGTAAGATGTAAGGATGTATGATGTAATTCCTTCTGGAAGATAAATTTTGGTCTCAGAGATTAAATGTAACAGCTGCTGCTGCCATATTAGTTTGTCTGAAGGTAAAGTTCAAGTTCATATTTTATTGGACAGAAACAGGGCTACCTCTTTGAACACCGCATTTCAATAAATACGTATATGAATGAAAGTGAACAGAAGCAGTGCAGTCTATATTAAATTTCATTTTATTTTTAATATGCATTATGATTTGATGATAGGCATTCTTTTGACTGCATCTCACTGTCCATTAGATCATTTTTTCTAACACAAAGTCTGTTAGTGGGCTTTGAGCTGATACTATTTGGTCTCTGGCTATCACTGCAGCTGAGCTAATGGTGTAAGTAAGAATGCTGCTGCCAAACAAATAAATCACACTACATTTGGACTCCCAAGTTGAACTTGTCAGGTTTAAGTACCTGAGTCAGACTTTATGTACTCTGTACTGAAACCCCCACAGTTTGTTCATCCACTTTGAGGTGCAAAACCTCAAAGAAAGTGTATTAAATGTCAATATACAAAGTTAATACTGTGTTCTTTGTTACGAGGGTACTTCTTTTATTTTTATTTTTATTAGGTTATTTTCTTTTTTCAGATGACAGACTAACAACTCAATTTATAACTGAAGGGCAGCTGCTTGTCATCTCAATGCTCAGTGAACTGTATTAGGCAATAATATGTGGTTCATTTGTTCTGAATTGTGATTTTTACATACAACTGAGATGAACTGGAACTTTCAAAGATACCGAAAGTGTTTTTCTCACCTTTTTAAATCATGTGTGTAATTCTCATTATCATTGCCTTAGCCTCTCAAAATTGACTAAACATATGAGAGGTATTTATAGAAATACATACAAGCATTCGATGGGCAACGCAGCACGTTGCACCAGGAAACATCAGTACATCTCCTGTAATTACTAATAAGAGATGTGACTGTCAATGTGTGGCATGTTGCAAACAAATCTAAACCTTACTGAAGATGTTGTGGCGGTTGAAAGAAACAAAAGCATGTCAAGCAGAAATCACTGCAGATAGGTACAGTTGTGATTTGCAGTTTTGATGATGCTTGGGAAAAGGTAAAGAAAGAAAAAATTAAAAGAAATTGGGTCCTTGGATCAATACTTGTCACGTGGTAGTAATGTTATTCCTTTTATTTCAAAGCTTAGTCCAACATTGAATGCTTACCCTTTGTATTTTTCCTCCTTCGATTTACTCCTGCTTATTTGTATTCTCTCTATCTGTGCTTAATATGGTCTCCCATTAATGTCTTTCACATGTGGGGAACATCATTAGCCATAGATTCCAGTAAGGGGAAAATATGAGTATAGTTGCATACAGGTTGTGAGGACCAAGTGTCTATAAGGCTTCACCGACCTTTTGATTAGTCCAGTATGAGCCTTCTTCGTGTATGACTGGCTTTTCAATTCTCTCACTGCTCCTTTTTTTCCTCTCCATGGCAGCTTTTTGTTGACCTTTACAGGTAGAGAAGTCATCGACCTTCGCCTCTCTCTCATTTGGTCTCCTCCTCTATCCATCTCTATTACTCAGTGCCTCTACTGTCTTTGTTGCTTGCTCTTTTACAGCTGTTGCCGTCTTTTTTCCCCACCTTCCTGCCACCTCCACTGACACCTGCCTCTACATTAGTCACCTGTGTGTTTAGCTGTGACGGTCTGGACTTGGTGTTTTTCAGCAGCTATATGTTAAGCCTCTTATTTCCCAAATCGATGCATTTATCCCTCTGTCCCTCATGCTTCTATAGACTATAGACTTTCTCTCAGAAGTACTCTTTTCCTTTTAGTTCTCACTCTTCCTTCGCTTACCTCTATCTTTGCAAGTAATTCTTAGCCTCCTTCTGTCTCTTTTCATCTCTCACTGTTTGTCTTTCCATCTTTACGTCATTTAACCCTTCTTCATGTTTGACTACTTGTACTCTTTTTAAACTGTTACAACTTCAACTGTAACTGCTGTCCTGCAGTCATTGGATTCTCTTTTGGATTTATAATGCTTTTAGTTTTGAAAAAAAGACATGTTAACAGGAAAGAATTACAATCAATAGAAAAAAAATTCACAAGAGTGACGGCCAAAGAGAAAATCTTCCCACTGTAAGATCAGAGTGGCAGGTGATGTGACCAAGTAACTGGTAAATTCTTAATATTAATACATGCCAAATCAAATTCAGTACATATCCCAGTAAGGAAATGAGCATGTAGTTGTGAAGATACCTTACTCTGAGTTTAAGTGTTGGACAGTCAAACAGACAGACAGATGGGCAGCTTTTGTTGCTAGAGGGGAATGTAACATAAAGTTGACCTGCAACTAACGAATAACACTATTCACCATGATAGAGCAGTAAAATCATTTGTGTCCTAAGTTGACACTTGATTCACAACCACAAATCTGTTGCAGGTGGTGCACCTTTGCACATACTGTCCTCTTTCTCCCTCCTGTGACTTCCTTTTCACTCACCCAATCTCCTTCTTCAGTCTGCTGCCTCCTTAGTCTCCCCTTTTCCTCGCACACCAGCTGTAACAGTGATACTCACCCTCTCTCCTCCTTCTCTTTGCTCATGCTCTCTTTCAGCTGTTGCAGTTTCTCCTCCATCTCTCTGCTCTCCTGGGCCAGAGTCACCGTTTCCATCTGCAGTGCTTGCAGGTTCCTATGGCAACATACACGAGCACACACACACACACACACACACACTTTATGCAACCAATCAACAGCAATCAATCATACAAATGACCTACTCCGTCAGATTGGACAGCCAGGCTTTCGACAATATGTTCCATTCATCTGCTGCACTAGCAGATCCCTGTTGCCATGGTTGATCAATATTTTAATCAATTAGTCACTGGATCAGGATACCACCAAGGCAAACATCAATTAAGTCTATTACCTGTTGGCAAATGAGAAAGTATGTAGGAGACTGGGCTAAATTTTGCACTGGTTAATATGAAGAAAACAAATACGCTGAATCCAAATCCAGGTCACATGGTTAACTTGAGTGACACTCCATTTTGCAAAATACTCATTCTCCAGGCAGAGTTTGAATGGGAACAGATAGAAACAGTGTGGCAGCCAAGTAACCCTAATGGGCTTCCACCAAATGCCTTAAATCACTTCATTGATCTTGTCTCATCTTACCTGGCATTGAGCTTGACGGATTTGGCCTTGTTGTTAGGAAGCACCACGAAGTCATTTAAATTCATGTCTCCTCTTTCCAGGGGGCCTTGGGTATTCTTCCCGCGTCCTTCTCCGCGCTTTTTTTTTTTTTTTTTACAGAAGACTCTCTTCTGCAATAAAAACCAACAGTAATGGCATAAAACTGGCTATCACGCTGGGCCCAGGCTAAATCACGCACCGCCATAAATGAATACTGCTGCAGTGAAATGAGCGAAATAGCGGGGACAGATTTGCTCAAATGTATAGGAGGCACTTAAAACAAGCAATCGCGTGTGTTTAAATTGTGTCTGGCAGACTTATATGCTTGATAAATGGTTGGCAACTCTTTTAGGCAGCAGAAGCCAATTAAGGAAATTAGCCAGTAAGGCTGATATAATATATTGTTATAATAGCAAGGCAGCCACACCTGCTGGAGACTCCGCTGAGAGCAGAGTGGCATTAGGCTGAGGTGATTAACTACTGTAGGTTTCGCTCAAGGTGGGTAACCTCTTAAAAAAGACCCTGACATGTCATCTGCTAGTAATATGACACTTTTGTCTGCCAGACTGTAAAACTGTGCAGTAAAGCTGACTAAAATCAGAGCCTTTTTCCAGAGAAGGGCTTTTTTTAAACACATTACAGGTAAGTACAACTCAGCTGCATTTACAGCAAATGCCCAATGAAGCTATACCAGTCGGCCATTATACACATTATACCAGAGCAAAAACTAAATGGTGCAGCCTTGATTTATATCACAGGGAATTTACTGCCATGACATGCAACCGGTTGCCATGAAGAGGGTCTATTGTAGACCGCCTGGTGACAGACACACTTCAAAGCTACAGCTTCAACACAGTGAGTTCAGGTCAAGTGAACAAACCCTGGCAATGTCAGTGGACTTGTTTGTTTTACTTCACTCCTGAGGCTGAGTTGTCCAAACCAATAATATGTTATTTACAACCAGAGCCGGCTGGCCCATTAGGCAATATAAGCAAATGCTAAGGGTGCCGTGGCCTCCAGGGGGCGCCACAAAATCGGGAAAAAAATTCACCTTCAATATAATTATATTAAAACTAGTTATTACTGTTAAATCTTTAAAAAACTAAAAGCTCACATATATTCAAACTGTAAAGCAATGCCCAATTAATATTACTACAATGATAATACCAAATAAGCCCCCCCCTCCTCTGGCTGATGGTACCTGCTCGCTCTCTGTGGGGGGAGGGGCAGATTTATTGATGTGACCAGAGAAGTTTGTAAAAATGTCAAAACGAGCTAAAGTGTCCGGAGCACAGGGAAGAAAAAAAGAAGAGAAGAGGAGAAAGAAAGAGGTAAAGTAAAGATACAGTAATGAACTGTTAAGTTGATAACTTCTTCTGAGCGATTAGCCTCAACATGCTAATCAGTAAATAAGCCAGTTTTATATTTCTTTAGCTGTAGCTGGGCGGCATGGAGGCTCTTTACTGTTATGGATCATTTGTAAAGATTAAACCTACTCAGTAGGTGTCTACATTGGCCTAATCTACGCTTTTATTATTTGTTTTATTTACATCTGGCTAGCTAACGTTTTTTCCTGCTTTTAATAGTCAATCAAAATGCTTTTCCCTTTTCACCCCTTTATATATCAGATTTTTAACCCTAGTTGTTCGTTTGTTACAGTTCATATTGTCTAAAGCATGTTAATTGTTTTAAACTTTACATCAGTGTTAAAGGTACACATTATTATTATTATTATTATTAGTAGTAGTAGTAGTAGTAGTAGTATTGTTGTTATTTATTCACTTATTTACAGGGTTTTTATTTTGTGGTAAGGGTATTTATATTGTATTTCAGACTGTATTTATTTGTAATTTTTTAAGCATGTAAATTGGGTGACATGTTGTCTTATAAATTAAAGACAATGGTAAAAACAATGCTATTCGATTTCTTTTGTAAGCGTATGTAAATCGCAGATGGAGGGGGGCGCCATATAAAATCTCGCCTAGGGTACGCCACATTTGGTAGGGCCGGCTCTGTCTACAACAGAAAATAATGCAAGTTATCACTGATGTCATTATTTGGACATAGATTTTGTGTCTACCCTTAAAGATATGCGATATATGACATATATGGCAAGAGATGTTGCCATATATGTTACCTATATGGCAATGAATTATGATCACATACATAAATCCTCTAGATATATGAATATATAATTTAATTTAATTTATGTAATTTCCCAGCTTTGGATCAATAAAGTATATCTATCTATCTATATATAGGTTTATAATGTATACACATTACCCATATTAAAACATGTATATATTTCAATTTCTATAAAAGAATATGTACACATGATCATTCATATTTGTATGAACTAGATATATATGTCATGTATGAAACAGTTTTCTAATGGGTTTCATATAGAGTTTGTACATCTATTTTTTTACGTGTTTTATGTGTTTGATATGTTTCATATATGGCTATTCAATGAGTATAAATGCTACATTTGTGTCGGAAATAGGACATTTTGGATTATTTTGGCTAAACTTAGCTGCAGCTCATGACAAATGTCAGTCTGTAAATGTACTTCGTTTTTCTACACGGGAATAAGTCAATGTAAAGACACATTTGACGAAAGTTAAAGTTACTGGTGACTAATGACAACATGAAGTTTAACGCAAAGCTTCAGTAAACGTGAAGCTAACTCAACATCTCGCATCAACCTCACACACAGCTTGCTTTTACTTACCTCGCTGGGGTTCACCAGCTGCTGATACCAAAGTCAATCTTACACTTTTCGGCTCAGCATGCTTTGTTGTCACTAAATTAAAACGAACATCTCAATAATTCACGATTTGTACATCACTATTTCAGCTTTTCGCCGGCAGCACACTCCTCTCTCTCCCTCTGAACTCTCAGGGCGTTTGTGTTGGGGTGCCGTCACCACGGCAACGGACGGCTCTCTCGCGATAGCTCCGCAGCAGGTGAGTTCAGCACGTCAGAGGTTTACCTGAGGTGTCACTCCCAGCTTCTATCTCTAGAGACAGTATAACATTTTGTGTGGTCTTGCAAAAATAAAAACGACGAACCCCGTTGTAAATATAATATAGTGTCTGTGTCTAGCTTAATTCTTTATCCATAAGTGTAGACCTATGAAATCATCCCCCAAGTTTGCTGTGTTTTCAGTGAATTTAACTTATATTTGAAATCCCTAAAACTGATAAAAGAATCAAAAGAAAAAAAAAGATAACTTAAAACATTTTCCCAATGAAATAGACTGAACCCCCCCATGTGTACTAATTTTTCAAATTTTTTTATCTACTATTTTTTCATTTATTTTCAGTGATTTTACTTTGATATTATCTGAGGTTTTTCTTTTGATATTATTACTGATGGCATTCAAGCCAACTATACTGACACACTTACATGTGTGTGTTGAGTGTTGTTTCCTTTAGCAATATTTTTATACCCATTCACACTGAAGAAAAACAATGTGCCATATTTGTTTGTAAATTGTTCAATACAGTTTAGTTAAAAAAAAAAAAAACTTTACCTGAGGTCCTCTGGTGTCCCTGTAAAGTGCCTGTCATGAACTTTTACCCGCCTGGATTTGTTGACTAATCTTTAACTTTTTTGAAAAGATTATTATTGCAGTGTGCCCTTGTTTGTTCAGGGAATAACCATCGGATTCAAAGACACCGAGTCCCCTATTGCCTCAGTAATCATGGGCAGCGGGAATTCCCTTCTAATTAAAATCCTCACAGCATCAAGATAAATGTTATAGCTCTGATTAGAGCTTTGAACCCTTGTTGTTTTTTTTTTTTTCCAACCGGCTTTAGAGTTGTCTTTAGTCATCCAAGACGATTTTGTTTAGATCTTTCATGTTGACAATCATTGGAGATCAGAAGCAAAATCATTTCCCATTTGCCCCATAGGATAAACGTGCTAGAATGAATTTGATAAGACCAAAGTGAGGGATACAGTGTGTGTATGTGTGTAGTCCACAAGAGTGCCACTTTGTCTACTTTTTAGTTACATAAAGGTCTACAGTGTATAAACTACGCAAATGAAGAGAAATCTCAGTTCAAAACAGTAAAAGAAAGTCTTGACAAGATAGTTCTCTATTTACCCCTCCAGCAGGGCAATGGTGAACTCTGGCTGTCTGGGGGGCAGAAAAATTAAATAAAAATGGCCTGAAGTTGAGATGAATTTATGGTGAACACTGAAACTGGTCAATATTAAAATTAAAATTCTTTTATAATGTGATTTAAAGTATACCTCTCATAAGTTTTAACTGTTTTAAAAACACACAAGGTACTTTTAACTACTTATTTAACCATTTAGAGGAATGTATGTTCTGCAACATATTTTCTCTACTGAAAAGGCTCTCTTGAAGGCACTTGTTTATGTTTTACCTTCCATGTGCAGGGGTATTCAAGAGGGCAACTTTTCACAAACGTTCAAAGATTTATGCAGTTTTATTTTGGTAAGAACAAAAAGACCATATACCCCAAATATGGACAGAAATTAGGTACCAAGAACCACATTAAAAACAATAATCAACAATAGTGGATTGTGATAAGTCTATAATAAATTATCTATATGTGTCTAACAGAGGAGAGTCAAACAGACCCAGAGGTTGTTTTTGTGCAAACATGAGTCTGATCTGTCTGTCCCATAACAGTGCAGCTGGGCAGTCATCCATCCGGCACCTCATCTGTATTCCAGGACAAAAGAAACTTTCTGATGCTGTTGCAAAAGCACTCCTCTCCTGCAGGCTGTGCCCCTTCCATTGCTAACTTTTCTCTCTGTGTCTCAATCCTTCCTCACCGTCCTTACCGACCAAACCACAGGGCAATTATGGCTCAGCGAGCAGCAAGCACACCTCCACCTCATTCCAAAATACTGATTTCTCACTCTCTCTTGCCTTTTGTCTCTCTCCCTCTCCCTACATTGTTGGCGTATGACCTATTGCTCCTGCCATCAGGGAAGTGTGGGTGTATGACTTATTGAGCGTGCCTGCGTGCGTGTGAGTGTGGATGGTCATTTAGGGTTGTGACCCTCCAGCTGGATTCTGTCTCTGCTGCTAAACAGTGTCTCTCTCCCTCTCTTCCCCTCCCTCTCTCGGCTCTGCCTGCATAGACAGCTGGGCGTGCGGTAGCATACCAATGAGCAGACGAGCCAGAAGAAGCGAGGGAACGAGCAAGAGAGGGAGTGAGGGATATAGAGATGAAGGGTGGAGGTAGTGCGAAAGGGGGGGGCATAGCAATAGGCCAGAAGGCAGACAGAAAAGCAACGGGAGAAAAAGAACAAGAACAGGAGAGGAACAGAATGCATGAAAGGAGGGGTACAACAGCAGAGCAGTTGCAGGAAAAGGACAGGCGTTGTGCTGTGAAATGTCAAGGCTATTTAATTCATTAGGAGGCAATGATTATGGCGCTGTACTGAATGTCATCTGCTGGGTTAAACCTTCCTCAGTGGCCCCATGCTGGATATATATTGACTGTTTGGCAATGGTTGGAAACCTTTTAGCAATGACAGAGCAGCAGCAACAGGGACAGAGGGAAAGGAAGGAGGAAGGAGTAAGAGTAGTCAGCCAGCCAAAATCAACAGCATTTTTGTGAGTCCTGGTATGCGCAGGGGGGTTGTAGATAATCCTGGGAGTCTATTGACGAAATAACGGCGAAATTGTTAAATAACCTTGAAAAAAGGGGGTTGGGAGCTCTCACACATCCATCCTCTATACCTACTTATTCCTGCTCAGAGTCGCAGGGGGATGGAGACTATCCCTTGCATGCACAAATGGCAGGGAAGCAGGTCACCAGTCCATCATCGGATTAGCACCAGGCAAACGCTTTTACACGGGCAATTTTAATCTTCTAGTTCACCTGATCGGCATGTCTCTGGACTGTGGAGAAGGGGGACTAAAGCAAGCCACAGAAAGACGGGAAGAGGGGTCCACAGAGAAACAGCTGGCCCATGTTTGAGGGCCTCCTTGCTTTTTTTGACTGACATGTTGCTGAGCTCCCTCAATGAAACGAATGGTAAAGGAAATCATTTAGCTTTATACTAATTGGATCATGACCTGAAATTATCCCTAAAGTGCTTGGAATCAAAAGGAACGAACGTGGTGTATTAATTTGAATCAACTCAACTAACCTACAGAGCAGTGAGGCAGTGTGAGGAATCAGTGGCGCTGCCAAGTCGAATCATTGTACCAAACAAAACCACAAGAAAAAGGTGAAACACTTCATAAGCAGCCCAGAATACGAACTCTCTGAGCAGCCATCACACATTGCAATACAGCCTATAGGAAATATGTAATATATGAGAAGTTGCATTTGAACGTGTATTGAACTATTTTAAAAAAGAAAATGAATTCCTGCGTTTCAATATAGTGCCTGAGAGACAAGAAAGCCGTAACCATCACGGCTTAGTGTGTAAAAGGCTTTTCTTTAAAAAATGACAGACATGCCCACATACACCTCTTTAAGTCAACACGCCTTGTTAATAAAGCCACGATATTCAGATTTAAGAACAGGAATCCATCTCTGAGATTTCTGCCTCTACCTGAGCACAATAGTCCCTTTTCACAGCGGACATTTTGACATGTCACGCTCTGAAAAGAACAGGTGTAGTTAATAACATTAATAATGGTTGAATTCCATTTGGATGTGTCAGGTCCAAGTGGCGTGCATACCCGCCTGCTCACTGGGGCACTTAAATGAAACAGTGTCATTAACAGTAAGCTCCACCTGTGCTTTTTCTGCTGTGAAAAGTCAAAATCTCTGCTTTGGAAATGGTAGATGTGAATAGAATTTGAAACATGGCGCTAACAGCATCGAAGAATTGCATTTGAAAAATGAAACACCAGAAGCAATGTTTCAGATACTACTGTGTATAATCCGCAGACCTCACTCTGAGCAATTTTCTCCTTGCAACTACTTTCCACTGAAGACATAGTGCCTGAGAAAACTGTTGACAGCAAGGTCTATGGATTATCCAGAGTAATGGGGACAATGATTCTGGAAGAAGATGGGACTGAGGAATTGTCTAAAGAACAATACAGATATCTCAAAACCCATGCAGGTGTTTTCAATTATTCTGGTTAATTACACTTCAGGTTGAAGTCGGTTGAAGGCATTAAATGAGGTCACCAAAGTCAACGAACCAATAAGACTGATAGGGGTGTTGTGCCACCTTTAAAAGGTGCAGTGAGCAAGTGAGAGAGATGTAGATGAGGTATACACCATAGTGGTCAGCAGTGGATATGTTGACCACAGGCTTTTTTCACAGTGGGCAATTTCACGTGTCATAAGTCATATTAAATTCATCCAAATGTAGTGCAAATCTTCACCAAATTTACCAGAAATTTTGCAAATGCAAATAAATGTGTGGTTTGTGAATACTGTGTGCTGTGCTGCGCATAAAGATAAACAGTTGGTGGTGCTAACTGCAGTCCAGTGACCATTGCAGAGAAGATGAAGACCTGCAACCAGTTGATTAATTACTGGAGCACCAGTCAAACCCCAAATGTTGGAAAATCATGTAAAAAAACATGGTGGTAAGTCCTGTCATTGCTCCACACAGATATGGTCCTTCATCTGTCGTCATTTTTCGTCTCTTCAGTGGAATAATAAGTAAGTCACCACTTTTATTGACACATCAAACTTTCCACCTCAGCCAAACATAAAAACTTTTGTACAATATTTTTTTTTTAATTTCCAACTTTTTTCTCCAGGTTTTAATACACAAATTAAAAATCCTCATAAAAATAGGTGAATGGACATGCACTTAGAGCAGATAAAGCAGCTACTGATTACATCGACTGATACGTCAAGATAGGTTTTATCTAAAGCAACTTACAACAAGTGCAATTAACCAAGTGGATACAAACAAAAAGTTCTATTAGACCGTTCCCATAGCAACCATATTGACTTCATAGGAGGAAAAGCAGAGGTGAGACTGACTTTGTTAACGATGACTCACTTCCATTAAGTATTTCAATAAGCCAGCATGTACAATACCAAGACCCTGAAATAACTCACCTGAATAGACTGTGCTCATTTTTTACATTAGTAATCCAAACTGTGCTTTTCCTGCAATGACGTACAGTGCATCCGAAAGTATTCAAAGTACGCTTCGCTTTTTCCACATTTTGTTATGTTACAATCTTATTCCAAAATCTTCACTTTTTCACACCACAATTTTGTCTTATTCCAAAATCCGATTCATTTTCTTCTTCTACACACAACACCACATAATGACAACGTGAAAATTTTTTTACACACAACACCACATTGAAATTTTTGCAAATTTCAATAATATTGAAAATTTATTAAAAATAAATAAACTAGGAAATCACATGTACATAAGTATTCACAGCCTTTGCTCAATACTTTGTTGATGCACCTTTGGCAGCAATTACAGCCTCAAGTCTTTTTGAATATGATGATGTCACAAGCTTGGCTTGGCACACCTATCTTTGGGCAGTTTCGCCTCATTCCTCTTTGCAGCACCTCTCAAGCTCCATCAGGTTGGATGGGAAGTGTCGCTGTGCACAGCCATTTTCAGATCTCTCCAGAGATGTTCAATCGGATTCAAGTCTGGGCTCTGGCTGGGCCACTCAAGGACATTCACAGAGTTGTCCTGAAGCCACTCCTTTGTTATCTTGGCTGTGTGCTTAGGGTCGTTGTCCTGCTGAAAGATGAACCGTCGCCCCACCCCAGTCTGAGGTCAAGAGTGTGCTCTGGAGCAGGTTTTCATCCAGGATGTCTCTGTACATTGCTGCAATTCATCTTTCCCTCTATCCTGACTAGTGTCCCAGTTCCTGCCACTGAAAAACATCCCCACAGCATGATGCTGCCACCAACATGCTTCACTGTAGGGATGGTATTGGCCTGGTGATGAGCGGTGCCTGGTTTCCTCCAAACATGATGCCTGGCATTAACGCCAAAGAGTTCAATCTTTGTCTCATCAGACCAGAGAATTTTAGTTTCTCATGGTCTGAGAGTCCTTCAGGATGCATTTTGGCAAACTCCAGGCGGGCTGCCATGTGCCTTTTACTCAGGAGTGGCTTCCGTCTGGCCACTCTACCATACAGGCCTGATTGGTGGATAGCTGCAGAGATGGTTGTCCTTCTGGAAGAGGTACGCTGGAGCTCTGACAGAGTGACCATCGGGTTCTTGGTCACCTCCCTGACTAAGGCCCTTCTTCTACGATTGCTCAGTTTAGACGGCCGGCCAGCTCTAGGAAGAGTCCTGGTGGTTCCTGAACTTCTTCCATTTATGGATGATGGAGGCCACTGTGCTCATTGGGACCTTCAAAGCAGCAGAAATTTTTCTGTACCCTTCCCCAGATTTGTGCCTCGAGACAATCCTGTCTCTGAGGTCTACCCATAATTCCTTTGACCTCATGCTTGGTTTGTGCTCTGACATGCAGTGTCAACTGTGGGACCTTATATAGACAGAGATGTGTGTCTTTCCAAATCAAGTCCAATCAAATTGAATTTATGACAGGTGGACTCCAATTAATCTGAAGAAACATCTCAAGGATGATCAATGGAAACAGGATGCACCTGAGCTCAATTTTGAGCTTCATGGCAAAGGCTGTGAATACTTATGTACATGTGATTTCTTAGTTTAGTTTTTTATTTTTAATAAATTTGCAAAAATCTCAAAAAAAAAAATTCACGTTGTCATTATGTGGTGTTGTGTGTAGAATTTTGAGGAAGAACATGAATTTAATCCATTTTGGAATAAGGCTGTAACATAACAAAATGTGGAAAAAGTGAAGCAGTTGTGAATACTTTCCAGATGCACTGTACCAAAGTGTCCACTGTGAAAAAGGTCTGTTACCCAGTTAGCCTGATCATTTAGATAAAATGTAGATTTGATAAGTAATTGCTAGGTAATTGATAAATAATTGCAAAAAATATTAAATCAGACTCAATTAAAGCAACACTTATATGGTCAAATGTAAGTGTTGCTTATGATATTATACACCAGTTTTCAACCAGGACCAAGACAATCAAAAATATGTGGACGGGGTTCACCAGTAGCTCACCTGGTAGAGCACAAACCATGAACTAAAGCTGGATTCTTAATGCAGTAGCCCAGGCCCCTTGCTGCATGTCATCCCCTGTCTTTATCCAGCCTGGCACTATCTGAATAAAGGCAACAAAAAAAAAAGAAAAAGAAAATTGCAGCCGGAGCATTTTTTTTATGATGAAACTCTGCTCCTTCGTTAAAATCCGAGACATTGTTAACTTCTGGCAATAGATGTTTCAAGGGCTACAACCATAATTTACCCTCGCCGCCGTGTGGAGCATCCCACAGCAGATCCCATCCACTGAAAATAATGAGATTCCTTCTGACTGAGGTTCTCATAACTGAAAAAAAAAACTCTCAGGCCATGACTGTGAAGAGAGGTACTCAGTGGACATGCCAGTCTCAAAGATGTGAGGTACATGATGAGGAGGTAGGGAGGCGAGGGCACAGACCGAGGATCAGTGCCATCATCATATGGCGCATAGGCCACAGTGGGACAGAGACATGGACCAGAATACTTGTCCAAGTCCTCGACATCATGAAAAGAGTCCAGCGTACCGACTCTCCTAATGATGTCTTCATTCTCCCCTGACTTCCCACGGAGGATCCCGCAGGGTGTGTGATTAGCTGGTGTGCACACTGTAGGCTGGTATACTGTATGTGTGTGTGTGTGTGTGTGTGTGTGTGTGTGTGGGAGTCTTAGTGTGTGTTTTCTGCCTTTGGAGAGAAGAAATCAGGGAGCAAACTGAACTGAATAAAGGGAGCAATAAAGAAATAAAAGAGAGATGAGAGGATCTCAAGAGAGAGGTGGATGCTGACTTTCAGAAATAGGAATATGGTAAAATATATGGCTTTTGTTGCAGACTGGTTAATGTGCTGCATATATCTAAAAGCCATAAATAGGACGGACGCCGACACTGGGTACATGAGGGACTGAGAAAGGGAATAAAACACACACAAAGCACGATCCAGCAGCAGAGAAGGATGGAGCCTTACCAACAGACAGCAGAGAGGTGACTGTACGTATGGATTGAAAAGCAGATAGGAAATTGGAGAGGAAGAGCACAAGTGACGTGGAAGGGAGTAAGCAATAAAAGACGGCTGCAGCAGGCGTTAAAGAAAAAAAGAGAGAGAGAGCGACAGAGTGAGGAGAATATCGAGGTGTCAGGAGCTGATGGCCACTGGATGTCATGGAGGACAAGAGGTAATGAGAGCTCTGGTGGAGGGGAGAGAGGCCAGAGGGCTGGACGTAAAGGCCAAGTGAGAAATTTAGAGGTTGAGTATGGGAGGGAGGGGTGAGGGGGGAGGGCAGGGAAGGGAAGGGAAGAGAGAGAGAGATGGATGAGTGTGTGAGACGGAGGATGAAGAGGGTGGGCAAGGGGAAGCGCACGCGAGTGGCTCTCCATCATGTGGAGTAGCTTAAGCTGATGGCTCTGTGTCACTCACCCCCCAGATCCTCAGACAGACATGCGCACACACACGCACTTTACACACACACACGGACAAAGCACATACATAGATACCACACACATCAATCAAAGCTCGGACGAGTGCCTGACAGTTAGCGGGGGCTTAGGACTGTCTGATGGCAGGCAATGATTCTGGTGATGACCCTGATGATCAACTGATCAAATACAAGACAGGCTAACAGGGAGATGGTGAAATTAAAGCAACAGCCTAGAAAGAAAGAAAGAAAGAAAGAAGATACAAGACAATCAGGTAAGATGATCAAGAACATTTGGATGAGAAGAAGGCAAAGGGAGGCGTGTACTGAGACTAGAAAAACAAATGTGCAGTTGGGGGATATACAGTACAACACACTCCTCCATTGAATGATGATGAATTGCTAATTTTGGCTCGGGCGGAAGGTTTGACAGCAACTGACTGACTACCTTGTTAAAGCTTGTCGAAATAAAAATTACGTGTCATTCCTTTTTTTCTTTTTCTTTTTTTTTATTTCACCCCATTCTATTACATCCAACTCGAGGAAAGGTAGCGAGTGTGACAGTAACTGCTGCGTAGGAATCTGGGTCAGACATGACGTTTAATAACCAGGGAACAAGCTGATACTGTTTGATCACATCAGCCTATTGTTCTGCCATGGATTATAGAGACAAATGGTGGCACAAACAAGATTTAGAATAGACGATTTTCCCTCCACTGTCTGTAAAACAATGTGCGTGGGAGCACAGGTAAAATAAAACTCCAATACCTTTCACTGCTGGAATTTCTTTTTTTTTTTTTTTCCTTCTGCTTGATCACTCTTGCGCACCTCTCTCTCTCTCTCTCTCACTCTCCCGCTCACACAAACACAAACACATTCTCACAGGTACTCGCACACACCTGCACACAAGCACACAACCACAGTGGTCTGAGAGTGGGCTGCACCTCTACTGCCATCCAGAGGTCAGATGTGGAACAAGTCCTGGATCGATTACGCCACAGTGATGAGAGAGCTGTGGCCTGAGGAACGACTTTTGCCCCATCATGCTATGGCTGTGGGTTTTCTACATGCAGGTTGGGGAGGGGAGTGGTCAGCATCAGGAAGTGCTCTGTAAATATGATATCACAAATGACATCTCACTTGTTTCCTGCACAAACATGTTTAGAATTCGCATATTTACAGACCTAAAGTGGAGCGGCGGCGCCTGCATGCGCACCAAGACACAAGTTAAATCAGTCATGTGTGTTTCCTCCTTTGTGTCTCTGTGACTGTGTGTGCGTACACCCCTGTGTAAGACTGTTAGCTCTGTGCACATAGCAACAGCATCTGAGTAATGTGCGTTTGTGTAATTGTGCCTGATATGAGTGTTTGTACCTGTCAGCTGGTGTTCTGTGTGGATTTAGGAGCCTGTGCCGTTCATTCTCATGTTCTTTTTTTATTGTCTGATATGAATGTGTGAGGGTTTTGTAAACAGGGGATGTTATAAATATACTACATCAAATAATGCAGCAGACAGAGATATTCAGAATGAATGAAAATACCCACTGGGACCAAGCACACAGCTCATAACTAAGACCTGATCCACCAGCACCACAACATCTTCCATTTTAAGTGCACTGGGTTAGCATTTGTTTGTCTTTTCCTGCAAGTCAGATGCAATCTGTTGAGGGAATAGTTCAACCTTTAGGGAGATACATTTGCTTTCCTGCAAAGGGTTCGAGGAGCAGAATAATGATTGGTTTAGTTTAGCTTAGCATAATGTAAAGAATACAAGCAGGGGAAAAAGCTAGTCTGGTTCTGTCCAAAGTTCAAAAATCCACCTACCAGTGCCACTAATGCTCACTTATTGGCACGTTTTATACATACACTGTATACAAAAATGTGAAAACTATTTGTTATGTAAAGGGGATTTAAATGTAAATGTAAATATTTCTTGCTGAACCATGTCCGTTTTTTTGTATGGATAATGCTAATACTGACCAGAACTGATAATTAGTGAGCTTTTGAGGTGCTTTTTGGTAGACTTTCGTGATATCGGACTCCATAATAAACTAACACAGACTTGTGTCTGTGAGTGGTTTACAATATTCTCATCCAACTTTATGCAAGAAAATGAAGCACATTTCTCAAAAATATCAGACAATTTTTTTCAACGTTATTAGGGAAAGACGTGTGGAGAAATGGAGCGCTGCAAGTCAGCACAGTCATCTCTTCCAGCGGATCGCAGGCTTCAATCACACCTTCAGTTCCCCACCTCCGCCATGTCAAACATTGAAGCCTTAACTAGTGTTTTGTGGCGGCAAATGCTATTTAATTAGCTTTGTTGATCCGTGTTCATTTATCCATCCCACAACAGTAAACAATCCACATTTTTAGCTAATCATCGCTGTATCAGTCCACACCACCTGCTAATGCTGATTATCTATGGATTAATGGCCATCTAAACGCATCTCTCACCGCGCTTATTACACCATATGCAAAAACAGTCACGGAGAAATTCAGACACATGCATCTTTCTGCTTTTTCACCTCATTGGACGGAATTATGTACACACACACACACACACACGTGAACGGCACATACATGCATACATAGACACACAGCACTCGGGATGGACAGTTTCTGTCATCGCAGCACTTTCCCAAACAGCCTCTGATTAAACAGCAGCTTAGAGCGCTTTAATTTCATGGAAGAACAGACAGCGAGAGAGGGAGCGACGGAGAGAGACAGAGGGGGAGAGAGAAGGTGTGAGGGAGAGGGAAAAAAAAGAGGGAGGGTGGGGGGACTGATAGGAAGGACCAGCAGCCGGAGAGTAGATTGAAAGGATGGATGGAAGATGAGAGAGAGGGAGAGAGAGACACAGTAAAGAGGGAGATTACTTGAGTCGAGGAAGGCGGCAGTGACAGACAGGATACGGGGGAGAGAAAGAGGACATGGAGGAGTGTAAGGGCACAGGAGGAAGGAGATAAGAGAGAAAGAAAGTGAGAGAGATATAAAGCGAGAGATCTGAGGGCTTGTCCAGAATTTAAAAAACCTTGAACGGGAGGTGAGGAGAGGTTGGAAAAGATATTCGCTGCAGGCAGGTGGAGCGCTTCAATATTTCAGTCACATAAAAAATTTAAATCCCAGCTACAATCTGTGAATACCGCGTATTTGCGATTTGTCTTATGTTCCGTCACACAACATGTTTTCTCCTCTTGTCTCCATCTCACTCTCTCTCTGCACAAACACACACACGCGCCACACACACGTACACTATGATACTTTCACGACACACACGTGCTTTCACTTAGCGCTTGAATGGAAAAGGGATGGAGATTATTAGGGGATATCAGCCAGTGGGATGTGACCAGAGGCCAAACTGTCACACCACATTTGGAGCCAACACACAAGCGTGAGCAGATGTGTGTGTTTGTGAGTGAGTGAGTGTGGAGGGGGAGCCTATAGCAAATGAAAGGAGTTAAGCCACCAGCCTGGAGTGGTTTTTGTGTATTTGGCGGTGCATTTTTCCAGTTTCTGATGCACTATTCTATAGATTTGCACACTAAAGTGGCTCAGTCAAAGCGGTTTTAACATTCAGAAAAGACAATTTGTACTTACCATCCACAAGTGCTTACACACACACACACACACACACACACACATATATATATATACAGAAAAGGCTTTTTAAAAAGCAGTGTTTTTATAATATATGTTAAAGTACTCAGAAATCCATTTCCTTTGAAGAGCTCACTGTGGCCTTAAGGAGAACTGTGCAGTAGCTAATTAAGGTATCAGAATAGTAATAATGATGTTTGAGTGCTTGCGTGTGTGTGTGAAGCGGGACAGTGCAAAGAAAATGGATACAACACAGCGTCCGTACGCGCTCGCTACGCCTCACCTTCACCTTTACATTGTGAGCGTTCACAGCATTACAGGCACACAGGCATTTCAGTGATCTGCGGAGAGACGTCGACTTCAAACGCTAGCTTCCTCTAACCGCTGAGCTTTTGTAACTTTGAATCTTTTATAGTTTTTGATCTTCCATGGCTGTTGGGGCCAATTGAGCGATTGCACCAATTGAAGGAGTGTTCGAAAAATGTCTCTGCATGCTAGATGAGACGCTCAACGCCGTCTCGTGCAGTGTGAAGACGGAAATAAAAAGGAGAACCTAGCAAAAAAATATGATACAAGTGGAGTAGAGTAGTAATAAAAAAAAGAAACTCAGATTGGCGTGGAGGTCATTAGCTTATGTAGATGAAACTGAGCTTGAAACACGAAATCAGATGTGAAAAGATGTGGAGGAGCACGCACAGTTAAAGTGCATGTCGGTTGTCAGGCTGCTGGTTAATGAACTTCAGGTGGACACAAAGCATCTCTCTTCATCACCTTTACCCTTCCTATCTGTATTCTTTGTCATCTCTTCATCTGACTGCCTCTCTTTTCAGCCCTTCCTCACCGCACTCGCTTTATCTCGCGCGCTGTTTATCTACAATTTCTCTCCTGTCCCTTCTGCACCCTCACATCTCCTTCACCTCTCCATTTCCCCCCGATTTCCATCCGCCCGTCACCTCTCGTCCTCCTCCTCCTCTCTCCATCTACCGACTCTGCCCTCTCCTCTTTTCATCTCCTCTCTGTTCCTCTCATCTTTGCCCTCTTGTTTCCTCCTTCATCAGCTATTCCTTCATGTGTTTCTTTCTATTTCTATTTCTTATTTCCCCTAGTCCTTTCTCCTCAGTCTTCACCCGACCTCTCTGCATCTCCCTTCATCTTACATATATCCTTTTCCTCTGCCCTCTCCTGCCCCCTCCCTCCTCCCTCCACTTGGGCAGACCAGGGTAGATAAAGTGGAAAAGAAACCTGTTTTGACTAGTGAGGGCATCAGTATTTACAACCAGCGTGTGTGTGTACCTGCTGATCAGTAGCAGCCTTACCCCGGGGAAGCGGCACACAGTGTCACAGCGAATTCATTGCCCTGCACCCTTCTCGATATTAAGACTGTTTAAAACCACTGCTTAGCATTCTCATAGCATGCGTCTTCCTGCTCCGAGTCAAACGTCCCTCCTGTGCCGAGTCAATTCAGATATACACACGAGCAGAAAGCACAGTAGGCGACGTTTTATCACGCACTGGTGGATGGTTTTCATCTAATCCTTGTGTTTCGGTTCCTGTCTTTTAAATGCCGTCCCCGCTTTAATTTACTGCGCACAAATGGACACACTCATCCACACGTTCCTTCCCGTCTCCGGGGGACAGTAACATAGCACATAAGCCTGATTTGAGCGATCGTCACCACCCTCCCCAACATAACATGCTAAAATGGGTTGAACGGCCTGTAACGTGGTAAAAATGTACCCTCTCTTACAGGTGCCCTCTCTCCCTCCCTCCCTCCCTCTCTCTCAAAAAAAAAAAAAACAATATCCAGCCAGTTCCACCTTTACAAGCGCAGCAGCAATCGCAATGCAACTAAAAACTAATTTATCCTCCATGTTTTTAGGCCATAGAACCAGAGCTGATAGAAAAGACGGGTAGCGGACAGACGCGCAGGCTTATTGTGTCCGAGCTGTGACTGTTCAGTAAAGCAGGAAATGTCAGCTACATGCACGGAAGAGCTTACTCTTTATAAGTTTACTCTTATATAATATCCCCAATATTTCTAAATCTATATCTAATAAGTAATACCTGACATTATCTGTGTCACTGTCATCTAAATCTGTCTTTGTTGTCACTCTCCACAACTCGATTGTTCGTTCAAGAGAGTTCAAAATTATGAGCTGTGAACACAGCGAAGAGGAAATTTACGACTCCTTTGTTAACATAAGTTTGGTTTGGAGAAAAACCTAACTTTAGTTCTAATGGTTTGATCGATCAGTTCTCCTCCCTGGTCTCTGTAGTAGAAGGACCACAAGGTGTTTGTTTTCTATCACTGACAGATCCCATTGCCCACAGAACTTTCTGCATGTGCTCTTTAGATACCCAGATTAAAGTCGATCAAAGCAAACATTGGAAAAAAAAAAGGTTAGAAAGTTTCCTCCTTTAATTTGTTGTGGTTTTTTTTTTGGGCAAAGGCCACAGTTATTTAAAGATGATGTTTATTTATGGATTTGTCCACCTGGCTCCCACAAGCTTTATTTTTGGCTCCAGTTCGAGTGTTTGTTTGGCTACAAGTGCACGTCTCCCTGTGACAGTCTTGTCTTTATTCCTGATTCAAGGTGTGAGCTGAAATTCTGGACTTCAGGTGTTCAGTGAGAGAGCACTGAAGGATTTTGATTCACAGAAGTCCATGTCCATGCCCTAAGTGCAGCAAAGGGTACGTTAAAGTCTATAGATACTGCAGAGGAAATTCAAAGTCTTATTATTCCGCACATTTATCTGAAACATTTCACAACCAAACATGAGAAGACTTTCAGTTTGGAACTAGTGTTGTGACATCTGTCCTGTGGATGAGTTGTCGCAGTGCATACCGACCGTCCACATGTCTGAGTCATAACACCCGCTCTCAGTAAAGTGTCTGGTAATCACACTAGCGAGAACGAGTTAAGGAGTGCGGGGCTGCGAGAGCAAAAGCTGAGGGGTGAAATACTTTATCTGAAGTGTCAAACGTTCACACAGTCGTGCTATTATGATAGTTCCCCTGAGGCATGTGTGGGAGGAAGTACGTGTGTGTGTGTGCGTGTGTGCGTGTGTGTTCCAGTTATTAATCTGTATGACAATAAATCTTATTTGTGGTGGACACTAAAATTAACCAAGCAATATCAAGATGAGAACTAAATTACATGACAAATGTAAATTTGATTTATGGTAATTATGCCGCAATAAGGCGGCCTGAGCTGCAACGTGCATGCTGACTATTTCACCTGCCACCAAACTCATACATATAAATGAAGCTATCTTAAAAATGGAGTATATGAACAGAGATTTATGCACCATTCAAACAGATAAGACAATATTACAAGCCGGGGAGCTTCAGGCCAATTTATGTGTGGAACATGCATGTACATATATACATACTGTGTGCACATACAGTGTATATTTGTATTTGTATTATACAGGTGAACCTCTTTCTCTCCCACTGTGGAATTGCAATTTAACAGTATCACAAATTATATGAACACGTGTGTGACATACCGACTCACACGCATGGTCGTGAAGATTTGTGTGTGCACAACAGTGGTTGAGTGTTTGTGCATGTGTGATGATTTTTCCACAAGTTGAATGTCACCTTGAAAACTGGGCAAATTGACAGACTACTAAATTAAAATAAACTGAGGCTGAAAGGCATGCAGATTGTGCGAAGAGACACACACAAGCACACGCACAAGCACACACACACACATGGTAATGGTAATTATACTGCACCAAGAGGCCCATATAGCAGTGCACTTTAATCACAAAGTTCATTTCATTTCCTCTCCTCTCTCCTTTATCACTGGCTTGGTTCTTATTCATCTTCATAAGAAAGCAGAGGAAGAGGAGCCAGCTCCTAATAGCTCACTGATTTACATGATGAGTGTTTAGCCCCATAGACAAACTCCTGGGAAAGGGAATGGGAGAAAACACAAGTACACACAGATACCTTCACACACTCTCAATGTACACACACAGCACGCGCACTCTCACACACACACACACACACACACAAAAGAGGAATGTAATTTGTTTTCATATTACTAAGACAAAGAATTAGAAGCAGATACACACACACACACACACACACACACACACTCGTGACGCAAATCTATAAGCAAACACACACACATCAAGAGAACAAACAAGGCAGGCCAAGCTATAAACAGATGAGTTAGCACTTGCGCGCTGCTTTGCTTGTTTAGCGTGTAACTCAATTTGAAATGCTAACAGTGCCATAGGCTCAGGGGCATGCAGTGGCAGGCTAGCGTCATCAGCCCACTTCCCAGCAGTTTAACTCGGCTCTTTCAACGCAGAACAGTTGTGCAGTGGCCCTCATATTTTACACACACTGAATAAAATTAATTGTGCATTTTTGGGCACACATCATTTGCACGCTGGACCTACTTTGAATTGTAGATGAAGAAGAAGAGGAGGGGGCGGTTGTAATGTACCACAGCATATTTAAGTGTGGGCCCATGTTGTTTCTGTTTGTGACTGTCTAACGTGTGTGTGTGTGTGTGTGTGTAAAGCGCTTGAGTGCTGTAGAGCCTACATTAATGATAATGACCTCTAGCTCCGCCATTAGAATCCATCATCAGTTAGAGATGCATCGGCTTTGGAGGGAGGGGCGATAATGACAAGGATGAGGGAGAAAAAACTAATGATTAAATTGATAATGTATGCACATTATGCATGCTGTAAAATGAAGCAGACACTTTAATGGAGGAAAAACATTTACAATTACATGCAAGAGTATTTTTATCAGCAGGAAGGAATACAGCATGTATACAGTAATATGTTAAAAGTAAAGATTATTAAGTCAGTAAACAAGTGTGGGGAAAAAAGTCTGTTTTGCTATTTAATATCATGACTTTAGCATTTAAATTAATCATAAATAGTATAAAAATGTCATGTACTCCTACTGATCCACAAAAGTGGGTATTAATGTAAATGTCAGCAAATATGAGATTGTAGCCCGACTGATACTGAATTTCTGAGACTCATATTGACATTTGGGAGTTTAAAAAAGCCCGATCATGCATCAGCTTATTGAATTTTTTCGAAAAGATAAACCTGTCAGTCCACTCTCCTGAACAAAGTATGTAACTGTGTAAATTACCCTCACAACTAGCTCCATTTCTTATTGCTTACTGGCCGATATACCAGGTGTAATGTTTACCATGTTCATCATCTATAGCGTGTCAGTATGCTTACATTTACTAATTTGGACTAATACAAAGTACAGCCTATGAGAATGCTATTCAGTTTTTTCAGGTAGTTGGTTGTAAATTGTGCTAAATGAAAAGTCAGGCAATCAAACCAAAGTTACCTACATTTATCCTGGGGAGGGGGTAATGTCTGTCCCGAATTTCAAAGCAACCCATGTGATAGGCCTAGTTGTTGAGCCATTTAACTCAAAACTACAAATGTAAACCTCGTGGTGGTGCAGGAGAAAAAGTCAGGAGCTCAGCAACATCAGTAGCTTTCATCCTCTGGGGACCATGAATGTTTGTACAACACTTCATGGCAATCCATCCAACGGTTGCCGAGATATTTCAACCTGGATCAAAGTGATGAACCAATCAGTCGACCCTGTCATCCAAAGAACCAAAGTGCTAAGAATACCTGACCCTCAAAATACCTCCAAAACCATGTCGCTTTCCAAATGAAAACCGGAGAGGCACACCGAACCTTAAAACCTCACTAACCAACAGAAGTGGGGATCTGACTCTTTTATGAAACAGAACAACGCCAGTTCCTTTCATTTTTAAGTGTACATACAAAGCTCAACTGTGGAAGACGATTTCTATGAAAATAAGGAGAGGATAAGCCCAGAGGCTGGCACAGGCGCTTTGAAAGGGAGGTGGAAGCGGATCTTGAGGAAAGCAAGAGACTGTGCAGCGCCGAAGTTGGATCTGAGAGGAGGATCTGATTCCAAGTTTGCTTCAAAGAGTCAGCAGAGCCATAACTTCTGCAAAAAAAAATCATATTGGTAATAAAAATGATTTTACTAAATACTGCCAATCACCACCTCGCACTAAAACTGTTCAACCAATTAATTACAAGAACTTGGAGGAGGAACTGGTGATTAGTCCGCAGGAATTTCGATTAAACTGAGTGAAAGAGTTTTGCAGGACTGACAACTCCACATTTATGTTTGTTGGCTGTCGACGATAACAGGTGGAGCTCACAGCAAGAGTTCCAATTAAAATCAAAATCAACCTGCCTGCTTGTAATTGCTTTTCCGCCTCCACGTTGTGTGTGTGTGTATGCTTGTGTGCGCGCTTGTGGGCAAAGCTGGTACTAAATTTAACGACAGCTAAATTTCACACACTCGTTTGGTTATTAGACGTGTTTCCAATATTCACTCTTTTAATCTGGTTTGTTATAATTTCAAGTGATCTTTATGGCTGCATTTAAAAAAAAAAACACAAAGATTAAATCCTCCACTTTCTTCTGTGTGTGTGTGTGTGTGTGTCATGGGGTAGCGCATCTTATTTCTCCTGTGGATACCCAAATACTTTGTGTTGCCGCAGAGATTAGACTGAGCAGCCAGACCCATCAATATCCATGACTCCTGTATTGCTCACAAACGCAGACACACACACACACACACACACACACACAGTGATGGAGAGAGCGAAACAGACCTGACGCTCTCACTCACTGGTAAATGGCTGCTCTGATGGACTGAGGCTGTTTATCTCTAGTCCTCTCTCTCTCTCTCTCTCTCTCTCTCTCTCACACTCACACACACACACACACACACACACACACACACACACACACACACAACACACTCAGCTGGTGATGGAGTGAGGCCATTCCCTATCCTCACCTCATGCCCAGTAGCTGGCTGGCAGCCCAGTGTAGACTTGCCAATTGGCCCTCCACCAAATCCACCAAATCAACCACACAAACTTTTCTGATGAGCTCAGTACAGTACACACACACACACACACACACAGATTCACACAGTTGGTATTGATTCCCCCTGTAGAGTCCTGGTGAGCACTTTCTCTCCAGTTCACACTTTTCAGGTGTTTTAAAAGTTAGCTATTCTTTTAAAAATGTGAGTCCTCTGTCGTTTGACTTGACCTTGGGCTTTCTTACGGTGGGCTCTTAAATTCTCTCTTCTCCTCCCCATCCACCACTTTAATTATCCTTCCGAAACTATTAAACCGTAGATTATTATTACATCATTCTTTTGCTTGCTTGCATTGTTATGGTCACGTAATGACTACTTGTGGGCTTGATATAATATCATACGGATTGAATAAAAGTGTTCCTCTTATTCCCTGCAGCCTAATGCCACGACAGAGATCTGATTTTACATCCCGTTACAGCAGAGCAGAACATATCACTCTATGTAACCACCTCGCCGTGCAAAAAAAAAACAAGAAACAGCTTTGAGGGTAAACACGTTTGATGGACCTCTGTCAGCTGTTGCACATCCTTCACAATCTCTCACAGACGCCATCATTAAAGAAAGGACGTAAACTTGACGTTCCCCTGTGTCCTTACAAAACAGAGTGGCAATAGCTGCACTGCTTTAAAGAAATGACAGAAGTAAGGACAAATATCTCCTTAGAAATTTCCATAAATATCTTTTCATTAAGTTGCTGATATCAGAGTTGTATTCATCTCAGCATCACGCAATCCAGCATTCCACTGTTCCCAGAGGTGCAGACTGAACTTTCACGCTCAAAGTAGTTACTCAAGTCTCTGTGGGGTAAGGCATCGGAGCAACGGGTTTACACCAGCAGGACTACGGACAGGACTTGTCAAGGCTGATGTGTTATGCGTGTGTGCGCGTGTGTGTAATGTCAGACCCGTACAGCACCAATAGCAGAGCCGGCGGACAGAGCTGGGATCGTTCTGCTGTCTGTCTGCATTTGAGCGAGGTCCCAGAAACTGTGTTGGCCCTTGTTTTTCTAAAGACAAATACGGGAGCTGTTCCAAGAGATAGTTCATTTTAAAGTCTCACTTTCCCCTTGTTGTGTGTTGTGCACTTACTGATATGTGCTATAACATATCCAAATGGATTATTTTCTTTCAAAGACATTTTAAAGTTCAGACAACTGGAAAAATCTTTTAGCTATTTCATGCTGCAAAGAGAATACATTGAATTTTAACTTGAATACTTTAATTCTTGTGAAATTCTTGTGAATGCTGAAAATGATTTACAAAAAACTCTTGATCCCTTCACATCCCAACTGGGTAATGAATAAATCAAATGAGAGGAAGGTGTTTGTGGAAACACAGACAGTGAGAGATTTTACTAAAGATAAGTATACATAACCAAAAAGTCAATGAAGCAAAGAACAGACGTTGCAAAACTGCATGAGGACGATTGGATCACAAAATTGTCAGCCAGGCTGAGGCTGACTTTTTTTTGGGGTGATTGAGTGTAAACACAACCACAAGATCAATAATGTCAAAGAAAACTAACAGTCAAAAATCTGCAGTCCACTCAGAGGCATGTTTAAGGCTTAGTTTAATGATTCTAAACAACATCACATATCGTGCATTCAGACCAGGACGGGCCCATCAGTACGTGCAAAAAAAATCTATCTCAAAAGTCTAGAAAACCAGAGGATCAAAACCTCTAATGTGAGCTGTCAAATCTATGTACCAGCCTGAAGCTACTCCATTGGCAATCAACGGGAGAGAACTCCAGCAAAGACTGCCAACTTTTACTTTTATATTACAACAGAGCGCTTACTTTCAAACCAGAAGGCCCACGCTAGTTCCCAGAAAAAAAAAATGTTGAATGTGAACTCTCTCAGTTCCCTAAGCATCAGAGTAAAAATCATCGAAGTGGGAGCATCACAAATGCTTTTTCATTCTTTGCACTTTGCACACATTGTGAAGGGCAGCAATGGCTATTCATTGTTACACACCACACTGTCCTCAGGCATAGAAACCAAATGTGAAAAAGCTGCATTTTACTAATGTTTTTCTGACTCAACTTCTTATGGCAGACAATGGCCTAGTTCTCTGTTGTCGTTTTTTTTGTACAATACATAATATCAAGAAAAACTTGCCAAATACTCTATTTTTAACTTGCAATTAAATATAAAATGTTTCAGTTAAATCCCACTCCAAACCTTGGCCGACCATTTTAAATACCTACAGAACAACACCTTCCCTTTAAAGCAGTTCAAGTGAAGCTGTGCAACTATAGCACACTGTACTTTAGACAGCTCTTCACCTGGATAAAGGTTTTCCTCTGTCCACTCCTGCTTCTGTCCAAAAGTCCTCCCCCCTTGTCTTTATCCCCGTCTCTCCACCCTCTGCAGAGGCGTCGGGTCCCAGGTCAGGGGGTGACTCACTGGGAGCCGGAGGTGACCCCTTCCCTCCCTGTCTGGCGCCTTCTTGCAATCTTTGGTCTCGCCCTTCTCGCTCCGATTCCTGCTGTGGGTGCAGAGGTCCCTCCAAGCGCCATTGCTCCTCCTGCAGGAAAAAAACAGCAAGGATATTTGGGATTAGCGCTTGGTTGCGGGATGACCTTGTGGCCACAAGGCGGCTGTGTTGAATCAGCCGGGGTCATGTGGATTTTTGGGCGACTTAAAACACACAGCGCAGCTTCCCTAAAGAGCTCTCATCAAACTGTCTTCGTAAAGCTCTGCAAAGTGAGTCGCTGTCTCTTCGTGTTCTCTTTGCTCAAAAGCATATTCATAATTAACAGCGTATCCTTTGATAACCTGATAAGCTGAAAATGGATGTAGTCTTTTAATTGAAGAATTCACCTCTGATAAACATTACACAGACAATGTGGGAATCCAACAGAAGCTAATGAAATAGAGATGTGTCGTAATACCTCCTAAAACATTCAAAGCAACACAAACAAGATTTAAACAGACAGCTCTCTTTGTCTACCAGCAGGGCTGCGTACAGCGTATGTACAGGGTGTAGGTGTATATGCGTGTTTGCTTTTATTCACGCGTGTTCATCTTTAGGATGTGGTTTGTTTGTGTGTGTGTGTGTGTGTGTGGGCCCGAGGCAAACTGAAATGAAGCAACACTCAGCAGACACACCGCCCCAGGCTAACTTAATATGGGCATCCTTTGACACAAACACACAAACACACACACACACGCCTAACCGTGGCTTGACGCTGGGTTTCACATCCATTTCATCAACTGGATACTACCACCCACCAGCGTGCCGCAGAGTGGGAGGTTAGGCTTTATCAGAGGACGCCTGCGCCGCTCTACATCTGAACCGCGAGGATCTGAGGCCGTTACCTTGGCGTGGCGCTGAACAATATCTCTGCCATCCAGAACTATTTATTTCAAACCTGCAGCTCTTGTTACACAACTCAAGCTGCTGCGGTGTACTCAAATAACTTGTGTAACGTGGTGTGTTTGCGCACCTGCCCAAACAGACCAACGGTGTCTCCAGGCATGCGGCTAAGGGCCACGCTGCAGTCTGATGAGGCCGAAATAAGGAGGAGTCTGCCGCCATGGGAACAAATCTCCAGGTGAGTCACGCGGTCGAGGTGTGGGCGGAGACTGAACAGTAGTTTTGGAGGTTCTTTAGTCATTTCTCCATCCGGCTCAAGACAATAATGCTGTCGGACAGAGAAGCAAAGCAGTACTCCATCTAGATTGTGGCTATACACTAACATGCATTTAACTAATATCGTTACAAGACCGCTAAGCCCTGCGCCCCCCAGTTACTGTTGCTTTATGTGTCAAGGTGTCAGTTATCTCAGGGCACATGGCACTTTACAGACTTACCAACCAAATTCTTTATAATATTTGGTAACAAAAGCAGCTTCTCATTTTTTTTCTGCCGGCGATTTTATTAGCTTTTGAATGTAAAAGGGTCTCCACTATTCAACTGATGGCTACATAAATTATATGCTAAAAGAATGAGCTAAATGAATCCTGGAAAAAAAAAAAAATCAGCATCTTCAGCAGCTGATGATCCAGGAAGAAGACTGAAGTAAAGAGATAACTTTGGTTGTGGCTGCTGGAATTTAAATGTTCCTTATTCCAAAAAAGAGGCCAACAGAGCTGCCAATGTTATCCTCCACACTGATACATAGAGGGGAAATACCACACAGTGGCCATTCCAATCCTGAGAGGGGGCATTTTCAAAACAAAACCTTTACCCCACACAAAATAGTAACATTAACATGTAACATTCGCTGATGATGTTCTCATTAGCCTTGGTGACGAGGTTACTCTGTGTTCACATTATTACTGGGATAGTAACTAGCTGGCTGCACGTGCTAACATTGCAGCTTCTATAAGCGTACTGTTTTATCCATTTTTTACATGTTTTCTGCTGTCTTGTCTAGGCCATCCTTCAAACTCTTTAGATCCCGAGCATCTCTCTTATTATAGCCCCATGCACATCACTTCAAAGTTTTACAGTAAAAAACATTTTAAACATGACCTTTGGCCATATCTAATGTGCTGCAAGAAAAATTATCATCAAAAATGTAAAGTACTTTTATTGTATATGACATAATTATTTTATTTGACATGTTGTGTAATATGTAAATATACTCCTGCAAACCACTGTATCACGATGATGAACTGTGAAGTCCTGTGTCTGAGAGCACAACCTGTATACTCTGCAATCATGTTAGCTGATTCCAAAGTGTGCTCCCAGCTCGCCGAAGGACAGGATTTCTACCAGAGCACTGAGCTTGTCCAACTTCTTCAACTCTGCTACATATATACATAAATCTCCATAAATTAAACTGGAAGCCAAATGAGACGCGCCCATTTGAATTCATCCTCCCTTATAAACTGTGACAGAGTGTTGAGCTCTGAATATTGTGGCAATAATACCCGCAAGGATGTTCTTTTCCTGCGATTATAAGCATGACAGTGATGCGCCTTATACCAATGGTGCGATCTAAGTCTTCATAATCTGAGTCAAAAAGTCAAAAGGCCTCTCTGAGGTGTCAGAAACTCTTCAGTTACCCAACATGTGTAATGTTTGTAAAGTGTTCATGTGCCAGAAAATACAGATAACGTTGCTTTTGTCTTTAATTAATTTATCCTCTTATAGTCAAGTCAAACCAGTGTTTTTCCATAGAATTCTGTGTTAATTGGTATTAAAAAGGGGATAAAAATGCAAACAATATTCTCATCCATTCAAACCTGCCTCCAACATTTTTAATTAAAAAAAACTAAGATGATGCCATTGCCCCCTTCTGCTAATATATCAGTGGAGATCCTCTAAATGATTGACTGGTCTGGCCGTGCTCTGGCAAGCTGCTGGTGCTTCAAAATGACAGACAGTGCTGTCATTTTCAGAGTGAACAACATGCCTGATCTAATGGAGATATTGAGGTTCACTCTTTTGATCGCTGTCCCTCCCTCTGGCTCTGTGTTCCCTATCACACTCTCAGTCTTTGTCACTCCTGGTGTTTAGCTTCAGTGTATAGTAGCGTGGCACACTGCAGCTGATTCCCAATACATAGTGCGCCTTACCTGTATGTCCCAAGTCTTGAGTGCTCCCTCCATGTCAGCTGTGACTAAATATTTTCCACAGGGGCTGACAGTCATAACGATGGAGCCCAGGTCTCTGTCGTGAGCTGTGAACTGTCCCACCAGGCGGCTCTGGACGGTGTTCCAGAGCCTGACCACACCTGACCCTCCACAGGACACCAAGTCTACACCACCCAATGGAAATGAGGGAGAGTGCTTGTTAGAAATAGCCACTGCTCGACCTTGGCAGAGGTTGACAAGTTTAAAAAGCATAGATGTGGTATAAATAGCATTAAAAGCAGCAGTATGACAGTAAGATGTACTGTTGGTCTGTCAAAGTGAAGATACAGGAGCTAAAATGTTTTTTTTATTGGTCTGCGTAAAATCGAAGGATTGAAGGAAAAGGGCGTAAACCTCAACTATTGAACACGCTGAAAAAACACCTTTTCACCTTTCCACCTTCTCTTTTCTCTGTACCACCTTGGCCCTGTGTTGAACCTGTGAAAAATCCTTTAAAACTTGACTACCTCTGCAATCACTGATGATTCACAGATATTCTTAGTTTAGACAGAAGGGCAGGGAGCTGGAAGTCGGGAGCAGATACAGTATCAATGGAAGGAGCAGATCTGACTGCCCACAGACCATCAAGAGGCCCACCTCCCAGCCAGAGGCAGAGATTGTACGTTCGCAAAAATAGACCAAGCCTCAGCCAAAATTATGTCAAACTCTGCTGCAACAAAGCCTTTTTCTCAGCAAGAGAGTGCATGCTCAGAAAAAAAAAAGAAAGCTGAGGCCATGTCGGTAGCGTCATCACAGCTGTGAAGTTTTGGCCAGAAGATAAGTTGGATCTGGGACAGTAGAAGTTCATAGATACGCTACTCTACTGACAACTGCTCAGTCATGAGAGGCAAAGGCTCAGTCTCAACAACACACACACCGTAGCCTCAGTCAGCCTGAGCAGCAGGCATAAAGGCCGGGGTCCAGAGGCTGATTCTGTTTCTTTTCACCGAGCAGTAAACAGCTACAACTTGCAGAAGTAGCAGCTACTGCAGGAGTAACACTGAGAATGAATCAAACCAGAATAAGAACCTGAGCATCCAAAAGTGTAGGGAAATAAAGCGGGAAAAACACAAGCAAACCTCTTGAGCTTGAGTTACTGCATATATAAAAAGTAGTTAAAAATTGGAAAACTTTGAGCACACTCACCACATCAAACAGCCATTGACAAGCAGCTACTGTACAGTAACTCAGAACAAGGTACCTGAAGCATTACTGTGTCTGAAATGTGCAAACGCAATACACACCAAGTAATGCGCAGCTGTGCATCTGTGTATGTATAACTGTGTCTTTTCAACCAAAAGAAAAAATCAAGGCTGTATATGCAGTGTATTTGACATTCATTTTTAAAAAAGGCTTTCAATCGCAGAACTCTTTCAACTGCTTAAGGTAACTTCACTGTGTTGCATCAGCTATAAAATTGCAGTCTTGCACATAACGACCACAGTATATATAAGGGCAGCTTAGATAAATAGGCTTTTGGCCTCAAAAAAAAAAAAAAGGCAAAAATTCATTTTGTGGACAAAACAACATGCTAATTTGAGCAACAGCATGACTCAGGTTAAACTAGAGAGTTTATTTGGGTAAAAAGAACTTACTTTGTAATCTTTTATTTTGGGGTAGCTCCTGAGGCGCTGCTGTCTAACACTGTTACTCAGGCATTGTGCAGTTTCCCATGTTGTTCAGAACCCACTTTAACAAACGCACACTCTGAGGTTGATAAGGACACGTTTGCGTTTGTTAAGTTTTCAATATTTCACCTGCAGCCGCAGACGTGCGTCCTGGTATAAAGAACAATCTGGTGATGGCGATGGAGTTATCTGCGGGGTCTTCATTGCCATTCACGCCAAGGTGAGAATCTGAGAATTGACCTAGTAAAAATGGAGTTGAGCAGAGAATCAAAAGATAAAGAGAAAACAGGGAAAGAGAGAAGAAGAAGAAGAGGAGCATTTACTTTTTTTTACTAACAGCAAAATAAAGTGTTGAATTTATTTGCATCTGTGTGTGACAGTGAGACTCGGCTGCTTCTCACCTTCTCTGTGTTCAGCATGTGGTCGCAGTTTCCTCAAAGCTTTTTCGGTGCTGGTGCTCCACACTATAATCTCTCCATCGTAGCTTCCTGCACACATCAGAATCAAGACAAGACAAAATGCAAAAACATATGATAAACACGTTCCTTTTTGCAAAAACTGACAGGCTCCACCGGAAAGGAAAGAAATTGTCACATGTTCAAAAGAGTTGTGGACAATCAACACAAACTTTCCCCCAGCACACACACTTTAACTTCCCTCGTCCTGCTGAATCATGCAAGCCGGCCTCTAAAACCACTTCAAAGCTGATAAAGCTCAACATCTGTCCCCAGCTACCATCTGTTCCAGCACTCAAACCTTAACGTTCACCTCAAGAGAAAGTGCTCTTCAAATAATCTACATTATATATAAGAAAGAGCGTGCGTGTGTGTGCGTGTTTATCATATAAGGCAGGAATCTCATCAGGTGGTGCGACAGTTGAACAGTAGGAGTTAATGAGATATGTGAGGAGTGTGTTAGCTATGGGAGGCGTGTATGGGTGAGCAATAGGAGGTATAAAGTTTATGAGAGTGTGGGTCGCCTGCATTATTCATGCAGCTCAGGGCCGGCTTCTGCATTTCAAGTGACTTTTATCATGCTGTCTGTGTGTGTGTGTGTGTGTGTGTGTGTCTGTGTGTCAAGCTTGTGAGAGAGAGCGACAGAGGGGGATATAAAGTAAGCGAGGGAGTCTAGATATCTGCACCATCTACACAATGTAGAGTCCTTAAACAGAGCTGGATTAACATCACCTTCATTAACTTTTAAGAGTGCTCTAATACATTCAAACCTGGCCATCTCTGACAACACACACACACACACACACACACACATACACACCATGACACATAGGCCCCTAAGCACAGGGATATATGTTCATTAATGGAAGAAGAAATATATTAAAGTACATACAAGAGCACAATAACAAGCCCTCACGCAACTCATTAAAAGAGTGTTCAACCAAGGTAACATCGGAGCTGGCTAAAGAGGTCTGGTAGATTGTTTTTAATTTACTCTTTGCTTTTTTTTTTTATCTTGTAGTCTTCAACCCGAGCCGGCGCCGACTCAAGTGATATCAGTTGAGGACACTGAGCCAGACTTTGCAGCTCTCTCCAGATCCCAAAAGACTTTGTGCAACTTTTCTCACATATGCAAGAGACCTGCGAGCACACTTTGATGTGTGAAATTGTTCCCCCTTTAACTCCCTAAACTCTCAATAAAGAAACGACCATAAATCAGAGCATCCCCTGCTTGAAAAAGATGTCACTGCTGTCACTCAGTGTTCGGATTTCTGCGCTTGCATTTCCATTTCTCAAACACTTTGGCCGTCCATCATCGTTCAGATGAGTTGGTCCTTGGTCGCTTCGAAGGTGTTGGAGCATGGAGGATTAAGGGATCCGTGGGAAGACGGAAGAGCAAAAGGGGGGAGGCTGTGACTGAAGGAGGCACACAGGACCCCTGTGTACATGTACCCTGCTGGGTGTGCATGTGTGTTTGTGTGTGTGTGTTTGACAGAATCTGCGTGTGAGAAGCGAAGCGGAACCTTGCGAAGACTCTGAATATGGATGAGGAGGCTTCAGTCCCACATCAGCCAAATGTTCCTGCTGCAACTTGATTCAACTTGAGACACAAACAGATGCATGAACACGCACAAAAAAAAAATGCATTCACACACACACACAGTCTTGAAATGCATGTGCATGTGTGTATGTGTGTGTGTGTCCAACAGAACTTTAAATTGACTTTTGTCACTGGTGGCCACGATGCCACCACTGCCTTCACTTGGCAGCACTCGCACATCATTTGGCAACGCGCACGCTTTGATGTGAAGCAGCATTTCTCATTGCAACCCTGAAGAAACGTGCTGGCAACTGGAACCAATGTGTCATCGCTTTCAGATGCCGCCTTTGTGCCCGACGGATTTGGGGAAGAAAGAATTAGCAAAAAATAGTTGACATATAAAAAAAAAAAAAACACAGCTCACAACCACCTTTTGCATCAGTGTGTGAGCAGATGAGTGTGGAGACATAGGAAATCAAGGCGTGAATGTGACTGATCCTTTTTTTCACATTCGCCCAAAGGCCAGAGAAAGAAACAGGATATTGAAGTGTAGGAGGAATTTATGAATGAATTCTGTCATTAAATATATATTTATATACACGTATGTTTGTACTCGCACTTTTGAAGACAGGAATCCATTCCAAAAACTTGAAGTTCACAACCTACAAAATCATCACGAACAGAACACTGATTTAATCTTTCGTTTTTTTTAGGGGACCATCGACTCTGTGCCAAAGACTGAATGGTTGAGTGCTGCATTTCAGCTCCTGATATAAAATACTATTTATGAAGCGAGGCATTTGCATTCACTACACAGGTTGCCAAGACCTCGAGATGCATTGATACTGTGACCTGATTGGCTGAGTGAGGGAAACAACATGGCGAACTGCAAAGATATTCAATCAGAGCTTTTGTTTTGTCAATTTCTTGCATCAACTATTAACAAAAGGATTCGGTGGTTTGGTTGAACTCCAGAAATGCAATCACACCGTCACATTTCAGAGACCTATGCAAAATAAACACATCTGCACACACACACACACACACACACACACACACACAGAACATACAGAATTTTACTCTCTCTTTCTAGCATATACACACACTCACACGCTTGAAATAGAGAAAGCACTATGTTTCATTTCCCCTTACTCCCACTGAGAGAGAGCTCTAATAAACATAATTTAAATTGGGCATTTGGATTACATTGGAGGTGGAGGGTGTGGCGTGGGGCTGCGTGTGTGGGCGGGGAAAGAAATGTAGCAGGCGAACTAGGGAGATTAGGTAAAAAATAAACAGAAGTGAACGGAGAGTGTCAGTTAGAGAGTGGAAAGGAAGAGAGGAAGCTGGGCAGAGAGAGAGAGAAAGAGATAGAGATAGAGATAGAGAGAGAGAGAGAGAGAGGGAGAGGAAGAGGCAGAGGACCTGAGCATGCCGACAAAGAAATTGGGGAGCGAACTTTGAAGGAGTTTCCAAGTTCACAGAGTAGCTCCTGAATTGTGCTTTTGTTCCAGCTCCAACTATTCATTTCCTTCCAAAGCATTTCTCCCTCCAGCTTCGAGAACACCCACTCCTATCTACCTTTCCACCTCCATCCCTCACTTCATCGCTCTCTATACTTATCTCTGGGGCTGATGCGTCTCCGAAGGCCGGGGAAGGTCTGCGGTTTGTGTCTGCGAGCCGCTCGCAACAGACTGGTAAACTGAAACTGAACTTTCGATACGTGAGCCAAAGTGATACAAGTTCACAAACTCGAGAGCACACTGGGGGAAAATTGGGTACGGAGTGTTTGTAGTTTGATGGTTATAGGAGTGGACCAGTGACTGGAGGATTGCCAGTTCGATCCCCCAGGCAGAAAAATCTAAGAATGTGAGTACTGAGGTGCCTCGCTGGTATTTCAAAGCGCGCTGTCTTCACATGCTAAAGACCTTAACAGAGGGACTCAGTCTGATGATCTTTTGTCAGGATGTCGATTTTTTTTTCACATTACAGGCGACTTCTTTGTTACTTTGGGTTAACGGGGACTGTCAGGCTTGAGTTGTTGGATGTGACAGTTTGGCAAATGGGATCAAATGCCACAGGGTGTGCAAAATCATAAAAAAAAATAACAGAAAGAAAAAAAAAAACAAAAACTGTAAATTCATGCACAAAATAAACTTTGGAGACAATTTCCAAAGATCATGTGAGCTCACAGACGTGGAATGAAATGTAGAGCGATTGAAAGAAAACTCCTCGCCTGCTCTTCCATCAGCCAGAGGCGCCAAATTCCCTAATACCTCTGAATCCGAGCACTGATCAGCTGCCTGATCATTTTGAAGATAATTCTACATAATTTTCTCCAATGCATAATTAGATTTTTTTTTTATATTTTATATATTTTTTAAAACTCCTACAAATGAAATACCCACAAAGAGGTAATAAATACTATTTGTGCAGACAAACAAAATTAAGAACAAAAAAAAAAAAACAATAGCAAGGCAAAAACAGCAGAGGAAATTTGCTGGTCTGAATAATTGTTTCTCCAAGCTCTCTGTGGGTAGTGCTTAGTTATGGTTATATTACCTCACATGCACACACACAGCACACACACACACACTCACACAGAGAGAGAAAGAAAGCACGAAGTAAAATCAGAAAATACAAGTAAAGACTTGAAATAAGTGAAACGAGATCTCTATCTTCTCAGACGAATACTGTATATGTTCTTTTTTTTGTTTTAATCATATACACTGCGTGATCTTTCTGGTGCACCTGGCTTTACCACAGCTTTAATGAAGTATTTAATTAAAGCGGGACTCGCCAATTAAGAGGCTCTAACATGCAAAGGTTTTCGGCCTGTGGTGGAGGCAAATGTCAGCTGAGAAAAGAGGAAAAGGTAAGCTGTGGAATAAAATGCTGATTTATGAGGGAAAAAAAGCCAAAAAAACATCTAAAATATACCTTTCAGCAGCATGACTTACACTAAAAAAGGGCAACAAGGAAGAGCTGAGTTTTAAAAGGCTGCTATATGTTGAAATCACACAGGGAGTTTCTAATTAGATCATTTTCAGTTCACTTATACTAGTTTTATTTAACCATATCTCATAATTTTACTGTAATCATAATATGAATATTGTTTGACATTGAACCAAATATGCTAAAAATATGGGGAGTGCACAAATATCTGAGTTGTACTGTGCACTCATTGGGTGCTCAGTTGTACTTCTGATTGTGAATCCTGGAATATATCATTATGAGTCTCTCAGTGCCTACACATGTATACAGACACACATAAAAACAACACAGAGCTATTTCCAGAAGAGAGAGATGTGTGGAGCACGAGTCCTTTGATAACAACACCACTTACTTTAATCAGCAGATAAGTGCTCCCAGTTATTTTTCATTTTACTGAAGCTTTTTTTGTTTTTTGTTTTTTTTCTAAGATTCATTTTCACTTCCTCGCCTTTGTTGTTCCTTCCCCCTCTTTCCATCTCCCTCCTTCCTCTGCGCGAGCTCTCATTCTTAATTTAAGTCATGAGACCACACAGAAATACACGAGACACACATGCACCCTCATGACACTGGGCACACTGCTCAAATGAAAGAATAAATAAAGTATATCGATTGATCAGTACTCACAATGAGTCAATTACTTGATACAATGTGCTGGTGGAAAGTTACTTTACATTTACAATGTCTCTTTTTTTTTTAATAATTTTTGTAATATCGAGTGTTCATCACGCGCACACACCTGTGACCAGAGTCTGTGGTGGCTGGAACGCGGCGCAGAGCACGTCGCCGCGATGCTGTACTCCCCCTTTCCACTCCGATGGTTCGACAAAAGACTGCGAGAAGGAATGCAGACGGAAAACTGTCAGCATCCTGCAGAGACGCAGACACACAGAGAGAAGATGGTGGTGAGAGGTGAGAACGGAGCGTCACATGCGGAAACTTTGCAGACTTTCTTTACAGCATATATGTTGATGTACAACCTGGTTCATCAGCAAACACACACGCTAACACACCCACAAAAGTAGATTTTGATCATCAGGATTGGGTAACGTGTTAATCTTGTGCATTATTATCATCCTTATTACAAGCAGTACTAGGAACAGCAGAAGACTGCAACAGTAGTCGCAGTAATTATAGACAGATAGCAGTGATAGTAGTAGTAGTGAAAGAAGTAGTAACAGTGGCAGGAGTAATAGCTGTAGTAGAACCAATACACACACACCTGTAAAACTCTCAAAGGACATTGTTGTAGGATACCTTATCTAAAGACCTCTCTCTCCTAAAACGTTACATGTTGTGCTCACTTGGATCATGAAGGTGACACTACTCTATAGAGTGCAATGTAGTATAGCATCCAGTATTGAGAGTATATAGTTTATATCCAAGACAAAACTGATAGAAAAGCAGGACTGAGAGGAAAAAAAAAAGGTTTCACTTGTCAAGCTGACTGCCACTTCAGCACCACGGACAGCACCAGGGACTTTGTTTGAGCCAGGCTGAGAGCATCTTCAACTAAACACCTCTACCCCCGCACTCTCTCTGCTACAAGGGGATGGACAACCTAATGGCAGGTTAACAAGGGGGATGCATTTTGGTCATTTTGTAATAGCAGTGGTAGAAGTTGTAGTAGCGGTGAGAGTAATAGTAATAGCAAAAATCATAACAGTTATACTTGTAATAATAGTTGTAATTGTAGTAGCTGTAGCCAATGTAGTACTGGTGGCAGTAGGAGTAACAGTAACAGTAGTGGCAAAGGCATAGTGCCAATAAGAATAGTACAATAGAAGAAGTCATATTAGTAGTATAAATAGTACAATGTGCACATTATGAGATTTCTATTTCAATCGTGTACTAAATACTTTCAGATTTCTGACCAAAAAAAAGAAAATTGTGGGTCCTCTCACATTCTGGAGCAAATCTAAATGTGAAAGTAAGGACAGCAGCAGTAATAGCAATATTGCTGTAGCAGCAGCAGTAGTGGCAGAGGAAGTAACAGTAATTATGCATCATGCAATAAAGGTTATAAAAACACAGTGCAGTTTGAGTCTGGACTAATCACATTCAGATTTTCCACCCTAAAGGAAAATTATGCATTTTCTCAAATTCTGAGACAGATGACAGGTGGAGATCGTATTTGACATTAATCCATTTTATTCTGACAGGCTTCACTGGAATCACGTGTTAGATTATTCCAACATGCTTTATATTTTCCCTGCAACAGATTCAAACTTTTCTTCACACATGCTAAGCAGCAACAAGTTTTTAATGAACACAGAAGCTGTTCCTTTACACTACAGTGCACCGGCAGACATCATGCATATTCATCATCTCAGAGGGGTTTTTAGCGCACCTGCAACCTTTTTGCTCCGTGTGAGGATGTCACCTTTATTGCTTTTGATTGTTGCGCAGGTACTGTAGATCAAATAAAAATAATGGTGCAATGGAGGTTTCAAACTGGGGGATATGTCAGTGGGATGTCTGTATTTGAGCCTGCATGAGATGGTATGTGCAGCAGAAGGCAATAGGACTTTGAGTTAGATGCCAGGCGACACAGCACTATATGGATTAAACTGTGGTCGAGGTGGATGTGAAGAAACAGGAAATGATATGAGTGATGAAAGTCATAACGGCAGTATTTTCCTTTACTGCCGCTGATCTGTCGTCTATGTTCTCTTTACCGCTGTGACACCCCAGAGAGCAAGGCAGTGTGTGTGTGTGTGTGTTTCTGTGTCTGTTTTAGTGTGTGTGTGTGTGAAGAGAAAGACAGAGAGAGAGGGAGTCGTATAACTTGATGATAGCACACTGCTGAGTTCAGCTCACTGGGTGTGAAATGATGATGAAGATGAAGAGCAGATGTGATGTGGGTATACAAAGAAACACACACACACACACACACACAGAAGGTAGTGATACTCGTTAGAGTCCAGATGTCTGGTTGGCTCTGAGTCGTTGGCAGGCAGAGGGAGAGAGAGCAGGAGAGGACAGATAGAAACACACACAGTCGTGTTTCCATCACTTCAGAGGACATTACAATGACATCACATTTCTGGAGACTTGTTCTAACCCATAGCTAACTTTACCCTATCCTTAAAACAAGACTTCACCCTAGAACTTGGGTTTTGTCACCAAAAGAAAGGTGAGTCCCCACAGTGATATCTTGTGAACAGATTTATGTCTGCACAACATGAGTAGACTAATACATGTCCACACACACACACACACATATGCAATCTCATTCGTATATAAACAGAAGATGTATATTGTAAGTATGCAAATGAACAAATAACAGTCAATTAAAATACACTTGCCTTTCCCAGCCTATCACCAGTACACTCCTCTTCAGCAGCAGCACCTGTGTGATACCAACAGCCCGACCCAGGCCAGCGTTCATTCTGTGAAGGCAGTGGCCATTGAAGTCCCACACCTGCAGAAGTGTCATCACAACAGCAAATGTGTTTCATTTTGGAGCACACCGAGACACAAACAGAGAACACCAGTCAACATTTCACCTTTCTTCAGATATTTAGCAGAGCATTATGTTGCTCCACAGACTGCACGTCACTCCCCTTTGTTCACGTTCACATTCCTCTTTCTTGTCTGGAAAACGAAGTCGTAACAGAAATAATAAACATTTGTATTCACTTTTGAAGTCAAGATTTTTTTTAAAAATAGAAACCCAAGCGAGGACAAGAACTATCAAGCTACCATCCTACTGTACACCCATCAATCATGGCAGCTATTTCACACTGTCTTCCCAGTTTTGCATTATGGTGCAGTTTGGATCTGTGTTCTGGCATTTAACAAAGAAACACTGATTGGCCCAATGGGAACGCTGTAATTAAAAGGTCAAAATTTCATATTCTGAACGGCCCTAACTGCTACACCACAGGTTTCGGTGTTGATGAAAATTGGAGAGATGATGCATCTTGTTGCTAATTGGCCCAAGGGGTGCCTGCTTCTTCTGCTGAGGACGAGGTCTGTGGTTGCTTCAAATGGCACGGTGAGCACATACCTAACGCTGCTTGCACACGCACGGGATGCACATGGCTGCATTCTCTCAAGGGCTCATGGGGTCAGAGAGCTGATGTGGTTGATTATATTGATTGTAATATGCATAATTATACAAATTATTTATTTATTTTTATCCGTTGAATTACTGAGCTTGGAGTCATTATGCAGTGTGTGAGTGCGAAGTGCAAATACAGTCAGAGGGCACCACATGTTTGAAATACCAACCAAACGTGAGACTCTGCCCAGATATGACACATAATTAGAGAGGGTACTGACAGAGAGGGCTAAAAATTTGAACAAACACTCATTACACAAGGTGTCAATATGCACAATTAAACACACACATTCACACTGATGCACGAGAATACAGTTACTTGCATACATATGGCCACTTCCATTTGAGTGGCATATGCCCATATTTTAGTGGCTGATTTTTGCTACGCTGGTCCTCACAAACTGTATTTGCTCACAGCTATTGGATTGCCCCTTGATATATTATGCAAATCTGATGCAAATATTTCGGTTTTACGATAGCTACCGCTGTATATTTTATGTTTTTTTAGTGGCCCAGTTGAAGACAGCATCTTCTTGACACTTAAGAAAAGCTGTAGAAGAACTGAAGAAATTTCTTTTATTTTCAGATGTCAAATAGTTCAAGCCTCCCTCTTGTGTACATCCGGTGGCTTATGCAGTAGGAGGTATAGCTGCAAAGCCTCTGAGTCTACGGTTGCAACAGAGACACCATGATACACCCCTTTTCAATTTTGTGGGTAAATTTACACATTTTAATTAGTGTACATACGAATTATTGTGTTTTCTAACAGTCTGCCACTTCAACTTCTTCTTCACATCTTGTCACACTCCATTCCCTGCTGTTTGCATTTCACAGTTTGCATCTCCATGAGAATCGACCTGCAGCTATATACTGTAGTTCACAGCTGAGCCACAAGTGTGTGTGTGTGTGTGTGTGTGTGTGTGTGTGCTGTGCAGCATGTATGTGTCTGTCCACATACTTTGACCTCTCCATCGGTGCCTGCAGTAAACAGCCGGGTCTGCGTACCATCCAGGGCCATGGTGGAGATCTCAGCGTTGCCATGGCAGCGGTGGAACTGCTTGACCTTTTGGCCAGTGTCAGCCAGCCAGCAGATCACAGAGGAGGCAGAGTCACTGCTGACTACCTGCAGAGAGAGAGACAGAGAGACAGACAGAGAGACAGAGGATATCAATCATCAAAAAGAGTCCGATCCGTTTTCTGCTGATGTATCCTTTAATGACTCTCACATAGCCGAACCATTCTCCATGCTTCGTTACTCTTTATTTTGCTGCAAAGCCTCCACTGAAGAAAATATGCAACTAATGCTGCTGTCAAGTGGGAGTAAAAGCAGTGGGGAAAACAATCAAGAGTGGATGCACTTTTTAAAGAGAGACATGTTCATACTGGATGCATTAGCTGTCGTTTTATTTGTGTGGTGTTTAAAACTGTTGTCAGCAGTGTAAATCTGTCATGGAGTGAGGCAAAGGGAGCAAAACATACAATAAAGCATAATAATAACAGACGAGTTAAAAGCATTATTCATCTGTGAGCCTCAGTTGTATTTGAATATTTAATGGCTCAGTTACTTCAAACTGTATCTTCTCCAAATGACATCAAAACATACTTAATTTAAGTCTAACAATATCAAAACAACATTCCCAGATGTTTAATTAAGTCAGCATACTACATGATAAAGCTATAATTACATCAATACTTTTGCATTTATTGCATTTTTGAAGAAACTGTTGAGCAGCATTTGCAAAACAATGTCACCTCATAGGGCAGTATCAGTATCAGTTCTGTAGCTTTTGATCAGATGATCTTCAACTGCAGATGGATGAGAAAAGTCTACAAAGACTACAAGTCCTTAAAGTGCTCAAAGAAAATGGAAATTTAAATCTATTTTTCCATTACAACTTGACAAACCTCCACCTTCTGTACTGATGGAGACCAAATGATGTGAAAGCTCCAGTGACCAAATTGACTGTGAGTTGAAATTTCGAGGCTTCTCTGTTCTCAAGGTCAAGACTGAACTTTCAAACTCAACAACAACAGCAATCATCAGTATCTGAGTTTTCCGCTGAGTTAATATATTTATCGCCAGTTTACAACATCTACACTGTCTGTCACTGTCCTGTTGCTTGCCACAAGTCTCCAGATACAGAAAACAGAAACAGCTCATGGTTAGGTCTTGCTTGCCTCCATACCTGTCTGAACAGACTATTATACAGCACACAGGTAACAGGGTGTTCATGGCTTCTGGTCCTCTTCTCCACCCTCGACGTCTCCAGCAGGAGGAGCAGACTGTTGAAAGAAAGCAGGAGGAGCTGATGCTCCTCGTGGAGGAAGAGGAGGGTGTGTGTGTCCTCCTGCGTCTTTGGGAAGACACCAGCCAGGCGGTGAACACACAGCTGACTAGATACATCCCACAGACACAGGACCTGGAGAGTGCAGAAGAGGAAAGTTAAGAACAAGACATTATCATAATTACAGAACAAATACAATCATCGCCAAGGAGAATGGCGACTCTCGCGGCAGTTAGTCAGAATTCACAAGAACTCTGCCATATTGCTTAACGGCACAAAACAAGATGACAGTCGCTGTTCCAGGAACTCTTCCAGAGGAAACCGAGGTAAAGCTTTCAGTGTTTCTTGCAATGGCAGATGGTGTTTGAGCAGAAGGCAGATGGAACATAAATCACTCCTAAAATATTCATTATCTTCAGAAAAAGCCAAAGAGAAGGCAAACATGCACAGTGCTGTAACGAGGAGAAGGAAAGCAGCACAAGCGGCAACATCCTCTTTACAGGAGGAAGAAGAAGGGATTAAAGGAGATGCGGTTTTAATTTTGAGAAACGCCAGCTCTTATAATGGCAACAGTGTGAAATCTGCTACCAATCATCTGCACCATGGCCTCCTTCCTCTGTAGTAATTATGGCAAGGTATAATAATTAATATTACAATGACAGGGTTCTTTATCATTACATTATCTTTTCTCGCAGAGCACCACACACAAACACAAACACACTCCCACCTTATCTTTGGAGTAGCTGAGCAGTTGTGGCTTGGTCTGCATGAAGCGAACTGCAGTGACAGGGCTCGCGTGCCCACTGAGCGCACACACTGGCTTTGAGGTCACATTCGGGTTCCACAACAAGACCTGATGATCGGCACCTGCAGTGGCTGTAACCAATCAGAATGTCCCGGTTAATCACAGGAAACCTTGCTGTTTTTAGTCCACTTACAACCAAGTCAAAGTTCAATAAGGCATTTGATCATCTTGATGCCTCTCTATACCTTTGTGTACAAAGTAGAAAAGTATCAATAGGTTTGGGCTAAAAAAGAGAACTACTTTAAAAAAATATTTCAGAGCAAGTGTGTACATTTTAGTTGTTAACTTAATACTGGTTATTGAAGGTGATTTAAGAACAAATCACAAATGTATCAGACTTTCAGTATAAGCCTTCAGTAAATGCAATAGCCAAGCCAAGTTTATTAAGTAAATGTGGCAAATTGATATCAGGTGACGTTGGTTTTAGTTTTAGGTTGTATAAGTAAAACTAACTTGAGCGAACATGTTGAGGATCACAAATGTTATGAGTCTGAGCACACGTCGGCCCCCACCTATTAGATTGAGTCCAAGGTGGTGGTCTACGTCCCACACACCCCTCTTAGTGAAGAAAGACGTGACTCGTAGACTCCTGCTCTCCTTTTCCCTCCAGCCAATCACCATGCTGCTCTGTGGCTGGGTGCTGCACGAGACGAAGGCTTCCAGCGAGGCCAGGTAACGTACTGCAGAAGGCAGGAAAGAGTCAGATAGTGAGGGTAAATTAGGTGCGACAGATACTGTAATTAGCTTTACTACATCTACAAAGAGTGAGTAACACTGAGAAAGAACGAGCCTGCTCGTGAGTTCAAGTTAATTTGAAACTGGATTTGAGCAGCATACATTAGGCGACTAAATTACCTTTTTGTTTCTTTTTTTCTGTTGTTTTGCTCTTGTTCCTTTTTACTATTGTAGTCTTTGTAATTGTCTATCTATTGTTCCTAATGTCTCAGCACTGCACCGGTATTTTTCTGTTTGTAGTTTGAGTCTTAGAAAAAAAGCCACGCACTCTGACTATCATAATAATAATTAATTTATACAGCACTTTTCAAAACAAAGTTACAAAGTGCTTTATATCATTGAGCCAGGATTAAAACATTTCAGGGCTGCAACGAGGCAAATGAAATCAGGCAATTAAAAATAATACAATGGAATAAAATATCCAACAAATAATATAAGCTAAGAGCAACAATAACAAAACTAAAACAGATAAAATAGAAATGTGTTCTAGCTTTCAAAAAAGAGTTAAGCAAGTTTTGTGATGTGATTTAAAAGATGTCACTAAGTCTGCCTAAGCACATGATTAAATGACTTTTGTGGCTTGTTTTTCCACGCATGTGTATGACACAGAATGATAAGGGGGGCCGAGGATGGAGCCTTGGGGAATGCCACAAGGTAGAGGAGCAATAGAGAAGGCAGCGTCACCTCTATTTTATGTCCAAACATCTCCAGCATCACCTCTTAATGAGGGATGACGTGAACTGAAACCAGTTTGAAATGAATTAAAGATATGACCCAAAATGGCTGAGCAAGGCTGAGGGGTCGCAGTGTAAAGAAGGTTGATAAGACCTGGCTGATGTGGAAGAATATGTAACTAAACAGAAAGAAAGTCTCTATGATAGAAAACAATAGGCCTCATCCATTAAAATGTTTCATCAACACAGATTTGATCTTAACGGTTTATGTACAAAAACCCATTTTCAAAGAAGAAATAAGAAAACAATTATATATGAAGGCTTCCAAAGCCCCTGTGTGGAGAAATAATGCAGCAGAAGTTACTTGCAGAAGGGATGAATTACTTACAACTCCAACAGATTCAGTGTAAAACAACATTGCAACATGTTTTGATGATGACACACTGCTCACTTTATTTCATTTCTTCAAATTAGACACTTCATCCTGCTGATGCCAAAACGCTTTCACCACCAGAGCTCTGAAGAACATCCACTCTCTGAAATGTGCTGTGCTAAATGTGCATTGACCGCAACCCTGCTGTAAAGTAAACCATCCAATCCACACGCGCTCAGCACAGCATAGAATTAGGCCGGTTTGATTTGCTCACTGGTATTACAGAAAATCTAATGGATCTTGCATCACCATCTATCTCAATTAACACTGATTGAGAACAGCTAAATTGGATGCCACGCGTCTCTATTAGAGGCTGCTTAGCTTTCAAACGCTGCACAAATAAGTGCGGGCTGCGAGATGGCATGTGACAGTTACAGGTCAAAGATCGGCCGCATAGCTCGGGCAAATAATTACGTCTGATTACATTTCATACAGCACATCTTTTCTCCTCCTCCCCGTGAATTAAAAGATCAGTGGATTTTCAAATAGCCTCGCATGACTCATTATTCATGCGAATAATGCAACTCTCTTTCACTGACACACACAAATCATAAATCGAGCCATTTGTGATGCAGGCCGTGATAGATAACATCTGCTTTAGCCAGTGGTGTATGTCATGTCACGCTTACTCCTGTGAGTTTAGAATTTAAAGGAGTCACTGTAAATCAAGTGCGTCAAAGCAACCTTCTTTTGTCCTGCAACAAATCGCTACACACTGACGTTCATTTTAATTCCTTTGATCGCAACATTATCTGGATATGTTAACGCTCCTCTCTCTCGCACACTTCCACTAGCTCGCCTTCCTTGTCCTTACGGGTCTGTGTCCATCCCAATTTCCTCCTAATTTCCTCTCAATTTTCCTCTCTGTTCCACACCCCCCCCTTCACTGCTTCCCCCCTTCTCTCTGGTGGCCCGTGAGCCTGAAGGTTTGGAGGTCTGGATAACCAGCCATGTCTAATGGTACACAGCCCACTCATACTGCAGGGTGGGCAACTTCAAAAGAACAGCACCAGCACCCCAGAGGTATGCAAACACACACATACACAGTCGCAGACGTTCCCCTCCTTTCCTTTCTCACACTCTCAGAACACCACATTTACACACACAGCAAATCTCGGCATACACTCTCCTGTTGTTTCATAAGCACGCACGCACACACACAGCCTGTAAAATTTCAATTAACCATCGCTTTTATTGTTCTGGCATTGTCTCCTTTGTTTCCCGCTTTTTTGTTTTCCCTTTGTTTTCCCATTTGTCGTGCTTATTTATATGTGCTTTATTCTTGTCCCCCCCTTTATCAGAATCTCCCCTTTCAGCCAAGCTAGTCTCAGAGCGCTGCCTCTGCTGAATCATTATCAAACAGCCCAATGACTTCTTCAGAGGGGCTCCGCGCGAATGATGCAATCGAGATACAACTAAGCGCCCTCTTTGTTACCCAGGCCGAGCTGAAGTGGGGAGTCTCAGGGGGCCAGACCTCAAGCCCGTGACTTTATGCCAATAGTCAAAAGTCTGGTTGTGCAAGACTATAAAGTGGATGACTCAGGACTCACTGCATGTGTGTCGGCATGTGTGAGCGTCAGTGACAGAGACACACCCGAGCATTTCCATGGTGTTGCATAAGCTGTCATTATGGTGATACTGAAAAAGTGAGCACAGACAGTGGCTCTCATCCCAGCTGTCAAGGTGAAAGTACGTGTGTGTGTGTGTGCCAGGTATCCCTGACACCCAGAGTGTGTTTTCTTTGCCTCTGTCATTTGAGCCACTCATTTTTTTTTTATCTTTGCTTTTATTCTGTCTAGCTAATAAAAAAATATATTTTTGACCTGCGGTCCCCGGTGCATACAGTTAACTACAGGAATAAAAGATAGCAGGGTCCAAAATGAAACTCTGCTGCCCCCTTCATTTAAATACAATAATGAAATAGTAGATGTATAGAGAGGTTTGGGTTGAGCAAGAACAGTGAAGATTGAGGGAAACAATGACAAAGCGACAAAGACAGGTGTGTGTATATTTCGTCATCAAAGATTGACTGAAAGTCAAGTTTGGCTCCATGTTTTTATCTCATACTAACCTATAAGAATACAACTTTTCATGTGTTCTCATGTGTGTGTGAGTGTGCTCGAATTTCCTACCTTTTCTAACCCAGGCAGGCGCGTGCGCTTGGTGTGCCACAGTATAACAGGAGCAATGCTTTCCTTTGACCAGCTCGTCCCACAGGATAATGTCTGCTGAATCTGAGTCCATCCTCAGACTGAGTCTCTCGAACAGAGAGATATGAGCTGAGGTGAAATACAAGGCGCTGACCTGGGATAGGATACACACACACCCAGTTATGGAGCAATGGAGGGATGTGCACACACAGATGAGGCAGAAAAATGAATACTCCTGACAGTATTCTGCCTCCTTCCTTCTATTATTCCTTTGCTTCTCTCTGTCTGTGTATCACCTGTCCTCCAGTGTCTCCTATGGTGAGGACGGCCTGGTCCGGGTGAGAGGGATCCACCCAGTAGTCCAGACACCAGGGAGTAAACTTCAAACCCTAGACAAGACAAGAAGTGGTGTATATAATGTTTTATTCAATGTCTATCCACACTTTTCTCAGGATATATTATGGATACTCTGGGTAGCTGCCATAGCTGTTACCTGGAGTTTATACTTGCAGGTGAAGTCCTGTTTAGACAGAATGTCATAAAAACACACCTCCTTACTTGTGAATGACACAGCGATCTGAGAATAAACATAAAGGAGAGTGAAATTATAATAAACATAATTAATGCAAGTTCAGAAAATATTTGTATGTGTTATACAACAGAATTATATCTGTCAGCCGCAAATATGTAGATTAAAGAATTGCTAATTAGAGGTATTGATCAATTATTGATGGTCTGATTACTGAAAAATGAATGTTTATTTTCTGAACATTATGCAACAGCATCGTGTCTGCAGTGCCACTAACCAAAACCACTGATCAATAATTAACTGAGCTGAGTGAAACGCTTGTTTACCTCAGCACCGTGCAGTATCTGCCCCAATAACTGAGGTTACGCATCAATAATTAACTTAAAAATTCTTTTTTACAGTAATTTTTTTCAGTTGTGCAAACTATTTAACAAGCAGGGCACAATCATTTGACTGACTGATCAACTGCTCATAATGTAACTCTGTGAAAGTGAAAGTGACCTTGTGTGCATTGTGCAGCAGCACCACGTCTGTGACCCAGAGGTCTTTGGGTGTGACTGTGCTGTTTTGCAGTCGATGGGTGTGCAGAAGGGACACGTCTTCTCCGTCCCGCAGCCCCACAGTTCCTCCTTTACTCACGGTAAGATACTGACCCGAACTCTGCAGGTGCAACACCTGGGGAGACCAGAGGACATTACAAGACAACAACATTTAACCGGCACAAATATACGGACCAGGCAAAGTAACAGGAAGACAACGCTGACCTTCAGAACAGCTTTAATCCTCTTCGTGATGCGGTTTGTCAGATTTTAATGTGGCGTTAATTAGTTAAATGGAGACTATTATGGTGAAATATAAAGTATTTCAGCTTAAAGTATTTCCTTTCCTTCTTTGCTAATCTCTGGCCATAAAACTGCACTAGAATAACTCCATTAAGCATGAGACAAGTGAGTGGGGCACATTCTTCTCTGCTGAAACCAATAAAACAAAAAGGATTAATGAATGATGCCATTTTATTGGCTACGCTACAAGAAAAAAAAAAGGCTTGAGCTGACTGTGTCTGATGAGAAAGAGACACTGAATATCTTTAATGAAAGAAAGGTTTATTAATACTTATAGGATAGAGGTCAGGGCTTGGATGTACTACCAATGTAATTACTGCAGACTGGGTCACTTTCCCACAGCCAACTGCAGGCTTTGTAGGATCTCTCAGATTGGCGTGTCATGCATTTATCTCTAATTGCTCTAATAACCTATTAATCTACAGCTGGTGTGTCACTGGTACGATGAGTTTCTAGTGGCTTTTTCTTTTCACAGATGTACCAAATGGAGCACTGACATTTTTGGCGGTCTGTAACCTGCTGTGTATCGCCTTACAAACGTGTTAGACTGCTTTTAAAACTGACATATACTGCAAATTGCTCTTCAGTCTTTGTGGCTACCTTTGTGATAAAGAGCCAAAGTGCTTTGCCCGCCTTTCAAGCTAGCCTGCCCCAACAAAACAATTGTTCTAGTGAAACTGAAGCTTCCACTGTTAAATGGGAACAACATAAATATTGTTTTATTCTGGTTAAAGGGTGAGGTGCTCAAATCCTACTGTTAATAGGAGCAGTAGATTTCCAATCGGCTTACAATGTGGAAACCTTAGTATATTTCAGCTGTGGGGAGGACCAATGAAAGACTTTCTGTGTGGAAAAATATGTGGAAGTACCAAAATTTATTTTTAAAAAAAGAAAAAAACATTTATGGCATTCATGGTCGCAGAAATAGGTGTACAGTTTTTTGTCCCCCAGTGTGGCTTCTACCTACAAGTAACTATCGGTAGGTATATATTCCCAAACAGTGAAAGGTGCATCTATGTAACACTTCTTCTGAATATTAATATGAAATCATTTTCATTTTACTTTTAGATTTGAAGCTTTAATTGTGTCTTAGTTTGTTTAAGGTAGATTTTAATGTATAGACTATGGTTGAGGAGCCTTGAAATAAAAGAAAAAGTGGAAGGTCAGACAAATCAGACAAACAAATGAGGGGAAAGTGAGTTTGTTCACACTTAATACCCATTGTCAAGGGTACAGCAGTTGTACCTTGAGAGGGTACTGCCTTAGTGAAAAGCCATGTAATGCTTAAGGTGCAAATTTAGCACATTATATTTAACAGCTCACATGCTAGCAAAGAGTTGCCTGTTTGCAATTTTAGAGCAACACCGAGAAACATAAGCACTAATTAGGTGTCTTGTTTCTGGCCACCAGACAAATATAAGCATAAGAGTCGGTCTCCCTTTAGCTGTGTTTTGGTCTCCACCGACTCCCAAGGGAATCGCCTGCTAAACATTTTCTGCCATTTGGTGCTCGGAAATTAGCACACAGGGGGGTTTATCAGGGCTTTAAGTGCAGAGACGCTACTAAAAACTAAAGTTGCGGGGCCATAAAACAAAAATCAGCTGAAATGCGCTAAAACTTTCTGTAGAGATAAAGTGAACTCGGTTATTAATTCTCAGCAGGTTCGTCACTACAAACCGCTTTCACATTAAACGCAGCCATTTGATATATTGTTGAATAAAGGTATGGATTATTGCAGCTTTAAGTATATTTTCCACATTTTCTATCCCGTCTGGCCTTCTTATTAAGTCGTGCCACACTTTACTAAACAGCCTTGGGGACCGCAGTGAGAGCGACATCAGTCTGTGTGCCTCTTTAAGGCTGATCCAAGAGGGGTCAAAACCTTCCAGCCATTTGGAAAACAACTTACACAACATTCTGACATTTTGACATTCTCAGGATTGAAAGATTAAAGTGGTGAGCCATCACTTTAACCACCGCAGTCGGCACTTTACACCGGCCGCTTCATTTACATATTAATTGATAGATGTTAAACTTAAAGGAGTCCCGAGCCATTTATCTCAAAAGAGGTGGGCCATTTTGATGAGCAGGAACCTAATACTTTCGAACTTTCCCTCCCACAATGTTTAATAATGTGGAATTCCACCCAGTCAGCAGAGTTTTGGATTCTCCAGTCGGTCAATGTCACAATGTGTTTCAGATAACCGCTGCAGTAGATCACGTGTTTAAAATGGGCGACATGTTCCAACTAATAACAGCCTCCTCTTCCCTTTAGGTCTCCACGGTGTCAGCGACCCTAGTACCTTTTGAACCGGGTCTCGATGCGGACAGGTCAGAGTGCGCGGCGGCTTCCAGCAAGGCGCGCGGCTGCTTCTGGTGCTCTTCGCTTTGTCGGAGAGCTCCAGCAGCAGAAAAGAGCACAGGTCTCCCCAGTCGACGCGTCCCTCCTCCATCACTTCATCGACGTCCAGGAGGAGGCCGCGGTTCTCCTTAGTGACGACCACGCTGTCAAACAGGAGGCCGTACTCCTCCTCGGAGCCTCGGCCGACTGACGACCGAGCCAGACAGATGAACTCAGCTCTGGAAAGGGAGCGCGGGTCACCCGAGGGGTCCTGAATCAAGACCAACAGGAGACACTGCACAATGTCTGCACATTTCTAACGAGACCTGGAGGTGTGGTACTACAAGATGACGGTAAACATAGAAATGAAGTGTAAATTATAACACGTTGCTGACAGGTGTTGTACTATGAGATTTTCAAGCAAAACCTGACTAAACAAACACTCACCAGGAAAAGGGCATGTAGCTTTCTATAGTCCTCTGTGTTCATCCTGCTCTCCAGCTGTGCCACCTCCATCCTCGTTCCCATGGCAACGGCTCGCACTTGTCAATCAATCACCAACACACCAGACAGGTGTCAGGTAGGTGAAGCATGTGTGTGTGTGAACCTGTATTAAAGACTCTCAATCAAATAATAAATTCTCCCCTGCATTTCTAGGTGTTACCTGACGAAACAAGATGTTCCCAGCTCTGGTAATCCCTTAGTAACCTTCTATGTCTGTTTCACAGTGGGTTGTCATGTCACCATAATCATACGGCAGAGTCACAGCAGCAGCAGACTTCCTTTGTTGGCTCTTTTTACTCAATCCAAAACATGTCTGTGCTGAATGGTGTGCAAAGGTCTTTCATTTTTGACAGAAATTTCCCCCCAGCTCAGTGGCTTTCAAAGGTTGGTGAATAGGCCCCCAAATTATGCCTCAGAAATGGTTTGGAGAGGCGGCGGGTTGCCAAAGCATGTCAAGTGTCCCTTATGTCAGGTAATTTGAAATAAAATACTGAAGTCAGGCGGGTGAGCAGCATGAATAAGGGTATGAATAAAAGGTGGGATTTGTTAAATTAGCCCAGGTGGTGATTAGAGGCATGTTTGAGGTGTGAGAGAAATGTGAGACGATGAAAAGTTTCATTTTTAACGTTCTATCAAACACTACAAAGGGCAGCAGAGGACAGGAAACACATCTCAGTTTCATTTTTGGCCCCGACATAAACGTTTACGAGACAAATTCATTGGAGTTGACATCAAGCTGAGCCGAGATTTAGATGACAGGGTGCGTAATGAAAGCAAAAAAACAAATCAATGCTTTGCTGCAGCTATTATCTGTTTTATAATAGTGATTAACTGCAGCATGATCCTGATGCTTGGTGGTAGTTTATCCACCTCTTTATTTACACCGACAAGTTGTGGACTGCAACTGTTATGTTTACGCTACAGCAATAAATTAAAAGAATGGTGAAACCTTGGGGACAGTTCGATCATGTTTTGTTTATGAGTGTGATAACTTTTAATCAACTACATCCTGACGTGCACTCTGTGGCAAACAGCTGGCATCAGTCTTTACAAGATTAGACAGACACAGTTCCATAAAATGAACACAAAAAGAAGCCCGTACTTTGAGCTGATGGACTGTACATATTGCTGTTTGAACAGATGTAAAACATGTCTAACATAGTGGTGGTGCTAACTCTCATTTGTTGCAAGGAACAGCTTTCAATCATGTACATTTTACAAGATACCTCAAGGGAAAAACAAAAAATGTAGTGTGATGCTGTCACATTTTGTTGGCAAACAAAACCCACTTACCAGGGTTGTCTCTCTTCCTCCTAGATAGCTGCTTCAGGTCCAGTCAACTCTCGGGAAACTGTCACTATTGGATTTCTATCTGGGGTTTATTAAAGTTGTGCAGAGTATCATCCACTGCAGTCAAACTGTCCAAGAAAACATCTCAGCACCAGGCTGTAACTGCATAATGACAGGCTCTTGGCCTGGCAACATCACTGTCAAGTTAGCTGTGCCTTTTCCCGGGACTGCCGGTGTGTACACACACTTCAGTCATGCAGGTTTTTAATCATGAAGCCCATACAGCCGAGCTGAACACACAGTTTCTCAGCTAATAACAAATTCAAACTTACCAAGACGACCAATTTCATCCCCTCAGTCCACAGTGGGTGTCCAGAGTAAACTGTCCCAGAGTCCCCATGCTCATGAGGTGTTGAAACACCATGTTTAAATTTATGACATTTCAAACAAATCCTCAGCCTCTGGCTGCTCTGTCTCGGCCTCAGCCAGGTCTTGTCCGTAGGAGATTCAGCTGATTCCAGGAGCCCGAGCTTTGTGTCCAGAGGTTTGTCTAAGCCAGCAATGTCTGAGAAGCAATCAACGCTAACAGCCCTGGCTGCAGTACACACCCCCAGAGAGAGTTAACAAACTGCCCCCAGTAGCCCAGATAGTGGCAGAGGCCACACACACACACACACACACACACACACACACACACACACACACACACACACACACACAATGCTTTTCTTTTATTATCCCTCACTCTCAAAGACTCAGGCTAAGTTTCCTGGCAACCAAGTAGTCAAAAAGAGTTGTGTTTGTGAGTCCAGGCCCTATCGTCCGTACGTAACACGGTGTGTGTGTTACTTCTATTCACAGATTAGGCACTGGAGAGAAAATAAGCTGTGTGAGGTAAAATTACCCCCCCTCGTACACACGCACACACACCATAGCTACAACAACACAATTCACATTAGTTTTCTACTGTCACTCATAAAAGTGTTCATGCATTGAAAGAACTAAAAGAAAGTTCTCTTGTGAACCTGGACTTGCACAAAAACAAAACACACACCACCATAGCTTTATAGTGCCATTCAAATGCCTTTGAGAGGACATCCTGTGGGTTATTCGTAGCTCTCTTCACACACACACACACACACACAAGCAAACACACGCACAACAAAAGAGGAAAAAAGTCTCTTTGGGGTTTGTTAAACTGGGACAAATAGATTCCCTGTATGACTGCAAATATGAACACACACAGAAGCCATACATCTAACACAGATAAGATCATTTCCCCTCTGCTGCTTCAGTGACCACGACCAATCCCTGTGTGTGACTTAATGGCCTGGAATAACTGGAATTAGCTGATTACAGCGGTCGTCAACAGTGACGGGATCAGAAAATTAGGTCTCAGCAATTTCAATAATAAAGCTTTAAAAATTAACACTATCACAATTGGATTACAGTGGTGCATGTAGGAGCCAGTACAGAGCCCAAAATAGCCCACCACAAATCCACCATGGAAAATCCACTATTATACAGGGAGAAGAATGAAGTTGCTGGAACGGGGAAAAAATTGGTACGGATCTTAGTACTGGGAGGAAAGAGGTGCAAGCGAAGAAAGAGAATGCAAGGGCAACTGAGCGGAAATGAAGCACTTTCCTACAACAATGCAAATCTGAAGAGAGACCCACTTTTGAAAATCTTTCTCAAATGACAGAACTCTTTCGCAACAAAAAGAAGTGTTTGTGTGTTTTTTTTCCCCAAAAGCCTCTTCATGACTCCTGATTATTTACTTTCGGTTCAAGGAATGATGTCATGGTTAAAGTAAGAGAAAGATAAAAAAGACAACAGAAGATGATTCATGGTCAAACGCATTTGGTCAAACTTAGTTACGATTTGCTCAAATATGCAGCTTCAAAATCTGAATGACAATTCAAATGAATCACTAACCAAACAAAGCAAATCCACTTCTGTTTGTTGTTTTGACCTTCAGCTACCCTGTGGGGTTTTTTTATACGGACTCAGCGAGCCAACCTGTTTTTGAGCACTATGCTGTGGCCACGATTGCAGCACTTCACTGTGCGAGATCGTGGTACAAATGGCAGCTGGAAACAAAGGATTTGCTCATTGTTGTTAATCGTCTGACGCTGAAAGAGATGTTTAGCGCTGACGCTGGTGGACAAACAAAAAAAAAAATCTGCGAGCAAACATTGAGATGGATTTGCTGGGAATGTCTCTGAGTGGTATCCTGCTATCTACGGCCACATGTAGGAAGGAAAACAAAAAAAATTCACCAGGAAACCATAAAATGAAATGTCAGATTCAAAGTGTTTCATGTTGGATTTTCTTTTTGTATAAATACATAAAAACAGTGATTCCAACCCTAACAAATTGAAGAGTAAAAACAAATATTTTGCCTTTTTCTTGTGAAACACTTTTACTTGAGGTCTGTTAAAAAGTCTTAAATCAAGCAATCAGAGATTGTCACTCCTTCTCTTAGGAGTCACAAGTAGATATTATTTAGCATCATAAGAAAAAAAGGTTCAAAACCACTAACTTACATACACATTCCCAGGAGACATTATCTTAAGATTTCTGCTCACCTATCATTTAAAAAAGCTTCTTTTGTCAGAGACAGTACATGTTCAGACACACACACATATATTGTTGTAACTAAAGTAAAAAGAAAGACAGCACAGCTGGCGGGTCACTGCTAACCAGGATGAGTTGTGTTTATGATGTGAAGCAGTAAATACTACAGCAGTACAGGACAAAGACAGTAGACAGCAGATACAGCCTCCATTTCAAACTCTCCCATCGTTTCTCCAAGATCTGGATTTCTTTACAGAATTTGAACTCATCTGATTTCAGGTGGATATGATGCATGCTGATAGTGGCAGGATATTAGCACCAGGTACGTGTTGCCGCCATACAGATCAGGATTATGTTTTACAAAAGAAAAATGACAATAAAAAGGGTAAAAGTACAAAACTGTGGGAATGTATTTGGAAACTGTCACTTCTTCTTATTGCACTTTTTCTTTAAGACTTGTGCAATCACCAAACTTTTGAGGACATGGGAAATAATCACATTTTTCCCTAAACTTTCTCAGAACCGCACAGCAGTGAACAGAGAGGGGAAATATATAAAGGAATGAAGAAATATTGACTTAAGAATCTGATAAAAGAACAACATAAAAGAGAGTTAAAAATCCCTGGCAATTACTGTCAACCTGATTTGCTTTGAACCTCAAACTACCTGATCTCCCCTCAAAGCCACAGAATTATAAATTATAGAGCCAAAAATAATAAAATGTCTTTACAAATTACAAAGCCTCACATCACCTATTCTCTAATAAAAATGTGTGTCTGTTTGTGTGCGCGTCTTCTCTGGCTGCTACACCACGGTCTTGAAGGCCTGCAAGATCATGTTGGTTTGGTGGATGAGCCGGTTGGCGCTGACAAACACGTTTATCACTCTGGAAACAACCGTGACAGAGACACAAGGACACATGTGTCAATCACACAGCAAAGGAACCATGGCAACAATATTAGGATTGATCCAGGAAACACTTTGATCTGGCTGGAATGGAGAATGTCAGGCTTCAGAGAATACACGCCAGCATGAATCCACAGGAAATGGGTCAAGGGAATTATTCAGCAATGGTGGATTTGATGGAAGCGGGCCTGTGATCAAACAACAACCATTTACATGGTGGTGACAGTGTGTAAAGTGCGTGCGTGTGTGAAAGTGTGCATGCATGCTGGCATGTGAGTGTGCAGATATTAAATGTGTTGGTGGCTGTGTGAAGAAGAAGAAGATGAAGAAGAAGAAAAGGAAAAAAAGGCCAAACAAGTGAGCGCAAAGACAAGAAAGAAAGAAAAACAGACAGAAAAAAGTCCAAAAACAGAGAATAAAGTAGAAGCGGTGTCATACTTTCCATCATTGAAGTAGGTTTTGAGGATGTCGCTGAAGCTCTTGGAGTATTTCACAAACTCTTTCTTCTGCTTTTCCAGCACCTAACCAATAAATACAGACAGCCTTTCAGCTCCACTTATTTCACAGCAACTGTTGTTTTTGTGTGTGTGTGTGTGTGTATGCAGTTTTTCCTTCTTCATGTATCTACTTACCCGTCTATTCTGATAGTGGTATTTCCTGAAGACGGCATTAACTGTGTCTAGCAGCTCCTTGATGGCGCTGGCGATGTCTCTGTGGATGACATACACACGCACACAAATAAGTATGTGTTGGAAAAAAAAACAGTATCTCAGAATCTGTCTGTTTTTATCAGGCAGAGATTCACTGAAACTACTGTTCTTTGATCCTGCTCTTTGTCTCCCTTTCTTCCCCCCTTTCTCACAAACACGCTTTCACCTTCAACTTTTTCTCCCTGCGTATATACTTGAAATCTGCTGTTGCGTAACTTTAATTTTTTAGCATTCCTTTTGAATTGATTTCATTTCTAAGCCCTCCGCTGGGTAAGTAACTTAAGCAGTGATTTACTAAGAGTATTGAATTCGATCAAAATAATGGCAAAGTGGGCCAAGAAAATGAAACATCTTTCACTTTCTCTTTTTAAGTGTGTGTATGTGTGTGTATGTGTGTGTAGGGTGGACAGGGACATAAAAGTGCATGCAGGGACCTTACAGTTTATTCATCGCTATGTTTAATAACACAAAAAAAATGCTGAACTTTCAGCATCTGTGTATCTTTTAATTTATTTCTAAGTTCCTGTGATGCGATGGACTGTCTCACCTGACTTGATCCGATTTCATATTGTGTTGCATATTAACATTTTCAGTTTTATATAATCTATTCATTCATTATTTAACCATTTCTGGATGAATCCCAACTGACCAGCTGGAATAAATTACATAAATATCACTGAATGTCAAACACCATGTGAATGTACACGATTAAAGATCAATTTAAGCACAATTATCAGTGCAGTGAGTCTTTCTTTGACCATTCTGTTCATTTATCTTGCACACAAACACATTATCCTGCTAAATGAAAGTGCTCCAGTAATACAAAACACAACATGTTGTGTTTCAGCTTGTGGACTGGAGCTCTTAAGGTGTGTTCAGACAGAGCGTGAAGCTAATTTTCACCCTGCATTACTCGCATGAATAGGACGATTGGACTGTTTGTGCAGTCTGTGTATTCGGCTCACACAGACGGCACACCAACAATGCAGACGTTAGCTCCTGCAAGCCAGAGTGTGTCGACTGACCTGGCTGTTGTCTTCGTTCCAGTGGGCGATTCAAATGTTTTTCTTATATAGTTAATTATTTGGTAAAGTCAGCTGAGGCATTCAATTCGATAATCAATTAATACAAGACATCAGATAGAAGCATTTATATGGAATTAAACCCAATGTATATTTCACACACGCACATACACTGGAGTTCACACAGCAAGCGGTCTTACTTGATTGTCTGTAGGAAGCCTACTCTGTCATTGATCTCATCTGGTATAGTGCTGAGGATGTGTTTCAGAGCTCGGGCCCTCTCGTTCAGCTCCTGGAACTCCGGCTCTCGCCTGTCAATCAGGAACTCTGAAAACACCACGAGGAAGAGAAAAACACAGACCTCAAACTCCTCAGTGACAGGGACGTCAGTGTGAAAAATGCACGTTTACTGTGCAAATGTATAAAAGAAATGTAGGACCTAGTATACACACACTTTAAAGTGATGGTGTTTAGTTTTCTAAGTGAAGGCAGGATTAAGATAGAACTTGGGCTGTGCCATGCAGGAGGTAAATTTTAAATTTATCCAAAGTGTGTGTGTGTGTGTGTGTGAATTCATTACTACCATCAATCACTGTACACGGCACAAGGAATTCAATTACAGACAGAAAGGAACATTTGAAAACAGGGAGTGTGCTTGATTTGTGGAGAAACAGCTCCCCCCAGTGGATGTTGTGGATAAAGTAACACAGAAAGGTTGGGAATCATCCGGCTTGCTGAAGTGTCCTTGAGCAACGTAGTCAGCGTTTTGTCGTGCCTCTGGACGACAGACAGTTAAAGAAAACCCCATTTGGAAAGTAATAAAGTAACATGTAAATGATTTGTTGTCCTATGAGACACATCACACGTCGTACTCCACCCTCCCTCTCTCTTTCATTCACCACCAAAAGGCATACTACCTTCCACATCGTCAGCAGCCATACGAAGTAGAGCCTCGCTATAGTTGACTTTTAAGTTCTTCTTCTCGATTATTTTCATGACAATGTCCTGGGTCAGACCTGGATTCTCCTTCTCTGCCTTCAAACACACAAACACACAGCTCCATTGTCATCACAGTCGGCCTTGGTCCTCTCTCACACTAACATCTATCAAATCAGCAAATCAACAGAAAGTTCAGGTTTTAACAAGAAAAGGATTTAAAAAGAAAAAAAAACAGAAAAGGAAAGGTCAGTATGGACGTAGCAGACAATGGCGCGAAACATGAACAAAAATGTTTTTTTTTACCTTTATGAAAGCCGCTCTCAAGGTCTGAGCTGCTGACAAGTTCACTTTTTCCAGCTGAAAGTTATAATACACAGACACACAAACATGAGTGGGTAGGGCAAATCGCAACACACACAAACACACACATATATGTACACACAGCTTAGCTCTTATCACGGCCTCTCTCCTGTCCTGAAATGTAATTCTGCAAAAAGTACACACAAGCCAGACATCCTGCTTTATCAAAGGAGGACACTGTGTTCTTGTATTGTGAAAGGCTGAGTCCATCTAAATCCTCCATCTAAACTCTGCCAGAATTGCAGTCCACACCTTTCCTGATAGTCAGCTATTAAAGAGCTCGTCGATACTTCAAACTTCAAAGTCCTGTCTGTCGATTAGGACACCATGTACTCACAAACGTGTGGGTTTAAAATAAAATAACAATCAATTTCCTATTAAGCTTCACCGCACTAGGCCTTAGGCTATAGTTTGTGGAAATTACAGTTTAAACTTTTATTTTTTACTCGCAGAGTGGGATGGGGAATGATGCTGTGATTACACGGTCAGCACCACAAACTCATAGGCCACCAGGGCGCCGGTAAAAAAAATGTTTTCAAAGTTGTCAAATGTATACTGTCTGCCAAGCTTTCAAACACAATACACAATACTCTGTGGTATGAAATATTCTTGCCCTTTGAATATCCGTGTGTGTGTGTGTGTGTGTGTGTCAGCGTGGAAGTAGGTTTCAAATTGTTTTCAGTGCAAAGTGGCATGTGATTTGTTGAGTGCGCACTGCTACAAATAGTCACATCTATTGATTTTCTTTCATCTTTGTCACCTTTGATGTAACATTTGCACCCTATGACTTTTTTATTGTAGATTTTGGCATTATGCACAAAAGCCAGACTTACCTACTTTCAACAGACACACTGGGGGCTCTGGGAGGCCGCATTATAGGACTGTGCTGTTTTGATGCTAAGATGTTGAAGTTTAGCAGTTAAATAAATGTTGACCATCTTAGTTTTGCTGTTTTGCTGTCTTTACATGATTACAAGTACAGCTGAGGCTGATGGGAATCTTATTATTTTTGTGGGTATTTAGTTGTAAACCGAAGAGCTAAACAAATTTCAATTCTGACCTGATGATGGAGCATTGAAAGTCTTTACCATTCATGTTTGTTCAATGTTTGGACAAAATGTCATGTAAATCCATCCCATAGTTGTCGAGACATTTCAGTGTGAACCATAAATGCCAGCCTCATGGTGGAGCTAAAGGACAAGGATGAAGGCGAATAAAGGATTTATTCTCTGGGGACCAGGAGTGTGTGAAGTAAACTTTCACGACAATCCAGAAAATAGTTGCTGACATATTCCAGTGTGTATCAAAGAGGAAGACAGACGGACCAACACTTTCATCCCTCGAGTCACGCCGCTAGCATGGCTAAAAACATTTTCTTTTAAATATGACATGTTAAATAAACATACAAAACAATAAAGATCAGCTAAACTTGAATGACAGTAGATATAGATGCATCATGTAGACACCACATGTTGACAGTAGCAAAGAACACATGCTTGATGTTAATGAGAAAAATCTAGTGTTTCCTCAGTTCTTCTCTACCCTACCATAAACGTTTGAACTTTGCACAGAAAATAAATTCAGAGTTACCCTCCGTCTATATTACAACTTCCTCTACTTGACCTCAGTATCTACCACAAGTCTCATCGGCATTTCAGCAGAGGTTGGCCTTGTTTCTTTCTTTCGTTTTACTTCAACTAGAGACTCTGCTTTTTTTTTTTACCTGGTTGAAGATGGGATACATCACGCTGTAGAGCGCCATACAGGCTGTTGAGGCGGTGTCGGCTTCATTCTTCATGTCTCCCATGGTCACCCCCGACCAATCAATGGCCCTTTGTGTGTGCGTCTGTCCACTGATGCCAGTTTCACCGCATTCAATCACTCACTGAGACGGACAGAATGGGAGCAGACAAGGACCTGAAGAAGAAGAGGAAGAAGAGGGCAGGACAGACAGGAACAAGCAGGGAAAGATAGATGGAGATGAATGGAAATGACACAAAAAAAAAAAAAAACGCATCATGGTTGCAATCAGAAATCAGTTCAAACACTTAAACTTCTCGTGCTGAAAAGAGAGGACGGGAAAGTTACATTTGTCAAGTGTGGAAGACGTTCATAAAATCCATTTTTATAATGATTCCCACAATACACCAGCTTTATTCCTTCTCATTACATGTCATAAAATTCAGTGTGTGCCACTTCCCCATAAAGCTTTTCAGTCACAGACACGATCATCACCTAACAGCCGCAGTACTGAAGGGTTTGTGCTTTAACGTTCCACCGGGTGCAATGGTGACAAAACTGCCATGAGTCACACCTGAATAAGAAACACCCTCTCCAGTATTATTGTTGCAATAAAAATAGCACTGAGATAAATATAGAACCTTGGCATGCACATGCAGCACATGCAGCGATACTTCTCCCCCGATCTTGTCAGAAAGAAGCAGTGAATCCTGGTGCTTAAAATAAGGGATAAATACCAACGATATCCTCTTTCATTAGCCTGCCTTCTGTGTACATGGGATGCCTCCAGGGCCAGTTCCTCCTCAGCCATAGTTTGTTGCGTGACACTTTTACGAGCTCTAATATGCCGTTGTTCTTCAGTCTCACCGCACGACAGATCATTTATCGTAGGGGAGGAGGAACACTTACACATACCTCGTCTGTTTGTGCCTCGTCTTTCCTGTAAGCCTGACCCGAACTGACTTTGCACTCCTAACTGCATCCAGCAGGGCTCTTAGATGTTTTACTTAGCCCTTTGGTACCCACTATAGCACAAACATTATGGTTATAACCGGTCCAGCGGGGCAGTGTTTCTTAATGATAGCCAGAGCTGAGTAGGATTATGAGAAGAGAATCAGCCACAATGTCTTGCTAACAGCTTTCACTGGAAGACAACAACACACATCGCTCCTTCCCCAGGCTTTAAAGAGTAACTTAACACCAGGCTGAAAGGCAGCGTTTTGCTGCCATCTCTGGTTAAAAGTCACCTCTGACCAAACCCTGTATCACTGATGGGAGGCAGGAATGTGCTTGAGTGCATCTGCAACCACACCCAATAGTGATGTCACACTGTACATCACGATGTGATGTACGTCACTGCAGCGTGCTGAGAAGTTAAACCACTGGAGCAAAGACAAGATTTGCAAGTGTTACTCTTAAGTTATCATCATAAAGATTCTCATTTTGTTCTCTATGGCGGTGAGCGGTAACTGCAGGTGTATTTTGGGATCTAACAGGACAAAAAGGTCCTGTTTGCTGATTTCAAATCCAACAACTAACAAACTAGTCCAAAAGAAAGAAAGCCACATCTGTACATACCTGCCCTCAGGCAAGGCCACACTCATGCCTCTGACTGTGAGTTTTCTTTGCTGATGGTTGCTTTGCTTTTTGAACTAACTACCTTCACTCAAAGGCAAATTTGTTTCCTTTTCTTTGGATTTTCACTCACTTTAGAAGTGTCATTGATCTCGTCTTTGTGTTTTCAGCCATAGAATCAGAGAGCGGATTAATCAGTATTGCCGTTGCTATGCCACTTCAGTTTAAACCATTTGTTTTAACTTAAAAAAAGTTAGTGTCTTACCTTTTTTAAGTTTGAACAAAATGTTTCTTCTTACAGTGGAAAGTCACTGCAGACTCCTGCTCCGCAAAGACCTTAATATCGCACATGCAAGCGCTTTGATCAGTGGGGCATAGGCTCAATCACTATTGTGTTGCCTCATTTGGTGATAGATAGTGACTTAAGAGACATTTTTAAAAGAGGATTTTCAAGATTATATCTTTAAACAAACAGGGGGACAAGAAACAGATATATACGATAAAAAATTATTATACAGTCCTTTTCTTTTAATGTTAGCGATAATGACATGAAGTAAATTAGTTTTGACAATTACTTTCAGGATAGTGTCCTCTCCTTCATCCTTAATCCTAAAGAGCTGACAGGATAAACGTGGATCAAAGGTGTTTCCAAGCTGCACAGTTTAAAATATCTACAGGTAAGAGTCCTCTGGGACAGTGTTTTTTCTTGGCCCAACAGGAGGGTAAGTATACATCTACAATAATGTGTGTGCCTGTACATATATAACTTTGACATCAACAAAATAAAGCAAAATAAATGCAAAATTCATTGTTGTTCAGGTTATTTAAAAAATGGACAACTGGTGATGAATGTGGACAATCAATCAGTGCAATCTTTGGTAGCTCAAAATGAACAACATGAATTCTGTTAAGGTCAAACCATAATCAGTCATTAGGGTTTAGTAAATCCTCTTAAATGAATCTGTAATGAATCTGTTAACATGGGCCAAGATTTCTTTCATAGATGGAGTAAACTTTTTACATTATTGCTACTCTTGGTGTTTATTTTATTAAATTGTATTGATTTTTATTTGCTGATTTTCAACATTTTATTGTTAAATTGTTGTGATTTTTTAGTCTTGCAGCATTGTTTTTTGGTTTACTTACATTTGGGCTGCATGTCTGTATGAACTGAGTTGAGTTAAAATGTGAAGACTAGAAGAGAGGGGTAACAGTATCTGTGCGTAGGACCTATATTTCCTTGCTATGCGTCTGCATACACATAACAAAGCTTTACCTGGGTGGACACTTCACCTAATAAAAACACAGCTTGAACAAATGCTCATACTGCCTGCACTATAATTAGGAGTGGCTGAAACAGTGTTCTGGTATCGTGCATGCCGGGTCACTATTACAGCGTGATGACACACCTAGATCTAAGAGAAACATTCATTAATGTGAGGAATTACACCTCTGCTTTGACTGCTATGGCACATAAAAATGTCCTATTGACTCAGTTGTGCAAACCATCACAGGTCTGCCTGAACAAAAAGGGTGTAAAACAATAACAGCAGAAATCACAAAGTTTACAGCAACAACTTTGCATTGTCTAGCAGGAGTTTAAAGCCACCAGCCAACACTTCCAGCTCTCTGATGTGACCCCCAGCACAATCTAAATGACTCTAAAAATAAAGATTATGGCCATGACACACCCTGACATTTACAGGTCTTTGCTGTTCAACTTATCTCGCTGTTCCTGAAGATTTTATGGCGGTCACCGATTGCAAGTTCCCATTTATGGGAAGATGTTTCTCCACGTTCATTAAACTCGCCTGTCTGTGGTGGCAGGCGCCTGACAGTGATGTGAGGCGATGCAGCAGCACCGTGAACGCAACACATCCGACAAGTTTGTTGTTTGGAGAGTGTCGGCTGCTACTTCAGGGACACTTACCCGAGGTGATGTGGCCGTCAGAGAGGAGAGGAGAGGAGAGGAGAGGAGGCGGTGTGCCGATGCCAGTAATGTTAAAAAGGCAAACGATAACCTGCGTGTCAGAGTAAACATGAGATTAGAGCAGGTGATCAACTCCGCCCTTAGCTCTAAGATAAGACAAGTGTGCGGTGGTAAAACAGCGGCGGGTTAAAATACAGAACAATAACAACAAATATATGTATACTTCGTGGGTTTGCTCCGACAGGGTACTTACCGCCTCTTGCTGTGGTTTGCGTCTCATTCAGGAAGTTTTGCGGCTGACAAAGCTGAAGCTAAGAGCCGGCGGTGGGCGGTGTCGAGAGCTGTCCGTTGGTTTCGGACGAGAGGCTGAGTTGTAGTTCTTTCGGTAAGCCTCCTTCACGTCCGGTCATAGCAACGGCCGCCCAAAGAGACTACAAATCCCAACTTGGCACAGGAGGTGTGTTTGTTGACCCTTGAGATGTTTTGGGTAACAGAGCCACACACGAGCATTTTAGCGGTTTTTCACCATAATAAAGGCAATCAACCGGAAAATAACCTTGAACAATGTATTTGCTTGCTATGAAGAAAATTATTTAGAGGTTAATTAAACAGGCAAAATAAGCTAGTTATCATCACAGCGCAAAATTAACTGTTGCGCTGTAGGTCAAGATAATTATCTTCCAAACTCAATGTCAGTCAGATGCAAATAAACAGAGAGATCAATAAACTTTAATTCAGTTGCGACCATGTTTCAATAATATTAATTACACGCTTTAGTTTACATCTGCACAATGGCTTATGAGAAACGAACTGTTATAGTAGGTAATTTCAGACCCTACAAGGGACACAAATTGAGCCAGGTGAAATAAAAACCGTTGAATATACACAAAATATATACGGATGTGACACACTTTAAGTTACTGGTATAAAGAAACTCGAAGGTGGTCTAAAAATATTATAATAATATATATAATATATAAATCTAAATAATACTATAAAGGCGCATTAAATCTGAACGCTCGCACCGTCGTCGCCGGAAACGAGATAGAGTGATTCATCTCGTATCGCGCCGCTGCTCTTCGGTCGACGTTGATTGGGCCGGCGGACGCGGAGGGGGCGGGGTCTGCGGCAAACGAACGGGCAGGCGAGCTGCGGCGCTGGAGGAGAGCAGCAGAGAGAGACCGCACACATCCATCCCTCCATCCATCCACCCGACCGAGCACCGTTTATCGGTAAGAGCCCGTTTATACAATAACCGAGAGCCGGATCCGTCACAGGGACCTGCGCTGATTCATGTGAATAACGTGACAGGAAAACACACCGTAACTGCTTAGCGTTTGCAAGAGACAACATATATATGTTCAAAAATTTAAAAAATAAGATAGCCTATTTTTGAGTTTTTCTTATGTATTATCTGTAATGAATGTGTAGAAATGTGTCATTTATGGGACAGCGTAAAGGGATTATGATGCTGTAATCAACATGTGTAGGTTTTAATAAGGGGGCGGATGGAGACGCACATTGGAGCCAAACATATTTCTTTAAGCCTATTGATTAAAGCCCCTACCCGTGTGTCCACTGTCTACACACGGCTGTGTAATTTCCTTGTTTGTTTTTTTTTTTTGTTTGTTTGTTTGTTTGTTTGTTGTCTGTGGTTTAGGATTGCTGTGCTTGTTTTTGTTGTTTTGGCATTTCTGTCACTGAGCCCTGGCATTGCAGTGTGGTTCATGTCCTTGAAATTCAGGCAAAAGGCGCAGTGAGTGCATGTGTGTGTGTGAATTAACGAGGCAGCTTGTAGTAGCCTGGTCCTACCCTATCCCCACCCCACACACGCACACACACACACACACACACCACTTGTTATTCCTTCATGCAGGTCTGTGTGTGTTTGTGTGCTCGTGGTGCTTTTGGTGAAAAGATGAGAGAAACGACAGACATCTCACCTCAGATGAATTTTATTAGGATAAGGATGTGAGGTAGGGGAAAAAAGGCAAAATGTGGTCAATAATACACAATTCAGCGCTTCTCCGTGCCATTTCTCATTCTCTCAATCCACCTATGATCTCTTTAGCTCTGCAACTAAGATAATGGCCTCCTAAATCCTCATCCAGGCCCACAGTTCTCACAGCTCCATGTTCAGAAAAATAATATCCCTTTCACTCATAATCCCAGTGTATTAATCCCATATGCATCAAAATCAGTGGTTAATCTCTGCTGATACCTCCTAGTGTGTGTGTGTGTGTGAGTCCTGCATATTCCCACCGAGCTCTGCATTAATTGCATTTCAATAATTAAATGTCTTTCAAATCAGCCTAGCGAAACAAAACGGCACAGGGGAGGGAGAAGCAACTGACTGGGTTTGAACGCTCTGCACACCCAGCGCGTGCATGTGTGTGAGTGCCAACTATAGCCTTGTATGTATATGTGTGTGTGTGTGTGTGTGTGCTCAAGAGTGTTGAGGTTTTTCTGTCAGCTCCATATTCCGCTGTGAGAATAAGAGGAAATTTGCAATAAGTACTGCAGTCGACTACAGATACGTCGTCTCAGGCTGGAATCAAACCTGTCATGTGCTGCAGTGTGAAGTGAGAAAAAAAATCTAATTTAATCTCTCTTTGTCCTGGAATACATTTATGCCCTTGGTTACTGAATTTACTGGAAAAAAAAGAAGCAGAAGAACAAAAAGCTGGCAGCGATCAGCAGGAAAAAAAAAACACAAATGTAATTCGCACATGTGAAAAACACATTGAAAAAATGGTGCGACAGTTTTATTTCGATAAGGAATTCACAGCATGCAATTAAAAACATAAAGAAAGGTGGGTAAAGAAAATCGTGATGATTTTTTTTTTTTAACCTGTTTTTCCTCCTCACTTTCTAAATAAACTCACACACCGTGGCACAGAACCTGCGCACACACACACACACACACACAGGCAGCAGGTTTGTCCCCTGTACAGTGTGCTGCAGCAAAGACACAAGGGATTAGTTTATACATACCTGGCCAGATAGGAGGATGAGAGCAGAGAGCAATTCAGAGAAAAAGAGGTCAGGAGTTACATCAGGGAGAGAGAGAGGAAATCTGAAATTATCCATGTTGGGGAAAAAAAGAAAACATTGAATATCTATGTATAAAAAGAAAAAGAAAAAAGAAAACAGAAAAGAAATCTCTAAGATAAAAGAGGATATTATCTGATTAATTCAGCTAAGATACTAAGTCATTTTTTTAACATGTGAAAATAACTTTTTTTTTTGCAAAATTTATGAAGTTTCCCAGAAAACTCCTCACAAGATTGTACAGATTTAAAGGGAAATGTGCGGCCATTTCACAGCAATCTTTTCAACCTTTTTACAATCCGTCCATGCAGCTCACACCAACACACACATACACGTGCAGACACACACGTACCCCTGGAATCGATCTGTCGATTGATTGGTGGCATTACGGGGCGGGCTGAGTGCAGAAGAGGGACGGTGAGAAAGAGAAAGAGACAGAAAGGAGAGGTGGGGGCGGATCCGTGCGAGGAGGACGGTCGATTGGTTGAAGTGACTCAGTAATACCCGTATTTTCCCCTCACTCAAACTCTGCGTCTGCGGCGGACGACTCAAACACCAAATCAATTTGAATTATCCTCCTAATTGTCTCACTTGTCGCCCTTGTTGTCTCTCTCAATCTTTTTTTTTTTTTTGTGCCCCTTTGCCGGCTCACCCCTCCACACCCAGCAAGCAGAAATAATCACAGTTGAGCTTGCGAGCGATTCAAACACCCTCATTATCACCCTGCCGTCTTGCTGCTCTCTCCGTCTCAGCCTCTTCACCTGGCTATCGCTCCCTCTCTTACCTCCGTTGCCTCCACGCGCTCACTCACACACACAGATCCATGCACGCGTTCCCCTCACAGGACCAGTTGATGGTGACCTTTCTTGTTCTCCGGTGTCTTTAGTCCATTTGAAAAAGCCTCCAGTCTTTTCACTTTTACCACTGACCCCAAATAGAGGCCGATCCAATTACAGCTCAACCCTCCTAACTGCGCTCCCACTGCGCCGCAGCTCCTCGTGTGTGTGTGTCTGTGTCTGTGTGTGTTTTCCTGATACAGAGAGAGAAAAGAGACACTGTTGAGTGTGTCTTGGCAGAGCGTGGGGAGCAGTCAACCATCTTGCCACGCTGCGCAGGGGGTCGTTGGATATTATTGGCTCTAAGTCAAAGCTGGTATCTGCATGGAAGCTGCCTCTGTTCATCTTTTCACTGCACTTCCAGTCCCTGTCTGTCTGTCTGTCTGTCTTCATGTGTCTTCCTCTCTTTTGCTAATTTTCTACCTGCATGTCTTCCTTGTTTTTGTTGGTTCCTGCCTCTGTTCAGCTTTTCCTTTTCTCCCCCCTCTCTCTCTCACTCTATTAAACTGTCTTTATACGTCTTTATCTCTCTCTCTGTGTGTCTCTCCCTCTGGGTGTCTCTGTTAGCAGGGATTAATAAAGGGTTGTTAACCTCTGTTTGCCCTCTGTGGAGTGTACAGTGAGCATCCTGGGACCTCAGGCAGGGTCCATGGCATGTTATGTCATTTTCTAACGAGGGGGCTGAATGAGCCGAGGCGCTGAGCTGAGGTCGGGCTGGAGATAGGTAATTTCATGTGCCACAGGAACGAGTGGAAACTGCAGGGGTAGAATTCAAAAGCAGAAAAGCGGTAACATCACAGCCGTGTTGGATTAGTGGATATAAGCGTGCAATGTAGTGTGAACATGCGTGGGAAAAACAACAAAGTAATACAGCAATGACTGGGCTTACTGTGTGTGTAATGTGCAGAGTCATTTTATAGTCTGAAATTACATGCATCAAAAATAGTTCTGATCACAGCATGTGCTGTGTCAATCACACGATCAAACACTGGTGCTAATGATCTCCTGCTACACCCACAGCGAGCACCGCAAAAGTGCTGTTATTGTGCGTGTTCCTAAACCCTAGAAGGATTACGAGGGTACATTTAAAAATGAAACAGTACCTATACTGTTCGTGACACAAGTGGCCCTCCGTATGACAGCACATATCTCATGCTGACTTCTAAATTACAGATAAAAAAAAACTAATAATTTGTAACGCATTTCACACTTGATTAGAAATTCATAGGATTGGCCACTTTATAAATTAAACTCCATAAATGAGCCAATCCTGAAGTCGCTGAAGGGACAAGTTTCACTTTGTGATATTCAGCGTTAAAGTACGCGTGATAGCTGCATTGAAGTTTTGTCATGTGATTACCGCTTGTAGCTGGTGTAGGGAGGACCGCTGGTGGCTGATTACTTTTATTCAGTGTTTTTGTTCCTTCCACACCACTTCCACCAATGTTAAAATGCAGCTATAGCCCCTCCTCTCAGCAGGCGTCTTGATGTGCCACAGAAGGAAAAGTAGGTGTAAATAATGCAACGAATCGTGGCTGACTTCCATGTAGCTACGTCAGTGTCAGGGTCCTTTTAATTGGTCATGCCGGCTCACTTACTGGCACACTTGAATACAACACAGCCATCGTTGGTGTTATTAGTAACGCTTGTGCTTTTACCAGTAGGACAAAGTCAAAATACCTGCTGTGAGAGAGGTCCTGTGTAAGAGAGCCTAGTTGATGTAACGCTAGCAGTGAAATTAAGTTTTACCTCCACAGTAACAGCAAAATATTACAGTTGTCAGTGTTGAAATGACACTTTGCAGACCCACTGATGGCCTAGCTTACCCTGTTTTGATCTTCAGGCATATTTGGTGATGAAAGTGGTGTTACATTTCTAAGATTTACAGTTTAATTAAAAAGGTTATTCACTAAAGTTTATGCGCTGACATGCCCCATTTATATACTTGAAATAGAAATACCTGTGTGAATGCGGCAGCACTAATCGTTGCTTTGGGTGAGCGGCGGCGTACCGCTTTTGAAGATGTTAAACCTCAGGGGATTGTTTTTAAATGGCTAACATGCACAGTTTAACTTTTTGCAAAATTGTGTTGATGTGGCAGTTACCTTTGATATGTGGTTATCATTTACTTATAAATAGATGAAAATACTCATTTTACCAAAGTTTCTATCGTCCCTCTGGATTTTGAGATTCTGCCATCACAAATTGTCTCAGCCAGGACAGCTTACAGCAACACAGCTCTTTTTAAAATTGCTTTCTCCTATACCTTTAAAAAAAAAGACTGCTGTGTTATTTATTTATTTTTTCTTTATTCTTTATTTATCAAAATTTGCTCCTTGATGAGATACAGAACAAGCCACTCAGCCATTTACAAACAAAGTGTGTGAGCAGAATGGACAACTTGACTGATAAATTAGATCCACTTTATTGGACACAGTAATAGATGTCCCCACCTGCCGTAGAAGTTTAGTGCTTTCTTTCTCCTTGATGGCAATAGAGTTAAAGGCTCTAGTGAGTGGTGGGCTTTATTGCGGCCTCCCTGTCCCTCCCATTTTGCCCTGGGAGTCTTCACATCAGCGGGCGAGCAGTAGGTGAGGGTGTCAAACAAAGTGGGAGAGTGAGACGTTCACAGAGACACAAGTGATTTGGGATTCGTGATGTAGATTTTCATGTCAGTTTGATCATTTTCTTGCATTATACTCTGTTCAAAAGCAGAACAGTATCTAAAAAAGTGGCCGCCATTGCACCTCCAAGGAAAACTTGAGACTCATGAATGATAATCAGACTCCATTATCTCTGCACAGCAAAGCCTTTTCTAAGTTTGACACATTCATGGTGAAATTGCGACAGATTATACGACAGTTTGAACCAAGCGTCCATCGCAGAAATTCAAGGTTTTCTGGGGCCAGAGATAATCACAGACATAATTCTCTGCAGTTTATTCCCAGAGGGACGGACCTTGATGAAATGGGATGTTAGCACTTTCACAGAATTCGGCAGAGCGCCTGTGAGCCCCGGCAGTCTGGAAGTGAACCAGCGTGCTGTGATTTGAGCTGAAGCAGAGAGGAGTGGGTTTAAGAGGGAGATACTGTTGGGAGACTTTGCTGTGTGAGAGGAAAGAAGAGGAGCAGGAGCTCGCCTTGTTTTTGCAAAATTACTGAGTGCAGTCAGTGTGTGTGTGTGTGCGTCCCAGACAATGTCAGAGAGTGCACTGAGTGACAGAACTGGAGCTGGTGTGAAGAGTTCCTGCGAAGAGAGGGGTTACGTGAGACAGAAAATGCTGAGTAGTGTGTGAAAAAAGGAAAGAGAGTTTATCTGCCTACATGGAAGGAGGAAGATATCTTTTAAGGGTAAAAATTCTCTCTGTCAGCTTGGCAAAACGAAAAATGTCCATCACTCGCAGTTGCCTTGGTAACCTTGACTTGGAAGTGTATGTGGAAACGTGTACTTTAAAGTGTGTGTGTGTGTGTGTACCTGTGGATCTGAACCACGAACGATTATGTCCACGTTTTAATAAATTCCCCCTGGCCTCCGAAGCATGCCGTCTCAAGGTGTTGGGTTTAAATGGCAGTAAGGATTAAGGTGCGCGCTGTGGATTTGGGTGACGTCACATTTTAATTGTCGAAATGTCAAGCGCCGGCCTATTCTGTCTGAGAATTAGGATTACACAGAGAGATTAGAGGCTGCTTTTAAATGCCAGCGAGTTTAATTGCACGGAATTAATCAAGTTGTCAGGATTAAACTCTTGCAACTTAAACCAGGAGAGATTTTCCGACATATTCAGTTCTTTCTGTCACGAGAGAAACATTTTATAGCTGAGTGTTGGGTTTCCCCCACCCATCCTCCCCGCGCTTAACCCAGGAGGCATGCTGGGAAACCCACCTGAAGAGACTGGAGCCAAAGTCGGGCTCACTGTCATCGCCGGCCAAACTGGCAAAGTGTGGGATCCTCTTGCAGAAGGCGTGCCTCAACCCAAAAGGTCAGGATGGTGTCACCGTTACATGTAACAGCCAGCCACCCATGGTGTTATTATCCACTCGCACGTGCGTGCCCGTGCGCAGGCACTTTTGACACAGGTGCGCGCACAATGACGCTCCACACTACTTTCCCTGGCTTAACCGCATGGCTGGCTCTTCGCTCACAGAAAAAAACGGGGCTGTCTGTCTCGGAAAAGTTCAGCTCCCACAGCTCAGAAGGTCAGGAACATTACCTCCATTTACATCTCTGCCAGCCGCCCCCTCCTTTCCCTTTAGCCTCTTCTCGCTCTCTCTGGATCGCTCTCGCTCTCCCTGCGCTGGCTGACTCACAGCAGGTGAGCACAGGTGACTAACAGTATATTAACTGCGGCACATCGGGTTCGTGGTCGCGGGTGTCATCTGATATTTCAGTTTAAATCTATTCAAAGTTGTGCATCATTAATGCAGCCAGCCTGTTTCCGAGGTTTTAACCCCAACGCCCGTGGCCGGCAACATGACAGACCATCCTGCTACCGAATGACTCAGATCAAACTTCAAATATGATCAGAGCAATTATTCTTAATTCGCTCTATCAAAGGACTTAACTCAGTTTCTCCTACTCTGATTCCCTTTATACGATTTGGACATGATGACTGGACGCACTGAACAACAAGGCTGTTGTCATTTCTTTGTTACTGTCAACAAATCCTGCGAAAAGAACCAAAACCAATAATGTGTCAGTCCATCTCTCAGTACTGTTTGACTTCCCCACGCTGTCTCTGGCTCACAGCCTCGAGCTCATTTGTTCCAAGTGAAGCTGGGAAATCTGAGGAACAGCTCAGAAATACATAGAATTTCAAGGGCTCGATAATTTCTTAAACCAGCTGGGCACTGTAGGTTTTAACAAATGTTGCTCAAACAGATGTAAATAATGGATTTGTTGGGGACTATTTTCAGAGGTGGATTAATACACAGCTAGTGCTCTAGTATTTACTAGAGCTAGGCTATAGCTACCCATGCACTACATGTTAGAAAGATCAATTCATTTGGCTTTATTCATCAATACCTTTAAGTGTTTTTTATTTGTTCATAGGAAAGTTCCTAAAAAACTAATTCTCTAAATCACCAGAATTGTTCACACCTATGTCCATATAGTGACGATTCCCACTGTCCTCGTAAATTGAGAGTGTGTGTTTAAGTTGTTCAGAGAGCAGAGGTAAACACCTTGCCAATCCCCAGAAAAGGGCACGAGACTTCAGGGATGTGCATACACGCAGACATCAGACATAGAAATTGAGAAGAAAAGTTGAGAATACCCAAAAGAAAAAATCTAAAGTAGCATCAATGGTGAATACAAAATAATAATAACAAAAAACAGATGCATGGGATATCATTACTTCTTTAGTGAACTATGTATCCAGAAAAGGGGGCACCACTGATGAAGTTTAGAAAAATGGTTTGATAAAAAAAATAAAATATTTGTAAATGCGCAACCGCGTTGTGTAAATAAGACAAATAACATAACATACTATTTAGTTTGTTTGATAAAAGAATAAGGTATAGATCTGATCTATGTGGAAAATAAAATGTAATACAAATAACTTGACTTTTATATTTGGAGGGGGGGGCAATACAATACAATGATAAAAGAAACACTGAAAATATTAGTGTAATTTAAGTAGTATAATATTATACGTCTGCAGAATTCAAGAAAATGCAATAGCCAGTTATTTTGCACTCAAATGTGCCCAAGTGTACTCTTGAGAGTGAAAAAATTCTGTTCCTGCCTAAAAACAAATCCCACATAAGAAAACACTGGTAAAAGCTGCATTTTAGGTAATGAGGTTTCTTTTTGTAAATAAGATACACAGATAACCAACCTTATCCCGTCGGTTGCCATTTTGTATTCACACAGTGCAGTGCTCAACTCAAATCAATTTCCATTTGCTGACTCGAGTGCCATGCCTGTCAAAAGCAGTTTGTCAGAATACTTACAGATGGAGACCAAGCACGATGAGATCTTGAATGTCAGTTTAGAAGGACATGAAGTGGAAGTGACGTGTGGCGACGTGTGTTTTTCAAGAGAATGAGGGAGGACGCACCAAATGTTATAACCAAGATGCAGCTCATCCAAAAATGTACCCAAAGCTGGTCATCTAACTCCAGTCATTCAGTCACGAGGCATTGCGTAAGAAAGGCTGTCACATAAACAGATCAAAACTAACAATGACGACACTTTGCCCCAAGCCCCTTTGTTCCTTTTGAAGGTGTAAATTTTTTAAAACTCATAAATACAAACACATATTCCAAAAAAAAAAAGCTGGGAATTGTATTTATTGCAAAAAAAACCCCCAAAACAACCAAAAAAGCAAAAGAAAGACAACGGTGTATTTGTTGGGAACTATTTTCAGCTACAAAGTAGGTGCTCCAGTGAGTATTTATGACAGCAGGACAGGACAGCAGTGTATGTGGGAGTCAAAATAAACTACAGTGTCATGTGTGTGTTCGTGGTACTAAATGACAGCAACAGTTGTGTACTTTATGGACAACAATTGGGGTCTTAGGCACAGAGGAATAAGTGGCATCTTGCTTTGGCTACATAGACACATCACTGTTGGTTTTCGTCCTTAAATGAAATATGTCGACAATAAGAGCAAATACAGAATATCACCAGTCTAATCCTTTAATGGATTTGACATTAATGCGTCCCCTAGGTCGGACTGCTTTATTTCAGAGGAAAGAATTGTCCGTTACATGCCAGAGCACAGCAGCGGAAAGCACAGCACAAAACAGGATGGGGCACTCGTTTTCTGGCTGCTGCCCATTGTTGTTGTTGTTGACACTCACAGATACATTGTGACCACGGTCACCTGCCGTCCCACACGTACAGTAGCAGCCAGCAGATTCCAGCCGTGCATGGGACTGCTAATAGAAACCTCTATACAAACTGTATAATGGAGGCAAACAAACAACAAAACAAATGTGTGATTTCACACTTTATGATTGTCTCTCAGTATCTCTCTCCACTCTCCATGTCTCTCTCTCTTCATGCTATACATCACCGGCTCTATTTTTTCTTTTTGTTTGGGCAGCGGAAAACAATGTTGCCTGGCAACAACAGCACCGGAGCGATGGCGCAGCGCGTGTACATTCCTTGTCATTTTAAAAAGTGTAAAGGGAAGGTTAAAGAGACAGAGACAAGGTAGCAACGTGGAGAGACGCGAGGGAGGCGGAGATTCGGTGAAGACAGATAACACAGGGATGAGAGGGTGCTGACATGGAGGGTGATGTATGGAAGGATGAGAGGAAGGATGGAGGGTGGGGTTGGGTGGGGGGGTAAAGGCCTCTCTCTAATCAGTCATTCAGTACAGACAGTTAGAAACTCGTCTGTTCACACACAAAAGCTCAAACACGCACACACGCGCACACGGAGCAAAGCAGATTTTGAAGGAAAGAAGCTGATTTGACTCAAGATGATAAGAACAGTCATAAAATATGTATGAGCTCATTTAGCAGATGTGCTCTGAACAGCAATTCTGAATGCAGTCGGCGGTACAGCTGTAGTTACCGCACATTCTTGTCCGTTCTGTGCTGTTCTCGCAGCCGCTCGTTCTCTCCACCTCTTCCTGTAACTGTGCTGAGGTTGTGTGCTCACGTGTGTGCTTTTACCTTTCTTCTTCCTTTGTTTCGTCCTTCTTTCTATCTCTTCCCAGACCCGGTGCCCTTTCATCTAAATTCAGTGATTCCGTAACTGTATTTTTTTTCTTTTTTTCTATTTAATCTCTCTGCTTTTATCCCACTCTTCCGTTTTACAGCCCTATTTAAGCAGTTATCCGGTATTTAACAGCCTCTTTATGAGGAATAGAGTCCTCCCTGCATTTATAAGTTCACCTCAGTAGAAATTGTGAGTGCCTGTTTTTTTTTTTTTCATCAATTCATTCCTTTTTCTTGCTTCACGATTTAAATCGGCAGAATGATTGACTGACGGATGTTTTCTGTCCTGCTCCTCTGCTCTCATTTCATCATCCTCACATCCATGCTCTCTGGACTTTCATCTCTTTCTCTCTCCCCTCCGAAATCCTCTTGTTCTTCTTTTTTTTTTCTCCCTTACGCAATAATCTTCTCTACCTTTATCTCTCTCTCTCTCTCTCTCTCTCTTTCCCTCTCCTTCTGCAATCCATTTCTCCCTACCTTCACCTCTCTACACTCTTGGCTCTGTCCCTCCCCAAATCATTTTCTCTCTTTCATCTTGTCTTCCCCTTCATCCTCATCTGTTTTCCTTCGCTCCACACCTCTTTGGCTGCCCATCCCCCACCGTTTCTCCAATCACTCATTTCCTGCCACCCCCCATCGTTTCTCCAATCACTCATTTCCTGCCACCCCCCCATCCATCCATCTTTCTGTCTTTCTTCCAAACATATTTTTTCCTTCATCTTTGTCTTCTTCACTTCATCTATCCTTGCTCTTTATCCATTTCTCCCATCTATCTCACGCTTTCTCCATCATCACATGCAATTTCTCTTCTTTTTCCTTTCCACCCCGTACATCCCTCTTTCGCCCAGCTATCTGTGGTCTCTGCTGCGATGTTGATCCTGGACGTTTTGTCCCCGCTCCTCCTCCTCTCCATCCTGTTGCCGAGCTACGGTTGCCGGGCGGCGGACATTCCGGAGGACACCACATCAGAGTTCTCGGTCAGACTGTACCACCGGCTGCAGGCGGCGGGGGATCAGGACAACATCATTTTCTCCCCACTGAGCGTGGCGGTGGCCCTGGGCATGGTGGAGCTGGGAGCCAGGGGGGCTTCTCTGGAGGAGATTCGACAGGCTGTGGGATTCAGCCACCTGCTGCCAGGTGGGAGATACATTCATAGACACAGGTTCACGAGCGTCAGGGCGAGTTGTGGGCAAGGGAAAAGGAGCTGGATTCAAAATGTTGGGAAAAGGAAATGCATGTTACTAAATCAATCACTTAAAGGGACAGTCCAACCATTTTACACATGAAGTTCAGTTTACTCTTCAGGAGGAGTGCTACTCTGCAAAAACAGCTGTATATGTTGCCTGTTGCTCTGGAGAAAGCCTCCAAACTTGCAAGATAACTCTGATGATGTTATCTGGGTTTTTTTTTTTGGCTGCTTCATGGGATCCAGCCTTTGGAGCCTGACCCATAGTAGGAACTAAAACCGTAAATATCTTGGGCTCTCTTGGTTTAATTCCTACCATTTTATATTAAATCTAGGAATGTAGAAAACAGGAACTCCTGTTTAAATTTGCTTAGTAATGTACCGTATTTGTCAAAATCAGTCAAATCAGTTATTATTTCTACCTTAGAAGTTGTACAGGAGTTTTTTTTTTTTGGTTTCCTGATGTCGATTGCCATTTTTCAGGTTAATACAATTGTTACATATTCAAATCTTCACTTGATTACATGTGAGAATGAGCCCCCTGAATGTCACAGAGTTTTGTGAAATGAACAGCTGAATAAAATGATAACATACACTTTAAATTCCCCCAAGATTCAGCTTCCACTCAGAGACAGAGTTTAAATGTTTTAATATTTGCTCTAATATAAAAAAATGCCTGATTACATATATGCCACTTTCTCATATTTTGTATTTTATATGCATAATATTTTCATTTTCCTGTTGCTGTAACAACAAAAAACTGTTTCTGTAACCTGTATCTTTTCCACCCCAAACCACAGTACTGTACTATACGCACTTTCTACAGTATGACTGTGTGTGTCTCCCTCCGTTCTCAAGGCGTGGAGTTCTCTTTGCTCCAGAAACCTGACGGCGGCTCTGTCGGACGATGACGCCCACTATGTGATCCGATTTGCCAACAGCCTCTTCCTGCAGGAGGGCGTCACCTTCAACCCCGAGTTCCTGCATCTGATGAGGAAGTACTTCCGGGCTGAGGTGGAAACGGTAGACTTCAGCGAGTCGGCAGCCGTGGCCGAGCAGATCAACAGCTGGGTGGAAAATCACACGGAGAGTGAGTTAAAGTGCTGGGGGGAGGAGGAGGACAGGGAAAAGTACAGGTGAAGCGATAACACGAATACATAATTACATCTACAATCCCAGCAAGTACTGTAAAGTGACATGCAGCATGACAGGCAAGGTGTTACATTATTGTTTGTCTGATTACCTTGTACAAAAACAAAATTTGCTGAATACATTTCCAGCCCTCAGTTGCATAAATCTCCATCCTCGCGCACGACTTCAAAAGCTGCATCACAGCAGGCGCCGTCCTCGGGCTAACGACAACGAATGCAGGTCCTAATGCACTGTACAAATCACTGCCTCCAGGTAAGATCCGCGAGCTGCTCTCAGCCGAGGACTTCAGCAGCGCGACCCGCCTGACCCTGGTGAACGCCGTCTACTTCAGAGGCTCCTGGAAAAACCAGTTCAGGCCGGAGAACACCAGAACCTTCTCCTTCAGCAAAGACGACGGCTCTGAAGTCCAGACGCTCATGATGTACCAACAGGGAGACTTCTACTATGGTAAGGACGAGCTGCGTGTCTCTGTGTGTGTGTGTGTGTGAGTCTTTAGAAATGTACTTGTGACTCTTTTCTCCAGAGCCTGTGAATTTCAGCTCCTATTTCCTGAGGTTATTTAAAATGTTAATCTTAGATCTAAAATATTCATATTTGGAGTGTTATTCACAGGAAAGGCTCCTCTTTTCTGCTCAGGGAGCTCTGCTGCGAAAATTTTCTTCGCTTTCCCGAACTCCTGTGTTATGTCTGTTTGATTCAGCGGTATACTTTGAAGGCTATTTTGTTCACGTCATACAATATTAGCATTATGATGACAGTCTGTGTTAAGGTATGTTGCACCATATTAGGTTTTACTAAATCTACTCTGACAGTAGGTAGAACAAACAACTCTGTCCTTCCACTGATTTATACATACTCAACTGTTAGGCTCTGGAAGATGTTTTATAAATTTCTGCTTCTAATTATATCATAGCATGTCAGTTGTTATACTGTTTTCAATAATTTGGGGTACTTTTTTGTGTGATGTGTTTTCACACATGTCCCAATCACTCTGAAAAGACCTTTCGCTTTTCTCCAAATTAGTTCTCTTCAATCAACAATCAACAATTCAACAAGCAGCACACACACCACTAGTTTTAGTTTCAGTGGAAAGAAGAAAGTATTTCAAGAGATCAAACACCTGAAACAATGAAATGCTGTATATTGTATCAGGCGGCAACTAATTGATTCATTGTTTAGTCTATAAATTGTCACTAAATCATGTAAAATGTTTATCTCTTCACTCAACTGGAGTTCAAGGTGACATACTTGAATGGCTTGTTTAACTCAAAGATTTCCAGTTGACATCGACAAAGCAATGAAAAGCTGAAATATTTTCAGTTTATAGTAAACTGTCTGCTGATTAATATTCTGAGTTTTAATACTTCTGTACATTATTATTTTGTTTTGTTTTTAATGTTCAATACTGGTAAATGTGATATTTTGTGATGATTGTTCCCAAGCTGAATCTACTGTACAATACATGTGATGTACTCTCAGTCGGTGCAGTCTAAAAGCAAGTCCTTGATACAGATTAAGGCTATTTTTTGAATGTCATAATCTGACTGTATATAGGGGAGGGTACTATATGCATCAGATTTTGGGGTATTCAGTGTTTTGCCAGCACTGTGGGGTGCAAGGCTGTTTGTACAGAGTCCTGCAGGTTGCCTATAATGCTGTTACATCTGAATGATTCAGCCTGTCTTTTTTTTTTTTCCTCGCATCTAGTCATTTTCTGTCTGACGTACTGCCAAAGACAGTAACAACAGATTCTTACTGCACTGCTACTAAAATTGACGCATTTGAGTTATTTTGGTGCAGTCTGAATGTGTGTAGTCAGATTGCATACACCTACGTTCACAGGGTGCACACATGCTCATCCACGCGCACTCAGGATCAAGGAAACCTGTGTATGTGTGACTCGGTATGAGTGTGTATGTGTGCGTGTGTGCTTAAAAACTGCAGAACAGGGACAGGTCCTTGGGGAGAAGGGCTGCGTTTGCATTCTCATTTCGAAGCACAATTGTATTGGTTAAGTAAAATGTTTTGGGAGGCCACACCCCACTTCTCTGCTGCAGTCTTGCCTCGCTCTGCCCCAGCAGCCGCTACGCAGAATGCTACAAGTAACTTAATGAAGGATGATAACTAGCTTGTTGTAATTTTCCCTTTTAAGGAGCTTCAAAAGAAAAAAAAGTCATGTGCAAAGATTGGGATAACTTCTGGCAGTGTTAATTGCTTTATAATCTCCATCTCACACTGCAAAAACCTGAGTGAGTGAGATAATCTTGTGTTTAGATTTACAGTCTAGTTGGGCTTGTTTTGAGTATAAAAGGATTATCTCATCCTGACTAAGAAATATTGTCTCTCTTCATTCACGTAAATATTCATTGGCCTGTCTCAGTAAGGCTGTTTATCTGAGGGTTTTGTTTAAGTCGCTAAAAGTCCGTTAAAGATCCACCTCAAGGCTATGAAGATATATTTTCTCAGCCTCTGTGTATCTGTAAGGAGAAATCAGCTTAAACAAATGTTTGTGTGTAATCACATGTGCATTTGTCTCTGAATGTGTGAAGCCGAGGGTATTGTGTGTGTGTGTGTGTGTGTATATACATGCAAGGATGGATGTGTTTTTGTCCCGAGAGCTTAAATTGGTTTACAGGGTTTTATTTGCTGCCTGAAGACAGTAAAGTTAACGTTTGTGTAAAAAGGGTGATGTGCTGACAAACGCACTCAAACGTGCCATCCTTTCCTGCCTAATTTTAGACAGAGGACTCTCAGTACTACAAGACTACATAAAGTATGCATGTAATACATTTTCACACCATGTGTAACCAAAGTCTTTGCAGCGAGGCAAAGGTTTTTAATTAGTGCATCAGTGAAAAAGGCGCCTGCTTTAATCAATAGTCGATCAATGCGCTTTAACATCCTTACATCTCTGTATGTTCCTCCTCAGGGGACCTCACAGACCCATTACAGGAGGCCCTGCTGCATGTGTGTGTGTGTGTGTGTACATATCTTCTCATGCTTACATTTACATATATTTTCTCCACCCACCCAGGTGAGTTCAGCGACGGCTCGCAGGAAGCTGGCGGTGTTTACCAGGTACTGGAGATGCCCTACGAGGGGGAGGACATGTCCATGATGATCGTTCTGCCTCGTCAGGAAGTACCGCTGGCTTCCCTGGAGCCCATCATCAAAGCGCCACTGCTGGAGGAGTGGGCTAACAATGTTAAGCGACAGAAGGTGGAAGTCTACCTACCGAGGTGACAGATGATACACATGAAGCCACACTTGCATGCGAGAATACAAACGCCCATCAACTCTCACTTGCTCACACGCTACTGTGCAGTATCTTAAGTTTGTGACACTACTGTGCTTCAAATATTCTTTTGTTCACCCACTCAACATACTTTGGTTAATTGTGCATCAATTAGTGATTGAGATAAGATAAACTTCATTAGTCCCACATCGAGGAAATTTACAAGAATATAACAAATAGATATAAAAATATAGAAAATGACAAATACACTATAAACATAAATACACTATATACATCCTCAAATTCATCCATGAATTTTGATTGTACTAGATAAATAAATTATATGAATATGAATAAATGACATCAATCACATCGCCTTGACATCGTGGATGTTACGGATGGTGCTTACATTTCTCAGAGTTCTATGTTTTATGTTTTATGTCCGCCTGTTTACTCTGTGACCCTTCTGTTACAAGATGACCTCTCTAAATTATATTCCATCATAAGTCTCTGGCCCTTAACATGTGACTATCAACGTTGATCACTTCTGACTGCTCAGGTTCAAAGTGGAGCAGAAGATCGACCTGAGGAGCACTCTGCAGGAGCTCGGAATAAAGAACATCTTCACCAACGATGCTGATCTCTCTGCCATGACGGGTAACACTCCAAAGACAATAAACACTGCTATGTGAGATACATAGATTATTATATAAAGGACACACTCAGACAGAAATAACTTCTCCTAACTCCTAGCAGGGTTCAGCATGAGAAGTTGATTCAATATTTTTGCTTCTTGGCTGCAGTGAAGTAGCCTCCGGTACTTTCTAAGGTAACCAAGGTAACTGGCACCGAGTGGGCAGGTCAGAGCTGTCACATCATCTGGTAAAAATAGATCCAGATAGAGAGAGATGGATGTATATGTAGAGACGGAGAAACTGAGAGACATAAATATGTTTGGATAACTTACATCTAAAGCAAAAGAACCTGATCCCACCGAAAGCCAAACAAATTACACATGTGATAGCACATAAAAAATGATAAATAATGTATCGATTCACTGAGCAGCTTCAAATGCTCAAGTCATAGAGAACAACTGAATCTGACCAGAATATATCTTAATACACAGAAATTATTAAAAGATCCTCAGAAACCTAAAAAAAACCCATGCTCAATCTGAAACAGCTTGTTCTTACTGGTCAGCTGGAGCTATTGTTGTATTGTGAAACCCAATCTTCAGGCTGTAATGGACTTCTGGCTGTACAGCACATCTTGTACTCGGTAAAGCTCAGAGGGCATGGTCTATTCTGTCAGGTAGGCTGATAAGAAATGGTGTTTAAAAATACTTTTAATCGAATCACCAGGATGAGCTGTCATTCTCAGATAAAACTCAGCGTCGCACCGTGTTCACATGTCAGACTGATTGATTCCTGCTCTTAAAGACAAGGTGGTGATCTGTGTGCCTTTTGCATCTAACAGATGGTAAGGACCTGTACATTGGGAAGGCAGTGCAGAAAGCCTACCTGGAGGTGACCGAGGAGGGGGCAGAGGGAGCCGTCGGGTCAGGTAGACTATTGTTCACCATAATCTTTAACATTAACAGGACTAGTAGTTTACTTAAGTAAAAATACTGCATTGAAAATGTTGCGAAAGTAAAAGTTTATGAGTATAATCAGGAAAATGTACATAACATAATAAAATAAGTGCTCTATGCAGATATCCCATGTGACTATGTGTAATATATTATATCATTATTCATGCATTAATGTAAAAGCCAGATTTTACTGTTACAGTAGCTATTTTGTATAGGTCTAATTAATCTACTGATTTTTTTTTTAAATCATTCATTGATTGATTATTTGGTTTATAAACATTCTAACAACATTGAGAAATACTGTCACAATTACCCAGTGCCCAAAGTGACACCACAACAATGCTTTGTTACTTCAGAACAATAATTCAAAATTGTTTTAAATAAAGTCTCCAGGGCAAACGCTTCTTCAGGTTCACTAAACATCGTCCCCCACTGTCAGAAAATAATTGCTGTCTGTCCTCTCTTCCTCTCTCTCTCTCTCTCTCTCTCAGGAATGATCGCCTTGACCAGGACTCTGGTGCTGCAACTTACCCACAGGTTATGGCTGATCACCCCTTCTTCTTCGTCATTAGAAACCAGAGGACAGTGTGTGTGTGTGTGTGTGTGTGTGTGTGTGTGTGTGTGTGTGTAAATGGACCTCCGATACACTGTGTGTTTTGACCTGACATTCTATCTTCGCTCTCCAGGGTCCATCCTCTTCATGGGCAGGGTCATGACCCCTGAAGTCATCGAGCCCAACGACCAAGAGTTTGACTCCATGTAACCACGCGCACTGCGAGGTCGCTCAGTCTCAGCCAATCAGATCCTGACGTCATAAACGCTACCTATCCTCTATCGCCATCTTCAGCTGTGTTTTATACTCTTGAGAAAAAAAAATATATACAAACCTAATAATATACAATTTATTATATATTGAAATATGACATAAGACATATAAAGTGACTGTGTTTTGATACTGGAAGCTTTAAACTCTTGGATACAGACATGCAGAAAGAGTAAGTTGTAAATATTCTCTAGTAAAGGATGGTTTGTAAATGAGCGAGAAGAACATGATATGTAATCCACGCGCAACCCCTTTAAGTTCAGCAGCTTCGCACTCACTTGCACTCACTTGCACCCACTAACACGATGCACAAAAAGTGTTTTCTCTCCACTTCTTAAAAAAATATTTACTCTTTCTTACTCCACATGCAGTATGTGCACACTGTAAGTTTCACACTTTAATTATATCCCTGTACATTTGACATTGTGTTATATATATACATATATATGCTCAGTATTTATTGCAGAACAAACGTGCAAACATTTTGTCCTTATACGATGAATCTTAGTAATATATCTGCTCCAGACAGCATTCTAGTCATTTTTTACACTGTAGGCACATGGCTAATCTGCTGATGAACTAATATGCCTTATCACATCCGAGTGGTTGATTAAGCCCCAGCTGGGCATCTCACAGGTGAGCAGAGGAGACTGCGTAACTAAGGCGGGTTGCTATAGAGACGGACTGGAGCATGCAGTGCGCACCGAAGAAGATCTGCTGCACCGTTTTGGATGTACATACAGGGAGAAACAGTAACACCAGCTGTATTCAGTCTTTTACTCAATAAAAACATGAATGTGTTCCCATTAAAAAAAAATATCTGTGTCCTTCTCTGTGTGTGGAGGTTATTTTTATATGAGGCATTTTTTAAATTCAAACTGTATTTTCAAGGACGTCTTATACAGTACAAGTCATCTACAGTGTTTAGGATGCCATTAGTCGGATTGCTTTTGTATTTATGAAATGAAGGATTTGGTGAGACTGAAAAACATGCAATCCTTCTGGAGCCAATTATATATTCTTTGCCTGAATATATAATGGCCTTTATATAACACCGTGAGATCTGCTGCTACGGTTGAACAGCCAACCTGAGGGCAGGAGTTGGCTATTCAGCCGTTACTCAGCTTCCCAGGGCAGGCAGTGTCCTGCCAAGGTGTCTTGGAGAGGTTTCAGGCCTGTGGCATCACCTAGCTACAACACACACACACACACACACACAAGAACACAAGAAATCAGATCATATCGCTAGGCAAGGCAAGGATATACTGTGACCAAGGACGAATGAGACCTGCATGTTGATTCTGATAAATGCCACTTCAAAAGGAAGACTGCATATAAGAAATTAAGAGTCAGTATGTTCTTACATTATACAAACATTTATTTGAACTCTTTCTACTGAGGAAATATTCTGTCCTGGTGTACCTGATCAGTTAATTAAAGAGTAGGGTCCAAAATTACACTAACAGCTTCAAATATGAATGCTGCTAATGCAGCTAAATGGTATATTTAGTAGTAAGAGTTAATAAATGTAGATATTACAATATATTTTTTTAAAGGTGACATCATTTAAACACTGATCATTAAAGAGTAATGTCATGGAGGAAACCACTGTCACATGAAAATGAGTTAAAAAACCTACCACCACCAACATGCCTATGCCTGTGATAATGATATATACATATTATGAAACAAACCTTAATAATTACATCCCCAACAGATGTTTCCTGTTAGTGAGGATTTGATATGAGGATTTGTAGTGCAGTGTGATAAATTCAAAGACAGCTTAAAAAAAAGGAAAAAACACAAAAAGATGTTTTGATGTGACAACTGCTTTCACTGTCTTTAGCTGATGTTTTAGGAGCAGCAATTATCCATGACGTGATTGTCACACAAGCTCGTAGTTCAAAAACAAACTGTAAACAAGTTAAATAATTTAAATGATGAATAAGCACATACACAATACAGTTTACTGCTACACATGATCACTCTTTAAATAACCTGCAAGGGCAATGAATGTGCTAAAAACAAGTTGGTGCTCTGTACAAAGTCAGAGGGAATCATTTCCACAGTTCCCTGCAGCACCAGGGGTTTTCATTTACCTCCATGAAATATCTAATAGCTTTTTCATCTCTGCAGCGTGCACAGTGTGTTTCAGTGCTGCAATATCTTAAACACAACGAGCAGCATTGTTGGGGAACGGCAGCCCATGGGGGTAGGAAGTTATAATCTAAATTACTTTTACCAGCTGGTATCATAGCTGTACCTTCTGTCTTCATGGTGCGCCGCTGAAAATCTAAATCAAACTCATGCCTCCTCCTCCTCCCTGCGACAGCAAAGACAGAAACAGCAACAACAAAAGAGGCTTTCTCTCAACCTGTCCCTATTGCAGCTGCTGGTTGCACACACAGTATATCATCCAGAGGTGCAGCGCAACATATTTACATATTTACATACATATTTTACACTGTTTAACACTGTTAACACTGTAAAAGTTTGGAGTCTTGAAGTTGTGTCAGACTTTATAGATTTACTCCACTTCATTGAGCTGACATGTTGCTACTTTACAAAAAAAGATTTAAAATATCTTCAAGCTGATCAAAGGTGATGCACCGTAATCATCTACCATTCCGTGTATAAAAATGTTACTCATGCCGGACCTGCTAAAACATTTGACTGCTGCTCAAGCTTTAGTGTACCAGTGGTTACTCTGAAAGAACTCATTTATTACTTTTGGTAATTAAATACATTTTGCATCTCCAAAATCAAGTCTGTTTTCAGGGCTGACTTGTGGAGTGGAGTTTTATCATTGTGCTGTTTGATTTGAAGTTTCACTTTGGCCTGCTGTGGCCACCAGGAGGCCGAAGTCCTCCTGGTGGTAAATGTTTGTTGAAGCAGTATTATATTTTTCCCTGTTTTTCTGTTTGTGTTCTCCCTAAAATGAACCTTTAATATTTAATAACTTCATTTTTAGGACACTTTCAGACCCAAGTTGGTGTTTTACCAAATAGAACAGAATAATACAATTTCAACAAGATGAACAAAGATCACTGTGAGAAGAAAAAAAAAAGAGGGCCAGAGCTGAAAACAGGAGGATGACACTGTAAGCATGACTAATAATATGACAGCACATTTTACTTTGTGCCACTTCTCTGCTTAAAAGACAGGCCTCCATAATTAAACACAAAAGTAGTCACAGATTTAAGTACTCCCCTTGTGCTGATGGACAGTAAAGAAAGATCACTCTAGTACTGTAAAATAAGTACAACTTTGAAGTTAGTAATTTTATACACTGAATTGGGTAGCTTTAGTGACAACTTACTTTTTCATTAATACAAAACACACAGTAAATCAGCCAATAGATCATGGTGTATTATTAAAAATTAAGCTACCCAGCAGCATGTAAAGTAATTAGATTAGCTCCACATTTACCAGCTGTAACATTAAAGTGATGAACACATCAATGCATCAACCCAATTTTATGATATATTCTGCACGATGGGTACGTCGCGTTTATTCTGTCACTCTGAACGCAGACAGGTGTGCGCAGCTGAACCGTCGCTGTCACTCAGAGGCCCACACGTGGTTTGGTGTCCGCCTCTCTCGCGCGACTCACCTGAGCGCCGTTGCCAGGCAGCGGCAGCCTCGGCGGTCAGTCGGTGTCCCGCAGCTCCCGGAGCGGCTCACCTGCGGCGGCAGACTGCGGCCGAGCCAGAGGACGGTACGGGTCTACTTTCTCTCGGCGGACGCTCACAAACCCCGGCGGGCTCCATGGGTCACAGCTGCGGCTTTCCAGGGCGAAACCGGGCCGGGAGAGTCTACCACAACACGGCCGGGACATGTCAGAAAGGTGAGCCCGCGGTGATATCTGTGCCAGTTTAATCACATTAACGAGAAGTATATTTATATTAGAATGATATTAAAAGTGATGTTTGTTGTTGTGGGGGGTCATCAGTGTGAGCGGTAACTGTGTCCAGCTGTTATAAACTAGCCGCACCTGCTCAGGTGTCCGCCGCTGCCATGGCAACGGGTCCTAATCCGCACCGGTTCACCGTAACTCGAACCAGCCGGCCGGTGGTCAGAGCCTGAGCGCACAGCAGGGCTAACATTACGAGCAGGACTGGCTCCCCTTCAGCCGGGAACCTAACATGTGATAATGGATACTCCTCTTCTTCCTCCCCCTCATTTTCCTCCTCTGCTTCCTCCTCTTCTTCTTCTTCCTCCATCTCCTCTTCCTGCTCTCCTTCCTCCTAAACCTTCCCCCTCTTCCTCCTCCCCCTCCTTTTCCCTTCATCCCCTCCTTTTCCTCCTCCCCCTCTGCTTCCTCCTCCTCTTCTTCCTCACCCCCTTCTTCTTTCTTTTTCCTCCATCTCCTCTTCCTCCTCCCCTCATCTTCCTGCTCTCCCTCCTCCTAAACCTTCTCCCTTTTCCTCCCCCTCTCCTCACCTTCCTTTTCCCTCCTCCCCCTCCTCATCCCCTTCCTCTTCCTCCTTTTCCCTTCTCCTCCTCCTCCTCCTCCTCCCCATCTGTTTCCTCTTCTCCACCCCTTCCTCCTCTTCTTCCTCTTTCTCCTTACCCTCCTCTTTCTCTTCCTCTCCCTCCTCCTTTTCTTTTCCCCTTTTCCTCCTCACCCTCCTCCTCTTTCTTCTCCCCCTCCTCTTTCTCCTTTTCCTCCTTTTCTTCCTCCTCTACTCTCTCTCTCCTCTTCCTCTCCCTCTTCCTTTTCCTCTATCCACCCCCCACCCTCCTCTTCTTCCTCTTCCTCCTCCTCTTCGTCTCCCCCAGTTCTTCAGGTGTGAACACTCTCAGTGGCAGTTTCCCCAAATCCCACTCATCCCAGTACTCTGAGCTCGGGGTGACACGCACACCTCTGTCTGTGGACCAGAGTCCTGATTCTGGACTTGTATCTACACCTGTGAGTGGCACACACACACACACACACACACACACACACGCACACACACACACACACACAGAATAAGTCAGTAATGGTTCATTGCTGCTGTTCTTAAGGCATTATGCTTCCTTACCTTCCCTTCACGTCTGTCACTTCCTTCCTCTCCTGTGTCCTCCCCTCTTCTCCTTTCATCCTTTCATCTCTCAGCCCTCCTTCCTCTCTGAACCGAACCAAATGTTCTCGCTCTGTTCTCCGCACTCTCTATTTTACCTTCAGGCCACTGGCCTCTCGCCTCGATTGCTATGCAGAGTGATTTTTCACCCTCTCGACTATTTGAATAAGGGGACACATCCTCCCTATGATCCACTCATAGGTCCTCACTTAAAGATACTCTAACTTTTGCTGAGAATCCTGAAGCAAAATGGCGCTTTTAAAAAAGATTTTATAGCAAAGTATAAAAAGCCTACTGATTCTGGGTTACTTTTAGGCAGATGCTACTTGCACCCAGAGTAGAGTAGCTAATGTGGCTTTTTACTGGTTGTATGTAGCACGGGGGACACAAGCACCCAGGTGTCTGTATCCAACAATGCTATTTGCACCTGGGCACACATTAGATATGTAAGTATTTTTATCATGTGGTGTGAGAGGCTCTATTTTAACTCAAACCTTGATCTATTCCTAAATCTAACTAAGCAGTATTGTTACCTTAGCCTTACCAAACTGCAACTGAAAACTGAAAATTATGAAAATAATATGTTAACAAAGTCTTTACCAGTTATACCATTACAGTTTTTGTGGATCAGGGGGGTTTGGCGGGCTGAATGCAAATAGCTGATTAGCTGCCACGTGACTGTTCGTATAGACACTCCATTATTTTTATTGCTTGTGTACATGATGAATGCTTCTGTTGGAGCCAAACTTATGCAACTTGTCATCAGATGTTAGATTAAATTATTAAAATATTAGGTGGTTTAACTAAATATTGTATTTACAGTACATTCATTTTTCATTCATTTTTTACCACATTTTACCACACTCCCTTTCTGTCTGTTAAAGCATACAAGTAATTGTATAGTAGACTGAATTAATCACATTATTTGCAGCCCATCATGATTTCACTCATCTCTCCGCATTACTTTATTCTTCCAAGCTTTTTTTCTACTGCTTTCTTTTCCATATGAACAGGTGACCTGGTGCTTTTTTTTGGGTGTCCAGTTAGTGAGGAGTAACAAAGGAAGGTGTAAAGTTACACAGAGAAAGTATGAGTGTACGAGATAAGTGTATGGGGGGTTGAAAAGGTCAAGCCGGGAGAAGAATACATACTCGATTTATTTAAGGACAGTGGCTGGTGGATGTGCTGTTTGATCGTCCTCACTGTGTCGTGATACCTAAAATACTGAAAGATCTGTGCTGGCAGACATATTTATTTGCACATATTAGGAAAGAGAGATAAGGGATTAAAGGTGAGACTCGAGGAGCTCGATGATAATCAGACGGACTGAAAGCTTTCGCCTTGTTAACACTTGTAGCTGTATTGGTTAATGGTCTTAAAAATGACCCATTGATTTTGGCTGCATGCTGACTGCACGCTGAGGGAACAGAGTTTATATTGCACTAATGGGAAGATGCGGTAGATTAGGCTTTAGTGTGTCTCCCGCTCCCCCCAATCACTGTTGTCTTCAGCATTACACTGAATACTCCATTGACTTCTGTACATACATACATAACTGATTGCATGTGTGATGGGCATGATGTTATTATGAGTAGATCTGAATGAAACTGGGCAGATTGATGTCTCTAGGAGGGCACCACAATTATAGCTCAACAGAAGGTGCCACATTTGTTACTGATCAGCCCAGCGAGCGTCCTCATCATTCATCCTGTTCTCCTCTTCTTCTTCTTCTGTCAGCTTCCATCGAGTCGCTTCCGGTTCGTGTCGTGGCATCGCCTGGAGCAGTGTGATGTCACAGGCGACCAGCTGACCTGCCCCAGGGTCAGAGAAGGTCTGGATCACTATGAGCGGATGAGATGAGAGTCAGAAGTATTCAGTAGTATTCAGCCACAGTAGAGGTGCTCTGTTCTGGTCTGTGCTGCAATAACTTTGGATCAAATGAAACTGAAGGAGTACAATTTTCTGTATTTTTGTACTCAAAGTCTTTTGGCTTCTGTGTTCAAGAGAATTCCTTCAGGAAATTAAATCTAGCTTTTGTAGGAGTAAAAAGAAACAGGGACTTTTACAACCAGTTATTGGAATTTTTTATTTTGTGTTGTGCTGCAGTGACCTGTATTTCTAAAACTGAATTTTAAATGAACTCTTACAAAGATCCCTTCTTGAATTTAAACTCATGGAAACTCTAATCTGAATAGGAAGTAAGCCATGCTACAGTATCTATTTGTGTGTTGTTTTCATTTCATGCGAGTTTAATTTCATTTAAGGTTCATTACTTAGTCAATAGTCTAACACAGAGTTGCATAACCAAAGTGTAGTTCCTTTATGCTGCACAAGAAAAAAAAGATTTAAAAAAAAAATTTATGTTGATGTACAGAGGATGTAGATGAAGACATCCTGTGACAAAGAATCCAAACCACAAGCGGGATTAGGAAACTTTTTTTTTTTTTTTTTTTACTTTATAGATGATAATGATGTGAACATTATTGCAAGCTTTTTGTTTTGTTTTGACAATGTCCTGAAAAAGGGCCATCAGAGGAAGAGCTGTTTCACAGAGAGGGAGATGGCATCTGTTTGGAAAGAGGGAGGACAGGAAGGAGGAGAGAGGAGGAAGGACAGAGATGGGAGGAGAGGCTGCAAGAGAACTGGGAAAACTGCCTGGTAAGTCAGTGAGTGTTTGTGTGTGTGTATAATTTCAAAGGTTTCCAGTACATTTATGGACGAAGGGAGGATGTGATGAGGCAAAAAGGAGAAAAAGACAGAGATGGAGAGAGGACGACTCTAACGATTCCAACACCTCTCTCTTCACAGGAGTTAAATCTGTCTTACCAGGACTTGGGTGACCCTTTCCAGCAAGAGAATTTCCTCCGGATTCTCCGCCGGCTGATCCGTGTGGAGAAACTTCAGCTGGTCGACAACTCCCTCACAAACCTGAGTTCTGTACATCTGCCAAGGTAGGAACCACGCTATCCAGACTGCACCACACCACACTGAACCAGATACAGTTCCTTTTATGCCTCCCTCATCCAATTGGTGACCACAAAAAAACAGGAATCTAAGCCTCACTTGTGCTTCCTTTGGGCAGGTGCAGAATGCTAAACCTGCAGCGTAACCATCTGGTGTGTCTGCGTCAGCTGCCAAAGCTCCCAGCAGTGGAGCACCTTTGTCTATCTGAGAATGCCATTGGCTCTCTGGGGGGACTGGGAGCTCTGGGGAACAGCCCGCTGCGCTCCCTCAACCTGACCCGCAACCCAGTGACCTTCACTCAGGACTACCGTGCACGGTAAGGTGGCAAGAGAATAATGTGTGTAATAGGAGACATATGAGGCTGATCTTATGAATCTTCTTTTCTCTTGTTCGCTCGCTGCTTTTGTGTATCTGCAGTGTTTTCCAGTGTTTGCCAAAGCTAGAGATCCTGGATGGAATCCCCAGGCTACCTGAAGACTCTCTGCCCACCAGACTACACTTCCCAGAAACCACCAGGATATGCAACATTTTATGACATTCCTCCATGGATTGATGGGTGTGGATTAATTTCTCTTAAACCTAACACACTTACTGAAGTGATGACAAGGCTTCAGCAAACTAAACTCTTTAGCACTAAAGAAGCCGTTCAGAGGAAAATGTGCTGTTCAGTTAAGTACACAAATTGTGTCACAACTGTTGAAAAAACACTTTTAGGCCACACTGTGCAGTCATAGGACAGGTGATGTGCTCCAAGGCCATGCAAAATGCCTTTTATATGTAGTACCAATTACATATATTACTATTATTATTACTTATATCTTTGTAAATGATATTTTTTATATATGACAATAAATTGAGAATACCATAAAGTCTTTTAGCTGATTTTTGCATCTATTTGTATTCAGTTTTTAACTGGCTGTGGCACAGTGCAGAGACGTACATATATCAAGTGGTTATGATGAGCAGGCCAATCAGACTGCTACATGACTCATACCTACCCGCTCCACATCTCTGCCGACACACTAACACCCTCTGTGTCTGCTGCACCAAACATATGCAGCATACAAGAACAGGGATGTGGTCAGCTAAAATGTGGATTCATTTATGGGCTTTTTAATGGGTATCAGTGTCTTTAGTATACATCTGTAACAGATGAGAAGAGAAACAGGACATCCGCTTTGGAGGCTTATCAAACATTTAGTGTCCAGACTCCCCAGGATAATGGCCTCTTGTGTCCTCTGACTGACTGGGTAATGACCCATGAGCCTCATGCAGCAGGTCACACACACATGCACACACAAACAATGTACACAAAGAGTAATCCTTGGTAGCCTGCAAAGCACTCACATTCATTCCCACTAAAAGTGTGTGCACTCTTGATACTGTAAAGTGCTTTGGATAAAAGAATAAAGCATACATCCTGTAGTAACGTTGCAGGGGTTACACACATTGCCCCGTCCTGTCGGCCGGAGCTGATTTATTCATACATTGCTCTTCTTTGATAATGGTTTCATTTTCAGTCCGCACCTGAAACATAAACACACTTTGTTACATGATACTGCAGAACACAAGTATGAATACTGCCACGCTCACCCAAGCAAGCACCCATCCATATATATGCATGTCTGAAGTATCAACTGGGGTGCACAAACACACGAGGCGCTCGCCTTCTCTTTCCCTTGCAGTAATGTGGAGAAACACAAATTTAAGCAGCCAATACCTCTCTAACAAGCACACAGCCAGGCACAAACTACCAGTTACATGCCTCATTGGGGTTCATTTAAGTGTGGAAGATTGTTTGTGCAACTGCATGCTGTGTGTGTGTGGAGATGGAGATAGAAGTGAGTCTGCGGCTGATGAATGAGAGATCATTACTGCCGCGGAGAGGCAGTATAATGAGCTCGCTGGATCCTTGTGTACCAGCAAGCAGGATCCAGGTCGAGAAGAGGAGCCGGTGTCTTCGAGTCACGGTTTCAAGATGCTATCAATTATCTTTGCGGCCCGTTTGGATGCTCTGATGTCTTCCAGTATGGCAGCAAAATGGGAGAGGAGTTTGAGATGATTTTCCAAAAATGGGTGGGTGTAAAAAAAAAACAAAAAAAAACACATCTTTTCATAGCTCGGAGCTTCAGCTTTCAAATAAATCTTGCACTGGTGTTAAATGGGAGATTTGAGAATTAGTGGCAGTCCTGTGGGCACGCATCTCAAGATAGACTCCGGCTCTAGGCATCGACACGTTAAAATTATTCATGCCTGGTAATTCACCCATCAAATGATGACTGAGAGAGTGCAAGAGTGTGAAGAATGTGGAGGAGTTATCGTCTCTGCCATTGCTTGTCACTCCAAAAAATGTGTGTGTGTGTGTGTGTGTGTGTGTATATGTGTCCCCGTGGCCTGCTATTAGCACAGTAATGAGACACCTGTTACTCTCGTACTCCTCCAGCATCCCACAGTCCCTCTGGGGAGATCAACAATCTCACAACAGCAGAGGGATGATGACAGGAGAGAGTGGGGAAGACGCAGTGAGAGGCAGAGACGGAGAAAAACTGAGAGAAAAGGCACACGGACGGTGATGGGAAGGAAGGAATGGAAGGAAGAGCAGGAGAAAAACAGAGGCTGAGAGGAGGAGGGGTGATTTGATTGAGGCTTTGTGCTGGGGACAAATGTTGTTCATTAGAGGTAATTGCCTTTCTCAGTCAACCTGCTCTCGTTTGATTTTCATTTCATCCTGATTTGTCGGTTCATTTCCCATGCGAGCGAGCTCACGCGCAATCTTCTCACCTCACCGTTTTTGAGCAGAGAGATGAAGGAACAGAGTTGGCAGGTTTTATACTTGGGGAGCATTTCTGCACAGACGTAATGACCGGGCGAGTGTCCGTGATCTGTAAACTCCACAACTAATATTTATGATTTTTTTATTTGCACCCCAGTTTGCAATCGCATAAAAGTAAAAAAAAAAATCTCAACAACTGAAAGAAAGCTGAAACTAGAGAATGTTTGGCATTTTTTGCTTAGAAGCTTAAACTTTCTTCATTTCTGTTGATCCACAAGAAATGAATTAATTGTCCTAAATTATATCAGATCCAGTATCCAGAGTATTGTTTTTACATGGAAGACTAAACACTAGGATGGATCTAAACAGTCAAAACATTACTTTACCTACACTTTGACAAAGTATGTCAAGAAAAGATGTGATGAAAAGTCGTCACAGGTTAGAACCACAGTGCTCCGCTTCAGAAATGTTCAACACTTGATTTAATTTGCTGCATTAAGGATTGCTACAGGGACTGCAGTATCTCAAACTCTCTCCTGAGGAAGATATGAAGAGGCATTTCTTAGCTTGTAGAGAATTTTGATTGCTTTCGTCTTGGCTGACATTGAACTACAATGATAAACGTTATTTATAGACCATTTATAAACAACAAAAATAGCTTTATGACAGAAAAGCAAAATCAAGGAACCACAATAAAAAATGAACTTATGGGTCTGAGTTACAAATACAGAATACTTTGCTGTTTAAGCATCCATCTTCATAGCTCCAGAGATTTTTCCCCACACGGAGACCGATGACTGTCAACTTTAAACTGCATCTTCAAAAAAAGTACAGAATCAGACAAAACAGTCACAATTACCTGAAAACTTTTGACCTCTTTATTCCAGACACATACACACCATTCAGGTGCCAGACTTGGTTCAACACAATCAAAATCCCATTTTTTTGTATCAAATATAACTGGTGGAAAAATGTACAAATTGTCAGCATTTATTTTACTTTACATTGTACAGTAGACTAAAGATTTTGCAGTAAATAGCATTCGTTCTGTGAGTTTGATTCACACCAGCAGTCGACATGAAACAGTCCTCCATTTAAGGCTACGCAGAGGCGATATCCAAGAGGTTCAGCACTAACTGGTATGCTCTTATCTCTCCTGTCCTATTGAAATGCTTTTCCAAATGTAAAATGACCAAGACCTAGAGGAGGTTTTCAAGGATGGAAAGGCACGTGTCAGTGTGACACTTTCAGCACAGAGCGCCCTCACCAGAAATGTCCCTTTGACTGGCATTTGCAGAAATATCCAGTGAAAATACTCAGTTCAGTCAGTGGGGGAAATAAGAACTTTTTTTTTTTACGATTGTCAGAGTCGTTACAATCAACAATAAATAACAGATTGATTGGAATGACAAGATGTACATTAAAATTTGAGCTCTACATAGAATACAACTGTTTGCATAAAACATACATATAAAAGGCCTGAACGTGACGACATCAGAATAACATAATTTATCTTTGCTTTCTTTATACAAACTGAAAGGCAGCACATGATAAAAATACATTCTCTGCCTGTCTGCTGTCAAAAGACAGAACTGGACAGGCAACCAGGCAGACGTGCGAGCAGACAGAAAAGCGAAGGACTAAAAACAAAAACAAAAACACAGTATACATCCTATTTTCGCCCAGCAAATTCTGTCCATTTCCACAGTGTAAGCTGCTCAGTTCCATCCCCACAGTGTTTGGAATAGCACCCCATATTCTGGGCATATTATTCCAATTTTCCTAATAAGGGATTCTGAATGGATGGCTGGTTTTATTCCTTTTGGGAAACAAGAGAAAGAAGGACCTGATAGGCTCCGTGGGCAGCCGAAAAGGCACTACAACTGGTCAAAGTCTGCGTTCGTCTCACATCTCTGCCCTCCGATTGGTTCCCTTGTCCCGTCCTCCCTCCTCCTCTTCCTCCTCTTCGTAATTCTCCTCGTTATTCTCTTTTCTGTGATCGCCCTCCTGTCTTGGTCCCTCCTGGTTTTTTCCTTCATCCTGGAGCGAATCACAAGCACATAACGGGACGATTGAACAGTGTGTTTTTGCAGTCTTTTTCCAACTAAAGCTGGTCATTTTAAACCTCCACAAGCAGTCGTGACACAATCTCACTTTAGTGGAAGTGAGTTATTAATGCACTAGCATGTTTCTTTTGCTTATCTTTTTGTAGGGTTGTAACACACAAGTTGTCATTTTATTGTCAACAAGTAGAAGCAGAGACACTCGTGTGAAGGTGCAACTGAATCACCTCTGCCAGACAAACTGTGCAGCAGTGGATGAATGAAGCTGAATGGAGTGAAAGCTCCACTGAGCTCAGATTACAGAGAAACACAAGTACATTCACTCATTGGGTGGCTGGGTCTGGGACCGAGTATGAAACACAAGTCAATAACAGAAGTGTGTGTGTGTGTGTATGGGGGGGGGAATACACAGTCTTATCAGGATCTGTGAACCTAAACCGCTCGTTTAATCTGTAGATTTCTTTAACTCTGTTTAAAAGTCTTTAGTAAAATCCACAAATTAGAGCCGAGAGACAAAAATTATTATGCACATAAACCATTACATGCACAAAACTGAGCACATAGTGGTCCTGGTTAACTGTAGGCATTGTAAATAAATTAATGTAACCCTCCATAGAGATCAGGAGGTCAGTTACAGAACAGAGAGCAGCAGGGAGTCGAGTGTGTTGCTCAAGGACATTTCAGCAAGCTGGACTGCTGGTTATCAGAAGGTTTATACACAACTCAGCTTTCACTTCCTAAAGTGACCACTTAGAAATGTCACGACCAACCCACAACACTGTGAAAAGTAAGAGTAGTAAATACAATTAATTTAAGTAGCTTTGACAGCTTGTCAAGTTATAAAATGTGTGTAAGCTTCTCCATTCACGCACATTTCCTTTTAGGACAAATTAAACTAAACCAAGCTCAGGTGGTGACCCGACACCCCGACAGACTAGACACCTGATCACCCTCATTTACCAGAACACACACGGGCAAGGGTCAGGTTACAGGGACAAAACACAGGCATGCACACACATACATGCTGACGTAACCTCACCTGTGTAGACAATACAGCCAGCACGCCAGTGTTGTAAATATTACTTTCCGGATGTGATATTAAAACATGTAAGCATGTACAACAGGTGCTTGCTGCTGTTACTGAGACAGGGACTGATTAAAAGACCCAGGGAATAAAAATGGACTGTAGAAGTTGTTTTTTTTTTTTTGTGATTGCTACCAATCTGTTGTCTTAACTGGTAATCACCATGTCTGCCCTTTGAAACTGGGAAAATGGGTTAAGATGCAGCCAAATGGCCACTGGATGCTGGATCCAAGAAAACAAGACTACAGTGAAGCGCCTCGTTGTAGAAGTAGTTAAATATTAAGTAAAAGTATTTTTAGCACAGGCGCTTTCACCAGCCAATGAGATTTGCTAATGACATGACCCCTCGTAAACTTATTGCTAATTAAGTCTGCAGGATCACACAGACAAGCCACAGATGCCACCTCGGTTACTGAGGTGGTGGGTGAGTGTATGTAATGGGTACCTTGCAGAGGTAAATGTTTAATAAAAGTACAACACCCAGTTTTGGTTGTGGGAATAACATGCAATGAAGAATTTGGATTCCTTGAGGAAGAAGTTGGACTCCCTGCAGAAGAACCCACCTGTTCTATGTTCTCCTCGTTATATGGATCCTCTCCTTCCTCCTCCACCTCCTCTTCTCTCTTCTGCCCCCCTGCGATGTCCTCCTGGGCCTTCAGGACACCAACAACAAGGCAAGAGTTACATAAACATTCAAGGAGAGAAATTATTAAGTCTGAACAAAGATACAGTTAAACTTACACTACCGATCCATGTTACAAATGTATTACAGAGTTTAAGAGATACCAAACGTTTCTTTTGTGCTCCTTTACTCAACATGTAAATCACGTTACACACCTCGTCCTCTACTTCCTCTTGGTACTGGTCGTCCAGCGTGTCTTCCTGCTGATCTGGGTTTCCAGCAATCTGAACACACACAAACGGCACACACACATTAAAACGCTACTTTAAGATCATTTATTTTCCAAGATGCTGAGGTTTCTTTTCTTCTCTGGATGTTACACGTTCACTCTCACAGTGCCACCCTGAACAGTGTGTGTGTGTGCATTCAACTCGTAATGGCGTGAATCTCTCTCTCTCTCTCTCTCTCTCTCTCTCTCTCTCTCTCTCTCTCTATCTATCTATCTATCTATCTATCTATCTAATCAAATCAATCAAATATCTATCCATGTTACCATCCCAGCCTCTAATCTTTTTCCAAGGTCAGCACTCAATTTTTCCTCCTTCTGTAATCTCCGGTTCTGTCGACGCTCGGTATAGTTTCCGAGCAATCTAACTGCTGGCGTTCTCTGGCTCCTCACTCACCACCAGTTCCTCCTCCACAGCCGGTTGTTCAGGGCCGGGGCGTGCGTCCGCGTGCTGGGCTGGCACCGCCGGCTCCTCTTCCTCCTCTCCCACCTCCTCCTCCTCCTCTGGGACCCTGTGCTGCGGCCGCTCATCCTCGGCCTCCTCGAACTCGTCCTCTCCCTGGTTGTTGGGGTCGTCCTCGGGGTCCAGCTCACTTTCAGCAGCGGCCTAGAGGAGATGAGACCACAGTAAAATCATTACTATAGAATTATAGAATATCAGAAAATGATATAAAGCGATGTATATGGTGCATTAACATCAGAATAAAAGTGATTGTGGCAGCATGAGATGTGATAAAAACGGCTGCAATAAAACTGCAGTGTGGAGGATTAATAACTGAATGTGTTTGTCAGAATAAAAGTGATTGTGGCAGTTAGTGTGCTCTAATGTTGTATTAATTGCTTTGTTGGTATTCAGAAGACTTAATACATCGCAGGTTTGACTGACAAGCGGAAGATGGATAAGTCAGCGGGGGACAGTGGGCAGGGAGGATGAAAGAATCGATTTGCGGATGGATGGCTGAATGGACGTATGACACGCGATACACTGGTGTGAATGTTAAATGAGTGAAGGGGCTGAGGGGACAGACAGATGATCAACAGAGGGACGGAGCCGGGTGCAGAGACGGTCACCTGCTGGTGTGGTGGCACTCTGTGATCCTCTCCTTGTCTCTCCTCCTCCTCGTGTAACATACGAACATCTTGATCTGTTGACACACGCAACAAAGATTTTTTTTTATGCTATGCTGCTAATCTGATGTAACTAATCTGATGTAATGATTAACAAGTATCTGAGTAGGATTTTGTTTTTTTTTTTTACTGGTAATCTTTCCATCTCACCTTCGTCGTCATCCGTGTGATGCTCATCTTCTCCTTGAACGATTTCGTTTTCCATGTTCTCGTACTCGGCCCTCTTCCTGATAACGGCAATGACAGCACAGGGCAGTCAGAGGAATGTAAGCACAACACAACTAGTCACATCAGAACAGAGCTGTTAATGATGAAAAGTGTACATGTGTACTTCATGTGTGTAATAATTGTGTTATAATTTACTGTAAAATAGAATAATTTACTGCTTACTACATAGCAGTTTTGATCAATGCGTATCTAAGTTCTCATGATTCAAGGATTCAAGGATTTTTTATTGATTTTTTATTTTCATTCCAACACAAGTCAAACATGGGAAAGGAACGAGATTAGCTACCCTGGTCCCCGGTGCAAGCCCAAATAGAATAAGTATAAAAGATAAAAAAAAAAAGTATAATATTACAAAATAAAATAAACAAGATAGAAAAGCAAAAATGAGGTAGTGCAAAATAACAGAATAAATAGGATTAACTGTAGTGCAAAAAAAGCAACTGCATTCTGTGCAGGTGTGCAGTGTGCAGAGTGTATTGTCTTTGGGTGGCTGTCAGAAGAGGGAGGGAAGTGGAGGGGGGGGGTGATGGTGGTGGGGCAGCAGGGGGCTACAGGGGTCCTCCAGAGTTCAACAGTCTCACAGCTTCCGGGAAGAAGCTGTTCCTCAGTCTGGTGGTCCTGCTCTTAATGCTCCGCAGCCTCCTGCCTGAGGGGAGGGGGACAAACAGTGCATGTGCAGTGTGAGTGGGGTCCTTCATGATGCAGGAGGCCCGTTTCCTGCATCTGGAGGTGTAGATGTCCGTGGTGGTGGGTAGACTGCATCCCACAGTCCTCTGTGCAGCCTTCACCACCCTCTGCAGAGCCTTCTTCTCTGCCGCCGAGCAGCTGCCGTGCCACACGATGATGCAGGAGGACAGGACGCTCTCCACCACACATCTGTAGAAGGAGGTCAGGACTGAGCTCCCCATCCCGGCGCGCCTCAGCCTCCTGAGGAAGTAGAGGACGCTGATGTGCCTTCCTAATGAGACATGAAGTGTTCTTGCTCCAGGTGAGGTCGTCAGAGATGTGTACGCCCAGGTACCTGAAGCTGGAGACCACTTCCACCGCAGTCCCTCCGATGTACAGGGGAGAGGGGAGGTGTCTGCCCCTTCTGAAGTCCACGATCATCTCCTTGGTCTTCTTCACGTTGATGCAGAGGTTGTTTTGTCTGCACCAACCCTCCAGGTGTTCCACCTCCTGCCTGTAGTCGGACTCGTCGTTGTTAGCGATCCGTCCCACCACAGCTGTGTCATCCGCGAACTTCACGATCAGACAGCTCGGATGTATCGCTGAGCAGTCGTGTGTGAGCAGGGTGAACAGGAGGGGGCTCAGCACACAGCCCTGGGGGGAGCCGGTGCTGAGGCTGATGGAGGAGGAGGAGACGTCGTGGATCCTCACAGACTGCGGTCTGTCTGTCAGAAAGTCCAGGAACCCAGTTACACAGGGTGGAGCTCAGTCCGAGTGTTGTGAGTTTCTGGACCAGGGTCTGCGGTATAATTGTATTGAACGCAGAGGTGAAATCCACAAAGAGCAGGCGGACATAAGAGTCTTTGTTCTCTAAGTGGGTGAGGGCTGTGTGGACCACAGAAGAAATGGCGTCCTCTGTGGATCTGTTCTTCCTATATGCATACTGGTGCGGGTCCACAGTGACGTCGACGCAGTCCTTGATGTGGGCCATGACCAGTCTCTCGAAGCACTTCATGACTATCGGGGTGAGGGCTACCGGCCGATAGTCATTCAGGCCTGTCACTGTGGGCGTTTTGGGGATGGGGATGATCGTGGCGGTCTTCAGGCAGGTGGGGACCGCCGCCTGTTGGAGAGAGGTGTTGAAGATGTCCGTCAGCACCTCGGTGAGCTGGTATGCACAGCCCTTGAGCACCCGCCCGGAGATGTTATCGGGACCAGCAGCTTTGCGTGGATTAATCCTCTGGAGGGTCCTCCTCACCTCTGCTGCGGTCACCCTGAGGGGCTCCTCTCCTGGTGGGGGGGTGAATCTGGTGCTGGGGGAGGTGTCATCAAAGCGGGCGTAGAAGTTGTTGAGAGCGTCGGGTAGAGAGGGGTCCCTGGGGCATTGTGCATCTCTGGTGTTATAGTCTGTGATGCACTTTATGCCCCTCCACATACTCCTTGGATCGTTGGACGTGAAGTGTCCCTGGATCCTCTGGGCGTATGCGGCCTTAGCTGCATCTATGTAAGAAACTGTGTGGTAGAACTGTTCCAGCTTGTTCTTAAGTTCATATAAAGATCCATTTTCTCTTTTTGTCTTTGCACAATTTAACCACAGCGCCAAATGTTTCCTCCTGAATTGTGCACGTGTGCATTACAGCCGGAATAATTCATTCGGCGAGTGTCAGACATCACGACAAATTACCACTACCACTGCATTTGCAGGAGGCAGATTTTACTGTTGCTCATATTAATCAAATGCGATGCTGGTCCTGTTTAAGTGTTCCTCTTGACATTTCTTTAGAAAAAGAATCATTAAGAAAATGGCCAACAGCCACGGTTGACTGAGCTGCTGATTCTCCGTCTCTGTGTGTTTTTTGAGGAAACGTAGAAACTAGGCTGAACACGAAACACACCCCAGGTTTGAGTCGGTTCATTCCACTTTTCTGCATTTTAATTTAATGCTGGTTTCAAGAAGTGCTGAGAAATTACATCAAAATTAAAACATCTTTCAATGATTCGAAGAGGAAAAATTTAATTGCATTTACCTCTTGTATTGGCATAGCAACAGAAATCTCAGAGCTGGATACTCTTAAATTCTGGACTCTTAAAACTATCCACATTGCACACCTCACAGTGAGACACAAGTAAGAAAGTCTATATTTTTTATCATTTGGACAAAAATCCTGTGCTTGTCATCTGAAGTGATTCCAACCGTGATTTGAAATCTGACCTTTGGTGCTCCTCCCTCAGCAGCTGTTCCTGCCTGTCGGCCTCCCTGTGATGCTGCTGCTCCCTCTCCTGCTCCTGCTTCAGCCTCTCCTCCCTCTCCTTCAGCACCCTGTCCCTCTGGACCTGCAGGGCCTCCTGATGCATCTGGATCTGCCGGCGCTCCTCGGCCCTCTGAGCCTCCAGACGCTGCTGCTCCTGCTGCTGCTCGTAGGCCGACTTCACGCGCTCCAGCTGGGCGTGTGCCTCATGCTGCGGCTGGGCCTCCTCATGGGAAAAGAAAAAAAGAAGAAAAAAAAAGGAAAAAGAAGAGCAAATCAAACACACAGAGTTAGCTAATTTGAGGCATAAACGTGGAGGTATGGCATAATTTATCCTTTGGGACGGCATAAACTGATGAGCAAGACTCATAACGAGCAAGCTGTCATTAATCAAAGATGTAAACACTAAGGAAAGGTTTTAATTTCTTCCGTCTCCTCTGAGATTAAAGCTAAATGACTTCAATTCGAGCATTAGCCGTGTCCCCGAAGATGACAAGGACACATGATAAATTTATGTTTCGATTTATGATCTGTTAGGTTGCTCAAGTAAGTTAATCTGAAACCGATGAGATTCAGAAGTTTTAAACCAGTTCCAGGCCTGGTTTAACCCCGTTTAGATAAGTCTGAGCAGTCTGAACAAGTTCTGACCGGCTGTGGCTGGCGTCTCTGTCTGTCCAGGGCGTTCTCGTCCGGCTGCTCCGGCTCCACCTCTTCCTCCTCCTGCTGCTGCTGCTCGTCCTGCGGCTGGTCCGGGTCCTCCTCCAGCTTCTGAGGCTGTCCCGCTTGAGCCATCTCCTCCTCCGCCAGCTCCCTCCGCCTCTCGGCCTCTCCCTCTCTGTCCTCCTGTTTGTCGGACAAGGTGTTCTGGGACTTGACCTCGGACTGGGCGTGCACCTCCTGCTCCTGAAGGTCCAACTGAGGACACAGCAATGAGAGAAATGATTAGACTTATATTTATATTACAGAGCACCTTTTTATAACACCTCTTTATAACAGTGATCCCTGTTACCCTGGACTCGGTGTCCTGGTGGTGATCCTGGTGGTGCTCCTCGTGGGCGGGCTCATCTTTGTGTGGCTGTTGTGTGGCTTGCTGGACTTCATGAAGGTGGGACTCAGGTGCCACAGCAACTGCTTGCGGCTGCTGAGGGGCGGGGTTTTGTTCAGCCTGTCTCGGACTGTGCATCCTGTTCAGGGACTCCTTCAGCTGTTTGTATTCATCCACCTGCACCTAAAGGGAGCACACACCACAGCAGGGCTGACCCTCAGTATTCAGAAACTGGGTTTTATTTTTGCTGGATACTGCTTGAAATCTTTTGCCGATCTATTGCCGATGTGACACTTGAGTTTTGGTACCCTACTTTGAGAAATGCAAACAAGCTTTACTAATTTTCAATCTTGGTCTTTACAAGCTATATGAGAAGACTTGAGCCTAAATCAACCAGTCTGAAATCAGCAAAAAAATAATGATTTCAACCTGCAAGGATCTGATTGAAGCAAATTAAGAAGCAAACAAGACGAGTATCCCAGCATTTCTCACTCAGCTACCTGTAGAACAGGCAGCAGCACAGAAACAGTGTGAGGCTGTACGTAGACACAGCCACGCTTTGAGCTAAGTGCTAGTGAAAACAAAGTATGTCATGTCAGTTTTGCAGGGTTTTTTAAAATCATAACCATGAGTACTGGACAAATTAAAACCTTCGCTTGATGATGGTGCTCGGTGGAAAGAAAGGGCATCATCAGAGTCGTGAGGACTGCAGTGATGGAAAGTAATGGGCTCTAATACAGACAGCCACTGCTATCCCTGGAGCCTTGCTGCTAAATGTGGATTAAAAAAAAAATCACCTGTCTCTGGAAAAATCTAGTAGAAAAATTTAACACGTATCTCCTCAAACTGAACATCTGGTTTAGACCAGTATGCCATTACATGACACCGTCCCTTACGCACACACACACCCTCTCTAAACAGGCCGCGGGGTTTCAATTCTGAAAATTCTTGCAAAAATTCCTCCCCTCTCTCATTGTCTCGCTCCACTCTGTCCATTATATCTTTCTGGCTGATTGGCTGGAACATGCTTTAGATGCACTGCTCTGACAGCCCTGACTAAACCAAACCCCCCGGAGTGAAGGAAAGAGCTGTGTGTGTGTGTGTGTGTGTGTGTGTGTTCATCCATCCAGAAGCAGTGATGGAAAACAGGACAGGCTTTAAAATAAATTAGCAAATGCAGACAGACAGAAAGAGGGGGAGAGAGAGTTAGAGTGGAAAAAAAAGAGGGGAGAGTGAGTATCCATCAAAGCAGACTGAAAGGAGGAAAGCATTTCAAACAAATCAGCAGAGCACTGCATGTTCAATAAACCGTTCAGGCATTTCAGAAGGTCAGTCTCAGGGAGAAACAGCAGCATCTGATCTAATTACCCAAAAACCAAGCAACACCTCAGCCATCTTTTTTTTCCTCCCCTACTGGAGACTGCACAGCCTACTGCAACAAACATTTTTTTCTGCTGTGTATAGAAAGTTAAAATAAGGCTGAGGGGTGCAGAGCAAAGGGGAAAGTGTTTTAGTTGCACTCGATCCAGACAGCAGAAACTGTGCAGCACTAACAGAACGAGTGTTAACTAATGAGTCTGTTTTACTGCATTAACAGTCCTGGTATCTGTAGTTTCATTGCTACTATGCTAAAAAAAAGACAAACCTGTTCTCATGAATTAAAATGATTAATTTGATGTCAAAAATCTTTCCTCAAGCCTTCCGTCACTCCATGCAAAAATAAATTTGCAACACGAACCACATGAGACCAGAACACTTGTGATGCAGCAAAAACAGCATCAATCAGTGACAATGAGACTGCATCTCTGCCCCGCTGTCCTACCTGAGCTGCAGCCAGCGCACTCTTGTGGTCTTCCAGCGTCAGTGCGAGCTGGTGGTGGGCCGCCTTCAGGTCCTGATGCTGGACCTGAACACACAAGTGAAAGCAACGCAGCATGAATTATTTTCACGTCAGGCTGAAATGTTTATTTCTGCAGTTTCATAGAGGCAGAGAGCGCACATTTATGTCTTTTCATAGTAAAAGTTGACAGATAACAAAAAAAATAGAGCTGTAAAGATCTGTCTTACCTGTGCATCCTGTAGCTGTGTGTGAATGTCATGGTGGGCTTTCCTCAGCTGTTTGTTTTCCTCTCTCAGGTTATATACATTATCTGCCATCACAAACAGCAAACACATTAACAAAAAGCGTGCATCCACACTGGAAACCCATGAAACAAGAACAAAAATCTACTACAAAGCATTTGCAAGAATAACTAGCACCACTTTTTGTTTTTTTATGTTACTTTTTCATCCTCATGACAGACGTTACAAACCCTTGTTCCACTTGTCTGTTCATTTTGCTGCTTGAAGCAACTGCCACATAGTTCTGTGTATAAATATCTCTTACCAACGTGGAAAGATTGTCTTAAGTAATAACACTTGAAGCAGAGGATGTCTTTAAATACATACTGAATAGTATGAGAAACTACAATTACTGCCCCGAGGTTGTATGCCCCCGCCAAACAGTCAAGTTGCAGATTACACCCATATCCATCCAAACGCATGTAATATGTAATGAAGACACTGAAGGAGTTTAATTAAAATGTATTAAATGTATTTTTTGGTGAAACTGAAGTTATTACCATATTAACATGTATGATTCCACTGAATAATTTCCAGTGAGAAACACGTTGTCTTCACTTTTTACAGAGGACTGAGAGAGAGCTTCGTCACACAGTGCTATGAAAATCCCCTGAAGCTCAATAACAGCAACACCAATGAGGTGGTGGTGGGAAACAGAGGAACAGGATGCCTCCTGTCCTTGTTGTCGTCCAGGGAAAAGAATTGAAGAGGGCGGTCTCAAACACGTACTTTGGGGTCTAAATCTATTAAAAAACGTTTTTCCCTGTAGTGGGAGTTGTTAGATGGCTACAGGATGTCATTTGCTGCACTGACTGTGGATCCCTTTGAGGCATTTTTTTTTTATTTGATTTATTTGACAAAGTTAAGTCAAAATTGATTTGACTTAACTTTGTTAAACTTTGCTGTCCTTTATGTTAATTTGTTCATTGAAAGAGACAAAAAACAGAGTCAAATTCCTTGTATGGGTTCACAAGCTCTCTCGCCCAAAGATAGCTGGGACAGGCTCCAGCACCCCTGCGACCCTGTGTGTGCTCAGGATAAGCAGGTTTAGAAGATGAATGGATGGATGGATGGATGGATGGATGGGGTTCACAAGCTTGTTCATTTGCATGTTCGCATGCGTGACAGTAGCCAATGCTTTAAAAATGGATGTTGTTGCAAAGAAGCGTGGTTGCTTCTCACACATCTTCAACCTGACAGCACAGAGCTATACAATCACACCACAGTTTCAAAGTGCAAGATTAGTGTCACCAATTCAGTATCTGATCAAATGTGAAATATAGTCACAATCTCTCCTTCTGAGTCATGGCGTTGAATAATGGTATTTTTCCAGGACATCATGACATCACAGTCAAGTTGATCTTTTGGTTAAAAAATATCTTCAGAATTTTATCCTGTCGGAAACTTGTGTGAACGTTTGTCGTAGTTAGGGCCAAAAATGTGTCTTTTGAGATTGCAGTGACCTTTGACCACCAAATCCTAATCAGTTCATTTTTGAGTTCAAGTGGGCCTTTGCGCCAGATGTAATGACATTTCCTCCAGGCATTCCTGAGATACTATGTTAAAGAGAATGGGACAGACAACTCAAAAACACAGAAAAAAAACGTTCTACTCTCAATCTCAAGTTTGCATAAAAAAGCTTCAGACATGCAGTATTTCATCAAGTCAGAAGATGGAGACAAAGTAAGAACGTTTAACGATGACACCACCAAAAAGTCCCACTGTTATATATATGTGTGTCACGCAGTACATACAACAAGAAAAATGTGTGTTTGAGTGAGACCATCAGTACCTTTGAGTTGGGAGATCTCCGTTTCTTTGGTTTCCTGCAGTTTGTTGTAGCGCTCTCTGTGCTCGTCCAGCAGCCGGCTGTGGTCCTGGCCCTGGACTTGGTGCTGGTCCTGCAGCTCGTAATACTGCTTCTTCAGGTCTTCGTGCTGGTTCTGACAGAGAAGTGAAGGTCGTCATATGGTCTATGTTTTGCTTTTTCATTACATAACAGAACATATAAAGCACGCAGTGGTCAAAACAACCCCCCCGCGTATATCAACTTTACACCAAAGAGAGGAAGGATGTAGTGTGATAAGGTCAGAGAGGGTGTGTGTGTATGTGCAAATGAACAAGAGTAAGAGAGAAGGTTAGATGTGGTTGTGTTACTCACAAGAATAAAGAAACCTACAGGGTGAAAGTGTCTGTGTAGGTGTAGATTATAATGAGCCGTACCTTTAGCATCTGATGCTGCACTTGTAGAGAATTGAATCTGCTGTTGGCGTCTTGCTGTTGGAACACAGAAACAAACGAAACAACAACATAAAAAACTTTCATACTTAAGCAATCATTGACAAAAAAACAACAAAACAAAAAAAACAAAAAACAAAACTTGTGACTTTGTAGCCCAGACTTACTGGTGCTACTAACAGATAATGCTGAAGATTTTAGTTAAAGCTGATGGTGGCAGCTGTAGCAAGTTACTTTTTGTAGCACTTTTCAAAATGCAACACAGGTTGCACTACAAAGCACAATTCTACAAAGCAATGCAAGCAAGCAGAAGACATGGAGGACAGGTGACAGGGGGGAGATCAAACAGTCTAAACAAGATATTTTCCAATAATGAAGTCATGAGTCATAAGGAGGTATTTATGCAGACACATACCTTCTCCTTGTTAAGGGATTGCTGTGCTTCCAGTTTATAAACCAGATAATCTAGAAAAACAGAAACGGCAAAATGTCAGTCATAGTTTTCTTCTGGTATAAGGTGAAGTTAAATTTAACCAATATGGTGAAAACTTGTGTTAACTTGAAGAATAACTTGTGGAGTACAACGCCGTGATACTAACGTAAATAAGCAAGGGTCTCATTCTGAAATCCATACTTCACACAGTCCCTGATTTAGAATTCCTCTTACACATCATTATCTTGTTGTGAAATCAAATAGCCATTCTGTTATTACTTCTATACACATCTGATGCTAAAAACGGTGTTAAATAGTAGTATTACATGACATATTACTGTTCATTTACACATTAAGCTTATTTAGCAGATGCCTTTGTCCAGAGCAACTTACAAAAACAAGGTCATCAAATATTGTAAGTATTACAGGATTTGTTCGACCACACGATAAACAGTGAGATATGAATCAAACAGGGAGATATGAATTTCCTGGAGCTCCTTTGAGTGCGGTCAGAATTGAGCGTGGATGTCATTTCTCTCACCTTCTTTGGCCTTTTTGTGCTCTAACCTCTCCTTCTGAAGCGACTTCTCTAACCTGGAGCGATGCTCGTACACCACTGAACATATAAAAAGACAGGCGGAGGGAAAGACAGGAGAGATAAATGAATGAAGGGAGGGAGAAAGAGAGAGAGAAAACAGAGGTTTAGTGAGTGAGGTTTGGACTCTGTTAGGGCCAGGCGGAAGGTAAACTGATGTAATACAAACATGCTCGCTGCAGCGCACAGAAGCGCTTTAAACGGTCATCTTGGAGGAGGTAAAACAGAACGTGGATGTGCATTTCACGGCCGATATGAGAGCCAGGTGTAATATTTATTCAACCAGCGCTGCGATCTCGGTACATGACAGCTTCTCCATCAGCAGAAAGCTGTGGTATTCCTCACAGGACCGGTGGGCCAAAAGGTGTTTACAAATGGTTTGGTTCAGGCCGCTTCTGTGCCTTGTGGGTGGCGCTCACCACAAGATATTGTAAAACCCTGAGGAAGTGCAGGTGAGCTCTGATAATTTGAGTGTAATTCTTAGTAAAAATAGTCCCTGAAGCTCCTTGACAACCTGGCTCTTGTGCGATCGCGCTTTATCTCCTCCATCCACTTCTGTGCTCTTCAGCTGTCCCCGTCTAAACTCTGTTACTTTTATTCCCCCGCCCCATATCTTCATCAGATTCAATAAATAAATCCACCGAAAAGGAAATAATCCCTGTGGGGGTTTTAGGGTCGTTGCAGTAGCAGCAGACCACAGGACGGTGTTAATGCAGCATGACATGTTCTGATGGTTGATGCAACAGACAGTTACAGGCACAAACACATTGTGAAAAGAAAAATGAATAAGTAAAAGCAGGTTTGCATGTTCCCTTTTTCTCAACTTGCACCATGCACCTGCCCTGCCCATCCCTGCTTTTATTTTTTCAAGTGAAGCCTTGTAAGTAAGCAATCTACTGACTGAAATTTTACAAGAAAACTCATGTGAGCCTAAAAAATTTATAAAGGCATATTGTGTGTGTGTGTGTTCACATACTGGCAGGAAGGGGGGTTGGAGTAAATGAAATAAAAGAGGAAGGAAGATGAGGGGATATGAATAGAGGAAGAAAAATATTTGTGACATAGAATTTAAACTGCAAACATCTAAAAGTGTCCTGACATACTTAAAGAAACAGAAACTCTGAAAACATTAACCGGATCAATAGAATTATATACTATTGAATGCATGGTCTTAAAAAACAAGCATGTGTATTACTTTGTTTAATTATGAGCTTTCATTCAAAAATTTTTTTGCAATTCAAATTCAGCTTTCTTCAGTCATGGTGAGTGTTCATTCTTCAGACTTTTAACAGACGAACTGTTGCTTCTCCAAACACTGAATCTTTGCACACATCCAGTCATTTTAGTCACTGCTGTTGTCTTCGAAGGCCGATGTCACAACCCTGACTTGCGCCTGTGACCGACTCTTGCTGTAATTTAGAATAAATGTAGTGGATATAATAGTATCTCACCTCAACATCTTTCTACACTTGATGTGCAGCTTTAGTGCAGCATTATTGTTTTGGATCTACAGATGCTTTCTGGAGATAACACAGGCAGTAGAGTATCCTAGTGGAGTTACTTTCAAGTAATTTGTGTAATTTTCTAATTCAAACAGAAATGTGTTGGTCATTATGAACACTATCCTCGCACAGTGCAACTCCTTTGCACTGTAAATTTTATGACCACATGGTTTATGAATGACATTCATTTAGCTCTTTTGTTTTATGACACTTTGTTGCGATAAGTGCCAATAATAGTAACTCACATCAACACTTTGGTAATAAACATTCTGTGGCCCTCACCTCACCTCATCTGCACTTCATCAAGAAATGATCTCAATGGGAAGATATGGGCCGATTCTAAAGTCACAATTTAAATACAGTCTAGTCTGGCACTAATTCCTCGTCATGGTCCAGGGCCAGCCTCTGACTCACCCATCTTTAAAAAACAAAAACAGCCCGGACTATGAATACCAAAGGCATCGCTCCCTCCATGTTTCCTGACTCTCCTGCCTCGGGCTTGGGGGCTGGGCGGTCTAACTGATGATGTGGCCATTCCTCGTTCTGAGTGCCAACTCAACAGATTCCAAGATAAACTGTTAGATGCACAATCTTCGAGTCATTTGGGGAGGAAAACAAAACTGGGAAGGAGAAGGGCGAAGGAACGCAGGAGAGAAGAGCAAATGTAGGTGCAGAGAATTAGCAGCAGACAAATGGAGAGTTAAACAGAGGAAGGCTAGTGGATGAGACGGGTGCAAAACCAGGAGAAGGGAGAGACAGTGAAGGAAACGCAGAATGAGTAAGACACAGACCTGGTATTAAGGTTTAATAAGGTAACTAATGGCTACCAATATAAATAAAGGACAAACATTAAATTTGAAAATATTAACTGAATATCTCAGTGGTTATTTAATGGAACTATTTTAACATCTGATAATGTAGCAGGAAATTTCTTCCTCTTTTCATCCTGGTAGAAAAACAATGAGATCTATTTGAAATTCTCATCTGAGGTTTTGTTAAACAAACACTGGCACCGCAGGGCTTACTGACGAGGCCAACCTTGTCAGACTGTGTCAATGTGAAATCCATCTTAAAGATGGCTTTAATATTGACTGATTTTATTATTGCAGCTGAGATTGATTTTATGTTCTTTACAGGGAGACGTTTACAGCCTGGTGATGGTTGCATTATGTCAGAGCTTTGCCCTCCTTCGCATAACCGTATTAGTCACACTGTAACTATGGCGGACTTCTCAAGTTTTGAAGCGCTTGCTTTCTTTAACTTTCTCTCATCTAAGATGCTCGAAGCATGTTCTAAGCCCAAACTCATAACCTTGACCACAGATTTCAGATCATTCTTGTAATATTTGTGACACCACACTCCAGGCTGCAATACTCTCGCATTTTTAATGAGAAAACAGCTTTATTATTATAGATAGGACAGCTGAAGAGATACAGGAAAGGTGGCAGAGAGAGGGAGGGAAGACACGCAGCAAAGGGACCTGTTGTACCATTTTTTGATTATGCCGTTTTTGATTGATAAAGTTTAAAGGCACCAGGTCCAAGAATTCCACTTCTGTTTCCTTCACAGACATTTCCTGCCCCAAACGTCACATTTTCAGTCATCTCACTCCGGTTGAACCGGTGGACATTGTGCTTGATTTGAAGCCCTCCTCTAATCCATCTGACATCATACCCTCTAATTTTTTATTACGTGTTTGGGATGTGGTTGCCCCCCATCTGCTCTGTCTGCTGAACACGTCACTTTCTGCTGGTCTGGTTACAGCTTCTGGAAGGCCTGTCAGACAATAAGGTTCTTTAGAAAATCACAGCACAGAAACTTGTCCTTTTTCGGGCTAATTCAGATGTCAGAGACTGCACCATTCTCAATTTACTAGACTTAAGTCCAGCCTTGAGACTTGATGCAGTGGGTAATGGCATTGTGACGAACAGACTTCAGCAGTGGGTTGGTATATCTGTTACAGCCTTGCAGTGGTTCTCGGCACAGATCGAAAGTTTTCGGTTGGTCACTGCAGCTGAAATGAAACAACTGAAATGTGGAGTGCCCCAGGGTTCAATCTAAGGACTGATCTTATTTTCCTCTAATAGGCTCCCCCCTTGGTCACATCATCTGCAGAGGTGGTGTTGCATTTCATTGTTATTCAGATGATACAGACATATTTCTCCTCATACAGCTCTATAACTCTTCTCATCTGTCCTCTCTGGTTAAATATCTAGCAGATGTTGAATGACTGGATGTCTGCAAACTGAGATTCTTGTCACCGGGCCAGAAAACCTGCACGTGCAGATCATGCAATGTCTTGCCGGCATTACAAACAACATGAAGCCTCATTTTTTATCCTTGCCCCAATTTTGAATATCATTCTGTATGAACAGGCTCACCTGGGCCTGTTTCTGTCATCTAAAAAATCTTTTTCTATATATATACATATATATTGTTTACCATATGTCTAGGTCACTGGTGTCTTGTTGATTTTATTCCCATAGTTTTGTTTTTTGCTGTGTGTAGAGCACTTTTTAACATTGTTTTGTTGTGCTATACAAATTAACTTTGCTGTTGTCGTCACCGCTGGAAATAATACTACTAACATGATATTTGTGACTTTCACTTAAATATTAGACCAGGGGTGTCAAACTCATTTTCACCACAGGCCACATCAGCATTATGGCTTGCCCTCAAAGGGCCGGTTGTATCAATGGAACTACTCTGTAACATATTTTTGTGTCCACATATTGTACATGCATTTACATAAATGTAAAAATATATGCAAGCACATTGCTCTGTGTTATTCTAACATAAATCCCTTTATCAGGTTAAACTCCACATTACTTCGTCAGTCAAAGATCAAACTGTTCAAGTAAATAACAAAGACAAATGTCATCAGACTCAAATTATTACATTATAGAGATGTGCAGAACCACGGTACAAAAATAACTGAGAACTGCTGAGAACACGTGACAGATATTATACAAAAACAAATATCTGCAGACAGTGTTCATGAGGAAATAAACATCAACTACTGAGAATAACAGGAACTTTGTGGGCAAGCCTTAGCGGGCGGGAACTTACTGAGCGGGCCTTACAGCTGAACGTTTCTGATTGGTCGAATATTCCCAGCATTTTATTTCAGCCAGGTGAGGACCAGGTGAGACGGAGGAAGCAGTCAGCTGAAGGTGAATCACACACAGCCAACATGATGCTTGTTAAATGTTTAAACGCCAACTGATGTAATACTTTTCATACAAAATCATACATTTTTTCATACAAAATGGTTTACCCCTGCAGTCACCAGCAGCCCCCTGAGATATAGAGGATTTTATCTGATCCACTTTGCCTCAGTGCTGCTCTGTTTTAATAGTTATTCTTACTGTGCACGTCAAAACAAAAAAACTCACAATATAACGTTGCTGGTTGGGAACATACATGCTGAAACTTCACAGTGTGCTTGTGTGTTTATTTATTGTGGTCTGTTTTGGGGTTATTTTTCAATGTAGAAAGAGGAAAACAGACGCTGGGACTTGCTGGTCGCACTGAGGGACATGACAGCACCGGACCGAACCGAACCACTGCTGGAGAGGAGCGGACTAATGACTGGAGGGAGCGGACTAAAGACTGGCCCTCAGCCCGCTGGTTTTCTATACCTATATGCCATTTTTTGCACACGTTTTTATTTTTGATCAATAAATAGTTGTAGGGTGGAACCAAATGAGTGTTTGTATTGTGGCTGTTCTTGTTAATCATATTCTAATATTTACAACACTGTGAGGGGGTTATAGCTGTAAGTTTGACCAGTAGACAGCAGTAAGGTCCGGCTGTCTCACTGGCCACATAAAATGACGTGGCATGGGTCGGATTTACACTAGTACCTACTCGGCTCTTCGCACTCAGTTTCCTCAAGTTCGGTCAATGCTTTTCCATTACAATAGAGTACCACCTCAGCGTGGGTGGTGGGGTCATCATATAACGCGTGGTAACGAAACTCCAGCGACATCATTTGTTATGCGACACAAACACGAAACAGCTATGGAGGCCACCAGACAAAGAAATGTCTGCACCTGTCGTTGCTCCGCGGGGTTGGTTTCTGTGCAGCCATCTCTGATCGTGTTCGTTGTTGTTACTGGGTTTTAAAAATGGCGCGGTTGACTCTTATGAACGAAGTTGCTCTCCGACTCATCTAGTGACGTCAGGCCCTGGCCAATCAGTGGCCTGCCGCCTGTCTGCCGATGTCACATTTTCGGCTCAACTCAGCTCGCTTGGAACCCCGGCCGAGTAGGTACTACGAAAGTACCTTGTACCAGGTACTAACACGTAATGGAAACGCGTATAAACCGAGGCGAATCGAGTCGAGCCGAGTAGGTACTAGTGGAAAAGGGTCATAAGACACTGTAATCAGTGAGATGTCTATGGACACTGCCCTGCCTGACATGACTATGAATAACGCTCATGGCATCACATTAACGTCAGACTGTCAGAAGTAAGAAATATCTGTAAAAATAGTTGAGATCAAACAAACTTCAAATAAGTCTCTTTTCACCATCTTACTTTTGATATTTAAACTGACTGGCTGAATTTCTTCACACCTCTCTGAGCTTGATCAGACAGACGTCCGGCTACATGAGATTAGGGAGGTTTTACTCTGTACACTCTCAGCCTTGAGAACAGTGAGAAACGCCAAAGATGAGAAGAATGTTGCTCTTAGCTCAGCTCAAGTCACTCCACACACACACCCTGTCCCTAAGGGACAACAGGGACACGCAGGGCAACGACTACAAAGAAGCTACAGTCTTAAAAGGACAGTCATTTGAATGTGAATTTGAATTATTAAAATCCAAGCAAAGTCATTATTTACACAGAAACTCAATGTCCATCACTTCAGCAAGTCTTTATAAAACATAACAGGACAGAGAAAACAGAGGAAAATAAAGGCAGGTCTTTATAGCCAAATGGTTACTGTCTTTTTCTTTCATTTCCTGTATCCCTTCTCTCATGTATCCCTGTTGCTGTCTAATAAAAAGGTACAAAATGCCTCCAAAAAAAGAGAAAAATAAATAAAATACTGGTCAGGATAATAAAACGCACACTATTTTTCTTTGTTTTATGTTCACTTTGCGTTTCAAAGCATTCCAGTTCGACAACATGACAAGCTACACCTTCACAAATGACCATGGGAACGAATCAAACTTACTTCAATTAATATCTTCAAAAAGTCTTCAGCTGCCAAGATCTGACACCTGTCCACCAGTCATTAATGAATAGTCACTGATGACTGGTAAAATCAGCAGTGTAGCACAGACGACTATCCCTAAAAACAAGCTACATTATTCCCTAGAGTTTCCAAATGCACAACTCAACATGATTCACTTTACGCAAACCCTCATCTGGTTTAACCCTCAACGAGAAAGGGCATAAATATTTACCGTTTGAAGGTTTCCTCTAACAATTAAACAACACTTCAGCCCATGGTGCAAGTGTATTGGCAGAGAAAAGCGAGGTCAGGGGCGCTCTCTACAGTGGTGACGTTTACTGGCCTACTTGTTTAGGTGTGGTTGGATGGGTTAGAGCTGGCCAATAGTGTAGACTGGGAACACGACCAGTCACACAGTCAAATATGGCCCTTTTCCACTAGTACCTACTTGGCTTGACTCGACTCGCCTTGTACGCGTTTCCATTACATGTTAGTACCTGGTACAAGGTACTTTTCGTAGAAAGTACCTACTCAGCCGGGGTTCCAAGCGAGCTGAGTCGACGAGCTGAAAATGTGACGTCGGCAGACAAATGGCAGGCCACTGATTGGCCAGGGCGTGGACGTCACTAGATCTGCGTCGGGAGAGCGACTCGAGAGTCAACCGCGCCATTTTTAAAACGCGAATAACAATAACAATAACAACGAACACGATCAGAGATCGCTGCACAGAAATCAACCCCGCAGAGCAACGATGAGGTGCAGACACTTCTTTGTCTGGTGCTCCGTAGTTGTTTCGTGTTTGTGACGCATAACAAATGACGTCTCTGGAGTTTTGGCCGCATTGCCACGGATCGACCCCACGCACACTGAGGTGGTACTCTATTGTAATGGAAAACGACCGAAACTGAGTGGAGTCGAGTCGAGGCCGAGGCGAGTAGGTGAGCTAGTGGAAAAGTGCTAGTGGAAAAGGGCCAATAGACTCCAAAGATTTTGTTTGAGGAGTGTTTGTGTGCGTTCACACCTCTACCCCTGTGTACACACAAGCACAAATACCAATCCGACTTCCAAGTGAGATTCAACAAAGTCCTTAACTTATTCCAAAAATGCCCACAGTGTTATACGAGTGCTTCGTGTATGCCCAGCTATTTTGCCTGTGTGATCAAAGAGCTTACAGAACACCTGAGCTGTGGACCCTGTAATGACTACCATCTACTGTAATCCGAGTCACACGAGTCGATCCTCTCTACACGCAGGTCAAGCCCCGAACTGGGCCAGAGTTCAGAAAACCTGTAAGAACACACGATTCAGGATCACGCATCAGGTCACAGAAACTCAACAGAAACATTACTTTTCTATCTTTATAGCGAGATATTTCAATTTACGAGCCAGCGTTTCTTTGAGTTCACCTCACACCTTTCACTGCGGTGCAGATCAAACGTGTACTTGAACATCAGTTAGTTTGTATTTTGAGCTTTCTGTCACAGGAGTAGGCAGGGCAAACTGCCAGCCAAACAAACATATTGTGGCTTTTAAACTTCCTCCTCTTGTGATGATTCCTGTGGCTTTCTTTCTGCCCTCTAATGGAACACATAACCCACACAGGCACCTTTGTACCCAGTAATGATATACTTATCTGGGAAATAAAACTAGATCTAAATTGGTGGCTTTGTTTTTTTTTACACAAAAGTCAGTCATGAAAAAAGGTTATTCAGAAGTCGCAGACAGGTGGTGTGAGTTTCCACAGCTCACCTAACATTTTTACTGAAATTGAAAAAAATCGCAAAACCCTCAGACACAGAAAAACCTCAAACACCGGGCAGGAAACTGGCTACTTCTTTGGTCAAAAAATGGACTTCAAGATGATGAAAACAAATTCTAAAATAAAAAAGATAGTGATAGTTTTAATATTCCCATGAGCTGCTGTGTATATTCTGAATGCAGACAGCAGTGCTCTGTTGTGTGCTTTGATTTATTTTTGTTTCAAGTCATCCCATTTCAAGTTACTGTTTGTAGGGGGACAAAATCTTTTCATGACTGGAAAAGAAAAAAAAAAGAATAAAACAAAAACAAATCATGTCAGTTAAATCAGGAATAAAAGTCTCATCTTTAACTCGAGCATTTATTTCCTTTTGTCTCTTGGATAAAAACAGCTCTGTTCCATCTGTTGAGACAAGAGCGTTCACGACAATAAACAGCAGGCGACATCAGTGTCAGCGATGTAAAAAATGTTACAACACTCATTTAGAGACGGCTGCAATTATTCCATTTGATTAATGCCTCGCAAATGACATCCAAACAATGCCGTGTCCCTGAGTGTGCGAGGGAGTGAATGGGTATTAAATCACAGGCACACATTTGTCAGAAAGCATGCACGACCAAGAGCCACAAGTGCCAGTTGATCCTTTTAAATGACTGACAACTGCCAGCCCCGTGGTTATAGTGGGCGACAGTAAATCAATGCGGCTGGCTCAGAGCCCCCAGGCTATGGCCCGCCTCTAAATATAGGACACGAAAAAACAGCCCTGGGTATCAAGTGGCCCGGGCCTTGTGATTGGCTTAATGATCCATCGCTTGACAATGAAAGTGAGGGTGTGGTGCTCAAGTTGAGCAATGCCCTGCTTCATTCAAACTGTCACATTATACTGTGATGCTCCCCTTTTCCTAGATACATCAGCTCTGCAGCAGCTTTTTGGGGAATGAAACAGGAGCCATTTGTATAACAAGGACCCAAAAGAGACTAAAAAGAAGCTTTCTGGCCCACGGAAAATGGCTATTTGACTGAGGTGTGATTTGAACACTGCCTTACTTAATGCGGTTTGTTCTTGCATCTTGTTAAATGTGGGCCAGCTGTCCACCCTCAACCAACTGCCTTTGTCTTCAAAAATGAACACAATAAGACAATGAAAGGAACCCAACGCTGTGGAGGTGAAAATGACACATTTCTATTATAAGGCTGCCCAAGTCCACCAAAAGCTATCAAGTCAGATTCGCATGTTAACAGTGTAGTTTGTCACAGAGTGCTTCAATTAACAGCAAAACAAACAGATGCCTACAGTTACTGTGTAAGCATGTACATGTTTAATAAACAGGTTATATACAGTAGGAACTTAAGGGCAACTCAACAGCTGGACCAGGCTGTGGATGACAGGGAGAGAGGACTGCTGGTTAGGTGGATCAAAAACTGCTCTAAATGAACAGGTCCAGCGTCTGGGCTAAAACCCCCAACGCACTATTTGGCTCCCTGATGTGGGCACGAACCTTGTTCTGCATACATGAATCCATGCAGGAGGGGCTCTCCACCCTGCTGTTAATTTTAAACTTGTGGCATAATGGCATGACACGAAACCTCACATCCTGACAGCACGGAAGTGTGTGTTTAACTGTGCTTATACGGGGGAGTAAATCACTGGGGTTAGTGTAGGACAAGACTGTTTAAACTTTTGTAGAGGTGGGGCACGCAACGAGCTGCTGAACTTACGTTTTTAACACAAGGACACATACTGTACTGTAGGTCTACTAATGCGAGAGTATTTTTACTGTTTAACAAACATGGCAATAAACCAAACAGATTAGTTTTTTTCTAAATTGTATTGCGCAGTGTTTACTGGGAGGAATAACTGGCGACTCCATAGAAACCGATCTTTGCTTCATATTTTGAAGCTGAGCCAAGGATGCTGTAAAAGTACAATGTCACATCTGAAGCCAAAAAAATGGCCGCCCCTCCATCGAAATTTAAAACACAGGACTTAGATTAATTAATTGAGAGATTAATTGATCAGTGGAATGACCCTCAACGAGAATCATTTCAATCACTTTGCCAGCAAATATATTACATATTCCAAAGCTGCATTTTCTCATTTGTGAAGATTGTCTTATGTGAAACTGAAATGATCATTTACTTGATCATCAGTTTTAGACTGCTGATCAGACAAAACAAGCTACTTGAAGATATCAACTTGGGTTTGAGAAAACTGTGGAAACGATTGATCACGGAAATAATCATTATTATCATACATTAATTAATGATGACAATAATCAGACCCTCTGTCAGTGCCCGTTTGTCATATATTTTTATGTAAACAACTAAATATCAATTATAAATACTTTATGCTGCAATGGCAGGTTTGTTTACATCAGTAATGTGAAACACAACAAGTTTGAAAACACTCAATTTAATTTAATACACCTGGAATTTATATTCAACACGACCACATTAACCTCTCAAGTGTCTCAAACAATGCTGTCTTCAGTCGGTCAGTGCTGGTATGTGGGACAACACGCAACGTCAGGCTGGTGCAGCATCCAGCTGGCTAACCCATAAAAACCAAGGTGCCCTCTCTCCCTCGTCTGCTCTTCCAGGTGTGGCTGACACAAGCAGATGTTTTGGCTGACCTCGTGCCTTCAAGGTATGCTGCTGGCCTGGGGACACACAGTGACTACAGCCAGGTGTGTCTTTAAGTCTGTGTGCGTGTGTGTCTGTGTGTATCATAACCTCTAGTCAGCAGTAAACCTCCCTTCTTGGTAGTGTGGGGTCTAGTTTCAGTCTTACAGTAGACCCACGCATACGGCAGACCTCTCTGCTGAACTGACCGATCTGCTAAAACCTTAAACTGGTTTATCACAAGATTAGAGGGGCCGCTTGAGGTCAAAGGTCAAAGACAGGCTGTTGGTAAATCACTGCTTGGCTGCGGCTCCAGTGCAGTTACAGTCCAGTCAGGCCAGACGGCAGAGTCTCAGTGGAGTCACTCTCACATCTGACACACACATACACATACCTACACTACACACACACACACACACAAAGAAGCGCTTATTTCGACGCAGCTTCAACGACCACCACCTGCAGTATATTTAGATTGCAATTCACTTTTAAACGTTATTTTTGATTTAAAGGTGTCAAATGGACGCCGAATTTAAGCTCGACCGGCGTGGACCTCAACAACATCATAAAGTCGTGATGTTAAAGGCGTGAGCGTTTGGCGGCGAGCGCGACGAGCTTAAAATCGCCGTTTTGTCAGCGGAGTCCGGCGCGACGCGGTGTCACACGTCACCTGCGCGGAGCCGGACCACCGCTCGGGTCGCATCACCCCCTTCCCCGCCGCCACCACCCCACCTCCTCCCCCCCTCCCCGGGTCACCGTGTTTACCTTGGAGCTGCGCCGAGAGCGACTCCTGGTGCTGCTGGTACTTGAGCGCCATCGCCTCGGTCCTCTTGAGCTGCCGGTGCATCTCGTAGGACACCATGCCGCCGTACATCATCCCGCAGACCACGGTGAGCAGCAGCAGGCACTGGAAGATCCTCCGCTGCCTCCGGGAGCACACCCCGTTTCCCATGGTGGACCCGCCGCACCCCTCCCCGCCGTCTGCGCGAGAAAGCCCCGTCTCTGCTGCTAGAAACTTCCGACTCAACTTTTTCTTTCCTGTCTTTTTTTTTTCTCTTAACCTCCTGAAGACTTGGGGGAAAATGTCCCCCCCTCCTCCTCTAACGCCCCCCCTCCTCACTCACTCACTCTCCGAGCATTTCAAACGCGACAATGTTTCATTATTTCAGCCCCCCCTCCCCTCTCCCCTCTTTCCGTGGCTTCAAAGTGTCCGCTCAGATTTTTCTTCTTCTTTTCCTTTTTTCTCCTTGAGCGCTTATTACCTTCACCTCAAACTCCAAACCACCCGAGGCTGACGACCACCCCCCTCCTCCCCTTCACCTCCTCCTCTTTCCTTTCCTTTCCTTTCCTTTCCTCTGCAGCCTTTAACTTTCCCGACGCCGCGCCGCCGACCCTTACAGGAGAAGGAGGGAAAGGGAAAAAAAAAACAGTGTGGAGAAAAATCCTCCAAATCTCCCCCGACGAGGCCTCCGCAGCACCTTTAACTTTAGTTACGTGTCAGCCCAGCAGCTGCCTGCCATCCGACTGCAACTCCGAAGGAAGTCCCTCCTCCGACAGAAATCATAAATTTCCCTATTCCCGCCCTCAGAGGAGGACATTTTATCAATTGGTCGCCGGAGAGCTCCATCAAGAGGCGTGAGAGGGAGGGTGGAGGGGGTTTGTTTAGCACCCCCCTCCCCTCACAAAGACCTGTTGTGATCCTGTGATAACATCTAAAGAGGTTTGTAATCACATACCCACAGGGATATTAAATCACAGCGGAGCCTTCATACACTGATTTCAAACCCTTTAGAAAAGTCAAATAAAAATCAAGTGTGAATTATTGTCACAATTGTTGCTCTCTAAATCGTGTTGACATTTAATACTCACTGCTTTAAGTCTGTATATATATATATTACTGTTTCTGTTGTTTTATTTTATTGTTCTTTATGGATGTGAAGTATGAAGGGGCCACAATAAATGAGCCTTAATAACTTGCATGACAATGACAGCAGAGCTTCCATTCATAATGTGAAACTCTATTAACATCCACTAGCTCAAATTTGCTTATTCTATCTTGTTTATTTTGCACTATTCTATTCTACTTTTTATACTTATTCTACTTCTTATATCCTTTACTCATTGGGCTTGCACCGGGACCAGGGTAAGCTAATCTCGTTCCATCCCATGTTTAACTTGTGTTGGAATGACAATAAAGAGTCTTTGAATCCTAAAAACTATTTTAACTATTTTGTATTTCTTTTGTGTGATTTTAAGAAATGTGTCACTGTTTCTTTTCCCTCCCGTCAAATCAACATAGACAAATATCTCAACTGAGCACATACTGTATATTGCAGTTTATTCAAGTTTTGTACATTATACATAGTTTTTATACACAAATTAGTTTTACATACAGTTAATATTAGAAGACTTCATCAGTCAGTAAACACATCCTGGCACATTAGAATTACAATATGACTGGTCATGTACAGATAAATGCATCTGAGGAGAATTAACATGCTTAAAGAAAATAAATACATCGTAACAGTACAGTGTCACTGATAAAGCAAAATCTACAGTCGTATAAATACTACATGTTCTACATATACAGTAATAACAAATACATTAAATATGTACTTTTTTGAGCTAGATTGAAAAAGAATATCAGGATCATTTAGAAATAATTGAGAAAGGATCAAAGTAGGAAGCGTGCGATACAAAAATAATCAGCAAAGACTGAATTTACAGGTGAAAAATGTCTACTCTAATTGTATATATGTGCAAATAAATCTTTTTCAGTAACCTAAGTCGAAACAAATCCCTCCATATATAAATTTTTTCACATTATTGCTTCACCTGTCCGGCTAAGACTGAAAAAAAAACAGCCAATCTTGTTCATGTAACTGATTGTATTGACCAACATACGCTTAATAACTGAAACACAGCACTTTTTTAAATGCAATGTGTGCTTGATTCATTTTCCCATCAGGTGGTGACACGCCATTTCCACGCATGATGAACTGTGATCCGGTTATAAGCCAGCTCCTCACGCACGCTGGGGGAAATCAATCACGTCCGCGCCATAATGAGGTAGAGAAATCTGCAGAATCTCTGCCAGTGCACTACTTTAGTTAAGCAGACGACCAGGTAAAACACTGGGAGCAACACACACACACACACACGCATATTGTGTAACAACATTTGGCACAACGTTGATGAGCTGTTGCTGAAGATCTAAATGAATAACTGCTCATCTAGTTCATCAATTAGATGACTATTTGTTCCATTTTCACTCTCCTTCGTGTCATCTATTTGTTTTCTGTCACTCTGAAAAACCGTAATGAAGCTAATATGGGAAAAAAAAGAGTTTTAAAAATAAATCTGATTCTACAAAAGCATCTTTCTCACTTTAAACCAGATGATGAAACAGAAACAAACCTCATAAGTGCAAACTAAGTTTGAACCTCATTACTTTAACATGTCTCTCAAAAGGCATCCCATTAACCCTCCTATTCTCAGATCCATCAGAAAATGCATTATCAAACAATAAGTCTTGTGTAATGAATATCTCTGAATGTCATGAAGATGTTTCAAAAGAGGACGCCATTATAGTTAAAGCTACTTACAGCACTTATGGAGGCAGATCATATTTCAGGCATAGAGAGGGGGAAAAGTTTCCTCTGCATTTCTGAGAAAAACTGTGTCCAATAAATCACTGTCAATACTTTAGAAATTTAATTTTCTTTCATTTATAAATAATTCTGTTCTGAAATGGATATATAGTGTATTTATATTAAGCCTGGGTTTATTTTGAAAAGGCACAAACAAAGTGTTTCTCAGGGGCGCTTGGACTAATACAGCAGAGAAGTGCAACATCCATCTGACACAAAACGACAAATAAACGCTTGTAGTCAAATGAACATTGTCAGGAGGGGGTAGAGCCCTCGCTGACGTTCACATCCTGTCCTCTTAATGTCATACAAACTCTGAGTCTGGTGCTCTAATGTTTTGCTCATCACAATTTCCTATAAGCCAGCTCCGCATTACAAACATCAGCGTTAGTTGTTCTATCACTGTGCTCACACAAATTACATTTTTGGCACTCAAATACCAAATCAGGTAAGAAAGGCAACTTAAATTCCACTATGCATCCCAATATAATAGTGCGATCCTGTACAGTAGTATTTACCCTATCAAAAATGTGTAAATGTAACAGGCACTTCATTCTTCCATGATGTTTGCATTTGTGAAGAGACTTCTGGTATTAAGCCTCCTCTTCTGGATGTGTGTTGGTTCCAAATGGCGAATAAAAAGTTTGCGCCTGCCTACAGAGGAACGTCAGGAATGATTATAAACTGGTATTAAGTTTAACTTTACCTTCGATGTCAAGAAAAATATATTCACCAGAGGCTTTGCTGTTTTTTTCCCTGCTTTATTACCACAGAGAGTTAATCATGGCGTTTGTCATCTTAACAGCAGGATTTCAGACTGTAAAGGTGCACTGGACTTGCCTGCTGGTACATTTTACAACGTCTGTTCGGTTAAGACTGAATCAGTGATGCCACAGAATGATCAAAAACAAACCGCAGACTGACGGCTCCATTCTTGACCAAGTGGCCGATGTCGTCGTCCTCTTTGTGTCCTACAGCACTGACAGCTCCACTTCATCACACAGCAGAGGCTCCACCTCTGGGATGCTGATCAGTGTGCTGCTTTTAGCAGAGCTGTTCTTCCTGTAGATGACGAACTGGGCAGTCACCTGAGGAGGTTAAGGCTCACACAGACACACACAGGGTTTATCAATATTATCTGATTTTGATTTCTTTTGGAAGAGTAATACCAAATATTGCTAAAATATCTTAAACAGACCACAGATTATGTCTAATGTTAAAGTATTACTTTGATTTTAACATTTTGGGAAATACACTTATTTGCTTTCTTTCCAAGCATTAAGTGAGAAGATCAATCAGTACCTGCCAGCAGACGGTTAGCTTAGCTTAGCATGAAGACTGGAAACGCAGCTGCTGTCTTAAGGTAATAAAATCCACCTTCCAGCACCTCTAAAGCTAATTAACACATTATAATTAACACAGAAACATACAAGAGCACATATTATGCCTCCAGTTAAAGCAAGACATAATTAGGAAAACAAAGAAAATGAAGCCTTCCACTTCATTGTGGTTTACACAAAACTCAAATAACACACTGATTGTTATTTAAATATAGTGTATGTGAGAGAATATTACAGCTATTCAGCATAAGACAATTTAACCTCAAAACAGATTCGAGTTTTCACATGCAGGTGTTATCAGAAGATATGACAGACTTGTGATTTAAAGGATACAAAGAAGTCAAGTATGAGGACCCCCAGGCTGCCAATGAGCCAGGCCAGATGTTTGATGATGAAGGTGTGTGCGGAGCCCTTCAGCGCCGGCAAGACCACAATGACGCTCAAACCATACGTCCCGTTGCCCATCATGGCCAGGGCAAACAACAGGTAAGAGGTGCCCTCAGTGGACTGCCGCTGGAACTAGAGTGGGTAGAGTTCACGGTATTAATAGACCAAAACAGGATCTGCGTTGTTCAATTTGTCGATGCGTACCACTTCTTCATCCTACTGTAAATGTGTGAAAACCACGTCAGACAAAAAGAAGAAGGTTGGTTACTCAGTGTTAACCACAAACCAGGTTTCTGTTTCACTTACAACAACTAATTTGCTTTGCGTGTACATCTGATACTGACAATCATAACAAGATAACAGGCCGGTGCTATTTCATCTTTTTCCTGCTATCAATCTCAGTGGGGATGATGACCGACAGTGAATGCATTCTACTGACAAGTTCTGTGTTGTCCCTGGCATGACGACAAGATTGCACAGTTGTTAAAGGTTATATTAAATGCAGAAACGGACAAAAGTGTCATTCAGCACAAAACAGCAGGAAGGATGTGTTTTCTGTCAGTGTCGCTGAACTGCACAGGCTAACTCAGTTCTTAACTTCCTTCCATTATAACTTACCAGGAATGAGAACGTTCATTCAGTATTGTGAAACCAAAGCAACATTTAACCTTGAAAGAATAATGGAGGTTTATACTCTCTGCTCTGGCTACTGGCCTGCCAACACAATGTGAATGGACTGTGGATTACTACAAGGACTGGACCCCAACAACATTAAGCAAGTAAGATCAACTAATACTATAACTAAATAGTAAGTAAAGAGTAGGTTTTCTTTTTTCTTTTTTTTTATTGTTTCACTGAACTGGATGGGCAACTCACTGCTAAGAATGACACGGTGATTATGTTTTGGGCACTAGGCAGAAAAAACAAGCACGTTTAAACATGCAGGAATTTCTACAGGGCAAATCTGACTTACACGATCTACTATAGACAAAGAGTTTGTGTGTGTGTGTGTGTGTGTGTGCATGTGTGTGTGCACGCCCAGAAGTTTCTCTGGCACTGGCAGCACACAGAGATGATCCCCCTCTGGTGATTATAAGCTAGCTGCGGTCGAGCCAGGATGTCTCCGGCACAACAGCGCCATTGTCTTGGACGTCTGGTTCTCATTTTGACACACATACTGTATACACAAACACACAAATCCCATCTCTGTCTTCAAAACACAGTCCCCCGTTTATGACTGAACTGACAGATAATCAGCGCAGTTTTCTGTGGACCCCCTTGGATCCCCCCCTCACCCCCTGAAAACACCCCTGTGATAACAGTCCAAAAGATCTCCCGTCAGGATGGCACCGCTCGTATGTCAGGGTGTAAAAGCAAACAAGCTCCAAATCTCATCACACCACCAAATTGTCACTTACATTTTTGTAGAGCTGGGGGAAACGGGAGGAGAGGTAGAAGACAGATGCCAGGTATCCACATATGTAGCCAGTGATCTCCACTGATTTAGAGGTAGCTGGGTTCTGACAAAGACGAGGAGACAAGTTAAAGTGATGTGTATCTGATAAACCTTAAAGGACCAAATTTGATTTATTATTTATACACTTTAATATAACGCCTGCACACATACGAGCAAATATATACAGAACACAGCACACAGTCTACCTACCTGGGTGTCTAATGTTGTACTGTTGTCTATGATGAGTTTGGGTAAAGCCAGGAGGACTAATGTAGCAGCGCCACACCACATGAAGCACAGCCACTTCAACGTAGGGCTTTCTGGAGCACGGCCACACACAAAAAAAGACAGCACAAAAAGAAAAAAAAAAGCACCGACAGTGAAGACACGCACAAGCAGATAATCCCCTCAAAGAAACTCTTCTGTTCCGACTGCATGCTTTAGCTGACACTCCCATAAGTAGTGTCTATACCTTCTGTTTACACTAGACAAGCACAACAGACATTATCCTGTTTCCTGCTGCGTCCGTAACACTACAAGAAGCCGGTAAGAAAGTCACCATGAAACCAATCCAACAGAGCTGAGAGCGGACTCGGATGAGTCTCAGTGTGATTGTGTGTCATCGGGCAGTTATGCACTTTTGGCTTTGGTGGTAACCGCTTATAAGTACACAGCGGCTGGATCTGTCTCCGTCACTTCTGATGCCAGCAGGTGGCTGCTCTTTTGACTTCACAACAACACAGATTTTTCCATTCCTTAGTAAGTTTCCATTCGTCTCCATCCACGGAGCTACTATTTACAGCACAATATAAAATGACAACACCTGCTCTCTGGAAGATTGGACTCAATATATAGTCTGAGTATCTCTGAGATATAACTCGGACCAGTGGGGACACTTACACAGTAAGTAGCATCATTATCCAACTAAGAAAAGAGAACTTGCCGAACATAATAAACAATGAAATCAGAGTATTTTTGTCTTCCTGAATATTACTGATATATTAGCAGTGATCTTAGGTTGGCAGGTGTTCAATTTTACATATCTTGGAGTCTTTATGGCAGTATTTATAAATGCAAATTACAAATAGGATCAAGTTCGGGATTATTCATAAACTTGAAAAGCTGAGTCTTACAACAGACAAACCGCATGTCATGCAGTTCAAATTAAACAGGTAATGAGTCAGTGGCAAGGAAATGCTTCCTTCTTTGTGGTTATGCTTTCCATTAATCCTGAGAGTCATGACACAGCACAGGCATTGCTCATCAGCTGCATTTTTAACTCAAGAGCTGAGACAACACCAGGGCTTACTTCTGCTGGAGCTGTTCTTGATCTTATAGTAGAGAAACTGGGAGATGAGGATCAGGTCTGTGAAGATGTAGAACACCACGGTGACTACCTGAGAGACAGACATGGGGAAAAAACAAAGTTAGTTATGAAATTTGATTAGTTAGTTATCAGTAGTAATTCATAGTGTTGCGTGACAGACAGGGGCTATGAAGGCAAGGAGAAAGGTGGTACAATGTAAATAAGCTTTAAATGATCATGGTTGAGTGTAATTTTCAATTCCACCATTTCAGGACAAGAGTGTCAAAACACCAGGAGTCGAGTGCCTTTGAAATGTTCTTCTTCCTAAAGATACCAGCAAATTTCTGGGAAGGATCTGGGAAATTTGACACTTTCAAACATATTGTCAGCTGTACAAAACTGCCTGAGTGCAGCCAGTCTGAAATGTAATAACTCATCAATTTTAGGGCCAAGGAAGGAAAACACTGTTTGCCCAATTAAATATGACTGAGATCTGCGAGGGACTAAGGACACAAGAACGAGGGCTCACACTGTGCACATACACACTTCAGGGTCTCGCCAGATAAAAATGAACGCTGTGTCTGACTGACTGTGTGTGTGTCTGTGTGTGTTCACCTGAATGGGCAGCTGGCTGGTCAGGTAGCAACCTGCAAAGCTGGTGAGGTCGCCACTGAAGAGGAAGAAAAGAAAGCCAAAAGACATGGCCTCCTCCACTTTACCGTTCCTATAGGCCTCATACACCTGCCTACATAGATAGATAGATAGATTGATTTAATTAATTTCATAACCACAAACTAGAACAATGTTGTCAAGATGACTGTGATGCTGAACAGCTGACTTTAATTTCAAATTGCATGTGATATATATATATATATGAACCCATTCACGGCCTTACAGTTTGTGTTTTTCTACTCATATATTGTTTTATTGTTTCTTCTGCAAAACATCATATGTATTTTTTAAATCTTATTTGGCTTATTTTATCCTATTCTCCTCTATTTCTACTATTTGTTAGCAGCTCAGGATCTAGGCACAGCCAAATGTCACTACATGTTGTGCTGTGTGGTAGCTAAACTCGTCCTGCACTACTCACGGCAGAGTGGACAGCAGGAAACAGAACATGGATATGAGTCCTATCACCACGCTGCAGTACTCCCACACATTGTCCACACATTCCTCCAGCAGGTACAGGATCCAGGGGGTCCCGTTCACACACACCGGCCGGCCCACACCCGAAGCGGTCCAGTTGGCGGCGGCGGCCACGTCGGCACTTTTCCCGGGGAACCGTGCGGTGGCCATGAGGAGATGACGGCTGTCTGTCTGTCTGTCTGTCCGTCCTCCTCCTGCTGCTGCTGCTGCCTCTGATGTGTGTTTATTTTGGCAGCGACACCCAAAGCCGACGACACACCCACCGGCCTCATCAACCAGACGCGTGAGGAGCTGTGCTGTCATTTGACGAGTCTGCGGGAGGAGCAGAAATCGGTCATTCAACAACAAAAAAACTGAGAAAACCGCTCCAAAGTTGATCCCAAATCAGAAAACCTGCCTTTATTTCTTCAACACTCGCACTGGGACACTCTTGTTTCTTCCTTAATTAGCTAAATTTGAGCTTACTTGCCACTTGCTTCTGGACAGTCATCGTTTGGGCGCATTTAGGCTAGCAAACAAACAAAGGTGGAGAAAAGCGGATAAAATCAGCGGCTCACCGGACAGCACGGCCCCGGAGCAGAGTGCGGAGTGTCGGCCTGTCTGTGTGAATCTCTCCCTCATCCTCACACCGGCCCGGAGACAGAAAGTCCGGCCCTTAAACAACATTACAGGTTAGCTGTGGGTGTTAGCGTCCATCACCGGTGGTCCCCGAGCGTCAAGACTTCCTGGATTACATCACAACATCCGGCGAGGATTTTCAAATTAACATCCTCACAAACAAATTGCTACTGGTGCTCATGCTAAATAACTACTGACGCCTACATTAAAATACAGAGTGGTTTAAAAAATAGCATTTTGTGTATTTTTTGTCTATAATAAATCATGTTTGCTTATATGTCTAATTTATTCATATGCTTAGGTACATGAACATGCTTACATCCTTGTTTATATAATTTCACACACTGTCTACATTATTTACATTGCCATTTCTATATATTTATGACTACAGTTTATTCTCCATTTTATCACATCTGTGTATCTGCCCCAACAGTATTATATTTCTTTGTATCTTCTATTCATTTATTTTATTGTAGTGTGTTATATTCTATTGTTTATACTATAGTCTATTCTGACATCTTGAACTTTTAGTAACTTTACCTTGTGCGATACATATTTCTTTGCCTTGTTAGAGATGGCCTGAGACCTAAGATTTTTATTGCCAGTGCCAATTCTGAATTCCTGAAATAAAACCAAGTGTGACCAACTCAATGATCTTATCTCATCTTGTCTCTGTTGGACTACTCGCCAGACTTGTTAAAATACTGATGTTATGTATTATACTTATCATCATAGCCTGAAGGCATTATAGAATATGCTTTATAGTAACAATTTTATTAAACTAATTCATTATAGTCTAATAGATCTGATTTATAAAATGGGCTTTTATTTCCTAATGTGGGCCAGCCTCACACCAGCAGCCCCTTCAAGCTGGGAAATCCTGCTCTTTCTCTAATTTTGAAAGCAAAAGTGCCCTTATGACACGCCGGAAACTATCTTTCAGTACTGCAGCTGGTAGTAATAGTAACATTAAAAAACTGTTTTTAGGTTTAAAACGTAGAGGACAGTGAATATTTTGCCAGACCAATTGTTGATAAATGCAATAGGAACTTTATCTCTTCCACCATGCAAACAGTCTTTCCCAGCAGTCCCATTATGGCCCTCAAGCAAACATTCAACAGTATGTCAGAGCTGGTAGAAGAGATTAGGGATAACTTTGGTTTGGAATGGGGCCATGCAGTCATTAGGCCTCATCTGTTTCTCTCTCTCTCCTTCAATCCCCTCTGTGGGGCCACGCTGCCTCTGAGAGCTCCCTGTGAACTCCCAGAATGATTAGTGCACAATTTCAAATGGAAAACAGGAGAAATCATGGACTCTGTAACAAGTTAGTTAATGTAGAACCACTGTGGGGAGATACTGGATCTGAAAAAAATGTGAGCAGTGCTTGGATTAATCTGTTAGAGGCAAAGTGTTATGTAACAAAGAAAAACAGCACCAACCAAATACCAAATCAACACATATAATACATATCATTGATGTATGCTGAGTTAACAAAAGCTTTAAAACTAAAGTGTGTGGAGTGTGTAGTGACAGCTAATGAACTGGACACCTGCTGGAAAAGGGTTAGACAGGATTAGGGTTAGCATGAGCTACATTTTTTTTTTTTTTTTTTGGGGGGTCACACCTGTCAAATTTACCTCTCATATTTCCCTGACTGAACTTGAATGCAGCCCGCCAACCTGCCCACACCTGTTGCGCCGCTGTGCCCTCTTCGGCCACACGGGGGCGCGCTTTCCCCTGCCGGCTGAACGGAGGATGGCAGACTGTGTGTGTGTGTGTGTGTGTGTGTGTGTGTGTGTGTGTGTGTGTGTGTGTGTGTGTGTGTGTGTGTGTGTTGGGGAGTGGGGGGGGGCTGGAAGCGGTGCAGGGCCGACTCGCGTTGCTATGTGCCGCTCTGTGGACTCGGGGTGCGGATCTGAGCCGATCGGAGCTCCCGGTCCTGCACGGTGCAGGTAAGCCTTCGGAGCCAGAAGCTGCAGTGGGACTGAATTTTTCCCCCTTTTTGTTGTGTTGTTGCACGGCACGTCTGTCATCGTCGCCCAGGCTCAGACGCGGGAATTCCGCCCGCATTCCTTGATGTCGGGAAAGTTGACTGGATGAGCAGGGAAAGGGGGAAAACACCGGTGAGCCTGCAAACTGTGCACCAAGATGCGTTTTTACTGAGGGAAATAAAAAACAAAGAACGGAGTGAGGATCGGAGCGCGCAGGTGGGTCGCAGAGGTGTTGACGTGACGTGAGGCTGTGCATGTGACAATGTGGGGTTAAACAGTGGGTAACTAGTGCACATGCTGACTGTGTGTCTGCAGGCTGCACGGAGATCAGCTGAACAGATGCATGTGGCACTTCGGAGGGAATATTTGTAGGTTTTGCTGAAGACCTTTTGCTGTTACAGGCTACTTATTTTACACCTGCTTTACCTCCATCCACCCCCTCCCCCCTCCTTCCTTCCCTCCCTTTCGGTGTTTCGGTGTAAATACACAGGAATGTGTTTCGAGAGCTTGAAAGGCAAGTTCAGTCGCATTTCTCACATTTAGTCTGTGCATTTCTTCTTTTATTGTTCCGTCGAAATCTACCGACTGTTGCTCCACCTGTGTGTGTGTGAGAGAGAGAGGGTGAGGGAGGGAGGGGGGCACTCCTCAAGGTCACAGACGCCTGAGACAGACAGATGTTGGCGTCCCAGGAAGGAAGGGCACAGTGAGGCTTATTATTTTACTATTACTGATTCTTCTAGAAGAACAGATACCAACTTCTCTTCTAACCTGCAGTGAGAGGGATTTTGAACCCACCTCATTCCTGCTGTCCATTCATTCAGTCAGGTTTTCATGCATTTTCCTGCCAAAACCATCACGTTCCAGTTTTTTACACCGTGCCAGACTGATAAATGGACACACACTCTTGCACATATTCGCTCACTTCGCTCCCCTCCTATCCTATCCCCTCCCTATCAAGTGTTATTTTGTTTTATTGTGTCATTGAGAGCATATATTACATGTGCTTTACACTTGATTGCATAGTCATTGTAACTCATCCCAGGTCGAATCACCTATTCAGCCCGCATGCAGGCCCAGGAAGCAGGAAACGCAGATAATGTGGAGCATGCAAGTTATGAAGAGGCTGCTAAACTTAGAAACATAATTAAACATGTATTGAGGATATTTGAAAGCAGCTCTCTCTGTTAATGAATGAGGTCCTCCCATTCTGTGTGGCGAATTTTATCCCCTCACAGGCTGCACTCCTGGATCAGAGCCTGCACGCTGAAACCAGAACATGCTTCCGTTCAGCTCTCGGGGCGAGAGACTCTCGAGTTTAGGCAGCGGCGGGGAGTGATGAATAATGAATGGTTCAGAAAATGCATGTGAATGTTAGTTGGCGGAGTGTGGCGGTAATGCACTATTTCCACCAGCGCTTTCTCCTCTCTCTCAGTTATGGGTCTCACGGCGCAGCAGAGCCAAACTTGAAAGCAAAGAGGAACCCCCCCCACCACCACCCCCACACCCACACCCCATACTTCCACACTTTAGGTTGGATTCACATCCACAGTTCAGTCAGTTCAAATCAGCCAATGGAGACCGGGAACTTCTTTTTTTTTTCTTTTTTTTTGGCCTGCCTGGGACTGGAATTGGTTTCACCTTGGAATCCAGCTCAGTGGGTCCCAAAAGATATTTTCGTGTGACCAATCTGGGTTAAAGCCGAGAGTCTGAATAGCGTATGATACAAACCGCTGCTCCTATCGGACGAAGCAAAGGGAACAGATATCACAGAGAGAGGCAGGTAACTTTTATCTGCTGTAGATTACACCTGACTCTCATACTGTTGTGTTTCTTTAACAGTACTAGAGCTGAAAAGATGAATCAATGAGTCCATCAGCAGGATAACAGGCCACACACGCACAGCAGACATCAGTCCAGTGTCCAGTGTGTGTGTGTGTGAACCGTTTTATCTTTTTGCTTCTCATAACATATCTGCATTAGAGGCAGCGCCGCAGCCGTTAAGCGTCACATTAAGTGTTCCTGTGGTCTGCTTCTGGTTTCTCTTATCAGGTCCACAGTGCCCCCCCCCTCAAGAGAGAAACTAAGATATGCTTTTCCCCTCCCGTTCAGTCTCTGTTCCCCCCACCATCTCTCTGTATTTCCCATTCTGTCTTACTTCATCTCTCAGTGGCTTCAGTGTGTTTTACGGTAGCTGTGTTCTCCAGCCCCTGTCATACTGTAATTCCCAATCGTTGCTCCACAGCTGCATAACTGCGGGGCATAAATAATGGAGAACCTTCCCTTTTTTTTCCCACACACTCACCCCCACACACACATATATAATATAGTAGACTCCGACAGTATGCTCCTGGGCTGAACCTCCGAGGGGGGGCGTCTGTCTTTCAAGAAGTCTTGAAACTGAGTTCTCTGCGGCAGCGTGGACCCAATTTTCAGGGTAGCTCTTTTTTGTGACTTAGTCATCTTACTTATTCATGAAATTCATGGCATCGGTTACATAACTGATTGGCCCAGTTATAGGGAGTAACTACCAACGTAACCAGCCTTTAATCGCACCATTAATATGGATTCTTGCTCCGGCTATGCCAGGACCAAAACATGAGGAGTTACAGCACGGCACATGTCCACTGTACGATGTATGGAGGCCTTTTGGCAGACTACAACTGAAAATTTTAGGCGATTGGGGATTGATTTTAAGTGAAAACAACAGATAGTCTCTGTTTTTAATTCAGTGTAAACCAAATATTTTGGTTGCAAAAAACTGGAAACTGGAAATTTTAAGAACTTGTGTCAGGGGATTTTCACAATAATCTGACATTTTTACACCCTAATCCATTGATTGAATTGTGGAAATAATTGGCAGGTTGATCAACAATGAAAATAATCAATTTGCAGCCCTAGATCAGATCAAATGAGCCTGTACATATCCATGCTTCAGTGACTTTTTTGTGACTTTTTATTCATGTTTATTCACCCAATTTATAACAGAAAGGAAGTAATTTTGTATAGAGAAATATAGAAAGTATGAAAGCAAGGTAAGAGCACTTTACTGCACACACATGGCTCACATTGTTTAATCTAAAGTAAGTGTGCTGATTTCTCAGGATACCCTCCAACTTTCCTGACACCCAGCAACAAGTGGCAGAAATGTGGAGCCAACACACTCCAGCTTGTAGTTCTACATCCACCATCCCCAAATGAACTAAACAAACACAGATTTACTATTACAAAGTTAATATGCCGACTTTAGGATACCGATTTAGCGAAAGTCCAGGGGATGTCTTTTCAAGGGGTTCCCGACTGCAGAATGGCGGCGAGTTGGGAATATTTATCTTAATGGCGTGAGATGAGGAACTTCAAACAGCACTTTGAAAAGCAGCTTACCAACTGGGTTCAGGCTGTCTCTACTCCAACCGCCCCCCCCCCTACACAAAATCCACCAAATAATTATGTGCATAAATCAAGCCTGAAAGAAAGAAAGAAAGAAAGAAAGAAAGAAAGAAAGAAAGAAAGAAAGAAAGAACTAGGAAATTTGTGTTAGAAAGGGTGGCAAACACATTGCAAGAGAGAAAGATGGAAAAGAGGAGGGAAATGTGTCCTCCGCGTAGTAGAGAAAACAGTGGAATGCAGGGCTTTTTTTTCTCCTGTCTCTCCCTTTCACCCAACTCCTTTCTAAAGTACTTGTGTGAGTGAGTGTGTGTAAAGGTGAGATGTCTTGCAGGCCGAGCAGGTGCACATTACACAGAGGGACAGGGTCGACTGAACAGAGAGAGAGAGGAGAGAGAGGGGAGAGAGAGGAGGGAGAGACAAGGGGAGGAGGGGTGGTCTGTCTTATAGGTCGTACAAAAGAGCCAGTGTTTTCTCTCCCTCTCCCTGTCCGAGAGCACTGAGTGAAGACAGTGGAGTGAGAGAGAGAGAGAGAGAGAGAGAGAGAGAGAGAGAGAGAGAGGCCCTTTGGTCACATTGTCCTCACGTAGTCCCTAACTCTCTTCACTGCAGCACCACCCAGGTTGCACACCCCCTGTCACCTCTCACCCAGTGGCCCACTCACGAGCTCCCCTGCAACATGTGGGTGCCTGCTGAAGCTTTACATCGGGTAGCCGTCAAAGTATCTGCAGAGGTATGACGAGACGGCACGGCAACACGGAAAATGAAAGCGAAAAGTGCCTCGCAGTTCACTGTGAAGCGTTTAAAGTACGTACCGCAAAATCCAGGTGAAAGCAAGGTACTGTCTTTTACTGTGTGTGTGTGTTTGTTTATAGGCCGCATTCCTGAGCTTGCTGAGCCATAGCTGGGTGATTAATAGTAACTAGCTGATTGTTTAAGAAGTGAAATTCCTCAGGCCCATTTTTTTCCCCTCTGCTTTTACACACACACACACACACAGCGGCGCTCAGTCCGCCCGGGCGGGCTCTGACACAGCGAGAGCAGGAAGGGATACAGTAAATAAACAGTCAACTACTACAACTACTAAGCGAGAGGATGGCATGTGTATATGCACACACACACGCATATATAAATATGTGCTGCAGGTGCGAGTGTTTGTGTGCGTGTGAGAGAGTGTTGTTGAGGCGTTCAGGTAGAATAATGGAGGCTCAGTATGCGAGTCGTCTGCAGGTTACACCAGGAATTCAGGACACCGAAACATTATCCACCTCTCGCTTTCTCTCTCCGTTTCTCCCCCTCCGTCAGCTCCTCTGCCTTGCGCTCTGAGTGTGTATGTGTGTGTCCAGCTGCCATTCCTCCTCTTCTCCTGGCGTTTCTTTTCTTGGCTTTTTTTTCCCTCTGTCATCTCTCTCCGTCTTTTATCTCCTTGCTTTTTTTCTTTCATGTTAAATACATACTGCTTTATTTCCCCTTTACTGGGTGGGGGGGAAATACTAGAAACACCCCCTCAGTATAATGCAGCACAGTTCAACAGCACCGCATACTGTAACCTCCAAAATGATAAGTTGACTCAACACCTTATAACCTTCTTGAAGGGAGGATTTCCTGCAGGACTGTTGTATTAGATGCATTTGTTTCAGCCAGATGTACCTGATAAACTGCCCACTGTGGTTATATAGATATCTCGCTGTATCATTAAGTTCAAGTATATAATCATCTGTGGTATCTACAAAACATGTTGCAGGTAATCGACTGAAACCCCTCCAACACACATACGCTCTACCTCCAGCCGTGCACAAAAATAGCTCTGATTGTTGCTCTACGCGACAAGGATAATAGGTGTGTGTGACTCTGTCTGCGTGTGACAGATAAATCTCCTCGCTCTGTGTTTATGGCTGTTTTGTTGTTTTGGTCCCAGGAGCCTGGCTCGGACCAATACGAATTCCTGATACGGTATCCCGGCAATGGGCGGGTTTCCATGGCCATCACCGGCTTGGCAGGAGAGATAACGGTCTCCCAAGTGCTCCGCTTTGTGCCATCCTTTTGGTCCGGCTTGGGCTCGCTCCAAAGTCACTTTCAGAGCGGTGGTGTGAGCATGAGATGACGTCTGATTGTGGAGAGGGGAGCGGGCGCGGGGAGCAGACAGTGATACAGATACATACGCTTAGTCGCTCATCTCTCTTTGAAAAGAAGCAGCAGACAAACTGGGTGGCTGCTTTGAAGAGTGTCTCTGTGTGTGTTTCCTGCTCGCAAAGTGCGGCGCAAATGTGTTTGACTTCTTATGTGGGAGGACAGATATGCTTGTCACTGTGTCAAGAGGGATATATAACACACTTGGAGAAACAAGCACTACTTATGCATGTACAGTGTGTCTTTGTGTGTGTGTGTGTGTAAAGCTCCCCTCCGCCCTTCCGGTGCCAGTCGTAGAGTTAATGTTTTAATGTTTAATTGAGGTTCAGTGAAACAGCGATAATGGTTAACATAGTGCCTTTCAATTCCCACAACCCTGGCTCCATTCATAATACTTTGGCAGAGGGCTTCTTATTCTCATTGAACCATTATTTTTATTTTTTGCATTATGACCTACTGTGTCATATTGTAATAAATACTTAAAAGCAAAGGAATTATATAACAAATTATGCATTATTTTGATACATTATTTTTTAAATGAAAATTCATGATATACATGCTGTTGACATGGGTCATATATTTCATTTGAACCCACCACGATATAGAACATGCTCTGGACTAAACTATGCAACCTCACTAACAGATGGTCAGACAAAATGTCACAGTTTTCACAGTTTAAGCAAATATGGTAACACATTCCCAGAGTGCATGCATGTGTGTGTGTGTGTGTGTGAGGTATCTATGATGTTGTAGCAGACATGTCACACATTACCAAGGAGTCATTAGCTCACATCATCACATATTAACTTACACTTACTGCACCTGTAGAAAGACGGTAACAGACACGGACAGACGGATGGATGATGGAGGAGGACAGCAGAGGAGTGCCATGAAATGATATTTACTTCTCACATTGTTGTTGAACGCAAAGCACCAGAATGACAGTTTGACATTTTATATGTGTCTTCTCTATGTGTTTATATGTGTTTCTCATGTCTGTGTGTCACATGTAACAAAATTCAACTGAGGCTCACTAATTAACATTTTAATATCTCACGTGTTTAATAAGTACAAAAACTGAAGTGTGAAAATCGCAACTTGTGGTTCTGCAGGGGGTTATGTCCTGGAGTATTTCCTGGACTTACTGCTTTCCTGGTAAACCTCACAGTGACAACAAGATTTCCAGTAGTTAGTTTGACCCCTCTATGATGCTGGTAGGTGGATTTTTTGTTACCTCTGGACTGAACCAGGCTGGCTGTTTCCCCCTGTTTCCAGTCTGTATGGTAAACTGGCCGTGATGGTAGCTTCATATCAGCTTCATGTTAATGTCATACACTGAAATGTGAAAACTGAAAACACAAGCATGTTTCCCAAAATGCTGAACCCCTCCTTTAATACTGACTCGCATCCACTTCTCCAAGTCTGTTTCTTGAGACCGAAAATCCTGAGAAAATCCTCATTTAAACCTCTACAGCCTCTCTGTGTCAGCTGCTCAGTCAATTTCTTGCCAAAGTGTTATGTTGTATACAAAATGAATCTCCCAACATTTATTTCTGTTTAGTTAATTTAATCTTCCTCTCCCTCTCTCCCTCCCTCCCCTCATCTCCTTCAGGACTGTAGAGAGGCTGCCTTCTCCAGAACATGCCTTGTCTCCATGGTAACAGGCCTCGGGCAGACCCAGAAAAACATTGGGCCAAACTCGTCCACGCTTACCTGATCCGGGACTGTGCCGAAGAGGATTTATACCAAAAAAAAGTCACACGATTAATGATTTTTTAAAGTATTAGTAATGTTTTCTGGTATTCCTTGTAGTTATTTTCACCAATTAGAGTGCAATCCTGAGGACAAGAATGCCTAAAATAGTGCCTGAAAATTAAAGCTGATGTCATTGTTGGAGGTGTTACCTTCCACTCTTTTTGGGATGCAGGGGACTCTTTATACTCTGTGAATGGTCTCTTAAAACAAAGAGGAGAACTTCAGAAAATTCACTAGTTGGTTTCCGGTGATCATTATGTCAGGGATATGTTCACTCTTAACTAAGGGGTCTTAAAACTGGTTCGGAAGGAGTCCTAAACCAGGATCAGGATGCACCAACTGTTCAGCCAGGTGCTGGGGCAGAGGGATCTGTCCAGAGCGGGGGACCTGTTTTCTCTGGAGGACGCAGAGATCGAAGACTGTCTGTCCCAGGCTCTGGACCAGATCAAGGCAATCTCCTGTTCACCGGTCAGTGGGCAGCACCAACATGCATTAATGATATTTAAATGGGAGAATATTAGAGGGCATATGTCAGGTTCATTAATTATATATGCTCTCATCCATAATTCATCTTTTTTGTCCTTTATTTATCATTGTTTCCCTCATTTTGCATCCTCTTAATGTCTGGCCGGCTGACAGGACTATTTGACCAACGACAACGACCAGGCTGTGGTGGAGATTTGCATAACGCGCATCACCACGGCCATAAGGGAGACGGGCTCCATCGAGCAGCACAGCACGGCGCTGGTGGGGCTGTGGGAGTCGTGTCTGGAACATAACCTCACCCCGCAAGGTGAAAACACAGAAGACACGCCGCACGCCAAGATAGCCTCTGACATCACCAGCTGTATCCTGCAGGTACACACACACACACACACAGACACACAGTAGGCATTGTTTTTATTGTGTTGTAATCCAGAGAAAAAGCACTTCTTTATTTGTTTTACCTGAAGCACAAACTGCACATACAGAACATACCTTTACACATACCTGTAAACACTGTGCAAAAATAGTCCCTGTGTGTTTGACTAGGTTGGTACTTATTATATAGTTGTATTATTATTATTATTATTGTTATGGGTGCATTAATGTGTAAATAGCATTTTAATCTTTTACTTGGCTGAGGTGGAGCTTATTTAAACCATCTTATATACTGTAGGATATTTTAATCTACGAAAGTGTGTAATATTCAAAAGCTTGTTATATGTTTTGATAGCCAGAGTGTACTCACCTGCTATACAAAGACACCATTAGACCACCACGTGCCTCCTCTTGTCTTGAATATGTGAGTGAGTTTTGAGTGATTTTCTCCTTTAAAACCTCTCAGTTTGTTTCATGTGTAAAACTGTTGGAGGCCCGGTGAAGTAAAACTGTGCAGTATCTCAGAGTAAAAAAACATTTAAGGAAATACTCCCAAAAATGCTGCACGCAGGATGCAAATCATCAGCTGTAAACTGTAAACATCATAAATGCATTCTGGGTATTGGTTGGGTGAAAGTGTGTACACAGCTATAAATTATAATATCCATCATGCAACATATCCAAAGGTGGATTTTTTGCTTTTAAGAGCAAATATGTTTTATGTAACCACAGCTGAGAGTCTCAAAATGTAAATGTACATCTTGTCCCATCAGACCTCCACAGCTGAAAGGCTTAAAAGCAGAGGAACTCTCTCCTCCCCCCCTTCATTTCCTGTGGGAATGGGAATGTGCTTAATACCGCTGTAATGAGACTGATTCCTGATGAAAGGCACGCACACACATGCAGAGGTGAAACTAAAAGTTCTGACAGCTCCGACAGCAGCTCGAGGCCCTGACGTCCCAACTCAGAGCGATTATCAGGAGAGCACCTCTCTCTTTTCAACTCTGTCGCCATTCCTCTCTCTGTCTCTCTCAATCTGTCGCTCTCTTGATTTCGCTCTACCTGTTTTCCCCCCTCTTAATCGCTCTTCCTTACCTTCGCTTACCCTCCGACTGTCTTCATCTCTTCTCTGATCTCCTCTGCTTTCTTCCTGTCATTTTGAATCTACAGATGCACAAATACTCTTCCTACCCTCCCTCTGAAACTCTCACGGAGAGAAGGAGAGAAGTGAAGCAGCAGGCTGTAGGAAGAAGGGTTTTCATTTGCATATCGCTTGTGCACAACACACACATACACACACAGGACACACACACACACAGACTAATGTACTGTATGTGCCCACAGATTTATGGCTTATGATGGTGTTTTTTTTTTATAAGTGCTGCTTGATCTGTGCTGTGCCTGACATTAAAGTGACTCTCCCTAATAAGATGAAAGAGAGAGAGAGAGAGACGGGACAGATGAATAAATCTGTACATCCAAACATGAGGAGCCAGAGTGGACGCTACACAAATTTACTGTATATTTAGATGAAAAGTGGGGCCTCCCAAATGAATGTACTGCTATGTACATCAATATACGGATCGTTCTGATTGGTGGAAAAATAATTTTTGTGGATACTTTGTCTGCACTGCCATCATGTGGCAGCATCGAGGTGTGATAGAGAGAGAGAGAAAGAGAACGACTCTTTAAAACATCAACAACAAACATCAGGCTGAAAGGCATCCTGGGTGTTCTGAGATAGAAGTAGATGAGGAAGTTTTAAAGTCAGCACATGAGGATAAATTATAACCATATAAGTCCAAGAAGTGCAGTGAATGTTGCAGATTAATGATGCATCATGAAGTGTATTCAAAGGATTTGTTTTGCCTTCAGAGTATATATACTTAATGTAATCACTGCTAAAGGTCTTAAAAATATCTATATTTAAATCTGTCCTACTTCCTCCCATCAGACCTCTGCAGCTAAAAGGTTTAAAAGCAGAGTGGACTCGTCTCTTTCTGGTTAGCACTGTCGCCTCACGGAAGTAGGATTCTGGGTTCGTACCCACCGGCCATCTTTCTGTGTGGAGTCTGCATGTTTTCTCTGTGCCTGCGTGAGCTCTCTCTGGTCCAAAGACGTGCAGCTCAGATTAATTGGCGACTCCGAATTGCCTGTAGTTGTGAGTGTGAGCGGTCATCTCTATATGTCGGACATGTGATTCACTGGCAACCTGTCCAGTCCTGTGCCCAGCCTCTCTTCCAATGCCAGCTGGGATCAGCTCCAGCGCCCAGCCACCCTCCGAGGATACACAATGTAAATAATGGATGGACAAACACGTGTGCCTGTTACGACTTGTCACAGTCTGTCCTGTTGAGGGCGCTAGTGTGTTTCAAATCCCCTTCCCTCATTCCTTTTTGCCTGCTCACATCTGCTGTGCTTTATTCGTCTGAAGTGAAAATGTACTTGATGCATAGTGATATTTTTAGGCCAAACCGTCTGGTGTATTGAGTGTCAACATCAGGCATCTGCGCTTCTGAGTCACTGTACATGATGAGAAATAAAGGCCAGACACTGTAATGGAAGAAGTTCTGTTTTCTCAAGGACTAGGACAATCCAGGACTAGAGAGAGCTGGACCTCGATAAGGCTGACCCCTGTTTCTGCAACACTCTGTGTTATCCACTATTTGCGAAAATCCCCTCTTGTGAATACGTATTGCATCTAAACAGAGATTCTCTAAACATTTTCTTTTGGTAACACTGACGTTAGTTGATTTTGCACTTTTTTTTTTTTTTTTACCACTAATGACTTTACAAGCCTCCTTCCTCTCTCCTCAAACCCCCTCTCTTCTCTTGTCCCTCTTCAGAACTACAGCTGCCCCTCGGTCATGGTGCTGGCCGTCCCGGTAGCGGTGCGGTTCCTGCAGAGAGGGAACAGGGAGCTGAGCAGGAACATGTCCAGTTACCTCTCTCTGGCTGCGATAGCCAAGGCCGATCTGCTGGCTGAGCACACAGAGGCCATCACGCTCAGTGTGCTGGGAGGTAGGACGTGTGTGCATACGTTTCATACACATACACACACAAAAAGTGTGTTTCCATACATACTGTTTGCCCATATTAACGTACATACACACAAATCTGCGTGAACATATTGTAATCCTTCTGCAGCTGTACCCCACTCGATGTTGCTGTTAAAAATGGGGAAGTGACAAAGTCTGTTGTTCGTGTGCAAACTCTCTAACTACACTTGGCCCACATAGATACAGATCTTCTTACACACTTGGAGAAGTGTGTGTGGGCGTATGCCTTCTGTAGAGACTATAAAGAGAACACAGAGTCACAGAAAGGGCTTAGCAGGAAAGCTGCACATACAATATGAATGAACACTGACAGGATTCTCTAACAAAGCCATCAGATGCGTTGTTGAATTTATTTAGTAGTTAATGGCTGACATGTGCTCTTACTCTGAGAGCAGTTAGCTGATCGGCGACAATGGGATCAGCTGCTTTACTGAAGTGGAAAAATGGATTACTGTTGTAATCAGCAGCCGTGGTAGCAAACCACAGACTTATCCTATCATGAGCCATCGTGAATAATGTTGTGATGATTGCAGGCTCATTGAGGAGAGCAGTGATGGTAAATAACAGCTGTTATGAATCATCATTTCCCTGATGGCCCTTTGATGCAGCACGGAAATTCATACGTAAGAAGTAGCTATTGTGAAGAGAAAAGGGTCATTGCTGTTTTGTCTTGTGCATTTTTCTTTGCTTTTGTGTCTGTGTGTCTGTGTGCAACATAAACATTTTTTGGAACGTGGTTCTATTTTCTCTACTTTTTGATCAACACAATTTGAACAAGTCCATCGCTTTCATTGATTTGGCACACTGCTGTATACTTTTTCTTCCATCTTGTCCACACATGTTGTTCTTTTCATGAGCTGATGCAACTTTTCCGCTTATCTTGCAAACATGGAGTTTGCAACTAGCAGACCATTTGTATATTCAGCCCCTCAGAGAATTGAACATGAAGTGTGTGTGGAAATGCACGTATCCTCTAAAAGCAGAACTAATTTGCTCTGAATATCCCCCAGGAGTGTAGCTGTCCTCAGGCATTGATCTGATCAGTATTTTCAACAACTTCCCCTCTTAAGGAATCGCAGAAGGGAACCAATCTGACCTCTGGTCAGTGGTTCAGCTATTCCCTGAAACATTTTTGCTGCCCTTTTAACCCTTTTTGAAACACAGATGCTTTTCAGGCTCATTAGTGTGGTGTAGGTGTCTAAAGAGCAGTAGTTTGCACTGCCTGATGGAGATCTGTTACCCCTGAGGACTTCACAGGCACATTCCCATATTCACACACCCCCACACACGTGCTCTATTAATAAGCTAACACGAGGAGGTTGCCCTGGCATGGTTTCTGTTAATGAGGTTGACTTTCTCTAGAAATATCATGATACTGTGTGGCTCTTTATATATGCAGGTGTGTTTTTCTCTGTGAATCATCCTACGTGTTTGGCAACATGCAGAACTAACACCTCACACACACACAAACACACATACAGACACGCACACAAACACACACTCACACACACAAGCACGTGGCGCCCACCATGGTGATGCTCCCACTGAGCACGTTTTCTGCCAGCAGCTCAGCACATGAAACAGCTTAGCTCTCTGCTGTCTGGTTCATTTTACAAGTGAAGTTTGGCCAGGGTTTGGGCTTAGAGCATTGGATAGTTGGAAGACACTTTACACCTTTGGTTCATAAAGCTGTTGGTGAAAATAGAGATACCAAGTGGTCCCTGCCAACAGGAAACAGAAATCAGCTGTTTCTCTGATTAGAGTAGCTACCCCTCTCATTGCACCAAATCAGCTCATGTTATTACCTTTCAGGTGCATTTTTGAGAGTACTGCTCCATTTAAGTTACAGTGTGAGGTTTATGACCTCCAGTAATGCTATGGAGTAAAATCTTATTGTTTTTGCATTATGAACACACATGAGGAATCACATACAAGCAAGCAAGCGGGTGACGAGTCACACATGGCATTATGTCGCTCGATTGTTGGTGTTTGAAATACACAAAGATGTGTATTAATACACCCACAAAGGCAAGGAAGAATGCATATGCATGCATAATGCATGGTTTAAGATATCGAACAGTTCTATTTCGCAAAAGTTATGTGAGGAAAGAAATAGAAAAATGTTTGTGAGACCTCAAGGATACACAAAGTATGTTTTGCAGAGAAACTATGACACTCAATTGTGGTAGTTTCTGATAGAGGCTTCCAAGCTTTACCTGTTTGCCCACAGAACAAAGAGTTAATAGTGGGTAATAAACCCAACTCCACACTTCAAATGAATATTTTACAGTTGCAGAAACTCAGTGCCGTAAAGATTCAGGGAACAGACCCTCTTTTTTCTGATAAAACTTTTTTCACCCCCCAATGTGAGTAACGTAATACTTACATAATTTATGTTTTGGTTAACATTGTCATGTTTAGCTGTACAGATATCTTTTCTGGTGCTGCTTTGAATGTTAAACTTAGGTCATTAGAGATGCAAATAAAGAATTCCCACAGTGGTTGTATTAATGTGTCACTTTAATGTGTTTCATTTGAAAATTTACACTTTGTAGTCTGCATACAGCTGCTCAGGGGAGGTAACAGTCATTATGTTTAAAACAAAATGATGATTATATCATATATTATCTCCCCTGAGCAGCTGACATATAGTCAGAAGTGAGTTAAATAGTTCTAATGTAGTCATAGTCATACCGTTTGTTTCTAAACTTTGACCCTGAAAGTTCTTTCCAACAGGTTTATGACACCCAACAAAGTCATTGCGTAATATCAAGTCAAGTCAAATCGATTTTTATAAATATACCCCAGTATTACAAATCACAATTTGCCTCAAGTGACTTCCAGCACAGCATAGGACACCCTCAGGCCGGAGACTCTCAACTCGGATGGGGAAAATGTTTAACATGGGAGGGGGAGGGAATGGGGGATAGTGAAGAAACCCACCAGGACACAAAGACATGCAATACATGTTGAGCGTACAGGAAACATCAACAGTAACGTCACAGTGTCCACAATTTGATGACAGAAATGTAGATTGTAAAAGGACATCAAGCAACTACAGGGATTGTCCGAATAGCTGTCGACACCTCCTCCTCTCCACCGTGGTGACTTCTGCGGGGATGCTGATGGCAAACAATGAATATCACACCGCGGGACACTTGTGTACATGAATACGAAATGAAACTGTTCTTGTTCGTAGGTTTAGAGAGATTAAAAAGAGAATAGAGAATGGGTGAACGGGGGGGGCAGAGGAGGACAAGACGGGAGGGATAGAAAGTTATATGCAAATACACACTCAAGCTTCCAGTGGCTGTGATCCAGCTTGATAGGGGGTGATGAACTGATGGCGGGCCTTATTAAAGCTGGAACACAACACACGCACACTGTGGGAGGAGGACAGATGAAAGTGAACAAGGCTTGCTCGAGGGCTTTATTATAGCGAACTCAGATTTATGTTCCTTTGGGCAGTTTTTAATGCAGCCTTGGCAGTTTCACTTTTTTTTTTACCCCCACTGCAACCAGCTGCACTGCCGAGGCTCGTCTACCGGGCTCCGAACGTTTCAGCCCCATGTTGCCTTTTTAACAAGACGCGACTTCTCTCCTCCTTTCCAAAAAACCTCAACATAAACCCAACGTAAACACGAGAGTACTGTCACAAACTGTGCATGCACACGCACACGTAGCCTGTGGAAGCAATAACAGATGACCTCTCTTTATTTTCACAGCAGCCCCCAGATCAGGAAGCAAGGTGATGTAATAGGGTCCGGGTGATTATAGGCTCCAGGTGGTTATAGGAGCCAGCATGATGGATGGACTGTGTGTGTGTGCGTGTATTTTATTGAAATTTGGGGTTGCCATAAGGGGAGGAGGGTTCACAAATTTTCTCCATTTCTCTGTGTTCCGAGGGAGGCAGTGTGTTGTCACAGGAGCTGGCAGTATTTTGTACTTTGTTGTATTTCTATTATACTGTATATCTGTAAATTGGCAGTATAGCAGGCAAGCCTTACAAGAATGTGTGTGTGTGTGTGTGTGTGTGTGTGTGTCCAATAATAACGGAGTCCTGTTGTACTGGCCTACTGTAGCAGGCTATAAAACGTTCCTTTCTGCATCCTGCTGCTGGCTTCCTGTAGCTAGTAAACACACACACACACACACACACACACACACACACACACTCAACAACAGTATCTGCACACAGGAACATATGGCATTTTTTGGGCCCTTTAAGGGATTTTAATGCCAGCAGTTCCTTCTTTCTCTCAGTAAAACCCGATCTTAAGATAACACTGAAGTTTGGAATGTGTCATCTGTCAAAGTTTTATGTCTTTTTTTGTGGTTCTCCTGGTGCGAAACGTGTAGTTACTGTACTCTGGATTGTAAAGTTAGGAGGCGGCAGAGTGAAGAAGGTTTTGGGGCGGGTGGGTTGGACGTGATGCGAATGTGAAATGTGACGTTTCAAGTAGGTAACAGGTCAGCGGTACAGAAACAGCTGGAGACGAGCTGGAGGTGCAGAGGTTGTAGCTGCAGGAGAAACCTGTTATATTTCACTAATGGGCCTGTAGCAGGACATGCCACAGTAAACTGTACGCACATGTGAGCAGCAGCTTGTTACCTGTCTACAGTTTCAAATGTATTTCCGGTGTCAGATTATTTTAATCAACAGCAGATTCTATATGTTTTATGGAAATATCTTTATGGCATACGTCTTGTATGTACTGTATGTTATATATGGGGTGGTTCAAACTTTGCATTTCTGCTCTCCTGAGAATTGGGGTTTTTCTATCACATTATTTACAGAGACAAATGCAGTGTTGTAGTCGTAACTTCTTGGCCCCCAAAACTTTATTGTTTTCAATTTAAATCCAAGGCTAAGGTAGCGAAAACAATTCTTTCTCAGTAGATGACAACATGACAAGGGAAAGCTCATGGAGAAAATACATTTTTTTATTTCCCCCTATATTGCGTTTCCAAATGTTGTCTAATGCTCTTTTTTGCCTTTTGTTAAGCACTTTGAACTACCAGAATGTATGAAAGGTAAGCAGATAAACTCACATTACTAGCAAAGCTGTGTCACCAATGAAACACATCGCTTGTTGAGAGTACGATATAAATGTTAGCCTTCTTATATTTCAGTTTCAGTTGACATTTTAGCAGCGTAGGTACAATGTTATTTTTAAAGTGCAACTCTGAAGGCGAGTGTATTTATAAGCTGTAAGTGGTCAAACACGGCTTCGATGAGGATTTGAAATGACAGGCGAACACTGACACTGCTCATCCAGCAAGGGGATATACGATAACTTGAAATGTTTATTCATACCTCACTCTCCTCCCATCCAGTTTATGCAAACTATATTTATGTACAAAATACATTCAGTTTCACCGTTTCACAGGAACAACAGGAAAAGCAATTTACAGTATAGTACAAGACAACTTAGTTCGTAGAAGATTAGATCGTGTAAACATTGTCCTCAGTTCCTCAAATTCAAAACAACAATGTCAATCTCACATTACAAATACAACAGTTTTACTCTTATTACTTTATCAAGAAAAACAAAAAACAAAAAGGAAGACACGCACGTTTATCACCAAAAACTTAAATGAGAACTACTGACAAAAAACTATCAAAGCCTAAATGGAATTAAATCACTCATATCAATGTAAACGCTTCAGTGAGTACAAGCTGGAAAATGTAAGGTCTTACAAAAAGCTTTAAAAGACAAATTCACAATAAGTTGCTAACAGTTATTTTGTTTGAAGCTTTTTCTAGATGACTATGCTTGAAATGTAAGCAAGTACAGCAGTTTTCAGTCACACAGGTATCTCATACATCATTTGTAACACTGTATTAACACATTAGTATGGTACCTCTGCTTTCAGTTACAATGGAAAATTATCAACTTCTAATAATTGTACCTACGAGACTGCAAAGGTAGAGAAGCAGATACAGTTAGTTATATTACTGTTAAACACGTTTTGCATTGATAATTGACTAACTAACTGCCATTTCTGTACATATCTAGATAGAAAGAGAGAAAATGCGTTATTACCCTAAAAAAAAATACATCACTCTACTGTAAGAAGACTCAAGATAATCCCTTGTAACTGTCTGTGACCTCTTATTATCCTCTCCTACATGACCGTCTGGCTCAGTACCCGTTCACTTTAACAACAGACTCTTTGTTTTTCTCGCAGTCTAATTAAGTCTTTGGTAAATGCTTTCCTGCTGCAATACAAGTTTTCTAAGCTGAATGTGCATCAGTGTGTGGAGTGTGCACGTGTGAGTGTGTGCGTGTGTTTGTGTGTGTGTGAGTGTGTGTGAGTGTGTGGGCTATGGCAGTTCAAAAGGTTACAAAAATAAACTTCAGTCTCTCACAGCATTGGCTTTCTCTCTTTTGAACATTAAAGTTCATTGCAGCATTAGTGTTCATGATAATAGCGATGGAGATGATGAAGCCTGGATAAAAACAAAATAATTAATACATCTTATACTAAGTATAAGCACAAAGGTAATGATAATAAAAGAAGCTGTAAGTTGTTCTCTTCAGTTTTAGCATGAAAGCTTATAACGATGTTGCTGATATTCACGATGATGATGATGATGATGATGATGTGATTGCGATGATGCTGATGGAAATTCAAAGAGTGGGACTGTTAGTTGATGAACTGAGCTCCTCCGTGTGGCACCATCTCGGTCACTCCCCACGCCACCATGTTTCCCCTCTGCATGCAACCCTGGCCCTCCCCCTCCCGAAGAGCAAGCTGGGAAATCTCCTCCTCTGACAGCACCCTGTCCCACATGTTCACCCCTGTCATCTTCCCCGTGAACGCCAGCTTGGGATCTAACCCTCCTTCAAACCCTGGCACCCCGCTGCTCGGAGACAGAGGGCAGCAGCTGTTTCTTTCCTGGCCCAGCTGGAGCGAGCCGCCGTCGGGTAAGACATGCCCCTCGGCCACCCCGGGCGTGGATGCCACCTTTTTCCCACCCGCCCACAGAGTCGCCAGGCCCTGCTCAGACGACCAAGCCCCGCACAAGTGGATCCACTCCGATGGGCCTCCTGGGTTCACCACTCCCCGCGCCTCCACCAGGTGAGCCTCTCCTCCGATGGTGAAGAGCACTGAGGTTTGGCCAAGCAGCAGCTGGATCTCATACGGGTTGCGGCGGTTTCCGTAGGAGAACAGAACGGTTTTGTTGGAGACGGCGGTCGGCTTCACCCACATGCAGACAGTGAAGGCGGAGACGGAGAGAGGGGCATCTGACACAACGGAGGTGTAGATGTGACGGGAGCGCATGGGGAAGAGGAGGGCCATCTCACAACCTAAGCAACAAAAAGAATGATAGTGTTTATTATCACTCAATAGGCATTATATTGTGAGGAAGCATTATCATTATATGCAAGTTTAGATAGCCTTTTGCATTGCTTTCAGCACTGTAGTATTTCCATTATTAAGATTTGTGACATGGGCTGATGACATTCTCCTTCTCCTCTCTGTTTTTTTATTTGTCATTTCCAGCATCAACCATGTTATGTATATGATATGTGTATGACATCTTTAACACAACACAGTCGATGCAAAGAAAGTGTAAAATAGAAATAAAATGTATGAAGTTGAAAGTTGAAAAGCCATTCACTCAACCAACAACAATAAATCTTTTTGTAAGTGTTTATACTTTGTAAGTAACCATTAAAGAAAGGAAGTGGAACCCACCCTGAACCAGACGAGATAAAGATTTGTGGGTGAAACCACTGAAATTAGTCAAAAAAGATCCAAGTTGATTTAAACTGATTTTAACATCAATGCCAGCATCTTATAGAGTTTTGTTTCGGTTTGATTTTCATAGTCACTCGAAGAAAGTTTTAGCCAGCCAACTTTTGATGTCCTCAAGGTTACTGTTTGTATTTTATGTTTTTTTTTCAGTTTTAAAGGATTTTAAAAAGATAGTTTGAGTTTGAGTGTGAACAGAGATTTTGATTTTTTGCCACAATGTGGCCTGACTGGGGCATTGAAATGAAAAAGAAATAGGCCCAAAATTGAACCTTGGGGGACTCCACATGAAATGAATGGACAGCTGCAGCTAGCTAAAGCTCGCTAGACTTGCTGTCTTATATAACTGTCTTGTTGTTGGACTGATGCATGGGGAGATTTGACCTGTGCCACTGAAATCAACTTTTCTGGGAACATGTTTCTGTATAATATGGACAGATTTCTCAAATGCTTGTAAATAGTTGGTTTGTTCTGCTTCATTTCTTTCTTTGTCCTCATCTTCCCTCTTTTAATCCATCAAACACACTCAGTCACCATCATCAATACTGTCAAGAACTCACTCTTCATAGTGAAACTTTTGTTGTTTAATCATTTTGGTACATAAAACAAAGAGTGGAACTGTGTATGATATTTGTGGCTTTCCCCTTGAGGAAGGCCTTTCTGGGCAAATTACCCTCCATTACATAATGCAGTGTGTATGCATTTTGTGCAGGTGACCTCTGTTGGAGGTATGCAGACTCACTGGAGTGTGTGTGTGTTTGTGTTTATGCAAACATTGCATGCATTTATTTCAAGCAGTGGAAAGCTCTTACTTGCATCCTTTGACACTTTTCGCTCTTCAGAATTTTTCATCTCTCTCGCTCTTTCTCATTTTCCTTCTCTTGGTCTTGGCCTGCCCCCCACCCCAGACATGCTCCATCTTGGAGCTCCCAAATATTGATGTTACATTTGTCTCAGGTTTCTGCCACTCAAGAAATAATGGTGAAAAAAGACATTTTGAACATGGTGAGTGTGTGTGTTCGTGATGGTTTCCATATGGTTCTGCTTTCCCAGGGTGCTTTGGTGTGGTTTCGATCGGCTAATGATTACACCTCTCTCTGGTCTCTGTGTAGGTCAGTTTTACATTTCTGGACTTTATGTGTGTGTGTGTGTGTGTGTGTGTGTGTGCATTTGTGTGTCTGTATGTGTCTGCATGTGTTAGATGAGTAATACAACCTAGGGGGGGGTTTGCAGTTTGTATTTGATTAATTCTAGGAAATTAAGTTGTCTGACTGATGTGAGTCGTGCCCTTGCAGGACTAAACTGGGTCCAAGTTTACTTACTCACACTTAGTCACTTAATCTCTGAAGTTACATTGTTATTAGTCAGTGTTTAGTTGAAGGATGGACAGTAAACCAGAGTAGTAGCTCTACTAACTGAAACCACATGCGGCAGTGACTTAAGAAGAAGAATTTATGTTCAGTCAGTCCAGCAAGAGTTCTGGATTATCCCTCTTCTTTTCATGCATTTCTTGGCTAATGTTATGACCTTTAAATACAAGACAATCTTTTTAAATATCTGTCAAGGAAAGTAGCTGAAGGTAGAGGGTTATATTGTCCCACGCTGGAAGTTCCACACTGCCTGAGCCGAGTTTTCTCTTAAAATGTGTTTATAATAAATAATACCCAAACAGAAATATGAGCGGGTAAGTGAGTATTACTTACTTGAAGCGTGACCTGAATGTGTCAACGCGTATGAAACTTTAAAGGTGAAGACAAATGCAAAGAAACGGAAAGAAGCAGGTATCGACAGACACAGACGTTGCTGGTGGTGATATGGATATCTTACCTGCAGGTAGGTATCTTTGCCTCGATGACCTCAGAACCTCCTCCAGCTCTACCCTTGTCTGTTGCAGCGCAGTCACCACCCCGTCTAAAGCCACCTCTCGTGATGTGACCTCTTGCTCCCGGTGTCCAGCCCCTCCACCCTCTGGAAGCTCGGGTCCTGTCTTTGAATTCATCCCCATCCCGGCCCCCGGACTGCTGAAGCAGCTGGTCTCCAGCTTGGCGAGTCGGGAGGCTTGTGTCCGTGCTGCGGACAGGAGCTGCTGTACCATCGTCTCCAGGTGGTTGGAATTCCCAACAGAATTCCCACTGGCAGCAGAAGTCTGATCTTTGTGTCTGAGGCGCTCAAGGGTTTCTCTGAGGCGACCCTCCAGCTGCAAGGCCATCCTTCTTCCTGCTGTCTCCACTGCAACCCCACAGGAGCCGCCATACTGGGCTACAAACCTGTCCACAAGGACCAATGTGAAAGATTTGAACCTGATCCTCATCAGCCAAGGCTTGTTTAGCACCATAATTCAACAACAATCAATCTTGGCTTCCAATTCACTCAAAATGACTTAAATTGAAATGAACTAAAGCAATGGTAAAATACATTTATATATGTTGGTTTAAACAGTCAGTAAGATAAAACGAGACATTTAAAGACATCACTATGGGCTCTGGGAACATTAGATGACTATTTTCACTGTTTACCAACATTATATAGACCAAATAGTTAGTCAGAATGTAATTCTCAAGTAAAATATCTGATGATGAAAATAATCATTAGTTTGCAGCCCTACCCCTGAGTACCTGGTTGGCTCAAGGATAGCAAGACTAGTATTTGCAATTCAAGGTTGTAAACTTTGAGCACCAGTGTAGTAAACCTTTTGAATTAGCTTTAAAATGCATGAGCTCAGGGTAAAATAAAAACCTCCACAAAGTCGACACATTTTATGAGAGCAGTTTCACGCTGACACACAGAAGTTGTACTGGGATCTGAGCGTTTCAGTCCTAACCTTTTAATATTGTGATGGAATTGCTCAAATCACATTTTTACATTTGCTTGTGTAACCATAATGAAAACACTTATTCATCTCATTTGAGACCGTAATTGCTTGGACCTCTGATCCCTTTGTCCAACCAACCTGAGCATTTCTCCGCGCAGTGACCCCATCTCCACCTTGACGATGTCATCTGCGTACTGAAGAAGCATGTTCTCCCTCATCTGACTGTTCTCCAGCATCGAGAAGATTTTGTCCCATTTGGTCAGCTCTGCAGAGCTGCAGGGGGCTGAGCTCGGTGTTGCTGGAGAGAAGGAGAGAAAAAAGAGGAGTTAGGAGATCTTAAAGAAAATTAAATCATTGGGGTTTCTACAGTATGTGCGTAGAGGAGGATTAACTTTTAGATAAATTATTGCACTGTGGACCCTCTTCAGACAAAATTGAGAGAACTGTGGCCATTTCATTATCATGTTTATATTCTACTCTTAAAAAAAATGAGAGGAAAAGGTTTAACTTGCTCTGTTTAGTTTTTTTCCCAGATGCGAGGGCAGGTGTGGCTTCACAGTCAGCAAGCAGGAAATATCTGTAACTTTTATGAGATGTGCTCAGTTGAACATACAGTGACTCCTTTTAGCTTTGACAGGAACCTCAAGGCTGTAATTGTGAGGAGAAAGACAAAGAAAGAGAAAAGAGGAGGAGAGGTTTAAGACTGCTACTAGGAGGAGGATGTTTGATGTAGACAAAAAGAAAAAGGTAAAATAAGGAGCACAGATGAGGACGAAAGAGGAAGTTCGGTTGTCAGGGGGAGTGATAAGAACGTGAGAAAGAAACAGGACAATTGACTCGTAAATTACTTTGTTTTTCCGGCAAGATGCTCGGGTTTCCTGTACGAATTAGGAGAAAGGAGGAAGGAAAAGAAAAGTTTCTTTTGCACTGAAAAGGAAAGGGAAGACCAGCTGAGAGTAAGGTGACATCCAGAGAAATAGGGCAAAACAATATAGGAGTGAGAATGTCAGACGCACTGTGCTGGTTTGAGCCTCTGTTTATACCTGCAACCGTCTTCTGGAGGGGCATTATCACAGGGCTGCAAGATTTGTTTTGGCTGCCTCTCCCCAAGGATCTGGGAGTAAGCAGGGTGTAAAATGACCCTAGACATTAGCTCTGACCCTCTGTGGTACTTTTGACCTACTGCATCTCAGGATTTCTAGAGTCAATCAAGCTACTGCGCTTATCTGTTATTTTGAATGAGTTACTACTTATTTCCCTATCTCTTCTTTAACTATTGAATTCATTTTCTTTTTTGTGACAGAAAGGATGATCCACCTCTTCAGGGTAGAGTAGCAACTAAAGGAATGAAAGGAGTAAACACAGACTGTACATGTACATCCATGTAGACGAACATAAAATGGGCAAATGGAAACTGACTTAGCAGAAGTACAACCTGTATCCTCCATTTGTCAGCAGTCTGTGTTTACTTTTCTTCTGCGTATCGTATTTTAGCCTGTCATCCATTTTTGAAATGAACCGTGTCTCACTTAGGACCTCTCTCATGTTGCCCTCATTAATTTAAATTCCGAGGTTCAGAGGTTTTAGCAGGTCTTGTCTTGCTCCAGGCTTTAGCCTTTCCACTTCCTCACACATCTGCATTACAAACAGCACTGAAGTCACATGATTCGACCTTTTCTCCTGAACCCAGCACACCAATTATGCATTTTTGTGTGTTTCTTTGTCCTTCTTGCTCCCACCTTTTTTTGCCTTGGCAGGCAGAAACAATCCTTTTTTTCCCCCTTTAGAGCTGTAATTCATTTTACTATTCTTAGTCATTTACTCGAGCCACTCTCATTTTTGCCTTCAAGCAGTTTTAATCACTTTGCAGGCTGCGCCCAGAGCAAAGCTTGCTGCCTGTTAACTGTTGTTGCTGCAATTATACCTCCTGCCAGCGTTAAAACAACAAACAAATGTTAAATGTGAGGGAAGGCTTTCATAATAATATACTGTAGCGTTCCTGCGCTTGGTGGCCAGTCACTCATGCTGTAATATGTGCCGGTCCCTGTCGGCAGCTGAAAAGGCCCTCTGCCTTTCTGGCTCAGCATATTCTTTGATGCTGCTTGTCTCATACACAAACTCTGCCTCTGCCAACAGTCTGTGTACTTTACACGCCGCGGTGCTTGTTTTCTCCCCTCTCTGTCTATAGCTCTGTTTTTGAAGCTGCTTTTTCTTTTTAAGCTCCAAAGCACTCAGTGAAGTAGCCAAAAACTTACCAATTCAAACATGGGAATTAATCTTAGTCTGATAGCCATGAGTTTGTCACACCAGAACACCAGCAGCATAACCAGTGAGGTTGTTCACTAGATTGACAGAAAAATGTATTCAAAGACTCTAATCCTCTAGTTTTTCTCACTTTATTTTGCAACCTGAGACAGCAGCACCATAATTGGACCCCAACTATCTCTCCTCCATCTCTCTGCTGTCTGTCATTTTATGGTGATATTATTGTTGTAGTACTTCTTCAGTCACACCACTTCTTAAATGAACTTCTTGTTAGTTTTAAAGTCTCTTCACAGACAGCACGTGTTCCTTATGCATGGTGCATCATTTTTAGTCTAAGGAGCACGTCAAAGGTTGATTTCCACTGTTAGTCACTTATGACAGTGACAACGACTCCAAATGTCCCGTGCTCACCTCTCACACAACCCCATGCTAGGAATCCTACAAGAAATCAATTTCACGCTTCAGAATTTAATTAAGTTGCAACCACGGCCTTCTGAGGATGTTAATCGGATAAGTCTTCGGTTCCAGTACGCACACACAGTTTAACACTTACGTTCTGGCGTCTCTCCCTCTGTGATTTCGTTGTAGTAGGTGTCAGCGTAGTTGACCTCGATATCATCCTCGTATGCGAGAACCAGACACGCGCACGCCGACAGCACGCACACCGCCTGGGGGAGCATCCACCGAAACATGCTGCTGCTGCTGACTGAGTGTGTGAGAGAGGATGAATGAGTGTGTCTGTTAAGTTTCAGGTCCGCTCCTCTGCCTACCTGCTGGTCTATGTGTGTGTGTGTGTGTGTGTGTTGTGAGAGAAGGGTAAAGCCTGGTTGGCTGTGAGTGTTATGTTTGTCTCTGCTGCTTCTCTCTCTCTGTCTGTCTTGCTTTCTATGGTGCTGCAGGTCCACCACTCTCTTTTTCAACCCCTCACCCTCATACAGTATTTGTTCCTCCTCCCTAATGACTCCCCACCTCTCCTAACTCACCCCCCCTCTGTCTCTCTCTCTCTCTCTCTCTCTCATTCTTTCTCGTTAAATGCTGAGCAATCCTTTGGCAGGAAGCCCGGCAGTGTAGAGTACTCCATCCAAGAGAGGGGCTGCTTGAGCTACACATACACACACACACACACACACACACACAGAGAGAGAGACATTTGAAGTAATATACAGAACTTATAAGAGCTTTCCATGTATTTACTGCGTTCATCCATAAAGACCCTCAGTCCCTCAGCCTTGAATATTTACTCTTAGTTGATAAATTATGATTACATTATGATCTCACCACAGGGAATGCTGAGATCATCGTCTGACAGGGCAAGAAACACGAGCGGTCAGTTTAGCCAGAGTATCTACAGTAAATTTTTAACTTGTCACAAACACAACGTCTGTAAACTGCGATATATGAATGATTGGATTCCAAATCAGTTCAGATGATATGGATTTCTGATGGACCTGATCGTGTGACCGCTTACAAAACATTCCCCGTCTGATGGCTTTTTTGAGATGTTGCCCCAAGGAGCCTGTTTCTGTCATCAAATTAAACGCCATACCAGTGACCCTAAGCCATGAATGACGATGGGAGAGACCTGAAAGACTTTGTCATCTCTTTTAAAACGTGATGCCACCTTTGAGTACAATATTATTAGACAGTCAGCCCTACAAAAATCTGAGCCAATCTGTGATCCTTCGGGTCCAAAAACTAATCTTAACTCCAGACTCAAGCTCTTAGTCGTAGTTGTTTTTGATCCATATTCTGACGTAAACCTAAACTTGAACCCTGTTACTACACACAATTACACACATTCCATCACATTCAAATGAATAACCTTTTATGAAATGAGGAATTTTTTGAAAAATTTCTCTAAATTTCCATGCTTGTGAAAACACTCTCACAAGTATAAAAATGTGAAAGCGGGACTCGGCGGTGAGTAATGCGTTGTTGGAGGTAGCCTGCATGTCGTAATCAGATACAACTGCAGCTCCTGCGACTCACAGAGAGAATGAGAAAAAAGGGGAAGGCAGGGTAATAGAGAGGGGGAGGAAGCAGAGAACATAAACTTTCCTGATTTTTGCCCCATGCAGAGAAAGTGTGTGTGTGTGTGTGTATTGTGTGTATTGGGGGAGGTTTCAATGGGACCCAGACACCAGGAGTTTCTAAATGGGTTTATTGTTCTCCTGATTTGCTCTGTTTATTTATTTATTTGTGTATGTGCTTATTTGTGTGTATATACTGTATGTGCATTTGTTTGGTGTGGGTGTGTGACTGCATATATTCCTGTGTGTACGTATATGTGTATTTTCAAGGCGATGGAAATAATGACTTCCTCATGAGATTTTAGGATATGGCCCTTCTCCCACTCTTATCTCGCCCCCCCAATCTTTCTGTGTGCCTGTGTCTCTTTCATTGTGTCTGTTTCTCTCTCTCAAATACCTACAGAAACACACACTTGTTTGCTTGTTATCTGGGTGGAACAGCCTTTTCATTCAGGCAGCTGCACAGACAGCGAGGGAGTTGTGTGACAAAAGGGGGGAAAGCAGTTTCCATGTTATTAAAGCTTTTACAATATCTGTTATAAAAGAAAGAGTTGACATTTTTGCAAAATTTCCTTTTCCTACAAACGTATCCAGCAGGTGTGCATTAGATACTTATTTATATAACACTTGTTTTGACATGTGCTGCTGCTGCCTTTTTAGTTTTTCTCAGTAACAAATCCTGTGATGAACAGGAAGAGATGTGTTTTTGTGTTTCCTTCAGCAGCTGCAGTGATCTGTTTGAGATTCACAGAAGAATAACCCCAACTAAAAGTCTTGTCTTTGCAGATTTTCAGTGGTTTTGGTGTATTTATTTTTTAGTTTCAGCTTTATTGTCAGACATTTAATACAGTGTACAAAAAGAACAGTAGTGATATATATATACAGCATGCGACATAAAGGAATAACAACAACAATTACATGTTAAAAAATATAACAGACAGGAAAGGAGTGGGAACATAAGTAAGTAAATGAATATATAAAGTGAAAAAATGACAGTTTAACATCCATTAATTATAAGTACAGAGAGAGTAATAAGTAGATAAAAAGGACACTTTTGTATTTTTTTTAAAGAGATGACTTTGGATTTCTGAAAGGAAAGGCTGCAAATGAGTTGGTTAGTGAGTGTGTGCTGGCTGATATAGAATTGAACCATCAAAAGATAAAAACTGACAGTGCACTGAAAGCAGTTATTTTCTCAGACAATTAATAGTGTTGGAAGAAATCAATTTCAACACAAAGTGAAAATATCAGGCTCTTTGATAAAAGTAAAAGCAAAACTCCCCACATTACTGTGAAGAAAAATATGAGGATTTCATTCTTTTTTGGGATTAAGAACTACAATATTCACATATTTTGCAATAAAGGAATTAACAGGATAAACACAGTCCAGTACTTTAAAATGTAATTCTTGAATGAATTGATAAGATGCACCAGTTGGGTGTTTAGAAAGTAAAAGACCTTTTTCTTCCCAATTTGTAGTCAATATATCTCTTGGAGCAATTTCATTTTGTTTTTGTTTTGTTCATAACTCAAAACACAGAAATCAGAAGCAAAAGGCTGATGAAAGCATCAATTCAAACATTTCAGTTGATACCACATTGAAGTATACAGATCAAATCACATATCACAACTACAATCAGTGAAAAAACAGGACAAAAATCAGTGAAAGATTATTTTGTCCCGCAAAGAAAATCAACTTCATCAAATTTCCACTATAGTTACACTGTATAAAGAATCAGGGAAAAAAGAGACATGAGAGACATGCTGACTCTAAACATCCAACATAATTACACATTTGAATGAAAATGATAAAACAAACCTAGAGCTACATTTATGCTTGGGAGAAAAAATATTTTTAGCTCGCTAAAGCTGAGAAAGGCTAAATCTAAGCTTTGTTATTCACTTATATGTCTAATAGAGAGAAGTAGACGAATATTGTACACTTAAGGATAGGGATTGAAAATGACACAAAAACACATGTGGGTGTATTCACAGTATGTGAGCACATGCAATGTAAAAGTTTCCACATTTTGCCTTTTGACTGCTACCTGAGGTGGGAATCAAGCCAACTGGAAACACATCATACAGGTTCCTCCGACAGAACAGAAACAAAATCACTTCAGTGTGTGCACATTATGCATGTTTGTCTCTGGTGCATTGTGGATGTTTTGGGTAAATGTCTTTTTTTAAACATTTTAGATTGAATATCAGACACTACCTTGCAGGACTCCAACCCTTCATGTATCCATAATCCATGATGAGTTAGCTCCACTGCTTTTTTTAATCACCATAAAAATGTATAAGATCTCTGTTTGAATGTTAAATCGTTTCACCAGCACCACAGGGAGAAGCTTGCATTCCAACAAAAAGTCAATAAAACTCCTGAAACCGCTGAAAGGATGAAAGCTCACTAAAAAAAACATATATGCTTTTGCTGATGTTGGTAGTCAAACAACCTAACTCTTTGTCTGAGAGTGAGATAAGTATCCTAACATGCTGTTATATATGATCCTCTACTTAAGTCTCAGTCTCAAGGTGCAGAACAGTGAGTTTAGAGGTGAGATTGTTAAGAGGAGAAAAATGACAACATTGAAAGCCAAAGCACAATGAAAAGTCTTTTGGAGGTAGTTGGACCTGTGATGTATTGATTAACATAAACCTACTGTGACACAGGAGAATTGGGTCTTTAGTCTTCTTCCTGTAACCATGACAACAACCTTTCCTGAACATAACTATGTACCTTTTGATTTTACAGACTTACCTTTACTTTGACTAAATCTGCATTCACTTGTCCCTTTAGACTTTAGACACTTTATATTTGCATTTGTATTTTCTTATGTTTACTTTTTATATTATTATTTATTATTATTACTGTACTCTGGCAAAACAATTTTCTTTCGGGATCAATAAAGTTGTTCGTATTCGTAGTCGTATCACTTCAGAAAATGTTTATGAGCCATTTTTGGCCTCACCGAAAAATGTCCTGTTTTTTGGTTAAGTATGATTTTTAGAAATGACTGAACAGGAAGAGATATCATATCACATCCAGCATGCAGGTGTGTCGACCACACCTCCACCTGTGTGCTTAATTACTTTCTGCTGACTCAGCAATTAATAAAATTAGTCCTGAGCAGTGTGTCTGTTCAGGACATAGTCTGAAAGCATCAGTGAAGAGTCTTGTATTCATCAGTAATGATAAAAAAGAAGCTCAAGTCGGAGTGCATAGGACATTTTGTCTTTCTCACACAGCAGAAAGAGTTTGCACGGATGAAGTTTGTCTCTGTGAAAGGGGAGGACGGTCACTGAGGTTAAACTTTGCAGGAGAGACCGTCTGTGTACGGATGGAAATAGATGTACGAATTTCACTGGCGTACATCTGGTCTGCTGTTATGGTGTACACTTTATGATTTCAGCATAAAATGTTTTTATGCGTGAAACATTTTAAGTCACGTGTACACGTGATGAAAATCCTTTCTTTGCGGTCTGGTGACTGGATCCCTTCCAGAGAGCAGGGCCATCATGTTTCACATGATCCTGAATACTTTAAGTTATTTTTACTGTGTTGAAGGGTTGGGCCCGGGGGTGAGGGGTCGCTCATGCAACACAAATGCACAGAATACCAACAATATGGGCTTTCTGGGAGAGGGTTGACCCCTGTCTCTTACATTTTGATTTGGCAGTTCCTCCCCACCCTCGCCCACCTGAGGTTATCCGAGCTGTGTGATATATGACTTTCGGGACACACATACACGGAATGAATGTTGGAAGCTACAGAAAACACATTTGAGTCGTAAAGCTATCCAAACCATCCCCCTGGACATCAATTGTGCTGATCTCTGCATTTTTGTCCCGTACAGCCGCCCTTGCATAAGAATTCAGTGTTCAGGAGTTTCTTTGAGGCAACTTCTGTACATTGTTGGACATTAAATTGAGTCTTAATGTTGTTTATTATGTCCAGATTCCTGCAAAAGTGATATGTGACATCCCCATAAGCTTGAGCTGCACTTTGTTCCTTCTGATTAGCAAATGTTAGCTAACACACTAAACTAAGACAGTGAACATGATAGAATTGTTATATCTGCGTATCATCAGCATCAGTGGTGGACTTGAAGGACAGGAGTGAAAAAAATAAAGAAGGCACCAGCTGTATGCAGTGTGATAAATGACAACGCATGCATTTCTTTCATTATAATGGAACCCTAGAGGGCACTTTGTCATGTTTTATCTACCACAGGGGCATCCAATAGGGCCCTTTTGCATTTTTTTTAACAATAAAGCACCAGTGATCAGCATGTCAGCACTGTGATGATGGTAGCATTCAGTTCAGTGCACACCATCACAGTGTTTCTGGTTGACTGTTGGTCAGACAAAACATGACATTTGAAAATGTCACTATGGACCCTTGGTAATGTGAGTTTTGCTGACTTTTTACTGACTGTCTAGAGCCCTAGCCTAATGCAATGAATGCCTCTTGCAAGCACTTATCTCTGTTTAAAAAAAATCTTTATCATCTTGGGGTTTGGTCTTTCGGGGCTACAGTGTCTCTTCTTAACATTTTAAATAGCATAAAATGAATTATTCAACTTAAATTCAGATCTCAGAGAGTCACTTTGATTTAGACGCACTGGTCCCAGCGCTGTTATTGAAACCTTCAGTTTATGGTTTAGTCAGTGTTGTAGGTTATAATGATTTTATTTTACCACAGTCATATCTACACCAAGAACTTTGAAAATCATTTTTCCCATGACTCAGACCGTTTTAGTGTCCTCTTAGGGACATTTTGATATAATAGGGACAAAGAAAGAATACTACTGTCAGATAGCCAGCCTCTGTATTAAAGTACTTTTTTTAAAAAGTGAAGTGTCTCTCCAGCATTGGTAATTTTTTTGTGTGACTCACATTGGGATTCTAATGTGACATTTGGAGAACAGCACAGCAAAAGAAAGCCACCATGTGCTCGCCTGCCTCTTCACATAAAGTTAACAATAGTTTGACAGATCAGTCAGTTCTCAGTTTTCTTGGGAAAATGTCTGAGGAGCCTTAGAAAAATGTCCCCTTTGTGCGCTAAAGAACCAAAGGTCATTACAGGATATTTTATCGACATTTGTAAGTCATCATGATGAGATGGGTGTATGCAGGAATGAAGGTATGAAGGTCAGACACAAACACGCACACACTGAGCTCTGGGGAAATAAATAAAGTGGTTTCACACAAAAAATATCGGTCAATATGTATATTTTATTAATAATCAAGGGTATATTTAGTCCAGCCAGGTTATATCTCACATGTACTGTGAGTGTGTTTGGATGTGGGTGAGTGGTAAAACTCTATAAATCCTCCTCAGTGTGTTTCTGCTCAGACTCTCGTCTCCTCCTGCCTTTTAACATTCCTCCGAACAGATCTGTCAAAGCCACAGCCTCAGTTTTACGGTTATTACCAGCTCTCTCTTTCTGTTCATGTGCCTTATCTGTCTCTCTTTATGGTGATTTGTGTGGAGATGAGTGCGTGCGTGTGCTGGTATAGATCTATGATTAAAGGGAAGAGAAAGGGACATAAAAAGAGCCAGTGACCATCTTCTAAATATTTATGTGCACTCCTCCTCTCCTCCTCTGCGTTTGCTCAGAACAGTCAGCCCTTTGTGTTGATCAGCACCAGTCATCTGTTCCAGGATTAAGCCTGTGGTTAAAGTGATTTATAGCTGGGAGTCACCTGTTGTGTGAAACCATTTATTTGGGTTCCTCCTGTAAGATTTTATCAAACATGACAAAAGTTCACCAAGTGAGCTGCTAGGTGTTTAAAATATTATGGACCAGATGTTCATAAGAAATATTGTAAATGTGATCAATACAGTTAAATACTGAAATTCACCTCAACATGTGCAAAGACAATTCTGTTGTTTCTTGAAATTAAATATTTAGAGGCATCTCTCTATGAATGTCAGTCTGTTAGTCCATCATTTAAGTTCAGACAATCAGAAACAATATGTGAAGTCTTTAAAAGATTGCTATGAAAAAATTTACATCAACACTCAAGGTTGCCAGACGATGAACCTGAAAGGTTTAGATGATTACATTTTTCAGATACTAATTGAGAGACTGTTGAGACATTTAGTTCAGACAGTCATGCCCCCATCAGGATGAATTGTAATAATGTTGGTCACCCCTTCATATTCTCTTATGATCTACTTATGATGATGTGTCCTTTTATAAGTTCAGTTATAAGTCCACCGTGAATAAATAAAAGTAATCCAATATAACCTAATTTAATCATCAAAAGGGACTCAACCTGTTTTAGCCTCCATGTATCTCGGATGTGGTGAAGTTGTGCCAGTAATCCTTGCTCTGTATTTTGAGTTCAGGACAGCTCCTCTTGGTTTTTACTGTGTTCGTGTTTTAGTGTGGACAAAATCTGATAAACTACCCTCCATTCATCAATCCCTCTATTAAACATCTATTCGCCCATCCATTTTACATTTGATAAAAGACTTTGAGATTAAATCTCCAAACATCAACACTCACATATAATTTGTCCATGGTTTAGATCCTGCAGACCCTGTGATATCCAAAATGCTACCACGATTAAACATTTAATGTACTATATATTTTTTTGTCAGGCGTTGGGTTCACTGTAGGACACAAAACCATTGTTTGAAATCTTGAAATGTCATCAATAATGTAGCTACCATCTTTGTCCAAATCTTTGTTCAGCGATGTGAATCATTTAAAGATGTTGCATACGTGAGTCAAAGGCTGTTGGGTAATGCCGTGGGTTTTTTGGGCTGTGTGCTGATTTACAAATGCCTCTATCTCCAGTCATGCATGAGCACTGACTCTCTTTTTTTCCTGTGTCAGCATCATTGAAGGAATGTTGACAACAAATGGAGAGAGTTTTATTTACTGAACACAGATGTTGTATCGTGACTTGAGATTGTGTGCGTTTTCTGAGGAAAGTAACAATTACAGTAAACACGCATGATCTTACAGTAGAGCTACAACACAAAAAGCGTAAAGGAAAATTACTCTTTCACAAAACTCGAGTCATATTTTCATAGTTTTGGCCATTTCTCTCGGTGGTAATAAAACTATAGTCATCAAGTTAATTGTTGACATCTTGGAATGTGGCAACAGTACATTCAATAACTATTAACTATTTTAATTTATCCTACACTCATTGATATAAGTGCCACAAAAATCAGAGTGCAGTGCAATACAGCTCAGCAGCACCACAAACTCCGTCATCCAAAATGGTCCTTAAGTTCTCTTTAAGTTTAGAGATCTCTCAAAACCTCTCTAAAATAGTTCCAATAAAACTGAACTGTATTATTGCAATACTTATAGGAATATATATATAAAAACAGTGATATACAGCACAAGTTATTGATAACACTTCAAATTCAGTGTATTACAGTGTCTAAAAAAGAATAAAAACATAAATATATATAGTTTGACCACATAAACAGTTTCACGAAGCAGAGTTTGAACGAGCTTTTCCTTTGAAAGCGGGTTCATTTGGGGAACTTTTCATCTCACTTTTTGGGAATTTTATAAGAAAATGGACTCTACTTCTGTTTACACTGTCTAACTACAGTTTTTTCTAGCAGTCCAATCCAGATATTGTAGATTGTATTTAAAGTTTGTCAGGGTACAGCTGTGAGTATGTGACTTAGTGAAAACATCTCTGTCCTCTCTCTCTCTCTGGCAGGTAACCACATGCTGTTAAGGGTGTTGCCCTCAGTCTACCCCAGACAGCCAGACACTATCCACTGTCACCTAGGCAACCTCACTGCGATGATGTCCCAGCTGGAGTCTCCGGAGCAACAACACCTTATCAGACTTATTCAAATGGTTGCCGAGCAACATCCACTTGTGAGTGTTTGTGTAGTTTAATCACAGAAATAAAGCACAATGCGAATAAATCAAGCTGGTCACCATCACATCTACACGCTGTTTTATTCTTTTATCACCACATGGGCCGAAGTGAATTATTCCACATATCTACATCTATCTATGTCTGTATAAAACAAATTATATTTATCTTTTAAAAAATTGTGTGGACACTATCCTTGTTATAATCTAAGAACAACAACTAAAACAAGGAGCTTGCCAGCTGTATCATAAACTATTAGGAATCGGACTGTGATCTGAAAATAAAACATAATCCAACAAAATCAGAACTCAGTCTCTGGTATAAGTCTATATTTAACTTGGCATTTCTGCCTACGAGTCAAGCCCAATCACACCTTTTACTATTCAGCTTATATCCCATAATGAGGTCATGTCAAAATGTGGGGAAAAAGAAAAGCCATTGGAACATAGTTCGAGGTGAAGAAATGGAGCAGCGCATGTGGAGTACACATTTCTCAGTAGGAATTCCCTTAATCCTGCATATTTTGGAGCAGAGCTGTTCAACACGAGGGGGGAAAGTACCACATACCAGCAAACAAGAGCACATGGTGGCAAAATACGGATAGTCTCACTCACTTGTGAAGCAAAACCAGCCATCTGGAGTTGCTCTAATCTCCACACCCCGCACAGGCACACAAAATGTTTCTGCTGTGATTGTAGCTACAGCACAATAGTTACCAAATCAAATCCTAATATTCATTTGCTGGAAGTGATGTGTATTGAAAAGATAAAAAATAACCATAAAATGGAAATTTGAGATTACATAACTTTAATTGAACACAGGGTCAAACATCTTCTCCCCGAGTAACCGATAATGGTCTATATTAATATGATTACTCGGAGAAGGTGACTCATGGAGAAGCAGCAGTAGGTCTGATCCAGTCCAGTGTGACCAGTCCGGATAATGAGGAAGAACTATTTGTTCGCTCGGTTTGTCCAGACAGTCCTACAGTCAAGCTTTTGTTTATTATTAGTCCGTTGATCTCGCTCCAAGGTCACTCCTCTCACCTCCAGCTGCCACTGAAGACACATCCAGCCTTTGTCTGGTGGTGTTTGTTAGTGAGGGCTGCCAAAACTGCTGCTGTAATCAAATGTAAGGAATAATGCCTCATTTTTTTCCCTCTCTCTCTTTGTTTCCTCTCACCTGTACAGATGTTAAGCCCACAGGTGTCCACACTGGTCAGTTACCTTGGGGACCAGTCCCTAACTGAGGCACTGCTGGGCGCGCTCGAGGACGTGTCACAGGCCAGCCCTTCCTCTCTGGTCAGCTTCCTGCCAGCGCTTAGGATTGTGGGACAGCAATGTCCTGCTCTCCTGGGTCATGTGGCAAAAATCCATGGTGCCGTTGGTATCATCAGCGAGGTACAAATTAACAAATTTATATGTGGAATGATCCCATTTACAGTCAATGTTTGTAATTAAACATATGATATATAACATGTTAATTAGTAAGTTTTAAGGGTAGCACTAGGAGGATTTTTTATTTCCAGTCTTTGTGCTAAGCTAAGCTAGTTGACTTTTGCCTACAGTTCCATATTTACCATACAGATGTGAGAGTGGTACCGATTTTCTCATCTAACTCTATGCAAGAAAGCCAATAAGTTCCCCAATATGTTGAACTATTCATTTAAAGAAATGCTTGCAGTCATTCCCAAGCTCCAATTAGGGAACATGAGGAGACAGAAGAGCGTTTGAAGGAAATTACTAACAAACAAAATTGAGTTGCCTGAAATCAGTCTGTATTTTTGGTGCATTGGCTGGTTGTAGTAAACAAAGACTGGCTGCAAAAAGACTTAAATTTATTTCAAAATGGCATGAGAATAACACTATTAATGCACCTTAATCCTGTTGGGCAGTGGGTACTCGCGCACACACACAAACACACACTGAAACAGGCAGGAGTGATTATTTTAATGGGGAGAGGAATCGGCTGCACTCTCACATGACTTGCTCTCTGTTGTCCTGCCAAGTATAAAACACACTCTCGCACCGGACAGGCTGGTCAGATCCGGAGGTTTTGACTGCTGTCTCTAACACCTACATCAGTGTTTAGTCGGAGCATCCGTCCTAAACAAACACATGCCGACTCCTCAGAGAGTTCTGATTCTCTGCAGCTGAATCGATGAAGAAACTGCCAAAACTGCTGTTGTGGTGGAAGGAGAGAGAGAAAAAAATCTCATTTAAAAGAGCAGCTCTGTTGTGCTGTAGCCTAATGGTGCAAGCATAACACAATTTAAGGGAACATTAACCTCAGGAAAGGTACTTTTTATACATGTCAGAAATGGAAAATCAGCTGTATTAATGAGGAGAAAAATATGCTCTCAATCTCAACTGAACTGCACATGTGTGAAGTAGTAGTACATGAGACAGATAATCTACAAAAAAAAAATCATGCTCCTCTAATGTCATTTGCAAGAATCCACCACGCCCGAATCAAAACAACCAATCAGAGCAGGAGGAGTGTCAATCGCTACTCCTGCATAGACAACTTCTCTTTACCGTGTCTGCACTTCATCAATCGTCATGTTCAGCTTCTATGGAGCATGTCACAGAGCTTTTTATGACTAAATGACTGCGAAACTAACAACTGTCATAGCGTGCTAGAAAGCTAAACTAGGATAGTGAAAGTAGCCTTGCAGAGCCACTCAATTTACATCAATTCCTTTATGTTATCTTTCTTTCCCATCTGAATGTTGTTCACCATAGGTCCCTCTGTTGGAGAGACTTTAACAGTCAGTGCTGTGCATCAACACAATAAATGCTTGCAAAACTACAGGCACGCAAGACTTGAAGTCAAGACAATACAAAAGATGATACAAGACATACACCAGATAGTGTGCAGTGTATAATCTGTACATGTTCCATACATCACGGCATCTGCTCCTAGGGTCCTGTATTCCCCGCTTTAATATTCTGTTAACACACATTATCCCTCCTATTGTGTTTGAGTCAAATAACCCAACTCCAACCCCCCTCCATCTTGACCAAACTGAGATTTAAGATTCAAGATCTTTATTGTCACATGCACAACAATCACAGAAACCAGTTGTTGGCAGTTCAGTTTTTAAGTGTCTTTAATGATCCTGTTAGCCTTCTTCCTACACTGCTGGGTGCAGAGTTTGTGGTGGTCCTGATGACGTGCTGAGCAGTTATTCACCACCCTGTAGAGCCTTATGGTTAAGGGTGGTGATGCACCCAGTCAGGATACCCTCAGTGGTGCACCTGTAGAGGTTGATTGTCCATGTTGAGGCTGTCTTTATGATGGTGTTGGTGTAGGGAGTCCAGATCGGGTCCTATCTTTGTCACTCCCTGTAGTCCACAATCAGCTCCTTTGTTTTGGTGACAGTGAGACGGAGGTCGGTGTCCTGGCACCTCCTCTCTGCAGGCCGCCTCTTCGTCACCAGTGAATGACAACGCTTACTTTTCATCATCACTTTTCATCTGTGCATCAAGTAAGTTGGACCTTTAAGAGTGATAGATTTAACAGAAAACCGTACATTGGCAAGGTCCACAATTTGTGGATGCAGTCCTGGAAATACCCCAGAAGATGCTAATCACTGCCAGAAAAATATGTTTGTACTCTTCTCAAAAGGGTTGTACTGAGAAGCCTGTGTGACCGAGTTATAGAGTGCCCGGGTCACATACAAGGCTAGCCCGACACGTGAGCGTATAACGGATTAGGTCATTGTATCAACTTGTGCTGCGCAGACAAACTAAGTAATGCATGATTGTCCGCACAACACTGTGTAATGATAGATAGGATGACGTCACAGACAGTCTGTAGTGTGAGTGTGCAGAGCGATGAAGGTGACAGCGGGACAGGGTGAGGGCTCAATCTCTCTCTTCTCCTCTGGGTCCATTTAAGGTGGTTTAACGACAATTTAGGGAAATTAAGGAGAGGGGGAAATAGGGCACGACCGTCTTTAGATGGTGCGTGCCTCTCCACGCACACATATCCACACACACACACACACTTATAGATGCACACACACACACACAGAGATCATAAAGCTGGAAACTATAATAAAGTTTTCTATTGCTCCAAGGCAACCTTTCATCCAAAAGCCCCCTTCCTACTTAATCTTATTGTCGAAGAACCTGCCAACCCAGTTCAGTACAGACACAAATAGACACACACGCACGCACACACACACACATAGATGCACGCAGCTGGTCAGACCTCAGTGTCCTGTCTTTCTTCACAATGGAACCATTTGGAAAATAACCCATGTTTTTCTGGGAAATGCCTCCACAGAGGCCTCCTGGTGATGGCAGTGGAGAGTACCTCCTGTGGGTTCATGTTTGTGCCCCACAAGCCCACACGCCCACACACACACACACAGTCTCTCTCACTGGGATACATTTGCGCTGGATTGTAACAGGATTGCACAATGCTCTCTCTGGCTTCCTTTACCTCCTGAAGGGAGTTAGTCTATATTGGGTTTCTGGATTTACTCCGTGTTAGATCAGCGTATATCACCGTGTTCATCAAAGTACACTGAGAGAAAGAAGCCCCTGTGCTCTAATAATGCCGTCCACGCCAGCAGCCCTGTAGTAAATCTTAGTTTTCAGAAGCAGAGATATTGTATTTCTTGTCTACGTGTCTCCGTGATCATTTTCAAGGCTGTAGTTTGTAGTGATTTCATATTATTCTTTTTAGTCTTTCTGACATTTTGCTCACCTTTCTGTGTTCATTAGGTGGAACATGAACATCAGAAACACCTTTCAATATAAGGATGTCCAACAGGTCATATTCACGAGTATACAGCCTCAGGTGTTGCTGTCTCACTGATTTCTCAGTTCATGTCCTAGTTTCATCAGCTTGTTTTAAATACTGTGTACCATCTTAGTACAATATCATATAAATATACAAACAAATGCCTTTATTTAGTAATAACTTTTGAAAAATGGGGCAGTGTCAGTTCCCAAGCTGGGGGTCGGCCACAAAATTATTATCCAGTATTTCACAACATACTGGACAGTTTTACCTCTTTGGTCTATGAAACATTTTCAATATGACAGTTTGAGAATGTAAAAATAACTCATAGCTCATAAAAATATGAAACCTCTGCTCTGACGAGGGTCGTAAGTTAACTTTGCTTAGTTTCAAAGCGTCACGAGCCAGAAAGTTTGGGAGCGACTGGCACAGAGACGGAACAAGGCATGCAGTCCACATGTGGAGCTTAAAGTGTGTAAAGACACTGTTAGTGAGCATGATCAGAACTACAAGAAAAACAATTATTTTTAAACACAAATTACACATTTAACTTAGGAGAATCATTGTAGAAGTAGGGACACTGGCTGTACAAACTAATAACACATGTACAGTAGGATAAACAGTGTGTAGTTAGTCATAAACTCATTGAATGGACTGCTATAACTGGCATAGGTGGATGTATTTGTGGTGGAGGTGTGCTCTTCTTTTTCTTAATAACATGCTGTATTAAATGAGTCAGTGAACTGTTGACATCAGGTTTGGATAAGGCAGGCACAGTGGGGTTTTTTTATTCTGAGGGAATATCACTTTTGAGTTGAAATCATAGCTCTCGTGACATATATACTCATTGTCACAAATAATTAATGCGCACTGAGAAAAAAAAGCACACATTCATGCGCACAGCAGGATCTCCATGGGGCTTGTTAGGGAGAGAGTTATTGGCTGTGAGCCAGACTGCAGCTCCGGAGGAAGCAGAGAGATCAGTGTGCTGACGGACAATCAAGGAGGGGAGCTAAGCGACCGAGCAAACAAGGAAAGAAAGAAGAAATAAAAAAACTCCATGGAGCAAAGAAAGGATCTGGCTTGTTGCTGGGCCCATGCAGTCTGTTCTTCTTTTTTTTTGTAAACTCTGAATCATTCAATATTTAGATGAAGTTTTTTAACCGATATCTCTTACGCACAAACATGTGCTACTGCCAGAGGCTGTTGGCTCCCAGTTATGTTAGAGTTATGATAATGGAGTGATGGAAGTGAACGGACCAAGAGTTGTGTGTTTATCTGTGTGTCTGTTGGTGTATTCTTGCACACACGTGGCAAAAAAAGAATTTCTTTCTCCACATCTGTATCTGTCAAGTCACTTTGGAGGCATATCTGTGACCCTGCCATAATTTTTTGGCGAACATGAGAAGTTATAATCAAATACAACCATCTTTCTTTTCTTTTCTTTCTTCAACTTCCTGTTATTGTCCTCCTTTTGCAGGGTTTTACATAAAAATTTGGTCATGAGTTGAACCAGAGATGTGTTTAGGACATCCGATCACGGCCAAGTGCTTTTTCCACACAATTAAACACATTCTGTCATGTTTAATGATTACGGGGGTCTGACCTGGCAGGCTTTTAATAGTATTACTGTAAAAAAAAAACAAACAAAAAAAACAGTAAATGATGCAAGTTCTGCTTATGCTGTAATGTTTGGAAATATTGTGGCGTGTCCTTAAAAAGTAAAACCCTCTGAACAATAAAAGCCTGAGCTGTGGTGCAAGATCCAGAAGCGCACGTCCTCGTAAAGTCTGCGGCCCAGGCGTGCTCCTGTTTCATCTCGGTGTTGGACCTCACAAATTCCTAAATACCTACTTGGCATGTTTCGACAGTATAAAGTTCTACCTTTTTCTGGCAGTTTAAACATTCATACACAAGCATCGAGTGCTTGGCCTTAGATCCTCTTCTCAGTTTAAGCAGTGTGAGGATTTTACACGTGTAGACGTGTAGGTTTTCGTTTTTGTCCGCAGATGGGGGTTTTGGTTCAGCCTTAAAACACAGCAAGAGAGCTGTCATTAAAACATGTCAACTATGTTCATCTATTATCACAGTGACTTTTGTGTTGGCTGCTTTGCACCACGTTAAAATGGGTGTTTTTCTGTTAAATAAAGGGATAGGATCCAAAATGGACAGAGATAAACCTTGCAGTTTGACTAATGATTGAATGAATGTACGTGTTGTGTTTATGGGGCTATCTTCATCAGGATTTTGCATATTGCAGGGAGCAGTGCATATAAAAGGTATAATAAGGTATAAGACGTATGAACCATCCTTTGAGAATACAATAAATGCTTGTATTCTTCTGTGTCAAAGGAGAGCAGGTTGTATATGTTCACGATACAGTTTACACAAAAAGCAAGCCCGGAGCGATGAAATGTGTGTGCATTGGTGTTGTTACAAAGGCCAGTGGGAAAGTAATACCATTTGGGAAGAGAAGAAGTTTATACTTAAGTTTGCAGTGAGCCAACCGCATGTGTTTGCATTTATTGTTGTTTGTCATGATTTAGGCAGAAAAGTTACACCAACCCTCCCCCTTGGAAGTGTAAAACTAATGTGTGTCAAATTAGATAAAATACACTTTTTAGTCACTAAAACACATGTAGTGACACAATACTTTGAACCCATAATGCAACACTGGCCTCATTTTCAGAGACAACCAAAAACAACCCACAACATCAGCTATAATCATTAAAGTGGATGTTTTTTGTGCGCAATAAAACAACTTCTTGTCATGCTCATTTAGTCTTTCTTTATCTTCTAATTTCTTTGTTTAGTTTTATTCCAGCATTAATCTCTGTTGTCGTCTCCTCTCTCCAGACTCACGCTCACAGCTCGTTGGTCTACCTGGTGTCCCTCCTGGGCAGCATGGAGCACAGCTTTCACCACACGCTGCTGCTGGAGATCAGAGCTCTGACCGACCGGTACCCGTCTTTACTGGGAGGCTGCGGGAAAGACATCTACAGGATGAGCAACTCGTTCACCGCCATAGCCAGACTGTTGGGGAGGAGGCTGGAGGAGAGCACGGCCATGCACTGCAGGTGAGGGACACTTTTTACAGGCTGTGTTGTCACCTTCTTGGTGGTTTGATGGTTTGGCATGCCCATCTTTGCCAAATTATGCATGCATTCTTCTTGTATACTGATTACAAAGAACTGCAGTACTGCAACAAATAGTTTCAAAAACCCACTAGGTAGTCATTTCAGTGCTGACAAATGTCTTTACTCATATTCGTACTAGTGCTGGCATTTAGCTGTGATAGTTCGCATTGTGATGGTAATACAGTTGAGTTTTTACACGCTAAACATTTAAACTTCTTTCTACGACTGATGTGGTCCTGCATGAACTTATTCTTTCTCAGACGTACTCTTCTGTTCGTCCTGTGGTCTTGTCACTATTGGTACATGTACTTCCACCAACAAGGATTTAACAGTAACTGAATGTCATCTTTTTTAGGGTATTTGCCTAAAAAGTTGCTGATTTATCTGTCGGTCAAAGAGAACAAAGCCTATATTTATCCCACACATTCAGCTGGTTTGAGATACCAAAGCCTAAGAAAATCTGGATTTGCAAAAACAGACTATTATTTACAGACCACTGTATGTTTTTCTTTGTTTCTTTATATCTGTCCTCAAATGTCTTTTGTCAAATAATTACTGTATTTACAATGAATGGTGACATGAGAAGTGCTTCAAAATGTGCAACATGTGAGGACAGCATGTGTATTTGGTTGCATGAATGTTTGTGTGTGTGTCTGTGTGTGTGTGTCTGTCCATGTGTGTGTATGTTTATATATTAATGCGTAAGTTGACTGGGAGTCATCTGGCTGCAGGGTGGGGATGGCACGCACGGCTTTTCTCCAAAATAAGAACAGTGTGTGCAGGGTTGGAGGTTTCCAAAGACTTTGCTTGGGGTCCTCTGAAGGAAAGGTAGAGAGGACGAAGGATTGAGAGAGGCAGAGTGGATTTATTAGTGAACGAACAGGGGTTCAAGGCAAAGGAAGAACAGCAAAGGGCCAGTTTGAAGTCCTCTTTCGGGAAACAAGTGGACTGTTTAATAGTTTTAAGTTATAAAGGCCACTTGTTGAAAAAGAAATAGAGGCAGAAAGAAAGAGGGGAGAGAGATGGAGGGAATAATTAGTTTGAATTAGAGAGCAAAATAGAGGAGACAGGCACCATAGTGAGGGCCAAAGAAAAACAAAGCCAAGGCGAGAGGGGAGAAGGTGAGATGTGGCCAGCAGATGAGGGGGAGAGGGGGACACATGGGGTGCGAGACACGGAAATAGAGCCAGTCATTGTGAGAAAGCAAAAATGATCGAAAAGCTTGCCAGAAAGTGGAGGGAGGAAAGGAGGGAGGGAGAGAGTGGGGCTGCTGAAACCCATCCAAATGTGTCTGTGCAGCTTCATTTCACGTGCCCGCCACCTGGACTCCAACCCTGTGCCCTCTGTGTGTGTGTGTGTGTTTTAAAGGGTGGACGAGGCGCAGGCGTGCCGCCGTCTCCATGTGCATCTCTTCCAGGGGGGAGGAGGGGACGAGGAGGGGGAGGGGGGTCAGAGCAGCGGCTGCAGGTGAAGATTCAGGCCTTTGCGGAGAAAATGGGGGAGGACCGGGGAGAGAAGGAGGCGGGGGAAGACTCTCCTGCCCCACAGCGACGCTACAGCCTGAGCCAAGCGGTCAGGGAGGAGAGGCGAGAGATGAGGTTCAACAGGTGGGTCAGTGTGTAACATCACATGGCTCTGCTGAGTATCTGACTGAATATTAAGCATTTCTTTTTATGAAGAACACACCGTCACTGTGCAGTCCAGTGGATTTTATTGATTTCCAGTCAAATGAAGAAAAGACCCCCTGAACTAAGATGGCACTACTCTGTGTCTGTTTATTGAAGAAAGCGCAAGACTATCCAGAGACATATATAAAATGCTTATATGCTGAGAACACACAGCTTGGAAGCTCAATCCTGTTGGATATATTCATATTGCCGTTGTAATGTTAATGCTCTGAAGGCCGGTACTGCAGCTGTATTATTTGTTTTTTTGCGTTTAATTTAGTCTAGACATGGATCAGCTGCTGAAGGAGCTGTTGTACCCCGTCATAAGTGTTTGTCAGAGGACTTGAATGGTAGTATATTAAACAAAGAGCCGCTTTGAATGAGGGTGTGGACTTGCTAGTGGGTGCTAACAGTACACTATAAAGTGAATAGTCCTTTGTCCATTGAAAATATAAATATCGGGAAAGTGACTGGTTTTAGGTCGCATGTTAGTATTTTAGTGTTGGATGGTATAACTGGAACTGGAATCCTACTTGAATCCTCTCACTGTAACTGATAGCTGATTGATAATGCAGACTTTGGTTAAACACAGTAGTTTTATATAGTTTTGCTGCACTTTTCCACTTTTTATTTCATGGTCTCTCATAGGTCAAAGAGCCTGGCGCTCCACGCTGTGCGCTCGCGCTCCATCAACTCAGACGGCGGGGAGGATGGCGAGGGGGTGGAGCCAAGCCCAGACAACACTCTCTCACACACGCTGGTGAATTCACATTTAGAGAGGCAGGAAGTGCCGTCGACTGAAAGGAAACTGGCAGGTGATGGCTCCATGGCCGTCACCACCGCTGCCCTGGACAGAGGAGTCAAAGAGGCTGAGAGAGGTCACGACAGAGAGAAGGATGGAGAGAAGGAGGAGCGTGGAGAGGCCGACAGACTCTTCATCCATCTGAGAGATAACATGGAGATGATCAGAGAGTTCTGTAAAGACATGGTGCAGCAGATCCCCATACCGGAGCAGTGTGTGATAGAAGGTAACGTGAACCTGATGAATGGCTTTGTCGGTACATGTTTTCTCAACAAGATCAACACCAGAAATGACTTGATGGCAGTATTATTGGTTTATGCAGGAGGTGGATAATAAAAGGGTTCACAGAGAGAGGCAGAGGCAGGGTTTGTGTAACCTGCTGAACCTGAATGAGATTACAGTCAGACATGGTGGCTGAGGTAGATTAATGATGTGGAATGAACACATCTCCCCTCCTCTTCTCTCCTTCCTAATTGCAGTCTTTATCTTTATCTGAAACACACACAGACACACACACAAATACAGATCCAGGTGTGCACAGCAGTCAGCAGTCTTCTTTAACGTCACATGTACCGATCAGTGATTTTAATCCTGTCCAAAGGTCATGTAAGTGTGATTTTTCTCCTTCTACCTCGTTACAGACAGAATACATTTTTTGCCCCTCTTTGATTTATATCCTGTCTGGACAGACAGCAGATGTTGAATATTGTATCTCCTTTGTGTGCTCAGAGCAGTGTTTTCTTATTGCGTGCCATCAGCACAGGTGGTGAAGAGAATCATCTCATTTTTCTGGAGTATCTCTATGATGAACTCTACAATTTGGCAATTTGTTTTTTTTTTTACAAATGTAATTTTTTAAAGTTCTTCGTAGACTATTAGTCCAAGAATATATAGCTTGATTTTAGAAAGGAACTGTTCCCCACCACTCTCATCCATGGCATTTATATTATGTGGAGCCCACCATACACAGACATAATGTGTGAGAACATTTTTGAAGTCTAAGTAGAATAGTTTCCAATGCATTGCATCAGTCTGAAATATGTCAGGCTGGTGATATGTTATATTATCTTATTGGCAACAAGTTTCATGAGCGGACTAAAACCTCTCTCAGAACTTTATGGTTTCTGTACCTTGTCTGTGGTCTTTCAGTCCCAAATCCTTTCTTTAGGCTTATGAACATGTATACAGTAGTCTCTTTTTAAATTATATTTTTAAAAAAGGTTAAAGTCATTTAATTAAATAATCTTCAAATTCAGATTTGGAGCTCTAGTGTCTATTTCCACTAGCAGGACATTGTGTGTGGGATTGAGTCAAAATAAACTACAGTTAAGGGTAATAAAGGAACATGTGAGCCGGTGTATTGATGAGTTTTTAATAGTTTTTTGGCAACAATGGAAAGCTGTTACAGAGAAACAGACTACATATGGCTTTGACTTTTTTGGGGGAAAAAAAGTATTGCCAGACCTGTTCATTTCTTTAGCTGCAGACTCCAGTGAACCTGTTGGTGTTGTTAATCTGGAGAGAAAGAACGAGCAGGAGCCAAACTGTGTGGGGCAAATGTCACGGAGCTAATTTGTCAAAGGAAAAATTAATCAAGGTATAAAGTCAGAGAATTGTTTTGGAGTAGGCAGGGTAATTATATTCAGTTACATCTACACAACATAGGCTAAGTAGAAACACAGGTTTAAGTAGAAACAGATGAATGTTATGTATACATGTGTAGTATGCATGAAGTACATGCATATATGGACACAGTTGTGTGTGTGCACGCATGCTTTCATATTGTGCGTGTCGACTAGAAACAGGAGGTCAAGAGGTTCACATGAAAAAACAATGAAATGAGAAACCTCTGGCGTCTCCAAACTAATCAAATCCATTTTCTAAAACTTTGTAATCCATTTTCACATTTCCTCTCTCATTCTTCTCATATTCAGGGATTTGATATTTTATTTTCATTCATGTCTTGTGATTTCTGCTTATTTTCCCTTTTTTCAATTCGATTTGCTTCATTTGAATTAAGACTTCATTGCCATCTTTTAGCAGTGCCTGTCATCACATTTCTCAGAGTGAAACAGATTTTTTTACTTTATCCAGCCCTTCTAGAAATTATACATCTTCTTGATTTGAAAATATGATTAGCTTATAGACATTTACACATATTTTATGATATGGACACATTGAGAGCTGAGCAATAAGGGCTCTATTCTGCTGTAGTGTATATTCAACAATGCACGTCACTTCACACTTACTCATATACTCAATATGCATTCGGACAGTACAGTCGTCTCTCTGTTCCTTTGTCTAAGCCATCTGCAGCAGTGAACTCCACCTATGGGACACACTGAGAAGAGACAAATCTCAAACACGCACAGCACCAGGCTCAAACGAACCTGACACAAGAGGTGATGATATTTTGATTGACAGGAGGGGATGTTATTGCTCTGCCTTTGGCCTTAATGTTGTTTTAACTAAGAGGCAGCCAGGAGTCACATACACACACACATACACATACACAGATCTATGTGGACTCCTCCTTTGGGCTCATTGGTTCATTGATTAAATCTGAAAATGAAAGTAAATGAAGAACACACACACACACACACACACACAAAGGCTCATTGCTCATCTAATAATTGGTGCTTTGCATTAAGTCTCTTAATGAGATTCAACCCCCAGGCACTTAGGATATGATGTCACAGGTGGTCTCAGCTGGATGATGTCATTGTGCTGCTGGCTGACTCACACATCTGCTGGCGACCCTTCACCTCAAGGGATGAGGATGACACAGAAGAGTGCACATGCACATGTATACTTAATCCAAACATCTACACACACGTTGACACGAATAACAGACACCGTCACCGACAGGCAGCTCTCGCAAAAACACGCATGTGCTGATGAGTGAAGCTCACACACATACTGTGCTTCAAACATTCCTCTTCCATGGTTTCATTTTCTGAAAACTAGTAGCAGACATCAAGCATAGAAACAACCAGTCTGGGTCTATCCAAATATGCAGCTCCTCTAAAACTCATTTGTGTAATCCGTACAAAATAAGTGCAAGAACAACAGTTGGTTATTTTCGGGGATAGCTCTTAGCTGCAAGCTGTTGCCAGGTAAGCAATGGAGACTCCATTGTAGATGGAGCTGTCATTTTGTTGTCTTAATCTTCTTTTTGTTCATGTAGATGTTTTTTTTCTGTCAAAGACCTTACAGATTAAATGTTCAATTAAAACTTCAGTGAGCGGTCCTCCCCTCTCTCCCTTTGTGGGCTGTTTTTTGTGCTGACACCTGCACTCAACTGAGGTTTTGATATGACACTATCCACCATCTTTGCTGTGAGGGGTCTTGTCTAGCCTTCTACCAGAAAGGGACTGAATGTATTACCAAAAATGTGTCATTGCATAGAAGGACAGAAGAAATCCTAAACCTCTTTTACCGGCTAAATCAGACCCAGCTGTGCTGCAAAAATTCATTTGACATGCTTATCATACAGCTAAAAGAATAAAAATGAAATACTAAAACGGAGCATTCCAAAAAGAAACCTTCATTATTTCATTTTTATCACCATTCTGATTTCCCAGATGATTTTCACATGAGGTACAGAATCTGTTGGCCCTGCGTTGGTTTCTCCTCTTTGGCTGTGAAGTGGAAGTCCGTGGGAGGTGGTGCTGGAGAGATGAGAAGACGTTTTTTTTTTTTTTTTTTTTTTGTTACGAGAGACAGTGTCCTTGCATGCTATGAATCACTCTGTAAATATGTTCCCAAGCTTACACAAGTCCATATGTGCAAGACACAGAGGAAAACACACACACAGGGCTAAAGCCAGCAAAGTGACTCTGGTTGAGCTCTGGAATTTAAATTTAAGAGGTGCAACTTTTCAGCATCTGCTAAATATGAATGACTTTGCCATTGTTCTTTTGTTTGTGTGTGTCTGTGTGACAGATTCGAACCGAGGTTGTGTGGCCAAGTTGTCCTTCTCCTGTCCTCTTAAAGGCCACTACTGTCTGTATGCCAAGTCCTCTTTCAACCTGACCAGCCGGCAGCCTCATCTCTGGATACACATCATGCTGATGCATCTACAGGTTTGCAGCTGGCATCTCATGTAATATGTCATTTTGTCTAAAAGCATCCATACACACCCAGTACTGTCATCATCATCTCATCATGTCCCAGTGTCTAAATGCTTGATAATGTAAAGTGTCCATCTGCTTGTTTGACGTGTAAGGAAGTACAAAACAGCTGAGGATGATGGGGATGTCATTAGAGTTTAGGTATTTTTTCATATAACAAATTTAGGTCAAATTGAAATTTTGACCTGAAAGGGGCGCTAGATGAGAAGTAAAAGGATCCTCAAATTATTTCAGTTCATCCTGATTCCTCTGCATTACAATCCAGCCAGTAGATGTTGAGGTATTTCACTCAACACCACAAATGTGAACCTCATGTTGGATCCAACATGAGGTTACCTTAGTAGGATTCATGCTGTTGGTGTTACAGCTGGACACAAGGCAAGTGGACCCAAAATGCAGGACAGACACGGCAGGAAAGGTTTAAAGATTTTAATAAAGATTATCTTACAAGAGTCGATGCTTGATTCACAGCTTGACATAACACACAGAAGGTTGGTTACAATCTGGCAACAAGACAGACAATATATACGCACACAATATATACACACGAGGTAATGGGTAACAGGTGGAAACAATCAGGGTGGGGTAGACAATCACAACGGCGGGAAGCACACAATGGGATGAAGTTAAGGGACCTGAAATGAGAGGAGAGTTAGGGATTTCAAAATAAAAGACAAGCCAGAACAGGAAACAGAAACATGACAAACATGAAAACTTAACAGACACGACGAGACATTACAGTGGGTTTATGAAAGTGTATATAGTATTTCCTCACAGTCCATCCCAGAGTTGCCGCGATAATTCAGTTTCAGACCAAAGTGGTGGACATACTGACATCGTCATCTCTAGAGCCCCTAACATGGCAAAAAAATATAATATGGCAGTTTTTATCGTCCATGAGTTTTCATAAGTATTTTCCAAAAAATTGAATGTCCTTCTTTTCATTCTGCAGTAAAACCATAGACATAAGCTTTAAATTAAACGTTGACTCTTAAACCCTCCTTGTCACAATATTTGATCTTTGGAGAGTGGTAACAGTTTAATATCCTTCAGTACAAAACGTGGTTGTATCTTCTTAGATGTAAACAGGGATATGTTTGCTTTCCCAACCCATCTCATTTTTGCCCACACTTTTCCTCTGTGTCTGAACCATATCTCTGTTTTCTTTTATTTTCTCTCCTTTTCAACCAGAGAAAGTCCAGTGTCCCTCTGTGCTCCAGGGACGAGTGTGTCCAGAGGCTCGTTTCTCTTTGGGAGAAGACGCAGCTTAAAGGAGCTCACAGCTTCCAAATGGCGATGACGCAGCACGCCACCCTACACAGGAAGGTACTGGAGTACAGTGTGTCTGTTTGTGTGCACGCATGCTGCTTCCTCCGAAAAGCTATCGGTCTCCAGCAAAGGCAATGAAGTCATCGGTGGTGGGAAAACAAAACTCCAAGGAAGGGAAGTGTTAAAGTTCAACATCCACTTGGTTTAAATGTGTAATGCATTAAATGGACATTTTTGTATACAAGGCCTCTGTGTGTGTGTGTGTGTGTGTGTGTGTGTGTACATCTGCCTAATTTAGTGTCTGTTTTTGTAAGTGCGTGGATGTGGGTGGGGTTCCTCGTGCCACCTCCTCATGATGTGACAGGCTAAGTGGTCGCTAGGAAACAATTAGACTCACAAAGAAAAATACAGCTGTCATTCGTCTTTCTCTGAACGTGCATCTGAGCAATGAGATGGACCAGCTATGGTTACCATATGGAGCCTGAATGCACCCAGTTATTCATGCACACACGCACTCTCACGCACATACCAACTGCGCACTGGGCAGGAAGACTCACACTGCGTGACACACAGCAGTTCAAACGTGGTGTGCTTTTACCGTCTCCGCTGCATCAGCCTCCATTAAATTGTCTGATTTACCTGCTCGATCAACGGTGAAATACGATTCCAGCTGTTCTCAACTTGCCCCAGCTGGACCTCTTCTACTGTAAAGGAATAGATCAGCTTTTTAAAATCTACCTGCTCTGACTACTTGAGAGTTGGATGAGAAGATCAGTATGAAGCTACAGCCTCTCTCTTTTTACAAGATGATATAAAAAATAAGCTATATTTACCTTGTATGTCAAAAGGAATCTATGTCATTATGTTTATGGTCCAAAAAAAAAAAATAGTGTGGAGTTCTTTAATAAGATGTATTGTCAGCTCTCAGTTGCTGGACCATGCTTCTTCAGCAAACTTTGTCAATCGTATGGTGGGCAATTGATAAGACACAACAGCTTAAGAAAGCACATGCAAACAGATAAAACGAACACGCAAATTAAGAAAACACAAAACGACAACAGAAGTGTTTGCAGACGACACTAAAAAGTGTTGACGCCTTGTTGTTGCCACAGTTTGTGACCCTTGACATTGCTGAAGTCAGGTCTGTGTACCATCTCTTCACGTTTATGGATTTCTGTATTCTGCTGCTGCACATGCACACGTCAATCTGTTCTCGCCAATGGAGATTATCTTATTATCATTACAATGCTGCTTACAATTTTGGGTTTTGTCTATTTGCATGTGTTATCTTAAGTTACTGCCATGTCAGATTTATTCCATCCATTCAAAAAAAAAATCTCCCATTAAAAAAGCCATAAAATGTCTTTATCTAGAAAAAATCTATGGAGTAAACAGGATGAATGAGTATCCAAATGACTTTTTAATGTGTTCAGTCTCACTTTGGTTCTTCAGCATCAAGAAGGACCACAGAGGAAGCACAATGAGATTTAACAGGAGAGAGGGAGGAAGAAGGTCACGATCTTTGCCTTCATACACATGCGGTGCATTTCCTACTTTCTTTCTTTCCCTCCCTTTTAGTCCTGCAGCTTCACTCCTGTCGCTGTGAGCCAATCAGAAACACGTGCATTGGAAGATGAGGAGAGATAAGGCACAAAGGGAGGAAAGCTGTGACATCTATGGGACAGAAAAGGTTATTGATTTTGTCTGTACTGACAGGGAGATTTAAAGGGACGCTACAGGGCTTTATTAGGCTTCAGAGATTTAAAAGGGACTAATGTAGGGCCTCTGACAGCTCAGTTTAGTAGTTTTATGATGCAGAGATAACAGAAAGCCGGTGTGAGCCAAGATAAGAGGGATGGAGAGAGGGAAGAGCTTCAAGAATGACTAGGGGGAGGAGAAGGCTGAGAAAGACACGTTAACAATAAAAGGTAATGGACTGAAAGCAAGGAAATAGTAAAAAAAAGAGTTGAAGGGTCTGTCACTGTGGTTCAGAGATAAATATAGAACTGAGGTTAAACAAGAAATTTGAGAGCTGCACCGGGACGAGGGAGGGACATGCAGAGTAATAAAGACGGGAGGATAGCCGGACCGCCTAAAGGGAAGATGAGGTGGGAAAGAAATGGGACTGTAATGTCGAGAGCAGAGGAAGAGAAAGAGGAAGAGAGGGCAGACGTGGTGTGAGATATGATGGGAGGCTGGGCAAAGTGGGAAGCCTGAGAAGGCAGATACTCCATGAGCATTGTTTCACCCCTCATCTGTCTTTTGGCCCAGAGTGAGGGCGCGTGTTGATACAAGTCTGACGGAGATAAAGTTTTATGGTGGAAGAGGATGAAGGAGAAAGGCTGAATACAAAGAGATTAGAGTAAAGCTAAAGACGGAGCTGAGGCCGAGATTAGATAAAGACATTCGGGGGAAGGAAAGGCAAAAGGGGGCAGGAAGTAAGCAAGAGCTGAAGGAGTTAAAGGGGGGGTTGCATCAGTATGTGCCCATTTGATACAGCTTCTTATGTCAGGAGCCCTGTTTTCCTCATACGTAAAGCTTGTGCCTTATTTATTGCTTTTCATCATCTTTTTCATCAACTCCCCTTCTGAACACTCCCACTTCTCATCCACTCACCTTTCTCCTGACTTACACTCCCCCCTCTGCTCCTCTTCCTGCCTCGACCTCCCATCGATCTTTCTGTTTTCTGCTAAATTTATTCAGGAAACCTCCAAAGAAACTCTGTCCTCTCCGCCCCTCTTGTCTCACCTCATCAGGTCCCGTCCACTCTCCTCTCTTTTTTCTCTTCTGGTCACGGCTCAGATTCAAATAAACTCACACAACCTGATCAACTTAGTCAACATTTCTTAGACTTGAAGTGAAAATGAATAGTGCTCCATATCAAAAGATGTTTAGTCGGTTCCCAAAAGATTCTTTAAAATGTGAACATAACACATCTGTTGAAGAGAAAGATTATTTTTCACCTTTTACAAAAATAGAACAACCCCAGAATGTGTTTATTTTCATATAAACATTTCATCCAAACCTATAACACAGAACTCTTTAAATGTAGCATTGCACTCCAATAACCAAAAAAAAATGACAAACAGTCTCAAAATTTAAGCAGCAGAACCAGAGATATCTTTTTTATTCCATGCATTCATTTTCGTCACCAAAACCTGGTGTCTGCATAACCCACAATGCACCCTGTGTGTGTTACAATAGTAGCAGCAGCCTCAAGCACAGATCGAGCTACATCTGCTAAACTCAGTTCTTTCTAGAGCCACGCCCACATTTTTTTTTTTTTCATTTTCAAACTTTTAGTCTTCAGCAACTGACTCAAGTGACATCACTTGAGGTCATTTATAAGGCTTTAAAGCTCCAGCTGGAGCCACAAACAACCTTTCACACTCCCCTTAACAGACTTTGATGTGTAAAATGGGCTCCCCCTCAACAAAACTTAAAGAAATACGTATGACGGCAAGGACAACAGTGGAATAAATTCAAACGACTGTTTTTCAATAAAAAAGTATTTTTAAACACAGCATGTGAACAAAAGAGCTGCTTGTCTTTTGGACATATTTAGCACACACACTACAGCTCTCCATCCTCTGCCTGCAGCTGTCATCAGTCACATGCAGTAAGGATCTTGCATCTTGATCAAATTAGAATCACGATCTACGAACGGTGATGAGGCGGGGGTGGTGCAGAGAGAGAGAGAGAGGGCGTATAGAAAGGGTAAAGGAGCTTACATGAGGATAGACAGATTAGATTCAGACTCACATAATCCAGCCATTGTTTCTTCATGTCTTTATTGAATCCACCTCGCTGGTCCTGATGAATCAAATATGGGCTTTGTTTGTCCACATCAGCCTGTTGCCAGGCTGCAGATTTGTCACTCTAAACAAAGCGACTTCTTCCTAAAAGACCATTTAAACCTCATACAGCTCATTTCCTCTGTCCATACATTATGTTACAGTGTGATGATCCTGGCACACACAGATTGTAGTTTGAGGTTTTCTGGTAATGGACTCCATTAAACAAATGCTTGTTCGCTCTATCTTGCTCATTTCGTGTTGTTAATGATCTCTCACTGTGTTATGCAGCAAATTTGGGCTCTTTGTTCACTGATTTGTTCTCTCTCACACATTGTTGCTCATCGTTTGACTCACAGTCTGTCTTCGCGGTCTTCCTGCTTCTGTCTTTCTTTTGCTTGTAGCTTTTTAGAGAATAAATTATTCAGATCAGCTTTGTTTTGTAATCACTAAAAAATGCTGAAGATATTTTAATGACCTTAGCATTGGGTTAGGCATGAATTGGATTGCCTTATCCAAAAAAAAGTCTTTTTTCTATTGTCTCTGAATGCCAGGACTGATTGGAATCAGGATTATTACAGTCACAAATTCTTCAGTGAGTAAATGTGAGGAGCAATTCCTGTTCAAGTGGCTTTAATTACTTTTATCTGTGTGTCAGCGTCATTTCCTCGAATGAGTATCCTGGATTAAACTTAAAGTGGTCATATTCAGTGGTGTAAGAATTTTGATCCTTTACTTAAATCAGCTTAAATCAATATGTTTGATAACAACGGATCAGATAACAATGTGAAAACAGTGTTATGATGTTAATGCCGATAAACCTACAGAGAATTATCACCCATATCTGCTGCTCCCGTCAGCTTTACGGAGCTCTAAAGCAAGTCCAGCTCATTGTTTCCTTCACTACTTACCACTACTATTATTTCACTTTTGGTTTACTTTCTCAGCTCTCATATTGTCCTTTTCAGCCACATCAAACAGCTGTTTAGACACTTAGAGATTTACTGGTGGAGCATTTAGCAGCTAATGAGCCAGAAATCTGCCTCAGTAGTTGGTAAAGACCAAAACATCACCAGGTTTACATCCACCAGGTGACCAGAAACACAACTCAAAATGAAAATTATTGTTGCTCTGTTGTTATAGGTGGATGCGTAGATAAGCACTTGTTGGTATGTTAACCATATTACAGAAGTATTATCTACAAAAATTGTTATTGTTAATAATGTGTATGAAGCATTTTACTGTCAGTTTTAAATAATTTATTATCACACTTTTATAAAGTTTGGGCAGCTTGTGTGAAATATGTTTTAAAAAATGGTCAGAGGCCAAGTTATCCCCCCAGTATGAGTCGCACACCAAAACCCTGAATCTTTCACCTCCCCGTCTGTTACTTTTTCAGACTTTGGGAAGCTTTTCTCTAGTAAATATAATAAATGCTCTTAGTTACTTTTCAACCACTTTCACCATTTGTGGATGTCTCTATCCAGTTTTTCTCTTATTCAGGTGTTGTCTTCTTGCCCTTTATTTCACCTCCTCATCTCTCTCTCACATCTCTGTGTTTTTTTCCAGTAATCATAATCAGGACTTCTCACCGTTGCAACATGTGCCTCCTGAAGACCGCTCAGTCCCCTGAATTGTGTTCTAATGTTGATGTTAATGTTAAACCCCCAGATGGCCCATCTCTCAGCCACACATGGTCCTGGTTTATCTGTATCCACAGGCAAAGCCCTTTGACCTCAATTATTTAAGTTGTAACAACACAAAGCAAGCTGTGATGTATAGATGAATCTAAATGCTCTGACACTCAGTCACATGTGTGCTTGTTCATGTCGTGTGTGTGTGTGTGTGTGTGTGTGTGTGTCTTGAAATGTGAGTTTATGTCTCAGTGGTCCAAATGGGCATACACACGTCAAAAAAACAGCTTTCACATTTACATCCTTGCTCATTAACATCAAGGACTGAAGGGGAACAGGTCAAAAGGTCAAACACACTAGTAGCTCAGCCTTTACAGCTACCTGTTTCTCCTGCATCCCTTTGAATCCAGCTCCCTTCAGGGGCAGGCGTAACTTTGCTGTAGTGAGAAATGCTTCTCGCATTCTTAAGTGGATCATCGGAAAATGTGAAAGGACTGTGGCAGGGTCAGAGTTCAGCAAAACGATGAAGCAGAACATTCAGCAGGATTTTTCAACTGTGAATTCATTATCGAGAGATTTGGTTAAAATGCGTAAATACAGTATGAACACACACATGTGCACACACACAGGAGAATGACAGCCTCTTTGTCACAAAGACTGATGACAGTAATCCATCATCTCCTTAAATGTGCCTGTTTTTCTCCAAACCAGCATAAGATAAATATGTATTATCTCGTGGGTTCAAGTGTCACTGAAGATTGTTTGATTATATTTAAAGTGAAGCACAACTCTTACCATGTGCAGGGGGTCTTCAGGGATTTCAAATGGTGCTCTTGGTTTCCATTGCTTTCTATTTTGACACACACACACACACACACACACACACACACTGATGCACAGCTGCATAGTCCATAACTGGAATGTCAAACTCTTAAGTACCTCTTAGAGTTGAGGATCACTTATCATTAGTACGTGTGCGCTTGTGATGGTCTGCATGTGTGTATGTCTGCGTCTACAGCAGCTTTAACAAGCTTTTTTTTGCAGGCTGGTAAAACCTCCTCCTGTAAATTGTCATTTCTTTTTCCAATTTCTTCCCTTTTTTTATGGTGTTTCATGTGGTAGAATCTATAAAGAAGAGCAGAGATGCTTTGAGTTAGTCCACAGGATCAGGATCAGCATCAGGGCTGATATATAATATATGATATATAATATATATACTGTACTTATTATTATTTGTTTGGATACACCACTCCTCTCTGCTGGAAATCCTAATGCATTCTTATGACACTGTGTTCAGTTAAAAAGGCCTATTATCAGTACCAATAAAGACAAACCAGCTATAAAGTATAATCATAAGTCTAAGTATAATTTCCGTTTTAATAAAAATATTCTGTTTGCTTTTCTTCTGTCTTCAGGACATGGACAGTCTCCAGATTCAGCTGGAGGAGGTGCGTTTCTTTGACCTGTTTGGCTACAGTGAGGAAGAGGGAGGCTGGTTGTGCTTCATGTGTAACAACCCCGAGAAGGCCACAGGTACACACACACACACACACACACACAAACTTAAACACAAAACAAAAACAAAACCAATAAATTCATTATCAAAAAGTATAAAAATGGTGAAGCTGAAACACATAAGAAAAAAAAGCCTTCACATATTAACAAATCATCAAATTAAACACTCTGCCTGACAGATTCCACTGTGGTTGCTGAATTGCTCCAAGCCCTTGTTTTCTTTTCTAAACTGTGCAATGAACAAGTGAAGTGGTGTTTTCCTCATTTTCTGTCCTTTCACCAGCCCTCTGGGGCACGGTTGAGTTTCCACGGGGTCTGATGGTAAAACCACCGAAGAGCTCCGTGGGATGTTTTCACTCAAAATGCCTTCGAGTGGAATAATCTTTTCCCAGAACAGTCAAGGAAAACAGAGCAAAGAGCAGCTCTTATTTAACAGCTGCCAGTCTGATTTCAGCGTCGTTATGAAGGGTCATTTCAATCAGGCTGTCACTGCCATCATGGCGCAGCTCTGATTAGTTTACTTTGGACCTCCTCTGATGAGCCAAGTCCTGATGAACTAAATGTTTAAATCATATTTAGATTACTGTGTGTGTGTGTTTTCTGTCTCTACAACACTACACACCACAGACTTAAAACTGTGTCAAATGTGACCAAAATCTGAAAATAATTAAATATGAAGAAAAAGTTCTTATAAAAACATAAAACAACTTTTATACACCTGCCTCACAGTGGCTCCTCACTCCTCAGGCTTTCATGCTTAGTTAGGCCTGATTTACACTGTCAAGCACCTCTCCTCAGTCGCATGTCTCCTCTAACTTGTTTCTCTGCTCTGACAAACAAAGAGGGTGCGCGTAGGTGAGTGATGAATCGGTAAATAAATTCACAGTGCCTATAAATCGACGAGTGACAGTTTAGCCTTAGGAGAGCATGAAAGGGGAGCAAATGTGTGTTTGGGAAACAGGTTTTAAATCTGTTTTATCTCTCTGTCAGTGTCACATGGAAGCAGTTATTAGTTATGTATGCGGAGTTAGAAGAGGGCAGCCTGTGGCATAATGCTATTATGATGAAAAAATATGGAAGGAGAAGAGAAGGGGGCGGGAAAAATGTGAAAATGAGACACTTCTGAGAAAGTGAACTTGAAATCAAGGAAGTGCAGTGTCACTAATAAGTAGCTGTAAACCTCCCCCACTAAGAGCAACGCTGTGTTTTCAGGCTCTGCTGTTCAATGTCTGCTAATAAGAAGCTAGCAGGTATCTTCCAGAAAGTTAAAGAGGCAGGAAGTTGTTTGCCTGTGGAAGGAAACAAGCAGATGGGATGCAGTTAAAGTTTAGTGCGTGCATGTGTGTGTCTTTTTTTATGTTCATGTGCTTTGGGGGGAGAAAGGTTCAGTATGTGGATGATTACCACACCAGGATGTAATAATAATGAGATGGGTCATGTGAATTTGGGTTATTTTGAGCTCTCGAGAAAATAAACCTGCCACTAATTCTATGCAAATAAAACAAAAAGAAACTGTAATTCGCAAAGCACCTTCAAAAGATAAAATGCAACCTTAACGGTGCTGCTAGGTAAACAGCGTTCTGCTGCTTTTTGCACATATTTAAATTAAATCAGGTTCAAAATTGGCTCATGTCTTAGTAAATAAGCCTTATTGGTAGAGAAATATTAAAAGCATCTTCAGAGAATTAGCAGAAACTTAAGTACTTTTATAAGGGATGTCACATCCAGACTTCAGTGTTGTAGCCAGCAACTGTAATGCACCTGTTGTGTGCATATACTCCCCCAAAAAATGCTAATTTTTGAAGCCAGCGTTGTTTACAGGAATCAGTGTCCTTCCTTCTGGCATTTGGTGGTGCATTGCAACATTTCCTTGTATGAGTCGGGAGGTTTTGAGGTTTTGTACTGGTTGGAAAGACTCTTACATTGTGTGTCATATTTAATAATAAACTGTCCCCAGCATTAGATGAAATGTTCAGGTATGATTAGGGTTAATTCCAATAAGACTATTGACTTATTTTCCACCTTTATTTTGATCCAGACATCAGTTCTGACTTCAGTGTTCATTTCTGGTTCCAGGAGCTGACTTAGTATGATCCTCTGAGGCTGATAGAGACCCAAAAGCAAACAAAACACGTCCTTTTCCTTACAGTAATTGTCTGCATAAAAACTGACACTATGGCACTATATTAGTGTTGTTTATTGACATCCAGAAAAAGTTTACAGGGACTCAAAGAGGAAAGTATCTGACATTAAACCTGGTTTGTTTTGGACTGTTTTTTTAGCACAATGAGCACTTGGAAAAATGCAGCAGACTAATCCACTGGGAAATGGCTCCACAGTTGTCAGTATTCAGGATTAAAGATGAGTTTGTGAGTGATGAATGATCCTCAGCCATTCAAGTGGAATTCCTACGGACGCTGTCATTAAACTTCCTCCACAGCCTTTCATTTTCTCTTCCTTCTTCATTGTCTTGTCATAACCCATTTCTTCAAACAAACACATGCACAGAAGTAAACACAAACACACACACACAAGTGTCAGACTGCTTGATCCAAACATTGAAAAAGCCAAATGAAAGCCGTTCTTCCAGCTCCACTGCTCAGAACAAACCAGTGTAATCACTGAGCCGGCTGAAAGACTTCAAGGAGCGAATGATTACCTTTCAGATTCGTGCCAGTCTCTCAACATTACAGGAGGATTTAGGATAGGTAGTAGTTTCTCACTGGGACTGCATGATTGGAGGCGTGTGTGCAAGTGGATACATGTGTTTACTGAAGCATTTGTGTCCTCATAGCCTCTGATGGCCCTATCGCTCTGCACATCTGTTGAGTGTAAACTTTAAAGGGTTTGTTCACCCAAATTATGAAAAATACAGGATATTCTCTGAGATGTAGCCATATGCAGATTTTAGGGGATGTGTCTCTGAAATTTCTGCCTCCACCCTACTACAAAGAAAATGAACTGAAAATTTGTTCATGGTGTGGCTGGCATTGATAATGACAGTTGAAGAATTAAAGAATCGCTGTGAACAATTTTCATTGGAACTACATTCTAACAAAAACCACTCACTCAAGTAAAAACAGAAACTTCTTACCTAAAATAACTAATTGCTAAATAATAAACCTCTTTCATACTTGTATTTATGATGCTGTTGTTAAACCAATGATACGTCTACTGCTCACATTTTTTTTTTGTAAGTGTTTAAAATATTTAATTAAGCCAGTATATATTATTGTTAAACATGGGCTCATTAAAACACATTAACATTGTTAATGACAATAAACCCAGCACTCGTAATGTACATGAACGGTGTATCTGCACCGAAGCCGCGCTGAAATCTGCATCATTAAACCTGTTCACTGCAGCATGAAGCTTCGGACAATCATGAGGGGTTTTAATTGACACAAGAAATTAACACATTCCAAGACAATTGTGCATCAAAGACTTTGTACATGTGTGAATGTGGGCAGGCAGGGAAATACGGACAAACTCTGTCCGTGTTACCTGGAACAAGAAATTTTCCTAACATTGCAATGTATCTTCACTGCACTGCATTCAAACAGCCCACTGTGTTAAATAAGTGACCCCTCTGCGACCTTTAGCAACTGAGGCTTGACATTTTTGTGTCAGTCACATGAACTCAGTGGCCTGAACCAACAGTGTCATCAGTCAGCTGTCAACAGTCAGCCACATAACTCTGAGGAAAAGGGGCTCTGTAACATGTTATGCAAAACATCCAGCTGTATTTTTAGTAAAAATCTTACTGATTACTTAACACAGAAAAATAGGAACCACTTGTTACTATAGCACTTGAACCACACAAAAGTGTCTGTATCCGTGCCTGGAATACTGGACTCAAACTCTTTGCAAATCCTAATGGCATATGCAGTGAAACTGACCGCAAATTCAAATGAATTATGAAAATGTGAAACATGGGAACAGGTCTCTCACCAAAATGAAAATGACCATCGCAGCCAGAAAAAAACAAGCAGTCCAGCCAGAAAACAAACCATCTGCGACTGGAAACCATCTTAGTTGTCCAACTGAGAGTCGCTACATCCAGTATATTAACCAAGTTAGAAAACAGGGAAACCAAATGAACACAAATGTAACAAGTCGAACACGTCAAACTGGAACTTTTCATTTTTAAACTTTTTTTTTTATGTTCATCTAATTTTTTTTAGTTGTCCAACTATATATATATATGAGAGCTGCTTTGCTTTATCGCCAGATACTTTGTGATTAAAAAGTTCGTGTGAGCAGCTTTAATGGTAAAGGAGAAAAGAGAGGACGGCGAAGTGTTTTCCATTGTAAAGGCCAAAGTGGAGCCAGTGGTTACTGCAGCTCCGTGATGCTTTATGATATACTGTTGAGTTTAACTACTGGAATGCTTTTGAAGTGAGCGGTAATGAGCGTGTGTGTGTGTTAGTGCATGTGCTGTATGTGTGGACACGGCGGGATAAGGTACACAGGTTCAGCATGTACGCTCTCATTCTCTGTCAGTGTTTAGTTGTTAAGTATTTTAACTTAGACGGCTACAACATGCCATCACCTAATCACCAGACTTCCCACAGAGGTAACCGGTAACGAAAGAAAAGAGATATGTAATTGGGGGAGGGGATTTTTTTGGCACACAGTAAAATATCCATATATATATACCTTCACTCCCTCATGCCTCCACATGTGGATTTGTACACACATTCCCTGTTGGCAAAAAAAATGGAAATCCCCAAACGAGATGCTTCTTCATTCCACCATCAATCAGTGAAGACACGCCGGACAGAAATTCTCACCTCCAGGAATTATGTTGCAAATTCAGGAGATTCCCTGGCTGAAGAGAAAACGTTCATCGCGCTGTGCCAAAGTTCAAGCGTCATTACCACAGATGGAGTTTTGAGAGCCAGAGACGTTTACTGAAATGATTTCTCACATTTCTCAGGGGTGCTGTTGGATATTCTGGTAATATCACCAGGCAGGGTTGTGGTCAAAGGAAAACATGTTAGCTAATACCTCGTTATCGACAAGAAGGAAGAATTGTTTTATGATATGATTCATCCGCGAAGCTCTAATGTCAAACCCTCCATCTCATCTCACTCCAGATTTTTACTTAACCTACAGCACCATATGTTTGCACAGGTTTCATTCACTCTGAGGTTTTATAGCTATATTATGCTTTTTGAATGACTCTTATAATTGTTTCTATGAATACTTATACCTGAATAACATGATGGTGTTATGTTATATGGTATTGTGATACGTTTGAGTGTTCAAGCAGAACTGGGACTGTACTTGTTAGTGTACGCTAAACACTAAGGCTGCAGTTCATCTTTAAGTTTTTTGTTATCTGGAAATAATTGTGAAAATGAATTGTAATGTTACGGTGGAAGGTTTGTTACCTTTCCAGCTGTAGTTGGCGTCTTTAGTCTAGTTTGAGCGTCTTAAGCCATTTCTCAGTTAGCTGGTAACTAGTCTCTGCTGTCTGGCAAACTCTGCTTTATGGTCAGGAGACAATATAGTAATGTTTAAAAAAAAACAGGTGCTTTATTCACTTAGCTAAGCCCTTTTCACCCCTGCTTTACTTGAACCTGACCTTATCTGGACATTTTGTGCTGACTGCTGTAACTTAACATCCCATGGAAAACATGCGCTTCATGGTGTCTGCCACACATACAGGTACCTTTTTTTAAACACACACAAGGCCCCTTCCTTAAAGCTAAGGCAGCTAATGTATTTTAGAAGCACTTATTGTTATATTTGTTTAACCCTTCAAAGTCCACGATCATGCCGATGTGATCAAATGACATCAGTTGTTGCAGTACAGTGCGTCAAAGTGAAAAAATAACTGAGAGAAAAGATACCTAACGTTGGCATGGTAAACGTGTTTTTAAAGGCAAAATCAAAATTATTTACAAAAGGCCTAAATAGCCAAAGACTCCTACAGGTTAAATTAACTGCTGTCTTTGCATCCTGACACCAGCCAATAAATCAAATGCTCTGACATAAAAAGAGAAAAAAAATCCAGAATCTGTAGCCTAGACAATAATAAGCGTATTGATTAATAATACTTAACAGTCGCACCATATAATTATCCAATCATCAAATGGCCTACCTGTTGGCTTCATGTGCTTCATGTCAGGAAGAAACAAATCCTCGCATGTGAAAGATAACCTCAGGATCTACAGCGCAATAATTCATCTAATGAACATGTACATGAACATAAAATTAACTAAAAATAGTAATTAAAAACAAATTTTAAAAAAGATTAAAGCTACGTTTGATAAAGTTAATAATATTGTATTAGCAACACATTAGCAAGTAGCTTACTAGCTAGTAGAATAGTTAGCCTGGTTAGCAGTAAAATGGTCCCAGTAAAATTGAACCACAAGTGAAAAATAGCAAAACAGCTGTAATACACAGAGTATCTACAGATAAGGCTCCAACATGGAGTAGAAAAAGATGATTGTCAATATTTGCTCGGTCTCCGGTGAAATCACAACATGTCATGGTCATAACTTTGCAGAATGTTGTGGAACAATGGTTGCTACGGGCAACAGAATGTCCAGCTGATGATGTCAGAATACTTTGAGAAGACAGGAAGCATTACGTTCATCGGCATCTGTAATATTGATTTATCCTGTAGCCTTTTCACGTCTCATTTGATCATTTGTGACTTTTCTTTCTAAAACATATTTCTCCAAATCTAGACATGTTAAAAGAGTTTTTCTCTAGGTAATGACTTGGCATTTTTACCATATAAAAAATGTAGTACATAAAATTCTGTCACTCCAAAAAACAAAACTTACATGTAACATGGGAGTGTTTTTTTTTTCCTGTCATCGATGGTTAACATGAGTGAGCAAGTGTACTATCAACTGTGGTTTAAACTCATGATTTTCTTTCAGGATACTTCTCACTGTTTCCCTCGCACCTCATCTTTGTCGTCCTCAAGCCAAAAACTGCAAACACCAAACAACACGCTTTAATATACAAATGCACTCATACATCATAAAAGTCAAACAGCGTGACAGATACAAACTTTCTTTTCCTTTTTGGACCTGAGGGTATACTTACGCTTGTTTGAAGGAACAGCTGTTTCTGGTAATGATTTGGGTTGGACACTTGACTCGTGTCACAGTTTGGAAATCCTGTCACTCCCACAAAGCTCAACATATAGAGCAAGAGCCACGGGCAGAGAGGCCTTATTTACTGTCAGCCTCAGACATAAAATGTGTTTTGTTGGACCTGACCACACATGGATAGATCCAAATAAAAGTGTTATTGTAAATGCAATGCTCATTCTGATTATTTGAGTGGACATCCTCAATATTTGTGATAGCTTTTAGTTAAGTAAAAGAAAGATTCAAAATATTATGAATTATAAACATCAAAATATATTGAAAGTACTCAAATTAAAAAGACTCATCATGCAGAATGACCCATCACAGAATAATGTGTATTATATGTTCAACATAATTATTGATGCATTAATGTGTTCATCAATTAAATATTTCTGTTCATAACAGTGAGGTTAATCTTAACTTGACCTGTGAAAATACTATGTATTAATACTATTATATTAATTCTAATAATGATGTGTTTGCAGAACATATTTTATATTAATCTGACACTGCAAACAGCTAATTAAATAAATTAAGTGGCATAATAAGTGCAGTATTGCCCTCTAAGATCTAGTGGACTAGAAATTTAAAGTACCAGAAAATGTAAATACTCAAGTTAAGTACAGGTACCTCAAAATTGTACTTCAGTACAGTACTGTTCAGTACCTGCCTGAGGGGGACAACAAATTCAGGGATCACTTTCCAGGTGTCTGCATCAAAGCGAAGTGACGGCACAAGGTACGATGATTTGTGCACCAGACACATTTATTTCTGCACAAAAAAAAGAAGAGAAAAAGAAATATTTTTGAGATGATATAGACAAGCTGGCACCCCAGAGTGGTGTGAGTATGTCCAGTTTACTTAAGCAGCGTGTCTGTTGGAACTGGCTGACAGGAAGGACCTGGCCTGTGAAGGACACACATGCACACACACACAGACGTACTTTATAAAACACAAATATGTTCCTGAGACAATTGGCATCCCAGTGGATCATAAGTAATGGTTAATATGAAATAAAAAACATCATCATACCCAGCGCCATTTTTACATTCATACATTTAAACATCTACAAAAAACGAACAAAGCAGAAAGAAATGAAGGATAAAATCAAATAGAAAGCAAAGTTGAGGAAGAGCTCAAGACAGATCAGCTGTCCTAATCTTGTCTCTCAGAAGAACTTGAAAGACCTGTAGCGGTGGGAAGCAGGCGAGGGTTTTAGTTTCTTTCACCCAGTAACTCATATGACATCTCTCCACAACATCTTATGCTCATCTCATAATCTTGGCAACAGTGTTTGCTTTAAAAGTTATGCTTATATGAACTATATCCTGCCAGAAACTGAGATATTTCAGCTTATCATTGGGATGTTTCATATATTTTTATATAGTTATCGGCAGGCAGAAGCAGTGCTTGGGCGGGTGTAGTTATGATCTCCACATCGGTACAACACTGGTTGTTTCCTGGTTAAGGTGTTATAGATTAGGAGACCAACCAGCAGAAATGCCGTCGTCGTCAAACCACCGTTGGTTGTTTTCAATGAATCAGACATCTCCTTGCTGTGAGCGCTACAAAAGGAATTCAGTTCTCCTCCGCTGCATTGGAGTCAGAGACAGATAACTCAAAATCTGGAAAATAAACCTTCACCAACTGCATGGATAAATACCACAACATGTAAGTGAGAAAAAAATTATTTAAATTTGGGTGGTCTCACACTTTAAGAGAACAATTTATGAAGGAATCAGTGTTTCTTTTACAGGTGTTTTTTTATTATGTTGTGTTGTTTAGGGCTGCAGTTTAGTTTTATCATCATTAATATACAGTTTTTTTAAGAAATCAATTCATCAGTTAGTGTATAAAATGTCAAAACAAACTATTAAATGTCCTTAAAAAGTTGAAAAATGTCTATTTACAATTATGTGAAACAGAAAAGCAGCAAAGAAGCTTCTCCTTCTTCTCTCTTCTCATGTGGGCCTCTAATGGCCTTTAAAGGTTTGTCCTGTTTGGCGCCAGGCACCACCATGAATCATCTCTCCAGCATGAACACACGTTCAGACACACGCTGATCAGATTGCGGTAATCTCTCGACTGCTTTACTCATCGTCGTGGATACAAAGGGTGGCTCTGTTTGGTGCTCAACATCTGAAGTCCCGGTTTACTGGCACCAAACCTAAACCTGAAGTTTGGTCACTTAAGTACAAGTACAAGTACAAAATCACACACTTGAATCAGTTACGGGTTGATGGTGATCAGTTTTTTTTCAAGTTGGTCAGCATAAAAATAAGATGGTCCTTTGTATTCAAGCAAAACAGCCATATACAGAAATACAAAGAACATCTTTTCAATTATAGATACTCTCACACACACACACACACACTTAGATCGGTGCTGGATCCAACTCAGTCCAGGAGGTGGATGTGGGTGAGTGTTTTTAATCAGACCGGTCCAGACTTTGTGGGAGTTCTCCTCTATCTGATCACACACACACACCAGTGAGACAACATGCTTTTGTTGGTTTAAACTGAACAACCCAATAATGTTGAGTGGAAGTGGAAAAGTTCAAGTTTGTTTGTATCGCTCAATTTCATACGAATGCAGTTCAAAGGGCTTTAGGGTTGTAAAACATTACAACTAAGCTTTAGAGCGACAGAAACAGAAATAAATAAAAGTTAAAGGAAATTGAGAACAGAACTTCAAGATAGAAAATAACCAGATCATCATGGTGTCTGTGCTGTGCTTTCGATGCAAAAATGCTAAATGACACCTCACTTTACTTGGAGAAAGCTACAAAGAGGGCAGGTCACCACGTTTTGTTGCATTCGTCAACATTTACACTTGGTGTGTTGTGGCTCTCTGTGACTTAAATGCACCATACCTGTGCTTATATACTGAATATTAAGCCATGTACCACCAGTGACATATACTTTCTGTTACTGAAAGCCAATGTCCAAAGCATACCAGAAAATTTCAGTTTGGAAATGCCTTCCTAAAACATTGCACGCAGCCGTTGGTTTCCATTCATTTCCCCACGGAAGGGGTCTCAAACTCAAATTACTCAAAGGCCATAGGCCAGGGTGCCCATTTCTTGAGGTGTGGGCTTAAACACTTTCTCAAAACAAAAATTTGTGAGCCAGATGAAACAAATTCTGACAGGAGGTCTCTGTATGAAGTTGTCTTGTGAGCTAGATCTGGCTTGCCTTATGGTACGGCATTAAAAACCATCTGCAGAGTAATGAAACTTGCTGGAGGTGGATGACTTAGATGACAGACCCTCCCACCAGCTCATGAATGCATCACAGTGAAAAACCTGTCAGATCATGTCATTGATATTCAGCAGTAAAGTAAAAGGGTTAAAAAAAACACTAATATAAATGTCTGTCCTTTTTTCTCTTAATTTCCTCTATGTCTTTCTTTGTTTCCCTCTCCCTTCCTGTCTGTCGTTCTGTGTCTGTATGGCCGTCTAGTGGTGAACCAGGAAGGACAGCCTCTGATTGAGGGCAAGCTGAAGGAGAAGCAGGTCCGCTGGAAGTTCATTAAGCGCTGGAAAACCCGTTACTTCACCCTGGCAGGAAACCAGCTCCTCTTCCGGAGAGGCAAATCAGTACGTAGCTGATGAAAACACAGACTCCTCACACACAAATGCACTGGTGCACGGATACATAAGCACATTGTCCCTGGCCTCTCACTCAGAAAGTCCTCATTAATATTTTCCTGTTCTGTGTCATTGGACTCATGATGAAACTCTGCATGCAACAGTGGAAATCACATCTCGTGATAAGCTCAACTGTCCCCCAGGAGCATCCGGTGAATCCAACTATAACAGAGCTTGGCCCCGGTAAGGACTCGTGGGGGACTCCCGAGGCCAAGGCATGATGCTACAACAATATGAGTCACTCTCACCCACTATATTTCAAAGCACATAACACTACGCACAAGTAGCAAAAACACAAGAGGAGGCTCTACCTCTTACAGTATGTGTGAGTGAAAGAAAGGCAGAGCGCAAAGGTGAGGAGAATTGCCCTCCGGGTTGCAAAAAAAATGTTTTCCTCCAGCTTATCTGTGCGCTGGTGGCTCACTCTAAGGCTGAACAAAGGCTGAGGTCATTGAACAGATAATTATTGTGCAAAGGAAAAGTTTGCTTAATCACATCCATGGCGAGAAAGCATCGTGATCAAAGAGGTCAAATCTGAAAAGGTCAAGTTTGATTTCGTCCATCTGACGACAGAAAAATGTTTTCAGTCCATGGGAAAATCTGTTTTATTTTGAAATGTCACCACGCTTGTGTATATCTGTGCTTCTAGCCTGGTTTGTGGCACTCATCTACAAGCAATTAATTCAAACTGAAATAATTTTCACAGCCAGCAGGAGATCGGGTGTCCTCTGGATCTTTAGTCAGTGCCATGTTTATACAAGCAGCTCCCAAACTAGAGCGAGGCACGACATCACAGACAAATATCTGGAAACACGGGGATATTCTCAAGTAGAGTTGAGCTCCCCCTCTTTTTTTTCCCCCTCCAAACAATAGTCTTTGTGCTGCTGTCCAGATGGTAATAGATTCCTCTCTTGCGCAGCAGCCACAAATTAGAAAAATTAGGCTTTGTTCTGGGTCCGTCTTTGCCAGCATGTTCTGGAGGTGGTTGGTATGTTGTGAAAGACCTTTTTTTCCCCAAATGGGGGGGAGAGATTAAGAACCAAAAAATGTGTTGTTTCTACTACATCGAACGATCGAGCAGCTTTGACACACTGAGAGGTTTGAAACGTTTCCCAAAACCACACAGAACTTGTGTCTCACTCTGGTACTCAACTTGTCACATTTATGTCCATGAGCATGCACCAAGTGGATTAAATATGCCTATTTTCTCTATAATGTAGGTTATTGCTGAGCTCCTCCACTGAAAACGGTATTTTGTCCTTAATTAGGACCAGACACAGAATGATGCCAAACTACAGGCAGGCCCGGAGTTTGATTTGGCAAGACCTCATTCAGGACTAGAGAAGAAAATAGAGACAGAGAGTGAAAATTAGAATAATATGAGAATGAATCGTGTATTCGGCGTGTCTGCATGTTCTCGCTGCAGCTGGGATATTAGCTAGAACACAAGCATGTGTATGCCTCGTCCAGTTTACGTTTTGCTGTGCTCTTTGTCTGTTTTATATTAAGTTCATGTACAGCAATGAAAGTGTCATTTGTTCATTGTTTTCGCCGCTCAGATCTGCTGAATGTCATTTTCCTATCCTGCAGTCAGCCGTTAGTTTGCATTTATTTCACTGTTGACACTTGCATCGGGTAATCACTTACAGTGAATATGTCTTATATGAATAGATAGTTATTTACAAGGTGAAAAAGAGCACAAGAGACACAAAACGCAAACATGCAAATCCTGGAAATGATTGTGCGGTTTTGATAGTACGCTAAAAGGTTCTATTCAGCAGCCAAGTGTAATTTTACTATTGTATCAGCGCCAATACACCAAAAAACCTGATGAATAATAACACAGTATAATGGAATATTAAAGGATCTTCAAATCTTGGCTTCATATCAGCACAATCGTCTCGTAAATTAAAGGACTGTGTGGTTAGGATAACATTTTTCATCATATGGCTAAAATCAATCAAATGTTCATTTGAATCAGCGCACGAATCCCCTGATGTGAATCTGCTGTGGGAAACAGCAGTCAGACAGCCAGCCGGGAGGTAAAACTGTGAATGTGTCTACTCAGATCAAATGCTTTTCACACACACACACACACACACACATGCAAACCAACACAACAGAAAGGATGTGGGCTGTTGCCATGAGTCTCGCAGCTAGCTCTTGTTATGCGGTTATAGCCACATAAGTAACTATGGGGCAAGAAGACATGGCTGTGGTGCAATACACACCCGAACACACCTCCCCACACTGCCAAACACACACATTTAAATGACAGTGGTTCTTTCTGAGGTAGAACAGACTGGAAACAGCACTGTCCTGTGATCCTGAACACCTCATGTTGTGGCAACAAAATGCACTGATATGCTTAAAATGGACAAAGAGCTTTTTTAACGTGGCTGAAGCTGAGGTTTGTCCGTGCACGTATTTGACTGGTTTTATATAAAAATCACATCGCACTGGAAAGATCAACCATGGAGCAAACTGGCAGCAAGTTTAACTGCTGCTGGTGCTTCTAAAAAGATTTCATGTCTTCCACTGAGGACTAATACTGTTTTCTTTATAAGGATAATCTCTTCTTTTGAGCCTGTATTACCTCCCCCAGTTGTACAGCTCCAGGTGTTGGAAAATGAAGACTTTTGTGATTTTCTATCTGAAGTTTAATTTGTTCTCTAGTTTGACTTTACTCCTCTCTTCCGCTGCCCCCTCCACACACAGAAAGACGAGCTGGATGACATCCCCATCGAACTGAGCAAGGTGCAAAGTGTCAAGGTGAGGAGTTACACTGTCGTCCTCCCTCACAAGCCTGCTCTCAAAAACCTTTTGATCTTAACCACTGACCACGTTTTCGCACTATTAGCAGTTTAAGTGCTGGTTGTCATTTTATATCATCTGAACATACATGAGCCGACACATTATAATACGATAAGCTGATACTATTGCAGCTGAGAGTACGACAGAGGGGGGTAACATAGAGTCATTTTTCCCTCTCATCTTCCTCGTTTCTTTCCACAGGTGGTTGCCAAGAAGCGGCGTGATCGGGGCCTCCCGCGGGCCTTTGAGATCTTCACAGACAGCAAGACGTACGTGCTGAAAGCTCAGGATGAGAAACACGCCGAGGAGTGGCTGCAGTGCATCAACGTGGCCGTGGCTCAGGCCAGGGAGAGGGAGAACAGAGAGGCGACCACCTACCTGTGAGAGCGACTGACAAAGACACACACTGTAATCAGACCATGGACGACACGCGACATGCACACATTTTGTTTAACTGTACACAAAAACACACAACATCCACTGCCAGTAGCGTAAGTTTATATCTGTAATCGGTGGTATACAAACAAACAAACAAAAACACTTGTTATGCAGTATTTTTTTTTTAACCAGCTATAATAGACTGGACACACTCATGCGGTGTGTATCCAACCAGAATCAAGGTCACATTTTTTTAAATACTGCCTGCCTGTTACACTCACTGCATCTACAACTGTGGACTATTACAGCTGAATGTTACAGATTACGTACAAGAAAAGCTTCACCTGACTGGACCGTACAGTGTGGAAGTTTCAGCTTCAGACACCGCTGTGAGCTTCAGCAGCCAAACCAGCACCAGCATCTGTAGAAACTTCGAGATGTATTTGAGTCCAGAGTAGTATTTAGCAATAAAAAAAAAAAAAATTATTAGAAGCACAGACCTCCTAATGACTTGTAGCAATAATGAGACTGAAGTTTCCTCTTGAAAGCAGGAAGGACGAGGAAGAGGATCCTCATGGACAACAGATGGGAAGGGCATTCAGTACCAGAATAATATGTGTGTGTGTGTGAGTGTGTGTGTGTGAGGGAGAGAGAGAGAGAGTATGATGTTGTCCTAAAGGAATAGTTTGACATTTTGGAAAATATGCTTATTTGCTTTCGTGACCAGAGTGAGATCAGAAGATGGACACCACTCTTGTGATGTCTGTACAGTAAATATGGAGCCAGAAGTCAGTTAGCTTAGCATAAAGACTAGAAACAGGGGAACATAACAATCAATTAATCAACTATTTAGATTTTGTTTGTTTAATCTGAACAACAACCAAAGTTTTACAAATTAAAAATCATGGTTTTAGGGCTGTTTATGTGAGGGACTATTTCTTGGCAAGGTGCAGTGACTCTGGTGTCTCCCTGCTGGTTGCCTGACAACCTCATGGTAACTTCAAGACGTCGCTACCCCGACCAAATCCAGCACAAAACCACCCATAATAGGGGTATTATGGTAAACTAAGCTAACTAGCTGCCTGTTTCATATTTACCATACAGACATGACAGTGATGTAAATCTTTTGATTTACCTCTTGGCAAGAACCAGTCAAACTATTTTTTAATATAGATATTGTTCTCATGTGGTACATGGATGTACAGTGTTTTTAAATAATTTGGTATTGTGTGTTCTCGCGTTCTTTTGCGTTCTTTTACATTTTATATTCTTATCACTAACAAACTTCCCAAAGTAAGCTGGAAAAGTTGAGTTACTTAAGAATCAGAAATATTTTATAACATATATGAACACCTGGTTTGAAGCCTATTTTCTGCTCACGTTCTTGTACTAAAGTAACTTAGGAAGCAAGTCCCTCAAGACTTTGTGCAGTGGTCAGATTTCTGTTCTTTCGCAATCTGGACACTGTATGGATCGGGCTATTTTTGGCTCTCTCAAACGAGAAACGTCTGCAACAGTTCACTCCATGCTTCACTCCCATGTCAGCTCAACTGTTGCTTAATAGTGGAGTTTAGACCGTAGGCTTCTAAGAAAACGCTGAAGTAAATTAGTCATTTCCTTGAAGATTTTGAAATTGTGCCCTTTCAATTATGTTGATTTACACTGATTCTGTAAAAGCTTTTGTTTAAACAGCGAGAAGCTGAAGACGAAGTGCAGTGACCTCCATCATTGACATTTTAAAACACGCCCTCTCCTAAAGTTGTCTTTTGTGGTCTTTTGTTTAACTTGGACAGGATGAATGGATGAAGTGGGCGTGACCATGTGAGTGTTAAAGCTGTTCAACTCCAGTTTTTCCTCTGATTTCAGAGGATGGAGACTCTCTGGTCTCTGTTCTTCGATCTTTACATCTTTCCACCTAAAACGTTCACGGTCGACCGTGGCAGATCAGTTATCTTTGCATGATCTGATTTTGTTCTTAATCTGGATCCACATCTGAGGTGTGTGTCTGCCCACAGGTGAATGCATCACTCTCCTCTTCGGTATCAAATGCATTTGGTTAACTACATAAAATGAAATGTTGGTGTTGAAGTGTTGCACATACAGTCATAACACTGCCACTCCCAGCAGCTCAGGTTACCGCTGTTTCTACTTCTTACTGTCTCTGTGCCCCCCTCCCACAGGGCAGAACTGACCTGCATTTGCTTATACGTAATATCATTTACATCATGCCTCCCCTTCACCTTTTAATACCCTCCTTCCTCTTTTTTTTTTTTTTTTTTTTTCAGATTTATGACCTACATACACAGCTGGTTATGCACTCCACAACGTCAGGTGGATTTCCCGCAATAACTGCAATCAGTGTTTTTCTAAAGTATAACATCATTTTAACAATTTTTTGCCTCTGCTAACAGCGTCGCTCAAGGGATGGATGTCGGTCTGTCTGTTGGTGATCCAAACTGAGGTAGCTCCACACCTATTGCGTGGCTTAAGATGAAATTACATACAGACATTCATGGTCCCCAGAGAATAAATCCATCAGACTTTAGTGATCCCCTGACTTTGCCTCTACGTCTTTCAACTTTCAACATCTCCAATACTTTGGTTTATGGCATAATGCCTGCAAAACTAATAACTAATAACTGATGGGAATGTGTGTAAATTAAAATATAGTTTTAAATCATATTTTAATTCCTTATATGCACCTCAGGAGTATTACTTACTGTCAGATATCATAATAATAGATATGTATTTAACTATACACACACACACAGACACAGACACAGACACACGCTACTTGATTGTAGCTGCTGGCACGTACACGTTAAATCCAGTGCCACCCCTAAGTTCAGAAAGTCCTCTGCGCTCCGTTCCAGACGTGCCATGAAGCTCGCAGTGTCGATTTCTTGGTGTTTTAAGTGAATGTCGGATCATATGAATGTCAAAGTTGCCGAGAAGTAACAATGTGAACGCTCTCTGCTGTCAGGCTGCCATGTTGGCCTAGTTTCCGAGCCTGTGGGGTCAGGACTTTAGCCAAAATGTTGTTTTAGGGTACTTTCCTCTTAATGAAATACATTTGTAGGCAGCTGTGTTAACAGACTGGAGGAGAGATACTGTGCTATCTATCTATCTCATCTATCTATCTATCTATCTATCTATCTATCTATCTATCTATCTATCTATCTATCTATCTATCTATCTATCTATCTATCTATCTATCTATCTATCTATCGCCTCACACTGGAGAATAGTGAGCTATTTGGCTGAGTTATTTGACTACTTTCAAGTACAATGAGATTATTGACAGTTTAGGAAGCAGATATCAGGATGGAAACACTGCTGTAAATCTTCTCACACACACACACACACACACTGTATATGTGAAGATGATGAAGTATTAAATTATCTGAATGTCTAAGAACATTTCCAGTATAAATATCAGCCTTGTGTAAAGAATCATAGGAAAGGCTTTTTAAAAAAAACATTTTATTTTAGCGTGTTGTTAATTGACATTTGATTTTATGTTTGATTTTTTTTTATATATACGGTCAATTTTTATTTTTTACAAGAGCTATTGTGACGCTTCAATCACATCTGGAAGGACTACTGAAACAATGAATGACAGATTTGACCTTGTCGCCTCTGTGTCTTCCCATCTTCCTCCATTGTTTTTATATTACTACGAATTAATACTGCGAACAAATGAATGATGTATTTTATTGACAATTAAACTGGTACTGTTACGGATTGTGTATTTGCCTGTTGTACGTTTTGTTTTGTTTTTTTTTTGTTTTTTTGCATGTCTGACACTTTCTTCTTGTCCTTTTTTTTCCTGACAGAATGGTACAATAAATCTTTCTCTCTTTTTCTGTCTTTGCACACCTGGGTTTGGTTTCAGTCACTTGCAGTGAAAATGTACAAATGAGATCATTAGAGAAATTGAATAATGGCTTCCTGGATGTTCACAAAGAGAAAAGGAGAAATCGATTTGAACAAAGTAGGGATTGTTGTTGGAACGAGTGATCATCTGGCCGAGAGCTTGTATCTGTTGCTTCAGTGCTCTCAGCTCGACTCCCAAGGACACACACACACACACGCTGGCAGCAGTATACAACATGTCTAATCATTACATTACATCTGAATGTAAAGGAGAACATCTGTATGAACATGTTCATGCGACATGTTCCTTCCTCCTTGCACATATCTCGGTTATATTCGCGCAACCCAAAGAGCCAAAATGCCAAACCCTTCAGATTGGACCGCTCAGTTTGTTGTGATCGCTGGGATCCAAAACCCAGTTTCACAATCAGCTGAACTGAGGCTGGCAGATCTGATTGCTTGATGTTCCCAAACTGCCATTATGTTCCCATTTCAAGCATCCAAAAGCACTTCAAGATACATATCTGTCATCCAGGAGTGGTGGTAGGGGGAGGGGAGGGGAGGAAAATGTGGACTAGCTCAACCACAAGCTTTAGAGCATGACTCAGCGTGAAGTATTATGGAGCATTTGGCAACAAGTGGGGATGACTGTACGATATTTGACACAATTACAGACATCAAGTGTGTAATTTCTGGATGGTGCAGCAGCAGAAAGCACAAAACCTCCTAGAGCTGTTTATGTGGACCATTTAATCCCAAAGTCATTTTGAACATTTTTGGGATGTAATTTTATGCTTTTGAATCAGACCACGCTCAACACGCACTACACGGTACACAAACATGTACCACAGTCATTTCTTTGTCCACCACAAATATCGGATGTAAACATGTTTGTCAGTATATGTGTAGTGACTGAGATTATCCCTTCACAGTTTTATTCACATAGCCCCAGTATCACAAATCACAAAGGGGCTTTATAATTTGGACAGCAAACAACACTTTCTGTCCTTAGACTATTTCTGGAATAAAGAAAAACTCCCCCCAAAAAAAACCTTCAGCATGGACAGAAACAATTGAGGAAAACAGAAGACATCTCTCTCCCAGGACAGACAGATGTGCAGTAGATGTCGAGTATAGAGAATAAACTCAACAACAAAATCACAGTGTAGTGTATACAATTTGATGACACAAATGTAGATTGTATAACATAAATATGAATCCAGAAGATCATCGTCATCAGGACCGGTTTTTAGTGACGAGCAGAAAAGAAGCTTCAGTCATCAGGATATTTAATAGAGATGGTGATTCTAACGTGCAGGGCAACTGAATATGAAATGGATAAAGCATGTAGCATTTTGGACTAAAAGCTGAGCTCTCTAATGGTAAATAGTAAATGGACTTCCACTGATCTATCACTTTTCTAGTCTCGCCCAGTCAGAACACTTTACAGTACATGTCAATCACCCCATTCACTCACACTGATGGCAGAGGCTTCAATGCGAGGTGTCAGACAGCTCGTCCAGATCTAATCTGATCTAATGTAATCTGATCGATCACACACAGACATACAGGTTTAGGAGCTGTTGCATTAGTACATACGGAGTTTGGTGGCGATGATGTGTAGCTCCGCTCAACTTCAATCTGACTGGAGATGTAATTCGCCAAAGAGCTGCTTATGTTTTACAACTCATTATATAAGTCAGTCGCTATTAATTTGGCACTTGTAGATTTTTTGAGGTCTAATTAATAAAGGCAGTGATACCAATGTGTGTTTGCGTGTGCGTCTGTGTGTGTGCATGATACTATATCACATGTGAATGGCTATGGGCAGTCATTAAACCATTTACAACCTATTCAGTTCTCCATGGGGCTCCACAGTCGATCAGAAGAGAGTGAAAGCCATTAACTCACATTAATGTCACACTACGAGCTCGTGAAACAAAAATGTGAGCTGCAGTTAAATACAATTCCCCGCAGCTCCATACGGTATGCTCATTATTACCCTCTTGCTGCCCTTGAACAGGCATTCACATCCTTAACATTCATTCTTTACAACAGGGACAGATTCACCGCAGCACCTTGGTTAAGGCCTTCACTTACTGTGGAGATCTAATGTTTTATTGCCAGTCCATCTTCTCTCTGATCTGACTCCACGGTCTCCACATAACAGACCGTAACCGCATCCGAGTGGAGGCAGCAGTGGAAGTAAAGGATCTCTTTAAACCCACACTGGTTCTGGAGTACACTTTGTTTCAGCGGTGTATTTGACCCTTCACCAGCTCAGAGGAGATTTGCACATCTGTCAGGCCAGCAGCCAGGGCACATAGTGGATATAATCATGTGTGTGTGTGTGTGTGTTAGAGAGAGAGAGAGAGACCTGTATGTGAAGGTGCTTTAACGTGCATCATAGAGGAGATAGTGTTACCCAGTGTTTTGGCAGAGCGCGCAGTGACTTCCTGTTGCACAATTTGTGAAGCATCAGACCTTCTGACAGGTCTGTCAGTGTAAACGTGTGTGTGTGTGTGTGTGTGTTATGTCACAGGGCTTTCTGGCAGATACAGTCACTTACTGTGTGACAGGTAAATGATGACATACGAAAGAGACAGAACAGCGTCTTCCTGTCAGAGGAGAGAAGGAGCATTGTCATGATGAACAACAGAGAGGCAGACAGACAATGACAAAACCAAATGTGGACGTTCGTACAGGCAGAGAGATGTGTGTAAAAGAAATCTCCTCAGTATGTTCCCTGAATCATTGATGGCCCCTGTAGCTGTTCCAACATGGATCCGATCTGAACATGTGGCTGTAAATAGATGATGTCACAGTTCACCTCTGATCTCATTTAGATCTGTGTAATAATTTGTTACACATCATTTTGGCAAGTAAAACATCAACATCATCAGTTCAAATGACTTTTTTTAAATGTTGAATGTCTCTTTTAGAGAAATCTTTAAACTGATTAAATGGGGCAGTGGTAAGATAATTCCCTTTTACTTTAAATCATGAAAGCCATTCAGTCATATTACACACTATAGAGCACAACTTTATCAACATTGGTGAATAAATTACTTTGTAAATAAATTAAATGTGGTGACTCTGCAGGACACACTTCTATTATTAAGGCAAACAGCGCCCTCTTGCTGCCATAACACACATTTAAAGGACGAACCACACTCCAGTATTCAGCTTTACATCCAGTTAGAGAAGGAAACATCTTGACCCAAACTTTGCTTTGTTGTTCAGTAAGATTCATTCAGCTACAACAGGAGCCAAACTCAATAAAGACCCAACAGTTCAGTGACATAACTCATTTATTATTGAATAAAAACTGGACATGAACACGTGCAGACTAAAAACCAGTGTAACAAATTGAACGACCCTAAAAGGTTTGAAATCAAGTCTGCACCCACTGCTGTAAATAAAAAAAAAAGGAAACATACGTCTAGAACCAGATTGTGGTTTTGAAACTGTACAAAACACAGCTTTAGCGACATACATCTGTCCAAAAAACAAAAAAAAACAAAAAGGGGAATAAAAGGGAAAAAAAAAAAAACCTCACCTGCCAGTCCCTTAATGTGCAAACATATTGATCTTTCCTGAATGATCATTTTTATTTTACATTTATTCATTCAATCCTTCCGCTGAGCAGCTCGCTTTTATAAATCAAAGCGTTCACATTTTTGTCAGCAGATATCAATCCATCTTTACACTGTAAATAAGTTTCTTTTTCCCAAAGTCTATAACTTTACATGTAAAATCAAAAACACAAGTGCAGACTAGAGGGATGATGATGGTGTGTGGGGTGGAGGGTATCATAGGGAAAATAAAAAAAGAAAAAAAAAAACTTTGGGTGGAGTAGACGACAGATCTGGGACTGATGTCACACTGCATGGGCGCCTTCTCTCAATCACCAAACATGTCTGACCGTGTGGGTGAAAAGATGGTGAGTAAACCTACAACAGTCCGCTCCGTGCTGCTTGTTTCTGCTGCCGCCAGGGTTCCTCAAATGCACACAGTCTACCGTAACACAACAACCACCTCTGCCAAATATCAGCTACAGGTGCGCTGCTGTGTCGATGAGTCAAAAGCAATGATTCTCTATCACCAAGACGTTTGTGCATGCAGACGCTATGTGTAGGATTCAAGCACGTGTTTCCATGAATGCCTCCAAAAACTTTAAGTCCTCAAAGGCTTTATTATAGTTTTTCAGAGCGACAACAAATTCATAATAACAAAACTAAATGTGCAGTTATTTGGTTTACGTTGAAGAGTCAACATTCCTGTAAATTATAGTTTAATGAGTCAGTTTCAGGATGCATATGAGAAACCCAGAAACTCAACTGTGTTGGTACCAGGCTGATAATGTACTCAAAATGAGATCAAACTGGGTGTGTTCTCTCAGTCATGGCCAAACAACCCTCAAAGCATGCCAACGTCAGCAGATTTGGTTCATTAAACTGTTTAATTTACCTTCTGAATAACTTAACTGAACTGTATTTCACAGCATTCAGAGAACATGCCCGATTTGATTTTATTTTGGGTATATTGAAAATACTGAAGTGACAATCAGTCCTAGAGCTAGTCTTTTGGGGTGTGTGTGTGTGTGTGTGTGTGTCTCAGCGCCGGTGGCGGCTATGTCCTGAGTGCCCACTGCTGCTATGGTGTTTGCTCTTGTGGCTGCGCTCCCTCTCTCTGTCCCTGTCATAGGATCGAGATCTCTCCCTGTCCCTCCTGTCTCCACGGTGACCAGTTCCTCGCTCGTGTTTGTGTTTCTTTGAAGAGATGTCGAACGAGCTGCGGTCTCTGTCTCTCTCCCGTTCTCTCTCTCTGTCGCGGTCCCTGTCTACTTTGACTGGAGTGCGGGACCGCGACCGGGTGCGCGAGCGCTTCCTCTTGTGGCCAGATCCTCCTCCGCTGTTGCTGTGGCGTCCACTGGGCTTGGAGTCGCTGTTGCCGTGGTGGCTGGTTTTGGACTTGAGGTGGGGGAGGAGGGGAGAGGGCTGATGTCGCCGAGGTGATGGGCTCCGACTGTGAGAGCGAGAACGTGAGCGAGAGCTGTACGTCCCTGAGCGACTGCGTCTGCTATTGTAACTGAGGAAACAGGAAAAAAAAGAAATAAAAAAAATGAGGAACATATCCAGCTAGTTAAACAAAATAATCTGATAACACACCTCTACTACAACTGACGTTAACATTTATAATATTACACAAGTTAATATTTAGATCAGTAAACTCTGCTCTTACTGTCTGCGAGGAGAGCGAGATCTTGACCGGGAACGTGTTCTCGACCGAGAGCGACTTCCACTCCGACTGTTCCTCCCGATCTTCACCTCTTTCCTTAATCTGGAGGGGGGGAGATTTATGATTTTTTAAAAAAAAATTTTAAAGAACACACACTTGTCAGGTAACTATCAGGACGAACCATCTCTTACTCTGACACCATATCCTCTCTAAAGAGACCCATTTGAGGATGACTGTCAGTTTCTTACCCATTGTGTGGACTCTTGTTGACTTGAGTTCGGTTGTCTGGCTCCTTCTTCACTGGTTTGAGGGTCTGGGGGTTCGGGGACTTCTCTTCCACCTTCACCACATTTGGGGAGCAGGGCTTGGAGGCAGGAGAGAAGCCACCAAGCGTGGACAGTGCAGGGGTACCGTCTGGGTTCAGGCCTTTGGCCTTCAGCTTAGCCTCCGCCAAGAACACCTTCCTCCTCTCCACCTCCTTCTCCAGCTGCTCATAGTTAGGCTGGAGGAAAAAAACAAATCAGTTTACTTACAGAAAACACTTTGAGTGGGGTCATCACACTGCTATAATAGGTTTTTTGTGATAGGTAATTTTCCCTCATGACACTCAGGGCAGAGTGTAGAGTGCAAATTTAGTTTACAGATTATTGGGTTGATGTAATGTGGCACATTTCCACTTGTTTAAGATAAAAAGATGTCTAAAATAAGTGCAAAGCAAATGATGATCCAATGTCATACAAATAATATGCTATTTAAAAAAAAAAAAACACAAAAACACTACCTTCTTCCTGGTGTAGAGTTTCAGGGTGGTGATGCAGATCTCTTTGATCTCATCTTCACTGACTCCAAACAGCAGGTACCAATGAGGTCTGGATGGCAGGGGTATCTAGGAAAACGTGCACCAAAAACGTCACATTTCAACGCACTGTGCTGTACAGCTAAGGAGGATTTCATGAATACTGACGGCAAAATGAACATCTCGTTTTACCTGCAGAGCGCGGGCAGCGAGGAATATGCAGGCACAGGCGATGGTCTCTGCTTGGAACCTCACAAACACGTTTGTCCTCAGGCTGTCGTTCATGTAGTTCCTACGGAGGCAAAAAGAACACATAGAAACAAAAACATAGCATCTTCTCTACAAAAGCCACCTCTCACCCAGACTCACATCTGTTACGTCATGTCACAGCTTTAATCTTTAGTTATTACTGATATGCAGCATGTATTGTCTATAGAGATCCAACTTGTATCAGGGCTGCAAGACATCTTCACCACTGACAAATCTGTGGTTGGCGACTTTTTTAAATAAGAATCACCACTCTAACTGGTTACCGAAATGATGGAGAATAGCTTATCATCCGGCCATTAGAGGCACTGACAGCATTTCATCATAGTCTGTTACACCTCTTTAAAAAAAAAAAAAAAAAAAAAGTACTGAAGTGAGTTTTTTTTTTTTTAAACTCAGTCATGTTTAACTTTGTCCATTTCTCTCTGGGGCATCCATGGGAGTGCTGAATGTCACAGGTAAAGCATGATGACACAAATGGGAAATAATCTACTGAAGACGCACCGAAACCATTTTACCACACTATGACCTGAGAGCGACTCGATTAAGTAAAATGATGATCGAGACAATGACACATGCCTTGTGGGTGGGGTGGGGTGGGGGGGAGCATGCAGGCGTACGGACACAACATTCATTGATTGCACTTGCCACTTTCAGACTGTTAGATCTGAAGGAATTGGGAGTGTGTATGGTGGCATGCATGACAGCTAGATTTTGGGGGTCAGTAGCAGGTTCATGTGATCAAATGATGATGTTTAGTGTCTGCACTATAAGGACTGTAATACTGATTATAAGATTCAACTGTAAAACAGCAACCACTTTCCCCTTTATATAAATGCTTTCCAACCATGAGTTGAAACTGACCCCCATTAAGTCCACTGATTCAATTTGTCTCCAACTCATTCCACTGTGTGGCATTATACGATTCCTCTAAAAGACATTAGGGGGCAATCTATGCCTCACTACTTAAGCCGAGTGAAATCCCTTAGCTACAAAACAGATTATGTGTCAGTGGGTTCTCTAGGACAACGGGTAGATTAGATTAGCCACAGGGAGAGCATTAGGAGAGACAATATGGCCAGAAAGTGAATCAGGCAAGTACAGAGTGGTGGGAGCGTCTATGTCCTCAAGAAACATAGAAGTCAGAGACAAAAAAAAAATTGAACAAAACACATGCGATAAAAACAGGATGGCAAACCCCGCGTTAACTAAGAAAATGAACTACAACGCAGAGATACTAAAACTAACAAGGAGTGAAACGTCCTTTCTACAGAGGTGACACGTCTCCATATGCATACACTGTGTGTGTGTTTCAATTTCCAGGAATTAAAATTGTGTGTACTCCTCCGCTGGACGTTTGCCACGAGTAACTGTTGAAAACCTGCCACACGGGGATTACTTCCAGCCTAACCTGCCTTGAATGAACGCCCTGACCTGCACTTTGGCAGGTCAGTGTGAAACCACTATGCCAACGCTATTATAGAAAACACGTGGCCGTTGGATTCTGACTGCTGCGTGGGCGAGACAGGTCCTTGGAGGCAAAACCTGAGAACTGGATCAGCCTGTAAGACAGACACATGTCTGGACACCACGTCAGTTGGGGACAGGACACAGTATACTACTGAGAATATTTTTTTAAAAAATAGGCAGGTTAACTGGTAAAAAAAAAAATGTTACTCTGTTCTGGCTAAGTTTACTTCATTGCTAGATGCAAGTAAACTAGAAAAAAGTCAGAATATAAATGTCTCTGTAGCTACATGGCAAAAAATAGGTATTACAGTTGAAACCTTTGTAGCAAGACCAAAAAAATACAAATCCTTTTGGACACCCAAGAGAAAACAAGACGATGCTGGCTGTTGGGAAAGGCCCGCCCGCCCCCTTCAGTGAATCTCGGCATTGGGATTGGCTGTCTGGAGAGGGGCAGCCAGCCAATGGGGGGAGCTTCCTGAGGTCATGTGGTTGGAGGAGGCAGATTTCAGAGGTTCTTTATGTGACTTACCAGCATGGACTACCCTTTAATCAAAGAGTAGAGAGAAAGGACAAAGTTAAACCAAGTTCCCTGGGCACTGAAAATCAAACAGACTTTACAGCAAAGCCATGTAAGGGCAGACAAGAGTGAGACACATAATAGGTCTAGGCAATAAGACAAATTGTTCCATCAGAAAAAAACAAACAAAAAAAAAAGAGGTGGAAAGGTTAAAATGGAGTGAGGGATGTCGCGGTCAGACCTGGGCAAAATAGCTGTTGAATGTTTTTCAAATGTGTGCTTAAAAAATTGGAGGGGCACTTAAATATCACTTATCTGGCAGGTCCCACGGTCCAGCAGATAAATCAAGCGCCCATCAAGTGATTCAACCATTTGAAACTCGTTCAACGCATTTTTTTTTTTTCAGCCCAGGTCTGGTGGCACTTCTTGCAGACATGACACAGGTTGCTGCTGTGGGGGGCGGTCAGTGGAGAACGAGGGAGGAACTTACCAGGCCGTCTGGACCAGTGTCTGGTTCTTTTCACACTCCAGGACTTGAAGGTACATGACGATGATCTGGAATAATTGTAAAATGACTGAGTGTTAAAAACGCAGAAACAGATCCGGGTGCGTCATTTATTTCAGTTTGTTCTGAGAAGTGAGAATAATAGTCTGTCAAAGCTGCTTCCTGTGTGGTTTCCACTGCATGGAGGAACAGGCGTAAGGCTGCAATGCCTGAACTACTCTGGGCTATGCAATCTGAACAGTTATGAGTGTGGCTTTAACTCACCTTATGTGGATGCTTGACATGCACACAGAAGCCCAGCTCCTTCAGGACCCGCCGTTCCGCTTTGATGACTTGGTTTTTGGTATTTATGTAGTTCTGATCAAGTATCAATGAGCTTGGAGTCCTAGTTTATAAAGGAATCAAAATAAAATGATGTTTCCCCCTTTCAAAATATGTTGAAGTTAAAAAAAAAAAGAAAAGAAAAAAAAAAGAAGAAAGTGCCCTTTTGATGTCTTGCACTCTTATCTTTTTTCCCGTTTCAACCAACTCAAAGCAACAGGTTTAACTGTTTGCATGCCTGACAGTTTGCTGGGGTTTGTGGACTCCTGTGGTTCTAGTGATTGCTTGTGGGATCTGCAGACAGCCCTCGACCCCAATCACCCTGTGTCACAGCTTTGACAGAAATATCAACTCAGATCATCGCCCATGTCACTACCTCGACACACAGAAACATTTGAGCCTTTTAAACTTGAACTGTAAACTCAAATAATTCTTAACTACCAAAATGAGCGGTCACAAATTGATCTCACCTTCAATAACGAGCGGTACACATCAGTAACCAAAACCACTGACTACTACTTCTTTGTTATTAGCACAGCCTCTACAGTTTTCCTTGTCCCACAACCACACATCTGCTGGTTAAACAAAGCAGATCATTAAAAATGCTACTGACACTGACTGACAAACACACCTACAACGTGCATAACCGGAGCAATAAGTGGTGGGAAAAAAATCATCTAAAAATCAAAAACCTTAATCACGGGTTCTAATCAATGAATTTATTCACTGGCTGTGTGACAGCCTACCTTTGAACTGTTTGTGGTGTACGATTTAGATCTCAAACAGAATAAATAGAACTTGAAAACTTGTGAGTAGTAATCCAGCAGTCAACTTTAACAGAGCCAACAATGATAAAATTTGAGATCCAAATGTAGAACTTAACTGTCTCAAATGAAAGTAAACGTCAATACTGTCATGCTACAAACCACATGCATGGGAAAAACTTCAAAGATCAGGGTGACATCCATTGAAAAACACTTTACAGCCCAAATCCACGTACCAAAAAAAAAAAAAAAAAAAACAGACTATTTCTGGAACACTTTGATGCTAATTCACATTTATCAGCATATTAACCTGTCAGAGCTACGGTGCATGCACTGACCTTCGACAAAAACAAGACCCGAACAGCTACAAGAATCTGATTATTCTCACTTCAACGGACATGGTGATATTTCTATAAAAGCCATGGGTAACAGTTGGTGAATGGGGCTTTGCTCTTGAAGCACAAACAAAATGCATGGTGAGGATCAGTCAGAAGAAAACTACATTACCCAACGGTCCACAGAGTGACAGACAGATACCCAAAGCCTAAGATTGAACCACAGGAGTCCTCAAGGCGCCCCGGGGGCCAAGGACCTTCGGCCAACCTGTCATCCCCGATCCCAGTGCCCCACGGTGGCTCAGACCACGGCCGTCTCCCACAGGAGGGGGGGTGGGGTGGCCCTGGGGGAGGAGAGAGACCCCCTTGCATCATGGTTGTCATGCCGACTGCTTCATCTTACGTACCATTCCACATCACCCAGGCTTTGGTAAATGTAGCTGGTCGCTGTTAGTTGGTTGCAAGGGAAAAAAGAAGCCAAGTTAATGCCAAGGCCGAGAGTATTGACATATACAGATTTCTATGAAGACAACGGCACACAAAAAATAGTCGTGCCTTGTCTTACAATGCTGAAAATGCACTCCAATTTTTTACGTGAGTTTGTTGAAACACTAATTTCAGTGTAATATCAAACTCAGATGTTATATGTAGACAATTACACTTCTGAAACTACCAGTGAAGAGGAAACTGAAAAGTTTTAAAATGGTTTAGAGTACATAGATAAACAGAAGGGCACTTTCACAGCAAAAGGAACAAAACAAAAACAGATCAACATCATACAACAGATCAACATTGTATTGGATAAAAACAAATGCAATGTGTTCCATGTAAAAAAAAATAAAATAATAATATTAATAATTATTGCCAAATAAATGATTAAACTTCGATGCTTACTTTTTGCCTCTAATCTGTCTAAGGTGGTGGAAAACGTTGATGACGTCTCGTATTCGTCGCGGTGCTTCTTCGATCTTGGAGGCCAAGTTGATGCAAGCCATGGCGACAATCTGGAGAGAGGATGATATGGCAAGAACACAAAGGAAAAAAAAGTTGGAAGGAAGAGTTCAATAACTTCAATAACATGCAATCACAGGCAGACCACACATATGAAGACAAGGTGACAATATATACAATCAGAAGATATACATTGCTCAAGGAAGTCATATTTGATCTGTTTATACTATAGCAGTTGTCATTTCTACATCAAAGTAAGTAATTTTATCTATACTAGTCACGTCTAAAGACTAAGACTTGTTGAGTCACTGACAGACCAAACACCAAGATTACAATCTAGGAAAAGCTTTAAAGTTTGATTTTGAACTGGATGTTCGAAAAACAGCATACTTAAATATCTTATGCAGATAAAAAATACAACATTTTATATCATTATTATTTGTGTATTTTTTGTGTTTTGTTTGGTCTTGGTGTTCAGTCCGTCTCCTCTTTGTCTTGAATGATTTCATAAACTCTCGACCGACAATATGGCTGCCCTGATCGTAACGACATCGTTGCGCTGTGCTAACATCACCTCCTCACAGTGACACACAAACTTCGCCGGACTCACCTCGAAACTGTGCTTGACGAAGGACTTGGAATAGAAGAATCGATGAAACAGCACCTGTCCTGTCGCCATCGCCACCTGTCGAAACGAGAAACAAAAAAAGAAAGAGCCTGACGTGTTGTACTTGGTGTGAGCGGGCCTAACCTTCACAATGGACCGCCGCCATTTTAACTCCACCACGCCAACGTCGAGCTAACGGCTAACACAACTCTGACAACACAGCGCGGGTAAAAACACACCCCGACGTGTGTGATAACAGATATTTAGAGTATTTAGAGAAGTGTACCTGGGGTAGCCGCAGGAGGATGCCCGCAGACTGGATGAGTTCACAGCCGAGGATGCGAAGGTCGGTCTCCGTGCTCAGGTCGAGGCCGTCCAGCATCGACGGCGTCGGGGAGAGCCGCTCCTCCGGGATGAGCGAGTTGTCGATGGTGAGGTACACCTCCGAGTACACCTTGTCGCCGATGAGGATGCCGTCGTTGTTAGTGGACGCATTGGAAGAGACAGAGAGGGGACCAGCGGCCATCTTCGCCCAGAATATCTCGAAAAACACACACACACTCACTCGCTCGTCGGTCTCCGGCTGCTGAACCAGTCGGCCTGCGTCGACCGGACACGTGACGTCACCCGCGACTGCGTCTGTGCGCATCCGCGTGGTAAAGTAGGGTCGCTCTATCGATCGTCGTTGATCACAAACTTGCACTAACTTATTGATTTGTAGGAGCTGTGCAGGGATGTTACACGTGTCACTGGTTTCGTTTCATTTATGTGCGCGACTTAAAACCATGGTCACGTGGTATGGAACACAAACAGAACATATTCAACAAGAACAACACAATGGAAAAAGTAGAAAATGTCACCTAAACAAAGGAAAGACCTTTTTCTGAAAAAGCATCTGGACTACAGTTAAGTTTTAGCTTATCCGATTCTTTCTCATTTAAACATAAATGTTTTACACAATACTTGAAATGCCTTTGATATGATATTTGTCATTACAAAGGTTGCAAAATCTCTGCTTTCTGTCTAGGCTCTTACACCTTCCAATGACCTTAAGAAATGTGGTACTGGTCACTCCATAATTACAAATAGCCTGCCTGTACCTTTGTTTTTCCCTTTAATTTATTATTCTGTCTCACCTGTCTACAGATAGCCACTTTAGACTCGGTCACACTCTGGATAGAGTTCATTCTGTATTATACAGACAGATAGTTAATAATTGATCAGATGTTCATATTAATAATCAGGAAATAATGTTTTAATTGCTTTCCTCATTAAAAATGGCAAATTACCCCACGCTTCCTTCAAGAGCAACACGTGGGCTCGGTTTTTCCAACTTCCAAAGTATTTTAGAGGACCAATTACGAGAAATTAACCCTAAAGCAAATATAAAACTGGTTGGTCAAATGAGTTTTATTATCATACAAAAACATTACAGATCGTCTGATCGCGCAGCCATACAGAAAACACCAAAACATCTCTAACATAAGTTGAATTCTTTCATGGTTCAACTAATTCAGTCAGCTACTCGTAACTGTTACTATAAAGTGGCTAATTTTTATCATGTATTAAAACACTATTCTTTTACATGTTTCTCCTGAAACGTCTCCTCACATGCTGGCAATACGAGCGTCTCATTTCGTTCATTGTCGTGGTGATTGTCAAGTTTCCGACATCACCGGAACGCAGCACAAGGAAGCGACTCACCACCAACGTTTTCTGTGACGTATTTTACGGGAAAGTCCGGACTTGTCACCGCTACCTCTGGAACATATCCATCCGCCAATTTAAAAACACAGTCACAGCAATTGATCAGGTTTGAGACAGAGAAATCATGTTTGTGTACCTGATTTACACACACTGTACAGGAGGTCATCGATACCTACTTAGTAATTTTATATGTAATCAATTACATATACAGTAGCCCGGGTAGAGAGAACAGGGTCAAATGGTTTACAACATATTATAAACTGAATTCTTAGACTGTGGCACTGATAGTACCAAAACAACGTACAGCTCCTTATGAACAGCTGGTACAGGGAACACTGTGTTCAGTCACTCCTCAGCCAGCAGGATTTTATAGCCTGAAGCCTTGCAGTAACTGCAGACAGACAGCAGGGAGAACTAGAGACACACCAGATGAGGTGTCTGAAAAATGGGCACACACAGCGAGGCAGTGAGGTTTCTAAGGTTAGACAGCGTTTGTTCTGTGAGGACTCGTTCACTGACCAACAACCTGCTGACTGCAATGTGTTACTGCCAGCAAGTGACAGTAGTGTTAGTGTGTGTGTGTGTGTGTGTGTGTGTGTTTCTGTGAATGTCGCATCTTCATTCACAAACATTTCTTTTGCTGGTTTGTTGGCAAAGGGAGAAACTGCCCTTCATGGGCAAACCCAAGTTTGGTAATTTGATTAATTGCAAATTTGTTTGTGAATCTGCACCACTAAAGTTAAATATGTTGTCTGCTATTACATTCCAATCCGCTTTTTTAATTTAATTTTTTTGGGGGTCAAATTCAGTGCATATCTCTTCACGGCTAGCTGTCCGTTCTGTGTGAAAAATAATCTGGTGTTCATTCACAGCCCTGGGTTTGTAAATGGGAAACAGAGTGGCTCAGACCGTGCCACATGACTCATGCTTGCGTACGGGACAAAGTTTGGACAACGGCAGGTTTGATCATTTATGTTTATTGTGAATATTCGCCTCTCCATCTGTCTCTGGTTTTTTCTGTAATTGGTGTGTCAAAATCAATAAATATTCACCGTATCTAGCACATAAAACCATCTGAATTAATCAGATTTACTGCAGTGGAGTGATCCCAAAATTAAGAGATTTTGCTGTGATTTAATTGCAGTAAACTGATCAAAAGGATGCTGAAATAATTACATCATGATGCTGACGCTTGTAAAAAGTCGGAAGTCATGCTTTGTTGGGTTTTTATGCAAGAGAACAAGGAAACAAATTTGAACAGGCTTGTTTTCTGAAGTTCAGATCGGTCAGGGCTCCTATAAATGTCAGCTGTGGCAGATCCTACATTATTACCTAATCCTGAGACCCTGTTTTACAGAAGAGCCCTGGGTGTAGTACATGTAGTTTTAAAACCTTAGTTAAGTTCATCAGTAAACTAAACCACAGTTTAGTTTATATAATTTCTATCACTTTGGCTTGAGACTCTTTAACATGAAACAGTGTCTACTTACAGCATCACTAAAGAGTCATTTACACTGTTTAATTTCAATACTTATTAAAGGTCAAATGATCAAAATCATTTTACAAAAAAGAAAATATTAAAGTCTAAAAAATGAACATGAACTTAAATTTGTGTAACAAAACAACATTTTTTTAATTTCTGTCCTACTAATTATCTTGTGACTCCTCAGAACTTTCTTGTGACGCACTGGACTGGATTATCTTACGTCCACATGGTGCATATACCTAAATAAAGTTGTTTTTAATAATTACCAGAGACTAACTCACTGCAGTCCTGGGGGCAGGTAGTTTTCCAGCAACAAGAGCTCTTTTTTTTATTTCTGGTACTGCAGGCTAATATAATGAAGTTGGCATATTTAGTCCACTGTGTGCAGTGTACACGGGGACAACTCACAGAGGGAGGAAATTGAAGGGGGTCGATTAGAGCTCAAGAGTAAATTATTGCCCCGGGTCCCACTAACAGATTAATCCTGCCATAGTTGGTTGTTTTCCTGAGGTTGTATGGTTATGTGCATTTGCATGTGTGTGTTTGCGTGCGTCTGAAGCTATTGTAAGCAATAGCTGTAATCATGTAAACACAGCATAAGGGCCTACTTTCATAACCTGTTTAAGGCTCTGTGTGGCACATAAGGGGACACACACACACAGACTTCCCCCCTCAGTTTTATTAATACACCACACGAGGTGGCAGACTGAGGTCTCATTGTCCCTGTCGTTAAGCAACACCTACAACCGGCACCTCCGGCCCCTTGCACTTACGCAGTTACCACGACGACAAGAATACTGAGCATTCTTTCTCCGGTTGCCCGGGTGACACTAATTATAGGGTGTGGGAGGGCTCACGGGACGGCAGAATTCCGGAACGACCATAACGACGCAGGAGAGAGGCGTTCAGGGACGCCCAGTGACGAACAAGGGCCAGCGCCACTCCCTCGAGAGTGTGTGTGTGTGTGTTTACGAGCAACTTGCACAGATTCCCCAAGGACACGTGTGCATGCCTGCCCCGCGATGATAATTGCTGCGGGGAGATCACACTCCAAGTGCGTGTGCATGGCATGCGTGTGTGTACATACAGATGGCTCTGTGTGTGTGTGTGTGAGGGTATTTGTTAAGGGTGGGTGAATCTGAATGTTTGAGAGCAATCAAAACGTCATTTGGTGTCCTGCTGTGTGCCTGTTACGCACGCATCAAGATGAGCGTTTCAAGAGGGTTATATCTATTCAGCTCTTCTCTCACTCAAACACACACACACACATGCGCCCCATGACTCTTTTTCAAACACACAAACCCGGAAGGACACCAGGTCAAGGGCTACAAAGCAAGGGCATGAGCAAAGGAAGAAGCCTCAGTGAAAGAGCAGAGGGGAGGAGAAGAGAGAGCGCTGACTGGATCAAAAATAAAGGAGGCGATAGCCGGGGAGGAGAGGCTGAGAGGGAATTGGTTTTTAGCAACGGGGTCAGAGGGGTTGAATACGAAAAGAAGGCCAAAGAGATTAAAAGAATATTGACAAAGAGGCAGATTGATGTGTGTGTGTGCCAGACATACAGAGGGAGAGATACAGAGAGAGAGAGAGAGACGGGTGTTTGTGTTTTGAGGTAGACAGAAAGTGTGAGACTCCGTTACTGTGTCAAAGACGGGCAGAGTGTGTGTTATGGTCCAGAGCAGAGGAGCCTCTGACGGCCACAGAAAGAAGCTATCTCTTCAAATATGCCGCCGACACACGGTGGGAGCAAGCTTTAGCGGGAATAAAAGGAAAGGTCAAAGGTCAGAAGTGAGAGCATCAGCAGTCGTCACAAGGTCGGCACACGTCTGGGGCAGACACTTTTCACAGCAGACGCAATGACTTGACAAAGCAAGGGGAAAAAGCACAGGTGTGAATAATATAGTGAGCGACGGCTCTGTTCTGTTCATGCATCACAGTAAGTCGGTGTGACTGTGCGACGGAGAGACAGCATGCACAATGTCGCGACCCCAAGGCCGAAGCAGCTAAATGGAACTCAGCCATCACTCGTGTTACTGAGTCCTCCTGTGTTTTTCCTGCTTTAACAAGTTAAAATGTCTTCAGTTAAAAGGGTTGACATTCATATCAGATTCTTAGTCTGCTGTTTGATTAGTTCCTAATTAAAATCTAAATTTAGCGACTCAAGGTCCACTTTTATCTGCTGTTTTTTGAACCAAGAATGAACTAAACTTAACTTATAAGACAATATGGACAGGAAGTGCTCAGAATAAAGCAAACTTTGAACATCACAGATTCCACGGCAAACTCTATCCGCTGATGAAGACTGCGTGCAACGATCAGAAGCTTTGGAACAAACCAGCGAGTCGACCTTGAGCAGAGAGTGTTTTATCATCTGTTGAAGAAACGAGGTGACGATAAAAGAATGGCACTGAAAACGTTCGAACAATAACCCTCGCAATCACAGCATGTAATGTCTCTGTCACACATAAACACACGCCAGCACACACACACACGCACCGCATTGTGATGATGACCATACAATCGATGTCCTCCGATGATGTGATTACAAAAGGTGAGCGATGCTGCCGTTTGGGACAGAAACAATCACTCACTGGAGAAATACACACACACACACACACGCAAGGCAAATTCTCCTGCAGTGAGTAAACACACACAAGGCCACACACAGTCACGCACTGAAAAACAGGAAGGCAACAAGAAGTCAGCTGCAAAGCACAAAAGAAACTCTTGCCTTTGCTACATAAAGGGAATATGTATTATTTTATGTCAAGGCATTAGTTGGAGATTGAAGTCTACTCTATCAAAGTTATAAGAAATAATCACAATTTATAGGACTAGAAAGATTTCTCTGGATAAATTAAGATTGTTAGGTAATCTGTTTTGATAAAAACCTAAATTCATTTCTTTATTGAGAAGGCATGACAGTCATATTCAGGAAAAAAAAGGAGTTTGTTAAGTGTAGCACGAAATGTTCCGTTAAAAACGAGGTTTTAATGACACAAAATGTTCTTTGTTTTGTTTCACAACGTCCGCCCCACTCCGACAGAGCTTCTCAGCAGATGCACCATGCGTGTGTGTGTTTTGGCAAACAGAGTAAAACGTTGGCAGGGTAAAATCATTATCGTCCCACCTTTCTGTGTGAACGACTCACACGTGCATTGTCTCGCAGACGGGTTGGAGGAGAGCGACAGGGAAGTCAAAGTAAAAGCTTTCCATGTGTGCCAGTGAGCGGGGAAAAGTCCATGCCAAGCCAAAGCTTTCCAGTGTGCCACAGTGGGAAATTGGTTGCCACACACACACACACACACGCCACGCATTTCTCCTATCATGCCAATTCTTCCCAAATGTAGAGGGAGAGGAAGAGTGGGAGGGAGGGAGGGAGGGATGGAAAGACCTTGCATGGACTGAATGATGTCAATAACACACAATGCCTGAGGGGAGAGTGCTGGGTAACTAGTGCGTGTGTGTGTGTGTGTGTGTGTGTGTGTGTGCGGGGGGTGCTTGCCTTACAGTTTCTTTTGTGTTTGCCTGCCTTTTGTTTGTGTCCACGGGTGGCAAGGGACACTCTGTCATGCTCCTTCAGACCTGCCCTTGTGACAGACTGTGTGTGTTTGCATGTGTCTGTGTCATTGTGTGTGTTTTTGTGTGTACTATGTGCGTGCGCAGGTGTTTGTCTGTGAAATCCTGTGCGTGCCAGTGAGACTGCGTGAGTGAGGTTGTGAGAAAACAAGTGCATGTCTGTCGGTGAGTGTGCCCTGGGACTTTACCGGTGTACGAACAGAACTCAGTAGTCTTTTGGATAAAGTGTGTGTTTGTGTGGGCATTCATATGTGTGCGTGTGTTTGTGTCTTCTGGAATAGGCAATTAATGGGATGTTTGAATAAAATGGATGTATCATTAAATTTCACAATAAAAGTACTATGAAAACAATACAATTAATGAATAACTTTCAAAGTAAAACACACACTTCTGTTTTAGTTTGAACAGGTGCATTAACTGTACTCTACACATGCGGCCCAGATCTCTCTTTACGGTCTCTCCTTCCTCTCCATCACTAAACTGACCTTACGTTTGACATCGCTCACTGTGCTTCTCCCATTCAGTCTGGGCAGTGTCCCCTCACGCCTTTTTTCTCCAGCTAACGCCTCTCCACGATTCCAGGGCTCCAAACTCCTCCCTGGGCCTCCTCCATCTGTGCCCCAGCCTCTGTCTTTGTCTGGGTGGGCAGGGGAGGGTCGGAGTGTGTTTGGGGACGTCGAGGAGCGAGTCAAAGCTACCCGGGCTTGACTGTAGAGATGGAAACGCTTGTTCCCTGGGGGGTGCCGTCTCTCCGTGGGGTTTGGCGGAGAGCCGGGGGAGCCCTGATGAGACGGCAGGGACCTAAGGCCGAGGAGCTCCTCCTGAGCTTGAGTCAGAGCAGCAGTCAGCTCCTCCCTCTCCTCACACTCCAACCTCACCGTCTCCTGGAGTAACGCCACCTGTAGGGAGGGAAGGGAGAGGGAGGTATACAAGAAGTGTCTCAGCAAGTCTAATAAATCATTCAACGTTTTGGAGATTAGGCTAATTTGCTTTCTTTCTGAGAGTGAGTTGTGAGAGTGCGATTATATAATCCTGTGTGTAAATTAAACACAGAGCAGTAGTGAGACCATGTTTAACTTAGCTTAGCTTAGCATAAAGACTGAAAACAGAGGGAAACAACTAGCTTGTGCAAAGGTTGTGAACACACAACAACAACTCTAAAGCAGCACGTTGTGTCTCATTGTTTAACTTGTACAGTCACAGAAATGTAAAAAAAAAACAAAAAACTCTGTATCTACTTCTTGCTCAACAACTGTTTGATCTTGATATAAGTGCCGGGTGGAAGGATAAGCTGTTGTTCAGAGAGAAACAGCTCCGCTCCAGTGTGTCAACCTAAAACCACAAAATATATATAATACCACTAATATTTTAAGACTGAATCTGAAGCTGAATGACTCAAGAGATAGTGAGTGCTAGGCTGAGGGAGATAATAGAGAGCGTAATTTTAAGAGAGAGAAAAGAAAAGTGAAAGAGACCGAGGCAAGAGAGATGTGCAAAAACAAAACAGATGAACAGAAAAAGAAAAGGTTTTACTCTGAAGAGCAACTTGGCTGCAGGAGATAAAGGTCGTCATGAGCAGCTCGCTGACACTGAGAAACTGGCATAATCAGAGACTCGGTCAACAAGACCCACACAGGCAAGCTACCCCAACACAGTCACGGCGATCCAGTATTAATAGCACATACAGCACCCGATCATGCACTGAAAAAACAAAAACACACAAGATACAGTGCACAGAGACACAGCATGCAGACACAACTAGCTGCAGACTCAAAGACAGGTACACATGAACTGCTCGCACAGATGCTGATTAAACTCTACACAGTTTGTATGTGTTTCTTTCCAGAATCACAAAACAAACGACACTAAAATTGTCAGCGCTGGGATGTCAACATGTGACAAATTATATTGTTTGCATCTTCAGGTCTACTGAAAAATAGAGCCTCTCTCGCTGAGTCAAATCTGATTAAAACAAACTACAGCCAGACAGAAAAAAAGGAGAACTGCTCACTTTAAGTCATGAGCCAAAGTTGGAGAAAAAAAAAGCTGCTCTTGCAAGGCCCCCTCGTAGCTTTCTCATCACTTTGAATGCATTTCCCACCAATGTGGCGCACGGCCATAAATACTGCTCGCTGGCTCATTTAATTACGAACACGTGCCGTTTAAATGGCTGACATCATTACGACCATCTGTTGTTTGATAACAGACACGTGTTGTACGCATCCCATAACGGTCGGGTGACAAACTTAAATACTTGAATTTAACAGACGCTTAAAGGAAGGTTCAGGCAGATTCCTGTTGGCGGTCTGCATGGATTCCTAATGTCATTTGAAGCACACAAATCATCATCGGCTCACACATTTGTACATATGTCCTTTTAAAGCAACAAACAAATGCAGCAATGATGCACAGATTGTATAGCAGTTAACACGGGTGTATTGATTTCTAATGGTATCACATTTTAAAAGGAGAAAGGCTGACCACTTCACTTGCATCAAGAAAATGACACCTTACAACAGTTTTATATTAACGTTTATATTTAAATGAATATCCGTTACATTTAAGACCTTCCAAAATGAGCTCACATAATGCTAATTAAGCCTGTCGCGCCCAGGGAAATCTCTGCACTTTGCAGTGTATCGTAGTTTTAAAATCTGGTGTCTATGGTAACATTCCTCCACTGGCACAACACTAGTTTTTTTTGTTAAACATCGACCGGAAATAATTGGCTTTCCAGAGCTGAAGGTGGGGAGCAACCATAGCCACGGATTAGGCAACAACAATTAGGAGTATGGCGGAGGGGTTCGTCACAAGCAGTAGTCGACAGTGTTCATGTAATTACTTACACTGCCAGAAGGGGGAGACAAAAGTTTGGCACTCCAGTTTTAACTTTAATGACGCTCTATAACTTTTGCTGAACATTGGACACTGTTACCAAAGCTTATAATTACAGCATAATGATCAGTGCTAAAACATAGTTATGGTAGCTCAAGGAGAACATTCATAGAGTCAGTGAGTTGACTCGGTTATACAGCAATGTCGATCTAAAGTTAGCCAACGTTAGCCACCATAAGCTACGTCATACTAGACCAAGTAAGGCTGTAGTGGCAAATCTCTTGATTTATTGAATCCATCATTATTTCCAGTTAACTTCTCCTTTGAATGAGGCAGAATGTTTTATTTCTTCTTTTAAAAGTTACACAATCTCGCTTTAAGAGAAATGCTGAAACAATTTGGCCTATTTAAAGAGAAAATGATGCAAAGCTTCTGATGTATCTCGAAGCTATTACATTAATGAGATCCACCCGGGTTACCACTGGTGTGTATGGTTCATCATGTCATAAACCACGCTTTCAGAACTATGTCAAATATCAAAACCCCTCAGTTTAGTTAACCTAAATTGCCAGATGAATATAATGAAACTTTTTTTAAACTCAGCTGGTAAAACATTGTACGAGACATGATTGAGGTAGTAGATTCAGCATTCAACAGTCTATCAGTTTCTCCAGTAATTTGTGTGGAGAGCTCCCTGCCGTCATCATGCAGAATGATTATAGGTTAAGGGATTCTGCAGGTAAACCACAGAGTCTCTGCTGCCAGAACCTAAATCACTGTACGCACACATGTTGTAAAAACACTCTTGACTTCTGAGTGTGTATGTATCAGTGACACTATATCTTCCATGTCTCCTTGCCTGTCAGTGTGAGTACTTAAAGCTCTACCGTGGGGATCCCTTAGCATGTATGTATGTATGTATGTCCAACTCTGTTTGGTGAGGGAAATCCCCGATGATGGAGGACACACAGTAAATGTGTGTCTACTCTCTTTTTACACTCACATATTTCGTGTGTGGTTTTCATTTTATGTGTCTGTAATTGTCCACACATGTGTATGTGTTAATAGGTGCCTATGTGCAACTATACCCATGTTCCATGTGTAGCGTGTCACGCCTCATGCCATTGTATGCAATTACTGTGAAAGCGTGTGTGTGCACACGTGTTTGGCCACTTCCTTTCTGTGTGTTTATGCAAGACTTGGAGTGTGAGTCTCCTTCCTGCCTGTTTATATGCAAGCATGTGTTGGATCCTCTGTGTGTGTGTGTGATGTCGTGCATGCCAGTCTAGCTGTAGAATGAGACAGCCATCATTAGGGGCTCCTAGTGAGAGCAGGATTACAGGGCTAGTGGACACACACGCAGGCCCACAGAGCCCCTGCTTTTAATCTAACACTGTAAACCACATTCCATCGGCAACACACACTTTTACACTCTCTCTCTATATATATATATATATATATATATATATATATATATATATATATATATATATATGTTTTTATGTCCTAGATTATGATTTTACCACTGTGTTAGCATAGGTGACTGACATAGAATGGGTGTATGAGCAATTGGTGTGTGTGTGTGTGTGTGCTACACAGCATTTTGACTTTAATTATTGCGGCTGTTTGTTCGGCAAGCGTCACGTCTGTAGGAACAGCTCTGCTGCACGTAAGTCTTCAGTTCTGCCACACACACACACACACACACACACATATATATATATATATATATATATCACACACACACACATATATATATGTGTGTGTGTGTATATATATATATATATGTATATGTGTGTATATATATATATATATATATATATACAAATATAGATAGGTATATAGATATATATATGTACATGTGCTTAAACACAATTAAAGACCCTCATCAGTGTATATATCACATACAGTATGTGCTGCTTTGAGGCCTGCATTAAGAAGGTCAAGCACACCAGATAAATTATACAATACACATACACACATGGTATTTTTTTGACCTTGCATGTGTGTGTGTTGTGTGACCTGTGCCGTTAGAGGGAGGTTAAAGGTCTGGCATCTATTCCTCCAGATGCAGTGACCTTCGTCTGCAACTGCAAAGCCAGAGACGGAGCCAGAGACGGACGCAGAGGGCGAGCGAGAGGTGACATAAAAGAGACAGACAGACAGACAGACAGACAGACAGACAGACAGACAGACAGACAGACAGAAAGAAAGAAAGAAAGAAAGAAAGAAAGAAAGAAAGAAAGAAAGAAAGAGTTTGGGTGGGGTACAGAGAAAGAAAACAAATCAAAGCAGGGAGGGAGGAGTGAGATTCAGACTGAATGTGTGTTTGGGTGTGTTGTTCTTGTGTGTGTCCATGTGCCCAATTACACACTTAAGCCTTACTAATTTTCAACTTCATCTCAGCGCTGTATCAGCCAGAATGACATGCTCATACAAGATTATACATTAACCTGTTTTTTGGAGGTAATGTCAGCGCTACAGAGATAGACTGTGAAAACAAAATACACCAATAAAAACATCTACAGCCCTATTGTACTATTGTTATACATCAGCTCTTAAAAATGGTAAGCTGCAATTTATAATTTCAAAATAATAATTAAATTACATTATTTATGTATGTATTTATTTTTTTGGTAAAGGGATGCTAAATGTTCAATGATATTGTGAAGGCAAAGACGACTTGTGCTCAGGTTGTGCTCTTGCTCTTGGCAGAATTTGTTGGTCAGGCTCCCCGAGAGATGAACACAGAGGAAATTAGCAGCTATGTCCCTTAAACAAGATTTTTCTTGTTCTGTGATAATTAAACAGATTTTCTGGCCTGATTTTTGTTGTTCAGTCCTAAAATGTCTCTTTTATCCCAATAGGCTGATTACCATTTTATTGTCTTGAAAACTGTCTGGGTGAAAGGGCGCTAATATGCTCCAGCCCTTAAAAATGTCAATTTGACACTGCAACAGTGTCTTGGCAACGGAGTGATATCACAAGGTCATGATCAAAACCTGATTATCTCTAACCAACACACACATACACACACATACACACTTCCATAGATCAATACAACTTTTATACAGATAAAAGATCAGAGCAGATAGAAGATAGATGATAGAGGCTCGGGTTTGAATTAGATAAGAAGTGCGAGAGATCATTAGAGGCAGAACTGAAGAACGGAGTCAAAAGGCGAGGAATACAGAGAGCGGGAGGAAGAAAAAAATAAAGGTCATCTAAAGGGATTATCCTGATTGATCTGCTCTAAAACTACAGACACAGCACAGTAATAAAAAAAAGGCCCCTTTAAATTAGATGGGAATGAACAGAAAGGAAAGGGTGGTGGAGCTGCTGTTCCAAAGGTCCATGAATGACATAAAAGAGTATGTCAGCTGTGAAATTGGCATCAGGGCACCTTGAACTGGCTGACCCTATCTAGACAGGCACTCTTCGAGGGAGGCGGTTAAAGAGACAGCGAGGGAAAGGAAAAAAAGGGGAGGCCTGTCGGGCTGCAGCAGTACAAGGCTGAGCTGGATCAGAGAGTGAGGAGGAGAAAAGGAAGTGATGAAAGTGACACAGGGAGGAGATAGGAGGCACTGATTTGACTTAGTGACTTTTTTTCCCATCTCCCACCTTGAGTGATATACTGTCTATTGATAAATCATCTTCCAGCTTTAAAATTGAACCATTTCCCAGAACAGAACAGGCTGTTTGAAGCCTTCAATGAATCTTCTGTAGTGGTACACAATGGGCAGTACGGTCATGTGTGTGCAGCATGCAAACAGCTGCTAACTGTTCAAGATTAAATGCAGAATCAGTTATTCAGTGGGACCTTTGCCCCCTCATTTATAATTCCACTGGTATTGTTTACATTTTCTACAGAGGTTTTGCTGTCACCATCACTCAAATGATTATGGTTACATACAGTTTCATATGTTAAAAAGATTAAAGATTTTAAGGTTTGTACACAAAACAAACCAGCTGTATGTTTTGGTTTAATATTTAACAATTTAAATGATATTATAATTATCTGCAGTTCCCCTCAGCTGCACAGAGAGATTTAATGTCTCGCAGTTCCTTATTTTTACATCTTTATTGTTTATGTTCACTCTCACCGCTCTCATCAGCGTTGTTTCCAGCAGCAGGCAGCTGTGTTTTTCTTAGCAAAACTATATTTCCCTCAGGAGTTGGAAAAGATCAAAACCAGAGCTAAAAGAGGGTGAATATCAGACTTACATTGGTCAGGTTGACACAAATGCGACTCTCGATTAGTGCTAATGCTACTCTCTGTTTGCTGGATATCCTCATAATGAAGTAGACTAGGGCAAATAGAAAGAGACAAAAAAATAAATAAGCAGGATACAGTCTGAGAAATGAGAATTCAACTCCAGGGAAAGTTGAGCTAGAAGGCAACGAGGGTGTTTGTTTATGTGGGATTGTGTGTGTGTTTGTGTCTGAGACTGTGTGTGTGCGTTAGTGGTCAGACAGCTGAGATGTGTCGTGACTGCCTCCCTGGAGACAGGCACCCATGTGTTAAAACACACACACACACGCACAGACATACATACAGAGACTGCACAGACATACACACTGAGATACACACACACACACACACACAGAAAATGTCACTCCTGCTCATCACTTCAGGATTCTCTCCTTCCTGTCCTGTCTTTGTGCTTGTTCATAAAACCCACTCTCTTTCATTCATTCACCACACACACACACAGTTGCCTTCCTTCATTCCTTCTTTCCTTCCTTCCTTCAGGATCCTCATATGTACGCCCTATCCTGCTTCCCATATGCACTGCCTCCCTCTTCTCCCTTCTTGTTTCACAGTTTAACTCCGCTCCATTCAGATAGCGCTGGCATAGAAATCCATCACTGTGCATTCTGCTGCCAAAGCAAATACAAACTCTGTCCATCTCTCTCTCCATTTAAACTCACTTCTTTTTGCTGCGACTACACTCACACAGACGCACATTTACAACAGTTAATCCAGCTCTGTTTGAACAGCATCGCCGCAGAAGCACACCTGCATTACACATAAAGTATATGCAGATCTCCCTTTGTTTTCACACGTACACTGACAACTTTTCCCATCCCTCTCATCCCAGTGGGGACAATTGAACGCCACACAATAGAGGCACATCAGCACCACACGTGGACCGACAATGACACACACGCACACACCTCTTCTTGTAGTTCAGCATTCCTCTCAGTCATCAGCTGCAGGTCTGCTTTAGCTTGGCTCATCTGTATCGCCTCCTGCTGTTGGGAGTGCCGCAGCTCCTCCTCCCTCCTCCTCCTCCTCTCCCTCTCCTCCTGCAGCTCATCCTGCACTACTTGCAGCTCCTGCTCTCTCTCCTCCATCTGGAGAAGAACAAAAAAAAAATAGATTCCCATTTGTGGATACTTCGGTTCTCAATTAACGATGATGACTTAACTGTCAAAAATGGTTAAACTGGGGACCAAATGAACAAAAACAAAAACAGGAGGACGGTTTGGCTTTGCTCATTGCTCCCTCATTTATAAATTTCTTTCGTCACATGTGACATCCCAAATACCACAAGAAATTATACTCCTCAGCATTTTGTTCTCACACTGACTTACCCAAATGTGTTTGTTCAGAGATTACAGGGAAGTACGGGGGAAGTAAGGATGACAGTTTCTTTTACCTCGTCTAGATTGTGCACAGGAAGTGGGCAGGAGGCTGTTCTGTGGGCAGTTTGCAGTGTCAGACTCCATGGCAGCGGGAGGGGGTTGAGCTGTAATTCTCCATTTTACTAAAAAATGGAATTTCATCAACCGTCACCACCTGTCATAGTGGTCATTAGTGGTCGTAAGCCCACTTCTTTGTGTTTCGGTTGTTACTCATACTGTAAGAGACTGTTCTGTGGGTGTAAATATATTTCATGCTGTTCACCTAATGTGTCATTGTTTTCTGTTGTCTCACCCCCGCTGTCTGGATTAAAAGTCTGACAGCGCTTTCTCTCTCTCTCGTTCTCTCTGTCTTGCTTCTTTCTGTACGTGCAGAGGCTAACCGCAGTGACATCCACACTGCCTGCCTCTGTGTGTATTTGTGTCTGCAGAGCGTGTGTTCATAATGGTGGCTTCAGAGATGTGAGAGGTATGTTAGCAAATGAATCGCACACGTACAACATAAACAAGCTGATCAGACATGCGAGAGCAAAGTGGGAGCTCCTGGTCTTAAACTCCTAGAAAGTCCCAAACGTAAAACTGATTCAACAGTGGGAACGTAGAGGGAAGAAAGAGAGGAAAAAATGAGTTACCAAAGAGCGCACAAGAAAAAATAAATGTACTGAGTGAAGCACATGGTCTGTCATATTCCTTGTGACCACCATCAATTTTTAAAATGATGAATGAAAGATCTGAAAAGAGGAAGAAGGATGGGACAGTGAATCTAGAGGGGAGGATAAGGACAAAAAAAGTATTTAATATTTAAGTGGGAGGTTAGATGCTTTGTATTGTAAATATAACTGTGATAAGCTGCCAATTGCAAATGTATTTTATCGATATACCTTCTGCTGAAGATGTGTGATGTCTCGCTGGTGCTGCAGAAACAGCAGTTGGTTCTTCTCCCGATCAACTGTCTGCTCCAACTCCACCTCCCTGCGAAGCTCCTCCATCTGCTGCCTGAGGTGCAATGCATTCTGGGTCCTCTGCTCTTCCAGGGCAGCAGCCAGCTATGAAATCAAAGACCAACGACAAAGGATACGTTCAAGCGCGTGCATTCATCCTCACACGCAATAATGACACACTCAGAACGGCCATTTAAAACGGAGCCTTTGTCTACTGAGACTGACGACCACATAAAATACACTTTTAATCATCAGTAACATTAGTGTATATATAGTGCGTGATGAAAACTCCAAGTACAAGTTCAGTCTAGCCCACATCATAAGGCCTGTCTCTAATTCTGAGTCCTAAAGAGGGACCATGAAGTGTTGATTTTTTCATGATATAAACAGGAAGGAGAAAGGTCACACAAAGCTTTGTCACAGAGGCAAACACGAAGCCCAGAGACAGACACCAGCAGACAGCGGCGGTGTATCAAATTGCTGGGTTCAAAACACTCATACAACCTAAAAAATTTGTCTAATGAAAACCTTTGAACGTTTTCGTAGCTGCAAGGGAAGGTTTTTGAAAAGATTTGGCATTGTTCTCTGCCTCTGTAAACATATTTAATCTCAAAAGAACTGCAGTCCTACCCACAGTCTCTAACCTCTAAGAGACACTTTTGACAAATGTGTTATTGTTCCATGTTTGAATGTATTATTGCTGGTGCGAGCTCTAAATAGAAACAATGTCTTAACCCTTTTCATAATATATGAGGAGGACTTTGGTCATGCAAAGCTTTGTCAGCGTGTGACAGACAGCTGTGTGACTGGCCTTGTCATCTGACTCTGGCAGTCAGAAATTGAATTGTTAGCATAAAAACACCGGCTCCGGGCCCGGAGCTGCACTCAGCATATTTTTAGTCCCGCTTTGGCCAAGGCTACCTTGTTTTCTCGAAGATCAGACAAACTGAGCGTCAGTGTCATGGGCTGGGATCCTTGTGGCTGGGAGTGTGTTTATCTCTGCATTTATGCGTGCGAGTGTGAAAGAAGAGAAACAGTGGATGTGGGCGTCAGGAGAGAGAAAAAAAAGACAGATTGGCGTGTGAAAATGTGTATATTTGAGACTGCGTGCGCGTGTGTATTATGCTTGCGGTTTGAGAGACTGTATGAAAGACCAAGATTGCGTGTGTTGGATCAAATGAGAAAACACCACTTCCTCTTTGCTGGGTGAATGTACGTGTGAGGAGCATGGATGGTTTGTGTGTTTGTGTGTGTATATCCTTTTGTGTGAGTGTTTGTGTGTATGTACACAGCTGCCGTTTGTATTTAAAAAGGTGCACAAGAGTGACCACTTCCTTTCCATGGGTAGCAGCCCATGTGAAGTCAGAAAGCTCATAATGAACAACAACCTGTATGGACATGTGTGTGTGTGTGCGTGTTTGAGAATTGTCCCAGTGCATCCACAGCATGTATGCCACTTTATGGGATCAGGAATAAAACAGAATAAACCAAACATAATTCTTTAATCCGCTCTGTAAGTTTCTCTTTGAGCGCGGAGACCAAAAATGCTTGATGACAGCGTGGGTTTCTGTGATGCGATTTGTGAGGTTAAATGTGTTTTTGTAGCAGAACTGGGTTGGTGGTTAAGATCAAGTATATATCAAGTGAAACACAGTGCTCAAACAGACCTCAAGTGGAAAGACTTTTTAACCCTCAACTTGTGAGAGTTAAATACTGTAGCGATGGTTTAATTTCACTGGTATCACTGCTCTTATCCTTTTAACTCAGCAGCCAAAATTTAAATATGTGCAGTGATTCGTCGACTGTATGCAGACCAAAACCTTGTGAAGATATAGTAACTTGTGTCCCCTCTCAAGCTCTTTTTTGTATGTTATCATTTTTATGCAAACAGTGTCTGGACTGAATTAAAAGCACCTCGTTGCAAACTACAAAAAAATGTGTTGTATTTAAGCTGCGCATCTTTATGTCTATTGTATTCTCTGCTTCAACTTCTTATAGCCTGACTACTGGGGAAATGGACTTTAACCTTGAAATTTGTTTCTTTGTCTTTGTAAAAACAAGCTACAAATGAGAAAGAAACCAAATAAGACAACAGAGATTTATGCTATTCTTTCCTTTTTTTTTTGTAAGTTCCTCTTTATTGTGACGTTCAGCTAAACCTCAGTGACTCTTGCTGCCAGACAGTCAGACCGTTCAGGAGACACTGCTACACTGTTTGACTAATAAAAGGAAGATCGGTTTTGTGTGCGTGTGTGAGTGTTTGTGTGTGTATTCAGTTTATCTGGTGTCAAACAGACTGGTGGTCTTGGAGCCTCATAATCTTATCCACATTGTGTGTGTCGGGATCCTCCCCATTAAACTCCTCTGAACTGTGACAATGGCTTGGATGCTGTCCTAGCGTCTATTTACTCCCAACACACTGGAACTAAATGTCTGCCAGTCATAAACTGATATACCCACAATCGCTAAGCTTACGAGAAATATTTTGATTTGTATGAGTTCATCATACATATTTCAAACACTGCATCTATAGACCGTATATAAACAACATGCAGTTACGAAAGAAAAAAGCCCTGGCAGTTATAAGGATGTCTGGGTCATGTTTTTTTGTGCACCCAATCCCAGTTCAAGTCCTTAATGACTATCTGCTGACACTGAGGGTGGGCCAATGTTTATTTTATTATACTTGTGTGTATTTTTTTCGCAGATCATTCAGCTGCGCGTTCCTGTAATGTTAGAATAAATTTAGCAGGCACTGAAATACGTTGGACAGCTGCTAACTTGCTCACAATGCCTTGTGTTTCCAGGAGCACAATGGGGCATTTTTTGCCAAACACTGGGTTGTAATAGACCAAGCTTTATTTAGCCAATACTGATTCATAATAAAAATGCCAGGATCAGGACAGATCCTACCTTAGGGCCTGCCTACTAAGTTTGTTATTATCGTTAGTGCAGCGGTTAGCAACTAATCAGTTAATAGGGTTATTATTAGTACTGGTAAAGAATTACCTTTGAGGCCGTTTGCTGTCTGCAGTCATCTTCCATCTTGGTCAGTGCTCTGGCATGGGACTCTATCAATGTCTCTCTGTAAATACACACACACAAGGAAAACAGAACATATATCAATACTCGTGTTGCGAAAGTAATGCTCTATTTGTATAACTCGAATTTCCTCTGGAATACTGCACCTTTAAACATGTTTATCTGAATAAATCTGCCAACATCAAGCATGCACAGCGTAATGAGAGGATAAATGTAGCATCAGGTCAAAAGCAACATCTGAAACCGTGATCAAACAGCCACTGCCTGAGGACCAAATAACTTATTCCCTTACCCAACACAGCAGCAGCCAACAGTCTTCCATCTGTTTCTAAAACCATTACCGCTCTGTTGTAAATGCCTTAAGAAGCCCATATGAGACCAAATTACATGTTCACAGTAACTGGCTGCTTTAGAGTTTCACAAAGGCCCTCTGTGCCCTCGATGTAGAAGCACAAATCCAAGTACCGACAGATAAATGAGGCTTCCCCTCAAAAAACCCCACAACAAATCATCCATATATTTCCCACAAACGAATAGAAAATCGTAGGAACAGACCTAACTTGCACACATTTAAAAAAATAACATGCATCAACACGGGCAGATATGAAATTTGAGATTTATCAGTCAGTGAGTAAAGTAAAATGCTCTCTCTCTCTCTCTCACAAACATGCATTAACCATCTTTGCAGAGCAGCACTTTCTGCAGTTGAATGGATAAGTGAATGAGGCCACATCACATCTATATCTGTCACGATCCAAAAGGCTCTGATAATATTCACACATGCTCCTTTTTTGATGATCCTCTCAGCATGTCAGGTTGCACAAAGAGTATATCTTGAGAGCACTCACAGAAGTCTCTGGGGGAAATAGAGAAGGGGGACGAGGAGGGAAATGAAAGAGAGAGGCACAGAAAGTGAGACAGAGCAGCTGTAGCCCGCTTCATGCTGAAAATGTATAACACACACACTGAAAATGTTTAAACAGATATTCAAATATTTAATTCAGAACACAAACAATATGATAAGAAAATAGAACAAACTATATAAAATGAGCACTGAAGGAAGAAATTTAAAGGAAAGCTGAATTATTTATACAGTTATGCATAAACATATATCTCATATATATATACATACAAAAAATTTACACAGTATGTGTAACATCAGTGTAATATGAGTTAAATTATTGTGCAAATGGAAGGACTTTGGTTTACAGTGGGAATGAGTTTACAGTTGTATGTGTTTACAGCAATCTCTGGATTTTAACAAATTAAGTAATTAGTAAGTAATCAGTAATCAGCCCCTCAACTTGTCTCTGTCTGGAGAAGAATTTCACATCTTGACATCTTACCAGCCGGACCAGCTGCTCAAACGACACTTCATATTTCAATGGAAGATCAACAGATCAATGAAATTCACCCTTTCCAGCCATCCCATTGTGCAATCCTGCATTGCAGAATGACACATAAAAAAACTTGAACTTTGTATGAATGTTGGATCTTAGCAAAGCAAGTAATAGCAAAGAGGTGTTGTCACACACATGCACACACACACACACACACACACACACACAATGGGACTATGTGACACAGCAGCTACACTTGGTGTGTGTGGGCCCTTCTGTATGAGACAAGCCAGTGAGCTGATATCTGTGTGTGTGTGTGTGTGTGTGTGTGTGTGTGTGTCACTTGACTCTGTGTATATCTGATGGTGCAGTAGATGATCTACAGTATAATAAAGAGCAGCAGCTACATTCCATCTCTTCCTCGTCGGGGCAGACACAATATTATTCACTCCACTGGCTTTGGCTAATCACATCAGCCTACTCACCCCACACACACACACACGCGCGCAGAAGCACAAAAATAGATGCAGACAGTCAGCCATGCATGAACACTCCCCAAGAGTTGCAAGTTTGATGCCAAGATCTGACTCCTAAAGCACTTTTAAACGTGTCTCTGCTTTATTAAAAGATGGGACTCAGTGAGATGTAAGCTTGAAAAAAGGCTGTCACTGTTAGCAAGCATTATGACACTGCTTACCAGTTTTGCAGTTAAGTCTTAGCTGGTGAAAAACCCCTGGAAGTGAGTATTTGACAGTTTTATGAAGCCGAAGCCTTTTTAATATGGAACAAACTGCTGAGGCATACAGTGTTTGTGTGTATGTGTGTGTGTGTACATCTGTGTGTGAGTGTGTTTGAGTACTTGCGTGTTTGTGTCCCACTGTCAGATGTAATTCCGCCTCTCTGATTATCAAAAAAAAAAAAGTAGACCCCTGCAAAGGTAGTGTACCAGAAGTTTTTAAATCAACTTTGAGCTTGTATACGTGTGTCGTGTGTGTGTGTGTGTGTGTGTTGGCATGTGCGTGTGTGCGACCCCCCAGGGAAGCGCAAGCGTGCAAATTCATCCCTCTGAAGGAGGTCTGTGGGGATTACAGGGAGGAATGATGGGAAAATCTGGGAGCACTCTCTCATTCACTCACACGCCAGGCTGCTTTTAAGGACAGGCGAGTGTGTATGTGTGTATGTGTGCAGTGTGGTGTGTGTGTGTTGTGTGCAGCGTGAGCGGCTGCTACCTCATCAAAGGACACATAACAGTTTTCTGCTTTATGCTGATACAATCTTTGCGTGCGCATGCAGACAAAGACGGCTGACTCGACTCTGAACGATATCCCATTTTAACAGCGAAGCTCAAGGGCAATTTTAAATAGTTTTTGTTGTGTATGAATCAACAATGCAGATCAGCAGTTAACAGGAATCTCCGCTGACATCATCCCATACATCCTTTTTTTTTGTTTCCAGGGACGCAGCTCTCCACCTGGGAAGATGATTAAGATTTCAAAGCCGAGAATCTTCTCACAGTTGGCTTTCAAAGCAGGGACAGACTGCCTTGTAAAGATTTTGACATATGAATTTACAACAACGGCAATTTATGACAAGTGAATAAAAAGAGACTGAGAGCCACAATAAAAGTAAAAATCCAGACAATGATGATATAATACTTTCCACTCTGGGAAGTGAGGAGAAAAATTGAGAAAATACAGAAACAGAAGAGAGAAAAAAAAAAAGATCTGAAAGAGTGCGGTAAACATAGCTAGAGGAAGAGTCTTATAGATTGTGTTGTGTGTTGCTGGCATTAATCTTTTATTAGCCTAACTGTGCAAAGCCTGAGGCAATAAACCACTTCTCTGCATAGGGAGAGACAGAAGGGAGTTTTCGGGATCATAATTTCTGTCACGAAAACATTCCTCCGCTGCTTGAAACCACTTGAAACAAGTCCTCTCACATTTAACAGATGGATGAGGAACCGCACAGATACTCCTGACCTCTCTTGACTTTTAAATCTTTTACTCTCTCCACTTTCCGCCACTTTCGCTCTTTTTTTTCTCCACCCCTTCTCCCTCCTCTTTTCCCTCTCTCGCGCTGTCTCTCAGTTTTTAACTTTGTGTCAGTTATGCCGAATCAAGGGCAAGCTGTCATGTTTCCTGTGTGTGTGTGTGTATGTCTGTGTGTGTGTGTGTGTGGATCGTGTGCGACCCCGGCTGTGTGCATGCGAGAGCCAGACAGTGTGTGAAGTAACCACTGCAACCACAGTCACGGTCTCCAGCCCGCCTCCCTAGAAAAACCCTCAACCCCCTGCCTCCCTCCCTCCTTCCTTCCTTTCTTTCTTTCTTTCTTTCTTTCTTTCTTTCTTTCTTTCTTTCTTTCTTTCTTTCTTTCTTTTTTCTTTCTTTCTTTCTTTCTTTCTACACTTTTCTCAATCATCCTCCACCCACTACTCCTTCCTTCATCCCTCTCCACTCATTTGTCTTTCTTTCACTTTCTTCCATCCCACAATCCCACCGCCCCCGCAGTCCTACCCCCGGCCCCGGAGTTAAGCCGCTGTCTGCTGGTTCCTCATCTTGTCTTTTCACTGTCACTTCACAACTGGTTTTCATCAACATCTGCACTGCTCCGCGTTACAGGACTCACAAAGGCAGGGCCCGAGTCAACTTATAGAAAACAGGGGGAAGTGATCCTTTTTATTGTGATTGAGTGAACTTTTTCAGTAGCAGTAATTTGGCTTTAATGTAAGTTTGTTTTGGCTCTAGTGTTTCATTTTAAAAAACATCAACATTGGAGGACAGATTTTGCTCATGACTGGACATTTAGAGCGCTGATTAAGGCATTATGTTACCTCATTCGATACAGGTAGAAATTCATTTAAACTCCTATACTTCAAATACTACAGTAATAGTCTTTTTGAAGTTTTTCAGTCAGGATTTAGAGCTCACCATAGCACAGAAACAGCACTTGTGAAAGTCACTAATGACCTGTTGACAGCATCAGATAGAGGGCTTCTGTCTGTACTTGTCCTGTTAGACCTCAGTGCTGCCTTTGATACAGTTGACATCATCACATTCTGTTGCTGAGAATGGAAAAACTGCTTGGCATTAAAGGGTCTGCATTAAACTGGTTCAGATCATACTTATCAGATCGGTCTCAGTTTGTCCATATTAATAATGAATCCTCTGTGCATACTAAAGTCTGTCATGGAGTTCCACAAGGTTCAGTGCTAGGTCCAATTCTGTTTATTTTGTATATGCTGCCCCTTGGCAATATCATCAGGAGGCACTCCATAGATTTCCATTGTTATGCTGATGACACCCAATTATATTTATCAGTGGAGCCACACAAAACTGATCAGCTCCTGAAACTCCATGCCTGCCTTAAAGATATAAAGGCTTGGATGACCAGAAATTTCCTGTTGTTGAACTCAGATAAAACTGAAGTGATCCTATTAGGTCCGAAACACCTGAGGAACACGTTTTCTCCTAATGATAGCCTTGCTGGATGGCATTAACTGGGCCTCCAGCACCACTGTAAGGAACCTCGGGGTTTTATTTGATCAGGATATGTCCTTCGACACCCATATTAAGCATATTTGAAGGTCTGCCTTTTACCACCTGCGCAACATCGCAAAAATTCGGCACTTTTTGTCCCAAAGCGATGCTGAAAAATTAGTCCATGCATTTGTCTCTTCCAGGCTGGATTATTGTAATTCACTTTTATCAGGCTGCCCAAACAAGTCGTTAAAGACTCTACAGCTGGTCCAGAATGCCGCTGCTCGGGTGCTGACTAAAACCAGGAAAAGAGACCATATTACTCCAGTATTGGCTTCTCTGCATTGGCTCCCTGTAAAATTTAGAGTGGATTTTAAAATCCTACTCCTCACATATAAAAGGCTCTACATGGTCTGGCACCATCATATCTTAATGAATTGATAACTCCTTATCATCCGACTAGAGCGCTGCGCTCCCAAAACGCAGCTTGAAGCTTACTTGTAGTTCCCAGGGTTTCCAGAAGTAGTCTAGGGGGCAGAGCCTTCAGCTATCAGGCCCCTGTTCTCTGGAACCAGCTCCCAGTCTGGGTCCGAGAGGCAGACACAGTGTCAGTGTTTAAGAATAGACTTAAAACCTTCCTTTTTGATAAAGCTTATAGTTAGGGTGGGCACAGGCTCGCCCTTAGTTATGCTGCTATAGGTTTAGACTGCCGGGCAGGGGCTCCCATGATGCATCAGGCACCTCTCCCTCTTCCTCTGTCTCTGCTTCCTCTTTCTTTGCTTCCTCTTCCTCTGCTTCCTTTACTCATATTATGGTAGTAGTGCAAACTGGAGTCACTTTTAGAAACTGGTTAAAGTGGCTAAACTGGTTAAAGTAGTTAAATTGGTTAAAGTGTCAAAAGCGGTTAATGTGAATACTCTTATGTCCTGTAAAGTGCATGTTACTGCCGGAGCCCCGGTGCTCCCTGTTCTCTCCAGTCCTGCAGGTTCCTCACTGATTCTGGTTGTGGTCCATCTGTCTGAGGTTCACTGGCCTGGTGGGGACATGATCTGTGTCTGTGTGTTGTGGAGAGAAGGTCGAGTGGCCCAGAGCTCCATATGAGGACATCTAGAGATGCACCTGGACTCACAGACTCATTTCCATTACCTGTGATATCTTCATACATGGACTAAACCAATGAACTCAGTATAGCTACAGCTTATTACGACTCATGTATAATTCCATAATATGATTGATGATGTTCTCTGTACATGTGGCATCTATTGCACGTCTGTCCGTCCCAGGGAGAGGGATCCCTCATCTGTGGCTCTTCCTCAGGTTTCTTCTTTTTCCCATAAAGGGTTTTTTGAAGTTTTTCCTGACTCGGTTCGAGGGTCTAAGGACAGAGGGTGTCACAACTGTGCAGATTGTAAAGCCCTCCGAGGCAAACAATGTTTGTTTGTGATTTTGGGCTCTAAATAAATACATTTGATTTGATTTTGATTTTAATGCAGATTAAATGCCCTAAATGAGATACTTTGAAGTACTGTATTGAAAATTATTTGACCAACAACCAGCAAAATGCACATGGCATATTAAACCTTACATGGGCACGAAGGGGGAATAAAGCTCTTCTTTTCCTCTTTCCACAGCCTCTTACTGCTGATAAACAGTTTTTAAGGCCATATTAACCCTTATTAACCCAGCAAAGGTCTTATTACTCAAGTGATTTTCCCACAGCATCAAATATATTTTAAATCTACTAAACAACTTACCACAGTTACAATGGTGTTGCATAAACGGGCCTCGGGGGTGGGGAGATGACGCTCGTCTCTGGTTAGATCATGCAACTGAGGGGTTGCACAGCACAGGGCGCCGTGCAGGGACAGGGTGGCACAGAGGGTGGCGCGTGTGTTTGGTGTTGTGCGTGGACGAGATCGCAGGGGTTAGAGGAGGACAAAGACGGAATCAGATGAGATTAATATGGGAGGCTCAGTGCGAGGAAGCGCAGGAGAGGTGGACATGAGGCACATACGGTGTGAGCCTGCTGTAGATCTGTGTGTGTGTGTGTGTGTGCTGAATAGGCAAAGGAACACTATGTCTTTTCATGGGTTACTGGAGGTCTGTCGAAGTGGTCAAATCTCTTGATTTTATAACGAGGGATAAATGAACGAGAGGCGGGTTGGAGTCTTGGAATGTTGGTGCGTGTGTGCGGACGTGTATGTGTGAATGCTTGCGGTCGGGACATAAAGTGAGTACAGTCGAGTCAGTAATCCAGCCGTTTCCTCTCTGAGCCTCTCTAAACATCTGAAGAAAGGACATTTAGACACACACACACACACACACACACACACACTGACCATCAGACCTCCAACAACTGAACTCGGTTCAGCTGAGGACACTGCAGAGAAACAGGCTCGGGCGTCTCTTTGTGTCCCACCAAGCCACTGATATTTATTTAAATAATGAGATCAACTGGAAAAATTGAACTATTTCAGCCTAGAGGGGCATGCTTTTACTTTCAAGTCCACCACTGAGCCTCAGTGTTCAGATCATTTAGGTCTATTCTTGTATTTCTGCAAATTTGGCTCATAAAAATCAATCAAAACTGGTACCATCACCTCCAATTATCTACAGCAAAAACAAAAATTCCTAGTGTTTCTACACTCTTTAAAAAGATTATTCAATAGAATAATTAAATCAAAGGACAAATGGCCTGTAATCCCTACACATCATAAGACTTTGATTTTGTTACGCAATGCTCACTAATGTTTCACTTTGCCAACAGGATAAAAAGGACACAGAATTTAACAGCACGGAGCAATAAGGGGAATTCTGATGGTAAAAAAACAAGAGAAGTGGTGAAAACACACACATTTACACACACACAGGAGAGGGTTATGAACATGTCCGAGATCCTGACAAAAGAATATGAAACCCTCTTACGCAACATGTCGGAAGGAGTATTTCCTCTGTGAAGCCAGCTCCACGATGAAGGTTACAGGTTGCAGTGCTATCCCATAAACTTTGATGATATACTGCACATACAAATATATAAATTTGTCAAGTACTTGGCTCTCCTGCTCTATAGTACATATTTCTCTCAGTGCCAGGGTCTTCAATATATTACTTGAAAAGACAGCTGTGGAGTAAACAACAGCTCAGGGAAATATGGCTTCCGACCACCATTTGTAAGTGTGTCTGCTCGTACCTGCGATGATGAATCTTTCTTTTCATGTGTCACAGTTTTTCATACAATGTATAATGTATTATTATTATAATGTATTATGAGGTTTTCACACCGCCTCTTCTCAGAGAGCTAAAAAACACAGCATAGTCATCCTGATGCCACATTTTTTAAAAAATGTTTTATGCGATTAAATAAACACTTCCCTTCACTTCCTGTCATCACAGCTACATCTTCTGAGTCTGAAGCGCAATTCTTCATAATGTGACACAAGACAAATTACAAGTTGCTTTTAAAATCTAACAAATGACAGTAACCAATGACTTTAAGATAAGTAAAAGTGTTATATTTGAGTTTGAGAGTCACGGGTCTTGGCTTGTTAACTGCAGTGGTGAAATTCATGTACTTAGTGCCGCTTTTGTCTCAGAGGTTTTTATTGCTCTTCTAGTAGTAATGGTTCCTCAGAAGATAACATTCACTGAATCTCAGATGTCGTAAACTTTGCACGACCAGTGAAGACTCTTGGTCCAAGAGTTTGAACTGATCATGCAGTCAGGGTGAACACAGAAGACAGTGGTTTTATTGTCTGGTGTTAGAGGTCGAGGGTGTGGTGCTGCAGTTTGATATGTGATTACTCTGCTTTTCCCACCAAGGTTATGGAGCACTGCAAAGCTGAGCTTAACTAGATGAAAGATTTGTTTATCTGTATACTTAGAGTATATCATATTAGTTCATGGCACAGCACTGTATTTTACCATGGATTCCACCTCTTAGGTCCAGCATGGAGGGTAGAAGTTTTTGATGTATTTTTCATGTGTGGGTGCATTCACATAATGAGAAAATAAAGTGTTTTTTTAATGTGATTCCTTAATCAGCTGTTAGGTGTAACTTTTTGGTAAAAAAAGTATTGAAAGAAACATTTTATATTTACATCACCATCATGACTACAGTCCCAGGACATGGTAACGGACACTATAGCCTGTAGGTGTGGGTATTTCTGATCTATACAAAAGCTCTGACCTCTTATCATAAAATAAAAAAATCTGTTGATTCACTGAGCTTAAAAACAGCAATACAGATAATGTTGTTTTAATTTGATAACAACATGATGTCTGTTCATCATGTCTGTTAATTCACTATATATTGTTGAATGAGATAACACAATGATAATTGAGCCTATGGCCCACTGATGAAAGCTCTTGCATTTATGACCTGGCTGTCAGTGATACATTTTCGAGAAAAATCACAAGTGGTACAAAGTTTGGCTTTTAAAAAGACTTTTAACGCATCAGACTCGCTGTCCAACTCTCCTGTGAGTGAAGCCACGTGCTGTTCTCTCCAGTCTCTCGTGTTTTAAGTAAACGGTTATTATGGATGAACAAAGAAAAGACTGATGACTATAGACCAAACTTGGGAAGTGAGGTCCAATACATGCAATTACCGCTTATCACCATTGGTGCCGTGAAAGACAACAAAACCAAAATCTTCAAGATTATTACTTACATCAGCTGGCTCAAAGCACTTTATCTCAAAGCAATCCATTCAGGGATATAGTTTTACATAAAAGAAAAAAAAAACTACATAAAGTATTGACATGGATAAACACCCATAAATGCAGGGTTATTGAGCAGTGTGCCGGACAGTGTGAGCCAGCCACACAGGGAGAGGTAACACCTTACATAAGAAACTGGGCAGAGCTCCCAACACTCTATTAGATCTACGCACTCTCATACAGACGTAGGCCCTTTGGTCTCGCACTGACAAGCACACATACACAGGAGTCCTGCCTACACTCGCCCCATGTCCTCTCAGACACAAAAGGGTTGTAAATATTTAACATTAAAGACAAAACAGTCTATTTCTCAACCAGGGATTTAGACAGCCACCAGTCTTAAGTTGTGGTGTCACGGTTAAGAAAAGCAAAGCACAGCCACGCACTAAGACTGGCCAGTAAGATTTAATTGGTCAGTACTAAACCAAAAGCAGCCAACTTTGACATTGCAGTTCAATATTTTCCCAAAATCAGATGTTTTTTTTAAGAACATTAATCTTTGACAAGACTGGCTGTGTCTCGTATTTTGTTTCATTTGTAACCCTTAATACAATTTATTGTTAGCAAAAATATCTGTTTCCAAAAATGTTATACTATTTCTTACAATAAAATCTTAAGTAACTCTTTACTCTTTAAAAAAATCATGCATAAATAAGCAAAAATTTACATTAATGTTCAGGGTAAAAAAACTCAATGCTAATGTGCTTCATCAGGACTGTGTAGGTGCGATTTGATCAGTTTGACTGACAGTAACTAAACGACTCACCAGCTGTCTTCAGTTTCTGGTTCAAACCAGCAGAAGGATAGCCGAAACAAAAGGAAAGACAAAAGCTCTCAAGTGAAATGACCTAAACTTTGGCAGAAAATAAAGTGTTCATGTACGACTCACACGTGGGAGGAAGCTGATAGAGAGAGTTTTCAGGGCTTTTAAGAGTCTCTGTTTTTCTCTGTTTTTTAGATAAACTTAAGAATCAGATGAATAAAATGTTTGTAAAAATAAAGTAATAGAGTAGAATAGAATCTGTCAATGAGGAGCTCTGATAAGAGAAGAAAGGAGATATAAACAGAGCAGAAGAGATGCACCACAAACACGACCTTTCTCTCTTCATCTTTCTCGTTTCCTGCTGGACCTTCTCCAGAACTTCCCTCAGCCGTGTCACTTCCTCTTCAGCTGCGTAGCACTTCCTGTTCATTTGTTCCTCTCTCTGCTGCCATGACAACAGCTGCTCCCGTGCGGTGTCGCACCTGCGTTGGCATGACAACCACCTCTTGTGTTTCTCCTCCAGCTCCCCTCTTAACCTGTTGAAAAAATGCAGAAGATGAGGGTGTGCACAAACACACACACAAAGTTCTCATGCAGACGGTGATGTTCTAGGAGTCAGAGCGAGCCTGTTATGTAAGAGGGAAGCCGTTTATTCTCCAACCTTATCAGGCTCCTTATAGTCGAGTGGTTGACACACACAAACACACCAAAACTGGGCCAAACCCTACATTCCAACACCCACGCTGTTTTTCTTCTTACTAAATAAACAAAAAAGGTTTTCCACACAGGTCAAGTACCGAATTATTGTACTGCTGTTATAACTGTGAATGTCAACTAGTACAGAGAATACACACATAGAGCACGTACATGAAAACACCAAGGATACGATACTGAACACTTGACACTGTAAATATATGTCAGCATTAGTGTCCGTTTGCTGCTGCGCGTCTTTTCATAGATTTCCCCCTTTACCAGAAGGCAGATTAAATGTTTTTGGACAGAGAGCAAAGGATGAGATGGACTAAAAAAAAGAGACAGAGAGAACATGGTGTCAAACACAGGAAGAGCTGTTTTCTAATCTTGTCTCTCCTCTTTACTCTGAGGAGAGGTTTGTGAATCGAAACTTAAAAGACTACAGCAGCATGCCGATGGTCGCTGTTTTGGCAGTTGCTGTCTGTGTTCAGGTTGATATATGAAGAAAGCGTACAGGGATGTTTACAAAAACATGTTAACCTTTAAGAGTCTTGGGCTATTGAGGCTGTTTGTGAATACTTTTGAGACTGCCTTTAAAAAAATGTTAACCATGCCAATGTTTGGTATTTTTTATTTGAGCACAATTGACAATTACTTTTTCACTTTGACATACCACAATGGAACAACTGACATAATTTGTTCATGCAGATGTGATCCGGGACCTGCAAGAGTTAAAACCATTTGAACAACGTGAAACTGGATAGACTGACAACCCAGTCAACTTTAAAGCAGCAGCCACTAGATAGCATCTTCTTATTGATTTGTCTGCAGAAGCCAAAAGCTTCTTGACCAGATAAACATTATCTTTAGGCACCCACAATCTCCAATTTTGGTCAGTTTGGTGAATTGTTGTCTCCCATTGCATTTGCTCTCAGCTATAGTGGGGCTGTGCTCCCTGCCTCCTTCCTATCATCCCTTCTGAAATAGCCTCCGGAGTGCTATCATATGTTGAGCTGTATAGGAGCCAGAGGGTGAGATCAGAGACTGCTGTGTGGGAAGGGAAATAAATCGACAGTGTAATTGAACACACCAGGCTGCCGGTGGCTTAGAAAAAGAATACCAGCAGATACCATGTGAAAAAATACATGCCCCACACACATCTAACGCCTGCATGGAAAGATGAGAGGCTCCGTGTGTACAAGTCTGTCTGTGGGTGTACACATGTGGGTTGGGTGTGTAAGCACATGTGTCTGCCTGAGCGTTAGTGTGATGCACTCCAATAGAAGTGCCGCTGCGCCTCTGCATATCTGCGGTGTGTGCGTGCCTCTGTGTGCACAGATGAGAGTGTGTGTGTGTGTGTGTGTGTTTGTGTGTGGAGAAACATGACTCCACGCCAACTAAGGAGTGCTTCCATCTGTTGAGCCAGCCTCACACGAGACTCTGTGCTCTGTCACTGGCACTTTATGGGGCCTAAGATCTCCTCAAGTGATCCAAGAGCAGACCTCAGCTGACACTAATATCCCCACCTCTCTCTCCGGGATGAAGGAGATAGAGAAGGGAGACAAAGCAGAGGAAGTGGATGGTTTGGGGGAGAAATTAGTGGGACGAGCTCAGGGATTGTGGGAAAGTTGGGAAAGGGATGGGAGATTATCACGAGACCAGAGTGCAGAGAAAGAGAAAAGAGGAGAGGTCATGTTGTTATATGTTGTCGTTTTTTTCTCTTACCTGAGTAGTGTTTCTCTGTGCTCTTTCTCAGAGTCATTGTGTCGGCACAGCTGCTTCTCTCTCTGTCTCTTCTGTTCCCTGGAGGCACAAAGTGCACGGCACGGTCAATCAGTAGATATAAGACTGACATATCTGAAAATAGAGCAGTACTTTCCTCTTTCCCTAAAATGTAATTCACATTAGTTGTATCCACATTTCACATTCAGGCAGGGAGAAATATAATATGCGTGTTTTTACAATTTCAAGTGTCATTGAAAAGTACTTGAGCAAGATACCAAATCCATACAACTGCTATTCTGTGTACTCCTACGCTTGAATCTCCATGTGGAGGAAGCCAAGCCTAACAATGAATTCTCCCTCTGGGATCAGCACAAGTTCAAGAAAGCGTTCCTGTACAATGCAAATGCTTGGCATGCACAATGCGATTATCATTTTGCAACAGAACATCTCTCCATAAGTTTTTTAGTTGTTTCTTTTTCTGCTCAAAGCAAATCAGCTTTGCACATGTGTATGCGGCTATGTTTCTGAAATCACCTCTTCTTCCATGTGCAGCTGCCGCCTCGCTCTTGAGAAAGTAAATTGGAAATCACTTTTAATTCTAATTCTGCGTGCCATGACAGTGTGTGGTGCTCCCGCTTCCTGTGCACTGCCCACCCACCCACACACACACACACACACATCCACAGACTTTACCCTAACCCTCCTAACCCTGTCGGCTTCTCAGCCTAATCCCCTCTCTGGCAGCATGATCAGTTAATGTGTTTGTGTGTGTGTGTGAGTGGTGTGTGAGCGTGTAGCTGGCTGTCTAGCCCTGTGACCTTGCAGCCACACGCAATGAGGATACCGAGTAAGAGGGCTTGCACGTCTGAGCCTGAGCTCACAGTCAGACAGACGGTTTTCACAGCCCATCTACGACCGCGTGAAGTTATTACTGCATTTTACTGAAGCAGATTCAGTAAAAAAAAAAGGCAGTAAATCTAGTGACTTAAATCTAATAATTTACTGAATCTGTGTCATATGCTGGAAGTGGCATACAATTATGTTTGGATTTTCCAATGTTTAAAACAATTATTTTCATCACTTTGCAGTGAGTAAATGCAAAAGTAAGTCAAAGACAGACGGAAGCACAGATAGAGATGCAGGCCCAGATAGACACACATAATCAGAGTAATACACTCACAGCTGCTGTCTGGCACCGGTTATCAGCCTCCCTCTCTTTGTACCTCTCATCGCACATCTCCATCCCATTTCTCTCTCTCTCTCTCGCTCTTTTGCTCTCTTTTTATAACCCTCTTTTCCTCCCATGCTGTCACAGCTACTGCTGATTTAGCGCAGGCCTAATGTGCTCCTACATTCTGCCTGTTTAGCCACAGCATACTGTTCATACTTTACAGTGCTCCCTGTTTGTCCCTCGTCTTTCTCTTGTCTCGCTCCTCTGTCTGTCTCCAAGGTCAGAGATGACATGATACCTGACTCCCAGCTGCTGTTTCCACTATTTTTCATCCTTGCGTCCCCCTGCTTCTTTGACTTTTTTTTGTTAGTGGTGACCAGGGGGTTGTAGAGAAAGAGCAAATGTAACAAAGGATGCTGTTTTTGTGAATTACTGTAAGGCGCACAGTTCAAAGTACAGTCAAGTGCACTGAAGGAATGGCGGAGCATTTTGGGTATTTTTGTGGCTGCGGGCATGTGGTGTACCCACTGTGCAAATGGAAACAAGGTGAGATTAGGAAGAATCTATTACCATACATTATCAGTGGGCGTGTTGTGGGAAGGTAACAATCGTGGCATGAGGGCTCCTAAGGGGTTTCAGAGGTGAGAGAGGTTATTAAAGTTGTCTTTTGAATTTCCATGGAAAGGTGTGACCAGCGTCTCCACTCATTATGATGTGCACTGCGTTAACTAAGATATCATGCAGAATAATGAATCCTAACCGACTGGCGTGATGTGTTGTGCGCGGGAGCTTGCTAGTTGCGCAAGACGTGGATCTGGCATGCGTAATCACAGCTTGACAACGCACGTCACTCAAATTACAGACTGCGGATGGAACAAATACCTGCCGCCTTCAGCTGGTTGTCATGAGAGTTAATCAGCTGTTGTGGATGACAGATGCTGATCGGAATCAAACATTAATCTTCTTCTTCTCAGCCATAATCAGAAGAAAAATATGTTTTTTTTCCATGTGTAATTAGACGCACCAACCAGTAAAAGAATGTATCGTAAAAGTGAAGCAGCATAAGACGCATGTGGGTGTGCCTCGCAGATTAAAGCGAAGAAAACATGTGCACGGTCTGCTGTTGATCCAGCCAGAGCAGACGGGTGGCAGACGGCGCAAAACATGGTGAATCTTGACACCGAAATTGTAATGTACCAGTGACACCCTGCTGAGCCTCCCTCCCACTATGGTGTATGGCAAGTCACCAAAATACCAAACCGCCACTTACGAGCAAATCTGCATTTCAGGAAAATACCATCTCTCGTGTGGCATGAACTCGCACGATAACACAGCCCAGAGAGAAACAAGAGGAGGTTTTTTTTTATATATATATATATCTCTGAAAAAGAAAAAGGAAAGAAAGGCTGACGGGCTGTGACTGATCTTATCTGATGTGAGATAAACAGGATTGAGGTTAGGGAGGGAAACAGAAAAGTGTGTGTTTGTGTCAGGGAAATGGCAGGGCAAGATCTTGTGGGAAACGAGGTCCTTGGATACACCCAGAGATCAATAGTTATATTACTGTCACACAGGCACAGACACACATGATGCTTCGCACACATACACACACACACACACACTTTAATGTGCACGTGCACAGAGCAGTCAGCGTGCGTCAGCCTTATGAAAACAAGCTGTATCACATCAATCACATCAATCCTTTTGCTCTCTCTCTCTTGACCTTCACTCATTCCATCGTGCACTCTTTCATCTCTTCTCTCTTGCTTGGCGCATCCATCCTGTCTTTCATCTATCTCTCTCTTCCCTCTAATCCGTCCTTTCAACCTGGCCTGCGTCTGCGTTGGATGATCCATGCGTTCATCCTCTGATGAAAGGATGAGCTCAACGTCTCCTGCTGAGGCGAAACGATGCCAATCAGAACGGAGCAGGAAGCTTCCCGACATGTTTTAACGTACGTGTCTGCCAGACGTAGTGGGCAGGGGTTTGTGACACATGCTATGATCTTTTGGCAAACAGCGGGGCAAACAGCGACAAAAGCGTCAAAATGCCCTCGGACAAAATAAGTACTGTAACTGCTCATCACATCCTATGGATTTGTTCAGTGGCCAGTTGTATGAGTTGAACAGTGATCGTCACGCCATATGTCCCACATCAACTATTCACACGCCACAAGTCTATGTTTAACTACTTAATACACCAGCATTCAGGGGGGTTAGCCAAACTGAAAACAGGCTACAGGACCCTAAAAAGTGTGTGTGTGTGTGCGTGTGTGTGTGTGTAAATATAGCCATGACAAAACAAGCTGCCCTTGAGTGTCTCTCACTGATCAGATTGCATGGTAGGATCAGAAGGATTCCACAGCCGCTCACTGTCCTTAGACCGCCCCTAAAATATGTGTGTATGTGCGTTTCCAGGGCAACGGGCTGGCGCCACAGCAATGAAACAGGTGCGGAACACTGACGTTTGATGGTGGTTGGGGTCAAAGGTTGGGCAGTTGTCAAGGCAACAGTCCTTGTACACAAACAAAGTGGTACTTTTTGTTCTTGGATGTTGAGTGAGCGTCAAAGGTCCAGGAAGCGCTGGATCCTGTGTGATGCATAGTGAGACTGAGAGGATACGGAACAGACACACACACAAACACACACAAGCACACGGCAGCTGTGAAAGTGGGTGTCTGAGCAGGCGACCAATCAGCAGCAACTGGACAGTGAAAGGAGGGTTAGCCAATCAACTAAGACATCCCATCTGGACCTCAGTCTGACACTGACTGTCTGACACTGCACATGAGAAGGAAAGAGAAATCATAATAAATAATTAAGTACTGCATTTAACTACAAATTTAAGCACTTTACAATGCCACCTGGTTGCTGTAAGTCTCGCACTTCACACTCTTCACGCTGTTATTGACTGGGGGCTACACACCATGACCCAAAGTTTGATGCCCAGAAACATTCAGAGCAAAATAAAATAAGAGGATCCAGACAGAGCCACACACCTTTAGCGGGTCACATGATTATTTTTGAGTTTGTTTTGAGTGTACACATTGTTTTTTAGGAAAATCCTATTCGTTAAAAAACATTTGTAGTATTTTTACACTTTTGTTTTGCTTCTTCCATCAGTAAATGATCTGAAAACTTTCTCACTCACCACCGAATTTTGTGAATAACAACATAAACGTGACTATTATATAAAGAGTAACTTTGTTGGACACCATTAGGCATTTTGCAATTTCTCTTTCAGTGTATCCTTCTTCCCTCAATGTACAAATGAAGTTGTGACTCTTGCAAATCTTCTCGACCCTAAAACTAAAGCCCTTCTTTTCTTTTGTTGACATTTATTCAGCAATGGTCTGGTAACATCAATGTATACCTAAAGGTAAATGGAAAATGGTGCATATCAATGAAAGCAAAGTCTGATCATGCAGTAAATACATCCCAAAATACAGATAACAGAAACTCATGCTGGTTTTTAAGAAAGGCATTGTGAACAGAAACTTGAAGTTGCTTCACATAACAATCATATGGTTTTCTGTGATAATGAATGACAATATGTAAATGACATATAGGACAAAACCTCATACCTGTTCGAGCAGATATATAATAAAAGGTTGCCACATCCTGCTGAAATTATCATTAGGACGTCGTAGAGCCAGTCTAATCTTTTTTAACTTCAGCTGTAGTGTATCTCTAACCCAATGTTTGTAGGAGGGCGGGGCAGCCTGTTTCCAACTAAGTAAGATTATTCTTCTCGCTAAGAGGGTGACAAAAGCAATGCTATCAGATTGTGCTCTAGGAAGATGATCATCCTCACGTTGAATACCAAACATGGCCATGAGAGGGTTAGAGTTTACTGGTCTTTTAAATATCTTGGATAGGGCATCGAATATAGATGACCAGTAATCTGAGAGTCTCGAACAAAACCATAATGTATGAGCTAATGTTGCCGGTGAAAAACTGGTGGGAAACTGACGATTTGCCACTATTGGGGCACAAAGCGATCCAGCCTGCCAGCCGAAGTGTTTTCGTGCCCGAGCCCATATACGCAGAGATTGATAAACTAGGGGGGCAGTAGATGCACAACGTGGTGTGATAGACATTGCCAAATACAACAAGGCTGGGAGGGATAGTGGGAGGCTTGCATCAACCTCCATTTGGACCCAAGCAGGGGCCTCATCGTTAGCGTAGGTTTGAAGCCAGTAAGCCAAGGCTCTCAGGTTACTCGCCCAATAGTATAATTAGAAATGAGGTAAGGCCATCCCACCTATTGATTTGGGTCTTTGTAAAAATTCCTTATGAATACGAGGTGGTTTCTTATTCCAAATGTAGTCAGAGATAATCTTATCGAGATGTGAAAAAAAAGATTTGTTGATAAAGATTGGTATAGTTTGGAACAGGTATAAGAATTTGGGTAATATGTTCATTTTTATTAGGTTAATTCTGCCAGCTAATGAGACAGGAAGTGTAGACCATTTGTCAAGGGCCATCATGGTGCGCTTTAAAAGAGTAGCAAAATTAAGTTTAAAGAGGTCTGAAATTTTCCGAGTTACAACTATGTCCAGGTACATGAATTTATCAGCAGTCACCTTAAAAGGATAGGAATTAAAAGAAAGTGATTGTGCAGCAGGGTTGACAGGAAAAAGTTCACTTTTCGAAACATTAATCTTATACCCAGAAAGTTTAGTATAACAATCTAGTGTAGTCATAATATGCGGTAAAGTATTCTGAGGGTCAGTAACATATAACAGTAGATCATCAGCATATAATGATAATTTATGTTCTTTTCCACTTCTTAATATGCAGAATATTATTACTTTTTAACTTATTACATCTAATATTTATTAAAACAGTTGCAAAGTTCTCTGACACAAACATGAATAACTTGGGACTTTAGGCAATAAAAATAAAACTTACATGACATGACTTGACAAGAGCTCTTCAACAAATTCTTTGTATAAATAAGTCAGTTAAAGTTACATAACTGAAAGTGAAAATACAAGTAATGACAGCTCACTATTAAAGTTTGTTGTTTGGAAATATTGTAATTTGGGAAACATGGAAGAAAAGGAATTGGTCTCCAGATAGAGAGTTGAGCTGCTCAGATGGATGTGAGCCCCTCCTTTCCCTCTTCACAATCCTTTACACACAGAGATACACACACTCTCTCTCTCCTTATCATGCAATAAAGTCTCAGACTTGAGCACCCACCCTCCTCCTCTTCCTCCTCTTCCACACACACACCTCATCATGCAACATGGCCTTAAGGTGATTCTCCCTATAGCATATGTCTGGGTGGGTCGCGTGCAACGACAAACATCCCCTCCATCCTCCCGGTCTCAGGCCTGATTCCTGCATTGGGTGGGTGTGCACATTCTACATGCATACACACAGGAAGACAAATGTGTGCACACAGTAGCATGTACACTACAGGCCAAAAGTTTGGAAGCAAGATCAAATTTGTACAAAAAAAGATCATAGTTTCATTGGTATACTTTGCAACAAAATAAACATGATTATTGTATAAAGAGTAACTTATCAGGAGACATTTTTACTATAATTATCAGGTATTTGAGTTTTTTTTTCTTGCTTAGACTTTGCTTTCTTCAAAGTGACCTTCCTCTGGCTTTAACAACAGCATGGCATATACGAGGCATTCGTTCCACAAGTTTTTTAAGGTATGTGCCAGGAATTGCATTCCAAGCTTTATTTTGAGACTGCTGCTTAAGTTTAAGTTCAGCTTTCAATAAGAGATCAATAATTTTCTGAGACTGCTGATTTGTGGGACGCGCTTTTCTGACTGACTGATCCAATTCATCCCACAGCTCAGCTCATTTGGCTCAGTTGGAGAGGTCTGGAGACTGAGGGGGCTTTTGAAGATCACCTTCCTCTTCTTTTTGTCTTGTCAATGAAAGCAAAGTCTGATCATGCAGTAAATACATCCCAAAATACATATAACTCATGCTGGCTTTTAAGAAAGGCATTGTGTATATATATGTAGTGTATATCTCAGAAAACAACTATTATTTCCAAATATTTCCAAATTTCCAAATATGTGTGATGTATCTTTAGTCTATTTGCAAACAAGGTGTATATGTAGCTAACCAAAGATGAGATACACATACATACTACTACATTACATACTATGTTGCAAAAAGTCACATATGTACACACAAATTTAGCTCCACCACACGTGCTACATTATGACAAAAACATTTGGGAGAGAGAAAGGAAGACTGATGAGAAGATTATAGAGGGAGAAGGAGGAAACATTAGTGAGCAAATGAGCTTCATCTGCAATCTGTCAGGTCAAGTAGTCCTTTAATTTTATGATTATCAGATAAAAGCAACATTTAACATTTACTCCCCTTTTTGTGTAGGAGGATGTGTGCTCTTTGTGTGTTCTTCTGAGGGTTTTTGTGTATCTGTGTGTGCACTTAAGTGGTTGATTTCTTAAAATATTATGAATGGTATTGCTGACAAAAGATTAAAACGCATTCTAAAAATAACACAATAACTCATAAAGGGGAAAAGCTGCCACTGTCTGGTGCAAACCAGTGTCAGGATAGGACCAAATATGGAGTAATTTCTCCATTTTGAATTCTTTAGGAGTAAAAAAAAAAACAACAAGGTCATAATGAATGGCTTGACCTAAACTTGACCTAAACAGAGGCCAGCTCAAGCAATCTTGTGTTTGTCTTGTTGGTAAAGAGAAAATACCTCTGTGGTTAAGAAGGACGCTGGCTTTTAGTCTGTTTTTCTAAACTTTTATAACATTTAGATTTCTTTTTGCTTTGACATAATTTACTTTGCAGCTAACTGTGCAAACTTCAAATCAGAGTTCACTATATGCTAATGTTTTCTTATCTGCAAATACAAAGTACAGCTGGGGCTGGTGGGAACAACATAAGTTTTTTTTCTTTTTTTCAGGTATTTGGTCATAAACCAAAGCACTGAAAAATCATCACAACTACTGCATCAAGGCCACCTGAGATCATTGGAGGTAAACTCCAATTTATGTGATTTCTTACATCTCTATAGTATGTGAGGGTGTGTGTCAGTGTTTGTCTGTGTGTGTGCATATTTGTGTCTGCAAGTCGAGGTATTAAGAGAGGAAGGAAACGGGGAAAAATGTAGGAGCTGCAAAATGTTTGAACTGATAGAGCTTCATCATCAGCATATTTTCAAAAGCCACAGGGGCATATTTTTTCTGTCCTAAACCCTTGACTAGACCTCTGTGTGAGTGTATACAAGTCAAATCCTCTGTTGTTGGAGCTTACTAGGCCTGGTATGTGGAACTTGTGCATTTCCTTGTTTGGGTGGTGTCAGCTGGGATGTTCAGAGGGTTTTGATTGGTTGGTGAAAATTATACACAGAATCAAGCCCTGCTGTGACCTGTTCTTCACCCGGCATATTCCACATACCAGTATCCACCTGCGTCCCCATCTGTGCGTGTGCATGTTCTTGATAAATGTGTGTGTGTGTGTGCTTTACCACATACTGTAGACACTTACATCAGCAGCTGACTTAGGTGCTCTTTGTCTTCCCTCATTTTCTGAAAATCCACACTGGAACACTTCAGCTCCTCTGTCAGCGCTGTTCACACACACACACACACACACACACAAAGTTGAGTCTGTGTGACACAATGAGGATGCTGTAAAAGCTTACAAAAGGTTGCCTGCATATAAGACCGGCTCAAAGGCAGGCCTGTCACCAGAGGCTGTTACACTGCATGATTTACAGAAAGACAGCAGCAGAGGGGAGAAAGGAGACAGACAGGTACAGTAGGCACAGCTTTCCACCACATTGTTACCTCACACTTTAGTGAAGCAGGAAACCCTACACCAAATGAAACTGTCTGCGAGACTGACAAGACTGGAAGGAGAAACAAAGCAAGAGGCGAAGAAGGGGAGAACACAAGAGAAAGACAGAAGCTCCAGACAGGAACATGAGAGCACCTCAAACAGGGGGTGGGGAGGAGTAGGAGTGAGAAAAGCAGCGGGGTTGAAAAGTAAACCAAGGGCGGAAAACTGAGACAAAAGGAAGCAGGTGAAAATGAGAAAGAGAGGAAGAGCAGAAAGGAGAGGAGTGTGTTGGGAAGATGGGAGTACGAGGGAATTTGTGCTCAGGGGAAGCCGTGAAACAGTACACCGCCGTCTGGCAGTCTTTGTTGTTGTGTGTCTGACACAAAGTCACTGCTGTATTGCTACTGTTTCCTCCCCTCACTGGCTTGATAGTTACGATTCATCGTGTTCACAGCGATGCAAAATGCTGTTGTGAGCTACATACAACTACTTCTGTGAATCTGAACCTGCTCTGGTCATGCAAAGGTAGGAAGCGTCATTTGGTTCTTCTTTACATAACAGGTTTCCGGGCCACTGAACGCTTATTAAAAAACAGAGCTGGAAGAAATGCTTAACTGCAATATTTAGGCCTCGTGTCAGGCCAACAACTTGTCAGACCGGAGCCCCGGACTTACTACAGCTGCAGGCTGGAGTGGATATCACGCAAGAGGAAAAGCATTTAAGTCTGAGTAGTGAATAACTCCAGACACGCTACTATTTTCTGGAGACACCAGTTATCTTCACCAACATTCCTATTACCTTCATCAGTGTCGTCAGTGACCAACTTCACTGATATATTTAAAAGCAACAAGAAGTATGTCTTTCACATGTTTTGTATACCATATAAAGAGGCATAATAAGATAATCATCATTAAAATCATCACACCATCCTATACTATTGTGTATATTAACTTCTGTGTTAATGAAGGAGCTCTCTGTGTGGACATTGTGGAAAGTAGATGTACACATTTGTGCCTATTGTGTAGTCCTCATTGGATTTAATTGATAAAAATTCTGAACTGGCCGACTCCCAGAGAAACAGTTTGTTATTAGACTTTGTCTACACTGGCTGTGCCACGAGACCTCTGCAGCAGTTGAAGTCCTCCATCAGTGTCTATACAGGATTGTTCATTGACAGTGCCACTGTGCACCAACAGTACTTTGACGACGCTGACAGATGCTTCTGCCACAGAGGGCATTAGCAACACTATCAGAGTATCGATATTAGAATTACACTATTTGTATAAGTTATATCTGTACAATATACCAGTAAGTTAAATGCACCATTTTTCCTAGCTCACAGCTAGTTACTTTGCTCTGATGCTTGCTGCCAGGTACATCATTGAACCCTATAATAAATACATATTTAAGTTATTTCGCAAGTAGGATCACTGGCTAATCTTTACCCACTCAGTATCTCTCTATTGTTTGTATCTGGGATAATAATACTCATGGACATCCCCGTTGATTGATTGCCTCTCTTCCATGTTTAACACAGTTATTGGTATGAATGCATTTTATGTCTGTGGTATTTGTCATATATTTCGTATGAGAATTTTGTATGAGATAAAATGCTACAATATGTAACTGATAATTAAAAAATAATTTAATAAAGTTATTTTTCTTCTGATACTAGAACTACCATTAGCATTTGTATCAGTACTTTGCATGAGGCCTGCTCTCGCTGTTTAACGAATCAACAAAGCAGTCAGAAAGAGCCAACGGACAAAGGCTCAGTGTGGGTGTCTGACTAGTTGTTTGCATGGCCGACAGGCTACAGTGTGGGTAGTGGACTGTGTCAGAGAAATGTTATGTGTTTGTATTTGTGTGTATGTGTGTGTACGTGCATGTCAACTGTATATTGAGAGAGCTGTCTGTGAGGGTCCTTCAGAGCGGTGCAGCAGGGCACAGTGGCTGCGGCTCTGGAGAGCTCTTAAACTGATCCAGCAATGTCAGCCTGACATTTTCTTCCTCCAAGTCCTTGTTTTCCTCGCTCTATCTCATTGTTTTTTTCTCTTTCATTCCTCTCCTCTCAATCTCTCTCCTCTTAGTCTTTCTTCATTCATTTATTCCTCTTCCTCTCTTTCTGTGGCTCTGTTTTCCCATTTCTTTCTTGCCGTCTCTCTCACCCTTCTCTCTCTCTCTTTCTCTCTCTCAGCAGGAAGAGTGGAGTGTAGGAGGTCCTCCTCAAAGCGGCAATACACCGATAATTGCTTTCTGGTCACTGTGACATGACAAGGTCCGCCAGGGTAGAGCAGCACACACTCAGAAACTTGCACAGCAACAGAAAGACACACACGCACACTCACACACACACACTCTCACAGAACACACAAGAATGCACAAAGAGCCACTCGCAGAAAGACACACAAAGCAGCACAAAAACACGCACAAATACACACAGCAACAGACACGTCCAAACAGAAATAATTGTGTAAATACTTGATGGAGCAGAAAGGCTTCGCAATGAAAGCAAACCAGCCTGTCTGACTTTCTCCTCAGTGCTTCTATTATGTGTCTCAGTGCTCTCACACAGACACACACAGTGCAACAAGGTGGCTGTTGGCAGCTGGCCACCAAGGTACTGAAACAGTTTGACAGTGCTGTTATTGGGGTGGTTGTTTGCAGTGCTGCAGCGACACAACATTATACATCACTATACTGACGTTTCTGTCATTTAAAACTTTGCTTAAATATGCCCCTAGGCATATTGACTGTCCTATTAACTCAAACACTGTGAAGGTTTTAAATGTAGAGAATATCTAATAACTTCTATCTAATATTTGCAAATATTTATCCCAGAATCACCAACATAAACAACATAATTAACCAGGTATTAACATTGTAATAAACATGGAAAGAGTGCCTGTGGATAAATTGTGCTGCTTGCCACAAACCCGGTGGCTCTAGATGACTGAACCAATTGAAGAGCGTCCAACAAATCATCATGAAATAAGTGGTGCTCAGATGGTTATTGTTAACCATTAACTAGCTATGAGGCAGCTAAAGTAGGCCAAAGCAATAACAAAGAAATGCTAACTGAAGAAAACAAAACAAGTAAACACACATTGTAGAGTACAGTGGCAACATTACACAACTGTACAAAGAATGATAGAAGATAAAAACCTCAATATCCAAATAAAAGATGTGGATGACCCTAAAAAAGATGCTTCATATTTACTTAACTTTGTCTCCCCTCTCCCCATCATTACTTGATGGGGAGAGTGAATGAGCTGTTTCCATGAGAAGATGCACTATATGATGTTACAATACCAGATGAAAAAGATTAGAAAGCAGAGATATATGACGGAGAAAAATTAAATCTAGAGAGCATGTCTAAATAATAACAAACTTACTATTACTGTAAGTGTGTCTGTGTGTGTGTGTATATATATATAAAACAAATTTTCTCATGTCATCGGCCAATTTGTGGGCAAACAATAATAAAAGAGAGAAATACAGCCCTTCACACAGAGTTTTTCTTCTAGATTTATTATCTTCTACAGTAACAAGGACTATAAATTAACTCATTTCAACATTAAATATTTTGTAATTTCACAAAAATTGCACATATCCTCTCTCACACAGAGACATAAATATTCACAGACACTCCCGCCGCCGCCACTTACGCTGGTATGAGGCAATGTATACCGAGCTAACTGTAATCTAGCATGTGACCTTGTGACGCTATAAGATCCTGCTGATCACAGCTATCTTTACAGTTACCTATTAACACACACACAGCTGCACCCTGGAATTGTTATGAGACTCTACATGACTATAATATCACATTCTTAAGTGGTCGGGTACCGCAAGCTTTTTTGGTTGTCTGCCTAGTTTATTATGCGTAATAAAACCAATACGTCTAAACCACAGCAGTCTGGGAAAAAAGTCATGGAAGTTCTGGATGGCAGAGACCTGGAGGGGCTTTCACTTCACTAGAATATTATGGAGTTTGTCCTCCCAGTAACTTACAATGCAGTGCCACATGTACAAAGGAACTTGCCTTTAATACCAGGCTTTAAGTCTATACGTCTTCCAATGATGTATACACGTTGTAAGGCATATATTTCCTACCTGAATCTTGATGTGTCTATATTACTGTTGTCACTATCAACACACACACATTCAAAGTTGGCTTCCAGGGAAACAGATACCATACAGTCTAAGGATGGCCCAGGGTGTTGGCAGATGGATGCGGTTCAGGGATCAGTCATACACACACACACACACACATATGCACACACACACACACACATATACGGATTCATACACCCTTAGTCACACTTAATCATGGCCTTTCGCCATAATTTCACTGTCAACCCTCTACCCCCTTTTTCCAGAACGCTGAATGACAACTCCCACACTCCCAAAACTCTCCGTCCGTCACCTTCACGTCAAGCGGGAGTCATCTGCTGACATGTGCACAAAATGAGCAGAGATTAATTTTGTTTTTGCTTCTCCCTCCGCTCTCTGCGCCCGTCTTTGTCTTTACTCTCTGTAAAATTCCACACCCCTTGAGGTCGTTCCCTCGTCTCCTCCCTCTTCTTCTCCACCTAACCATAAACCACATTCATCTGTTCACATCAGGCAACCTCCTTATGTTTCTCTCTGTCTTTTTTTCCCTTCTCCCCCCGTCATCCTTTTCCTTTCTTCTGCTGTTTGACGCTAACCACAGAACGCTGATAGACAGGTAGCACGGTTTAAATGCCAGCTAACGCCCATATCAGTTTGAAGTCATGTGCAGGTGACTGGCTAAGGTGTGGGCTTTGTAGAGGTCTGCAGCTCAGTCCGACCAGGCCCATGGGTTTTCACAAGCTTAGGTCAGAAACCCACCAGGTTCTGGTCTAAAAAAACTAAAATATTTAAGTTAAAATAAACTACTGAACATGAAATCTTTTTACCATTCAGCTTAGAATTATAGTACCACATTCTTTACAACAGACGATCTAAAACAAACAAACTGGTTCCAGCTTATGTAACTGTAATTGAATCTTTTTGGGTATGGGAACTGTTAGTTAAACAAAATTAAACAAAACAACAAACAAAATAACATTTTTACAATGTTCTGACATTTTATAAAAAAAAATATCTACTGATAAAAATCATCTGCAATTTATCAAAAATGAAAATAATCGCTAGTTAAAGCTCTATAATGACAATATACTCAATATACTTGTCTCTGTGTTGTCGGTGTGGTGTTTACTATCTGTTATGCTATCATGACCTGTAAACGCAATGGACTGAAGTGCAGCTAAATAAGTCACTGAAAATTTAAATGTTAACTTAGAAAAAGTTACTTATCACAAAAAAACACGTGGCAGCTGTTGGACTGGTCACTGAAATGATCTGTTACACATGTGCAAACCAGATGAGGCTGAAATGGTTTTATTTTTTAGATTAAATTAGAAAAAATATATATGAATGGCATCGAGAGACATTAAATGGAGGCCATCAAATGTAACTTACAATAGGAAGTTATTGCAATAATCTAGCTTTTACAAAAAAAAGCTGTTTCTTCATCTGTGCTGCTCAGCAAATTGTAATCAGTATGATATGACCCCAAAGTTTCTGAGTGTGTGTGTGTGCGTGTGTGCATTCCTGGGTGTGTGTTTTAGTGCATCTGTTGGTTCGTGCAGCAGCTGCCTTTCATGCTCACGTCACTGAACAAACACACACACACACGACATCAATACAAACAGCAGACTGCTTTCCTTTTCTTCCTCTATCACATTCTCCCTCGTTCCCTGCCTCTCTGCCACACACACACGTCCAGAAACAAACGCACACACGCACACATATGAACAACACACACTTGGCAGCTGTTTGGAACGTGCAACAGAGAGAAAAAGACCCACCCATGAGGTGAGCCGGAGGTTAGGCCTCCTTCAGGCATTTACTGTCAACGATGAAACACACACATACACTGTCACACACATACACACACAGCCTGCAGTTCAGTTCCTCTTGCGAGTCTCTTTAAAGTTTATAGTAAGAGTTTCACAACATTTACACACATATAGCCATGGACACACACACACATTCCTTCCTGCCTAAATTCTCTTTAAAGATTGCAAGAGTTTGTGTAGCAACTATAAACACACATATACGCACACACATTGTAGTCATCCATTGTGGGTGCTGCCCTCAGGACTAGAAGAGTCCACGCCACAGTTAAACTAATATTTACTCCTGCTGAGAGATTATTTGCTCGACTCTCTTTTCCTCCCTTTTTTCCCCCAAACATGTCTCTTTCGTGTCCGCCCCAGCTGTGTATTAAAATACACATAAATCGCCCTCATACATCTAAACCTCTCCTCTGTGTGTGCGCTAACATGCACGTGCTTGTTACCTGAGAACACCTGTGCGCTGCGCTGCAGTATCTGAGATCCAAAGTCCTGCCAGGCCCCCGTCAGCTGGTTGAGGAAACCCCGTATGTCTGTGAGCTCCCTGCTAGAGGAGTGGAGGCCGGTGAGCGTCGAGCGCAGGGCCTCCTGCTGCCGTGCACACACACTTCTGACATAAACATACACAAAATAACAGCTTGAATATTCAGTTAAAACAAAACTGTCTGCTTCCTGGAGACCATTTAATATTTTGCATTAATGAATAGACATTCATTGCTTTGTCACAGATGTCTAAAATATCTGACCATCTCCTGAGCTGTCACGTAAAGACTGAGACATTGCTGTAAATAGCTACCTAGGTGGCCGTTAACAAGTGTTGTTAAAGTGACAAGTGTGTGAATAAGACAACATCAGCCATTAAAGGTCAGGCTGCACTTGGAATCCCAAACTGGCGGGGAAATTCGTGCGGCTCTTTCTCTCCCCCCTTAATAAATACTTTGACTCTGACTCTTAATCCCCAGTTGCTGGAGAGGTGTTTATCAGTGTGTAAGAGCAGAAGGCTGCGGTTACAGCCCCCTGGTGTGAATGTGTGTAACTGTGGGTTTTTCCAAACACTGCCTTTCTGAAATAGAGCATTCTGTACGTTCTGTGACGTTCCCTGGATAGATGGAGTTTTTTTTTTCCTCTTTTTTTAAGTGCAGCTGCTGTTTTCATTGAAGAGTGTTTTGCTCAGTTGTTAATACTGTATGTATCAGAGCTTAGAAAGTCACGACTGCTCATTTTATGTAGTATTTCAGCTTGACAATAACTCATCTTACAATTAATTCCATGACATTTATTATTTGAGGGCGTGCAGACACAGATTCCTCAAGGAGGGATCAGTTCTGAGCGTGCAGTCCTGATCCTGGAAGTGCTCGTTTCTATGATCTACTTTTACTCCAGCTGTTTTCGGCATGTTCTGAGGACTTGAGATTGCAACCATATTTGACTAGCAAGTTCCAATAGGACACGTCTGCATCCGGATGCTCAGAGTCATGTCTTGAGCTGAATAGCCACAGGGTCTGGCAGTGTCAAGTTAAGTCAATTGCCAGTAAATATATGCATTTATATACATTAACATTTAAGTAAATGTCACACTTCAGAGATATGAGCTGCTTTGGTAATAACAAAAAAATAGACTCGGCACATAAAGGCAGTCCAGTGGGGAAAGGAGCTACTTGTGAGAGACTCACGGTGGTCGCAGAGTTTATGGACACACACACACACACCAACTAGAATGGTAGTGTATCTTTGAACTGTCCAGCAGCCACGTCACAGCTGGACCCTGTGTACATTGTCTGCAGGGGCTAAGAGGAATACCATTGTAAACTGGAACCTCCCTGTTTTGAGTCCAGTCGGGGATCAATATTTCACGTCATTCCTTGCTCTCCTCATTTTTTTTGTCTGCCTCTAACATAGATATTGTCATTTAATGGAAAAAAATGGAAAACAAATAATGCAGAGACTTATCTGGCTATGGGCCATTTAATATTAAGCAAATCATCGGGCTTAAAAAACATAGCTAATTAAAACATGAGGTGGTACCAACCTCTTAAGACTCCTTTTAAATTAATTTGACTCTGAATATTACTCTGCTACGCTGGATTAAAACTAATTGATTTTTAATAATTTTATTTATTATTTATTTAATAATTTGATTTTAATAATTTAGTGTTAACACATTTTGATACTGAAGGGAAAAAAATTCAAGCTCTCCATTTGGTAGTTTAAAAAAAGCACTACACCACATATTATTCTGAAAACGGACAGAGGTGTCAAAGAAGATAACACTTCACATCCAGGTCAAACTAGACACACGATTGCACTCTGCTGTCAGTTTAGGATCAAATGTAGTTACATAGTTACCCTTGTTCCGTGTAAAAACACAAACTGCTTTAACAAATCTGTGCGTGAAAGCTCTCAAATGATTAACAGAGCGCGAGTTGTTGTGAAACTATTTTATTGGCTTCCACAGATGAAGGGATATGAATGACAGGTATTTATAATTAATACACAGGAAAAAGGAGGCAGGGCGTGAAATAAATAAAAAAAAAAGCTGAGTATAAGAAGTAGTGGGAAACTGAACCGCAATGTCCTTAAAAAAAGGGCACAGCCATGTTTTACAGCACCCTTCCCTTTCCGTCTCTCTTCTCCATCTCTCTCACTCTCAAAGAAATATGTTCAGATGAAAAAGCACTTTGAGCAACATGAAAGATCACTAGCTCAGCTCACAAAGTCACACACACACGCACACACATGCTCTGTCGAGTCACAAACCCAAGCAAAGCGCGGACCTGGAAAACTAGAGTGTTGGAATAGAACATTCTGTTACTCCAAGAACACTTTTGAAGGAACATGTGGGTGAGAGCACACTGAACAGTTTCCTATTTTCTTAGACACACACACACACACACACGATACACGAGGACACAGGGATACATTGCAGGCATTGGGGGGTAAAGGTACACACGTACAGACACACACACGCAGCTGCAAGAAGGAACACACACAGGCCCGTATACTCACAGACAGACATCAGGAACATGGCCGGGTCTTGCGTGCAAAGTGAGGTGACAGTTTTTGAGAGCTCATTGGGGTTTGAGTGGTTGTTGTTTTTCTTATTCAGGGTTTGTGGCTTAAGGTGATCAAAAATGAACGGAGTCTCAGACTAGAGGGGATGAGAGGGGAGACTTTGAGCTGCGCTGCAGTGCCTCAGAGAGTGTGTGTGTGTGCGTGCGGAGTGGAGGAGGGCATGGGCACTGCTTGTCACGAGAGCCAGTTTTATAATGTCAGATGACATAAATCATAAGGCTGACAGCACCAAATGGAGGAACAGATATGAGCCAGATCTGTCATCGGCGATAAGGCTAAGATGGTGAAAAACAGAGAGTGGGAGAGAGGAAGGAGACTGCGGGCGTTTGCTCGCCCAATGGTTGACTCATTTAGCAGCTTTCAGTGTCAGCGGCCTGATTGTAAAGCTTATTTTTCCCTCTCCCCACGTCTCATCTCCTCCCTCCCAATCTCTTCACCTCCACCTCTCTCCTCTGCTCCGCTCCTGTCACTAAGTGCTCACGACTTTTTAAATCTCTCTCTAAATCTCTCTCTCTCTCTCTCTGTTTCCAGGAAATAACCAGTGGGTCAGCTGAATTAACTTTTTTTTTCCTTTTCCATTCTCTCTTTTATTGTTTTCCCTCTATCATCTCACACAGTTGTTTCCCATCTGCCCTGGCCTTCCTGCCGTGCATCTGGTCAAGGAGCTGACAGCCAATTGGGGTGATACAACCCCATGAGCTGTTTTTTTTATTTTCCAAATTTTTTTGTTTTTGTTTTTCATCTCCATCCCACTTTGGCTTTACCAAACGTTACCCTCCCCCGCTCCTCTTTTGTGTCCATTTAATCTTTCTTTGTCTCTTCTCTCTCTTGCTCTCTTTTTCTCTCCGTTTACTTCCTTACCTGAGAATTTCCAATTCGCTGCCTCTCTTTTCCAAGTAGCCGCTCTGCCTCCTCCTTTGTGGAAGATGCCGTCGCCAACCTGTCGAGGACAAAGAGGAGAGCGAAGGTGAGGAGCTGTGAGCAATGATCACTCATCAAAGGACCTAAGTCTCAAGTGATGCCACTGTACCCCCACAGGGTAAAATGAGCTTATAAATGATGCAACTTTAATGATCGAGAGGGGAAGGTGATCATGACGAAATGGAATGAGATGAAAAATTAAAATGTTCCTCAGAGGTAATTGATAGGAAGTGATGGGCTTCCCTCTTCAGCTCATCTTATTTTGTTTCAGATGATTCAATACATAATAAATGATTGTTTGAATATGAGCAGCAAAGCATTTAATCAGATTAAAGTCAAAAATAGAGATAAATTGCATTGGAAATGATGAAAGCCACAAATTATTCTCAAAGCGCTACAGAGCTTGGAGATACAGGTAAGATAAGAGACCAAAGAGTCAGTGTCTGCCCATATATCCATTACCCTCACTGAAGAGCAGTGAAGGGTAATTAGTGTGTCCCAGCATTCAGCATGGTCTACTCCACCACCCGAGTCCAGGTGTATACTGTAAGCCAGACATAAAGATGTTGAGTCTGGGCATTGGGACGGACGCTTCCACTCAACACGGCCTCGCAGCAGACGTTTTTAGCCTGATTGATTCCAGACAGGAGAAATCCAATCTGACAGACAGATTCCAGCGTACAGCAATCAAACCAGACACATAAACAGAGAGATTGTGTGACCTGGACACTCAGAAAACAGAGACAACACATCCCGTTCTTCCCTTAAAACACCACAAATAAGCACCGACAGCCAGACAGGGAGAGAGAGAGAGAGAGAGAGAGGAATAAACATAATGAAGAGTCGTAAGTATTACAAGGAGCAGGCCAGACAAATGGAGACTAAAACCAGACAGGTAATAATCATGACCAACAAAGTTTAAACAAGAAGTGTAATTTGAGTGAGATGCAGAGATCCTGCCAGGGGATTTTCTGCTCATTGGCAGCACTTAAGAAACAAACGTGAAGCAAGCCAATTTAGAGAAGTGGAGGAGCGATGTTCCCAAGATACTGATGTTAGTGATTCCCCCTTATTCATGTGCAGCATTTCATGTGATGTGTTTTTTTTGTCGGTATGCTGGCAGATCTCTGCGGTGAACAAGGCAGATCTCTTTAAATTGTCTAAGTGTAAGAAGCCTTAAAATAAAGAATATTTCCAAGCTACCGAAAGAGTCTGAATTTATGCTGCTGTTCCAGCCGTGTCATATGTGGTTGGCGTTGTAAGCCAAAATATCTGATGCTACTATGCTACCTGTTAACTTAATTGACAATGACTGTAGTAGTAACAATGACAGCTGTGTTGACACATCAAGCATCGAGGACACATTTGACAGGCAGATGTGTACTCATAGGTTTAAATATTTCATTTCTCATTTTTTTAATCCAGTGGGGAACTAATTTGCATAGTAATCTAAAGACGGCTACTTTAATGACCACAAAACACATGAGCAGTCTTATAGTAAAGAGAATCCTAGTTTAAATCTCTGATTACCAGCAAAATAATATGTGACCCAGTCATTTGACTGATAGTTAAGGTCATGTCCTGACATCTGCGCCGGCTGCAGTACGAATAAAGATTCAGCTAAAAGCTCAGAGGCATTAGTAAGTGGGCTTTTCAGCTTAGATTGTCTTCACCACATATTGTTCCTAAAGGATCAAGAATAATCACCTATGCACCAAGTGGCAGACTTATTTATAGAACAAGAACCAAATCAATTGGAAAAAAAAAAGAAAAAAAAAGAAAAATAATAAAATGAATGAAAAAAACATTTTTTGACAAGTTGTTTTATTGTGTAGTTTTATTTCTTTGTTGAGAAATGGTGCATTTTTGTGTTTAAATACTCTTTATATACAGTATATTCTCCCATTTGTGTGATATATTTATGCTGCTATTTTGGCCTGAACTGAAACTGAGCTGACCTAACCCTCCTGGTTAAATAAAGCTTAAATAAAAAGTACATGCTTTCTATTTAGTGTGTGAGGAGACAAAGAGAAAGAAAGAGAGAGACAAACTGAGTTAGACTTGTCTGTGTGCATTGCAGCCTTGCTGTATTTTTGCCACTTTCTGACCAAGTCTGGCTGAGCCTGTGATCCTGTGTATGTGTGTGTGTGAAACATGCGTCTTTGTGCGTGCATGCCTTTGCTTTTTCGAGCGATGGCAGCTCAGACTCCCACTGTTCACCCATCTGTCCCCACCAGTCCCAAAGCGAGATCAGAAAGAACACTGCCTCGAGAGGGGTTGTGTGTGTTTGCGTGCTCTGTGTGTGTGTGTGTGTGTGTGTGTGAATTTGGTGTGTATTTTGTATTCGAATCAGTGTGTGCTTTGTGTGCGTGAGTCCGAGCTCCTGTTCCCAGGGCAGTGGCTGTCAGTGGAATAACTAGGTAGCGCAGTGCCAGTGACTGCATGCCGGATTAGAGTACCCCCTACCAGCAGCCCAAATCAACTGCCTCATCAGGACATGTCATACACACACAGATGCACACAAAGAGCACGCCATACGCACACATGCACACACAACAACAGCGCCAATCTGCCAGCCACAGTGTTATTGTGACCTACCAAGCCTTTTTTTCTTTTTCTTTTTTGGAGTGTTTATGTGTCAAAGAGTTTACCGGTTTCGTGCTCCTTCATATTTTCAGAGATTTGGACTGAAGGTCAACATCACAAAGCCAAACTTGAGTTCCTCTAGGAGGCTTATTTTAAGCCCCAGACGGTGTACAAAATGTTCTATGTCATAATGTCTGTTTATCCTAGTTTTTGTGCCAGGCTAAAACTCAAGGGTGATTGTTATTTTGCTATTACTGGCCCCTTACTGTGGGACATTGCCCCTTTGTAACAGATTATCTAAATCACCAAACATCTACAAATAACAGCTTTAAGGCCCCTCTTGCCATCAATTGTTCATGCTGTTTTATTGCTCCTTTCATTAGTTTACTGTGTGAGTATCAATGCGTGCAATATTTTACTATTATTATCTGTTATTGTTTTTCTAGAAGCACAACCACAAAAGTTGTTTTTGCTGGTAAATTATCAGTGGTGTCCTCAAAACAAACAGCCAAAACAAATTTATTGCACTTCCTTGTTCAGCCACAAGAGACCATCTCTCAACAGGGGTCATACACTGGAGCTGTGACACTGTTGTTATTTACACTGAAATGACTATTTACTGTCCCAGGCCTTTTGCCACTGCTCAGGGTGAATCTGATATAGAGCTATGAAGAGATAACTTACAAATGCATGTCAGTGGAAATGTGGGTGCGTATTCATGTGTGTGTGCGTGTGTATTTGTGCTGGCATTTCCTGTCTTCATTAGAAGTGACATAAAAGCTTTCCTATATCAAAGTGTCATCTGTTCACACACTGTGTGCGCGCATGTGTTCAAGTTAAAAGACGGTTCTGATCAACAGTGTGGCAGGACATTCAAAGCTAAAAGCCACTGACCGCAAAAAAAAGGAGCACAGACAGATCGTAACACACCTACATCCAAAGACAGACACATGAACACACACTTATTCATACACAGTCTATGTGCAGCTTTCAAATGCGTCTGAAATTAAAAAGCTGAAAACACATTTGGGGCTTGTCAAAGACTAGTTAAGTGTTTTGATGAAAATTTGAGGCAGTTTAATTACATCAGTCAAGGCCTCATCAATTAATCATAATCCTTTGCTGAAAATGTCCATTGTGTGTGTGTGTGTGTAGCGTGATACCTGTCTGTATACATTTTGTTTTTATGTTATCTGGTAACTATGTTAGGGATGCCATAACAATGATTGCAATCATGAAAACAGCACACACACACACACACATACACGTGCGTACAAAGTATATGCACAAACAATGATATCAGATTATGGCCAACTGAATTAACTCGAAAGCTATGAAAATGCATTTGTCCTCCAGCTTGTCAATTCTACTTTAAATTCAGAGAGGCAATGCATCTTTCTCTGTCTTTCATTTGTATATTTGGGTTGCTATGCTACTGCTCTAACATGTTATTGTTGATTACCAAATAAACATAGACATAGTGTGTGTGACTGTGTGTGTGTCTGTGTGTGTGTTCTTGACACATTAATATCTCTGTTTTTGTTTATCTTGTTGTCATGAGCCCTGCAGTTAAGTTGAAGCTGGATGGAGGTCATCTTCTACCAGGAAGAGTTTTTCTCCAATGCCACTAAAATATACACAACCCAGATGCAGCAGAGTGCATATGTGTGTGTGTGTGTGTGTGTCAGTCTGTGTTTGATGTGGTAATGTGAACTTGAAGTTGGATCTGCGCTAATACCTCACATGCTGGCTCTAAACGCTGTGTGACTCTGTGCATACTAGACTTGACATATTACCTAACACACACACACACACAGAAAGAGAGAGAGAGAGAGAGAGAAGGAGACGGAATAGGAGATGGAGTATGGTGATTTGTGTTTTGTTTCTGTGGTTGCTAGTGGAAACCAAAAATTGAAATAAAACCACATGAGTACAAAACTAATTTGCCATGAAGCACTTCCTTGTTACAAATGGATGCCTTTCTATTTGTCATCCATCATTTGTCTCTCCTTCACTCCCGCTCTCCCACCTGCAAGTCACCTTATCAGTGTTACAATCCAGCCCCAGGTGTGTGTGGGTGTGTGCGCATGTGTGTGTGTGCCTGCTTACATGTAGTGTTTGTGTGCGCTCTCACACTTTTTTATGATTCATTCTTCATAACTGCCAAATCTCATTTTTGTTACTGCGCGAAACAGTGATTATCCTATCCATTGCAGGTGTACACACGTGTGTGCTGGCACGCGCACACACACGCAAAGACAAATGCAGATACATTACGCGCACACAAGAGAGTCAGGTACAGACACAAACAGTCTCACAACTAGACACACTGTTTGGATCAAGAGTGAGAGCAGCCAGGGGGAAGCGAGCAGAGCGTATTAAATTCCCAGACACTTCTCTCAACAAGCATGCGCACAGCCTGCATGATATGTTTCAACCTGTCTTCAGTTAGATGAGCTCTGTCTATCCATACTTGTTCATCAGTTTTTTTTTAACAAAGGTTTTTAGCCCTTGTAAACAATATTCAGCAGATTACCCTATGTTAGTCTAAATATGGAGACAGAAAGTGTATCTGAGAAGGTTCAGACTATGATGGCAATCAATAAATCAATACAGTGTTGGGGTTCTGTCGATACCAAATCCAGTACCTGATCCACTACCAAAACCTGAATCCTTCTGAATTTAGATTTAGATTTGACTTTTAAAATAAAAAGTATCAAAAATCACCTTTTGTTGGCTGAAAAGATAAAAACAGTTTTGAGTGGCACTCTAATTAACATTCACAGCCTGTAGCTACACCTTGAAAATTAAGCATTAAGAGACCTCTGCTGACCAAGAAAAATGCCTTCATCTCCAGTTGGTCACATCACTGTAATGATCTGCTTCTTGGTTTAGCCCAAAAATAAATGCCACCCGTTCAAAATGCTGCAGCCAGGATCCTGATAAAGACAAAAATAGACAATTTTTGACAATTTAAGACAATTACTTAAGTGCTTGTACAACAGCACTTGGATCACATAAATAAATAAATATAATATATAATAAAAATAAAACAAAGTCTAAACAGGGTATTTTTTTCTGCTGCCTTTTAATATTGTGTTTATTGCATTTATTTATATCATGTAATTATACTATATTGTACCAGTACTAGCACCATTTTTAAACACATAGTTTTATTCAATTTTTTCAAATTTCTTTCTATAAATGTCTATAAATGAGTATAAATGTCAGTAAAGTATTTTGATCTGCCTTGTGTATAAATTTTGGGATATGAATAAATGCTTTTTCCTTTACCTAGTTTTTAACAAGCCACTTGCTACAAATAGGGGACGTCTAGATGCTGAACTATTTGGTTCATAAGGTTTCACTGCGAGATTTGCCATATTTTAATGTCCCTAAAGTTGAGGATACAGAGCATCACATTACAGAGTGATGACTTTTTCCCACACAAATGATCTTTGAGGGGGTTTGCCACATTCGCATCACGTTGGACAGAAGGTGTAACTCAAGGTACTCACTGCCGGTCTTAGTTATTCACATCCTGAATGAATGGGAATCTGTTGATGAGCAAGAGGCAGGGGGCAAATAATAGTGTTCATTAACCAGTTACACTGAATCAGGTTCATTTATCTTGATTGATGGACAATGTGAGACACCACTGTCTGCTTGCCCACAAGAGACTTTGGCACCAAGTTAGATATTTTGGAATCAAAGTCAGAATTACTACCGGGATGCTAACATGAGCCGCATATACAAATCATAAACTGGTAAATAAGGCAACTCTAATGTGACGTGAACATGGCATGTGTCTTTTTCTCCTCTCCCTCCCTCTTTCCCTCCCTCTTCCTCTCTCTTCTCTGGAACAAAATATCTCCAGCTCATCTGTGTTTAAACTTGTCTAGAAGGTGACATTTTAAAATCAGGTTTAATTGCACTCTGCACACTACTACCCTTCTCGCCCTCTGTCTGCCTCTGTCAGGCACTCTCATGAACACACACGCTGCCTGGCAGCCGACATTTTAATCAGGTTTGGTTTGTATGGAGAGTGTGTTTTATCGAACTCTGCAACACACACACACACACACACACACACACACACACACACACACACATCTCAATCTGCTGCTTCTCTCTCATCCTGTCAGACTCCAGGATCCATTAGCTTCGTCAGATCCAAAGAAAGCGCTGGCATGTCAAGAGAAGAGGAGGAAGAAGATGTGTGTGTGTGTGTGGGAAAGGCTTTGTTGTAGCTGTGTGTGGGTGTAGGCCATTTATGTCCATGCCTGTTAAAAATCTATTGTCCTTGTATGGTGGACTACATAATCTCCCAACAAGGGCCGTATTAAGTCTCTCAGAGAGGGAGGGGAGGACTGTCAGTCACCAACACATCTCACATAACAACAGTTACACTCCTGCTGTGCAGCCAGCCATTCAGAACATCCTCATTAACTCCCACTCATATGCTATCTTTCTCCTCTTCTCTCTCTCCTTCTTCTGCCTTTTAATCTGTTCATTACCACCTGTGTGAGGGATGGTGTACAATTGCAGCAAAGTACTGGCAAATTGCCGGTGTAAGTGTTTAGGGATCAACAGAGAGAAAGAGAGCAAAAGAAAATCAGTTGAAAAGCAAATAAGTTTGTAAACAGGTGAAGAAGGTGGACAAAAAGACGTTTTGCTGAAATGTAAAAAACATTAACGTTGAAATATATAGAGAGAAATAAGGATAATGATAAAATCATATGATTGCAAATAGATAAAAAGAGAGGGAAATCTAAAAAAAAGAAAGAAAAAAGAGCAGGAGAGTGAATCCACTGTTGTCGGTCCACGTTGGCCTCTCACACATCACTGTGCCGTGCATCATTATCTCTGACTGAACTTTGACCTGCTGACCCGCGCTGGGCCCGAGGCTCCAGAGCACAACTGTGCACAGTGTGCGTTTGTTTGTGTGTGAGTTTGCGTGTGTGAGGGAGATAATCAGCTTTACATTAGACCACATAGTGGATTGGCTTGCCAGTCTACCAAACACATAACAACATACGGACCGACCCGAAACCCAGCAAGCCATATGAGCGTACCGGCTGTGGTCTACACATGCACGCACACACAGACAGTGAAAATTAAAACAAAATGCCCACTTTGAACAAATCCATGCTGGATGTTTGAGCCCAACTTTGACATTTCTGTACTATAATTTCTTGTTATATGTTTTTCAACATTACAGATACTAACATGACAGACTCTTGTAAGTCGCAAAGCAGTAATTCTGCATCAATGAAATGCATTGTTGGATTGTTGGACAGTAATGTACTCCTATATACAACCTGTCCACCATTTTAATTGAGTGCCAGAATTCTTAGTGTATAAAATTCATCCACTATATAATACCCTTAAGATTCCAAAAGAAGTGTCCTGAATCTCAATTTACTGCTCACTACAGAGTGTCTATTACACAGGCCACTGCTTTTACTGAGGGCACTATATAGAGCATGAATTTCATACCCAGAATTTGTGCACTCAAATAAAATGAAAGAAGGTAAATATTGTAAAGTGCAGAATCTAGTAAATGGGGGGTGATTTAGGACACAGCCCTGATCTCCGCCTGTCTACACTCCAGCCCGTCTTTCCTCTGGTTAGCTCACCTAGCAAATATAACGGCCACTTTGCCTCAGTTTTTTGCAGAGATTAGTCTGGTCCATTTATCAGCCTAGCTCTGATAACCACTATTGGTGCAAGGACTAAAACTGAGTGAAGAAAAGCTACACATACATACACATGGAACACACTTAAGAAGTCCACTTCAAATTATTTTTAATGTTGTTGGTTGGGCTATATGATCTGGAAAAAAAAAATTATATTGCAATTATTTTGACAGATATTGTGATTTTAATATGAGTCACGATTTAAGTGGAACTTTTAGAAATTCATTTTCATAAAAATGATGACGATGTGATTTTTGCTAGGGTCTGTGCCAAACAAGCATGTTCTCACACATCTGCAGAATGTGATTTGTAGGCCAGGCATCTCTGTAACACCACAATGCCTCTTTTACAATGTCATGCTGTGGCATGCATTGTCAAAAAGTTGCAGCTTCCGCAATTTAGATATTGCACATTGCCAATATTTCGATTAATTTCTCCCTAGTTGATACTGTATTAAAGGCTGTCCAACCCCACAGGTGTCTTCAGTTATCGTAAGTGAACCTCTGCTCATGTTGGAGATGGGTGGAGCAATGCTATGAATAATGTGAGATCACAAACCTCCATGTAATGACAAGCTGCCCCTCCCTAACAGGTCAGGTGCAGTCTGTACACAACTACACAGTCCTACATCACAGAAGTCTATTCAAAACGCCAAAGTGAAAACACCTATGCAGGTGTGCCAAAGGGTATACAGGGCCGTTATCTGAAAGTTTCCTACTGAACCAACGAGAGAATCTTTTAATTCTGTGTCTTTGTATAATAAATCAGAAAACTGATTAAATGACACCCATAACATCATCTAAAATACAATATATTTGTGGTGTACACTTTGAGTGCGAAGCTGCAGGTGTGCGTGCATGATTGCATGTACTTATGTGACAAAGGCTTCAGAAACGTGTCACTGTTTTGTATGTCAACAGGAAGAGGTCTTTAGATGATTTCAGCATTCTCGTGAGTCACGGCATGCAAGCATTTCATACATTTCCCTGAAACTTAACTTAGCCTTTGATGGCTGTTTGATTACAGACACCTGCTGTTTGATTACCCGCACTTTAAAGCTGATGTATGTTACACAACAGGAACCTTCACCACCTGTGTGCGTGTGCAGCGTATGTCACTTAATGTGGGACAAACAAAAGTCCTGCTGATGCTTTCATAATGGCAACTGTATTTTGAAAGTAATTTTGCTATATCTTTGTTGTGAACTTGCATTCCCTCAAATAGCTTTGTATGGCCCCGAAAACATGACTGAATCTGTTGCATTCAGCTGAGATACAGAACGTGTGTAGGTGGGGAGAGAAATAGAAATAAATTATGGAATAGTAAGGAAAAGAAAAGGACAGAGATTAAGACCAGTGTCAAGGGAGAAAATAGTCTTTTTATATCTGCCTCTTTGACTGATTAGTGTTGAGGGTCTGACACTTACAGAATAGAAAATAAAGAGTTATGCCATCATCAGCTGCTGTAGGCCTCGAAAACATTACCCTAACCCTAACAAGTGAAAAACACAAGTGCGCCATTCTTTACATGCTTTTGTGCATTCCCTCCAATGATTGGATGCTTGAATATGAACCTACTACACAAACTACATGCTAAATATCATATCACTAACTGACATTTTGTGTTGCTTTATTTAATGGCATCACTGGTGTCCATCGGCTGGAACTGTGGCTAAGTTGAATGCAAACTCAGTAGCCCGAGGCAGGTTACAGTACAGGCTAATCTGTAGTTCATTAAAAGAGTCATTTTACTACTGGAGAGGGTCATTAAATAAAACTAGTAGACCTATATTCTCTCTTACTACGCTATGAAACTCCCAGGGTTATTTTTTGTCCACCTAACACCTCCACACATCCTCATACTAAAACACAGTCTGCCCCCTCACGTATCATTTCTGGGTACTTATCCAAAGCAGAACACAGCAATGTGGTCTGACTTTGTTGCGTTTTTACAAAATATTTCAGTTCTCTGACAAAATTAGAAGGATATTTGTCAAATATTTTGTTCACAAAATATATAGAAATACTGTATTGTTTCACAGTTTCACACTTTAATATATATATATTCATATTCCCTTTTTGAACTTCTGGATGATGGAGGTGTTAAAGATGACAGCGGAATATATAATTATACATTAAGGTTTCTGACAGAGACATGCACACACCAGCTAGTGGGATACATGTCTGATTTGTCTGAGAGCGTGTTCGTGTGTTTCCAGCATGACTCACGGGATAATTGCCCACATGAAGCCTTGCATTAGAGATCGTTTCTCACCAGGGACAGGAAGCGCAGACAAACACATACAATCCTCACCTCTCTTCAAGCTGTTGGACGCATTTTCTCAGCTTGTCTAAATTTTTATTGGCCTTTTGAAGTGCGTCACTCAGAACTTTCTCCCTCTCCTCGGCCCCCCTCTCCAGCTCCTCTCTCTGCTCCCTGAGTCTCTGCGCCTCCAAGTCTCCCAGCTCCTCTCTGAGTTGTCTCTCTTTCTCTTTGCTGATTATCTGATACTCTTCTTCCATCTCTCTCCTCTTACTCTCATTCTTTTGTTCAAACTCATGTCTGAGAGCTCTCTCCATGTCTTTGCTCCGCTCCTCTAGCTCTTCTCTTAAACTTTTCTCCTTCTTCTCTGCCTCTCTCTGGACCTCCAGATAAAGTGCTCTCTCCCACTCCAGCCTGCCCAGCTCCAGTGCCTCTCGCTGGGTCTTCTCCCTCTCTGCGGTCTCTCTTACTTCCTGAAGCTCGGCCTCCAACTGAGCAAGTCGTGTGTTCAGCTGATGGAACTCGTGGAAAATGAGGTAGCTTACACCACAGTAACGGCATACTGTCTCACTGCGCTCCATCTGAGGGGAAAAAAACAAAAAGAAATAAGAATAGTACAGAAGTATTGCTACTTACAAAACTTTAGTGCATTTAAATAGTAAGCTTAATCAATCTTTACATGGCCAACAACTTGATGACTTGAAAATTTATAGAATTATATTCAAATGTTGCTCCTTTTCAATTTTGCATGGCAGTATGTGACATCACCATTTTACAGTTCATCTCCACCCACTTTAAAATGTCTCTTCATTTGTCCTAATTAAAGCAGTTCAATGGAACTTGTCTTTTTTTTTTTTCTTTTTTTTGGCGGTCTCCTTTTGTTTAACACTCAGTCAAGTTGGTAGTGATTAATTAGCTAACTGATTAATCAAAGTGGACACTGTAGGATTACATAATTTTATTCTGTTTTATTCAGTACTTTCAGTTATGGTATTAGTTGGATTAATATGAGCTTGTGTAATATATGTGTAGAAAGAAATGTCCTTCTACTGTATGATGGGCCGCTATTCAAGTCTGATGATTCAAACCTTTACCAAAACCTCGCTGTTAGCACATACAGTAACAAACCTTTTTTCACGGCAGACATATTGATTTGTCATTGACAGATGAAACAAATGTATGTACTGTGCTGATTAGTGTCATCCTGATAAATCTATGTAAATCATCTCAGGCAAGAATTGTTGCACATTCAAATGTGAATGAAGAGTGGCTATAAATATTTTAACATGTACTGAATATTACCTAGATTGTACTATACTCCTGTAAGTGTAATGAGTATTATATGTATACTTAAATATAATATAATAACAGCTATATCATGCTTTTTATCAGGGACTGCAAATAAGGATGAGTCTAGAAAAAACATTCAGGTTTGTGTGGCTTATTGAATGGAGCCTTGAGAACTGAGGTATCAAAGCTGTCAAAACATTTGAGACTACAGGCCCCATTATCCATCAAAATCTGTTGCAACCGCTAGTGTCAAAAACATCTTTTTATCTGTCAGCAGTTCAAAGCAGAGGAACACAGATACTCTAATCCCTCCTTCAGATATTGTTTTTACTGCTGTCTGTTAGAGAAAAAACAGCTCCCAAATTTATCTCTCTTTCTCTGTGTGTGTCAATGTGTTCTCTCCAAGCTCTTGTCACTTCTTTCAGGCTCATGAAGGATAAGATCACATCCCCTGAGCTTTCATCTCCATGATGATATGTGGCAGAGAGGCAGCTGAAATTTGGAAGACATGCTGACAGCTCCAAGGTCAGAAAGCTCCAAATAGACTGCTTACATGATGTAAACAAGGTGAAAGAAACTTGCAAACAAAGCTGATATGCTTGGGAGGGAGACGAGATCATTTAATAACTGCTGTTAGAGGTCACATGATTGTCTTTGTCCATTTCTACTTCTACACAATGTAGCAACATGTAGCTACTGAAGGTAAGAAACATATTGATTTTCATTATGCTATGACCCTTTCTTTTAGTGCCTCATTTCCTTTAATGATCATATCTCTTAAACAGACATTTATGTGAACATTCATGCATCAAAAATGAACGAACTCTTTTGCTTTGATGACTCTGTGACCTTCCCCATTTTCCCCCACGCTCACAGCACCATGAACTGACAGTAGTTGTGGTTTATGTGGAGTTTTTGATGGGACTCTTTTTGATGATCTCATCTTTTCTACTTAGTTTACCGCCTCAGAATTGAAATAGCGTTATATAATGTGTATTTCCATTTGCTTTCTATTCAAATGAAAAGCTGCATTAAACATTAAATGCAAATAAGGCTATCAGCTAGCTCCAACAAATAAGCTTCTACAGATGCAACACATGTAAATGAAAATGTAAATATAAGAAAGACTTTGTGATATTAAAATCGACAGAATTTACGAGAGAATAATAAAAGGTAGAGACTGAAAGTTCCATAGTCTTGTCCTTTGTGGTGATCTACAACTACAAAGAGGTCAGAACAAATGCTGACAGCCTAAACACAAAAAGCCAAGTTGAAGGACAGAGATCAAAAGAATGGAAGCTGCTGCTTGAAAGTCTTTTCCTGAAAGGCAATGAATTGAGCTTCATTGAATAATCGTCCGTCTTTGCCGTCCCTCTCTCTCTTTCTCTCTGCCTCTCTGGTTTCCTTCTTCTTTCTGGTAAGGGAGAGTACGAAAAGAATGACAGGATGGTAGACAAGACAGAGAGACAGACAATACACACAGCAACACTTGAAAGTGCTTTTGACGAGAGATGATTGACAGCTGATACATTTAGGAAGACAGAGCTTCTCTCACTCTCTCTCAGTCTCTCTATCTAACTTTCTCTCTCTGTTCTCACCCATCACTGTGCCTTCTTGCCCTGTGTTAGCATCTTGTCTATCCATGTCAGGTCAAGGTGCAGATTATGTCTGCCTCATGTCTTCAGGACAGTGGGAGTCTGACTTCTAGAAGCCATGAAATACATGAAAGACAGACGGAAGAACACTCAAGAAGAAGAAGAGCACTGCGCTGAAGGGGTTACAAGAGCAGAGTAAGTGTGGACACTAACATATAACGTAAGCAATCCAGAATGAGATGGTCCACAGCCATGCTCGCTGTAATGTTCGCTATCTTAGTTTAGGATACACATATTTGGTTACAGGTGGGAATGTCAGTCACAGGAATTTGATCATAAATGGAAGTATTGAGAAAGGCGATATTTCAGTCTGGAGCAAAGTGCTGGGCCAACCACCTAGCAAGCCAACTTTGCTATTTTGTGCTGCTAGCATGGCTAATAATAATACAGTACAATCCCACGCGTTATACAAGCCCAACATAAAATACAGCAGGCACACATGGGAAATGAACTCCATAACATTTGTTCGCAAAATGCAAATACTGTACATGAGAAAACCACAAACAGCACAACATCAACAACACATAATAAGTCAAAAGGGATAAAACAATCAAAACAAGGAAGCGGCACAGAAGAAAATGATGGTAAAGTTCAGAAAATAAAACCCTCAGATACGTCAGTACAGTTCATACTTGGAGTGGGAATCGTCAGTCACCTCACAATTCGATTCAATTATGATTCAGATGGTCACAATTCGATTATAAAATGATTCTAGATGCATCCTGATGCATTGCAATGCATCACAATTTTGGATTTTTATACATGTTTTTTTCAACTAAGTACAAACAAGTGTGCCCAAGCATCTGCTTTTAAAAAAGCTGGCGCTGGTTTTATTTCTTTTGTCACTTGCAGTTGCTCTGCCATCTTCGAATGGTCTAGAATATAAACACGATGCACCGTTGAAAACTGCACTGATAATTGATTATAGACTCATTGATGCAGAATCATTCAACAAAGCATTGTAGAATCGATTGTTTCACCCATCCATATACTCTATACCATGATGCTCGTAGTTTGAAATCCATATTTGACATACCTCAGCCTAATGTATTTATCCAGTGGTGTTCTCTTAGACAAAGTGTTTGCTCTTTGCTCCTCTGTCATCAACACCCGGAATACAGGAGTAAGAAATAGACTTGACTCCTGATTGCTTTTTGTACTGTTTTATTTTTGTTCTTTGGAGGGCTCCTTATGTATTTGTATGCTTGTATGATAAAACAAATATGTGCTCCTAATGTTCTCACTTTAAGATGTTGCTTCATCTTTTGCGCTAATGAAAGTGTAGAGACATACTGGGGAAAACAGAGGACAGAGAGAACAGAGAGGAAGAGGAGGAAGTGGATTGGTGTGGGTGGAGAAAAAGCTACACAACACGACAATGTATTACATTGTGTTGCCACAGAATACACTCTGGAGAATATGGGCTATTATCTGTTTGCAGTGTTTGAGTGTGTGAGAGGGAGAGAGACAGGGAGAGCCAGAGAGAGAAAGTGCGTGCAAGTGTGAGCAATATTTGGGACTGGGGCTCAGGGGGTTTTAGTGTTTACTGTGCAGATGTCCTCATGGTTCCTGGAGGCATAGATACAGCAAAAAACTACTTAGTGTGTATGGGACTGTGTTTGAGAGTGGGGGATGTGTTTTGTCCAAAAATGCTTATGCATGTAAATTTGTGTGTGCACAGGCGCACGCGCGCATGCGTGTGTATGGGGGGGGTTTCTTTATGCAAGTGATGTAGTCATGAAGACAGACAACAAGGTGGCGATACACAACGTTAAAGTGACCTGAGGGCCGAATCGTGCCTTAGCCATGGTTTGACACATGCATAACACACACACAGCACAAACACAGTCAAAAGCACATTTTGCTCCACACAGGGGCAGATGAAAGGCACAGACAAAAACACACACGCACACACCCAAAGACACACAGACTGACAAACAGACACACGCATTAGAGCCCACATAGATACAAGCACGAACACGTACGCGGGTATGAACAAAAGACACAGACGTAGACAGACACATACAAAGACAAATTTACTCACATAAGCATCTTCAGACAGACAGGAAACTCACACAATCGCTTGCTCTTAACACGCAGACACACACACACACAAAGACACACTGACACACACATACACACACCCTGAGGGCAGAATGTCTGCGCCACCAGTGGGGTTTGTGCTCCCGTGACTGAGTTCGGCCCCGCGGGGAGACCCCTTGCCCTGGGCACTGACACGTTCACTTAGCACTCAAACCACAAAACTAACCCCTCCACACGCTCACACACACATTTACTACCGCACACAGGCACACACGCTTGCAAAAAGAAAAAAAAAACACCTGAGAGGGAAAAGAGGAGAGAGAGAGAGAAACAAGGACGGTTTTGAATGAAATGAGGAAATAACAGAAAAAGAGAGAAAAAAAGAGGGAGAGGAGGGGAAAAAAAGGTCTTGTTGTTCTTTAAATGTTTCATGCTGGCAGCCGATGGCATGCTGCTTCTCTTCTACACACCAAACCTCTTTGTCCTCCAGTGCACACAACACTTCTATGACTCCCCTTGTGTCCCTCTTATCTCACTTTCATTCTGTCTCTTGATTGACTCCATTAGCATGCTGGACTGTTGCCAAAAGCGGTTTAAATCATTCATTTTCAAGACACATACAAGTCTTACGCTCGCACCACACTGGTTTCATTCATCTGGTAATGATTATTCTACTATATATGTAGGGTTAATGAATATCTATTACATAAGGAGCTTAGTATGAAGTCAAGATACTGTACGCAACTTATGCAAAACATGCATAATGCCTCAGGGTATATCAGTGGAGTAGCTATGTGTGTGACTCTTGCTCAATCTTCTGTCAATGATCACAGAGCACCAACACTGAATCCTCCACCTCTTACTGTAACTGACCCTCCATCGTGGGTACCAGGACTACTCTATGTGCGAGTTTGTGTCTGTATTTTGTGACTTGGACCCCGCTTCTACAGTCCATGTCATCACCACAATGCCTCAGTGCTCCATCAATTAATTACATGGGGCTATTACCTCTCGCCTGATGTGAAGCATTTAGGAAGGGCGGAGCGGTGCAGGTGGGGGCAACAGGGTGAGGGCCTTCTGTGGGCGGTTGGTGTCTTGCCAGGATAAAGAACATAATTAATTTACGCGACGCCTTTTTTACTCTCTGACCGTCTGCGTGTGTGTCTGCACTCATCGTCTCATGTGCTGAGGGTGGAGGAGCACCACTGTGCAGACAAGACACATAAAAAGATCTAATTTTTCCCAGTTTTACAACTTCTCCACCACTATGTTATCTCCTTAATTTTTCCCAGAATCCTCAGTCTCCCCCCTGGCATCCTTTTTCCTCCTCTTTGTCCTTTTCTCCTTTTCCTGAACAACAGCCCTCGCCCTCCCTCTCCTCCTCCTCCTCTTCCTGCTCTTCTCCCTCGTCCACCTCCGCCTCCTTAGCTTCAGCTGCCGTGACCCATCTGGCTCATCAAAACACCAGAACAGGGTCACTGTCACAAACACGGACCTTTTATGTTACACACACACACAAACACATACATGTGCATGCGCAGCACCCCCCATGCTCATATGCACACTCAAACATGCATTCCACCACCAAAAGCTAGCCAAACAGGCATATGGTCATTTACACACATGATCATGCACTGTGCACACACACTGCAGTATGTCCCTGTATATATGAATGAAAACACACTGTACATAATAGTTTCCAAGACCAAATTAATCACAAATAAACCTGATGTGATAGATCAAATGTTTGTAATATTTTATGATGTGCAAATATTTTTAGAGAAACTAGAAAAGTTATATTATGAGCAGTTATTGTCATTCTTGACAACAAATACAAGCACATAAATGCGCAAAAAAACTAGGAGTTTTTTTGTTGTTGCTTTTTGTGGATTTCTGAACTATCTCAAACATATCTTTGGCCTCTGTGCTGCAATTTCTTGATATATACATACACACACACACACACACACACACACACAAATATATATGGTTTGTACTAAATAAATGCAGCATATATTATTTATACTGTATGTGTATATATCACATATCTGTATTGTCTGTATCAGATAAGTAGAAGGTCATAGGTTTTAATGAAAGAGAGAGCATGCAAGCAGTCTCTAGTACTGTAGACAGCAGGCCCCTACAGTTCATCTTCAGCAAATAGACTGAACAGACAGACTAAACAATTTATTTTCTCTAATCCCCAATACTCCAAAAACGTGAATACCCTTGTGAAATTTTGGAAAGTAGGGAAGCTAGAAAGGATACAATCCACACTCACAAGCACAGTCAAAGAAATTCTGTAAGAAGGCAGAATTCAAGGCACTTTGAAATCTGTTTAGAGATGTTTCAGTGGCACAAGGCACTTAGGCCTTTTTCTGGAGGATTAGAGGCATTAGGATTAGGTTTAATCAAGTGATATGATGATGGGTGGCGGATTTAAAGAGGAAAAAACAAGGCAGGAGCTGCCTCGCATCATACCTGGATCCTTCTCTTGTTTTCAATCTATAAAATGCTTTCTCCTCTCTATCTGCTCATCCCGCCTCTGTCTCTCTGTGAAATCATGGACATGATAGATCACGCAAGCATTTAAGACGGGATTAAGTAGTTAGGGGATTTATTTGTGTTTTTTTCCCCTAATTTCCCTAAATTATTTTCTTTTTTGGACTGTGACAGTGCGTGAGAGCCCGTGGAGTGTGTGTGTGTGTGTGTGTGTACCTCACTGAAAACACTGTCCAGCTGTGCTCTTGTCTTCGCGTGCCAAAACGAGAGTGTTTTTGTGAGCTTTTGTCACTTTTGTCCTGTTGTTTTTTTTCTTTTCTGCTTTTCTTGTGTTACCCTGTGTGTGTGCATGTGAATGTGCCTGTGTGCATGTGCACACATAGTCGCGTATGAATGCGTGTGTGCTCGTGTCTGTGTGTGTGTGTGAGATTGAGACGATGCTTCGTGACTGTGGCTTTGTTGATTTTTGCGACGATAAAGACCCCCTGTAGTGCTCAGTGTAGCGAGAGCCAACACTGAGATTCCACTCATCTGGACCCCATGGCGCACCACACATCACAAGACAGAGTGTGTGTGTGTTTATGAGCAAGTGCGCGAGCATAGATGTGGACATGTGCGTGAATATTTGAGTGTGTGAGTAAGTTCCTTGACCACAGCAGAGTGTGCGTGTCTATATGAATGAATATGTTTCTATGTCTGTTTATCTGGGTGTGTATGTGTGTGTGCATATTTGGGTGTGTGTGGAGGATGGAAAAGGGAGGGGTAGCAGCGGTCACAAGGGATAGAGGGTAGAGCAGGGGCGAGGGGGGCGTGCAAGTACAAGAGACGAGAGAAAGGAGGGGGCAGACAGATCATGGGCATACTGTACTGTGGAGGGGATGAATCAAAGTGTGGGAGATGGACAGTGTCTGAGTTGTGTATGTCTTTATGGACAAGTAGCGCAGAGAAATACACAGTCAGACACACACACACACACAAATGTGTGCCTGCAGTCAGCAGAGGTTTAAATGATCAGCAATGGTCACAGGAAAGTCAGGTCAAAGTCAGCTACGCAGACAAAGCGCAGGAAGGAGGGTGTTGAACCATGTGTCAGAGGGGTGACCGCACCACAGGGGTAGTAAAAAAAACAAAAAAGGGAGCATACAATTATAAAGTGAGGGCTTGTAAAGGGGTTTAATCTGGAGTTGCATGTTTGTCGGCTGACTGGCTGTCATATCTTCTCCCTCCTGGCCTTCCCCTCCCTGCTCGCCTGGCTGCCTACCTCACTTGCTCCTTTGCGTGGAAGCAGGGAAAGGGCAGTGGCAGGGAAAGAATCACCTATGGCTGCCTCGACCGGCACTTGGCCATGCATCACATCACATCCAAACACAGGGCGAGGCACAGCACGGCATGGCACGGCACGGCACACACAACAACAAACAACTAGCCCGAGGAGCAGGCAGCAGGCAGAAGACTGCCTGTGTCCATTTCATTCTGTGTGTCAGGGGGGTTTGGTCATGTACGGGACAACCACTCAATCTACTTGTCTTAATGTGTTATCTTGAAGTTAGCTACGCTCTTCTCCAGAACTGAGTGGCGACTGCACCCACAGCAGCTAGGTAGCGAGACCTCATTTAACCTCCAAAGGCAACACTGATAAATGCACCTGATGTATGAGAGTATGTGCAAGAAAACTGAGATGCAGTGCTGTAGTCAAGAATATGCAGCATAATGCACCTCAACTCCATCTAAACAATGTATTGAAAATGCTGTCTTCAGTGTTGGAAGGCCGTAGACCCACATGTTGAATTGTACTCTTTTGCAGACAAAAAACTTCCATGTATAAAAAAAAAGTTTACTTACAAAGTGGAGATTAAGCCATTTTCAACCCATGAAATTGGACAGAAAATACCAGCAGTGATATCATTTAGTTCACTGCTAGACAAACACATTTAAGTGTCCAGTACCTCCTTTTAAATACATTTATGTTAGCATAACCCTAACCCTATTTCCACGTTCATAAAAACTGCATGAATAGTACTAACTCTGAAACACACACACAGTTATATTTTGTCAGATTTTGTCCATGTATATGCTTATAGACAAATTAAAGTCATACCTACATGAACAAAGAATGATAAAAACAATAAATTGTTTCACCCCTAAAACTGTTAAATTCGGCCTGCATGTTAGCAATTTGCGATGCTTAAGTGACTTCCTGTTTACATTGTTGAATGCCTTTGATTCGAACAGCACTACTGATATTTCTTGGCAATCGATTTACACACTAACTGGGCATATAGTACTAGAGCAGTTAGTTTGACTGTACAGTGGCAGAAATTTGAATTATCCTGAGCCCTACTATTTACCGTGACTCTAGTACACTATATACCATACCAACAAAACAAGTGAAACACTGTATTATAATTTAATGAACCTCTCTCTCTCAGGGCCAGGGTTTGAAATGCAGACTGAGTGCAGACATGAGAGGTGGAAGCAGGACAGCAGGGCAGCCCATGAGAAAAAAAAAAAAAAAGAGAGAGAGAGAAGGGGGAGTATAGTCTTACATTAATCAGAGTTAGCAGACAACACATGTGCTTCCGTTAGCCCCACTAGACCACGCATCACAACACACAGCTCGGCACGACATGGCACACTTTGGCACAGCAAGCCAAGAGAGGCCAGAGGAGGTAACGACGGCTGAAATGTGTGTGCTTGTTGTCTGTGCGCCCGTCCATTTGCACATGCTCTGTTTTTCGTTGCCGTCCAGTTTGTCGGCGAGCCCCATACCTCCTGAACATTAATCTAACTTTTCACGTTCTTCCTTTGCAGTTTAAACCAGGTGGAATGACTTTCTGTCTGACTAGATGACAGTCAGCGAAGCAAAACGAGTTTGCAACCTCATTTAACCTCCTTGAGCAAGAGAAAACAAGTGCCGTCGCCTGCAGTGTTTAACTCTCTGCTGATTGTAAGTCCATTACGCAAAGAAGCTTCAGAGGCTCGTGAATGAGGAAAACAGAGGAGACCTAATTCAGCTTGACTGTGCAAATAACTAGTGTCACGTCACTTTTTCAGCGAGGCAGAATGTTAATCTAATGTTTAGGAAGGCCTATCCTTTCACGCTGTTTGGTATGATCAGCCTTTAAGTGGGGTATTTTACCCTTCTGCTGTACCGGCTTTACCTCAGCTTGCCTCAGTTTCTACCTCTGATTTTCAGCAGCGCCCAAAAAACATGCGAAGACTGGCTGCATTCAGCTTTGAATATGTGTGAATGGTGAGAGCAAATAACCTCAACAGTGAGAAACAATAATAATAATAATAATAATAATAGATTTTATTTATATAGCACTTTAAAAAACATAAGGTTACAAAGTGCTTCACAGGCAGGTTAAAAACACACATACAGTGCAAAGTCAACATACAAAAGACATACAAACAACATACACACAAATACACATCAATAATCATGTAATCAAGATCCCAGTGATGGAAATGAAGTAAATGGGAGGGAGTCATGGGAAGGCTAACCTGTAGAAGTGGGAAGAGCGGTTTAATTTCTGAGAGGCCACCACCAAATGAAAAACTGTGTCAAACGTTATGCATTTGTGATCAGAAATTAAGTCACAGATAAGCAGGGAGTTCAGAGTCAGGCTGAGAGTAAAAACGAGGTCAAGGGATGTGACCCCGGTTGTGTGTGGGGCCTGAAACATGTTGCACAAAGTTAAATGATGTAGCTGTCTTTAGAAACGTCTGAAGCTAAGGAATTTGGAGGGATCGTCAATATGAAAGTTAAAATCACCCACAATAATGATCTTATCAAATTTGAGCACAACAGACGAAAGCAGAGTGGAAAACTAATTCAGAAAATAAGAACAAAGTTTTGGAGAACGATAGATGACAATACAACACACTGGGATTGTACACTCAATTTTAAAGGTTAGTAACTCAAAACTATTGAAAGTTCCAATAGTAAGCGGGGCACATTTGAGGTAGCTTTTATAAACAACTGCCACGCCCCAACCACGGCCCGAGGACCTTGGGGCATTCATAAAGTTGTAGTTTGGTGGGCAAAGCTATAGTAGTAGTGAATGAAATGAAAGTGATATCCGCTCCCCCTGGCTGAAAACACAAAACATCTTTGTGAAAATCGTGGATAATGGTCCATTGAAGCGACTATACAATGAGAAAATTCTTTTCTCTTTTGATAGTGAATTTCTGCCTGTATGAATGTGGAAGAATCAGCGCGAGGGCAGTTTTTACACAGCACAACAATAAGGATACCGACTATGCAACAAATAATGACAATATCTGGATTTTCTTTTTTTTTGTATTTAGGGATTGACTGCCTGAACACCTCACTGAGAGTGTGTTTTTTGAAAACGGCTGCCACATATGCTGGCATGGCAACTGCTTCATAAACAGTGACCTTGAAATGACCTGTGGATTTTTATTCAATATTGTTAGTTGGTACTTCCAGACAACACTGGCGACAATATTGCACAATAATCTCTTAGACATTACTCCAGATAGGCATTCACCTGATGAATCACCCGCCCAACCTTACTCCTAATCTCTGTCTCTTCCCTGAGAGTTAAAAAGAAAAAAAAAACAGACTGAAAAAGGGCAGGAAAGGTGAGGGAGACGATGAAGAGGGAGGAGTAGGAAGGGAGCCAGCCTTGATATACACTGATTAGAGCGAACAGACAACACTCCCATTATCCAGCAACTTCCTGAAGTCTCATTGAGGGGAAGGATCGGACAAAAAAAAAGGAAGGAGTTTGTCTGGTTTAAAACTATCCATTATTCAAGGAAAGGAGAACTGAGAGTAAGAAGGCGAGACAGACAGAGAAAAGAAAAGAAGAAGAGAAATGCGTAGCACAGTGCCGCTCACTGGGACATGTGCCTCGTCTCTCTCCTCTTTTCCTCCAGAAGACTTTGCCATGCTCACATTAACAATGAATGGACGGAGGGAGAGAGAAGGAGAGCAAGAGGAGTGGAGAGCCCTTGGTTGGACAGTCAGCAATCAGAGGCATGGAAAGACACAACAGAGGCTAGTCAGGACTTGGATTTACACCTTGACTTTGAAACAGATCAACAGAGAGAGAGAGGATGAAAGCGTTTTGAGAATCAGACGCAGCAGTCATCATAATAGTGTCAGATTTAAGGAGAAGAAAACAAAAGAGCTCTCTGGCGAACAAACCAGACTTGTCTGGTAAAGAGAGTGTTTCAGTGTTGTAACTTCAAGAGTTGAGTCTCTTATGAGATGTCTCAAAGAACACACTGTACTCCTGTATATAGCAGAATGCATACTATATGAAGACATCTCATCCATCTGTACTCCGCTCCACTGCTGCCACTGTAATGCTGTTTTATTCTCGCAAGACATGCAAATTCCATTGTCTTTTTGAAGGCAAGAGGTATTAGAAAACATTTCTCTTTAGGAGTGTTTCATTCAAGTGAGGGGAGAATGACTTTAGTCATCAAGTATATCCGAAAAGCCCAATTTCATACAAATGCTGATGCATTACAGGATTTTAAGCAGCAAATCATCAGAAAAGCTGAAGAAAAGCAAATGTTTATGCAAATGAACAGAGCCAAAGGTACCGTCCAATAAGTCTTTGGATCATTTAAGAATATGTCTTCTTTCTCCTGCACTGAACAAACACGTAAGTCACCTGACATACTAAAAAATATATATATATATAATATAATATATATAATATAATATAATGTATTTCTATACTTGCAAGGACCCTCACTTACAAAATACATTGCTAGTCTCCCATATCCAAATCTTAACCATCACAAATACATGCCTATCCCCAACCCTTTGTAGCTTTTCCACATTATTCACCATATGATGTTTGCTTCAGACTCTCATTGAGTGAGGCAGCTTGAAACACGTAGATTTTATTACGGCCTTGTAAAAAAGAATGATAAAACAGAGAGGTTTGGCAAGCATAAAGGTGAGACTGATGTAACATCTCATGAACAACAGAAAAAGTTTTAGAAACTTAAGTTTCTAAAAAAAAGTAACAGACCTAAAAGAAGAAAAGGATGCAGTCACATACAGTTAGATAGGATAGATAAAGAGGTGCAGAAACCTTCTCAAGTAGACAAAACTTCCAACATGTAATGCAGATGAGTGAGGCCTTGTACCTTTTGTACCTGTCCTGCCAACATACAGAGGGCAGTTGTGGCCACAGCGTGGACTCTGATCACAGCTAATCACATCAGCAGGTCCTTATCTGTCCACCAGTTATCCTACATGTGGAGGTGTTATATTTATTATACAAGCTAGATGCAATGGCATGCTTCCCCGCAGGGCAGGAAAAGGACATAAAAGTGAAGCTCCACAACAGTTGTTTAAGTGTAAATGGAGCAAATCACTCTTTCCATTTTCCAAGTGTGCAAATTAAAGGGGATACCACTGTCTGTTTTACATTTATTGTTAAAGCACATTAAATTACTTTTATTTTAACAAATAAAAAACCTGTTGTTACACAATGCACCAACCCATCCTAAGCTTTACTTACACACCATCCTAAAGTGTTGTGTACACAGGAGGTGTCCCAGCTGTGTATTTCAGTCCGTCTCATGCAGCTTCACAGTTATCTGTCTACTAAGGCTGTATACAGGGTGAGCTGTAAGTAAAACTGTATGTGTGGACGCTCTTGTATTCCTTTCTTTGCGAGACCTTGAGAGTAAGGACATTTTTCTAATGTAACAGCAGAATAGTTTAGAGTTAAGGTTACACAATGTTCGCACAGTCTGTGTACAGAAAGCAGCATGTTAGCAGAGCAGCAGCAGCTCCAGTCCTTCTTCTTCTACACAGGATGTGTTCAGGCACAGTATCGAGTTCAGGTCACCCATGTTATGACAGCACTCAAAGCCCAACACTTAATCATTGTTGTTGCGCTCTAAAACGGTATAGACTTGAAGCGTAAAAACAGTTTTGGATTGCGGTTAAGTGCAAGTGTCATGCTAGCCATTATACAGCCAGGGAGTCGAACCTGTCACTACTACAGGCCCTATAGTGACACATCTAGTGTCTCTGCTGTCAGCTGTCCGTGTAGAGCTTCACATGCAGTACTGTACCACATAAAGAAAGAGACCAAGACAGAGCACAACAGCACCATGTTGCTATGACACTGTAGTAGAGACGGCTGTCTCAGACTGAAACACTCTATAATGTAAATGCACTAACCAACAAAAGTCAGCACATCCTCAATTATGAATGCCTAAGTCAGATAAGTAGTGGATGCATGCCATGACATCCAGTGTGTGTGTGTGTGTGTGTGTGTGGAGTAGGTAAACACCGCCTTTACGGGCCAATATCTGGGGTAGAGAAAAAGTTAAATAGCATAAAGGAAAGAGCTGGATGTGTTTGTGAGCATGACAGAAAGTGTCTTCATTTTTGGTCTTTCTGGTCTAATTCTCTTCATTGATTCTCTCTCTCTGAAGAAAACAAAATAGAAAATCTTTCACTTATCTCTTGTGCACACACAGTGGGAAGCTCCCTGTTGTCTCTCTCCCTCCCTCGCTCTCTAATTATCTCTAAAGTAAACGTCTTGTCCTGTTACATTGTGTTTCGGAGCTCCTCACAGACCACAACATTTGAGAAGTTAACAGGGAGTATTGTCCCTCTTGTCTCAGTCATTCTCTGCTTTCTTTTCTTGCTTTCCTCTCCTTGTCTCTTTTCTTCCCTGTGCCTCCCTCCTTTTTGGAGATGAACGTCTTGTCCTGTTACACTGTGTGTTTGAGCTTCTCTCAGACTGTGACACTTGAGAAGTGAATGGGTAGTATCAGCACCTTGTGGAGAACAAGAGGTGCTCAGCTGCTGCGTAAAAAGGCTGTGGTGTACTCTGCTCGGCGCTGTGCTGAAAACAAGTCATTCCATTCGGCTACAATTGGACAAGAGCGCTGTGCTGGGAAACAAGGGGCACATCCTTAAGCGTCACTTTGACGACTTGGAGAAAAATCCTGCCAAGTAAGGAGTGAGTGGAACGGCTTTGTATTGAGTTTTGGTAGTAGCTTATGCTGCATTCAGACCAACAGTAGCACTGATGCGGAGCATAAGCTTTATATGCAAAGCAACACAACATTGCCTGTCATGGCACTGTGTTGGCCATTCAAAGAAGAGCAAGCACAAAATCCAAGTACCATGACTAGCGTATTCTACTTTTTATCTTGCTCAAGAGAGAACACTATATGACTGCTGCCATGAAAACTTAAAATCATGTCTCACAGTATTGTAAACTTTTGGATGGTGTTTGGCATCTGTTAAACCTTCAAATTAATAGATTCTTTTTTCAAATCAATCTGGACTTCCTGTATCATATTGCATCTTCTCACTGGTACCTTTAGCAACACGCCAACACAGCCCCTCGCGTGTTTTAATGCAGTGCTATTTTTAGTCTGACCACCTGCTTAGAGACGCAGGTTTGAGCTGATTTTTAATTCCAAAACCATCTCTGGTCCCTGAATAATAAGTGCTAATGTGTCCTTGTGAAAGACAAAGAAAAGGACTGAGGGGAAGTGTGACTGTATTCTGTGTAAAAAAATCCAACATTATTTACTGTCTTGTAATGTACTGTACATAATAGTATTAAAAGTGTGTGTGTGTGTGTTTGTGTACCTGTAGCTGTATTTGTTCTGCCTCCCTGTGTGTGTACACACACACAATAAACATACTGTCGGCATGAAAGTTCAATGCCAGTATGTGTGTTTCTGTGCCCAAGTGTGTGGGTGGGAGGCATGGTGTGTGTGTAACCGCAGTGCTCTCCTTCTCAGCAGCCCACCATTAAACCTTGGTGCCAGCCCTCTCCCAGCACACCAGGATTAACAGCACTTAAATGGGCCTGTTAGTACACCACCTCCTCGTTGCCTCCCACGCCGACGAGTGCACATGGTGCTGCCCACAGCTTTGCACTTGCAATGCACACTGCCTCTGTTGTTTTTTGTTCTCCGCTCGCCCCCAGCCACCTAAGCCTCCTCCAATAAATGGTGCTGAAGTGTACTCAGCAGGGGGCTAAGCCCAGAACATCCTCTATTTTACGGACCTATTGGAATCTGAGTGGATGACGGAGGGCGGAAAGGAAGGGGGGGTCAGATCCTGAGACTGAACCAGATGGATGGGCTATGATCAAAATGTCAGTCTCTCCCTCCCTCTCTCATTCTTTGTTATTGTCTCTTCTTCTGTTTCCACTGCCCTGTGTCTGGTTATCACATGCCCCTTGTGACAAATCACAAACAGAGGGCCTGAAGCAGATGCTGAAACAGCACACACACACACACACACACACACACACACACACACACACACACTGGGGAGAGATGGATGCCCACCACAGAAATCAATGAATAAAATGGATTCCCATTTGAGTCTGTTGGCAGAAAGATAGATGGACGAACGGACAGATGGGAGAATGGACTGTGTGTGCATGGTGTGTTGGTACAAGACTTTCTGGGGGGGATTTTGTCTGTACATGAGCATGGAAAGGCCACCCTCACATAATACCAGGGGGTGTATTGTTCACAGCCATCTACTGGCCTCAATGAGAAATTCCAGAAATTACTAGAGTGCAACAGACAGAGGAGCTGAGAGAGACAGGAAGAGATGGACTGAGCACAGAGAGAGAGACAGACAGACAGAGAGACAGAGCAGCCTCGTAGATCCACTGAGTGATCTTACTACTGCTCAGTTTTTTTTAATTCATTTCTATTGGTTATGATTTTGATTTTTTACAGTTACAATTACCACAATGCATGTTGGGAAAACAATGTTACAAAGTTTAACAGCACGAGAAACATGCAGTGGAACAATCAGACAACTGTAGGAGTGTGGGTCGTATCATTCATGATAAATTTTAAATGTGTTATATTATGATATTAACTGTTCAAACAATGGAGTGTCTTTGGTAATGTGGAATTGGTTTGATAGGATAAACCTCATTAAAAAGAGCAGAGACACTACATCCCACAGTGAAGGCCTCATATGAACACTGTCATCTCGTGACTATGTTGATGATTCACATCAGGATCAGCTGCATTTAGGTCAGTTAACACTCAATGATTAGTTACAATGTATTGAAGTGCAAATGGTAAAGTCAGCCACAGTTTTTTTTTTTCATTGCATCATAAATATCATTATCATCAGTATCATGATATTGTAAGGCCATGTAGTCTGCTCCTAACCAATTTGACAAGAGCAGGGTAGAGAGTAAAAGAGTGTAAATGATTGCGTAGTTTTCCCATAACGTCCCCACCATAATCAGCCAGCTGCTCTGAATATTCTGCAGTTCTACCGTGCAGGAGATTATTCATACAAAGGTTACTATTGTATGTGGAAATGATGCCAAGTTGGCTGGGTTTCCCACAGGCATGAGAAATTAATTAACTTTGCTAAGGACCGAGGTGGAAAACGCTCCTTCCTTTGTTTTTTGACAGTCAGAAAGGGAAGTAAAAGAACTGGTTATACCCTTTGGCAAAAACATTTTTTTAGTGTAATTACTTTACTTTGTATGCACTCTATGCATTTTATGATGTAGAGGTATATAAAAAAAAACCTGTTCAAAGTTTATTGTATAATGTGAAGATGTCTATAGAAAAATAAGAGTTATTAATTTCTGGAAAACGTGGTTTCTGCTGATAATAATTTCCTTTGACAAACAGAGAACACACTGGCAGGAGACACCCTGCGTGCTTCCTGTATAAAAGGGAATAGCAAGAGACATTCACTGCTAATTCATTTTCATAACATATGGCATATCATATGGGAATATGTAACTGCCACCTGACATTGACAAGGAAATAAAGCAACATGCCATCACTGCCTTGTTCCTTTCTGTGTGCTTTATCTTAAAACAGATGGGAGATTAAAAGAGGAGAGATTGTCCCATTTCTTATTCAAATCATATGGATTATGGCAGCATATGGAGCGAGTGCAGTGTTGAAACGCTCATCGGGATGTAACAAATATGCTTTCAACACATTTGTATTTCTGGGTTGTAAAAAAAAAAAAATCACTTTTCTTAACAACATAAGTTGTGTCAATATGCTCTGTCATTAACATGCTGATTTGAAAGGTAACATATACAGCCTGGTTTCTGTACTGAACGTATGTCTGTGCTGAAAATAAAAAAGTCAGTTAGGGAACTGCCAGGGCTTTTCAGGAACATGATATTTGAATCACTGCCTACCTGTTTTATCTCTTCAGGCAGTGGGTAGATTGGAGGACAGTGAAGAACCATCTTCATTTCCTTCTCCCCCTCCTGCTCCGCCTCCACGGAGCTCTCTTTGTCTCCTGGAAACATGTAGCAGCATTAGCTATACTGGAAATGGTATACAGTGTGTGTTATGAGTCTTATTTGGTGCTGTAAACTGGGGCAGCAACTAACAACAATTTTCAATAGTGATAAATCTATTAAGTCTATTTAGTTTTTTAATAAGTAGAATAATCATTCTGTCTATTCTATCTAACAGAGAAATCACCATCATCCTCTGGAACAAGCAGGTGTTTGGCTTTATTAATAATTAATCAATTATCAAAATGGTTGTTGTTGCTAATCAAGATGTCAGTATATTGACAACTGACGGTTGTGGCTCAATTGCAAACATACACATAAATATGATGCATAAAAAATCTCTGAGGGAAAATACAAAATATTGAACACACTGTATATTTTTTGTTTTAGAAGTATTATTTTGCATCTTCTGTTTCTTGAAGTGAGCTCCTGAGTTCTGTATCTTTGTGTTTTCTGTGTTTAATATCCACGTTTTTGTAGAAAATCCATCTTACAGCAGCTTCCAGAAAAAAGAAAATGTGTATAGAAACAAAAACATGCCTATTAATCACACTAAAAACAAAACCCTGACTTCAAGTATTTCTGCAGCCTTCCTGAGACACGACGACCTACCAAATATTACCCAGGAACATTGACTTGTCAGGATAAAAGTGGGTGGCACTGTTAAATTGATGAATAGCACTTAGCCTCTAAGGTTAATGTAAGGGTAAATCCCTTAGCGTGATGTCCACCATATTAAACCCAGTAGCGGTACACTGTATTCAATAGATTAATCAGTCAAGCTTATGGTATTAAGCTTATAGACTGTAGATTATGGCATTTCACAGCTGAGGGTATTTTGACTTCACAGCCATACATTACTCTGTCCCCCACTGCAGGACAACACAAGGTTTAACAAGGACTGATTCGACCTTGAAGTGTGGGAACTGTTCACAAAACAAACCTCTACTAACTCTTTTTGTGTCTGTTGGTGTCAATTAATGAAGAAAAGGAAATGACTTGTGTGCCCTGTACTCTGCAAACCAAGAAGAGTCCAGCTTTTCTCATTGTAATATTATATTAGAAGAACAGTCAGTAATGTGGCCTCTGGCGCAGGAGGTCATGTGAGGACAAGAGTAATGCGAGTCTAACCCAGCCTTTGTCTGTCTGTTTCTCTCTCTGTGCACGCTCTCAGGGCATTTATCTATCAGCTCACCATTAGTGAGTGGGGAACGCATCACGCCAAGTCAACACTTGACCTCTGATTAATAACCTCTGGCTAACTGAGGAGCAGGGGTCACTCCTATCAGATGGTCCCCTGGTACACGGCTGCATGCCAGACAGTAAATGTCCTTGCAGACAATCGCAGGGAAGCAGAGTGCAAACACCCAGAGATCTGGCCCCTGAGCGCAACACACACACACGGGGCGACACACAACCATCCGTTTAAGAAGTTGTGCAAAGACAAGCAGGTTTAACTTCACACACGCGCTAAAACATGCAAGCACTGGCATGTAAACAAGCATGTTTACATCTTTCACGCTCACACACCAGCGCAGACACACAATCCCTGCCCAATCAAAGAGCAGGCTTCATGCTCATGCACGCTAATAGCCTGATTGCCCCCCTACTGTATCCCGGCTCTGCATTTAACACACACACACACACACACACACACACACACACAGAGGGATTCTCAATCGCTGGCTTACACAGCACAGATAAATTAGTAACGCCCAGTGACAGCATTAAGCAGGCCTATCCTTTTAGATGGACACAGATGTAAAGGGCTGATTTTGCGTGACAACCGTTCCCCCGTGACATTTTGTCCGTTTTAGCCCTGATTGAACTATTAATCAGTCTAATGTGAGAGAGGCAAGCTGTTCATAAACTCATCTATTCTGCATGGACGAATGCCTGAGTCGTGAGAGAAAACATACACGAACACAGAAACTCATGAGGGCCCGCAGTTTAGCACGAGCACGGAGACAAGCACCGAGGGGCTACTGAGGGGAGATGAAGAAACAGCCCACACCCACCCCATCCTGAAGGAAGCATTTGCAGCAGAAATAATTGAACTTTATTGATCCACAAGATAATTATTTGTTTAAGAAGCTGAGCAGCATGAAGTTTTACTATTGTGATATTTAATTACTGGGCCTCCTTTCTACCTAAAAATGCAGTAAGAGTGTTTGATTGGTGGTCAGAAAATAGTTCACTGTCACAATAAAAGCACATGTTTGCATTAGAGCTGCAAAGATGACTTAAATCACTGATGATTTATCAACTATTAAATTAATCTATTTTGATAGTCAATTAATCTCTTTGAGTAATTTCTTAAGAAAAAGTTTCCAAAATTTCTGTTTTTGTAAATTGAATATCTTTATTTTGTGAAACAAGACCTTAGGCTCTGAGAAAAAGTCACCAAAATATTTCACCATTTTATGACGTTTTACAGATAAAACAATCAATCAATCAGCTGAAAAAATGATTGACAGGGTAATAGATAATCGAAATAATTGTTATTTACATAGTTGAAAACATGCAAAGTTTTTTAATGAAATAGTTTCATAAAAAAATATAAGGATTGCTTGCAGGCATATAAAGATAACAAAGGAAAGCGAGGCAGTTTTAATCATATATATGTATGTATACAGAGAGATGTCACATCATCTTTGATACAATGACTAGTTAGCGATTAAGCTCTCTACTTGTAATGTGCACTGTGTCCAAAATACCAAATGTGTCCACCTACCCCTTGTATATGAGCTATCCGTTGTAATTATATTTATACCAAACATTTAAACAGTTTAAGTTTACGTTTATTTTTACTTTTTGAGCTGCTATCCTGTTCTTTGTATTCTGTGTACGTACAGAGAGAGCGTTGTAAAACCGGAGTCAAATTCCTTGTATGTGTAAACATAACTAACCAACAGAGCTGATTCTGATTCATGTCTGAATTCTGGCAGTGTTGTTTGGATGCAAGCGTACAAGTAAACATTAACGTTTATGTTTATTTAACGATGGGCGAGTAATGTGTGAAAAACTAAATATGAGTCGAGCAGCATAGGGAAAGGACTCCAATTATAATAATGATAATAAAAGTTGCATAGCTAGCTAACACTGTAAACAAATCAGTGCGGTGTCTCTGCTCACATTGTTAACTTTATACCTCTGCAGGCAGACAAGAACGACGCTTTTTCGGTTTGACCTGTAAATAGAACAAACCTTTACCTACCCATAGTCAACAGTCCCTGTCGCAGTGAAGGCGAAAATAATCAGAAAATTAAGAAAACATGACTGACTTTTTCCTGGCGTGAGATGTGCACTGGCTGTTGCTATGACTACGACGTAGCACTCTCACGTAACCACGCACTGTAGAACGTCCAGATTCCATCAAGTCAGCCGGCGTCAACACGGGAAGTCGGTTTACTGTCAAAATAAAAGCACCATAGTATGAAAAAATATATCTAATACGAGGATTGACAGTGATTACGCACAAAGAATGACATGTATTATATATTGCAAAAGTATTGCACTCAGTTGTTAGAGCAAATAAAAACATCAAATCGTATTTGAAGAGCAAATGGCTCCAGGCCTGAGAATAAATGCCCAAATAGAATCAAGAATCAAGAATCATTTATTGTCATCATGTTTTCACATGACGAAATTAATATTGGTGACTTCCAGCTTTAAACGTAAATATAGTAAAAATAGTAATAGTAAGTAATAGTAAAAATATGTAATATGTACACAAATATCCAAAGTCCAAAGTTGCAGCAGCACAGTAGGGGGGTGGTTCAGTTGTTTCAAGTGCAGTCAAGTGCACGTCTCAAAGTTCTCAATAGGGGGAAATGCATTGTACAGCTCTGGGGAAAAAGCTGTTTTTCAGTCTGGTAGTTGTTGTCTTTATGTTTCTGTACCGGGTGGGTAGGGTCGGCGGCAATATGTCGGGCCTTAAAATAAATAAAATTCTTCTTAGAAATATTACCTAACAAGGGCATCTTGACCCTGGACTGTCTTCATACCTCAGCAACCTTTCTGTGGTTGTCAGCGAATAGTATGGAGGCCTTTCATTTTAACCTTTTGAGCAAGGTAACCCTTACTACAACCACTTTAACCATCTTCAATCTCATGGGACGGAAACTTCATTTGGTAATGCTCATCACCTCAGTTTTATACTTTGGCAGGCTTTGGAGGCTTTACAGAAAAAAGATGAGGATTAAAGGATGACAGGATGCATTAAAGGTGAGGGGAGTCATTAAGATACAGTAAAATGAAACTGATGTAAACTGCTGAGCTTGTGTATCTTTAGACCTTTATGATGTAACTCTGGGTAAACAGCTAACAAGGAAGGCACAAAAACAGCTGGCATGAGAATACTTCAATGGGCTTACCTTTAAATAAACATTTTTTTTGTTTGTAAAAATAAATGGATTAGCTATTGTGTGCAAAATGCAGACGGACAATGCCTTGAAGTCACATTAGCTGAGCTCTGGCTGCTTACATGCATAGGTCACCCTCCTTGCTCTGTTTGGGTTGTGTGCATTTAATTCATTGCCTCAGAAGTAATGTGAAATAACGGCCAGACATTCCCGCCGGGGATTTAACAGGACCAATCATTTCATGATAGTAGATGGTTAACAAATGGCTTTAGACAGACATTTTTGCCATTTCTGTGCGATATCATCACTCTTATTTTATCCCCAGCTGACCAAATCAAGCCTGTGTTTTAATCTGGTCTAATATCTTCCACCCTCACACGGAGTGAGAGAGAGGTCTCTGCTATGATTTCATTTGCAGAGCAAGTCGTGCTATTTATGGACCCGTCAATGAATCGTGCAGACTCAGTCGCTCTGATGCAAATTGTACTCGCCCACTCAAGTCTAGCCTACTTTCCGTGCATGTTTATCTGCCTCCACAGCAGAAAAAAAAATTGGTGAACGTGACAAGAGGGGGGAAAATGTTGTACTTAGGCAGAGACCATAATCAAACCTCGCACCCTACAGTGCCAAAGAGGGGAGAGGGAAGACAAGCCCTCTCTCTGTTCCCCCCTCCCTTCTGTCTCACTGCCTCTTACCCTCTCTGGAACCAGTCATATCCTCAAATACCCTTACGGCAAGGGCATGACAAGAGGCGGTTATTACATACAAACTGGATTATAATTGACAATAATTTTGTCAGGTCTAAAGTTCATCAGAGTACACTGTAGTTTATCACATGAATTTCTTTGAATGTTTCTTTTTTTTTTTTAACAAAGTCAACTTTCAGAACAGTTTTTCAGTACAGGTTACATCTACAGTATCTGTGTTATTCTAGCTTGATTGTCCTATTATCATCATTTTAACATCGCTCATATCTATTTCACTTTTGCTAGTCTGGTTATAAAACCCAGCCTGGTTAATAATTAATGAGAGGTGGAATTTCTTAAAAAAATCATCTAATTATTTCACTGTCGTAATTGTTTGTGGAGCCGCGAGACTGTATTTTGGGCTGTGTCTGTGGCATAAGCAAATTAACCTAATTTGGGAAGGTGCATCTAGTGTTTAAGAGGCACTGAGCCTGCAGGGAGCGGGAGCTTGGCATCTATTGAGTCTGTTTCCGGCACGCTATGCTGCGGCACTGTGGGCAAGTGTATAATGAATGCATGCTGAGTGTGTGCAAGTGTATAATGAAGCATGCTGAGTGTGTGCTTGCGTGCGTGTGTGTAAGAGAGGGGGGGTGGAGTAGGAGAAGGAGAGGGAGGGGCGACAGGAGAAAGTGTGTGTGTATGTGTGCGTGCGTGTGTCTGTGCATGCATGGATTTAAAAGGGGAGGTTGGGGGGTTGGGGGGGGAATATGACCCACTATTCTTTTTTTGGTTTGAAATGACTAATATTGTCACGCTTGACATATTTGGGCTAGGCTATGCGGGACAAATCCGATGGCCAATCATGCAGGTTGGCCTCACCAAAATCCCTACAAACTACTGCAGGACCAGCACTCCACACACAAAAACGTGAAGACCCTCAGAACACATTCACTGTGAAATTAAAAGGTCTCTCATTTTTCTGTATTATGATATAACTTTTATGACATAAGCTCCTCTACACTCACTCATTCAGATAGCCTTTCCCACCCACTGCTTTTACTGTGCTTGCCGGATGTGAGCTGCTTTCTTTGGTATTTCTTTGGGTGCCACCAAATGGTTCTCTTGTCCACTCCATCTAAATGTAATTTCTGTCCACCTGCTGCATTGCGTCACTGCGTGCAGCCCCCTGATCCTGTTTTGCCAGCCACTCACTGGGCGTCTGTTTGTCTTGTTTCCTTTTATAGTGAAAATAGGAAAACCCCACGTCTGATTCATCACAAATTAGCACACTGCTTATTTGCTCATACCCACACATACCAGCTGATTTGTCACTGGCTTTCATAAATGCCCAAATGATCCTACACAAGGACAGCAGTCCTCAGAGCTACATGTGAAGACAAATCTGAACACTAAAAATCCCAATTATAGCCCAGCAACAGTTAAAATAAGAATAAGAGCAAATAACTAATGAATCTCTCAAAACAGTGCCTTGTAAATATAATCTTTTCATGTCCATGCCTTATATTTACCATTTGCCCTAACCCTTCAGCTGGCACAGTTTGAGGTGTTATATTTTATATAAAAAAAATAACCAATTTTTATTAGAAAGAGATGGACATTTCAACTTTATGGAGTCCTGTGTTGTCTGTGGTGTCATTTGTCGTTCACTGCTCCCAGAAGGGGGCGCTGTAATAAGGGATGCCTTGACGCGTTACTGAATTGCATAAACTTTGCATCTCTGTAGGTAGTTGTAGTGTGTAACAGAAAAAAATTGCCGTGTGATTTGGAAACCTTTGTGAATTTCTTACAAATGAATGTTATTTAAGTAAAAATGAAGTATTTTTTATATTTTAGAAATATTTTGCTTCTGTAACAAGCAGAGCCATTTTTGTGCCCTAGGCCTGATTGTGGTTTGGCGCCCCCCCAGACCAGTGAGACAGTGAGACTGCCTCACTAGCTAACATTAGAGTGTTAGCTAATCTAACATTATTGCTAACTTAGCTAACGTTAGCATCAGTCTCTTGCCTTCACCGGTTCTTTCTTTGAAATCCAAAAAGTCATACAGATGCTGGTGCAGATGTAGACTTACACCTGAAGAATGCCAAACACATTTATTGTCATGGCTTAAACTACAAGAGACGATGTTATGTAAAAATATCACACAGTACATTACATAATATTTTTGATATTATTACATTAGTCATTTGTCACATCTGGTCATCTAGTTAAAGACAACTGAACTTCCTTATCACTCTTCAACTAAGTGCTTGGAGGGTTGGACAGTGTTTGAGACTCCCCCCGCCCTCGTCCCTCTGATGTCAGCCATAGTTGGATGGTCGTGCATACTAATTTGTGTCGACTACAGCTTTGATTTTTGGCCTTCAGTGAATGGCCTCTACACCATCCCGACCTCCATCTGCACCAAGTAGAAAAAAGTTTACTGCTAAGTTACCAGATTGCTGCGTTTTGAAATTCAAACAGTTTCCTCCTACTACCATTTGGGGCCACCAGTGTGTGAAGTAGCTCAGGACATCTTAGTCTTGATGTCTAACTCTGCCACTGTTTATTTTAGACTTGAATCCATTAGATGTGTCCATCTAGATAACTGTCTAGATCTCTGTCTGCCTCCGTGTCTTCAGGTTTGATTTGCAGTCTGTCTTTGTCCTCCTTCTTGTTTGTCTCTCTGCTGAATGCTTTTCCTGTCCACCCGTCTCTCACTGCCTGAGTCTCTCTGTGGCTCTCTGCTTTCCTGCCTGTCTGTCTCTCTGTCTTTTTTCTTATCTGCAGGACTATTAAGTGTGTGAGCGTGTGTCTGTGAGTGTGTGTGTCTGTGTCTGTGTGTGCGCGCGTGTGTGCTGAATGGATTTGCATGAGAGCCAGTGGGGTGACCCTGCTCTCTCACGCCAAGGCTTCTGTGGAACAAATAGGACTAGTCGGATGTCGTGACAGCACTCACATCAGTTTAAATAAGAGTGCTGCTGTGCTGCAGCCATGTTTGTGTGCGTCTGTGTGTGAGTGTGTGTGTGTTTAAGCAAGCAGCCAGGCACGCATTTAGTCAGAAAAGCTTTGCGAGGCTTTTATATGTGTGTGTGTATGTGTGTGTATATGTGTGTGTGGGACTGTGTGTTTCAGCCACTGAGCATGCAATATCTTGTGAGGGTTGAGGTTTTGTGAAGAGGAAGACAGCGATATTAACAGTTTAATGAGCTCAGTGGGGTTCACACATACTGGCCAAACGCGCCACAGAGTTCCTTTGAAAAGGAACAGGTTTGTCCTGTAAGGCCAACCTGCCCTCTGAATAAATGAACGCTGTCCCGGGGTTAAACAGAGTTCACCTCAACATACATCTCTGTAATATAAATAAATGCCAACCACAATTATGAATTATAACACTTAATTATAGTTATGATGCCTGAATTGTTCTTTCAAAGGGTGCAGTCAGACACAGCCAATTGTTAGATCAAATTAAGTTCATTATTTTTAGATTGTTTACCTAAACAAGGGCTCATTTTACGTCCCATTTCTTCAACTGCTTGCCCCCATTCTGTCATATGAATGATATTGCTTTTCATTTCCTTGTTTATGCCACACAGCTACTGTATATTTTTCTGTGAGTATAAAAGCTTAACATGCTCACCGCTTTATTTTTAAAAACACAATTGAAAACGTATTTTAACTTTCATGACAAGGCTTGCATAAGAGAATAAAGTTCAAAAGGTGACATGTTCATTTCCTGGAAGAAGCTTTCATTTCACTCTAATGGCATCACGTGATTGACAGTGATCGGGATGGAACATAATACACTCTCTGATATGAGAGGGCTTTATTCAAGCACAGTTAAACTGCCATTCAACTAAATAAAACCTGCGTAACAAAATTAAAGTTTATTTAGTATGTGGTGTAAAACTGTGCAGCCATAAACACTGATACCCCAAACTCTCCTCTGATGGTGTCATCAGCTTGTGTTTGTATCATAGCTGTTGTTCACTCTGCCTCATATTTGTGGGAAAAGCAAATGCAAATGTGCACTTTTGTACTTTATGATGATTACAGTTTTTGTCCTTGTGGTGGCCTAACTATGTTGCCAGGTTTTAGATTTATTGTACCATGAAAAATGTTTGTTTTGGTGGCAAAACCAAAGATGAAAAATTCATGTGTTCACAAGTCATGCTTACGGTTAGGCAGAGGGACTGTTTTAAGAGACTGCTGTATGACTACAATGAGGCTGGGGACAAATGCAGGTTTAGCTGTTTGGCATCAAATGAACCCATGGTCATTTGTCTAAATTGGGATGATAATTTTAGTGCAAAAAATCTTGCATAATTTGAAATGATATAATGATATACTGAGAGCTATACTGTTGAAAATTTGACTTTAAATGATAGTTCTGGCTTATTTTCATAGGTCTCGTCATTTTTCCTGTTAATAATACTGTAATAACTAAAATCATTTCTGAAATGTAGGAATATGACAACAGGGCAACTAATTTGAGCAGAACAATTTTGCCAAATTATCTAAAGCAGTCTATTTGGATATAAACTGTGATGGATGTTTACAGTTTAGATTATTATTCGTGTTGTTTTCGCTTCCAAAATCAGTATAGGGATTTGTTTTAAGGCTGTATGATGGTCTGACTGCTTGTGCTTCTGTCCCCATTTGACCTCCATATTAGAGATGTTGCTGCATTTCCAGATCTCAGCAATTGACATGAAGAGTATAATGTTATTAGCTTTAAAAATAAGACAATTATCCTGTAAGAAATCAACCGATCACTGGTCACTGTATGTGAGTGATTTCAGCTTAACTAATTTCTATCTCTGAACAGCAATTATCAATTTGGACTTTAACATCGAACATTAACGATGAATAAAATCTATGAATTCTTTAATGGAGAGGGCTCCCCCTTAAACTGAATTCTTGGTCAGGTAGTGTGTCTTTAGGATGTTCACACAGTCTCTGCGTCACCACACACCCTGAGGCATGACGGCTGATGAAACATAGGGAAGATATGCGTCACGGTGGCAGGACGGGGGTAGATAAGGGTGATGCGTGCTGCGGATGACTCTCGCACTGAAAACCCTTTTCACTATATGGCAAGTCACGAAGACCAGTCTCTTTCTTCACCCTGAAGCTGTGAAGGGACTCCTTTGAGCTGTGTCTCGGCAGGGTAGTAGCCCCATTGGATGCCTAACACCATGTCACACACACATGCACTGCCAGCCACCCTGAGGCGACCACGACTCTGGTCTCCTGAGAAAAAAATGAGTGAAAGGGGAAAGAAAAAAAAACAGCGGAAAAAGTCAAGGAGACAGGGAGTCAATGTACATGTGTGACTGCCAGTGAGCTGGCTGTGAGACATAATTACGGCAGATTAGTGAAGCCACGCTGAGAACCTGAGTTGGAGCCGTCTGACCTGACCCAGAGACAATGACCTCTGGGAGAGAGGCTCACACGCCAACGTCACACACACACACACACATATACACACACACACGCTTGGAGAGATCCTCACGGAAAGGCGGAGTTAAGTGGAAAAAATACAGAGTATATACACGCTTATCCCCTGCTCATAAATTCCAATCATTTTTAGTCTGTCAGCAGGATCGTCAGTTCATGAATCCCTGAAGTATCACAAAACTCCAACATGAATCACATCAGTAGAGCAGTGACAACAGATTAAGGACACTGATGAATCATAAGACAAAGGGTGCCCGTCATCCACAGATACACATACTATTACACACATGGTGGAAGGCTGCTTTGTTGTTAAATGTAGTTTCCAAAGCATCTCGAGTAAATGTGGTATGACAGTCACTTTGTTCTAATGAAAATGCAACATCAAATAAACCAACTGAAGATGAGATATGTCATCAGGTCCACAGTTGTCAAATGTGAACATCTGTTTCACAAAAGCACAGCTATTACACACATTGCAAATGGTGGCAGCGTCACATTGTGTTTCTACTAATTTGCAGATACATTTGCAAAACCTACAGAGCTCTCACATGCACATGCAAAGACTGTAATTCATTTGTTTGGAGTACCAAGAGTTGGAAGGGGAGATTATGTCATATTTCAAATTAGCTTTGTGTCTTTGAAGGCTGTAATAATAATAATAATAATAATAATAATGGCATTTTACTTATACAGCACATTTCACACAAAATATTGAATATGATGTCATTTACAAAAAACAAAGAACAACTAATAACATTTAGATTTGGACTGAGTTAAGCTGTGTTTCCACCACAGGAACTTTCCCCAGGAACCAGGAAACTTTGCAGGCACTACGTGTGTTTCCACCACAGGGTCTAAATAAAGTTCTGCCCCCCCCAAATAAGTTTCCTGCTCGGTGGGAAGGGGGGGGCATACTTAATAGTTATTCATTCTACACACGTCACAGTACAAAACTCATGATATAATGTTGCTGGTTGGGAACATATGTTCAACATCATACTGTGCTTGTATAGTCATTTACTGTGATGTGTTTTGGGGTTATATCTCAACTTAGAAAGAGGAGTACAGACACTGGGACTTGCTGCACAGTATACAGTATATTAGCACTCGTTGCAGGATCAACAGACAGTTCTGGGAAGTTGATGTGTTTATTACAGAACAAAGAACTTCCAGTCTTCTGCTTTCACTCACTTCTTTTTCTCCTCCTGTGAAAGACTGACAAACAACAAAGAATGCAGATTTTTTCTTTTCTTTCTACAGAATGCCTTTTTAATTTTCTCCTCATTACTCCTTGTGTGTGTGTGTGTGTGTGCGTGTGTCTGAGCAGCACTCCAGTCTGTCATCTCAATCTGATCTCTATCACCCATGGCTCTCTGGCTGGTGTTATCTTGCATGAGGACCACCCCTGCTGAAGGGAAGAGGAGTGCAACTCAGGAGCACCGTTTGTCTGACCCATATTTTTACATCCTCTTTCCTACTTCCTCCTTTACTTCTTCTCTTTCGCTTGTCATCCAATAACACCTGCCCCATTCTTCTCAGCTCTCACCTGTTGTCCTGTCAATCACACTGAATTTATCTTCTCACCTCGATCCCTGTTTATTTTATGCACTATATTCTCCTTTTTGACTTCTTAACCTAATTATTTTTCTCCATCCCATCCAATCTCATCCTTTCTCATACAAATACTAAAGACACACAGTATGTGTGTACACTAAATTATTGTACATACAATAAATTTGTGTAAACTAGAAACCTAAACAGTTTGACATTTTGAGAAATACATGAATTTGCTTTCTTGCCGAGTGTTAGATAAGAAGATACGACTCTCGTATCTTTCCGTGAAATCTGAAAAACCAGCCAAAAGTTTAGCTTAGCATATATAGAAATGCTATACACATGTTAAAAAAAAATAATAATAATTAGTATTTTTACACAGCCTTTCAAAGGATCCAAGGAGACTTTAAACAAATGGTTGTCTGTTTATTCATACGAGAAAGTAGGTTGAATGACTTTAAGGTTTATTTTCCACCATATTCTTACATATGTGTCACTCATATGTGTCACGAGTACATCTGTACATACATAGATCAGTGTATTGATACAAATGCAGTACTTAGATGCATTTGCATTGAATTTCTTACACTGGGATAAATAAAGTAATTCTTTTTTTTTTTCTTCTTCTTCTTAGTCTTATTTTTTCGTTTGTTTGGTGTGCATTTGTGTAATATATTCGTGAAGCCCGATTAGTAACTAGGGTCTTTCTAGCATTCGTTGTGTGGTCTTTGCACGTAGCATCAATCCCAAGCAGATCCTTCTCTCACCACCTTCTTTGTATCCATGTTGTAATGCTCAGTGTCCAGATTAAAAAGACCAACTAAAACAAAAAGTCTAGACAGTCCTGCAGTCATTAGAATAAGTTAAATTGTAGACCCCACAGCTAATGGAAAACTGCACAAACCAAAACACGACTGACTCGCAAGCGGCCCACCCTTTGTGTCAGTGTTGATGGTTCCTTCCTCACTTCCTTGCTGTGAGATAAGGAGTTGGTCCGGCCCTTTGGAGGGGTGTGTGTCTTAATCAAGATCACTCTGTACAGAAACACAAGCAGAGTGAACAAATTAGACTTGGCAGAGACCAGGGGAGAGTTTATTAGGATTGGGATCTTGGAGGGCGTACTGGGATATGGCCTTATATACAAAGTTATCCATTTTTAATTTCGCTACTCATATTGTTTTGTCTGTTGTTGACTCTGGTGGGGCTGCCAACATTCAGGCGTAGCTTTTCCTTTTTTAATACAGTAAGGAAAAATGCAGAAGGAGGGAACAAGACAAATTGCTTTCCTTAGAAGCAAGTAGGCTCAGGGTTGAATGAAGTACATCCTTCGCTTTCTCAGTATTTGTCTTTTCTATACCTGTTTAATCCATTCTGCACAGTTAATATCTGGCTAAATAATCCTTAATTCATCCCAGGCTGCGATCCAAGATCAGATTATAATCCTTTGATCATGAACTCTGCCAGGGGTAGGTGAACTTAACAGTGTCAGCCTGATCTTTTGCATGGCTAAGCAAGGCGATTGCATTTCAGCTGTCCCAGATCCATTTTCTCCTTAGTAATGCTCGCTGCATATTCTAGTTAATTAACACATACAGTTAGACACACACATAGGAAAAAAAGCTGACGTCGCATACGCACACTTGTGCACACACATGTGGGTGCTGGTTTTGACACACGCATGCACAAAACCCCCCCAAGCCAGCCATGAATGAGCTCTCTGTACCAGAAAGTGCACATTAACACATCTTTAAAACCTGACATTTATATCACTCCCTCTCTTGACTCCCCCTTTCAAAATTGTTTGCTATATTGGCCGTGGTGCTGTTGGCTCCATTTGAATCCCCAGCTACTAATTAGGCATTTGTTTTGAATTTTTCTTTTGATTTTGCCCGCTCGTTACTTTTCCCACATTTGCATGTGAAGCGCTGGCACACCCAGTCATTAAAACTATCTCACGGCTCTTGGGGTAGTGGGGAGGGGAGAAAAAAGGGGAGAAAAAGGGAGATGACAGATTATCAAAGCCACGTTCTTTAGAGGTTAAGAGGCGGAGCAACATAATGATAAGTGTCTTGTTATTTAGAATAGAAAGCACTGTTCAGAAGGAAAGTTCACACATCCTACAGCCTAATCTCAGAGAACTAATGGGAAACATGCAAAAAGATACATCACTATGATCTCAGTATAAGTTTTCTTTGTGCGTGTGATTTTCTGGGGTAACGCTGAACACACTGCGACTAAATAAAAGTCTGTCTCAAAGTAGGACACACGCTGCGAGACTAAAGATACGGCGTTGTATAAATAAAGCTCGTGACGTGCTGCCAACTTTAGATTCCCACTCATCAGCTGGAGTCGTGAAAGGTTCCTCGGCTCCAGCCTACAAACACTCGCTCACGCTGCAAGCAGAGCCACGGTGACGTATTCGCCGCACATGGCTGCGTGCGCGTGTACACACGGCCAAACGCATACATCACCTGCGTGTGTGTGTCTGTGAGAGTCTGTGGCTCCCGTGTTGCCTTGACAACCCGCTGCCGTTTCTCTTTTTGTTTGCCCTTAGAGCCGGGAGCGGACTCACACCAACGCAGGAGCAGAAATCGGAACAGAGGGAGGACGGAGAATGACACCGTTCCCGGGCTTTTCATCTCACCTCTCGAGTGAACGACGCCCACGGCTCTCCCACCTGCTTTCACCTGCCAGGCACGTAGGCTGATCGTGCTGATACGTCTGCGGGGAGGGACGAGAGAAACATGTTCTCATCTGCGAGCTACATTTTCTGAGGAAGTGGCTGAACCGCTAAACTGTGTGCAACACCGAGGTCCACGTCTGAGGCCAGCCCGTGTATCGCGCTTGAGCTAAAAGTAATAAGTTAATAAGTTAACTGGTGATAAGTCAGTGGAATAGTTCAACATTTTTAATATGGTTAATCCCTTTCTTGCCAAGATTTAGATGAAATGATAGATATCTTTCTCATATGTTTGCGGTGTATAGGAGAATACAGCCATTAGCAAGGTTAGGTTAGCTTAGCATAAAGACCAGAAACGGGGGTAAACAGTAAGCCTGGCTCTCTTTGTAGGTAACAAAATTTACCTAAATACATACCTTTAAAGCTCATTACATTGCATGTCACAGCCCATTTGTTTATTCCCTATAAAAATCAGAATCTAAAAACGATGTGTTGTCGTATTTCTTGGCGGTGTGCAGTAACTTCCTGAAATCTCCACTGGTTTCCTGGCAACCTCACAACAAGACTCCCCCCATAAATCCACAACTTCTGTCTGTGCACATATTTAACAAACATAACGTATTAATTAGTGATCTCTGGACGCGCTACGCTACTCATATCTCCTTCTATCAGAGCAAGGCTAGCTGTTTCAACCTGTTTCCAGTCTCCACGCAAAGCTAACCAGCTGCTTGAACCAGCCTCGTATTTCCCGGACTGAGCGGTATCGGTCTATTTACTGGAGAAAACTAATAGGCATATTTCCCAAAATGTCTGTCTTCCTTAACGATCCACAACCCCGAGAGGCCAGAGGTCAGGTCAGCCGAAGAACCGTCACCACAAAACTTTTATGGCTTTGCCGCTTTGAGAGTTTGACCGGGGCCATCTGGTTGAAGGGCAGCTTCCTTTGTGAAAGACGAGAAAGGAAAGGACAATAGAGCAGAGCGAGGCTGTGTTATCTGTCACTACGCTTATGGGGATGCGAGCATCTGAAACACAGAGACAAAAGAATCATGTTGTGAGGTGCTAAAACTACTGATTCATTGTAACACAATCTTTAAACCCTGATTTTATTTTACATTTGAGCAGATATTAACATTAGTATAAAGAAATTGCAGCGAAAAAACAAAAAGCAAGGAGTTGTATGTTGCTGTTACAGTGTTTTTATTCTGTTTCCTTGTCACGTAACACTAGCGGTATGTTTTACATTTACAAAGATCTTCTGCCAGAGGGAGACTAACGGGCTATGCAGTGAGGAAAATGTATGTCCTGCCCTTCATGCCGCTTTCCACCGTACCCCACAATCTCCATCTTACTACGCAGCTGTGTTTGGCTGTAAACATCAGTTGGCTGGTAAGTACAAACAGCTTAGGACTGAGTCAGTGAAAATGACCCGAAACAACCACCGTCGTCCACAACAGAAAAAGCTCTGAGAGTTTGGATTAGAAACAGAGCAGAACAGGTAAACCTGCCCCCCAGTGAATACGAGGATCTGTTCCTCGAGGCCTGGCAATTCTCTCTCTCCATCTCCCTTGTTTAGGGTGTGTGCAGGATATTTACCAGAGTACCAGACGCTGTAACCCTGAGCTCACTAATACCCTGTAACCCCCCCCTTTAGCACCTTGTCAAACTGCAGTGTGTGTGTGTGTGTGTGCGTGTGTGCGTGTGTTCACATGTGTGCAGTTCAATCAGGCGAGACATGGCGACTGCCAAAACAATATCAGATGATTGGGGACCGTGACGCCCCCCGGGCCTGTTGTCAAGGTTACAAGAGAGAAGAAATAAAAACAAACATTTACTAAATACAACACAGACAAACGACAGATCCAGGCTGTCAGTGCATTACAGGCCTCCTTTCTCTGGAGCCTCTGGTGTTTGGCTAACACTGATGGAGTCTTAATTTTGAGAAAAGCATTTAGAGGTGGACAGGAAGTGTTGAGAAGTCTTCCTCCTGGACACTGCGTCAGGGCGCATCGACACATCAGTAATCCTGTTTTCTGCTAATTCGTGAAATGTCAAATATATTTTGGATGAAAAATAATTTCTAAATGGATTTTTTTTTCGCAGTGTATGAAATGTAATATTCTTATCCCACAATAAAGGAATTCAGGGGAGGTTTGGATATTTGGGTGGAGAAAAGTATATGAGTTTAACACCACAAATTTCCAGCTATGTTCTAGGTGTTGTTTGTTTAGGCTACCAAAACCCTAAGGGCAAGGAAAGATGGTGATTTTGGTTGGATCTAGGTATTTTCTCGTGCATTAAGTCATCATTGACTTCTTCAATTTTTAATCAAGCCCAGGAAGACTTCTAGGCCTTCACCAAATGCTCTAAGAGTCTGGAAAATACAACCAGGAGAAGACACTGACTAGAAACAAAAATGTAACATGTTGACAGTGAATTTTAATCTTCGTGATAAACTTTTCATTACTTAAAAAAAAAAAAGCTTGAAGTGATATCTTCAAATGTCTTGCTATATAGACAATCAGAGCACATACTCATTTGAGAAGTTGCAACAAAAGGACAATTAAGCAATTCCAAAATAGTCACTGATTAATTTTCGATCAGCTAATCAAAGGACCAACCACTTCTCACTTATTAAACAGACTCTCATTACCATCACTACTTGACACCAAAGTTGGTGTCACACTGGTCACACTGCTGAATCATCTCTAAGCGGTCATGTTTGAAGACAGAGTGAGGGAGAAAGGACCAACTGTAGTGCTCAGAGAGACAGCAGTATTCAGGTATAGAACATTTAAAACCAGACCGGTATCTGTCAATAGAGGATGGGTTATTATCTGGAATAACTGCCAAGAGGTAAGAGGAGCATCACAACTATAATTAAAACTTAAATATATATAAGAAACAAAGCATTTGCACTGCCCTTGTGTGGGCAGAACATTGGACAACTCTGCGAATGACATGTTGACATTTTTGTAACTCTTACGAGACTCAGAGGTCTGACTTGAATGATATTGATTAAAAAAAAAAAAACTGGCACCTGGACAGATGCCATTCAGTCCTCCTGCCTGCATGTGGACAGGGAGAATCTGGTGAAAGTCAAAAAAGCTTTTTGTGTTGCTACAAGCATTACATCTGTTCATCCACTGTTTCCCAACACGGCCCACGCTGGACTCAAAATCTGATGACCAAGTCATTCATAGACGTGGGCCCACGAGTCATACAGTGAGTCACATTGTAAATAGACACTCATTGTTTTCTGACATTTCCACAAACATAATTTGAGTTTTTACTTGTTTTCCTCACATGCTCATAATAATTGGAACCGGGCTTGGAGGTGCTGACTGATAGCAATTTTAATGCAACAATGCTAGACTGGAAAATGTTCCCATGTTGGACTTCCTGGTCAGTGGTGGAGGGGAAAAAAAAAAAAAAACACACGCTGTCACTAAGTTACCTGCTTCACACACACACACACACACACACACACACACACACACACACACACACACACAGCATGTGATTCTTACACCAGTCGTTGGAGGCAACAATGTTTTTAACACTAATGCTTCATGTTGTTCTGTAGGTTGGCAGGTCATCTGACATCAGTTCATTACTCCATTGGATGGATACATTAAAAAGCTTTTTATTAACCCTACCAGACAGTGTTATTGGAAATATTATTATTATTATTATTATTATTATTATTAAAAGAGTTGGGTATTTCATTCAACTGTTTTACTTTATTTACCGCGGTGCACTCCTGAAACATTTTAATCCTGGTTCAGCCATGTAAAGCGATCTGCTACTTTGTTTTGAAAAGTGCTGTATAAATAAAGCCTATTATCATTATTAGTAGTAGTTCTAGTAGTATTACGAAAGGTGAGTCACTTAAGCTACAAATTGCAAAGTAGGGTACAAAGTGTGCACACTGACTGCAGAAGGCTGGAATGCAGGCCTGCTGTGGCTAGTTAGCCAGCCAGAGCTAAGCAGCATGCAGCACAGTAAATAAAGTGCAGTCTGTGCTGTTCTGTTACATGGTCTGTTCTGTTCTGGTCTCCAGGATAATCAGGGCGAATGGAGAGCAGCTGTTTTTTGGGAGGGGGTGTAGGGAAGAGGAGGGGGAGAGTGAAATAGGGGCAGAGTTTTTACATGGGAAAAGAATGTGGATGAAATGAATGGGAAGGGAACATGCCCGGGGCTACTTGTCGACAAAAAAATAAAAAAATAAATAAGATCCGGCCTGATGCATAGGAGCTGCGGAGATATAGGAGGTAAAAGTGCAGCTGTGAGGTAAATGATACAATCAGACGTCAGCCACCTTTAGGGGTTCTTCGGCGTGCGCAGGAGGAGGAGGAGGAGGAGAGGCGACAGCGTGCGACACAAAGGTCACCGCGGCAGCCCCAGACATCGTGAGCTGCAAGCTGCAGTCATTCACAGGGCTCCCCTGAGATTCCTCGGTTGGTGACTCATGCTACGACAGCGCTAAACTTTGGAATCGCCAGTGTTGAGTCATTTTGAGGGCGCAAAGTGATAATGGGATCGTGTACTCTGTCTTGCTCTCTCCATCTATCGCCCTCCCTTCAAAGGCCCTCTCTCTGACATTTTTTTTTAATGTCCCAGATCCCAGAGGGCCTCTCTCTTCCCCTCCTCAGCCCATCATACTCATCCTCTCTGCTTTAATTCTCCTCACTGTCTCAGTTTACCGACGTCCTGTCTCGCCACCTCTGTGACGGCTGCACCCGTATGGGGAGGACAGAGGGGATGGGGGAAAGAAAAGCGGTGCAGAGGAGGGAGGGATGAGTTTCACAGACGTGCCACCAGGCTGCACACATTCCTCAAGGGCTGTGCATCCTGTTCTTTCGTCCCCACCTCCACCGAGGCTCACACACCACGCTGCACGTACACAGGCCTCACACACTCTCAAACACGCACACATACCCCCTCCTCCTCCTCCTCCTCCTCCACTCACAATGGTGCCCACTCTTCCTTTAGCATACTCCCTATAGGACAGGAAATTGTGACTTTTTTCTTTCTTTATTCCTTTCTTTCTGTTTGCTCATTATTGCTTCCTCCTACACCCCAGCCACCACCAGCATTTTCTTTTTCTCTGACAGGGAGAGCTGTTTTCCATTTTACCAACATACTGGCACGGACGATGGGGAACAAAATGGTTTTGATAAGCTGAATTTGCGCTCTTCCTCCCGCCTGCCCGTCACCCTCCTTCATCAGCCTTCCCTCCCTGTAACCTATTACTGCATCATTTGGCATCATTTGGCTTCAGGGGCTTAGCAGCAGGTGAGGGACAAGGGGGAGAGAGACAAACAGGGAGAGAGAGAAGAGAGAAGTAAGCAAAAGAAAAAAAAAAGCACACAGGCAAACATTGTATCTGACTTTGGGTGACATTGTAACATTTGTAGTTATGTAAAGTTAGTTAAAATTGAGGGAAATCAACCAAAAACCTTATTCAACATATAGGGGAAACACACGTCAGCTGTGAGATCTGTATTCAGACTTTTTATAAATTAACATAAATGACATTTGAAGTCTTTTAATGTGAAATGACTGACAGCAGACAGCTGACAGTGGCATTAAATATGAGTAATTTTTCCTACATGCTACCACAGGTACAGGCAAGTACCAAGACAATGAAAAGTAGTTTAGTATCTAATTATGTTTCATCATTCTCACACAGTTGTTGTTTGATTTACTATCAACAAGTTACTCACATCAAAATGCCTCCCAGCCTTCTACCAATAATCCTGTTCTATTCATTTCATATAATCTTATAAATAACTTACCTGTTGATTTTTGTTGTTGATCCCTTGGAGATTTTTGACAATGAATCTGTAGTTGGGATTTTACTCTGGGCGTCTGTATCGGTGCATCTATCGACAGCTGCTGTGAGGCGAATTGAAATTACAGGCTGCCATTGCTTTTGTTAAACAGTACATTTTGTATAACTTTCTTCTTGCCAACATTTGCCTCATTTGGACCAGATCAAACTAGAACTTTACTGTTACATACTAAAGAAAATTATTATTTCACAGAGAAACCTAGAAGCTTCCTTGGCAAAGAGAGAGATGTACACATGTTGCTGCTGTATTTTACATAAAGCACACGCAGTCTGGCTGTCATGAAAGATGCAGTTTAAATTAAATTGCCTGTGTGGACATGGCGGTTCTTGCGTGGTGCGGAGGAGTGTCTGTTCCATTCGGGGACATGACGGGGCCCTAACACATTTAGCCTCACTTACGGACTTGGATGGATGAACAAGACATTCAGGTTCATTTATCAAGTCGGGAGCGGCCAGACGCTTTTTGAGTCCCAGCCCATTATATTAAAAAACACTGCAGCACAGAGCGTGAAAATAGGATGGGTGCGCTGATTCATAGCCAGGCGTCATTTGGCAAATGCAGGAATTTAGTCACTGTGTAGTTGTTAAAGGTGTACACACGTCTGAGTAAATAAGGAGTGGAAAGGATTTATAATGTTCTGGGCGTGAGAGATGCAAAACCAAGTGTCTGTGTGAGCTCAATTGCCCATCTGATAGGGACTGAGTAACGATGAGCTTTGCAAGACTGAGCTAGTATTTTGTGAAAAGCCTGTGTGTGTGTGTGTGTGTGTGTGTGTGAGCACGAGCTATAATCCTTGAGGCCTTAGGGGGTGTGCACACATTCAGTCCTTTCCTGTTGCTTCCCATTAATTCCACCTGTATACACTGGGAATGAGCCCCTGCTGGCCCTCACCCTTCCTGCCCCCACCCTCCTTCCACTCCTCCCTAACTCTAAATCCCCAGATGTAGGCTTACTGAACACCCAGAGAGACCGGGCTGCTCTCTTCTGTTGCAAGCTGTTCCTCGCTGCACACTGTGTCCTCAGCCACAGTTCCACACATTACAATTTGAATGGACGGGATGAGCATATTTATTCAAATCGACATTTGAATGGCCATTTCACTGGAACACGTAAAGACGGCTGCCACATGGCTGCCGAACGTTTGATAGTGTTGCCATGGGAATTAGCGCTGGCACGGTGCACGGGCCTCAGAGAGCCGAGGTGTTGCCAGCTGTGCCGAACATTTGCATTGTGTGTGCCTGTCTACACTGCCTACACCAACACACACACAGCAACACTCAAGGAAGCAGCAACAAAATGCTCATTTAAATGACAAGCACTTGACAAATATTTTTCATTGCAGTTACATCATCACAGCTCGGATTAGTAGCATAACCCAATTTCCAGTGACCAATGTGATTACTTCTTTCAGTTCACTTTCAGATGTTGGATTTAATTTATAATGGTGATGACAAATTCAAACTTTAATAGACGTTACATGCCCACTGAGTGCCACATATGAACGAGACATACAAAAGAATAAGAAAGTAATAAAAATTCATTTTCAGTGTGAAAAGAACTGTGGCAGCACCCAACCCAGAATGCAACAACATCAATTTGACATCAAAAGCACTGATAGCAGAAGAAGAATCTGAAAGTGATATTATTGGGCTATTATTATACTATTGGGCTCACTTCCTAAACTATAAATGTCTAGAAACCAGCAGGTGTATTTAGTATGTCTATTTAGCAGCTGCGAAAGCAAAAGATTTATTTTGGCTTCCTCTTGGCTGCTTCCCCTTGATAAAATAATGTTGGATGATATATAGTATATACTGTATATACACTGTTTACATAAAAATAGATGATAAATCTTCATGTGGTAAGACAGCTTGTAGACTTAATAATGGAACGTGAGTCAAGATGCCTTTCAAAGTCAGCCCACACATTCATTAGATATAATCCTTCGAGCACAAGATACATTATAACTTCCTATTGTGTTTTCCAGCATGTAAAGCGGATATCAATACCTAATATGGCCGTGGCCTAAAAGAAGAACCAGACAGAGATTTGAAATGTTATTAGTGACGTTATTCAGGTTCTAATCCCTTTGAATCTAGACAACACAGGGCTGGAGGTTAGATTCATCTTGCAGATAAAAAGAAAAAAATTACACTCATGCTATTAAAGTGATATCAGCATCTGAGTTTTTGTGCTTGGCTGAAAGGAATCACACCTTCCCTGTAAGGGAGATTGATGATGTTTTTTTTTTTTTGCTGCTGACTAATAGGTGAGTGAGCAGGTGTGTTCCTCTTGCCTCACACCACAACCTTTTAAATATGTGAAGAACTACAGAATTAAAAAAAAAAAAAAACCTAACATATAAGTAAAAATTTGCCAAAATTCCCAGAAATAACTAACTAATAGAGTGAAACTCTCCAGGTGAGTTAGAAAAGAGACTCAGTTCACACATGAACTGGTGAATAATTGAGTTTGGACAAACAAGCTCGCCTTTGCTGCTGTCATGTCTGAGCCATGACTGGCTGAGAGATGGGATCATGATGTTTTAACATGTGCTTGTTAAGCTGTGGCACGTCTAACCTTTTGAACTGAGCACAGACAAGCATGGTTCGCATGCATACTGGCATACATGCGCCTGGATGCACGCACGCTCCATATGGCGCAATTAACCTTTTGAACTTCAAGCAGACACACAAGTCAGATGAATGCACATGATCATACATAGATACACGCACGTAAACGTACACCCGCAGATGTTTACACGCGATTACGCCGAGGGCTCCCAAATAAGTCCTTCGTTAGAGGCCATCTTTCCTGTCTTTCTTCCTTGAAAGGCCACATTATACATGGTTCGGCTGGTGTGAGCAGAAGCTACCTGATTCTCACGCGTCTGAATAAGAGCACTTTGCTTGCCAGAGAGAGTGAGAGAGTAATGTTGTGTTCTTGGGAGTGGCAAAGAGATTTTCTACACTTTTAATTGCCTCTTCGAAGTGTAGCAGCTGGATGTCTTTTACTCGTATGTATGCACGTGGAGATAAGGCTAAGTGAGTGAAAAATCCCAGCAGAGTTAGCTTGATTAAACTTTCAAAAAAAAGGTTTCCATAATTCATGACATCATTTGGATAGTTTACATTCAAAATTTGAAACATTTGCCACATTGTCCAGTTTTACACGTCTTTGGTTTTCAAACAAACTGTAACATTTTAAAAGTGAGCAAAACACATCACAACACCACAAACTGAAGTTAAAAACAAAGAATAATTTCCTCTCCTGAAATTCATTATAGATCAGAGTGATGCACTGTTCAACCTTCAAGAAGAAATGAAGTGCTGAAATTGGGAATTAAATGTATCTACTGTGATACAGTTGGTTGTTTGAACTCACTCTTTGGTAATGGGACAAAACGAGACACCAGCTAATGCTGCAACACAAACATTTTATAGTTAGCGGTTGTTCTGGAGAGGCCCACACTGAGCGAGCAGAATAAACGTGTTGTTGCCCCAAAATGACTCCAAATGGTGCTAAGCCCCAGAAACATCAGTTTTACATTCCTATCACGCAAAGTGCAGCTGACACCAAAGCTAACATGCTGGTATTTTCAACGCTGCCTCCACATTCAGAGAAGTGGTCTTCCTGAGTAAAAACAGTCAGTCCCTCGCACATGAGCTAAATGTGGCAAACGCAGCCCCTGCACTTTGCCAAGTCCTTAGCTAAGTATGATTTCTTCCTTTTTAATGTAACAAAAATCTTGCTGAGACATTTTACACACCACTGGCAGGGATAGTTTTTCTTCTTCTCTTTTATAATGAACAAAAAGTACATATTTAAATCAGCCATTGTTCACATTTTAAGAGTAGGGGCTTTGAAATGAAAAACAGAGCTTATAGCAATAGATGGGTTTTTTCACTCAGACAATATAGCTATACTCTATTGCAAGCAAGGCTATGAGGTCCTGAATCAAACTCCCCGGTGGACTATAACTTGTCCAACAAAAGTCCTGTCCTCCATCCTTTAAGCTCCCTGACTGTGCAGACCTGCACTCCAAACTGAATAGTTTAATTTGATTTGAATCTTGCCGCCCGTTCAGGCTCCTTACAGGCCCGTTCCTGAACTCTCTGTCTCTCCCTGCCTCCTCCTCATCTCTGTCTCCTGTCCCCCTCCCTGGCAGACTCCAGTCCTCTGAACCCCAATTAGATAAACAGGAGATGACAGCAGTACTGGTGGAGTACAGCCAGAGAGAAAGATGATGATAAAGGAGGGAGAGAGAAAGAGAGAGGGAGCTAAAATGGAGACAGAGGGCCTTAATTTGGTACCTGATCAGATTAAGCACAGTGACGGGCTGAAAGGCGGGTTTTTTTTTTTTTTTTTTTTGGGCACCCGCACAAGTATGGTGCTTTCATGTCTCATCGTGACTTTGCGATTAGAGAATATACTAGGAGGAAATGTCAACAAAACTTTAGTGGAATTTTGGTATCATTATGACCACTTCCACATCTCGGCAAATCTTTTTTTGTGGTTTCAGGCGGTAAAAACAAGATCTATGGCCTGTGGGAAATTTCAATAATATGCTCCATTGAGGCAACCCCTTCCCACCAAACCTTGTGAGAGAAGGCGGATGAATACGTGTGCCTGTTTGCTCAGTCAGTTGTCAGGTTGCACCACCTGTTTGGAAATAAAACGCGCTGGCTGGAGGGAATTACCGCTCCATACTGCACGGTTCCATTTCCTAAATCTTTTACAGCATGAAGAGAAAGAAATAAAGCATTAAAGAAAAGACAGAGAAAAAATGAGCTGGAGATAATTAGGAAGCCGTAAACCCAAGGATGCAGAGACAGTAAAACGAGCCACTAAACGGTCAGACACGTTTAGTAAGTCACAGGTCGTGAACTCTCTCTCGGACTTACCCCCGACAGCGTACGTACTTGCACATCTGACTCCATGGTCGTGCAAAACGGCGCCTAAAGCCCAGCCTCGGGCAGGATCTTAAAGGTCACGCTCTCTATGCCGCTTTAGAAGGTCGCGCAAAGTTCATGACACAAGCCTGACCATATTTGGCTGCTGGCTCTTTTAAAGGCTTAGAGCTGAAATTTGAAATGATAGAGAGGGAGGGAGGGGAAAAAAACAGTAACTGGAATGTTCATTGGTTGCAGCTGGGCATCGTTGGAGCAATATGGACCTGGGCTTAATGCAGGAAGTGTGTGTGTGTGTGAGTGAGATTGTGTATCCATGTGTATGCGTGCATGCATGTCAGTGTGTTTATGCATGTGAGAGAGGAGGAACGAGCTATTGGGTACAGACCAAAGCTTAGACATTTCCAGATACATGGGTCTGTGCATGTGTGGGTGCATGTGTATGCAAGCTCCGGCGTGCGTGTCTGCTTGCATGCAGGCATGTGTGTGAGTGACAGAGATATTAGAGCAATATGAAACAGCTTAAGCCGGAAGTATGGGGCTACAGACTGGAACCCTACGTGTGTGTGTGTGTTTGCGTGTGTGAGGAGAGTTGCAGCTGAATAGAGCAGGAGTGAGCAGACAAAGAGAGCAGAGCCTTCAAAAAACAGCAGAAAACAGTGCGACGGCGTCATATTGAAAAAGGTTTACGTCATTTGCTGTGTAAAAACTCTTCAAAACACTTACTCATTCGAAGGGACATTTAAAATTGAGCCCTCAGCAGTTTATAAATACTAAATGATTCACTTCAGGTGAGTTGTTTTTTTTGTTTGTTTTTTTTAAATGGTGGTTGGACACTGAGCAAGCCTCCGAGTGACTGCAGCTCATGTGGAGAAATAATGTGTCTGACTGGCTCGGCAGTGCACAACAGATTAAAGAAGGTAATGTTCTGCTGCTTTTCTTGGTTGCCCGCATCATCTATTAGAGGTTAAAATAACACCACCAAGTCTATTACAGCCCGTGATTGAAAAATCAGTGATTCAGAGGCAATTTTGCACACAATCATTGCAAAACTGTGTGTTTCAAGCGAGCGTGGGTGTGTTTAAGTGTCTCATTTCTCGACACAGGAAACCCCTTTTTGCAACCTGAATAATTCAGATTGGAAACTTTCATAAGATAGATTCTAATTGATGTGTGTTTGTGTAGGCGCACGTTTGAAATCTTATGTACAATGAGGCCCGGATGAATTATTAATGCATCCAAAATGATTGGTATCTGTATTGGTATCTACTTTAGCGTCAGACGTAAAAAGTTGCTGTGTGTCAAACAGCACACACAATATTCTTGATTCCTCTGAATAATTCAAACTTCTGTCGTTGCTTTCATGAAGGCTATACTTTGCTCTCTGCGTGCCTTTATCTTCCACACACACACACACACACACAGTCTTCCTTTCTGCAGCTTCATCTCTCCTCTCCTCCTCTTTTTGTTTTTTCCTCTATCTCCCCTCTGTGCTCCCCATGTCTCTCTCTTGTCCCCTCCACATCGTCCCCTGCCTCCTCCTCTGACCCTCCTTTTCTAACGCCAGCCAGCAGGTCTACAAAGTAGTGCTCTTCTGCGGGCCAGCAGCAATTCCTGGAGGGCAGTCAGGCAAACAAACCCAGCCAGTGCCCGCTGCATGACTCACAGAGAGAGAGACAGAGACCAAGAGGGAAGGAGGTAGAATCATTAAGATGAGAGGGCAGAGGGTTTTTTTTTTTTTTTTTTTAAAAGCTGTTACGAGCTGATGAGAGGGGGCAGGTTGGAAAAGGAGACTGAGAAAGTAAAAGAATTAGTGGAGAGAGAACACACGGCTGCAAGAGAGATTAAGAGGGGAGAAGAGACTGGGAGAGATAGAGAGAGAGAGAGAGAGAGAGAGAGAGGGAGATGGGGGCAAACAGAGGGCAACCTGCACGATCTTGCATGCACACGAGAGGAGCAGACAGGCACGCAGCTCAGCGAGGAGGCACGAAGAGAGCAAAATAACCTCTCCTCCTTCTCCTCTCTCTCTCTCTATCCCTCTCTATCACCCTCTCCCTATCTCTCTCCGTTCCCCTCGCCCCCCCTGCCAAAAAAGCGAAGCTCAGCATGACAGTCTTACACGACACGGTGACCCGAGGCGAGGTCGCGGGAGCATTCCAGACGGGGGCAGAGACCGGGGGAGGCGTACACGTGCAGAGAGGGGAAGGAAATGGGAGTAAGCTGGAGCAATGCGCTGATGGCTGAGGATTCCCACATAAAGATAACTTGGATACTCACGTATACACTGTCAATCATGCATTTTGTTTAAATTAGATTTACTGGCACTACGTGACCTCTCATGCAGCGGATTATAACGACAAGGGTGGAAATCATTTTCTTGTTTTGCTGCTGACAGCTCCGGCTTTATTTTGAGGGCCCGCAGGCCAAAAGGGTTTGGAGCCACAAGGGTATGGTTTAGACAGAAACAGGGCTGAGGCCAGGAATTTTTATATCTAATGAGGTCATGAGTCCCACAACACACAATCGCAGATATATTTTTGACTTGAAACCAAAGAGATTTCTTTTTTTTTTTAATCTGGTTTTATCTGTAATTTCTGTTAATGTTATTTCCCAACGTGAAGTAGCATCTAACCCTATTTTCAAGTTAAATTTAAGGCTAAATGCCGTAAACTTTTCTTACTTTATTATTTTGTTGGTCTAAAAGTGGTAACATTTTAACATATAGACTTTACAAGTACAGGAATCAACTTGTTTAATTACCACCATGTGTTAGTTTAAAGGAACGGTTCAACAATAGTTCAACTGTTTCTTCTAGGAGTCCGTCCGGGAGGCAACCAGAGGAGACTCCAGCAAGTCACACAGTCTGGCCAAGAAATAGACATATTACTTGGTGAGTTTACCTTTGCACAGAGACAGGCTAGCTGTTCGCCCCTGCTGTTTCCAGTACTTATTCTAAACTCAGCTCATGGGCTTTAGTTTTCATATTTAGTGCACAGGCATGAGACTGGTATCAATCATCTCATCGAACTTGGCAGGAAATTGAGAAAGGGTGTTTCCCAGATTGTCAAACTACTCTGTTAATTCCCAAATTCACAAGAAAACCAAAACCAAAAAAAAACAAAAACAAAAACAAATAATGAGGACTTGACCTCATTGTCCACAATGGTAGCTGTGACTCTGGAAACAAACAAGCCAGATCGAGAGAAAAGAAGGTTAGATAAAAGGATTAGGCATGGAAAGATAAGAGTGAGATGAGATGAAAGATACGACAGTAGGCAGAAGTTTGCCTGAGAAATGAGAAGTCAATGAGCCGCAGAGGAGGAGGAGTAGGTGGAGGACGAAGAGGGCTGGGGTGTTGAGTTTTTCTGCTGTGCCCCATATGAGCTGACTCTAGGCTGGGATAGACAGCTACCTCCGCCAGCCTCCCTCTGGACTGCATTAGACATGGCGCTCAGATAATACACTGCTGGGGATGGGGGTGGGGTGGTGTGGGGGTGGTGGCAGACAGAGGGAGGGCTGAGCATGGGAGAATTCTTTTCTCATTTTAGTACCACTGGACCAAAGACAAGAACAAATAATCAGATGAACAAAACCCTCCTCGAAAACCGCTGTCTGTGAAACATCACGTAGCCCTTATTGAGACCAGCGGTGCAGTCCACAGCACATGGCCCACAGTTATACACTGAGGGGGGAAGTATACCTCTCTGACTGCATGCTGCGCTGGACAGAGGCTGTTTGACATTTTGGTAAATACACTTATTCGCTTTCGTGTTGAGAGTTAGATGAGAAAGATTGACGGGTCTGCTTGTTGAATATGAATCCACAGGCATTGTAAACAGATAGCCCGGCTGAGTCCAAGGTTATAAAAATCCACTCCGATCCACCTTTAAACTCACTATTTAACACGTTAAAGTAAAGTTACTGTTGCAGTGAGTTCTTGGATTGGACTAATCACTTGTCTGGTACAACTGAAAATAGCCCAGCACACAACACCACGTAAAACCATAATGTCATTTTTAGTCAACAGTTTTTGCACGGACATAACATGTAAAACATTTAGCCTTAAAAGGTGCTAGTATGGATATTTTATTACCTATGGACAGGTATGATGTTTCCCAATTTCCAGGCTTTCAGATAAGCTAAAATAATTGCCTCTAGGTTTGTATCTTCTCCTAACCTATGTCTCAAAAAAGCGTTCCCCAAAATGTCAAACTATTACTATCTTGTTAACTAATTAAACCTCCTCCACTGATGCCACTTTATTGATTTATTTATTGGCCTAATGTCTAAGAGGTAGGTTAGCAAAACACCAATACCACCACACTACTAATAAATCTGAATCGACGTTTGAATGAAGCACGAGTTCACCAATTTGTTACTTTTTTTCTTTTAGACTCTTTATTTAACCAATGTTACATTAAACTAACATAAATAAAATTTTTATGAACAAAAGGCACACAGTTCAAATATAAACAAAGAGAACATCTGTACAGTTTGTCTCAATAAAACATGTCTACTGTCTCCGAGCAAGAGAGCGGTCCAAGAGAGATGAGTTTCAGGGGGTTTTGTTGACAAAACGCTACCGCCTGCCGCCGCCACAGCAGCAGAGTCTCAGCGTGAAACTGTACACTCTTCAATCCCCCGTGAGGAACTAAAGCGGTGGGCGCGAAAGGCAAGAGCGCCAACCGGGAACAGCATTGGCTTCATGTGAAAACCTCTGCCTGGAGGTTTACAATGTGTGGATGTCCATTTGTATGAGTCCCACTGAAACTCATGTCCACTGTCTGTCTGAAGAGGCCACAAGATTCATGTCCACTAAATTAAAAGATTCAAACACGCAGCACATAGACTTGAAAGAAAAACAAACAAACAAAAAAAAAAAACATATATGGGCAGGAGGCTGGGTAAACACTCACTATGATTTTCGTAAGAGAATGATGGGGGTCAGTGTCACCATGGTTTCTCTATGGAAGCGTTAGATTGGTTGGTTGCTGCTTCCTCGGAATAATACGGCGGGTTGGCCATTCACAGTACTGGCAGGACGCTGACTGTCTACTACAGCATCTGTCCTGATGTGGAACTGAGTTCATATACAGCCATACGACTAAGTCAAAATGATAAGAGGACGAGGTTTGTTTTTTTTTTCTTTTCCTGCATCTGCTCCAGATCATCAATAAGGTAGATAAAAAAATCCTCTTGTGTCCGATGACCATCGTTCGGGTCCTGTTCATACTTAACAACGTGTGGTACATGAGTCCAGTCAAGTCTGTTGTGGTCGCAGCTGTTGTCGGTTGTCATCCACTTGTGAACACTGGATGAAACAGGTGTAGTCCTTTGTTAGTCCAGATTTTGTCCAGTTTAATCCGGTCTGGACCTGTTCGTTATTCCTTACTGCGGTCCAGTCTGGTTGGATCCAGTTAAGACCAAAATCACTGAGCATTTGCAAACACGTCTTAGCCTGTTTTAACCTGATTAGAGCAGCGGATGGGTGAAGTTTAGTCTAACAAAGTGATCCCAATGGAGTATTTAAAGCAACAGTCATCAAAAAGTATTCTAAATTTCAGCTTGTTATGGGTCTAACATGTTCCTTTTCATCTCCAGTGGCAGGCTCCACCCATCTTGCACCCCTGACAGACTAAAACAAACTACGATTAAGTATTTGCAAACATAGGCCGACCCAGGTCTGATCCGGGGCTTAGACGGCGACAGTGCTGGGTACCTCCTCATACTGTATGATAAAGTAAGGGTAGCTCTGGTCGTCGTTGAAGATGACGTAGATCTGGGGGTCCACCCAGTTGTCCACGCAGGAGTCGAAAAGGTCACTGGAGGGGTCACGGGGGTTGATTGGTGGCGGTCGCCGCATGGAGGGGTTTCCCACAGTAAACCTGTATAACAAAGAGGACAGACACACGGTTAGTTATCACGTGCCATCACACCAAGCAAGGAAAAGCAAACAGTCTTTTTCATGAGGAGAAATTTTGCTACCAAATTTCCATTCAGTTCTGCAAGTCTGCAGTTACAGAAGAATAATTTACCATCTAAAAGAGGAAGACTCTTCTAAATTTAATGATTACAAGCATGCTGCTCCTCTGTGTGTTTTAGAGCACCTTATATAATATAAGCATATGCTGTAACTGCATGAAATAAATGTACTGTAAGTATATGGAACGAGCCAGCGCATTGTAGACAGTTTTTCCTCTCTTAAATATTCATGCCGAGCCCTAAAGACCCATAATCCATCAACCTTTGTGCCCCTTTCTCTGGGGTCATAAATAAAACACATTAAAACAAGAACATTTTCTGCCACAGACAAAGCAGAGGGGGTAGAGGCGTTTAAGAGTCTGCGTGCCAGTTATGGGTCCAGACAGCAGAGTTAACCACACTGTACAGATAACTTCTTTATTGGTCTATATCCGCGCTCAGGTCTGGAAGCAATGTGTCTGTCTGTGCCGTGGAGCAGATTAAACCCAGGTTTGATGTTTGGAGGGGGGTGGGGGTGGGTATGTGTGGTGTATTTCCAAACCACCGCACCATTCTTCGAGCACATCACAGACTGTCTGCTGCTGCGTAACAAAGCCGGTGATGTATGATGGGTGCAGCCAAATCAGCTGTTTTACATGTGTGGCTCTCGATTTGACTTGCACTTTAAAAGGAATGGGGGGCAGCATGATGCAGAGCATGGCTGAATGATGGCTTATGGAAAGGAACCTCAGGATTTTCATGATCCAAATGAGAGCTGATGTGTCCTGTAAATTTAATTTGGAAGCACTAAGAGCGAGATAGGCTCGGGAAGAGAGGAGTGAGCTGGAGGGAGCGTACTCGACGGACTGCTCATTTAGGGACGCTAAAACACGTGACCCCGATAAAAGCTGGCAACGTAAAGCCTCAATTTAGCACTTACTGCTGCCAGCTAATAAATCAGACCAACTAGTATTAAGAAAATGGTGCTTTTGGACACAAATTGATCTGTGAAGGGGAAGAAAATGTGTGCTCAATATCACATTAAATACTGTGAAGGGGAAGAAAATGTGTGCTCAATATCACATTAAATACTTGAAGATACGACAGAACTGTGCAAAGATAGGTATAGTCAGACATCAGTAATTCTGATTTATCTTTTATACCGAGGTAACTATCCCTTCTGATGTCTCTGCATCATTGAATTAAATATTTGAAATAGTGAAGGTACTTCATCACTTAGATGCTTAAAATACTTAAATCCAGTGTTGCCATAAAGCAAACACTGGATTTATAGGATTATATATATTGGATTTATAGGATATATAATATTATAAATCAATGGGCGGGACTGCTTTATGGCAACACTGGATTTATAGGATTTTGCATCTAAGTGATGAAGTACCTTCACTATTTCAAATATTTAATTCAGTTATAATATTATAAATCAATGGGCGGGACTGCTTTATGGCAACACTGGATTTATAGGATTTTGCATCTAAGTGATGAAGTACCTTCACTATTTCAAATATTTAATTCAGTGCATCAGCCAAAACCATCTGGTTCCCATCTGGTTATTATAATGCATAAAAGTTTCTCAACTGAAAGATTTAAAAATATGCAATATGTATATTATGACATGACATTATAGGATTTTGCATCTAAGTGATGAAGTACCTTCACTATTTCAAATATTTAATTCAGGTTATAATATTATAAATCAATGGGCGGGACTGCTTTATGGCAACACTGGATTTATAGGATTTTGCATCTAAGTGATGAAGTACCTTCACTATTTCAAATATTTAATTCAGTGCATCAGCCAAAACCATCTGGTTCCCATCTGGTTATTATAATGCATAAAAGTTTCTCAACTGAAAGATTTAAAAATATGCAATATGTATATTATGACATGAAATTACAAATACATTGATTAAACATCTAATCACCAATCCCTAATAAAGTTAAAAAAGACTTCCTCCCTAATAAAGTTAAAAAAGACCCCTCGGCAATCAAAGAGAGGAAAAACGTTCCCACTGTCAACTTGTTACCCACAGCGCCCACACACACCTGCCAGTGAGGACTTTGGCCAGGAACATGCAGTGGACTCCTTTGGGCGAGCGCTTGGAGAAGTTGTGGGAGTAGACAGCCTTGCGGGCGAAGTAGGAGCCCTGGCCGAACATGGTGGCGTGCTTGCCGCAGACTCGGGGGTCGAAGTTGTGTTTGCAGATGCCCTCTACCACGTCAGCCGAGGTGCCGTGGAAGAGGTGGCGCTCGCTCAGCAGTCGGTCCATCTCGGACATGCGCCGTGACATGTACTCCTTCTTCCTGTTGGAGCAGAGGGAGGCGGGAGGTGAGACTTGTTGATGAAGTGAATGTCTTTTTAGCGTTTGGATCTTATTATAACTTCATTTTCACTGGACAAAATGTAACAAAACAAAAAAGAGTGTATTGTTAACATGTATAAACTAGAAACAAACAACAAGAGTTCTATACTCATTTTATATAAATGCACAAAGACAGATCATCTCCCAGATGATGAATAATTAAACAGCTCGAAGCCGCCCTGCTATTTCTGTTCAAAAGTGGTGATCACAGCCTTGATTGCATTTAAACTGGGTAAGAACATTGGGCCTAATCTGTTTTCTTGAGCAACACACCCACACACACACACACACACACTCACAGAGCTCATTTGATGTGAGCGGATCAATTAGGCAAGCGGAGACGAAAGTGCTTCGAGACAGAGAGGCTGTGACCGTGCCGTCACCTCCCATGACCCAGCAGCTTGTGACCTGACACAGACCGACACCTCCACACATCCAAGCATGCGCACTCACGCACGCACGCACACACTTCAGTTTCCTACCATCCAATTGTATATTTTATATTGTATATTGTATATTTTAGGATGAAGCCGCTCGACTTCCTTTGACATCAACAACCAGTCATTCACATGCCAACACACACACAAAAACAAGCTTTTATGGCTCCCCTGTCACAACCCCAAGTGTGGGAAATGGAAATCAACTGACATTCAAGCGGGGGCATCACTTTCAGAGCAAGCGACACAAACACACACACAAACACACACTGTCAGTCATTGTGAAACCGTGTGGTACCAGTGAGTGTGGGAGAGTGTAACTGTCACAGCTGATAGGACCTGCCCTCCTCTAACCACAGCGGTTAGCCCACTGCGTTCGCGAAAGGAACATCATCATCACCAAACATCTCTTCATCCGCCGCGTTCACACACCACTGTCGACTCATTCTCACGAAGTCCCACACAGCTGGTCCCATTTGCCCTATTTTTTAATGTTCCTTCCTCCTCCTCCTCTCACACTGTTTCTCATTCACCCCGTGTTTGTTGTTAAGAAATGTTTTTGTTCGCGTTTCTGTCTGCAAGTAAAAATGCAGCTGTGTCTGAAAATATTCAACAGCACAAATCCGGATGAAAAAAAAAAAGGTTAACAATACATTTTGTGCCGCAGCAGCAAAAACACGCGAAACCAGGACAAAAGAGGAACCAAATCATTCAACACAACAGAAACCACACTGCACTAATATTTTGGTACAACTTTAGCACCACTTTGGGTTCACAATATCGTATAAACACAGATATGAAAGACTCGTTTCTGTGCTTGCAGCCTAAATAGCACCTTAGGTCTCCAAGCGTGGTCAGATCTCTTGACTGTGACAACAAATTACTATGGAACCAACTACATCCACTACTTAAAATCATACCACTCTCATGACATAGGAGCTGGTTATCATTTCAGCAGTTCAGCAGAGTTGTGTCCAATAAAACGACCACAAATGCGTCAAAGTCATGCGCCACAGCTGCAGCACGCAGCATGTAAAGGAAAAAAAATGCAAGCAAAAGACTTTCTGACCCTGAGAGAAGGGTTTCTTCTGTCTTTTTGAACATAGTGTCATGGGTACTGGCTGTGATTATTAGAGGTGAGTTGTGATTTTAAGTTTAGATTAGCAGATGGTATCTCCAGCAACATGGAAGAGCTTAAAAAAAAAACAAAGAAAGTGTTGAGTGAAGTGCTTCTGGCTCACCTCTTGTACTTCTCCCAGAGGAAGGGGTTCTGCACGCGCAGGATCTTGATGATCCTGAATTTGGTTTCCGACACCGTCTTGTGGAAAAGGCTGTAGACCGTCCGGTAGCTGCGGTCTTCACGTGAGACCGGTACCTGCAGGAAGTCCTGGCTCATTGTCATGGGCAACCATGTCTCCGGAAAAAGGCTGGGTGGATTGGTAGTTGTTGGCGAGAGGGGATGCGAAGTGGAGAGATCCATGGATGAAGAGGATGAAGAGGAGGAACAGGGGAGGGGAGATGAAGAGAGGCCGCCCAAAGTCCTAGAGAGAGAGAGAGAGAGAATAAAGCCATTGATATTTATATCATTTGACTTTTGATAGTTTGTAATTTAGATGGTTGAGTTGGATCCCATTATCAGTACATATACTGAACATATACATAAAAATATACAGTACGCACACATATAACATCTTTCTTACAGCTGTATCTGTGTCATTTGTTTTACTTAAATGTGGCAACACTTTGTTTTATGGGTTCCATAATTTCCTGTAATTTCCTGGACAGGAAAGGAAGGAAGGAATGTCCCTGGAAAGGACTATTTAATGTAGTGCCAGAGACAGACAGACAGACAGACAGACAGACAATCATTTGGATGACTTAATTACTTTAAGGTTCAAATTAATTAATTCCAAATAGCTGGTAGCGTAAATTACTGTACTTTAAGTTTAAAGTCAGTGGTGAGCTTAACATACAATTCAACATATATGTAGAATATAAGAAAAATAAAAATATTTATTCAGGACTGGGTGGAGCAGATCTCCAGAGGAAATTCAACTGGAAAGCATCAACCTCTTATGAACTCAACACAAGTAACTGAGGTCAAATAGCTATCTTAGAGGTCTGTTTTATTTCCCCTATAATTAATACCAAATTGCATTGTTATTACCAGGAAACATTTAAGGACATTATTAGGAAATCCCATAAAATATGGTTTTGTCATCAGTACCTTATTTTTTATTATATTTATGAGCTATGGTTAGTGCTGACACAAAAATAATACATCTAGGGACATTTCCCTAAAAGATGAATATGTAAAAAAAAGAAAACTGTGTCCACATTTGAACTAATAAATAAATTAAAACCAAAAAAATACAACTATCCTTTATAACCTATTGTTTGCTACAGGCCTTTAAACTCAGTGCAACCTGCATTAGTCAGCTCTGAGCTTCAAACCACCATCAGGAATGCTGAGGTCTGGAGTTTCTAATAAGCTTGTTTATTTCCACATAAAGCATATATTCATCTGCGTAAAAAAGAGTTGACTTTGATGAAGACATGATGTGTGTTGAAATATTAGCTGCTGCACCTTGTTAAAAAGCTCAGATCAATCCAGATAGTGCTTTTTCATTCGCCAGTGGCCAACCCATCCTGAGGGTTAACAAAGCAGCTTAGCAGGTTCAAGTTCAAGTTCAGCAGTAACCACACGGCGTACGCCACAGTGTGCTACCTATCTCTGCTCCTTCCTACAGCTTCGCTCCCCACTTGGTTCCAATCAAAGCTGCATCCTCACATGAAACAAAACCCCACTGTCTGCTGCGATGAACCCACGCGTCCCACCAACTGTCAACAATGACATCACTGCTCTGCGGAGCAGCTCCACGGCAGCCGTCAGCGACAGAGCAATACAGCAGGGCCGCACGAAAAAGCAAAACCCAGGCGCCAAAGAAGACAACGGGGAGGCGGAGTGAGCAGGAGGCAGGGATGAGAACCAGAGAGAGAGAGTAGGATAAAAATGGCAATTGCTAAGCTGTCATGAGTGTGACAAAAGAACTATTGTGTCTAGCATTTGAGTCAATAACAGTAGTTTGGCTGTCAAGTTATCACTCTCCGAGTGTAAATTCTGTTAGCCCTATCAGCCATAAGGTGTGTGTGAGTGTGTGTGTGTGTGTGTGTGTGTGTGTGTGTGTGTGCGTGTGTTTTCAAGAGACTGTGACTGTGATCAGTCTGACTCTGAGTCAGTGCGACGTTTTTTCTCATCTCTTTTCTCTCTCTCTGTCTTATCTTGTCTCTCTGGCCTCGATCTCTCTCCCTGCAATCGATGTCCATATATCCCCAACCCGATCCACTCCCGCCCCCGCCCCTCCCAGTGCAGCTTTGAAGAGATCACAGACGGGCCTGCTGCAGAAAACAAGTGTGAAATGAAAAGGGGACAGATAGCAAGAGAGTGACAGAGTCGAGGAGAGTGAAAGAGTGAAAAAGGAGGGCGATCGGAACAGATAACGAGGGAGGAAGAGAGTGAGGGAGGAAAACAATGTCATTCGGTGAGGGAGAGAAAGACAGAGGCGGAAGGGGGCAAAGGCGAGTGCCAATCATGGTAATGACCACAACCTCTAAGCCTTGCACAGATTGATCCCTGATACACACACACACACTTGTTTTGGTCACTTGGGAGGACACTGCGTTGACTTGTGCTCATTCCTCTGAGGGAAAAAAACTGAACCACAAACTAAGTGTTAACTCAAAGATTTTAAATGGTTTATCCCCATAATGCGACTGTGCGATCAGAATTTTTTTTTCCTCCTCGCAAAGTGATTAACCGAGGCGCGCGCACAACAAACGGATGAAAAAGTCCCAGGAACAAATCCCTCAGTCCAAATTCCAGCTCCCCACAGTCACATTTCACACTCGCTTCACTCACCAGCTCTGCTCTGCTGTGCACCCAGTCTGGAAACCATTTAGGCCCCTCTCTCTCCCTCTCACTTCCTCTCACCGTGCTCTAGATCTCGCCCTCTCTCGCCCGCTGTCTCCTTCTCCTGTCTCCTCCATCTAATCTTTTCTCTCTCTACCCCTTCCCTCCAGCTCTCCATTTTGACTCCTCTCTCGCCGAGCCCCCCCGGCTCCGCGAGGGACGCTGGCAGGACGTGGCGGCGGAGGCGGCGGCGGCAGCCTGCTCGGCAAAGGAAGTGAAACGTTCCGCAAATGGGGTGAGATGACTCCACTTGTTCCCAATCTGGTGCCACTTGTTTCAGGAATAGCAGTGAGGCGAGCGTGGCGAGGCACATCACTTCACTGCTATGAAGAAAGATGGCAGCTAAAAAAGTAAAAACTCCTTGAGGAAAGAGGTGGACAGATCTCATCTCGTTCACAGATACACTAACAGAAAAATGTGATATGAGCCCAATTCAAATTACTGGACCGAGTTCTTTGTGCCTCCCCCTTTCACTCGCCTCTTTCTGTGTATCTCTTTTCCTCACATGCCCTCATTTGCCTCATTATCTCATTTTCCGACTGTCTGGGTTCAGGCCCGCTCCCGTGTCCCGGTGACTCTGTTCGATTTGCCAAAAATCTGAAGTGTTAACACGGGCCTCAACTTTAGCCCTGGCTGCCAACGTGCAACAGCACTGGAACGAATTAAAAGGTAGTGTGGCGTTCTGAGGCTTTTGAGTATTCAGCCCTGACTGTGACATTAGCATTGTGTACCGACCTCTGAGTGCCTGCCTGTCTCCAAACAGGGACTCGGGATGCTCGCAGAACACAGAGAGCCATGAGGAGACAATGGATCACATACTGAAAAGCCAACTTTGTGTGTGGATGTGTATGCGTGTTACTGTGCATGTGCTGCCAGGCACTTTATGTAAAAATCGAGGACTTTGTTCTAACAGTCAATGTGGCTTCATATCCGAAAACTGACTGTTCTGTAACAAGGTTGAGTACACAGGGAACCAGAGGACCAGAGGAGGGTGTCGGGAGGGAGCCGAGGGGGTGAAGATGGAGACAAAGAGAGACTATCAATCAAGTCGAATGACCTCTACCTCTCAGCTGAGGCTTCAACTGACTGTTCCTGACGCAACTTACTAATAATTAGCAGCAATTCTAAAGCCTTATACTTACAAGCCTTTATTTAACAAACTGTTTTGTTATCCCCCACAGAGGTTAATAGGCTGCTCGGGAACAATGCGTTTTTTTTATTTTACATTCAAACAGCTTACACATCGACGACAACGGGCGCCACCGAAAATGTGCCCGTTGGCCAGCTCGTCCATTACCTGACGAAATTATTGGTGGGAACAAGGGTCTGAAGCCTGACGTCAGCATGCTCACAGTAACTATGGTAACATGAGGACATCTGACGGGTTCAGTTTTCACCTTGTTCACTGTCTTAGTTGAGCATGCTAACGTTTGCTAATCAGCAGAAAACACCACTACTTTGACCTTTATCAAACTAACAATTCGAGATATCAACATGAATATCTCTGCAAATTTTCACTGCAATCCATCCAGTAGTTGACCGACACCTTTGTTTAAGAAGAGAGAGTGACATCAAGTGCTTACTGTAGGAGGGGCGTAAGCATCACAGAGGACATGAACATGGGCCGCTTCTTGATCTGACGTCTGAACCCGAAGACGGCATTCTGCTGGAAGCCCTCCCTGATGTTGAGGATATACTGGTTCTGGAGCGTGATGAAGCGCACCTCCTTAAGACCCCGTGAACTCGCCTCCTCTATGAGCTTCACCACTGGCTGCAGAAGGAGAGGGAGAGACGGATGAAAACAGAGTGGGGGTGGGAGAAGGAAGACACAGAGGAGAGTTCAGGACGTTTATCATTTTATACAGCTGTGCGTTTTCATTCAGCAGGGGAAGGAGGAAAGGAGAGTTTGGAGGGGGAGATGTTGGTAGAGTGCACTGCAGTGTTCGAGATAACAAACAGCCAGTCATCGTGAGACACAAACACACACACACGGGCGGAAAACAGTCAATCTTTACTGATTTGGTGAAATAAATTGCAATTGGCTGGGGACAGTTGTGTCACAGAGGGGTGTTTAGGTGAGTGTGTGTGTGTGTGTGTGTGTGTGTGTCGACATCGATCCCATCACTGTGGCTAGACAATCGATTGATGTGGGCAGAGTTAATGCGTCTGACCTCATGTTCATGGAGCGTGCACGCAAGCAAACAAACACACACACACATGCGGTGAGCGGCTCACCTCGGAGTATTCCCTCCAGCCAAAGTTGTCTCTGCAGTAGTACTTCCACACCGTGTGACAGCTGGGGGCGGGGCTTGGGTTCGTGGTGGGCGTGGGTAGAGGGATGGCGGGGGTAGTCAGTCGCCGGACGCAGTCAAACTCCAGGTCGCACACTCGCATTGCCCCGAAGTCTAAGGAAAACACTCGACCCCTGAAACACAAAGTAGAAAATCATTGTAGCACACATTGACACAGGACAGACAACATGCGGCTGCGGCACTTTGACCTTGTTGTTAAACGGTCACAGTTTATATTTCCATCAGCAGCCGCATGTCTGGTCATGCGGCTGCTGATTAAACCTTAATTTAACCCGAGTGCCCTGGAGCAAGACGACCAAACCTCTAATTGCTCACTCGGCATGAGTCACACAGGATCGACTCCATGACTTGCACGCCGCATGTAAACATGCAGAGAATAGAAACAAACAAGGCCTGCGTGATCAAAACATCATATTTACACACACACAGGCAGAAAACATGAACGTCACTGTAACAGTTCGCATATTAAAATTATTTTACTGACCGCTCTTCAGGAGCTAAAACAGACCAGAAATTCTGTTTTACACCAGGATGACATAATGGAGACTTGCTATTTCTGCCATTTCATTATGTAAGATGATGGCAGGGTTAAAGGAGCAGTTCAACATTTTAGGAAGTCACTAATTTTTTTTCTCCAAGAGTGAAATATAATATTTCCCCACTCTGTGTGTGTGCGTGCGCATCAGTCTCTCTACATTAGTCCTCCACGAGGCCTCTGGCAAAACCTTTCTGGGTCAGACATACCACTCACATAAATGTGGGCATCACACACTGGCACGCTATGCCATGGACGGCAGACAGACAGACACACACACACACACACACACACACGCATGCACGCACGCACGCACACACACACACAGCGCTACACGCATGCCTATACAACACGTACACACAGAGAGAGGGAGACATGCAAACCTGCACACAGCCTGGCAGTGTTAATGGGCTCATTGATTGTTGCCAGGAAACTAATTGGATGTAATGTCAAAGGTCGGACATCGGTGAGTGTGTGTCTGTCTGGAAACATGTGTGCGTGTGTGTGTAAAGCAGGGGCTGTGTTCTGGTAATGCGTGTGCGTGCCTCAGGTTGGTCCTAAATAAAGGACACAAATTGCAGCCTTTAGATGCTTCCTTATCTAAAAATACAGAGAGGCTGAGAGTGTGTGAACCAGATGAGTTATTAGTTCAACAGCTGGGAGAAGTGAAACCTCATATTATAATGGGTACACGGTATACACATATTCAGTTTCATCTACTGTAAGTGCAGTTACTGGTCACTGGGGTAACAGTCACATGCACGCATGCACGCGCACGCACACACGCACACACACCAGTTTCGGTCAGGAAGGTGATAATGGGACCGGCTGAGTCATTTTCCAAAAACATACATGCACACTGATACAAATACTAATTATATACGCTGTGTTTACAGTCTGTGTTTCTGCTAAGTCATGGGGTGACTGTATCTCCACATGAGGAAGTGAAATAAGAATTCATTCAGTGAGCACGTGCAGAAAGAAAACTGTAACTCAGGAGTGAGTCAGTGATTATCAGATCACCAGATTACCAGAAAGATAGACAGATAACGCAAATGTTCACCGGTTATTGGTTTCTGTGGGGCATTCAGCCAGGTCAAGTGACTAAGAAGCGCGTTTAACAAGAGAATTAAATTTGAATATTTAAAAAGGTAGAGCTGGAACAGACAAAGAGAGGAGAAAGGAGGATGGAAACTCAAGAAAAGTTGCAGATGGCTGTGAAAGGCAGGAAACTGAAAAAGCAACAGAAACAAAGGAACTATGAAAACACCACATCCTTAATTTCACCTGTGGTCGGCCCTGTCTCTTCACATTGCTTTGTTTTCCTCATTTTTCCTCACTTTGTTTAGTCATCTGTCTACCGTGTTCCCTGTTTCACTGCTTCTTCCTGTCTCTGCAGACATCTCCGTACTTTCTGTCTGAAAAAGAAAGTACTCTAGATGCACCTGCATGAAACCTCCCTCTCTCTCTTTTTTTTTCTCGTTTACTCTCTGTCAGCACAGAACAGTTCCTGCCTGCAACAGTGTGTTACGAGGACGAGAGCTTCTGTATTCGTGTGTGAACTTGAGAGCGACTTGTGATGCACACGTAATCAGGTTTTACTATGAGGAAGTTAGGCGAACTTTGTAGCGTTTACAGGCAGCCTCCCCACGTCACTGATTACCTCTCTCTCTCACGCACACTCAGACGAAGACAGGTCTCCGCAGAGGTCAGCCGATGTTTTTCCACCCAGTCTTTTTTTCTCTCCCTCCCCTTCCCAACCAGTCTGTGCTGTTCTAAAAATAAAATTCCGGCGGTTAAATTAACTGCACCGAGATTCGGTGCTTTCAGCACGGAGGCCAATCAAAAGTTGGAAAGAGATGCAGGGCACGCCCACTCTGCTCCAAGGTACACGCACACACATGCACACAAGTCAACTGAAAATGCAAATTTAAAAAGCAGATTTGGAGCAGGGTATTTTGGTTTTACAGGAAAAAGACCTGGACATTTGAATGGAAAAACCGACTGCTGACTTAGGGAGGGTTTTTGTTTGCTGAAGGCCAAAGGAGAAGGCCCTTGAGCAAAGCACGTGGCGCTGAGAAATGCACCAAACCTGCTCTGTTGTCGTACCGGATGGCTCACAGGTGAGAGCGTGCGGATCGGCGCTAAATGTGTGAGCGAGGTGTTGCTGGAAAACAAAGGAGAATGTGTGCTCAGCAAAATCTTTCCCTGGATAAATAAAGGTTAAGAAAACTCACTGCTCTGTCAAAATGGCTGTTAATCCCCCACAATGCCTTTCGCTCGCACACACGCACGCGCACACACACACACACCTTCAAACTTTCTCACAGCTGCACACACAAGGACCCGCATACCAGCATCAATCATGCTATTGTGAACGTCACAGGCTAGGAAAAAATAATAACATGAGGGCGCGCACACACACACACATTCTTTCAGCAGATTCACGAACACACGCGCAATCTTCACCCAGTCACGCCTTGATAAGTCAGTCAGTCAACCAGATCTGCTGACGAAGGCTTCTTCCACACACACACACACACACACAACCTTTATGTCATGGGTTGGTGTTACTTCCTCATGTTAGAACTATTCACTTTCCGGATATCTATTTAACTGTGCTTCATTTGAGTTAGTTTTTTAAGCTCGGAGGGTTGTGAATAACATGAAGCCAACTCCACACACACACATACACACAAACACTCACACAAGCGCAAACAGAACAGGAAGAAATGTACGCCGTAGTCTCCTGCATGTCCTGGATTGTTCCTGTTAAGAGTTTGTCTCTGTCCTCCTCTGTGGCAGAACATTAAGCACATAGTTCAGGGTGTCCTCTCTCTCAGTCCCTTTAAACTTCGTCTTTGAAAGTTTAAAGCTCTTCGCCAGGGTACAAAACGTGAAAGAAACGAGGGTACGGAAAGATGAATGGGTTTGACGTTAAAAATAGCACTGACACATATAAAAAGAGAAGAGCTGATGGAAAGAAAAGATGAAAAAACACACACACACAAAAAAAGGGGTGGAAATGGATACTGTTTGAGCGCAAAGGCGAAGCATACGCACATTTCCACATCTTTCACACCTCTTTAGGCCCTACAAGGACAATTGTGGGATGAAAAATAGATTTTAAAAAAAGAGGGGGACAGTGAGTAAAAGAGGGGTGAAGAAGAAGACAGGAAATGTAGAGGACGGAAGAATTATTACAGAGATAAAGAGGGAAGAGGTGGAGAGGGGGTAAAAAAAAATTGGAGAGATGAAGGCAGAGTCTGAGTAATAAGAGACAGAGCGACCCAGACCTCGCCCCACTGATTCATGGCATGGGCTGTCTGACACATTATAGCCACGCACGCACGCACACACACACACACACACACTCACTTTGATTATCTTGACACGCACACACAATAACCACACGCAAACAAGCTCTCACAGACACAACCATCCTTGATTTTCTTTGATTCGTGACACAATGAGGTGACATGGAACTTCCCCCCCCCACAATCCTAAAAGTGCGATATAAACACACACACACAATGTGCACACACACACACACACACACAGTCTCACACATCTTGGTTTCAGGTCGCTGTGCCCTTGGTGCTCGGTGACTCTATGTCAGTTAATGACAAGCAAGGCTTTTATCACCTGGCCAACAAAAGAGTCTCTCTCAATCGCTCTGTCACACACACACACACACGAGAACTGTGTTTCGTCAGGGTTATGCAAAACTCAGAAGCACGTTGCTCATGTCATAGATTTTCCTCTTACGCTGGTAGTACAGGAAACTGGGCCAGTTATGGGATATTTGGTTGAGAATGTGTGTTTTCCAGTAAATAACAAATATGCCGTAATTCACCACACACACACTACAGCACGACACAAATCTGTTAACGAGTGACAGTACAGCTGAAGATTATCACAGTATAACTTTTAGAAGCGATGACTGTGACATTCCTCCTTACTGCTGAGTTCATGACTAAGGCGGATTAGCCAGACTTCCATTCCTGCTTATCATATGGATGGGATTAACCTGCGCTATAGATCATACACACATGGGAACAGCTCAGCACAGAACACACACACACACACACACACACACACACACACCACAATAGGCTGTACAGGACATAATCAGATACAGACACACAAAAATGCCGTCCACTCTCTTCTCTCCGCACATTGCACACACACACACACACACACACCACAGAACGGAGGGCAAAACAGGCCTGTGTTGCCATACCGACAGTCGTGCTTGTTAAGTCATCTGCTGCTCTTTAGATCACTAACGATGTTATCATTTGGCTGTGGTAACCACGGTGATAGCTTCGTCCCGTGTGTGTGTGTGTGTGTCTGTGTGTGCTTGCGTGCATGAAAAGACAGGCTGGGCTGTGTCTCTAAAGTCTCTAAAAAAGCATCAAAAGGGCTCTCACACACACCCAGAGCAACAAACAAAGCTCAGAGTAAATGAGTGTGCCGAGCGCTGAATAACCAGAACAGTGCGAACGCCGCCGCGCGGTTATCCGACTCTCTCGCATTAGCCTCTCGTCACCTGATAGGCCGCTCGGCTCTACGTTTACCCGGCCTCGGCCTATCAGGGCGACAAACTACCGCACAATGTTCATGTCAAACTGGAGGTGGGTCAGCCACCTGTTTCCAGTCCCATCCTGTGCTGTGAGAAAACACCGGATTAGAAAAGGTCAACAACACAATTAACTACTTTTTTGGGAATTAGTCAGCTTGTGTTTGCTTACTGTAGAGGAACCTGGGAGTGTTATTTGTCAGAGAAGTTAGGAAGTTACGTTATGTTTTTACTCTACTATCCTCAAACGGTCAAACCTGTTCTTGAGGAGGGGGAGGTTCAGGGTATGAAAAACTTCAAATGCACATTCTCGAGAGTTTTACGCTTCGGGTGAGAGGAAGAATGGAGAAATGCTCTCCAGAAGAAGAAGCAGCACCAGCAGGGCTAAAGTTATGATAAAAAGTAGCCACGATGTAAATGTATTCGACAGCTACAGAACTCACATGTGAAATGCCCGGGATGGTATAATGAAGAAAAACTTGAGTAAATTCAGTGATTATTGCACTTGAAGCCATGTCAACATGCTTCAAACACTAATGGTGGGGCAATTTGACTAACTTAGCTTATTGAATATCACACAGAGGATTAAAAGAAATATCTAACAGCCCGTGAGCTGATCAAACCAACAAATCTAAACCAAACAAACGCTACCCTAAATGTCTCATAGTCTCCATCGGTATGAAGGAAAAATAATCGTTATCACCGTGAGGCAAATATAATGGTGCAATATTTTGACGTTTCCAGTTTCTAGTGAAGTTTCAGCTGAGTGATCCAGATGGTCCAGTCTGACTGTGTGAGAGTGCAACACACTCAAAAGGCCTCCGAAGAATTTGGGTTGACACCACCAGGTGCATATCCTGTTTGCGGGGTAATATACGCTTTGCATAGAGTTTCATTTGAAAACATGAGTCAACGAGTCAAACCCCGGACAAATACAAATCTTTATACACACACGCAAACCAGTGTGTCTGTGTGTTTGTGTGGACCTGGTGATGTGAGCGGGGCGGGGGGGGGGGCGTGGACATGGTCGATCGTCCGAGGGTACAATGGTTAAACTCTGCGTCACTGACTACATCTGCACAGACTGCACTTTTGACCCGATTCAGACAATAACGTGACTAAGACAGCCCTCAAATGTTCTGAGTACACGCAAACAATATGAGATCATACCAGGAGCAAACTTGAAATAGTTCCAGTGAAGCATTTTACAACTTTAGTAGCCTTTAAAAGACACGTCACTGCCATCATCAAACAAGGACTATCTGATCGTTTGCTGATTAGGGGGACAAGCACGACATGACAGTTCAGTTCAGCTGCTGAACTCTGTCTGTTTTGTGCGATCACATATGTTACCAGAGCTGAAACAGCGATTCAATCAACAGAAAATGTAGCAGCAGCTAGACTGATAATTGATGAATCCAAAGTACTTTTCCACTGAAAATGACAAAGACTGTCTGGTTCCAGCTCTCAACTGTTGAGTTTTTTCAGCTTTTCTTTAGCCTATGTGATAGTAAACTGGATATTTTGGTATTTCAGAGTGTTGGCCAGACAAAACAAGACATCTGACTGCATCACATCGGGCTTTTGAAAAAAGTTAGACAAAACAATTAAGTGAGAAAATATTTGGCAGATTAATAAAAAACAAACAACAGTCGCAGCTCGAAATGTTACCAAGAAAAAGATATAAGATAAATATGTTTTCTTGCAACATTTTCATGAGCTCACATCATTAGATAAGATACGAGCTCGAGGCTGAAGACGGTTGTTGACTTGTACTTTGTTGTGAAGGATACTGAGGAGGGGACGTCTTCGGCCACAAACATAACAGACGTGAATATAAAAACAAGTGAAACAATAAGCGGCCTGTGTTTGGAAAAAAGGTCAACAGGGTCCACGCAGAGGTGCTCATTGTGCGTGAGTGCTCGTGTCTGTGCCTGCGCCTGCATACAGTACGGCTTCACAGGAAGCGGCGCATGCTCCTTTATGTCACCCCCACTGGGGCTTGCCAAGTGCTTGCATGTGTGTGTATCTATGTGGGTGTGTGAGTGAGTGAAAGAGAGGTTTATCTCTGTCTGCTCAAAAGGCGTGCGTGTGAGCGCTGCAAGCCACCAAGCTCCTCCGTGCAGCCGATTCGTGCGAGCGCCTGCGTGCCAAGCAGCGAGGGTGCGTGTGTGTGTGTGTGAGAAAGTGTACACAGTAGTGTGTGCATGTCTATGACCGAGGAAAGGAGAGAAACTGCCAAGTGCGTCTGTGTCAGTGACCGCACAAGGCAACTGAGGGTCATGGAAGTTCACAGCTTTCTGCCATGAGTGCTGTAAATTCTGGTTTGCACAAGAGCTCCAGCCAATCACAGGGTGAGCTCGGGAGCAGGGAAATACAGGAAATAGATAACCAGTATCAGAGCTGGGAGATGGCGTGCCATGTCTACACAAGGGCACGATAGCTGATATGATACACATTAACTGGAAGACACGTGAAGGACAAAACACACACACACACGCACAGAGGAGGTAAAAAGACCAACACACACTCTTCACACACGCATCAATAAGCCACATTTACTGTGTTAAGAACTATGAAAGTAAAACTTGCACAGGCACATTCACTTGGCCGCAGTCCATCAGCCACACATGCACAGAACAGCTGTGGAGTCGAAGCTTTCAGTTTGTCACCGGTGGTGAAACCAAAGAGGAAGCTCAAGCTCGAGGTCTACTGTTTCCAACACACCCGAACCAGAAGTGCTTATCATTCACAAGCAGGCTATCAGCTTACTGCACCATTGTCGTTGTGCCACAAGTGTCAAATATTTGTTAATTCATAGGTACTTGTGACACAGCAACAATGCACCTATCAATTTACCACACAGTAGCCTTTTCAGCAGCAGTGTCCTGGTGTGGGTGCGGTGAACTGTACTATCTGTCCTGACAGAGGGGGTTTGTCAGAAATGATTTCAAATAACCTGTCTATTTTTACTGAGGGATTACAATAATTGACATCCAGGCCCGATTTGTCCACAATAAACAGAACCGTTGACTGATGCTCAACCAGAAGCGCCTGGGTTGTGGTTTCAGTTCCCACTGTGAGTTGACTGAACCGAAAGAGAGTTGACCTCCGACCATCAGGCGCACATCCACAACAGAAACACAGAAACAAGAGTGCTTCCTTGCACTGCACAGCATCCTGTATCTAACCAGGGCACGCACAGCAAACACAGCACACACAGCACAGGGTAACACACCCTGCAGGTTGAACACCACCAGGAGGTATACTCACTGAAACTTGAGCCTGACTTGCTCATTGTCAGGGTTGCAGTACAGTCTCTCCAGCTGTTCCTGGGAGTCGTCTGCTATGCTCTGCCACGTCTGACCGCTGCTCCTGCGGATCTGCCAGTGGTAGGGCAGGACGGTGTGGTGGTGGGCACAGTCGTTGCCGTAAACGCACTGCCCTTGGAGGAAATCCACACAAATGTCCACCGAGTCTGACTGGTGCGTGTGGTACTGGAGCTGGGTGAGCAGCTCAAAGACCAGGTCCAGGGAGGCCTCCTCGCTTTTGTCCTGAAATAGCACGCCTTTGTCGGGCTGCAGGATGAGGGGATGGGGGTCCCGGACGTCGGTGCAGTCTTTGACAGGGAGGCTTTTAGCCCCGGAGGTCAAGAGGTCATTGCTTTTGATGCCCCCCTCCTGGTGAGCAGCCTGGGGTGCAACCGTGGGGGGTATATCCCTGCTGGGGGGCGTCATTGTCCCCGTGCCCCCGGCCGCCCTCAGGCCAGGTTTCGGCTGAAAGCAGCGGCTGTCGGGGGCGGGGTCTGCGATCTTGGGGCGCTCCCCCCTCCGCTCCGTCTCCTCCAGCTCCGCAGTAGTATCGGCTATTTCCACATCGCCGCCCATCAGCCCCGGTACTCCCGCCCCGGCCGCGGCGCCGTCGGCGGCCCCCTGGCCCATGCAGCTCTGCTTCACCACGGCCGCCGCGCACAGGTTCCCCGGAGTCCGGCCGGGCTGGTTCCGGGGCACGAACACCCCATCCCCGGAAACCAGCGCGTCCGAGCTCAGCAGGGTGGTCAGGATGGGGTCCTCCAGGGCGCGGTGGAGGCATTTGGCGTCCAGCTTCCTCTGCTTCTTCTTGAAGTAAGGTTTCACCAGGGGGATCTTGTCCGGGATCAGGATCCCACGATCTGCTGCTCCGCGAAGTCCCCCGCCTCGTCCACATTCAGACTCATATCCAGAGAGATCCCAGTCGGCACGCCGTCTGCGGATTTCTGGAGAATGTGCAAAGTTTTATCCATGATCCCCGCCTAAAGCCCGACGGTCCTGAGAGACAGAAAGAGAAGAGAGAGAGAGAGAAAGAGACGGGGGAGGGAGAGAAAGAGGTAGTCATCAGAGTTAACACCTATAATCCCATAACCTTGGTTTCCAGATTATGATGAGGTGAAGTCATCCTCGCGATGATTAATAGGCTGCCCGGACGAGAGACCTGCGCTGTAAAAATAACTGCGAGAGGAAGAAAAAATAGTCTTTCCTTTCCTGGAAAAGGAAAACCCTCGCTCTGTGTGCTGAAACGAAACCTGTCCAACCCCTCCGACAGAAGAAGACCTGATCCCGCAGTGACCCTGCAGACGGAGCAGGAGCGGGGCGGCCTGCGTAATGATCGGCTCGCACAGACACATGGGGAGGACCGCGGAGGGAGGAGGAGGAGGGGGGGGCAGCCTGTTATCAGGATTCACGCCGCTTCTCGCAGACAGTAATTGAAGCGAAAAAAAATGTCCTAATCCCGCTGTGGGACTCCGAGTCAGCAGGCTCAGATTAAACACATAAAACACCGGCGTGTTGTTTTGTTGTTTGTTTGTTTTTTAGTTTTATTTTTTTTGGGGGATGCGTTTTATTCCGGTGTCTTTTACCAACGTCACGCCTGCAATTACAGCTGCGTACAGCGATAAAATCAGCGCTGTAACAAAACCTCTCTCTCTCTCGGGACTGTATATTTTGATCACGGGAGTCCGATACGCGGGGCCTGCCGTCTACGTGCCGCTCACACACCGCCTTCCGAGCAAGTTTGCACGTAGGCTACGATCTTACACACACACACACACACACACACACACGGCACTGCGGCGGAGGAAAAAGATAGACCGTCCAGGCACCCCGGAGCTTTATTTCACCGCGTCTCCACAGATCCTGTCCTCCTCCGGCTCAGACAGTCCCTCTGCCGGAGTTGGAGAGCTTTTTTATATTGTCTTAAACACACACTCTCACACACACACACACACACAGACGCTGGAGCTCTGCAGTATACGACAGTGTGATTTGTTATAGCGCAGCTCTCCTCCTCCGCTGCCTTCAGGACAAATACCCCCCCCCCTCTCTTTCCTCTCCATACCTGCGCGATAAAGTCCGCCCCTCTCCCCCCGGTCTCGACTCTCTCTGCTGGGTAAAATCCAGTGCGCACATCGGCGGAGCTCCGTATCCAGTCCGGGAGATTAAAAAAAAAAAAACACATACACACACACAGTATCCGTGTCTGGTCCGGTTACAGGGCTTTCTCGCGTCCCTCTGCTGCCCCCGCCGCTCTCATGGTCCGTCTCTATTTCATGCTGTCCGTCCCTCTCTTTGTATCCTTCTGCCCGGATAGGAAAAGGAAGAAAGAAAAAAAAACACACACACAGAGAGAGAGAGAGAGAGAGAGAAAGCACAGAGGAGCAGGCAGGAGAGGAGCGGAGAGCCGACAAAGAGCGGAGCACAGCTGTGGAGAGAGACGCTCTGCCTGCCTCCCGGCTCCTCCGCGCAGCCTGGCCCCCGCCCCCGTAACCTGCTCAGAGGAGGGGCCCTGCTCCAGAGACACCCAGAGAGAGAGAGAGAGACGGGGGGAGGGGGCGACTGGTGGTGATCGGAAGAAGCTGCACGGTGCACGTGGGGGAGGGGGGCGCAATCTGGAGTCAGAGCAGCAAGAGGAATACAGGTACTTTTCCCAAGTTAAAGTGCATCAACATGCAAATGCTGCCAGTAAAACACCCGCATCAAGAGCTCTGGGTCAGTAGAGCACACATGAATTAGTCAGTTGTGCTTTTAGATGTTGCTGGATTAACCTGTTAGAGGGCACACAGGCAAAAAAAAAAAAAAATAGAGAAAAACACGCAAATATTAAGGCCCCCGTTGACCCAACCTTTGTTCACATTTCCTGTCACCAAGTCCCCACACTCCCAAAACAACCAATACTCCAATACTGGACCAATAGCCACAAAGTTTTCCACTTGGGAATTAAGCTGTTTGATTCTATTTAAAATGTGTTAAAGCAAGTGCACACCTTAAAACACGGCCCCTCCACAAGATGGGTTGACATGATGAGGTAAGAATGCAGGGCGCTTCTGCTGTATGATTTTGTGGTGCACATTCCCAAACAAGTCAACATGCAGTGAGGTGGGTGACAGGCAGTTGGTAATCCAGACTTATTTTGAGTTCTGTGTTACAAAAGAGTTTCCATGCAGCAAACTGTTTTTTTTTTTACAACTTGGCAAAACAAAGTATATTTTGCCCTATATATAATCTGTAATCCCCTTAAATGATTTCATAAGTGTAAATAAAGACAACAGTTGCCACCTTAAAACCCTTTATAATGACTGTCCCATGAGAAAGTGGTAAGCAGCATTTTCAACACAAATCAGGACAAAGAATTTCATTTCAATTTATTTATGCGCTGTTGAGAACTTGAATCAACAGTCATGGATTAAATCTTAATCAGAAAAGTAATTAGAGCTGTCACATAAATGTAGTGGAGTAAAAAGTACAGCTTTTACACCTGAAATTGGGTGGGAAAAAAATTGCATAAAAGGGGGAAATCCAAGTAAATTGCCTTAAAACTGTACATAATCACAGTACTTGCGCAAATGCACTCATTTCCTTTCCACCATGTGAGCGTGCTTAGAAATGCCGTGTAATAATCTGTCTCAAACACAAGAGCATTTGTGCACACAAGACATGCATTCACTGAAATATTTTGTTAATTAAGTCTTTTTTGAAGATGGTTCTCACTCATGACAGTTCTTGTAAAGATGAAAAAATATGAAACTACATGGGGAACCTTTGGATGTTTAATCTCACGAGACCAAGCATGAAAGTTGCGGAGCTGTAATTCTAATTCTAATGGGAGCAGATGTGACGAGAATGAGCCGGTTTCTTATGATTATCTTGCATTTATTGGTTTCTTAAAGCTATTAGGCTTAGCCTGGCTCTGTCCTGTGCACCTGATCTGTCACATGTATGTCTGTTTCCATAAGGGAGTGTAATGTTTACTGACTGTGCGTTGAGTCAGCTTCCCTCTCCTCCCTGTTTTACCAGAAGTAGTGTTTTAGGAACCTGCTGTGCTGCACTGCCTTCCGGCGTAAGTTTCGCTGTTTGCAGATGAGCCTGCCAAGCCAAACCCTCTCTAGTTTCTAGTTACAGAGAATTTCTCAAAAAGGCCTGGACTCACAGAAGAAAATGCTAAACTTACCACATACTTGTTATTACGGAAACAATTTAGGGTTTCTTGAATCTTCTGCAAAATGTGAGTTATCATTTTACGCAACCGCCCTCCAAATACCACAACCTCTGTGACATCAGATAAGTGGCTCTTTAGGTAAGCCTGCTGTGACTGTAACCAGCTGTGTTCTATTGTTCCCTTCCAATAGGAATTAAAGGCACATTTCTAAAACTAGTTTATATAAAGGACCCCCCACATTTAAATTCTCAATCGAGCATTTAACCCATTAAGGTTTAGTGTGGAGTTCCTCTCTGCATGCAGGGGGAGATAACAGTAGGATGAAGCATTCAGTCTCGTTCTTTTTCTCATTGTTCTAGACCAGGGGTGTCAAACTCATTTTCACCACAGGCCACATCAGCATTATGGCTGCCCTCAAAGGGCAAAGGGCTGGTTGTGTCAATGGAACTACTCTGTAACATATTTTTGTGTCCAAATATTGTACATGCATTTACATAAATGTAAAAATATATGCAAGCACATTACTTTGTGGTATTCTAACATAAATCCCTTTATCAGGTTAAACTCCACATTACTTCGTCAGTCAAAGATCAAACTGTTCAAGTAAATAACAAAGACAAATGTCATCAGACTCAAATTATTACATTATAGAGATGTGCAGAACCACGGTACAAAAATAACTGAGAACTGCTGAGAACACATGACAGATATTATACAAAAACAAATATCTGCAGACAGTGTTCATGAGGAAATAAACATCAACTACTGAGAATAACAGGAACTTTGTGGGCGGGCCTTACAGCTGAACTGTTTCTGATTGGTCGAATATTCCCAGCATTTTATTTCAGCCAGGTGAGGACCAGGTGAGACGGAGGAACAGTCAGCTGAAGGTGAATCACACACAGCCAACATGATGCTTGTTAAATGTTTAAACGCCAACTGATGTAATACTGTCGTTACCCGAGCCAAAAGCTAACGCGTTAGCTAGCGTTAATACTAACGTTAATGCAGTACAATAGTGTATAAAGTGATCGTTTGTTAAATCGATCATACAAAATGGTTTACCCCTGCAGTCACCAGCAGCCCCTCTGAGATATAGAGGATTTTATCTGATCCACTTTGCCTCAGTGCTGCTCTGTTTTAATAGTTATTCTTACTGTGCACGTCAAAACAAAAAACTCACAATATAACGTTGCTGGTTGGGAACATACATGCTGAAACTTCACAGTGTGCTTGTGTGTTTATTTATTGTGGTCTGTTTTGGGGTTATTTTTCAATGTAGAAAGAGGAAAACAGACGCTGGGACTTGCTGGTCGCACTGAGGGACATGACAGCACGGACCGAACCGAACCACTGCTGGAGAGGAACGGACTAATGACTGGAAGGGAACGGTCTAAAGACTGGCCCTCAGCCCGCTTGTTTTTTTATATCTGGAGTCAATAAATAGTGTGTGAGTGTTTGTATTGTAGCTATTCTTCTTAATCATCTTCTAATATTTACAACACTGTGAGGGGGTTATAGCTGTAAGTTTGACCAGTAGACAGCAGTAAGATCTGGCTCTCTCACGGGCCACATAAAATGACGTGGCGGGCCGCCAGATTTGGCCCGCGGGCCTTGAGTTTGACACCTGTGTTCTAGAAAGTGAAATAACAGGAAATTAAAGTAACCCTCATTTCCCCCTCAGGATCCCAATGGGAGCCACAAAGGAGGAAAACACTCGATTGAATATGTTATTCGTGAGATTAATTGCCTATTAATGAACCCCTCAATGCTGTTAAGCATCTGTGTCTTCAAACATCTCCCACCATAACTCCCCGAACCTTAATGACATGAAGCTTAAAAGGGCAAACTGCCAGAAAATACGCCACAGATATTTAAATCCAAACCATTTGAACCCCATAACACCAACAAAAAGCCAACACATCACCGCACATTTTTGTGAATTCATTTTCCCATGTGCAGGCCGCAGTCTTTCGGTTCAGGAGGTCAGAGCTGAACAGAAATGTACACAACCGCCTACCAGACAAACACTGATGCCGTCAAAGCAGTTCCAATAAAGGCTAGTAATTGGGAAATTACAGGCTTGCTGCTGAAAACACGGGAGAGCTGACGTACACGAGAGTAATTGCCCGGTTGCATACCGAAGGATCTCAAGCATTCCTCCCCGGCTGACATGCATAACGACGTCCTATTGTTCAAGTTTTGACTTGTCTCAGAGGACGCCCTATAAAAGAGATACCTGCCTGCCAACCCCAGCTCGCTTGTTGTCTCACAAAAGTCAGCAAGTGATTTTAGCACATGAAACAACAAGTACCGTGATGATCCCTTAATACACCTGGGCTGGTTAAGTGCTCTTATGAAGTGTGATAACCTTAAGAAATGTACCATGGGAGTATTTATCAGGCAAAAGCTAAGATACACTCACAAATTCGTGATCATTTTCAGAATTGGAGTGAAAACGTGCTTGTTCTGATGCTTCTCTTCTTTCCGTGTTGGTGTATTTCTGTCCACTTGCCTCCCTGAAAAGGAGGTCAAAGGCCAGGGCAGCAGGGTGGGTGCTTGCAGCGGCAGGAACATGAACCCAGGTGTGTTTTTAAAGCCAGGGGGGCCATGCTCAGTCCTGAATAAAACGGCCAGTGAACTAATTCCCCTTGAACCGAAAACACATGAAAGGACAATTAGGTGGGGTCTTGGTAAGTGGCAGGGTGAAGGTGCTGTGTTTCATTCTCCCACCCTTTGAGTCTTATCTATTGACATGCCTGCACACAACACAATTACTGGAGGCAGTTAACACTGGTGACAGGCCTTCAGTCGTGACATGCCTGTTTTACACACAAAACACTCCACGGCATGGAAACATAAAAATACATTTTATTGAGGTAATTGGTGTTGGACCGGCAGTGGAACCCGTGGGTGCCACAAACAACAATGAAAGTCAGGCTGTATAATTACTGTCATTATGGCCAGTAATTCTGCCTCTTTCATGTGAATCACAGTTTCTGGATTTTACACCACCATGCAGAGTGTCGGGTTTAAAGGTGGAAAGTCGCAGATTTTCTCATGCATTATGTCATTCTTTATGCTGAGTACTTTAAGAACGTTTCACCTCTAATTGTTCTCAACTTTTAGTGTAGGACATGTAATGGAGTATTTCTACACTGACGTCAGCAGTTCAGCTCCACCTCATCACTGATAGGACAGAGAGCAGCAGGTGACCTGAGACTATTGGTTTTATATGACTAAAGTTCCAGATATGTGTAAGTTCCAACGCCCAATGGCAGGTGCCTTACTTTGGCAAGTCAGTGACACAGCTTGTACTGTTCTTTCAGATCGAAACTGGTTCTGTGTGTGCCTTATACCACCTCTGAGCTGTGCCAAGACCTTTATGACTAATTGTTTTGTGTGAGATGACACACAAGAGTTCACAGGCTGTATGAAATACTCAAATGAATTCTAGGAAACTCCTGTCAATAATGCTAAATGATTTTCATGATTAGCACACAGAATGTTGCATGCTGTATCAACAAGAATAGTAAAAATAAGCCAAAGTCAAAGTGGCAATAAGATGAAAGTTTAAACTGAACATTAAAACACACCTGCATTTACTTGTCTGACGGTGGCTGCGTTGAAGCCATGCATTTTTAGATCACTGGTTCAATGATACGGTTCACGCACTGTGAACCGTATCTGCATCTACACAATCAAAACAACAACTGTCAAACAGTCTGAATTAATGACTTTTAAAAGCAAACAGCGTTTCACAGACGGGCAGCATCACCAGTGAGCTACCTGCAGCCTGCATGTGCCCCGACAGACCTGATGTGCATTGAAAAATGTCTCCCTCCCAATTTATTTTTCAATTTTGCTTCACAGATTTCCTCAAATGATGAAAGAAGGCAGAGAGGGGGAAAAAAAACTTGTTTTAGCAGGGCAGCTTTGATATGTGAACACACCCAGAGGTATTTGAGGTGATCAGGGACTAAAATAGTTGAAATAGTTTTCTGTCTTCTCTTTGTGTGTTGTGTTACAATTGCACGAATGAAGCAGGAGGCACCAGGGAGAAAGATGCGCCTCGTCTATTAAAGACATGTTCATTTTACTGAGAGGCAACTTTTACTTTTCAGAGACAATGCCATTTGTCTAAAGGCACAAAACAGGATTTTTTTTAAAAAAGCCAGTGAGATGATGTAACCAGGTAACTAAAACGGCTGAATGGGATATTAATGGGCCAAAGTGCTGGAGGGAACACTCTGTGTTGGTGCTAACCCATTAGGAGGCTCCCTTTATTGCTGAAGTAGAAAGTGGCACCAAGAATTTCTCACGTCTATTGAAGCTTCATTCAACACAGCCCAGGATCAGTCTGCACACTACTGTCTCAAGCTTTTTTTTACACACAGACACACACTCCCGTCATCAAGTCGCCCTGAAACACACAGACATCATTCTCTTTGTGATCTAACCAGTCAGGCTACCTGTAAATGTGTCTCTCCCTCACAACACTACGTAACTTGAAATAAACAGAAGAGCTATGGCAAGCACATGAGTTTAAGTAGACTGAGATGCCAGCTAGTTTTAGTGTGTGGCCGTGCATGAGATTGATTTTACACATGTGGTCCTGCAGGTGTGCTGCGTGCACATATTCCAGTGCATCAGGCTGCAGACTTGAACTTGCACACATGCAGTGGCATGTGTGTAAGGGCTTCACTTTGCTGAGATGAGGGCTGCAAACCAGGGGTGCAGTGGAGGGTGAAATCCCACCAAATCTCGTCTTTGTAGTCGTAGTATTGATTTTGCCTTCTTTCCTTTTAGCTGGGTATAATGGTTTATGATGTCATTTCATAAGACACATTCAGCCTGAGTTTTAAATATGTGAATGTATATTTGTCTGACAGGGGTGTGACTACATCAGGTTACAGAGGAGTCCACAGCCACGTGTGCAGCTCTGAGGCTGTACTTAGGCCCAGCACTGCTATGAGCTAAATGCTAACGTCAGCATAATAACGTAGCAGTGATACTGTTTACCGTGTTCATCTTAGTTCAGCATGTTAGCATTTTGTCATCACACAAATTTCAGCTAAGACTCATGTAGGTGGTCACAAACTATATTAAAATTTTGACCTGATGCTAAAACAGCATCCTTGTTGTTTGACTAGTTTATTCACCTTTCTCTTGACCAACACGTCATTGTGTATAATGCATGTTACCTTTTCTTAAGACTCTCCAGGCTTCTAGCCGTACATTAACCTTTAGATGGAACCGTCTCAGTGTCACATCTGATCTGTCGGAGTGGACCATAAAGGTGCGAATGACCTACTCGCATGCAAGTTCAAAGCGCGGTATCGAGGCTCTCCCCTGCTATGGCAACCTAACAGGAATGCATGTGTGTGTGTGAGAGAGAGAGACTGCGTGTGTTTGTGTGAGCATGTGCCCTGGTGGTCTCTTTGATGATCAATTCCAAGAGTTTGGCATTAGTGTATGTTTGAGGTTCAAGGAGAGAAGGAAAAAAAGGTCAAGAAGAAAGAAAGGGGGGGAAAGGGGGACAGATGGGGAGGGGCAGAGGAGAGGTTGAGGGTCAGCTAAACAAAGGGCTCTTTGGTCGCCGTTCCCCGGGTCAGGGCTTAGAGGGCAGGAAGTAGCGCAACAATATCCGGCACTTCAGGTTAGGACCTCCCACCCCCACCAAACTTCTGTCTCTGTCCCTCACACACACACACAGATCACCCAGTGTGCCTTGACAATGTATGTTGATCAAAGGCAAGCTCAGGCTCTTGGGGAGGGGGCCAGTACAGGAGATTAGCCCGGGAGGGAGTGCGAGCAGCTTGTCTGTGGTTGTTCATGTGTGCTGTGGGTCAGGAGGTCCTGTGTTATTTCCACAGAGCCTGTCCTTCGTCAACCTTTCTCCAGAGCAGTCGACAGTTTTTATGATTACACAGTCAGAAAGGGAGGACAGGGAGGCTGCATGTCTTTGGCACACACATAAATTATTAGCAAGAGATACTGTTGTTGGACAAGCTTTGGAGTAGATAGCTATATAATAATGAAAAGACAAAATTACTTACTTAAAAAAAGCTTTTTAAAAATGTTATACATATTGTTGTTGTATTTATTGAATGATGATGAAGACCTCTTTGCTCTTTAGCTCATTGGTCACTTTACTCATATATCACAAAGGGATTGGCACCCAAATGACCACATGTAAATAACTGATTTACTTTTCATAAATGTGAAGGACTTTGCAAAAGACAGATTAAACAGAAGAATGGCAAAAATCGGAGCAGCAGAGTTCAAGATATCATGATGTTTGTCCCCTGGTTTGGGTCAACAATAGATCCTACATTTCCCACGATACAACTTGCTATGCAGTGTTTCATTAGACCTTTTCTGCCTGCTTTTTCCCAGTTTATTACACAGGCATTTTAGCTTTTTGCAATTCTTAAATTGGTCCATGCCCAGATAACCCCAGTGACATCATTATGACATCATCAGGGTTATTTTCTTACTTTATCAAGCTCCTCCAGAGCTACAGAAAAAAGGATACAACCGTTCAAACGCTGAGTAGTACTCACTGTCATCTTTAAATTACCTTTGACAAGTAAAATAAATCAAGCGCTCCTTTAAATCTAGTAAATAATATAAAGCTTTGTGCCTAAAACATCTTTTAGGTAATGATATATACATATATAAAATGTGTTGCCAGTGGTTTTGTGCCAGTGTTTTTAGTCCCACGTGGGGTTCATTCATTTCCAAAAATGTCAAAAATGACAGGACTGTCTAGTAGTCCTTTCTGTCTGTCCTTATATCTTCTCTTTGTTTTGTCATGTCAGTGCTTCAGATATCTTGCATGCAGTTGGAACTGTGACGTTCATCCTGTTGACATTTGCTTCGACACTGACGTATTTGTGCTTGCAAGACTGCTAGAGTAGTCTTTGCTGTACTGATTTAGCCATTGTGTTTATACAAATAAAGACCTCATGCTGTGTTATGTAGACATATCGAAGGCTATCGTCAGTCAACGTGTGCAGCTGGCATCAGATACTTGAGATACTTGCCAATTTCATTTCAACATGTGATAGCTCCTCCATTTTTCTTGCTGTGCTCTGTTATTCCCTTGTTGTTGTTGACGTGTTGTTGTTTTCTGTGTTGTGCAGGTGACATTTAGAAGTGCTTGAAAGCTCACGTTGCCTGTACATATTTTAGTCAGGTCGTGGCTATATTTATTGTGGTGGTTGTTGTTGTTGGCAGGGAAAACTTAAACAAGTGGTAAGGAGTCTGGGCAGGTTTGATGTTTACTTTGTTTGCTTCATCATCTCAGATTTGAGCAGAAATGACACTCCAGAGAATACCGCCTCACACGCTTGGGTGGAGGGAGAGGGAGCAGACACCGAGGAGGGGAAGGTGAGTTGCAGGAAAAAAAAAAGGAAAAAAAAGAAAGTTGGAAGGCAGTGAGGGGAGACAAAGATGAGGGATGACCGTCAAAGAGAATTTATCGCGATCACATCTCGACGTGAAAAGGAAAAGAAGGGAGAAGGGGGTGACATAGGGGGAAACGTGCGGCAGCCAGAGTGAGAACTTCTCGAGAAATTTGTCTTCCTGATGCACAGTGGAAGCAGTGTGCTCTGCGGCAGGGAGATAACAGAGAGGGAAGGTGGGAGAGAGGAGGCGAGGCCGAGCAGGTGGACATGAGCCAACATGTTGCTTGGGGCAAAAACTGTGGCTCCAGAGAAGAGAAGTGAGGAGAGGAGGAATTTTAATGACCTAGAAACCAGCCCGGCAGGTTTGGAGGGCTGGAATGCCACAGATACCTCCCTCGTCCTTCTCCTCTAAATCTTGTACTTCACACTGGGGAGAGGGACCCCTCCTCCCTTGTTAGGCTGAATATAAGTGTGATTATTTAACAGCAGCAGCATCATAATCTACCGCTCCGTTATATCTTGCCCTATATATATATATATATATATATATAGCTTTTCTTTGTTTGTTTTGAAATAGAATCCCAAAGGCCTCTTTCTAGTTAATGATTCCTTCAGGTTTCTATTTACATGAGCCTGCACGTTGCCTTTCCCTTTCCCTCTCGAGCTGATGTCCCAAGTTTAACTTTGAACCCAGTTTGTGACGTGCTCAGCTCTTTCTCTCTGAGTGCTGCAATCTGCTATTTTCCTTTCTCCATCAGACCCTCGAGTCTCAAGGATCTATCCGTCTCTCTCTCTCTGTCTTTGGATATTGCTAATCAGTTTTGGAGCACATACACACAGAGGGGGGGGGCAGTGGTTTTGGTTTTCATTCTCCCTCGCTGTTTTGGTCCTGTGCCTGGTTATACAAGCTAACTGTGCAATGATTTCATATTATTTATAGACTAATTAAATGTAACACTATCATTTTAACTGTTGATAGAAATATTTGATTGTTTTTAAATGGAATTATTTATCAATTTATGAGCATTACATTTTGATTATATAATATATGCATGAGATTGTTGAGTTTCATGTCCTCTCCTCTCTACTAGACGAAAACAAAAAACCCCCTTTGTCCCCCCTGATTTGATTTGATTTTCCTCGAATCTTCATTTTCACACGGGTTACGGGAATCCAGTCCCTATGAGAAAACACACAGTCTGATTAAGATTGGTTGCTTTGAATTTGATTATCTTAGAAATGAAACTTATTCCAGTGTCGTAATAGATCCCTCTGCCTGACAGTTTCAGCTAAGTGGGTAAAATGCAGCTATGAATATCTTGATATAAACTGCATGTAAGTTTGAGGACTAAAGTCAGTTTTAGAGACAGCAGGCAGTTCCTTGTCAGCCATCACTGCTCACTCTGAGACGCTGTCACACCGGTTGACCAGGGAATGAACTCGCCCGAGTGGTGCCATCATTGCCATGGTGACCAGTACCGCCCCTGTCGTGCAGGTTTCAGCCACAGAAACTTGAGGTCCCAGGAAACAGACAGAAAAGAGGACATAAAAGATCTCTTTTTGTTCAGGAAGTGGTAGAGGTTGCTTTGCTTGCATCTCTATAAATGGTATACATGGTGGCATTTGACAGGATGTTGAACGTCTGTTTTAAATGTGTAATCAGCCACATGTTGCTCAGCGTGTGAATCACTAACAGCTCGGAGACATGTTATCTGTTTATTTGTACATTTGGTTGCCTGTGGGACATATTAAATCCAGTTCACAAAGAGGAACTTGAATGTCAGTTCAATGCTGTCAGCCTTCTTTTCTCCCTCAAACGTGTTCGTGATTCCTGCTCAAAATCTTAATATTGATCGGTGTGATTGTGAGCAGTGGGCCTTAGGGTATCAGTACTCCAGTAGTAGGGTATCATCCTTTGGTCCAGCTGTCCATCCTTCCATCTGTCCAAAACTTCGCTCATACAGTAGCTACGCCCCCCCAAAGAATGATTCCTAATGATTCTGCTGCCCCACTGACTGCACGTTTTTATCGTTTTTATTTTTGATCAATAAATAGGTGTGGGTGGAACCAAATGAGTGTTTGAGTGTTTGTATTGTGGCTGATCTTGTTAATCATATTCTAATATTTACAACACTGTGAGGTGTGAGGGGGTTATAGCTATAAATTTGACCATTAGACAGCAGTAAGATCTGGCTCTCTCGCGGGCCACATAAAATGACATGGCGGGCCGGATTCAAATGAACACTAATATTTGAATAACTAATATTGAACTAATATTTGACTCCCTTATCCTCCAGAACCACCATCAGGATGAACTATAGCGAATGAATGTGTTCCATTTTTCCACTCAAGTTGCCTTTCTCTTATGCCAAACTTTGGCAAAAAATGTCAACTTTTGAAGATATCCCATTGTCTACTAGGCAGATCAAGTTTACTCAAACCATTTACACCCATGGGGAGAATAAAGCCATTTCAATTTAGTGACCCAGTGACCTTTGCTCTTGCCCCATAATTAAGACAATTATCATCAGTATGTTGTTTGTTCCGTCTTTAACTTTTCCTGTTATGTGAGATGAATGTTATAGGTCAGCTGCTGTGTCTTTAAACTAAACAGCTATAAAATATATGTTTCTGCTTCTTTGACCTTAGGTGCACAATATCCCGTTCCCACTCCCACTCACTGACTCACTTAACAAGATGTCTCATAAAACTGTTCAATTATTTCTCCATATCTATTCTGAGCTTCCTCTGATCTGTCTTTTTTCCCTTTCCCAATCTCTCCGCCTGTTATCGTCTCCTCTTCTGTCCGCCTCGTCTGTCTCTCCCTCTCACCCGCTGATCTGTGATACCCCGGTCTACTCATCTTGTCATATTATGTTTCCTTGTCCTCCTCCCTCACTGACCATCTATCACTCCCAAATGACAAGCACACAAAGACATCAGAAGAAACGGGAAAAAAAAACAGCGAGAAAGAGAGCTAGAGGAGTTGGTGGCTAGTGTGAAGATTTCGAGTATACTGACTGATGGAGTGGTGGAGGATGATAGAACGAACAACGCTCCGACATTTCCTGACTGGAAAAACAGTTTGGCAGTGTGGTAGCGCATACACACTCACGCACGGATACAGCAGTGTTGACGGGAAAACAGCTTGTTGCCAGGACGGAGTATCCATTTATTGCTTCCCCCTCTGTCTCTGTCCATGCACCATAGGGTACTGACAAACACACTCACTCGCACAAGCATTGTTGTGTACATTGTTCTGTATGTGTTCCCGCTTGCATGGCAACCACTGCATACAAGTTATGTAATAAAGGAGCAGTAAGTGCAGAAATGAACTCTGAGTAACAGAGCCAAAGGTGAAAGCTTTGTGTGTGAGTGTGTGTGTGTGTGTTGAGGGGTATGCGGATACTCATTACACATGTATGCCTACCGGTTTGTTTGTGTGTGGGTTGTGGGACAACTGCATCACGCGGAGGGTGAACTTTATACCCCTGTACGTTCTCCACAGGAAGCATGTGTGCAGCAGTTGCCTTTGTGTTGCAGCACGGTTTGAAACAGAGTCAATCACCTCATTTCCTGCCAAAAGGGCAGAGTGGCATGAGAGGAGGAGAGGAGAGGAGAGGATAAATCTGCTTTTTATATGACGGGAAGCGTAGGCAGCATAGTGGTATAATGAACAAAACAAGTCGCCCTCCATCCACGGTTCACAACCTTTTGAGGATAAACACACTCCCTGCTGAAGTGTCCTTGAGCAAAACTAGAGTTGCTGCTCTGTATCCGACCGTGATCTCTAACCTCTTCTTGAAAGGAAGCAAAACAAGACACATTTTCTCTATAGGAAGCCGCCGGCTATCATAATGTATTTATTAATTACATCAATAAACTCATTTGTGCTCCTAATAGAGAAATATGAAGACTTTAGCTCCACCTCCTGGCCTGCTGCTTTCATTCACCATGAGAGAGAGAGAGAGAGAGAGAGAGAAAGGCAGAAGGAAAAGATTGTGTCAAAAAAAAAAAAGGACTGGAGTGATTCAGTTCCTGTTAAGTGAGAATCAACATTTGAAAACTTCGTACACGTACGCACATACAGACACACACACACTGCTCTGCATCTGTAGTCTAAACATGTGGGCTTGAGCCTTTTCGGTCTTCCCAGAAATCACACAGTGTTAATCTGGACCAGTTGGACTGCTTCTTTCTGTTAGAAAGTCCACATATATGGAGGTACCACACCCTCCTCCCTCTCTCTTTCCAACACGGATACACACAGTTGCTAAAACATTAGTTACAGGAAATGTTTGACATATCGGGAAACACACGCATTCGCCTTCTTAATGAGAGTTAAATGAAATAAGATTGATACCGCTGTCATATGCATCATTAAATATGAATCTTAACTTAATACACACACACAAAAAGCACAGGAAGTCCTCGGTTTACGACGTCCTCGACCTACGGCGTTTCGTGGTTACGTCGCCACCTCCCATAAATTTACGGCGTTAAAACAAATACTGCGCAGTGTTTATGTGCTACATTATGATTTTACCACTGTGTTAGTGTAGCTGAATGACACACAATGGGTGTATGAACAGTGTGTGTGTGTGCTACACAGCATTTTGACTTTAATTATTGCGGCTGTTTGTTCGGCAACGCCTCAATAAGTTTGTAACATCATGTGCAAGTGTGTGCGTGTCTGTCACTATGCGAGTTATGATTTACGGCGAAAATCGCGTTACGTCGCGTACGTACGAACGTAATAACTCCGACGTAAGTCGAGGACTCCCTGTATGTGAAAAAGTAAACAAGAAAAGAGTTTGTGGTTTTATGGGAGTTATATTTGGTGCTGTTCTTTGGCCACATGCCGGGACTTAGTGGAATTTTGTCATCAAACAAGGTGCCAGGAAGTCAAGAAATAATCTCAGACATAACTTCCTGTTAAACTACATGTTGTTGTTTTTACACTTTGAACAAACAAGATACAACATTAATGTCAGTAAGTGAACTTTAGTGGTGCTGGTAGGCCAAATCTATTACCTCTGGGCAGAACCGGGCAGAACCGGGCTAGGTGTTTCCCTCTGTTTTCAGTCTTTATGCTAAGCTAAGCTAAGCGGCACTTTTATATTTCACAGAGAGATGTGAGAGTAGTTTGAATCTTTTCATGTAACTCTCTGCAAGAAAACAAATTTTCCAAATTGTCAAGCTCTCCCTTTGACGGGGAGTAAAATAAAAAAAACAGGAGGACAGATTGCTGGAGAGAGAAACCCAGTAACAGACAGTGAGATGGAGTAAACCGCAAAGGACACTATAACAGAAAACAGAGAAAGCGAGATGAGGGGCGGACCGGGAAAGTATTAAACAGTTGAGCCGAGAGAGGGGAGTAAACGTGTGAGGAGGAAACCGAAACACAGGCAGGGGTGGGAGTTGATGCAGCAGTAGGGAGGAGGTGGTAATATGGAAAATGTGCTGCCTGCTACTGACTTTGTGCAACGGTTAAGTCATAGAGATTGTATGATTCACTGGAGGACTGTTGGCCCATCTGGAACACAGCTGGAACAGTGTGTGTGTGAGTGTGTGTGTGAAAGTGAGAGAGAGAGAGAGTGTGTGTACATACGCCTGTGCACACATTGGTGTCTGCACTGCTTACGTGTGGGAGATAAAGTCACCATGTGTAAAAAACCTTTCTGCTTTCTTGAGAAAGAAAAGGGTTTAACCGACTCCACCTTCCCACACGAGTCATTTACCGTAGTAACACACACATATACGTATATAGTCTGTTGCCTCAATTGGACCGCAGCCCCGGATCTTAGCACAGCTGTCATTCAGGGAATTACCAGTAATGTCCCAGGATCGTTCAGGGGGGTGCCATGAAACCCTCTCATCCGGATAGATTTCTATGGGCGTCAGAAGAAGTATATAAAGTACAGATTACTCAATCATTTATTCTTTTTATTGTCCTGTTTTCCACTTCTCTGTGAACTCTTGGAGTCCTTTCACACCTGTCTCATTTGGTCCAGACTTTCGGACCCTTTAGTTTGATCCAAACCAAAATTACAGGTGTGAAATGGGTTACCAAAAGGAGGTGGTCTCAGAGTGGAGCTGATCTCTTGCTTCTGGTGTGAAACATTTTTTTGGATAACTTTATACATATATATATATATATATATATAGGAATTTGTTGCTGGCTATTGTTAAAACCAGAAAAAGGAGAACCTCGACACAGCAAAATGAGCCGCAGCAGCATGTGGGAAGACCAAACGTTTAATAATAAATATTATTATTGCACACATCACTTCAGACATTTTTTTCTTTTCATCCAAACTGTGAAAAAAAGGCTACCCCTTTACTGGATCAAATGTATACAATGTGTCCTTGATTTCGTATAGAAGAAAACAAAAGTAGTTTCTCATTTATAATAAGGTTCAAGTTCCAGGTAAAAAGTCGACATCCTCACCAGCTGATGACCCATCGAGGACACATGGAAAAACTCTTTCACACACAAACACACACACAGAGTCACAGTGAAACACGCCATTGTTATCCTGGTAATTCTCCCCAGTGCATGTCAGCGAGGCTGTCTGCTTTTCTGGTGTCAGACCTGTCTATCCTTCATGCCAACGGCACCCTGACCTACTGCCTAGCGTGCCTCTGTCTGCATGCATGTGTGTGAGTGAGCGTGTGTGTGTGTGTGTGTCTAGGGGCTCCCCTGACTGCCAGCTGTACTCTCAACATGCCCAGGGAGAGTCTCGCTTCACAGGATAAAGACAGAGAGAAGACCCCTTTCCACGCTAACGCTTCCATGTTAACATGAACCCGTACACACATGTCTGTTTATGTGTGTGAAAGAGGGAGTAAGAGAGGATGGACCTGCGTGTGTGTGAGAGAGAGAGTGCAGAGGGCTGAGGGGGGTAGGGCAGAGGTGACTCGGAGGGCTTTCACATTTCATTAGGACGGCAGTTCACACATGTAAACACACACAATAGCGCTCACGCTTCCTGCCCACCTCGTCCACTCCTCATTTAGCATCCGATTTGTTTATTCCCCTCTTTCCACATGCGAACACGCACAGCACTCTTCTCATAAGACCTTGGCCCCTGCCTCAGCTGGTAGCACACAAACACACACACGCATTTACACTCTCTCATGCAAATATGTCAACCCCTCACAGGGAATTGGACATCAACTCCAGTTCACATGTGCACCTTGAATATATGACGAAAGTTGCACGCACACCAGCAAACAAAGTACTTCCATATTCACAGTCCTTACATGCATAGTTGGAGGGTATCATGCAAATATGTTTTTTATTACCATGCCATCAGTAGCCTCACAGTGGCACACAATTCCCTTTCTTGACACACACATTAGCCATAGATGGTGTTTAATATGCAAACCACACAAATGGGCAAACAGTGCATTCCACTTGCATGTCAGAGGACCAGGATGTCTTTCGGAGGAAAAGTCTTTTGATCTTGACAGAGATGCAGACAGACGGATGCAGAGCTGAGCAACAGTGCTGAACACCGGAGTGAAGATTTCAGCCAGCAGAGCAGAGAAAAGAAAAAGAAAAATGAAAACTGAAAAAAATATTTTTGTTTTGCTTTTGCTGAGTTTTCTAATTCATACCTTTTAAAAATGTTCAGTTCCATTTTGGAAGAAAGTGAACAGCATAAAATGAACTTGTCAGTATTTAAAAAATAAACATGATTTTTTAAAGTAACATAATCTTTTAAAAGGGAAGAGTTAAAGGTGACTCATAACTAATTGAAAGTCATGTAATTGAACTTTTTTTTCAAAATGATGCACCTCACCACATTGTGTGATAAAAGTCATTAATTTATGATGAATTAATAAAAAATGTAGCACAGTCTAAAAGCTAAGCATGACAGCTTTGATTTAATTATCTATTTATTAATGGAGCTTTGTTAAAAAGTTGGATTTTAGATGTGGTCAAGCCGTGTGAACTGCACTTTAAATCCTATAACCATTAAATCAAAGGTAGAGCATGAAGAGAAAACTTGCTTTTATTCAGAGATGAGTAGCACAAAGTTGAAAATGTCTGTCAGACTAATGCCCAGTCCAAATATGCGCGGGTATTTTTTAAAATATAGTTATTTTCTCTGTTTTGGTCTTTCACCCACACGCAAACTGGGTGTTAGGAAAACTCCAGGTTGAAGATTTTCAGGAACTCTGTTTTCAAAGTTGAAGTGTAGACATGGAAAAACATCTAAAATGGAGCATCTGACCACTGCCCATTGTTGTTCTCAGTAATGAGAATTGTTCTGCAACAGCAACAACAATGGCGGACTACCGTGTTGTTTACATTTGGTTAACACTACTAGGTCTAATTGCAGTTGTCAAATAAATTAAATAATTAGCTACTCCTTTAAGGCACTGTTGCCATATTGAAATAAACTCATTATGCATGCTCAGAAAATTCTTCTCTGGTATTTGATGTATAGTTGATGCAGATTTATTGCTGCCTACTGGCCTGGCATGCTTGTTTGAGCATTTGGAATCGTTTGAGTTGTGGAGATATTTTGTAAAACGAAGGTCATGTGGACAGCTTTTTTTAAATGGAGGGGGAAATTATCTGTACATGTGTGGATTAGACCTAAATACTAGACCTAAATACTAGTTGTACAAGTTTATCATTCAAGCCACAAAAAAATGCATGTGTGAGATGATACATATGATTTCTCAGGCATTTCTTCGGCTTACATCACCATGAATTAGAACTGCTTCTGAGGAATGATGTGTATGTTGCCACTATGATATGTTTTTGCTAGGCTATATAGTGCTAACTATATAGTACTGTATAATACTGTAGATGTGGTGAAGATCACTGTGCCTCACATGTCACAGGCCTCCTTAACTGTTTCTGCATTTTGCTATAAAGGTCACATGACTTCCTGCATTGCGACTGAACATAAACTGTCTAGAACTGTCCAATATAAAAGTAAGTTTTTACTCAGGTTTTACAAGAGTCTGTATACTGAAAAGAATTTGCCAAACCGTACATCAAACATTGAATAAGACAAATCTTTTCGGGGGAAAGAATGGGCTTCCACAGAATCTAAATTTGCTGATATAGTCTGCCAGACTATAGAACCAGACAGTCTGCAGCAGTAATGGTACAGCTTTGATCCGAGTTTATACGCAGTGGGTCAGACACACATTGTATCCACAAAGAATTCCTGTTATCTCACACATGTTCTCCAGCCACGCCGTCTGATCACTCATGGTCCCCATATGGCGTGTTATAGAAATCCAAAGACACAAACAAACTCATCAGGGATGCTCGCAGAGGCATGTGTTTGTGCATACACGTGTGCAGGACGTCTGCAGCCGCACAGCTGTGTGCACACAAAATCAACAATATACTCCTCAGTTAACCTTTCATTTACTGAAATACCTCTTCTTTTCGGGGTATAATGGACAACCTAACTCCCACCACCACACCCTCACTTTGGTACAGCTCCTCCTGAATGGGATCTTTGGGAGTCACTCTTATGCCACTGTCTCATTTTTGGAGAATATTCCAGTCCAATGACATTAAAAGGACAATATCATCTGCAAACAACAGAGATGCCACCGTAATGTCTCTGAAATGGATACTCTCCAGAGCCCCCCAGCATGCTGATACCTCACCTATGACCATCATAAACAGCACATCTGACACACAGCTTAAAAGAAATTGACCTTATGCCAAGATTGCAAACCAAGCACTCACACCAAGTGCGTAAAGGCTGGCTACACTCTTGGCTCTCCACACTCCGCACATACTTCTCTCAGGGTCTTTGCCTTTTACAAATCTGTAAAACGTGCTGACACAATTAGCTAAGCTCTCGTTATTCATGCATTATCTCTCGTGGACAGCTGGTCCGTGGTTACATGACCAGGATGGAATCCATGTTGTTCTGAGGCTCAGCATTTGTTCTGGATCATGAGTACCCTGTAACCGCCAGGCCATGAAGTACTCATTTGACTAGACACCAGGGCAGACTTACGTTGCCACTGAACATATTTTGGCCGTAGCTCCTCGCAGCTGCTTCCACAACAGCGGCTGAACAGTCAAACCTCCTTGTCAACATTGTCAGGCACACATGAAAGGTTTCCTCAGAGGTGACAGTTACAAATTTGCCCAGCACGTCCTTATGGCAGGTTTGTGCATACAAGGTTATTTCCTTGTCCTGTTCCTGTCATTTGATACAGCTTGCCACCAGTTGCCCTCACAACTGTGTTTGTTATTCATGCCCAGCATAATGCATGAGAGCCAGTTTCTCTGGCCATTGCCTACAATGTTTATTTCAACCATGAGTTAGTTAGGGACTTTGTGAGGAATCTCATCACTGATCAGATTTACTAAACCATAGGGAAGTTTCCCTTTCAAACCTCTACCACTTAAAAAAAATGAATGCGCACTGGGAAAGCACCTGTGGTTGAAGATTGATGATGCGTGGTCAGGTAATGCCTCATAAATAGCAGTGCTGTCTGTTTCAGTACTTTTTGCTCATGTAATAAATATACAAATTTCAATTAGATGGTAATCTGCATTAGAAATGAAGAAAAATAGAGTACATTCGGTTGAAATAATCATCTGCTTATAGTGATAAATTTGACATGAACAGGTGTTGTCACTATACAATATTTCCACTGTAGCAGCAAAAAAAGTGTATATTCTTATCAGAAGTTGGTGGAGACCAAAATAAAGCCAAAAGAAATGCGTTTAAAAAAATGAACATAAACATGATTTAAAATGACTGATAATGTTGCCTTTTGTCTGCTAGATGTATAAATAACTGTTCAGAAGGCAACACATTCACTTCAACAAAAAAAAAATGTTTACACCTTGTTTCTGCTGCCCCCAAATGGCCTAAAAAGCAGTTAATGTCGCTTAAATCTGACTGAAGATTCGTGCTGCTGGAGGGCCTGCTTTTCAATTTTAGTGAATGTTAGCACTTTCCACTGTTTCTGCTGTGCTTTAAACGAAAATGTCTAATGTTTGCTGCTGGCCTGCTCCTACATAGTTCCTATAAACATCTTCAAAGCAAGAATGTGCGTGTGCGAATTTATGTGTGTGCGTGTCTGTGTGAGAGAGGCGGGGGGTGGATCCCTACTACTCTGTTTGTGCCATGCCCAACACTTACAGCATCTTTGTTTATAGCTCTCCCCTGCTCTTTTCACACAGAATTGATGAGAAAGACACACACATTAAACACATTGCTTTTGGCAGGCATAGGAGCTCACACAATCACACACATACTGCGCTCCAAAACCCACCGCAGTGACCTTTCAGATGCAGATGGAACAGCAGCTTCCCTCCACTGCCAAAATGTCAACATCTTCTGCTCTCTCTCTGCTTCTGAGACAAGCCAAGTTGGCAGCAGGTTAGCCTTCATGTCTCTGCACATTGGCTAAACACACACACACGCACACAAGCTAAACACACATACAGACACACACTGTGTTGTCCTGTGCACTGCAGTCTCATTATTAGATTTGTTAAAGGATATAAATTCCCACGTAATTCATTCAGGAGCAAACAGCCTTGCAAATAGACAACCGGGGCCCCAGCGTCTGTGTCCACACAATAAAACAGAGCAGTGCAATCTTATCTCTTTGTTTCTGTGAGCACAGGGTGAGATCTGGGGTTTACTAGAGTGAAGGAATGAGCCACGTGAGCGTTTGTTTTGGGACCGAGCTCTGCCTGGAGGGTCACCATAACTCTGCCAGGGGAAGCTGAGCTTGTGTCATCGCAGGCCGGATAGTTATGAATCTCAGCGCCTGGGTCTAGCTGACCTGATAAATAATGTCTATCTGACCGCAGCTACACCTCCACACCATGGAGTACAGAGTGACTCACACACCACGTCGTCGTCATCGGCTGAGAAACACACACACGGCACACACACACACTGCAAAAAAACAACAAAAAAACAACTCAAACAAAACAAATGTATAGATACAAGACGAGTACACATTCTTATCTTCATTATCATTATCATTCTCCACTATCAAAGAATTTCCCAGAAATACACTTCAATATCATGAAGCCCTCCAAAAACTCCACCTTCAAAAATCTTATTTTGATTATGATGATGCATTCATAATAACAAAAAAGAGAAAATAATCGTGTGTGTGTGTGTGTGTGGTGTGTCATGCACACATTTTATTGCCTTTACTGCAGCACATTTTCCTACCAATTATGCTGAAAGGGAACGGAGAAAATAGATCAAAGTTTAGGTTTGGTCTCTGGGGTCTTTCCATCTATCTCTTTCTCTCTTTCACAGACACACTCACACATGCATGCACATAAACGCACATACACAGAGTCACACGCTCGCATACAGGTTCACATGCAAGCGCGCAACCCCGAGGGTGAGGAAACTATTTATGGTAAAAGTGGGCAGAAAGTGTAAACACATGTCTGGCATCCTTTGAAAAGACAAATATTTTACTCCTTTTCCTCCCTTCATCTCTCCGAGGGATCCCCACCCCTCACCTCCACCCTCCAATTCTACCATATCACATTCTCCTCCGTGCCTTTGAGCCGAAGGGGAAACATAAATCACAGGATCCGAAGGAGATAGGAGTGGAGGAGCACACGCAACCATTGAGCCAATGTCTGTGAAAGGGAGCAACATTACTGGTGGGGGGGCTGGGTGTTATTTTGCATAGGTGGGAGGGTGAACACGATCTCTTCTAGAATGAAAGCAAGATATGACAGAATGGTTGCCCGGGGCCTCCAGTGCCGTTACACAAGTGCTTCTGTCTGCCTTCCCTCCTCTAATACATTCATTTTTTATGTCTCTATTCATTTCTTACCTCAACTCAAGATTATTACTGTCATGCTGGACATTGTATCACAATCTGAGGCCTGAGAGGTGGTAAAAAAATCCATTTTTCCATTAAGCTGACAAAACAATATAACACAACATAACATATGATGAAGCTAAATGCTTATTTCCTTTGCTTATGCTTATTTGTTTTTTCGGAGGAAAGGGGAAGAGCCAGTTTTCCTCTGTATGTTCAAAGAGCGGTAGGAACACACCACTTCCATGACAATGAACCATGGTCACCTCTAAGAGGAAGTTGATTAATAGCCATAAATGTTATCATGCCAACAATAGATCCCAAATAACAGCAAGTCACAGCAAACTGATCTGTGTCCATGAGTGTACTTATTTCCCGGCTGGTAGCCTCACACACCTGTCTGTCTCTCATAAGATGCTGTATTTGAAGTGGCAGATCTGTGCAATCCTTTATTTGTTTCTACAGCGTGCTTCGAGTCACAAAAACCCCTGAGAGCAAATGTTGAATCTGATAAAGTTTTTCAGCATGGAGAATAAAAGGCTGCAGCTTGGTCAGAATATTCCAGCCAAGGCCTGTTATGGAACCATGCGTTTGCAAAACTTTGTTTCATCCTAGAAATCATGTGAGCCGGACACGTGTCCAGTTTTACCTGGTTGGGCATGTTATCACCAAGTACATCCAGGGCTTTACAGGGCTGCTCGCTCTAGCCTAGTATAGGTAGTAGTTTGAACGACAATTGAACTTGGGAGTTCTGGCGTTGGTCCTGTTGGGAAGGCTGACATCTCTGGTTGTGTTGTCGGCTGCGTGGGGTCAGAAGAGAAGGGCTCATAGACTGATAGTGGCACACAGAGCAATGATTCTTAAATGCCAGTTGATGAGTTTATATTTAACTACTTTCTCATTTTTGTTGTTGTATCAAGTTTGCTAATAGGTAAATGACTAGAGGTTTCTCAAACTGATTTTTAAAAACATGGGCGACCACAGATTTTACCAGTTTGTAGTATTATAATCATAAGAATGCACACAACAGACAATGCAGTCAAGATGCAGGCTCACACACTTAGCCTGATTTACTTTGTCCACTGGTCGTGGATATGTGATTTGATTTTTGCCTGAAATGTTTGCTGGTGCAACAAGTGGTGTGTCCAAATTTTTTTGACTGAGGTGGTCCAAGTTGGACCAGTTGGTTCCCCTTTTAACCATCATAAGCCAGAGGGTGTCGTGCGGCCACACGCCTGCCAAGTCATATTTATACCATTTCAGAATGATTTTTGCTGCAACAGGGGACTTCCATAAAATCCAACTCAGTGGGAAACGATTTAGCTCCGTGACCACTTTTTAGTTACCTTTTTAAATAAGCCTGGATTCGTTTAAATGAACATCACACTCACCTCAACAGACTCTCGTTTCTTTTTGTGAGTTACTGCAACATCAGGAGTTAGGAGTCATCAGTTACTGGAAGTTGCAGAAATATAAACACAGATAAATAGTACGTGCTAAGAGATTCGTGTTGATCTCATAGTCTTGGAAAGCCGATGGCACTAGCACTATTTTTACCCAGTATCAGTGCAGCACACACAACCAAGTGCACGCACAATGTTGTGGCATGCAAATGTAAGATATGTGGGGCTCTCAGAGCTTAGCTTTGGGCGAGTGAGAGACGATAACTCAACAAGAATTTGTCACTATGATAGGTGATCTGTCATAAACACTCCTGAGGGTACAATCATAGTGAGCTAAAACATACCAGCACTGCCAGGCAAACTGCCCCGGAGGAGTCCAGTGTGTGTGCCAGTGTGTGTGTTTTCCCTTATTCCCTATTGGCTGTGGCTGTTCTGTGTGTGTGTGTGTGTTTGCCCCTGTGGTTATGTCTGTGGTATCACCAAAGCCAAAGTAATCTGGCACAAACATACGCACTTACACATTAGGGAGAGAGAGAGAGGAGAGAGTGAGAGAGAGAGAGATCACCAGCCTTGCCCGGTATTGTGTTGGCAGGGCCTTTTGGCATCACCTCCTCCCTCCCTCTCCTCCTCGTTGCCTCCTTCCTGCACCCCTGAAGTGCACGGTTAATCCCTAAGCTCTATCCCCATTTAAAGACAGGGACATCACGCAAACCTGCCTGTCTGCATTGCATTCTAACACTCACACACATACACACAAACTCATGCACTCAGGCACACGCACATGCTGCTTGCCCCTGCAAACACAGAGAAAGGAAGAGAACGGCTCAGCGGGGGGTTAAGCACTGCGGTGACAGCAGCAGCAGCAGCAGCGGGCCAAATATCTGTCTGGTTTTTTTCCATGGTCCTAAAATGTCTCCAGCAGCAGGGCATGTGACGGGCTTGGAGGACGAGATAAGCGAGAGAAGAGACTTTTGCAGATGCTCTCCTAATGGGTTCTGCATCTGTGGTCGCGTGGTCACACTCTCACGCACACCATGGACTGTGGCATGTTTGTCAGATGAGGATGTGGAGGGGTGGAGTTTTAAATACGACCTTGAATATGTGTATTCAAGTATCAAGTATGGGCCTCCAGGGTGTAAAGAGAAGTCCTGTTTACCTACCTGTTTAATGAGATTTTATTTGTTGTCATCCTTCTGAGGGAGATATTCTTGGCTTAGTTGTCAAAAAGTCTCTCTAGCCAGTTGGACTTTGCTGCAGGATTGAGAGCTCATTTTCTCAAGAAGTAACTCAAATTTCTTCCTATTGAGTGAGATCTACCTCTATAGAGGATGCTCTACAACACTAAATAAAAACTTCTTCTTTGTTTCTGGAAACTATGAGGACGATAAGCACTATGAGGCCATGACTTTCCTCTCCTTGATTGTTTCTAATCCTTGTGATTTAAGACCTGCAGATCAGTCCCTCAGGAGATGTGCGTCAGCTGAATACCTAAACTGACATGAACAGGCATGTAGATGTTGACCTCTAGTGGGCAAAATGTGGATCCCGCAAAAGCTTGAACTCTGCACTCTGCCACTGGAGCTCCAGAAGAGCGTCTTCAGCGTTTATGATTCAAACCATCACAAAAACAGGATTTCTCACAGTGCGGTATCTGGTCTCATTGGATGGTAAAGGGCACTGCAAAGAGAGATGTGTTTGGTTCTGGAGTTTCCAAAGAGGAAGGTGGAGATGAGAAGTAAAAAGCAGTGGGTGAGAAATTGGATTTAAAGAGGAAGGCAGGCATATTTCTGTACTACCAGAAAATATTTATTTTATCTACAGACTGTGGTGATGCATATTCAAATAAATGTGCTGATGAGACTGTATTAGGATGTGGTGGGGCAGTGAGTATCATTCATGGAGAAGTAAGAAGTCTACAGAAAAGAGGAAGAGCACATTTGATAATTGTCTGACATTTGTATTTCACATAGACTCCTCCTCACACCTACACATTTTAGTCTCTTTCTGACTCTTAGTTTATCATATTCTTATTCATCTGTCTATCTTCTTCTCTTGTGTTTTCTTATTATACTTGGTATGTTTCTGCTCATGAATATGAGTTAATATCCAATTACAACTTACAAGCTATTGATGGTTATGATATCTATAACACATTTATATGTTACAAAAAATGCATATGCCTGTAACCGTATAAAAATCCACAATAAAAAGGGAAATGATAACTTAAAGTTGGGAAGAAGATGGCAGTTAACCTGCAGTAATACTGATATTATATTTATATATAATTTATTTTCTCTCTCAGTGATATCTACTTATCATTTTAATTTTTGTCACCCATGTTTTAAGATCTATAAAACCTGTCATCAACAGTTTTCATAGGAGCTATTTGTTCCAGTTATTTCTTTCCTCAAGTTGAGTCACTTGAAAGCTCTGTGAGTTTCACAGACTTGAAGAACTTCTTCTTCCACATTAAGATGAACCTCTTGAGATGAACACACACACACGCACACACACAACACACACGCACTTTTCACACACATTTCCCTCTAATCCTCCTTCCCCCCTTCGCTTTTAATATTGTATTACAATCAGAATCAGATTTATTGAGAGATGGTTTACACACATAAGGAATTTGTGAAAATATGAGAAAGGGTGAAAGCAAGAACTACAAGTAACTTAAACGAAATATAAAATAGACAATGAAAAAATTTAAAAAGCATTATAAAGGAAGATAAAGACAATGATGTAAAATATGAAAGAACAAAGTTAGTTGTAAAGTAAGTTGATGATTAGAGAGTTTATTCAAGATATAGTCAGAAAGTTTTGAGCTAATGTGACACATTGATTCAGGTGTGTAACATTAGGTTGAATGTTATAAATCTTATAGATGAGTTAATCCAGGAGGAAAAGGAGTGACATAACCCTTCAGTGAGGTGAACCTGTGTCCAGGTATTGCAGCTGCAGTGTGTCCGTCCTCCCGCGGGGGGCAGCGGCGAGCTGCAGGTCCTCCTCTGCGGCGTAAACCCAGAGGAAGAGAGCGGCCGTGTTTCCGGGTTTATGCTGACGCGTCCCTCTTCTCCCGGTACACCGACGTGTCAGTCCTCTTGTTGTCCGAGCAGAGCAGCACTCAGGCCGGCCACTTCGCAGACATGGCTCCCAAAGGCAGCAGCAAGCAGCAGTCAGAGGAGGACCTGCTCCTCCAGGACTTCAGCAGGAACCTCTCGGCCAAATCCACCGCGCTCTTCTACGGAAACGCGCTCATCGTGTCAGCCATCCCCATCTGTGAGTACTGCAGCCTCTCTCAGCTCAGCCTCCGTCACCGGAGGAGGCATTCAGGGCTTTAATTCAGGGAGAAATGTGTCAGTGGAGTGTCTGTCCGAAGTAGTATGAGTTTATGAGTTTTAAATTTAATCTAAGTACACTTTTAAAGACATAAGTATGTAATAACTCCTAAAGTCTGTGGCATGCTAAGGTTGGAGTGCTGTCAGGGCTAACTATACATTTAAGTGAATTTAAGTTACAGCAGGTTAAAGTGCATGTTAGAAAATAGCTATAAACACTACAGTGAGGTCATAGTCTTTGCAATTTTGATTTTATAATTTGTAAATAAGAATAACACTTCCAATCTTCACTTTACTCTTCATGTGTTTAACCAACATGCTTCACCAGATTAGATCATTTCTTCTTCTGTCTGGTGTTTGCAGGGCTGTTTTGGAGGATCTGGCACATGGATCTTGTCCAGTCTGCAGTTCTGTACGCTGTGATGACTCTGGTCAGCACCTACCTGGTGGCCTTCGCCTACAAGAATGTCAAGTTTGTTCTCAAACACAAGTAAGACGGATAAACACTTTTTTTTATCCCATTTGACACAGAATATGGCATTTATTGAAACAAATAATACTTTAGTATCCTATACCACTGTCCGTATGTTTAAACGTTTGCCAGGTAAAGAAAGAACCATGTAAAACAAAGAGGCTTTGGGTTCTTGTTTTCATAAATCACTACTTCACCTTTCCTCTGATTGATTTCTGTAAACAAACTGCAGAGCTGCTGTGATTCAGAGGGCTCAGTTTTCAGCTGTTTTCCTAATATTCATGACTTTTCTCTTTTCCTCCCCCAGAGTTGCCCAGAAACGTGAGGATGCCGTTTCCAAGGAGGTGACCAGGAAGTTGTCTGAGGCAGACAACCGCAAGATGTCCCGCAAGGAGAAAGACGAGAGGTGAGACACGCAGCGCCTCGTACCTCATCACACAGTGTGTTGTGCTGCATGTTTGCACTCACGGTGGCAACATGTCAGACATATACTGTATGTTTATAACTCAAATGTGTTTTCAGAGAGCAGATTTTCAGATTATAGTATCGCTTAATTCAGGTGGTGCAGCAGTGCCTGGGCTAGCTGTGTCAACCAGATGATACTCTAAGCCAGAAAACAGTCTGAGGCGATGTCATGTTTGAGCTGAGGAAGTGGATGTGAAATATAGTAAACAGCATCAACATTTTATTATCTTAGAGTTGAGATTAGACACCAAACAGTCTTCAGTGATCATCATGTTTTTAAAGGACAGACACATTAATAATGTATGGCAGACTCAGCAGTCTTCTTTGGTAAAAGAGCCTCTTCATGTTTTTACTTCCTGTCTTTCAGAATAAAAGTCTGCTGACTCTTACCTGTATTTTTTACATGACCATAAAAATTATTGACATTGCATTTTTTTTCCTGTTTGTGTAGGATCCTGTGGAAGAAGAACGAGGTCGCTGACTACGAGGCCACCACCTTCTCCATCTTCTACAACAACACCCTCTTCTTGGTGCTCGTCATCATCGCCTCCTTCTTCTTGCTCAAGAACTTCAACCCCACCGTGTATCCTTTACGTCATAATGTACATGTCATCAGCACTCATATTGTTTGGGATCGATAGGACTAGACGTGAAACTATACACAAACTGTGGTATTAATGCTCATCTTTGTATGGCACCTGTCCTCTAGAGTGCAGTCTTGATACGGTTCAATGTAATGCTGCACAAAAATGAGTTCAAAATCTCTCGTTGATTGTTTTTGGCCTTAACTTGCTTTTTCTCCAGCAACTATATTCTGTCCATCAGCGCCTCCTCGGGACTCATCGCTCTGCTGTCCACAGGCTCCAAGTAAAGAAGAAAGAAAAAGGGAAGCATAAGCTGGAGGGATGGGGGTTGGATAGGAGGGCAGGATGTGGGTGAACACGATGTTGTTTTTCACTTAAGTTAGGAATGAGGTTTAAGAGTTGGGGGGTGGGGGGGTTGCTGAAATACCACATTTCAACTTCATGAAATTCATGATCAAATGTCTGGAGGGTGTTTCTCCAGGTCTGTCTTCTGTTTTTTGTAACAAATAAAGCAACCAGGTATACTTGTCCTCTGTGTCAATCGTGTCTGAGTCACTCCGTCTGCTTCATAGACATTTTATAAGTAAGATGCTAAATGTTTTTTTTTTTTACATAACCTGTTTGGATTATATTGTTACACTCTCATCAGGTTAAGCAAAACTAGTAGAGAGACTGAAGCCACAAGCAAACCTGTTTCCATTGGCAATGCATTTATTTATAATCACACTTTCATATCGACTTATTTACAGAGAAACCGCAGTTCAGGAGAGAAATGATACACTGACAGTATGCATGTCACTTTAACAAAAGAAAAACAAACAAACTATGTCAAGTCTTTTCCATCCACAAATGTACACTGATCTGTAGAATAGGCAACACTACCTGACATTAATGTTGAGAACTGGTAGGGGAATTTGGTTTTGGGTTAAATATAATGAGTTTAAAATTTAGCCACAGCTTAATTGTTTCCAGCTTTAATCCATTTTGGCCTTCAGACCTGTTCCCTCAAAGTGTGGGCTTGTTGAAGAAGCTAATGCCCACATTTCTTCTCTCATACAGTACTGACATGCCAATATTTTGGCTTGTTTCCCAAAATTATCTCCATATCAATGGATTACATCACACGACATTTTGTTGGTACCCACAGGAAGGTCATATTGTTTGCTTTCTCTCCAAAGAAGACATTTTTTTGCTGCAGAGCTTTTCTGAAGACAGACCAGTTCTTCATGAAGCACATGGCCGCTTAATGGAAAAGATGCTGTACCCTACTCTTACTTAACTGTTCCCTTAAGATTATTTGGGGGAAACGTCTGAAAGAAAGGCCAAGATGGAATAAAACCGCTGCCTTTCCAGGAAGTGTATATTTTAGTTTGAAACAATTTCCTAAATGTTACCATTACAGAAAGTGTTTTGGAGTCTTGCTGCTTTCATTTTGTCCAAAGTGAGGTAATAGGTAACACATACTGTAGATTATAATATAAGAATCTGCAAACATATTGTTCTGTTCTCGCTTTGTTTTGCAGGACAGCATCCAAACACCATTTAACAAGTCGTAAAGAAAGACATCCCTGAATTTATTTCCTGTTGCGGGACTTAAGTCAAGGCACTCTGTCGGGCGGAGAGGTCTCCATGCACACCGGCAGGCCGCGGTCCAACATTGTCACTGACTCAAACTGATGAGCGGCTTGTTGACTTGCAGACAAACTCAAAGTACATGTTGGTGCACATCACACATTTTATCACAAAGAGTTACAGTGAATGGAATTACAATGATGAACTGGTATATACTATTTTAATATATAGACCACATATTGCTCACATTTGATAGAGTCAGACGTATCTAAATAAGATGTAAGAGTAAAAAAAAGCATCTCTTGGTGTTTATTCTTGATAAATATCCGGTCATTTGCATTACAACGATGACTAAGTGGTGGTCAGGTTATTTTGTATTTACCACTGATCTAGTCGGTGGAGGGCGTTTGTGCTGCAAGTCAACAAAGGTACACTGAGGACAAGACAGTGAGTCGAGTGGAGCCGGGCCAACATTTCTGCTGATCTCTGTGATGGCTTGTTTTCCAGATGAAAAAGGACCAGAATAAGAACGCATGAGGGCAACAACGATGAACTGTGAGAGCCGAACCACGTGGTCAGAGACAATGATTGAAGGTCAGTGCTGAAGTCTGAGCAGAAGCTAATGCCATTGTTAATATAGATGTCATAGTCTGACTCCACGATTAAGAAACAATAAGATTCTTTACTCCTTATAAATAGTTCAGTGAAATATCCTTCAGGAGAGAGAAGTGAATCCTGCGACAGAGTAAAGTCAGGCTGGAGGAGGATGACATAAAAGACTCAAGACACTGCAACTGATGCAGTGATGCTGCACAGGAGCAACAAAATAACTCTATTTACATCTTATTTATATTATTAGCCATACAGGAAAGTGAAGTCCTCATATGCAAGAGAGGCCTCTTCGGGGTTTGCTTGCTTATGTTACAAGGTATGCTTTAACATTTTATGTACATGTAACATCGGCATGATTTTACAAACAAAAAAACAATATCTCCAAATGTCAAAATAAATTTCATATTTATTAACTACTCTAAAATAAATACTGTAATCTTTGTCACATCCCAAACACCTTGCCTATATGCCTCTTTGTGCCATTAACAAGCAACGTTTTTGCAGTGATTATAACCACGACCAGCCAGTAGGTCAACTGTCTTTTTATTACATGACATTTTTTATATTCATTATATGCTTAAATCCTTTTCTGCAAGGTCTGTTGAGGCAGTCAGCAATACAGGTTCAGTTCACAGGCAGAGAAGGAGTCAAATGCCTCCATAACGAGCGCAAACTGAGAGAAATGCGCTTCAGTCAATTTTTTTTTTTTTGCAAAGCATTATTTCTCTCTTCTATAATCTAGTGAAGCAAGAGCAGCAGTTCCTCAAAAATACCACAGGGGGGCGACATGCTTCACTCTCTCCCCTGACAAGAGTCCCACAGACATCAACGTGTCTCTGCTTCACGGGCGGTCACAGACAGCGGACAAGCTCGCTGTATTTTTGATCAAACTCCTTTTCTGTCATTTAATTATGTGCTTTGTAGAAAAGAAAAGAGAGGCACACTATAGCAGGAGGAACATGCATGTGTTGATTAATACACTCAGGATTTGCAGCCTATATTATCTACTGAATACTATTCTGTGCTATAGTAAATATGGGACTGAATACATTTGGTAGGAAATTGAAAGCTAATTTTAAGCTAATAGGATTTGTTGTTTTTTTTTTTAAGGAGCATGAGCAAGTGACCTTGTCACATTTCATGGGAAGATAACTGAGCCTTTTTATCTCACGACTCGAGAGGGTACCTCTGACACAAGAGGTGAGAGTACTGAGCTCACATGGTAATTTTGTTTGCATAGCAATTCAATGAAAGCACTGACTGATTTACTGGGGACGTTCATGCAACTGAAGCTTCATCATGTCCTCTTTCCTAAGGTACCTCTAATTTACAAGTTTAAGGTGCTTGCTCTGATGTATTCAGCTGTGGTACAGCGAGTCTCATAAATAAAATATGTGCTCAATCCCAGATTTGTGCTCAAATTAAATTACCTGTGGTAGGAAGTCTGGACATTAGAGAGGAAGGTTTGAGAGTCAAGGGTCTGACTCACTGGCTGAGCTGTGAGGATGAGTGAAGTAACGTAACCGTCTCACTCTACAACTACTATCAAGGTGCCCTTGAGGAAGGCACTTTTACTTTACATACAGAGCTTTTCATACTGCACTGCTCAAATCCCAACTGTGAATATGTGAGTGTGTGTTGCAAACTATTACGAGCTGCTCTGTCATACGTTGTCATCTAACAGATGCTTAAAAAACTATTTAAGGGATTGAATGTCCGAGTGAGGCCCCTGTGTGGAGTTGAAGCGAGAAGTGGTGCATTAGATGGTCTCAGCAAGACTAAGCTCTGCATAGTTATATTTGAATGGACCAGGTGCTGAAAGGTTTAACACCTTGTTTGGAGAGCACAAGGTATTTAAAGTTGCTAAGTTGCGTTTTGAGGTTGCAAAAAGCTGAGTTTATGACACGTCCCTGGACCGGACCTGAGATGAACCTGGTAGAGCTGATCTGAGCGGGACACGGCTTAGCGAGGCTGTCTGTTCCAGGCTGAAGTGAGCTGGAGCTGGAGCTGGGTGGGGCCCAGGGAGAGAACCACAGACCTTAACATTGAACGGTGGGTCCATGGTAGCAGTATGGTTAAGTAGGTGGGTGAGCAGGTAGGCTGACCTCTCGGTAGTCCACTGGCCTGGTCTAAGAGCGGTAGTCCTTCTTGCTGTACGGCCTGTTGCCCAGGATGTGGTCGATTTCAGACACCACGTGAGACGTCATCTTTGGGAGGACCTGGGCAAATGTAAACGAGCAAAACTGAATATATCTGGCAGAAGGGAAGGCAAGACATACAAACAAAAAGTAAAGAAAACTGGATTCAGTTTCAGCTTTTTTAGAAATTGATAAAGCGAGAGAAAAGCTGAGGAGACTCAATGGGCAGTGGACCTGAACACAGGTAAAAACAGCTGTGTGTGTGTTTCTGCACGTTCCCACCTGTATGGCCCCGAGGTTCTCAGTGAGCTGCTCGGGGTTGGACGTTCCCAGGAGAACCGAGCTCACTCCTTCATTCCTTAGACACCACGCTGGAGAGAGAGCGAGAGGTTGATGTTCACGCAGTGCCCACTTGATGGCGCCCTGCTGCCAATCATTGTACTAACAGACTTCAAACAAAAGTGAGCTTGTCCTCTGTTTGCTCTTCCTGGATCCACTGTGATAATAATTTATCACAAAGTAATGTTTGTTCAAAGACAAATTCAAGATTTTTCTTCCATTTAGTCCATTTACTACAAATTGTAAGCCTCGCATTACTGTCAGACATTTTTCCAAAGCACACCAAAGATCTTTGAATGCATTTGATTCTACCATCCAGGCAGCTCAGTCATTTTATTGGTGCACAATAACACAGATGGAAGCACAAATAGATTTGAAAAGTGTCGGTGGGGATGCTGGGGGGGAAATCAAACCCACAGACAAAGACAAATGAAGAGCAAACAAAGACATTGTGAGAGGGGAGATGTGAGTTTGGTCATTAAACAGGCTCCTGTCTGACAGCCCTGAGCAGCTATGTTTTAAAAGCCTCGCTTTAAGGCAGCTTCCACAAGAAAGTGAAGTCTTACCCACAGCCAGCTGAGGGAGAGTGCAGCCCAGCTTCTCCGCAATGTGGTTGAGCTCTTTCAGCTTGGCTTGCTGCTTCCTCCCATCCTCACTTACGATTTTCTCCTTCAACCACTGATACGACTGGCAGGAGGAGAGAGAAAGAGAGAGAGAGGAGGGATAGAGGTTGAATGAGCAGCTGAGGAAGGAAAAGAGAAAGACTAAGCGAAAGATAGAGACAGTCTTTATTCTAAGCTAAGCTAACAGTGTCCTGGCTCTGACTGCACAGACAGCATATATAAAAAAGCATATTCCACTAAATGCATGTGCTTTTAAAGGAGAAACACCTCAGCTCTTTGTTTCAGCTCTGTATAATGCAGCAAAGCCACAACAAATTTTTTAAAAATAGCCATATAATACAAAATAATCAAAACAAGATTCAAAATCCTGTCCTGTGCAACTTCACTAAACTCTCCAAGCATTAGAGGCATCTGCTTAATGTTGTGTTGGACAACTGTCAAGGCGTAGACCCAAAAAGGTGTTGAAAGTCCTCCACAGGATCATTCTGGCCCATGTGTTTGTCACAGCTGAGTTACGTTGGCTCAGAGTAAATATCTACTGGATGTTTTCCATCTCATTTCACAGTTCATGATTTGGCATTGGGCTGTAGTTTTATCTACAATCACATCAGACCAGATTGTTTTTTCTGTTTTTTTTAACTCTACTGTCTTTCTTAGCCACACTGCTGCTGCCTGTCAAAGCCTACTTGTTCATTCTTTATGGGGTCTCCTTACATCAGTGATGCGTTAGACTGACTACTCAATATGTGTGTGTTGTTGTGCACAATAAGCTGTTTTTGTTGCAGATGCACACTGCTGAGGTTAGAAAAAATGTCTAGGCTTATTTCACAAGAAACAAAAGATTTTGGCTTTGATTTTTTCTACATAGTTCATTGAAGTTTGTCACTTTGGCTTATGACCCCAAAAACGGAGCAGTGTGTTTTTTTTCATATCTCATTTATCATCATTACTAAAAGTCCTAATTTTATCACGTCATTTCTGTCTTATAATTAAATCAACCAAAAGTTATTTTTCTTAAAACAACTGTCTGTATCTTAAAGAAAAAAACTTAGGAAACTTAAGAAAAAACAAATTAATTTATTTTGGATTAAAGAAGAAATACTCGCATGTTTTAAAAACATAAAACCTAAAAGGACTCGAGATGTTACAAAAAAAGATGGCTTGGTTAGTAGGAGATTTTTTTGCGCTGATTTTGTGCCTCCTTGGGGAGCTTGGGGACTTTTTGGGGGATCCCGACCTGCATGTTGGGAGCCACCAAGTTAAACAAAGATGGTCTGATTATCTGTCTGGGGGAATCAAAACTTTAATAATAATAAAATATTAAAAATGGCAGCTTCAGCAGGACACTTTTGCCTTGTTGAAGAACAGTTACCAAAGATTCCCATCCCGGGTCTGATTATCGAACAGGCCTCCCTGATGTCGACATCAATTGAAGTACATTAAACGAGCAAAATCTATTATCGATCTCAGCCTCCGTTTGCGGAGTTGAGTGGATAACCTTCATGTTTTGAATGTGAAAGTTAGCTCGCCTACCTTCATTGAGGCCCTGGAAGATTCAGGAATGCCATTTTCATATTTTCCTGTGATGATGCCGCACGCCAGCGGTGACCACGTCATTGCGCCGACTCCTGTCACCATGGAGACCACCACGGAGTTAGACGGGAGGAGTTTCAGAGAGATGCCGAAGGAGGAGGTGTGAAAAAATGTGCGAGAAATGGTGCCAGGAAAGTGAAAATATATGAAAAGATGAGAAAAAGAGAGAATGATTAAAACTCAGAGGAAACGAGTATTAGGGAGCGAGAGATGATTATTTATCCGTTTAATTCATTCATTCATTCATTTTACTCACTCGTGACAAACTGAGTGCAAGAACGCTCTGATGTTTGTGTTAACTCTTGTCTTAGCACCAGGCATTGACTGACTAATACGCCATAACGCTATACAACACACACACGCACAGAAGACTTGCCTATTTTGTGGTAAAGTTCAGGCAGTTGAACTTCTACTTTCTCCCTCTGGAAGAGATGATACTCTGCCTGCTCACACACTGGAGGGATCAGATTAAACTGTCTTGCCACTGAATACGCTTCCTAGAGAAGAAAAAAAAAGGAAAGACAGAGAACTAGGGCGTGAATTAATGAATGGTTGCTATGATCTCATCTCACCAAGACGTCATCCTTTTATGTCCCATTTAATGTCATGTCGCTTTGATACATTTGTTTTCTTTGTGGTGAGGAGAAAAGAAAGACCAAGAAAGAGGGTGAGGTAAAGACGCGAAGGGATGATGGCACGCGAGAGGAAAGGTTAGAAGCGACTGATAGCAATGGGAGAAACTCGGAGAAGAGACGGGAGAGGGGAGGGTGTTAATCAGCTCGTGGGAGCGTGGCACAAATTCAAATGTGGGGCTCAAAGTAAGTCACCCAATCAATATTCCATATCACAACTCTTCCAGGCATCATATTCAAATTCCCTTCTATGCCGTCTTATCTGAATTTCCACATGTCCTTCAAGAAAACATGCCAGAGGAAACACACACACACAGAATAAAGTGACACACAGATAAACATGCTGTCTCTTCTTTAAACACTCCCTGCACTTTTATTTAGTAGGTCTCCTGCTGTGGAACGCATGTGAGGCTGAGAGAGAAGCAGGAGGGCGAGTCTATTCAGCGTAACGCAGGGATAATGTCGGTGCCATCGCTCAACTTTCAAATTACGAGATGCCCTTTTGTGCAGCCACCCCTCTGCGCCGCTGGCCTCTGTGCGCATGTGTGCGTTGCAACTGTGTGTGCGTGCATGTACTGTACTTCTGCCTTGCCACGTACACTGAGAAGTCATGTTTACCCCCCCCCACCCTTCATTACTGATGCTATCTAAATTACACGGCTTTCATCTGGGCTTGTGTTCTACAAAGATATCTGCACCCTTTCACCGTGATCACAGAGAGAGGATGTCAACGCATGGCGCCGCGCTCTGAGGGGGGGGGGGTGATAAAGACACCAAAGAGAGAGAGAGAGGGAGAGACGAGAGAGGAAAGGACGGGTGTTACTGTAGGTCCCTGAATGTCACTTTAGGCGTGTGCTTTCATGACGCTGTGTTGTGTGTTGTTGTGGCTTCGTGCCCTCTGTGTACATTCAAGCGGGCGCTGAAACGGGAGGTAAGATTGTTTCTGACAGGAAGAGGAAACAATGCCGAAGGAAGCCACTGTGCCTCCGTGGGGATGCTCCCTAGAAACACCTGTTTTAATTTCACACAGTCCCATTTTCCATTTGTCTTCTCCCTTTTCCTCTCTCTCTACTCTTTGCTTATACATGAGCAATGTGTGCATGAGGGCACAAGATAATAAGCTGTTAAAATAGGTCCTACAGGTGTTGAAGTATAGATATCAGGCCTGTTTTTTATACTAGCAGTTTTTTTTATGAATAATCACTGGAGTTAATGCAAGTTCATTATAAGCAAAGTGTATCTTCTGTTATTCTGCTCAGTGGGATGTGAAGTCTAATTTGCCAAAACGGCATGAAACTTCCCACAGAAACTGCATGAGAAAAAAAAATTACTCACACAAGTGTCAATTTAACTTGAAATTGAAATTAACACTCATCCAGCTCTCTGTGTGTTTGCTACTCATAGAAAATAGACATCATAGTTTACTTTTATTTCGCTTCTCATGAGCATAAATGATGTCTCTTAACACAGAAAATACACCAGAGGCTCCTTGCTTCTTACCATGATCTCCATGGCTGTCCACCGAGACGTCCCCCAGTACATGGCCATGCCCTGGTTGATCACGTAGGTCATGGCCCGAACGATCTCTGAGGGGAAGACACACATGCCCACATCGTGTCAGTCAGCTGGATCCACAGTGAGCATCTTATTGACTGATTCCACCCTGTGCAGTGTGAGTCAACGACTTTTAACATTTATCCTGATACGCTTCCTACATTCAGTTTTGCCCTCTAAACAAAGAACACACTTCTGTTCCCGCTGGATCAACCTCGAACAAGTACGAAATTTGTCCAACAAAACAGTCGAGTTCTTTGGGACGTGTTCCTGGAGACTTCTAGGAGACACGCAGCAGAAATATTCCTCTGCATGTTTCCCTCTTTTCTTTCAGCAGCTATTACCACAACTCAAGGATGTTCATCAAGTGCATAAATTACACCCATAATTCACCCAGCAGAGGTAAAACAATACATTTAAATTTTAACTGACTTAATTTAGACTTAATGAGAGTGAATTATGTGTGGCTCAAAATTATTATTGCAATTTCTTGTGCATTTATCATGCCAATGAAGTAAATCCTGACACACATGAGAATGTAATCCACATACAGAGCAGGAAACAGAAGGAGAGTAATTCAAAACCTGTTTTTTTGTTTGTTTGTTTGCTTTTTTGATGCGGAGGCACGAGCTTGAAGTGACTTGTCCGGAAGCGACCAACATATTCTGAATTAACAATAGCCAAGCCTCACGAAAAGACAATGCCGATAGAGAGAGAGAGAAAGAGAAAGAGAAGGACAGAGAGATGGATGACATCCAGAAAAAGAAACATGCGGGAAAAATGAAACACAAACAACAGGAAAGTGGCCAATCAGAAACGGTAAGATGCAAGAAAGATTAAGAAAATTAAAAAGCAAAATAAAATATAAACTGTGGGCTTGAGAGCACACAAACTTCCTCATGCTGTTCCACTTTTGTGATGCGCTGATGAAATAAAAAAACAAACACCACCCACCTCCTCGAGTCTCTCTTACCTGCAGACGGCTCATCACCCATCCCTAACAACTCTGGGGACAAACTAACAAGCTCCCATACTAAAGCCCCTCTGATCACATTTAGGCTGCTGCATTTTCAATAACGCAATTAGCTCCAACACTGCTGACTGCGCGGGCCAACGGCAGTCAGGGCCAACAAAAACTCAGATTAGGACTTTCATTAAGGTTATTCATCATCGCCCTGCGCTCACACCAATTATGCTGCAATCGTTCACCGTTCAGTGGATTTCAGTCTGCGTAACTGCTTCTTGGCAGATGGGGGACGTGGGGGTCGAGGAAAACATTGGCAGGAAAGGATAACAGGTTAGCCACAGAATCACAAAGAAGACGGAGAAGAAGAAGTAGAGGGAAGTTCAACAATAGGTCCGCAAGAGAGGTTGTAATGAAGAAGTCCAGAAGTGATAATTAACAATCTGAAACACAGATGCCTTACTAAACAGCATCCTGTCAGGGGAAATAACACAGTATTAAGAAAAGTATACAATCTCGGTCTCTTTCTTATCTCCTGTTCCTCCTGTCCTCCTTCCTCTTCGTCCCTCCGCCTGCCATCCTGCCATCCTGCCCGCTCCGTCTCGAGCAACAGGCTGTGATTGTGCACACTGCGTTGGCACTTAAATGCTGCTTTAAGGCCTCAATTTCCGCCTGGTGCGGCGAGGGAGAGAAGAGGGGAGGCGTGCGAAATGAGTTTAAGGAGGAAGAGCTACAGATCTGAGCGGCTGAAGGAGCTAAATAGGAAATGAAGACGCAGTTGGTGGAGAGAAAGTGGATTCGCAGCACAGTAGAAAGAAATGTATACGCATTATTGTAATAGCATATGGGTAACGTATGGTCTGAGTTGCACAGACTTTACTTTGTATCATTTGGCCTTTGCAGATCGATTAAGGTTATCTTGAAAGTCTTGTTAAGCTTAATTACATGTTGAAAGCCCCTCTGATGGTGAGTAGGGACTCTGAGCAAACCAAGAACAAAAAGAAAAGAATTAACTAACATGCTTATTGATTAGTTTGAAGTACTAATTAATTAACTATTGAGAGAAAACCCTCAGTTAATGTGCTTTACCTGCAGAATGTAATAGCATAAATTGAATTCATGATGACTGATGAGGAACCAATACTCGATATAGTGGCACATTAATCTTACTTCTAAAGTCACTCAAACTTTTAACAGAAGGCGAGATTCAATCAGCTTGACTCGTAAATATGTTACCATTCCTTACTCACAAACCACAGGAGGGTCAGGTAGTTTTTGTGGTTTTATTTCATGTTGTATCCAGGTATATTTCCATTAATATACATTCAAGCTTCTCTTGGGTTTCACAACGGTCCTCACATGACACTTCCAACTACTGTAACAACGTCTTACCAGTAACATAGCTTAGAGTAACGGTCAAAAAACCTTTTTTCTCTGTACCTATTACACTCCTGTTAATCTACGTACAGACCTCTAACATTGACCTTCAGTGAGTTGCAATACGCATGTGCATTTCTTACTTCAGGTGCTATAGAACATCTGACAACTAAGCAAAAATCCATGCCACAGCCTTCTTTAAGTTATACCAGTTTGTTTACAGGGTCTATGCTTTCAGATGCATTGATGAGGTTAGTGGTAACTGACTTTCTCACCTCCGTATCATCCTCTTTGATCTCCAGCTGTTGCGGTTTCTCTGGCCACAGGCACTCTTGCTCTTGAAAAAATGATGGACCTTGAATCCAACTGAGGTTGCTCCTGAGCTTGGCTGCTGTTTGGCCTCTGGATGCACATTCTGCTGGGTTTGTTGCTGTATTGATATAGCTCCATTGTACTGAATTATACATTTGTTACAATGTACTCCATTGTAACAAAAGCTGATCGACATTCTCCACTGATATGCGGTTTACTGTAGCTTGTGAATATCCACAGTTCTCTGAGTCACTGTTTGTGTGATCTCTAAGTGGACCATTGACTGTCCATCCCAAGAACAGTTCTGACGGCATATGGCCCATTGCCTCTACTGTTGATCACATGCCATGGCTCTAATGCTTTGTGCACATGGCTACTGATGAGAAGTCCAACATCTGCATTAATACAGGGTATTCTGACCTCACTAAGATAAGGCCACTTTTCTATATCTTCTTGTGTTGGGATGTTTTCTGTTGACACTGGGATGCTTTTCTGTGTATATACTTTGGGCAAGTCAATGAAGTTGTTGCTATCAGTCCCACTGACTTCCAAGTCTGTGAGCAGATAGCTTTTCACTAAATGCTTAGGGCTCATTGTTTTCAGCTCCAGTTCCGTACGTCTGCCCTGTAGGTTCAACTGCCTGGCAAGTGTGTCTTCACTACCTTGCTGCCTTTCTTTGACTTAACCTGCACTGGCACTGGTCATCTCCGGCCCCGGTATATGTACTTGTTTCAACGTTGGCTGCCACCGACATGCTTGAGGCTGTTGAATGTGTGGCAGCACCATTTTGCACCTTCGCCTCAGCTACCTTTACCTTGCTGGAGCTTTCTTGTTTTTCAAAATGTAACATACTAGGATGTTTCAAAGCACAAACACTACATGTCATCCTTTTCTTACAGTTTTTGCTTGTATGTCCTTTAGTTAAGCACCCAAAGCATAATCCTGCTTTCCTGAGGAAGTCAATTTTCTCCTTATGTGGACTTCCTATCATCTTTTGACACTCGTCCAGAGTGTGATGTCTTTCACAAAATAAACACAGTTTACTGAAGGCACTGTTGGGACTTGTCATTTCAGCCTTTGTCTTTTGCACAATAAATTCCTCAGTTTTAACTGGAGTAGCATTAGTGGCAAAGCTACTTCCCTTTTTTCTTTCTGGTTTTGTGCGTCGCTTGATGTCAAGCTTTCCTTTGTCCTTCTTTTTGTCTGTTGTCCCCTCCAGCAAGTGGCCGAACAGTGGATCCGCGGTGACTTTAGCTTGCTTGTCCACAAACTTGACAAGATCAGCGAACTTGGCTCTGCTCCCTCGTTGCTCTTGTATCTCGTGTGCCTGTCACCCGCCACTTCTCCATGAGCTTGTATGGCAACTTTGATGCCACAACCCTCATGTTAGTTGGATTTTCCAGCTCATCCATAAATTCAACATCCTCCATAGTGTTACAACAGCTCAGGAGAAACAATGAGAAAGCACTGAGCGCTTTGCAGTCTTCTGACTTGATTTTAGGCCACTTAACTGCTTTTTCCATTAAAGCAGAAGCAATTTTAACCTCATTTCCATAATGATCATTCAGGAGTCTCAGCGCTTGATCATATCTACGACTTGCTGACATATGCTGGCAACTCTTTACCAAGTCTCGTGGTTCACCCCTTGTATATTGCTTTAAAAAGTACAACTTATCTGCATCATTGTCAGTTCTGGAGTCAATAGCATGATCTTTATGAAGAATCGAAATTCAAGTGGATCACCATGGAACAAAGGAATGTCTATTTGAGGCAAACATGACAATCGTTGACTTTTCACAAGCAACTCTATAATATCAGTTTGACGTTTCATCACTCTGTACAACTCATTTGTGTAATTTTTCTGCTGCCGTGGGTCAGCTGCAGGTGTAGAGCTTGGTCTCTGATCAGAACGTACATTTGGTTTAGTTGCTGGTGGATTAGTTGAAATCACTGGCCTGTCTCTGTGTTTCAGTCTAGGTGGTGATGTCTCATACCTGGGTTAACCATCATCGTCGTCCTGCTGAATTGACTGTGATGCTGCAGTGGCATCACGCTGTTGCTGAGGTGATTCATAATCTGCATATATTTTGAGTCGTGCAGCAGAAGCTGCCAGCTCAGTTTCAATCTACAGTTGTTCTTTGTCCACCTTTAGCTGAGCTTCTTTCAGTGCGAGTGCCTGCTTTTCCTTTAACGTGCTGCTTTTGCAACGAGTGCTGCTCTATTGGCCTCCTCTTTCAGGCGTATTGAAGTAGCAGAAGATGCTGATGAACTTGCTTAGCTGCTACGTTTAGAAGACCTGCCAGATTTTTGTTTTGCAGACACATTTGAAACACTGTCCATGGGAGTCTTTTACACTTGTCTCTACCAAGTCTTTATGAAGTTTTACTTCCTCAATCCAGTTCTCCACTCTTTTCATGAAGTCTTGGCAGTTGGATACTTTGGGGTCAAGCCAGAAGGTTTGGTCAGCCTCACTTTCTTCTTTCAAATAAAGTTTCACTGACTGGTTCAGTTCAATGAATTCCTCATACAACTTATAGTAACTCTTCATTTCCTTTTGATCTTATATTCATCTTCAGTGAGGTGCAATGTGCATGTGCATTGCCTACTTCAGGTGCTATAGAACATTTGACAACTAAGCAAAAAAGGCAGTAATGGTGTAACACAACGAATACCAAAGTATAAGAAAAAACACACGCTAAACTACAATAAAAATCTCACCTAGTTCAGCTCAACAGGAAACAAAACAGCTCTAGCATCACCGTTATTCTAAAATATCTTCTCTGTAACAGACACTGATGAACAGTGTTATAGGCGAAGACATGACACACAGATATTGTTTGGTGTGTTTTCAAACTCTCTAATTTCTCTTGCAAGTACGCAGTTGCCCTCTACCCAGCGAATACTTCATCGACAACCCCTCATCCCAGCCCCTTAACAAAAACCCACATCAATCCTGGAAAGCATTGTTTATTACATGTTCTCGTTTTAGTAGCGATAATATCGGTGACACAGGCTGTAAATCCACAGCATCTTAACTGTTTATTTGAATGTCAGAGAATCAATAAAAGTCACAGCTCACTCGACCTGCGGCAATAACCCCTAAACATAAATGCCAAAGCAAATAACACTGAACTCAGACACTCCTCAGAACAAGAGACAGAGGAGTGTGTGGCTCATATAAGTTGATTGGTTACTTATAAAGCTGAACGTTGATTGGCTGACTCACCCTCCATGGGAGTATTGCTGTCGGGGCGGTTGGCAAACACTACGTCTACATACTCCAACTGCATCCTTTGTAGAGAGCCTTTTAGACCTGAGAGACAAAGAGAGAGAGAGAGAGAGAGAGAGAGAGAGAGAGAGGCGAGGTAGAGACAGTGATTGAATTCACACAATAAAGTGCTGTGGCAGGGGAAAGATTAACTTAAGGTTCCTTGTTGTTGTTGTTTTGTTCATCTTGTGTGTATGCCAGCACGTTTCCATGTCTCACCTTCGATAATGTGTTTCCTTGACAGTCCTCTCTCTGTCTCCGCTCTGATGGGACAAACAAAAGTAAAATACACCATCAGTCTGTTTGTTGCATGGATTTTAGGTTTCAGTTTTTTTCAGCCTGTCATTCACTTTCGGGTTTTCAACAAATTAGAGTAAAAAAACCCAACCTTTCTCAGTTTTCTGTATGAGTTTTATCCCACAGAGATGGCTGTGATACTAATCTTGTTGCTCCCTCAACAACATAAATGAGTGAATGTAACAGTTTGTACTTATGTATGTATGCTGCTGTGTCTCGCAGCCATTAATCTCAGAAATGTGCAGTTTTTGGCAGTTCTAAATCTATAACTTTAAAATAACTTTTTAAATATCCAGCGCTTCCACTTTTTGACCCCAGCTGGGAGGCACGACATGAGAATGTGTGTATTAGGCTGTTTAATATAAATGGGTCAGTGCGCTTTCAAACGTTCACCATTATTATGCATCCAAACTCTGGAGGAGAGAGGCAGACGACTGAATCCTCTTCCCAGGAATGAAGGGATGCTCAGGAGCAGAGAGAATAACTTTGCCCTTATCACCAGGCCCAGTTGGACAGTGTCCGCCAAGGAGTGTGACGGCCCGTGTGTGTGTGTGCTATAAAACAGATTTCTTTATCCTCCCTTCTCTCCAGTCTCAGCACAGGCACTGCTTCTCCAGGTAGTTGTTAATGTATTTGACATAATGTTGCTCAGGTTGTTACAGAGAAAAATGGCCACCAAAACTGCCAGAAAACAAAAACCCAACAAACGTCAGTGTTGGGAGGCTAAACTATTATTGTCTCAGCTTTACAGACAGTAAATGCTGAGTGTTACAAGAGATATAAGGACATGGTCTAACTATTTATTTATTGCATTTATTATATTTTGCATATCAATGACTGTTTTTCAATTGATTTGAGAACTAATTTGTTTTTTAACTTTTTCTAGTGACTGAAAACACTAGGTGAATACAGTTTTACTTGATGGTATTTCAGTGTGTCTCTGTGTGATGGACCTTTGTGTATCTTTATGTGATGGTGTATAAATGTAATTTGCTTGGAAGCCACGCTTCAGAGAGTTTCTTACTTACTTTCCTCCCCAGTAGAGTTTAGTCGTGATGACCAAGCTGGATCGCCTGAGAAGATGCAGAGCGAGACACAGAGAGGTAGAGGAAAGAAGCAGCAGAGTGAGTGATACATAATGCATGGCCCTGTCTCAGATTAGTGTCTTATTTAAACATACGGAGGCTCTAAACGACCACCTGAACTTCCTTAAACACGGATGTGTTTAACCCCCGCAGTCCCAATCCTGCTCTCACTGCTTAGTCATTCAGTTAAAAACATAATCAGTGGTCCTTACTGTCACTGAGCTGCATTAACGTCCAGGCTCTAAAGGAGTTTAATGTGAGTGAACGCCCCCCCTTTCTTCAAACTGTTGGACTACTCGGTGACACATACAACAGGTGTGAATATGCCACCCACACATTGCTCAGGAGATTTTGGTGACACCCTGTCATTACACGCTCTCTGCGCTCTGTTAAATCATTTAACTCCACAGCTCCACACGTCTCACAAAGTAACCCAGCAAACATAATTTCTGTTGTTATTTTGCAAATGATAAGGTCCACACATTCATTTCCATCACGTGATCTGCAGACTTGAGTCACATATGACAACTGAAGAACTTCATTTTGAATCAACAATATTAAACCAAGCCTTGTGACTAACTGGCGTCCAGTCCAGGATGTTCCCCGCCTCTCGCCCAATGACAGCTGAGATAGGCTCCAGCACACCCTGTGACCCTGTGTGTCAGGATAAAGCAGGTATAGATAATGAATGAATGAATGAATATTAAACCACAGGCAGGGATGAGAGCTGTGTGATACATTAATCACATTAATTTTTCTTTCAAATTTGAACCAGCAGTAAAAAGTGGAACATCGTCCCTCAACGATGGCACTCAGAGACAAAAATGTCAGGTTCAGAGTGTCTTTACTGTGCCAGCATCAAACCGCCTACTGGTGTAAGCTCAGCACAGTACATGACACTAAAGGCTGGGACACGCATCATGACTGTTGATCCTGAATGTGATTGGTGACAACTGATGGGACTGAGTTAGACCAAGTCTGTTCCAGTCTATGTCAGTGCTGACAGTCTGAAGATAAAATCCTACAGTGCATGAAATGTTTGTCTTCTGATGATATCAGATGACATGTAATTTTCAAAAAGATTTTTTAAACATGTTGATATTTGTGACTGACAAGTAAACTGGAGGATCTTACCAAAACTATTTGCTTTTTCCCCTCCTCTTTGGACCCTTTCAGCACCAACACCACTGTGTATAAACTGTGCAAGCTGCTGGTTGGTGTCCATGTTTGTTTTGGCACAAAAGCAAACAACAATTTGTGTTCTTGCAGGATGTGTGAAGTCGTCTATCGCCAAGTTACTGAGCAGTCATTCGTAGTGATCTTTGGTGTTAGTGTGAGGCCTGTGCTCCTTCATGATTGTAACAGACTGTGGTGGAAATGATCTTAACCTGAGGTTTGTCAGTCCTTTGATGTTACTGTAACTTTCTTCACACGGACTTTATCAATGATAAAATAACTGCGCATGTTTTAATAACTCCTTAAAGGGAATATTTGAAATTTGCGGAAACTGAAAATGCCTGCAGGCAGACTTTTATACAGTAACTATTCCATGCTGCTGTACTGTGATAAAATACACTAATTAATTAAGAGTTTAGTCTGATTTGAAGAAGTAAAAACAAAAAGCCAGACAAGTCAGAGCTCATTGTTCATGTTTCGACAAAACTTCAGCCTCAAACATGGCTACTCACACACAACACTAACACATGTGCTGGCACACAACAGAGGAAAATAACATCTCTAATTCCTTTTTGCCTTTCTTTCATACAAGACTCATACACACACTTGCACAGCACACACACACACACACACACACACTCTTTGCAGCTCCTTGTGACACAAGCACACATCATCCTTCTCCATCTTTCTCTCACTAAAGTGATGAAGCCATCAGACACATTTCTGTCACCATTACCTCCAGCATTTCTTCTTGATGATGTTTCCAAGAATGACTTCCGCCCTGCAAGGCAATATAAATGAGGTGGCATTATTAAATTGCAGTTTGAATTCATAAACACTCCCTCCGCAATATCAACCCCCACAATTCATTGTTGCTAAACTAAACAACCCTCTGTGTGATGAGAGATGGAGAACCAGTTGGTTCACTTCATTTTGAAGTGATAGGAGCTTTTTGTTTTTTGTATTGTTATTTTAAAGTTTAGCGGTGTCTTATTTTCTCTTATTTTCTAAAATGCATGTGAGGTTTGTGAGGCTGCTATATACAAGGTCACATCATATTACTATATATTAACAGGTGTGCAGTGATAGAATAGAGGCCTGAATAGAAGCCCCATGAGAAACAAGGATCCCATTAGAGATTGGCTCTATCTAACAGGACAAGAAAAACAAGGTAAGAGAGAGATAAGAGAAGATGACTCTGGATACGAATAAAAACAACACCTGCAAGGCACGCGGAAAGAGAGAAGAGGGGTATGGGGTATGTGGGCATGGGGTGGTCCCATGCCCACATACGGCCACATTTTACTTTACAATATAAAAGGTGACGTTTTGTCAGTGAAAACGCTTTATACTATGTGCACTTTGTGACGAGTAATAAAGCTCTCTGGACTCAACTTTCTGGACTCCAGTGCTTATTTGACTCTGAGTTTTTCCTCAGAAGGAGATTTGAACACTTAGAATTTTTTTGAAGAAAGGACTTAGAAAATGGGCGGCACAGTGGTGTAGTGGTTAGCACTGTTGCCTCACAGCAAGAGGGTTCTGGGTTTAATCCCTGGTTGACACGGGCCCTTCTGTGTGGAGTTTGCACGTTATCTCTGTGCCTGTGTGGGTTCTCTCTGGGTACTCCAGCTTCCTCCCACAATCTAAAAAGACATGCAGGTTAGGTTAACGCCTAGGTATGAATGTGAGAGTTGTCTGTCTGGCTTTCTTTGTCAGCCCTGTGACTGACTGGCATGGCATCTAGTCCAGGGTGTTACCCCACCTCTTCGCCCAAGATAGCTAAGATAGGCTCCAGCACCCCCTGTGACCCTGTGTGTCAGGATAAAGCGGGAATAGAAAATGGAAGGATGGACTTAAAAATAAAGAGTAAGGTGTTAAAGCCTGTGCAGGACCAGACCTAGTCTCCAGCTGGCATATATCAGTATGGCTAAAGGAAATCACGTCTCAGGGTTTCTTATGTGTTGTTTTAACAGTGGAAGGGTAAAGCCCCGCTGACACTGGACACTCTGGGATTTAAATTATTTTTTCAATGTGCTGTCCCCTTGTTGTGACTTAAATTAAAACTTGTTGAATGGTGAGAGTATCCTTTTCACTTGCCCTGATGAAGCTAATACAGTTTTGGAAGGAATTCTGCTGCCCCCCCCCCCCCCCCCCCCCCCGTGTGCAACAGACTCAGACTGTTTAACTGGTGTCTGATTCTGCTGATTAGTTCAGAGCCTTTTCAAATTGGACTCTGCATGTATGAAACCTTCTGGCTAAACATGAATGATTAAAAATAAAACACTCCCTGGGCCAGCCGTCATCACCTGATCGCACTAAAACACGAACAACTGAACTGCGAGTTTCGTACGACACCCACCTGCCACCTGCGTAGACCTCAGCTGTGTCGAACAGGTTGACTCCACTCTCATAGGCAATAGTCATTAGCTTCTCTGCAACCTGGCAAGAGGCCATGACACACACACACACACACACACAGGATACAGAAAGGTCAGTGTGCTGAAATCATATGAATTCTATTTTCATAAAGCTGTAAATCTCTCTTTCTAGGCACTTGTCAGAGGAAACAGCCATGAAAGAGCCAAAGAACTCTGTAGATACAGTCTCCAAGATTATCAAAGTAGAAAAGTGAGGCACACACACACAAAGCAGCTTCATATTTTATTAAAATATCATTGCTGATTAATTTCAGCCCAAGGCCTTTTTCAGAGCACGAGCACTGTTTAACTGCAAGTCACTTATGAACAAGACAATTGAGACAGTGACTTAAATCAATACAACAGACACTAAAATAATACAGTGGCAAACTCGCCACGAAGGGCAAGTAAAGGGACAGGAGAAAGAGAACCAGGCCAAACTAATGTAATAATGCACAACCTTACACAAACAGTCACTACTTCATTCATCACAACTAAATTATAACAGAAGTTTAAAAGTCAAACTCAGATTGAGAGCTGTTTTTGAGGTTGAGCACCTCGTTAGTTTCTATAACTGGAGAGCACTAAAACTTTCTGCAGAACTACAAAAAAATGTACACATCAGTGCAATAGACTGCATTTTTACTGTACTATTCAGTATATAGCACGGTTTCAGGTGTTCACTGGTGTGGAAAAGATTATGTGGATGCAGAGTGTGGACAGAGTCGATAACTGGGCTCTGACATCGTCTCTCCCTGCAAAGAGAGTTGGCACAGCAAGGATTGGGGAGTGACTGTAATATAATAACTTGGTGGAAAAGCTTCTGACACTCCGTCCTCCCCACACAACTTTCTGACCTTTTTTGGATTAGAAATTTGCCAAACCCTTAACATGACATTTACACTCACTTCTTGTGGTGATTGGTCAGCTGTGCAGAGGAGAGAAATGAAGCCAAAGTTTGAACTTTTCTCTGTAACTCACTTTTTTAAATCTTTACACAGCTCTTTTTGTCACTTTTCATGTGAACAACTGAGCGCAACTTTATGAACTTTTACATTTCTGGACACGGAAACTAGTTCTGATGGAGCGTGACCCGACACTTGGAGCCCTCAGGTGGGTGCTGTGGGGCTTGTGAAATGTTATATGACCGGCAGTGCAGCAGAGCCAAAGACTGAGCCGAGCACAAAGGCTTAAAAACAGTGCCCTGCTGTGAAGGATGTGTCAGATACTGTATCTGCTGCAGCAGAGCGCTCCAGTTGCCTGCTTGAGCCCACATGCTCAAACCAAGCTTGTGTGTGTGTGTGTGTACTGTGAGTCTGTTGATGTACAGACCTTATTGAGCAAGTGGGACCACAGTGTAATTACGTGTGAAAAATCATTTGACTCCATGATGCACGGCAGTGTCAACTCATTCCGCTTTAGTTAATAAGTGCTCATGCTTTATGTAAGTGTGTGTGTGTGTGTGTGTGTGCATGTGTGGCATATGTGCAGATATTCCTCTATATTTTCACAGACATGGTTACCATAAATCATCAGACCGAGATCCAATTTTCCCCGTGGTGAGTTTTATTACATGGGGACTTAAAGTGAATTTGCCCTCATTTCCCTGCAGTTCTGTGTGCACATGAGATGGTTTGTGAACGTGCGGGGACAGGAGGGCATGTTTGTGCGTGTGTGTTTACATGCGTGCATGAAATCTGTTTGTCTGCCTTTGTGCGAGTGCATGCGCAGTACGTGTGTGTGTCTGTGTGTTGCTGTTTCTGTGGCGGCAGACAGGGGAGGTGTTGTTTCTAGAAGCATTAGATAATCTCTCCTCTGAGAATCTGTCTCAACTTTCCCTCCACAACCAGCACACACTGGGCAGTGGTCCAGGTCTGTGTGTGATAACAAGACCGTAACAATAAGCTTCAATTAAAAAGCGTAATTAAAGACAGACACAATAAAAGCACAGCTCTTAACAGAATAAAACAATAAAACTACAAATAGCACAAATTTGGATCAATGTAATGAAAAAAAGGCAGAGAAGAAATGATGTAATAAGTGAAATAAAATAAAGACAGAAGACAGATAATAAAAAGACAGAAAAAAAGATACCAAAAAAAAAAAGAATAAAGGGATGACATGTCACTAAAGTGGGTGTTAAAAAGTGATTTAAAACTGTTATTGCAGCCAGAAAGCTGCTCCCATGTGGAGTCCAAGCCTATTCAGAAGTGTGGAGCCAACTGTGAACATGATCAGTAATATTTTAGGATCAATTTAAAACATTTTGGGGAGTCAGTAAAGACATGTCTGTATTTAGGTCGTATGTTAGAGACACTTCCCACCAGAAAAATGACAATTTAAGACAACCCAAAGGAAGAAGTTGCGAGATTTTTTTTATTATGCAGTAAAAAGTGTTAGGGAGGAGGATACACATACTCCCTCTCTTCACCTGAGCACACTGGTTTCTGTTAATGTGTGTGGGGTTTAGGGTGAGGACTTGCTGGAGCATTGAGGCGCTTCGAGGAGCCTTGCTGCTGCATTCAGACCTTTGGGATCCGAGTGTTTCAGAGATTTGATTGGGGCAAAATTAAAACTTGTATTATTACTTCAAAGCTACCGAAAGATACAAATAAAATATTTAAAAAAATCAGCAACAAACAATAATCTCACTCTGACCATTGCCTGTTATTTCTGGAGGCAAGTGGCAGAGAAATCACTTTGTTTGTCCTTGAGTACAACTGGGGATGTGCCGATCCAGCTTTCTTTCTCCAAATGACGTTTCTGATACCTTAACCCCGGGTACCGGGGTAACCTCCTAACCCACTGCTGAGGTCAGGTACACATCTCGTACCAGTCCTATTTCCTGTACATTTAAAATCTCTTTGAACTATTTTTATGAGGCCACGGATAGCTGTTGTACTGCCCTAAAAACTCCTCATGCAGCCCACCATGGCAGAGTTATATATATATATATATATATATATATATATATATATATATATATATATATATATATAAAGTATATCAGGATATTGCTCCCCATATCACAACAAAAACTAATGATATCCTAATGTTTTCTAGCTTAGTACAACCAACAATGTGCTCAATATATCTCATACCTCAGTCACATTTAAGAACTGCATCATTACCAGATGCACCAGATGATATGGCTTTCAGGGAAGATTGAATGGACAGTGAGGCAGGAAAGTAAAGGACAGAGAGAAAAGTAGCCACGCTTCAAAATGGCTCAATCAGTGTCTGAGCCCCGAAATGCCATTAAGGCAAACAGAGCAGAATGAAAAGACAGAGCTGGATAATGGGGAGGTTAAAGAAAGTAGAGGTCAGTTAAGGAGAGAAAGATTTGGAAAGGACAGACGACAGAGAAAATGAACAGCCTGTTCTCTCTCTAACTGGTCTCTGCTGAGTGCAGAGAGGGAGCAGCCTCTGTCACAACTGTTGGGGGCACTGGAGGGTGGTTTTCAATAAAGAGAGGAAAAGGTGGGCTGAGAGATTTTTTGCAGAGGTAAGAAAATAGATAGAGGATAAAGAAAAACTTGGACAGGGATAGGAAAAGTGCTGGATGGATGAGTTAAATGAAAAGTAGTGAGCATTTAAGAACACAGCAGGCATTTAACTGCAGGAAAGGTTAGGTAAGGTGTGGGACATGCTGAAGACAGCTTTACAAAGACAGACGAAGAGACACAGGCGAGGAGACAGTCACAGACAGAGACCCGAGGAGGGTGATCGAGTCAGTTCTTAAGGGGTGAGTGTTTGGCCTTTGGTGATTGCTCATTCACAATGAGTCTCATAAGATACTAAAAGGTCAGTCACTGCCAGAGCCAGTGCTTCAGGTGACATTCACAAGGTCACAAGGTTTGTTTTAATGATGAACCCTCACTGCTTACACAGACACAGAATATTTCTGACTTTCTGCCATTCTGGATGAACTGAATGTGACTAATGCCCTTCAGATGGTGTGTTAATTTTTGCTAAGGGGAGCACAAACCGCAGAAATAGTCTGTCTGTAACACAAGAACATACACACATGAACTTCTTCGCTCACCTTCAGAAAAGCACTGAGTCATGGTAGAGTTTGCAGAAATACATGGGCGGCTACGCTTCAGGCTTCCTTCTTTGTGCTTTTGTTTTTCAGGGGCACAAAAGGGTGCAGGAGAATTTGATTTTCATGCATAGAACAGACGCAATGAAAAAAAAAAGAACTAACAACCCCAGAGTCAAGGCCTTGGTAGCCTCCCACATGCTACCCACACAGCCTTGAGATGATTTTATGACTGCGCTGCATCCTCCCCTCCACACTCCCTACATCAAAGTCAACATCGACAGGAGACGCTTTCTTCAAATTCACTTTATGATTTATGGATCCACTTTTGGCCTTTTTGAATGAGTAAGCAATGTTAACTTCATTCCCACCATTGCTCTTTTGAGCCGTCTGTCTGGGAATGTGTTGCTGCCCAGACGAGACAGCAGTGAAACGTACTTACAAGCACTTTGATAAGACATAATTTATTGGGGGTTTAAGAGCTGTTGTGAATAGCTTTATAAAAGGCAGAGATTACTAGCAGACCATAAACAGCAGACGTTCTAATAAGCAATCAAGTCGATCAAGTTAAAGGAATAGTCCTGCATTTAGGGATATAATATATAAATGTGCTTATTTACTTTCACGCATTTGTGGGGTCGCCTTGGCTAATATTAAAAAATGACAGGAATATGAGATAACTAAGGGAAAACATGAGACGGAATACATGAGAGTTCAGTGTTTGCATGTGTGTTTGTGTTAGTCGGTATTGGAGCATGTGCACAACGATGTGTGTATTAGTGCAGCCCTCACACAGATTAACTGTGTTTTATGTGCCACAGTTGTTGTGCATTTCCTAATGAGGGCAGGGACACTGAACTCTGCCGAGGACATGTGGTATATTTAGGGTGCTTTTGATCACAATGACATTGAACAGAGGGCATTCAGGACAGTGGAGGACTTTTTAACCCAGCAGCACTTTGATTGTCGTACTGTAGCTGTTGTGGAGTTTAGCGAGACTCTCTGTCTGCAGCACTGGCTCCTTTTTTTGTTATTTTCACTTGCAAAATGCACTTGTGTTTGCTTCTAGTGAGAGCTTAGACATCTTTGGTCAAAGGATTTCATGTGAGCCAACCGGCATTTTTGTATGATCTCAGCTGTTCAAGCTAAAGCCTGGTGGACTGTGGACCTGGAGTGATACCAGTGACATTGAACTGGGGACATACAAAATAATGGAGAGATGCAGGGCGCTAAGCTTTGAGCACACCATGTGAGTTGAAGGTAAGAAAAAAAACATTCTGTTACATAAGCTTACTGTTTCCATGTCCCCTGGGGTGAGCACTGTTCTCTTTCCCGAGTGTCACTCTAAGTGCGTGCATATGTGTGTGTATCTGTGTGTGTGCGACGACTGAGGCCAAGGCCCCACCAGCAACATCAGAGCATGTTGGAGTTCACCAACATGAGTGTAAAGGGGATTTGAGTATGCACACAAGCACATAATTTGCTGACCTTAAGTATGATGTTTGTTTGCCCTGTGTAGCATAAAATTTGAGTCCAAATGATCTGAATCGTCACACCTAAAGTCTCTGTGAGGGTTGTGACTTGCTTAAATACAAAAAAATAAATAAAAATAAAAAATAAAAAGAAGAAAAAAAAAAGGAAATTTGAGAGAGCAATAAAAACCTGAGCTGTAGGCTAATTGCGCCTTTAGGTGTTAAATCTGTCAGCTTACAGTCTCATCAAGGTCAACTGTGACACCGCTCAGTTAGAAAACAATGACAGATGTCCTGCAGTCACAGTGAGTATGCTGGGGTTCACATGTCCCTCTATAATGAGCAACTGTAAATGAGTCCTGACAAGACAAAGTTTGCTTTCAGTTGTTATTACTTTGCATGTGGCACCCACCCCTTTAAAAGACTTGGCCAAGACGGAGACTTTAAGCATCATTAATAGACAATTAACAAACCTTTTATCATTGAACCCACACATGGGTACGTTTCTCTAAGCATGTCACACCATGTCAGGAGGTGTAGCAGGAGCAGCATGTTTGCTGTGCCAGTAGTTTGTTTGTCTGTCTACACTACAGACTTTATAAAAGAGTGGATGTAGCTTCCAGGTCTGAAAAGTGAAGCAACTGAAGCGCATCTGAATCTGCATTCTTTCTAATGGCCAGCAGGAGGCGACTCCACTGTTCCAGGGACAGTCCAAAAATCAGTGGGTGAGATGACGATGGCTCAGCCATTTCTTTTATACAGTCTGTGGTCTACGAAGGATGCATTCAGGCAAAGCAATGAGTGTAGGTCACCCACTACTTGGCAGCATTAAGGCTCCAAATACAATCACTGTTATTGCTGTTATGTGTATAAAACAGAGGAAAATATCCATCTGTTGAAAAATGCAAATGAAACATTTTTTGTGTCTACAAACGCCGTAAGAGAAATAAAATAAGACTCAAATGTCAGGTGAATCATTTCCTTATCGATTTTGTACATGATGAGTCAAACTAAATTCTGCTTGCTTACAAACTCCAAGACGAGAATGAAAATCTGGCTGATGTGGTTGGCCACTGCTCCCCAACCAACTTTTTTTTCTTTTGGCCTGCAGTGTTCCTGACTTTGTTGTCCATTTTCAAAGGTTACTCCATTTTAAACTTTTAATGTTTTGCAAATGGTAAGCGAATAATCATTGGTGTGAGGTTTCTATAATGCCCTTTCCAACGTATAAACTTGTTCATCTGTGTGTAAAGATGACATTATCGGTTGGTGATGCTGCCTGTATGAGTGAGATCAGATCATTTCAAATATAGTCTAAATCAAAAGACACACATCCCTCTGTTTACAAGATATAGAGTTATTATAAAGTCTATTCTAAGCATGTAATCGATTGATAATTAAAAGAGGTTGTTTGTCTTATCTGTCTAATGGGACATCCTGTGTGTTATATAAACCCTCATATATGTAATATGTATATGTAAACTACAGTATAGAGTATTCAATCTCACAGTTTTTTTACTATATAAAACATGCAGTACATGACATTATAATGTTCGATAATAAACATGCAAGATGAAGGAAAATGTCACATACCTCGTCTGTTATCTGCCCCCCAAATGTCACCCATGTACCTGGAGGGAAAAGAGAGAAACATGTCAACATTAGAAAACATTTCAGTCCTTTCTGTCGGTGTGTGTGTGTGTTTGTTTGTGTTGTGTGACATCCCGGAGTAAACACCACTAATCCCCGGGCTGTGACACCAGTCGAGGAAGGCTGTCAAGTTCCCAAGAGAAAGATTTGTCCTGTTCAGAGCTGCAGCTCAATACTGAAGGATCACATTGTGTGTGAGTGCCTGTTAGCACTTTCTGTCTTCACTGGTGTTTTTGTTTGCTACAGTCACGCATATTTGGAAGACCTTGTGTCCCCTGTCCTTATGTGCTTATGTCTGTCTGTGTGTGCGCGTGTATTTATAATGACTGTGCGTGTGTGTATATCTATGTGCTCATTATTGCCCTGAAAACAAGGCAGATAAGCCAGACAAAAGGCTAAACCATCCCAACCAAAGGAGACACTGCATCCTCGCCACACTCCCTCTCTGAATTATGCATGTTGCTTTGTTGTGGCAGAAAACACTTCCCATTCAGATTATGTCAAAACTGTTTTAGCTATCTAAAACTGTCCCGCTCTGCCAGCCAGACAGAGAGAGAGAGAGAGAGAGAGACAGAGAGAGGCAGGAACATCTTTTTATATCACAAAAACCTTTAAATGCTACATGGCTTGTGTGTGTTCAAGGAATTGCAAGAAAATCTGGGCTGGTTGACAAGATACGACTGCAGCCTGTGTTGCTGCGCAGTTGAAATTTGGCAGGAGGGGACCAAGGACACTGTCGCCACGTCATCTGAGGTAAAGGGAACTTCAATGAAAATTGATTATACAGCATTTTATAAATTGTTATTGTACCTACAGTATATCAGAGTTAAAGTATACAATGCATTCTGACAGATGGAGTTTCAGGGCCGATGCCAACATCAATATTTGAGGCTTAAAAAAATCTTATAAAGATAGATCACCTGGCAACTGACTTCAACTTTACTAATTTTTACACTTGAACTGCGAATTCAACTTCTTTGAATATTTGTACTTCATCTTCTCAACTATTTCAAATGTTTCAACTTCAACTTTTCAGCAGTGACGAAACTAAATATTTTGTCCTTTTCCGGGTCTGTATCATCATTAATTATATCATCCAGTCAGGTAATTAGATGAAGTTGGAGAACTTTAATAAGAGAAATTTAATAAGTAACAGGAAAAAACTCATATTGAACAGTTACATAATTTTATTAGTATTTATTATACACAGAGATTTTGAGTTCATGTTATGTACAAAAGGGGTTTTCTTATGTAATTTTGCACATATTTGCTATATTTCGATATATATTTACCAGAAAAAAATAGGTTTTCATATCACTCGCTGTCAAACATATCGCCCAACCCTGTGGACTACATAAACAATGTAATACCTAAATTATATCAACCATACAGTACATTTTTAAAATTTCTGTACTGAAGAAATTCTTTCTTGTCACTCTCTCAGTTACATAAAAACCCATCCTGATAACAGCTGATAATATTGGCCAGATGAGCTCGGTGTATGATCTTTATCTATCTTTATCTATCTTTATCTAATCAAATTTAAATAGTTAACTTTAGTAGACATTACCTCTCAATGAGCAGAAGAAGCCATTTAAGCACTTTTAGCTTTACCTCTACGAGAATCCGTTTAGAATAGCGATAAGGACTATAATGCAACCCTACAGCTAATTAAGTATTCTCATTTTTGTGGAGGGGGGGTTTAAAATTCCCTTCAGGTCACCCAACTGTTCTCTCTGCTCTCTGTTTTAATCGTTGTATTGAATATTCCTCTTGTCTCTCACTCATCCTGTGCTCCTGTGCCCACAATTTCACACCGAACGAACAGTTCTTCCTCTGACTCTGTTGACTCTGCTTGTTGCAGCAGACAATAGGGTAGAGCTCATTACTCCATACATTGCATTAGCATCAACTCCACTGAGGTTTAACTTACAGATGACACCCTGAAGATAAACTGGATCTGTTGGTGCATAATGACATCATCTTACCTTAATAAGGAGCACAGAGCTGCTGCTCTCAACCTGCCTCATCAGCAGAATCAAAGTTCTTTCAGCAGAGGTGGAAAAGTGTTGCTTTTGGACAACACCAGTAACCAAGGCAACCCTGCTAAGCCTCAACCTGCACCACAGGCATCACAGTGCGTGCATGATTTTTGTGTGTTCTTATTCAGACATGTATGCAAAAGATAAGTTAGTGTCCATGTATGAGTGTTTTTATGTGTGTGCGTGCAATCGGCCCTTAAAGCCATCTTCAGCGTGGTGGAATTGTAATCACAGCTAAAGACGTCCAGCTTTGCAGTTTGTTTCTGAGCTGGAGGCTCAGCATGAGATGAACTCCCTGCAGAGCTCTAATGTCAAGGCCGCTGCTCTTGAAGGTTCCACTGAGTTTTCTGTTTGATGGAAATTAAGGCCCTGTGAGCGCTAAACAGCAGCTATTTTTACTGGCAGCTGCTGGCGGAAAGCGGCGGAAGTGGCACTTGATGCTGCTGTACAACAAATCTGAAAATCTCGCAGTGCTTTTTTGTAAAGTAGAAATGGATTCAAATTTAAAATCACTTCATTGTCCTCAGTTCTTTTCTTCTCGGCTACGTTTTTCTACTTTCATGTTTATGATATTTCTGCCCTGTTCCCACACATTGAGCACTTGAGTTGAGAGGTCTAATAAGACTAGACGAAGCTGACATGAGCCGAACTGAAGAAGGCAGAAAAGCAGGAAAAAAGAAGTGAAAAGGAAGGAAAATGAGGAGAATTAAGAGTGAGAAAATAACAAGACAGACTAGTAGGTTTGGCAAGAGGTGTCATTTATGTTTTCAGCTTTGTATGAGTCCTTTGAACCTGATTCTTCAGTCTTGAATCCAGCCCAGTGCCTGGCAGCATGATAGATGGCACACATTTAGATGAAGCATTTCTCTCTGGTGTCTCAGTTTAACTGACCTCCTAACTCTCTTTTTCAGCATTTTTCAGCTCATCTGCCTACAGAAAGAAAGGCTGAGTCATATTCTTTTTTTTTTGTTGGATTAATTTCCGGCTCCAGTAAAAGAGCACAGTGCATCAAAAGTATGCATTTCTCCAGACGAGGGAAATTATAGTTTGACTTGGCTTCTATACGGTAAACTATTTGCATCATCTTCGGACAGATACATTTAATTATTCAAAGAGCTCAAATCTATAAACAATCAATTACGTGTAACAGTTAATAAATATCGTTGTTGCATCTATTTGAATGGAAAAAACAGACATGGGGAGAAAGGTCCCCCACTTAAATCAAACCAAGGACATTTTCTTAATGCCGCAGCCTGTGTCCCAAACACTGGACCACCAGGATGCCTCAGTGTCATTAAAGAAAAGTATATCATTTGTTTTCCTGTGCAGCAACCAATTAAGAAAAGTTCCATAAAGTTTTGTAACAGAACTCGGTATAAGCAAACTTTGTTTTGAAAGGATTAGAGCAAATTTAAAAAAAAGTATAATTATGTTTTTCATCGCTCTGTGTGTGTTTGTTGTCATGTCTGTTAAGTTTCCATGGCTGTCATGTTTCTGTTTCCTGTTCTGGCTTGTCATGTTATTTTGAAATCCCTAACTCTCCTCTCCCTTTACTTCCTGCCCTTGTGTGTTTCCATACGCCTGTGTGATTGTCTGCCCCCGCCCCTGATTGTTCTCCACCTGTTCCCCATCACCTCATGTGTATATATTGTCTGCGTTTCCCTAATCTTGTTGTTGCCAGATCGTTATCCAAGCGCGTTCATGTTCATGTGTGTCTTCTTCGTCTTGTGTTCACGTGTTCATCGATCCAGCCATCAAGCCACGACATCTAACTGAGCCAGAACCTGCCTTTGTCTTGCATTTGGGTCCACCTGCCTTGTGCAGTCGTAACGTGTGCGTGTATATGTGTTTTGCCAGTGTTTGAGTCAGAGCTTAAGCATCCTTTATGGCACTTGGCACTTTATATATATATACACACAAACATAAAGAAACTCTCTTGTCCTCACACACAGACACCATCCTTTACACCTATTTTCAGTTCTGTTGCATAGCCCTTGTCTCCTCTACTGCCTCTTCAAGCTCTATTGATTTCCTCTGAACAATTCTACTTGAATTGCCTTTGTCTGTACTGTTACATCTATATCTATTTCTGTGTTGTCTACTCGTTCGGCTGCCGCATACAGGGGGTGGGCAGAAACATATCAACACCTGACGATGCAACACAGCACAATATCTTTCTGTTACTTTTACTTCCAAGTTGAGAGTCACATACCGCAGCCTCACAAGTGACCTCAAAGTTTAATCAGTCTCAAACCTAATTTGAGAAGCCCGGAATAATAAGGTTTAAGGGTTTATTGCAAGGCTTTTGCATTTAACTGCATCATATTTTTTGGTTGTTCATACTGTACTCTATAAATGATGAACTACAATCACCACAGCTAGATTGATCAAATGAAAAGGCAAACAACAATGCAGTGATTAAAACAATACAGAGGATAACTGTAAATCTGATGCAATATTGACATTTGGAGACAATTTTCTACTTCAGTTGCAGGGGAAACCACTTGGATTTGTACTTTATTGAAGATAAAATCACTGGGCAGTGAAACAGGACAAAAGCAAAGAGATACATGGCTGAAGTTGTTGTTAATGTAGTAAGGATGCCGAACCACTTGACTGAAAGATTTGAATGATGCATCTTTTAAAGACAAAATGAGAGAAAGGTAAGTGCTGTAAAAGTAAAAAGAGAGAGGCTAAAGCACATGTTGGTCTCCTCTGTACCACAGTGACAACGCTCAGAGGTCCATCCTCCTGCTGTCCTTTCTACACTGCAGGACTGCAGGATTTTCTGGGAGAACCACTTTAAGAATTCATCAATCAATAGTGCTGCATCAGTGCAGCAAGAATTCAGGAGAAAATAAGGACCTGGGTGGTTTTTGGCATATGTGTAGTGTGAGAGAAAAAAAGTTGCGGGTTCACACAAAAGTGCTGATGGTTCAGATGAGGCCAATGCCCAACTTCTGCTTCGACTTTTTTTTGTTTGTTATGTCAGCCAATTAAAATTGGTTTCCACATGCAAACACACGCAAACACTCTGTTTTTCCATTTTTCCCATCCAATTAGCTTCGTTGGACCCAGCATGTGTGTTGACAGCACAGTGAAGCCACTGCAGACCTCCCTGCAGTCAGTCTGTTTTCTGAATGCAGGGAGATAGTGAATTATCTGCAGCAGCAGACTGCCTGTGGTCACGATGACTTCACTAATCACTTCACTTATCAATTAATTCACCCTCCATGCTTCTCTCCCGTGATAATCAGTTTTTTATAAATCTATTCACTTTCAATTAACTGGTGAGAGATTTTTACATTGTACGCGGAGAAGGTTGTACAGAGTATCTGACATTTTCAGATGCATGTAAATTGAACAGATATTAAATTATGTTTTGCTGGATTGCGAAATGAGCTTTCTTTTATTGGTACAATAGAAATAACTGATATCGAATTGAGTTTCAGAATTTGACTATTATGCTAATGCACAAGAGATTGAATTTTAACAAGAACACAGTCATTGTCAGAGCAAAACGTGAAAGGTTTCTCGATCCCGAGTGCTGCGAGGAAAGAGAGGCAGCAGCGCAAACTGTATATTAATGTGTTATTGTGTGAGGCTGGAGTATAATGAATAAACAGTTTATTTTATTTGCTTATATATGATGAAAAAACACGTAAATAAACACACATCATCTGCAAGTTTTTCTTTTGGTTTTCTTCTGCCTGTCGAATAAAAAATTGTGTTTGTGTATATGTGAAAGTCCCCTTGATCTTGCCTGAGCATGTAGCTGACCTCTATACAACCTCTGTTAACTAAATAACAAGATTGTCATACCAGCAGCTGGGCCCTGGGAGAACAATACCCAGAGGGACAGAGAAAGTAAAAGAAAATACAGGAAGGAAGAGTCAGGAAAGAGGGAAGAAAAGGTGAGCGTGTTTCTCTTGTTTCAATTTCTTATATAGCTTCAAATGATCTCAGTATATATTTTTCCTCTTCCTGTCCTGACATTTAAGTAAGGAGTCAAAGAGATGGAGCAGAGTGAGACAGAGACGAAGAGAGAAAAACTCAGGACATTCAGGGAAAGAAAGAGAGTATGATACATGGAGACTGGCAGGAAAAAGTCACACATCTCATCACCCCTCCGCTCATTCCCTGGGATAGTTCAGGTGTGGTCCACCACAAATACTCTCCTACATTAGCACACAACAAAATCAGCCACACAAAGAGACACTGTTGGGAAAACATTCTTTTAAATTCCCCAGAAGTTTGATTTAATACAGCCATTAATTCCTTAAAACACAAACCCTTATTGTGTGTATATGAGTCATAAACATATGAGTTAAATATGGTGGGGAGTGTGGTTTGATTCCTCTCCTTTAAAGGAGCAGAGAACAAATGTTGCCAACCAGAAAATGACCCACCAAGCTGCATATTACAATAGACTGAAAAGAAACAAAGATCTTGCTAAATTTGAATTTTAAATCAACAATGAAAAGTTAACAGCAGGAGAGGGAAACAACTATGCATACGATCAAGTCTTATAAAGGGTAAGTTAGCTGATAGCTCACTTATACTGGAGCTCAGAGTGTATCCACTGACTTGCATAGCAATGTGCAGCAAAGTAATGTTTTTTTTTTCCACATTGTGCATCCCATTAAACACATTTATGTGTAATGTTTCATTTATAGACTTTTCATACACGACTTTTTGACAGCTTCTTGGAAGTTAACTGTAACCTGATCTCAGACATAGTGACAGAAATCAGAAATGAATGGCTCTCTAGACTGTAAAAAAACATAGAGATGGTTACATTTGCATTCCTATCAATACAAACAATGCGGAGGGTTTCACCATCACTGGTGGCCTGTATCCTAACTGCTGTGGCAATCATTAAACACCTCTTTGGTACCTCCAAAATGGTCTAGCTGTTATGCCACGTTTCCACTGCTTAGAACAGCTCGGCTCAACTTGGAGCCGTGCGTTTTTATTTGTGGATAGTGCTGGGTACCTGGTACTTTTTTTTGGCATCGCCTTGGCCGAGGTTCTAAATGAGCTGAGCCAAAACTAAAAGGTGATGTTAAAACACTGCAAACCACTGATTAGTCAGTGAGTCTTCTAGTCACTAAAATCTCATTAAACTTAAAATAGACTGTAAAATCAACATATCGTTGATGACTGCCTTATGGAGCCCTGATGAGCGAGCTCACTGGCTAATTGACCAACACAAAAGCAGGTAACGTTAGTGCTATTGTTGCGCTATTTGCTATTATTGTTTATGTTTGTTACATTGTTCTTGCTTCGTATTGTGTCGCAGTAGTTCGTTCACAAGTCCCTGCTGTGACAACAATATTGCCTATATTGAGGGGCTACTACCTGCAGTGGAAAAACAAAGGTGTCTGTGCCAGAAGTGAGTCGAGTCAAGCTGAGCCGAGTCGAGCTGTACCTTTCAGTGGAAACGCAGCTTTAGACAGCCACACCGTGTCAATCCAACGTCCCTCGTTACTGTTACATAACTTTTGGATATTTCATCTAAAACACATCAAGTTTTAAAGCAGCTCTCGGGTCTTGAGTGCACAGTGCAGCTGTAATCCAAAGAACAATCATAATACCACTCAAATAACATTATTATGAATATTCCATAAACAACTACTGAAAATAAAGTGTCTCTTTTAATGTTATGTTTTGATGTAAAAAACAAAGTCAGTTACAGCTTCAAAACAGCCTCTTCCCTTGTGTGAAGTGCGGAAACAGGCTGTGGGAATTCTGAACTGGGGAAAAAATGTTGTGAAAAAGAGGTCTTCGACCGATTAAACTATTATGTAAATGAGGCCGGTGCTGGTGAGACGGTGTTTCTCTCGGGGCATCATCATGCAGTTGCAGATTGGCTCTTGTATGCGACTCCTGCGACAGCTACATCTCCTCCTGGCTGTGGTTCACACAGCCAGTGACAAATGAAAACAAATGAGGGAATCACGAGTTAACATGACTGAGTGTTTTACAGATGTTTCTGTCGACTGCTGCAGCATGAGTTTGCGTGTCGAATTTTGCTGTAACCTCATGATACAGTTGCGATGCAGTCAGAACATCTGCACATATGCAACACACACACGCGCACACACTAAATCCTCATCTATCCTGGCTCTGTTCCTTCGAGTTAAACAGCAAAACACCATTTAGCATGCTGCTCTCTGGCCTCGCTCTTCCTCCTCTCCCCTGCCAGCACCGTGTCTGCCCTGGGCGCAGCATGTGGCAGGCAGCTGGCATTATGCTGACCTTTTCTGCACCGTGCAGCTCAGCCAGTTTGAGTCAGACCCTCTCAGCCTACTGCGAACCACCTGGGGCAACAGAGCTCAGAGCTGGCCCGAGAGCCAGACATCACACCCTGAAAAACAATAGCTCTACACTGCAACAACAATGAAAGTTATCAACCAGTCACACCACGGGAACCCCTCTTTCTTCTGCTTCAACTTTTTTGTGTTTAACATCTATATTTAGCCTGTTTAGTCGGTTTTAGATTAAAAGGTTTTTTTGCACAGAAACAAAATCATCAACATCAGGGCAACTCATATAAAGTGCAGAGTAAATCTATAACACTTTCAAAATCCAGGAAGGAAAATAACAATTATGGGGTTGCTACTGCTGTAAATCATGAGCAGCATTCTTAATTTCAACTCATCTGCATGAATGAAAATGAGGAAAATGACTTGTTTAAATGCAAGAGTGTTAAATGTTAAATGTAGTTTGAAGCGAATTATTTGATTTGCCCTTTGCAGTCACTTTAAGCACCCAACCAGAGTGCATTTTTAAGCAGTGAAGCCTATAACATTAAAGATCCACATGTATGTAGGGACATAAAAACAGTTTCGAATACTAATTTATGTTAGATATGTTTTTCTCCAAAAAAATCAGTTAGCCAGTTAAAGACTCTTTAAATTGCATCTATCTCCTACATTATTGAATAATACTGAATAATCCATCTATGAATATGCCAATATTCTTAATTTCCAAGATTGAAGTACTGGAAACAAGACGTTTCCTAATTCACTGCGTGTTTACTGGATACATGAAGTTTGCACATCATGTTTGTGTAAGCTGCATACAGGACCATGACTGACTTTAAGCTACAAACAAAACCATGTTTGTACCTCTATGCGATAAACTCAGTTTCGAGGTGAGCTCAAAGTTTTCCTCTCTAGTAGATGAATGTGAAAACATCCTCCTGGTGTCTAACTCTGCACATACTTAATTCTGCACAGTGACGCTCAAACATCCAAGTGAAGTCACAATAAGATAATAAAACACATTTCTGAGTAGAGTGGAACTTTAAAATGCCAAGACACATGATGCGTGCACAATGCACAATGCTAACAAAACAAGGAAGTGTCTTGCGCCAAATATTGTGATTGAAACACAAGAGCTGGAAAACAACTAAGAACACTAAATCAGTCTATTCTAAGTTCTATACGCAGAAAATATGAGGAAGCTCAGTCAGCAATAGTGTGACTTAAAGTAGACTTAGACATTTTAGCTGTTATGAGGAGATTAACAGGTGTTAATGAGAAAGACCAGGAGACAGCTTTGAACCAGGAGTGATGACAAATAATCAAAAACAGACTAGACCAGAGGACATCATCTTCCTGTACAGGATATCATCCCCTCTGTGTTTCCTACCTCTGCTGACCAAAAACCCTGAGCCTTAAACTCTGACCGTGTGTGGACACTGTAAAAAAAAAACCCGCTGGTGAAGGTCAGCGTCTTTAAGCTTGCTAAAGCTCCCGCCCCACGAGAACTAGAAGTTTTGATCCGATTTACAGGATGCTGGCTGATCTGAGCACTCAGGGCCTCCTCTAAGCAAAAAGAAGTTTTTAGCAGGAAGTCAAAGGCTGGAGTCAAGTTTGCCTATCACGTTTGTGTAAGCTGCATACAGGACCATGATTGACTTTAAGCTACAAACAAAACCAAGATGAAGAAGATGAGTATGTTTTATCTAATCCAGAGGATCCTGCAGGTCTGCAACTGAAGAACCTCTTGACATACTTTTGGTTGTACCCTAAGTCAAATTAACGAATCTAATAAAGTCAAAGTGAAAGCAGTTCTGTAGAAATGTGTGTAAATGATGTTGAGCCGTGTTTTGCTTTTAAACAAGTTCTAATTTCTCTTTCTAACAACTAAGTAGGACTTTAATGAAACAGAGCTGACTCTCAAGTAGATATATGACTTATTTATAAATGACATTGGAGCGCAGCTACTATAACTGAAGCAGCATGTGCAGTTTCAGTGGGTTTTCGACAAGAAATTGGAAAAGAAAAATGAATAAATATTTCAGTTTACGTGAAACTGAGTTGGCAATGATTTATAGTTTCTCTAAAACTTCAAAAAGCGGACTTTGATATCAAGTATTAATTTATCCACATATCTCATCCCCTGTTTAAGAATTCTGGTAGACAGTCAGGCCGGGTATCTAAGGTCCTAGTGCTTCTGTGCAACTCAGACGAAACAGAATATTGTTTGAAATGAAATATATGTTGAGATCTTCTCATAACAGAATGAGTTTCCACATCACTACAATGCTAAATGATTCAGTAAATCATCACTGCTCAGATATATTTCATAAGTTTTTGTTTCCTTTTCTTGAGGTCAATATATTTCTGAGAAGAGCCAATCAAAGCCTTATAATCAACGTAGAACAGTTACTTGAGTGACAAAATAAAGCAGGAGTAATACTCAGAAAGTATGTGGAAATATTTCAGTGAGACTACTAGTAATGCTTATGTTTTACTATATATATATAATATATCTTTCCTATACAGTGGTGACACTTTATCAATATTTATAATCATGCAAGTCTAAATATCGTGTATCTGTACTGGTACTTGTGTCACTATGTTTGTCTGGGGGATGTGTGTGTGGTGTCCAACTGTCCAACTGTGTTTGTGTGTCCTACCCAAGACGTCTTCCAGTGATGGAGACTGAGAATGTTGAGAATATTTTTTGTGGACGTGAACAAGAGAGCAGGATCAAGTAAACACACAAATACCTGCATACACACACACGTACTTTCACACACACACACACACACAGCTCTCCATGGTGACAGAAATAGGTATACTGTGTGTGTGTGTGTGTTTTGTCCTCTTCCCACTCTCATACTAAATATTGAAGCTGAGTTGGGGGTGGCTTTGACTCTCTATGAGAAGTGAAGAATTTTTACCAGCAACCCACATCGACACACACACGCTCTCTCTCTCTCTCCTCATAATGTGCATAAACAGACAGCCTCTAGGAGTCTTGTGTCTGTTTATGCACGTTATGAGGACTCCCACCTGATAACATATTCACATTATGGGGACTCGCCTACCATATGGGGACAAAAATGGAAGTTCCCATAACTTAAATCATTGCATTTAGGATAAGGTCAGTTTTAGCTTCGGGTGAGGGTAAGGGTTAGGCAAGTAGCAGTTATAGTTATGTTTAGGATAAGTCTACAGGAAATAAGTCAATGTACTGTCCTCTCAAGTCATGAAAACAGACTGTGTGTGTGTGTGTGTGTGTGTGTGTGTGTGTGTGTGTGTGTATGTGGATGTAGGGGAATTATAGAACCACAGTAGATTTGGTCTAATAAGAAAACTGGCTCAATTTAATGGTTCAATTCTCAGCTCAATCCTGAGTTTAATGTTTTTTGTTTTTCCAAGTCTTCACAAGTTAATTAAGCATGAAAAGGATTTCATACTGAGCTCATCTATCACTACATATATTCTACAGACTACAATCAACACTGCTTTTTTAAGATGGTCTCTGTTTTTACTTACTGAAAAGCAGTGTTTTTGTCACATCATAAAGCATGATGGAGAAATGCGTTATAAAGTAGAAAGTTTACTCACCCAGTCCTAAGCAAGATACTCTGAGTCCTGACTTCCCAAGGTTCCTGCAGAAAAAGAAAAGAAAAGGAATCAGATCTCTTGTACACACAGTAAAATCACAGCGAAATATGGGAAAGGATCCTTAAATACAAAGAGAAGATGTTCTGATGATGCAAAAACCTGAATCATGTTCAGTGTTAAAAGAGCAAAAAGCAACTTTTAATCCAACTCATTACAAACTCTCCCTTTATCGTTTTAAAGCTGTATTCTATTGGACATTTCAGTATGCAGGAGATGAAGACTCGCGTATGGAACAAGATGTCAAGGAGGCTGACAGTCGTGTGAATGACAAGCAGGCATTTCATTTTTACAAGAGCCTGGATGTGGTTGTGCTTCTGATAATCACATGACAGCTTGACAGTGCTTCTGATTTCTCCAGGACAGGAAATTGAATTTCACTCTCACGGACCTTCAGGTAGATGCTCTGATGCTGTCAGCCTCCCACTGTGTCTAAATGGGGGTGAGTGTGCGGCAAGAAGCCTCGGAGTGGAGTGAAATCTGCCCTTTAATGTTACTTTCCAGTCACCTGGGGAGGGGAACAAACACCCGTAGGAAGAACGACGGAGAGAGAAACAGGATGAGAAACAGGCAAGAAAAAAACATCAACACACTCATCAGACAAAGTGGAACGCACTAATCGAAACGGTGCATGTGGTAGTTAAAAATATTAATGAAAAAGACAATTACAACTTGTATACTGCAGGAGATGATGTGTGTTTGTGTGTGTGCTTGTATGTAATATTGAAAGCATCTTATTAGCTTGCTACTGGCCTCATTAGCTGTGCCATCAACACCACCCACGGGCTCTGCTAAAAAGTTTGCAATATACAACTTTTTTTTGGTGTGTACAGTGTATACAAGTGTCCTTGAATATATACAGTAATTACTCTGTGCCCACACCTCCCTTTGCAACCTCATTGACCCGCAAAATCAAGCATATGCTGACTAGTCTACATCGCCCTTGTTCAGCTAAAAAATCCCTCTGGAATGAGTAAATACATAATAATAAGTATTACTATTACTAATTATTACCAATTATTACTGTTATTGTTGCTGCTGATGTTGTTAACTCTATTACAGCTACCATATCTATTGCATTTACCTATTAGTTGGCTAATAGGTTAGCTGCCGATTTACACAGGCAGGGAGCAACATTAATGTTTAGACTCCAGTTTTTGCGCACCTGGTGAATTTATGTCAGATATCTCCCCTCCTTCTTGCTCTGCTTTGGTCGCCACCAACTCCTAAAGAAAAATATCTGGCTCTTGAGCTGCTGAATGTCCCATCATGTTCACTGGACTGGTAAGAAGCAGTGGGTTTATAGAGCTGCTTAAACAGTGAAGGCACAGGCCTTAGAACCAAAACAGTGAGCTGAAAGATGCCGGACTTGAAAATGAGAAAAGCATAGTCTCACTCCCAGATAACTGTCTGTTCCAGCACTGTGGGTGGACTGGCGGATCTCTGCCATGTCCAATCAAGCTTGAGGAACAGTTATTGTCCTGTCATGTCAGCTTCCTGTGAGAGCGTGCATGGACGGATGACTAAGCTGATGGTACAGCACACACACTAAATCACACACACACAAACACACACTCTTTTGAAATAGACTTCCAAGTTTTGAGCAGGTGCAAAACTAAAACCACAGCTCCAATTCATCACCTTGTGGCACAGTTTTAGAGTTTAGAATATGTTGTGTCTGCACTTTTCAACTTGCTTGGGAACCTTATTTAGGGAAGATACTTCAGAATTGATCTTGAATTAAAAACCTACATCATCATTTTTATTTTTGAAACTTTGATCTTTTTATCGCACTTTAGGTTGAAGTTGAGTGGAAAAACAATGTTTTGTCCATAACATCGATGTGTCTTGCTGAAACATTAACAAACCTTTGAACACCTGATCCTCTCGGTCACTGACAGCCGTGTAGATATAGTTCTGGCTTTCACATTAAATTATTGAAATGCATGCTTTATTTAGCTTTAAAATCTTTGCTATTATAAAGTAATTTAATTTGAATTCTATACTCACATTTTCACTGTCTTTTTAAAGTTGTATTAAAGAAAACATCATCCAATCACCTTATTAATAGCACCAAATTTACAGGCTCAGCCTTGTGTGCTTATGGAAGAGTACATTATTCACAGCTGTCAGCAATCCTTCATTTTTGCCCACCTGTCAAAACAGCTTTAGTTATTTATTGCTGACATGTCACCTCTGTATCATTCAATATCAGTAATAGTTAATTGGGCAAGAAAATCAAGCCACCCTGAGAAAATCAATTTTGGATCATGCATTAGATCCTCTGTGGTCTATAAAATATCCACGAAGGACACTGAACATTTGGACAAGGTGCTCTTGAACAAGTAGCAGGAGTTACTTTTACTAAGCAGGGACAGCAACAAGACATGACTTCGTATGAAAATGGTTCAAACATCGTTCAATATGCCTGCTTTATCTCTATCGCATCAGGGTTCAGGCTTTGATTTCTACAGGAATGAAAAATCTTGAATGAAAAGTTATGTAAGGTTGCTTTTCCTTGCCCACAAAAGAAAGATTAAAAAAAAAAAAAAATTAAAAAGTTAAGTCCTGCCTGGAGTTGGGGCTATCTTTTGAATTTAGATCGTGTAGACTAGAGGCGCTGAGTCAGGCTGTGGATGCCCCGCCAGCAATTAATGATGATCAAGCTGTTCCCCCAGCCATGACCATGAATGATGACAATACAGGTGAACTATTTCAGGTCCACAGAAAGAAAAGCTTGGCTGGAACCACAGCAGAGCTCACACACAAAGAAAGCAAAAAAAAAAAGGAAAAAGGGAAAAAAAGGAAAAACTACACACACCGACCAATATGACAACCAACTTTCCATTTGGACATTCAGAGCACTTCTGTAACAAATGAAGTGATGCTGGGTCTGTAAGCATTTTGCATGGCAAAAGTTGTGGCACGTGGCCCTAATAATACTACAGTATGTGGTGTACAGCTGTTATACACCAAACAATAAGGATCACAGGGCCAGTTCTTCCTCATAAAACAAAAACAGATTCACAACATAAATGGAACTTGTCATTACCGTGGCATGAAAACTTGGCAGTGGCATGAATTCACTGCTTACTGTGCTAAAAAAGGGTTATTATAGCTGGGTTTACTTTCTTTTGATCTCTGACTTTTTCTTCCTCCCATGTTAACTGAGATAATAAAGTAGCAAATAACTTTTCTCCGATCAGCTCGGCCAGGCCCTGATACTGCAGAGCCCACGCAACACATTCCCTCATTCAGCCTTCACGGGGCTGGATCGTGAGATGGATGGAAGACCGGCAGTGACGAGGATAATGGATGAGATGGTGACGAGTGATGCAGAGACGAAAGAAAATAAGCTTTCCCCACTTTGGGGATGAAGTGAGAAAGTGATCTTCTCCCTCATTCAAAACCCCTTTCAAATGACTCGTAGATATGCAAGCGCTTATGGCCACGCGTATAAATAACCAAACCCCCGCCACTAAACACACACACACTCTAATACAGCCATCCTCGCCCATCAAATATTTATTGAAATATGAACCCCCCGTAGCCGCTTTTCCGAACAGATCTACCATAACAAGCCTTCCCCATCAGTGAGGCTATTCATCTCCACTTAAACGTGTCTTCATTTGCCTGTTGATGGACAGTAATGACTTTCCCTAATACCCCGATACTACGGCAACATTATCCTCTCTCTTCATCTGCCAAAACACAGTCTCTCTCTCTCTTTCTCTCTTTCCTGCATGTTAACAGTCATCACCACAGATCTGTTACTGATTACCTCCTTCACTGTAGCACCAGAGGGAGCTGTTCAGTATTGAGGAAGTAAAAAAAAAAAAAAAAAAAAGGTTAAGCTTCACTTTAAACCGGATTAGTTTTTATTAAACATTTGGGTGTAGTTGACTAAGAAGTCATATTTTGCCAGTTTTGGAGAGTCTAAATGTGGCAAAATGCATCACTGTTAAGAGCTGAGGTGGCAAATTGCGCCCCCCCCGTGTGTATTAATCTCATCATGAGATTAATGACTAAAACGTTTGGTGATTGAGGCACTTTATAAGAATGTGACAGGTCAGTTTCATGTTTATTACTTGCACTAAACTGATTCACTGTGATATCCTGTACATATTTCACACATCAGACAGTTGGATAAAAGCTGTTGTGTATGTGTGATGGTAGAGAGCGATATCTTTTAGTTAAAATTCCACTTTTGCTTTCCTTTTCTTCTCAAAACCTTTTTTTTTTTTTTTTTTTTACAAATTTTTTACTGTGAGGCACGGTTGTCGGGTTGTTAAAAAATGCTGTATAATTACATTTTATACTTTACAGGGTCACCTCTGAAAGAATAAAGTCCTGGACACTTGAAAACCCCATTTTGACGAGTGCTAACACTGTACAGAAATAATTTACCACTTGGCCGCCCTCGTAAGTGCGGTACATGTTGTTCAGTGTGTTAATTCTGGGCGTGCTTTTCCTTTGATGATTTTGTGCACGCCTTCCAGAGGGATTGGTTTCACTTTTGTGACCAATTTGGAAATGAACATTGAATTGCTGTTTACGATACAGAAAAACATTTATGGGCCTCAAGAGACCGTCTGACACACTTCTCCATCGAGTGTAAAACTGTGTGTGTGTGAATGGGAGGAGAAAGAGGACATGGGGGGTACAGGGGTGCATGCCTAAGGCCACCTGAGCTCCAGATAAAGTAGGTTACGATGCTACAGTAATCACCCAAATTCTGGCATCACACATTACTTGTCTACGATGACACTTAGTCTTCGCGGGGACAACAGCAGTTACCTCACTGTGCTTCACGCCTCTGTCGGCAGCTGTCCTCTGTTTACCACTGTTCTCCCTCTATGTCACTTTTCTTTCTGTCTGTCTCTGCCTCTTCAAGTGTTTCTCTGTCCCCACTTTCTCTTTCTTCCTTGTCTCCACATTGGCTCCCTCTTTATTTATTTATTTTTTTAATCATTATTTCCCTCTCAGTTTCTGTTATGTTCTCTCCTACTCGCTGTCTGTCATCTTCAAGTTATAAAAGTCTCTTAAGCATAAACTGCACTGCTCAAGTCTGACTCTGCCACACGTGTAATTGTCCCTGCACTTCACTGCCTTGTGACTCACTGTGATTTCATGTTTTAAATTAATCTGGCTTTGCTTTGTCTTCACACCTGTCCGATCTCTCTGTTGCCATTTTTGTCTTTCTGGCTACAGTAGGCAATGCAAGACAAGGAAATTTTATTTATATAGTGCATTTCTTTACAGGTAAATGTGTTTTCCATCAAAGTGAAATGCAGTAGGTGGCTCAGTTTAATTCAGTTTAATAAACACATATATATTATTGTTTATTGGAAAGCTTTCATGTGCCAAAATTCAAACTACATGGACCTCACTTGGTTTGAGCTATGAAAAGTTTAAACATGCAGTTTTGTGAAATCATTCAAAAGCATGTACTGGCACAGCAGTAACGACTAAACGTGTGCAGTCCTCTCACTCACATCCACTCACTGTCTTTTTACCTCCCACTTACATATCATCATCTTTTAAACATGAAAGTCTCTGCAACTCTTCTGCAACTCTCATCCATCGCTATCAATCACATAGTCAACTCTGAAGGTCTGTCAAGGTGTCTGATTTATGCAGCAGTTTGGCAAATAAAACTTACATATATATTAAAATGTTGGCTGCTTTCAAAATTAAACCTCCTTCATTTTGTGTGTCATGCATCTTTTCTTCTCGAGTTCTCCCTGAAACAGCCTCAGATTTCCCTCCGACCCCTCAACACATCTTTGCTGGGTTTATGTCACGAGAGGCAATAAATGGGCCAAGTCCTGCTCATGTGACAGTGATGTAGAGAAGAATAGACAGAGAGCAGAAAGTCATTATATTCCACAGGTTTCAGATTGCATAGCTGTAATTTGTGGAGAGAATCTGACATACACACTCGTAATTAGTCATATCAAGTCCTAATAATATATTTGCATAAAATCTTCTATTGGTGAAAAGGCTACAAAATTAATGAACTCACTTCAGAGGAAAAGAGAGCCATCTGTAGATAATTATCATGTTGTGCAGACTAATTATCTCTCCATATTTAATTGACTGAGTAATTAAGAGAGGGAGATAGTTGTCATGATTGATTTAAAAAAAAAGACAAAAGAGCCAAAACAGATCTGCTGACATATCAACTATTCACCCATATCAATAAAATTCTGATTAGAAAACAAAAAGAGGCACTAATCTCCAGTACAATGTCACAACTTTCAAGCAAGCTTTAATGCAAATATGTTAGCCAGATGGACATTGTTAAAAAAAAACAGATGAGGGGAGAAGCTGATAAGTAAATAGAAAAGACCCAAAGGGTGAAAAAAGTGCAAGACGCTGATAAACTGCACCAGGGAGCCAAAGATCAGAAAAAAGCACTTATTCCAGAGGGAAACTGGTGAGTTTGTGTATGTGATTAATGAAGCACCAATTAAAATAAAGATTTAATTACAATTAGAGGTGAAAAATTGAGAGTGATTAAGTTGCCTTCAGCTCCCCAAGTGACAGAGAAAAACATGAATTAATCATGCTCAAACTCTGAATTCAGTATCAACAATCAGATAGATAGATAGATAGATAGATGCACATGTTCATGATTTAGAAAGGAGGACAGAGTATATTCTTGAATGTTTTTTCTAATTGATATACTTACAATGAGGCTGCAAAATCATTATGATCATCATTATGTTTTCAGTAGAAATCATCACTGTTAGAATGTGAGAGATAAAAAAAAGCTTAAGTGTTACCACAGAAACGGCGTCATGTGGATGAATGTTCTACAATCAGCCAAAGACCAATCAGCTCTGTCCGCCCTCTCCAAGTCTAATGTACCTGTTGTTATCTACAACGGCAATCACTTACTGCAGCAGTGACAGAGGTGGAACAAAAGCTAGATCATGCTTAAGGTAGTTGTTTCTATTTAATAAAAGCATAAGGGATTTTTTTATTATTGCTAGCAAATGAATAACAACAAAACACAAAAAGATGTCATACTACCAGCAAACCAAGAAGGATCACATTGTTGCACTGGATGACCAGGTGTACCTGGTACCTGTGGTTTATTTTGATTCAACCTCCCGTTCACCATCTAAACATTCAGCAGTGCACAAATGGGTATTGATGCGCAACTGAAAATAGAAAACAGCAACCAATGCACTGTTTACTTCTGTTTGACCAATATTCCTGACGAGCCGCAGTACCCTGCTGTTTTAGAAAATGACTTAGCTTTTAAAAATTCAAGTACACTGTACATTTGTGACTTAAACATTTGTCTACAGTTGAACAAGAGAAATATAGTGTAACTCCACTCCTTAGATTCTTTGAGTAGCACCTCAGCAACAACAAACCAGCACAATTTTCACACCCCCATGCTATCTCATGTGCTGTGTAATATCCTGCATGTTGTAGTCCTGGAGCACAGTCATTTGCCTTTTTTCCATTGTTTCAAAGACACATAATGTTCTATAGTAAAGCAAATGAATGCTAAAATTGAATAAAGCTAAATTGAAAAAAGCTTGTATGTGCGTGTGATTGCACCTATGCCCATGCAGCTATGCATACATAAATGCATGAATACATCTGTGTATATGGTGGGTGCACATGCTCAACTATACATGCACTTCCTCCCACTTCGATGTTGTCCCTGTATGTGTGTGTACCTGCGCGCCCAAATGAGCTAAACTGTTTCTATGAACTAAGCAGCAATCTCAGCAGTGGGGCTATTTTATGCCTATCAAAGCTTGAGCACTAGCTAGTGGGTGGGTAGGTGGTTGGGGGGGGGCTGTGAAGAAGTAAGGCAAGGGCAGCTCTCAAAGCCTACGTACATGGGCAGAGTAATGCTGCAGCCTGTGTATGGGAGTAATATAAAAGCTGTCACCTAGCAAGTGAGGCGAGATAACACCGCCAATGGGACCAGGGGGAAGCACTGATTCAGCCAATCAGTCTTTTGACACCTTCACAGTTGCAGCTGCAATATATACTGTGACGAGAGCAGTAATTGTGATTATGGAGAGATTTGTGGTGCCGCCTGTGTGCACATGCATGCTTGTGCGTTTGATTGAGCGCTGGATCAAGCAAATATACATTGCTGTACAGTATTTGTACCCTGGGAGTATGCATCCAGTGAATGGCTAAACGCAGCATGCAGTAATGAAATGCATTAACGCACATGTGTTAAGACACATCCGTCTCTTATTATCTTGTTTCTCAGCAAAGCTCGACACCTCCTGTTGTCAGCATGAAACAAACTTCCTGACAGAAATAGAAAGATAGAGAGAATATGACGCTCATGTTCAAACTACTTCATGTTGCTCTTGGCTTTCTGCAACCCTCTAATGCAATGCTTCAACAACCCACACCCACCTCTACTGTATATTACAGGTAAATGTGTGACCTTCTGGTGTCACTTTTCACTGTACGTATCTGAGTATTTACTATGCTCCTACAGTGTATCTCGGCATATTGCCCTCTGTGCAGCTTCTCAGTATGGAGCTCCACAACTAAAGTCACAAAGAATAAATTGCTGCAGTTGGTGAGAATATGATAATGATAACCACACTCACTGTATGTGGAGAATAAAAATGTTGCCCCCTTGGGACTGTAGCTCTGCTGCTGTTGTAGAGTTTGTCTTTGAAACACTGAAACACTGCACCGAGGTTTTCTGTCCATGCTCGCAGTCTTCATCTCATCATTTTAAAAAACATTTATAAACCAGAGGCCTGCTGAGGTTTCAGTAGCAGTAATTGAATGCTTGACGACCTGCTTAAATTTTACTGTCCATTGCAGATTATCATTTGTCCTAAACCCCTGTGTTATGTCTCAGCTTTTTAGACTGATTTAAAAAATCCTCTGGGGGAAAATAGATTGAGAACTGAAAGGCAGAAGAAAAACTGGACCAGATTTCAATTGTTTACTGTATATAGGAAAATAATGAAGAACCTACAGTGTATTGTGACATAAACCCCCACAGTAAAAACACACCATAATGGATCATTATATAGCTACTTCCATCCTTTCAGCTCTGTTGGAAAGGGATTGCTCTTCTGGTGGCCCACCTTGTTATGTAAAATATACACATACCTTTTAATTTTTCTCCTGAGGCAAATTTGCATTAAGTTTGGTACTCAAAATGCAAATTACCCACAATTAACTTTGCACTCACAAAGACAAACTAGGCACGTATTTGTACATGTGTAACAGTGTTCTTGTAGTGCATTCAATCATGAGGGGAAGCTGAGTGGATGTTTAAATGTGTATTCACTAACAGGACCACGCCATTTGTAAGATGAAAGTAGTTTTATTTGGATTAGCTGAGGGATGTAAAGGGGGTCGTCGAGAAGAGGGATGTAAAGGGGTCAAGAAGAGGGATGTAAAAGGGAGGGTCGAGGGCAGGGATGTAAGGGGGGTCGAGAAGAGGGATGCAAAAAAAAAAAAAGGGGGAAAATGCAAAAAAGGGGGGGTCGAGAAGAGGGATGCAAAAGGGGGATGCGAGAAGAGGGATGAAAAGGGGTCGGAGAGAGAAAGATGAAGGAAGGTCATTGAAGGCATTGAGGAACCCGGGGGTCGAGACTCTGGGTGGGGGTACGTCTCTAATAATCGGCGGACTTCGTGATCCCCCTGTGGTTCCTGATTGAAGGGAAAAGGTAGGTTAGATGGTAGTATTGACTCTAACTTGTGTCTTAAATGGAGAGAGGGTCCGTGTTGTCTGGCAGGGTCCGCGTGGACGTTGAGGAGATATGGCTGCTCCCGCAAGGAAGGTGCTTGGGATGGCTCTGGATCTTCTTGCCGGAGGGCAGTGATGCTGAGAGTTGAGCTGAAAGATGGGATGCGATGATGAGATGAAAAGAGTTTTATTTGGATTAACTGAAGGATGTAAAGGGGGTCGTCGAGAAGAGGGGTGTAAAGGGGTCGAGAAGAGGGATGTAAGGGGGTCGAGGGAAGGGATGTAAGGGGGTCGAGAAGAGGTGTGCAAGGAAAAAGGGCGGGCGGGGGTCAAGAAGAGGGATGTAAAAGAGGGGAATTGAAGAGAGATGCAAAGGGGACGGAGAGAGAGATGAAAGGGTCGAAGGCGTTGAGGAACCCGGGGGTCGAGACTCTGGGTGGGGGCATGTCTCTAGTCGGCAGACTTCATGATCCCCCAAAGATTTACTGGATAAATTGGGAGTGGGCTCTTCAGAAGTCACTAAGGTGGTTTTGGATGTAGCTGTTTTACGCCTGGGATGACCAGCGGCCGAGAACTTTGATCGTGTGGTCTGGTATCCCTTGTCAAGAGGCTGTGGTGGCGGTTCTGATTTTGAGGACGGAGTGGGTTGGTAGTTGATGAAACTCGTCAGTGAAACGATGTTGATGGAAGGAAATGGTAGGTTGTGCCGGGTATGAAATGTTTTGAAGTGACGCCAGCCGGAATAGTATGATGAAAGGGTTTTCGGTGCGAGGCTGTTAATGATGGCTTGACATGACAGGATGACCAGGCGGTGGAGCTCAGGGTTGAAGATTGTTGCTGAAAATGGACTGGTGTCGGGTGAGGGTCTGAGTCTGCTGCCAAGGACCTGAATTTCTGGAAAGAGAAATGTGAGAGGGAGTCAGCGATCAAGTTTTTATAACCTGGAATATGAGCTGCATGGATGATGAACTGGCGTTGGGCTGATATCAAGGTCAGTCTGCAGACGAACTTCATGATGTCGAGGGATTTATTTATGATTTCTGCGGTGGTGTGGTTGTCTGTATGAATGAGGATGACTTTTCTAGACCATTCATGCCTCCAAAGAAGGGCGGCAATGACTATTGGATACAGTTCAAAGAGGGCGGAAGAAGGGGACAGCGAAAACAGTTTTGGTGGCCACGCTGAGGTGAACCATCTGCCGCCATAGTAACCGCTGAATCCGACAGAGGGTGCTGCGTCACTGTAAAGCTGGATGTCTTCAGGCTGAGTTATCTGTTCATCGTAAAAGAAGGAAATGCCGTTCCAGGAGGAGAGGAAGTTACGCCACAGTCTAAGCTCTATCTTACAATAGTCGTTCAGGCGGATATAATTGTGGAGAGATGGGACGGAGGCAGACAAGGACAGTAGATGGGAGAGAAAGGAGCGACCTTGGGGGATTATGCGGATGGCGAAATTCATATGCCCGAGCAGGGAGAGAAGCTGATGCTTGCTGCAACGGGGAGTGAGGAGGTAGTTGGAGATGTACAAGGAGATCCAATGTAGTTTCTCGGTTGGGAGAGAAGAGGGTTGTGCTGGGTCCTGCTGTTTTTTCTGGAGAAAGGGGAACGCCTAGTTGAAGGAAGGCAGACTTGAGGGTGGAGAAGCCGAGTGATGGGGGTGAAGATGGTGGTGTGACAACGAGGAAGTCATTGAGGAGGTGTGTGACGTAAGGGAGTTTGTGGTTATTCAGCAGGATCCAGCAGAGTGCTTCTTTGCGGGAGTGGGCGCTTGTTCCAAGCAGTGGTGGTGGAGGCAGTGAAAAGTTGAAACAGCTTGGCTTTATTGTCGGTGCGGTGAAAGGGGATGTTTCGCTCTTTAAGGGCGTGCTGCAGCCAGGCGACTGTCCAGTCCATGATGGTTGTCGCGTGGGAGAAGCTGGTTCCGGTGGCTGCGAGTTGGCAGCGGTGCGGCTCCGAGTTGGACGTCGGGGTTCGGGCCGATCAGACGTGCGGCGTCTGGAAGAGCGGCTTCCTCCCGAGGAGCGGGAGGAAAGGTACTTGTGACTGATAGAATAACAGGTCTGGATGGTTGGATTGGGGGAGAGCGCATGTGCTGGAATTAGTGAGGCAGAGGAGGCGCGGTTGGTGCGGTCTTGTTCCTGAACCTCAGTTATTAAATACATTTAAATGCATACATTAGTGGGTACCAGCAGCTGAATAGTTACACAAGGACACAACCAAGCACAACCCCATATGTGCCTGCAGTGACTCAGAGTGGCTGCGTGGGCAAAAGATCCTCACATTTCAGGCCTGAATCATTCTGCCAAGGTCTCTGATCTATTTGTTGTCAAGTGGCCTTGCAGCAGCGGAGACTGACTGGTTTCCAAAGCTATGTAAAGCCAGTACATCTGAAAAGTCTTTTTTGGCAGACAGTGATTCTCTCATCTTTTGTCCTATTATTTTTCCTTTCCCTTCTTGTCGCGGCAACAGAAGCTGATATCCATCATCCTAAAACAGTGATACACCTGCCTCTCACACAAATCAATTTTCCTTCAATTTTCAGAGCTGCTGATGGGAAGCTGAGGCATTACAAACAATTGCCAAAACACTGTGTACTTGAGGGGCATTCTGCAGAAGATTATGATATTGCTGTTTCACAACTTCAAGCGCAAACTAAGGACAGACTGTGGAGGAAATGCTGATAAAGGAGAAGTGGTGGAAGAAACTTTTTTGTAACCACTCCAATCACTAGGCCAAGATACATGATTTCTTTCCTCTGAAACTGTTAATATTACAAGACACCGGCAGCAAGTGGATCAATCTACACAGGCTTATGCATGCTCCACAAAACATTCTTTCAGAAAATTACAACATTGTTTGGTGTTCTTTATTCAAGAAGGAGGAGAAATCTATGTATTCTTCATAGCGCATAAGAACAGCCAGCGCTGCTTTAATTTGCCCAAACCTCAACTGTGGACCTGGATGACTCAGAGCCTGGAGGCAAAACAAAACAAATACCAAATGAGATTCTTAGAAGATCCCAGATTCTCCCTCAGGAAAGACTGTACTCTCTCTCTCTCTCTCTCACACACTCTCACACACACACTCACACACACACACACACACACACACACACACACACACACAAACAAGGCTTTACAGTTGTAATGCAATCCGGTATTAGTGCACTTAGACTTTGCACCATAACTGTGATTATTTTAAAAATGTCCTTTTTTGACTTCCCTGCTGCTGAATTGGGCTTGCTTCCCAAAACAAGGGAGGGATGGATCAATGGATGGATGGATATGAATTAGTGGACCAATGGTTCAGTGGAACGATTGATAAGCAGACAAACTGACTGACTGAAATTGACACGTAGCGAAATTGCCATCGACAAACCAAGTAACATGAACACAAATAAATTATTTAGTAAAGAAATGGTGCTTGGATGTCAGAAAGTCTCTGGTCTCCAGCTGCAGTAAATCATACATGACAGGCTGATAGAGTAACAATGCACTGTATAACTCTATGTCACTGTCCGCTCACAAATTCTGCATTTGAAAGTTCATCGCATCATGACATGGAAAACTAACCACCATCATAAACAAAGCATTTTTCGTCATCGCTGTTTTTCAGGGGGCCTTGTAGTGCATATGCAGTATCTGTACTCATATATATAGGACAGGCTTTTAAAAGCACATATATGGCAATAATACAGTAGAACCCACTGTGTGTTGACAGGTGCCATAAACACAGATATACGCTGACACCAATACACTGGCACAAAGTTTAAGATGAGTTTGCCTTCAAGTCTGAGGATACAAAATGGGTTTATTTGACCATTTGAGTTGAAACATAACTCACTGTGAGTGTGTGTTTCTCCCTGCGTGTATAACAGAGGGATTCCCCAGTTTTGTGCCTATAAAATACATGTGTGCACGCTCTACATTGCATATTTGTGAGTACTCCTGCAGTATTGATTTCATGACCTTGCATTTTGTTGTGAGGATTTATATCACCATTCAGCCTGGATTAATCTTCTGGGGAATGTAATATAAGTGTCTCACGCATGTAGAAGTCCAGACGGTCTTTTATACAGGGTAGAGCTCTCAGCCTGGATGGAAGACATGCTGATCTGCACTTCTACTTAAATGAGCAGCTGGTCAGACAATCTGGTAGGTGACAGAAACATAATGTAGTCTTACTTTACACGTCAGGCCAAATTAGCCTGCCTTTATATGTTGACTGAACACAAGTAGGTTGTTCTGCACTTTATACTTTTGAGGCTTTTAAAAAATCATAGCCACGTAAGATTCACAATGTACTGAAATTAAGGACGTAGCTTGCAACACCCAACATTACCAGACTCAGAAAAACACTAATCCAGTTTTAATAGGGATTAGTGTATCTTTCTGCCTGGAGTTTCCTGCAACCAAATGAGGAATTAACAAGCTGATAACAAAACAACAAACTCTCATGCTGTGATAAAAAAAAAGGTGTGTTAAAGAGGAGATACAATGCACATGTATTCTCAAAGGTGCATCTTAACACATCTACAGACCAGAATACATACATTCAGTTTCCTTCATTTTCAAAGACAAGTCGCAGGGAGAAAAGCCATCTCTTTAACACAGACTGAAGCTTCAGCCGCTTACAGTGATGACTTTGCATTGTGCATGATTAAGATTCACAAATTAGAGGGAGAGACAGGGAAGCATGCCATGAAATAAAACTAAGTGCAATTCTCTGTCTGCCTCCTGTTGCCACCTGAGCTGCATCTCTGTTGTTGCAAAGAGAAGTCTGTTCGCTGTGATGACCAAGGACACCAGGAGGTAAGACAGCAGGCACCTCAGAGACACTGGACCTAAATGTTTTTTTCACTAGAAGATTGAAGCAGCTAGGAAAATGCAGGTGAAGAATCATAAGGAACATCTCACCCCACCCCACAACCACTGACACAATGCCCTTCACTGTGTAACTGTGTAGCTGCATATGAACTAAAATTTTGAATGTTTTCTTCTTCTTCATTGCAGTGACTACTTTTATGCCACAGGTGTAGACACATCACTGGAAATGGATCAGTCACAGACTACAGAGCAATAAGACTGTTGTAATGCTGTTCAGGTCTGATGGGTCATTAAATGCACTAATTAAGACTCCAATCAATAAAGGGGATTAGAGACACCTTCACACACAAACAGGCACACACAGAGAGGAATGCACACACCCATTCGTACACAAACTTGTTTTGGTCACTCCAATCTTCTGCACATGGCGCCTTTGGCTTTATAGGCTTCTTTCACTGTATCATTTACCAAATGTTTTTAACATGTTAAAACAAAACCAGTGTGGTAAAACATGGATTAATGATTTCTCTTTTCATTAGCATGGAAGCCTCAGTGGAAATGGAAAATCAAACCTTCGCGGCTTCTTTCAATTAAACTAAATATGTCCACAAATGACAATTGATTGGAAGCTGTAGTGACATTTTCATGCATACTATATATGGACGGAACACTAATAACATATCATGAGTCTATAAGGAATTTTTTGATGCACAGGCTACGCCTCTATTGTGATGATTTGAAGAGAATAAAAGCGAGAGATACAACCAAACCACCTGACATTAGGTTCCAATCAAGTGGTCTAATTAAGGCAGCCTATAGCACGGACACAATGTTGATCCAGTGACTATCTGACAATCAGACGGGGCTTCTAATTAATTATTTAGACAGATAAGCATTTCTTTCATCTATTGAGTCATGGCCAAGCACCATTTCAAACTAGCATGTCATTACATGAAGAGATGGGAGAGTCAACCAGGAATGTCTTAATGTAGCAAAGAGTCATTAACATTCAATGTCAAACGTCATTGGTGAAAGGGAAACACAGGGAATAGTGAATATTAAAGAAAGCTAATATATGCAATTTTGCACTGTACTACATACATAATAAATTAAACAGGAAAAAAGTGGGCCAATGGTTGTAAAATTAAAAAAAAAATATAAGAATATGTAAGCATTATCCTGTTTGTTTCTTTTTTGCATCAGCCCAAACAAATATTTAGTTTTACAAGTGTGAAATTCACTTTTTTTTTAAAAAAACATTTTGCTCAGACTGCTCAGATTCAAACAGACTAAAAATACTGCTGTCTCTAAGAAATGAGAGGCAGTTTATGCTTCCTACAGCCTCTTTCAGACCGGAGTCAAGTTCTCCTCAGAGGATGAATACCAGCATCATCACTATTAACATGAAGTGAAATAGTCACTGTAGATCACTGCAGGAACAAAGAAATAACATCACATGGGGGTGTATGATAGGCTGCTTACTGTATGCACAGCTAGAGGCTGAAAGGTTCAAAAAGTGACAGTATCTCAAGACGATCTATTCACTGCATATAATGTAACTGTGCTGCTGAAATGTCAGGATAATTTGCCCATAAAGTCACTATTTACTATGTACTGATGTAGTCATTTTTGAGTTGGTACATGGACTATTAATGACTGTGTGTCTGAGGAGTTTTCTGTCCTTGAAACACTGCTGGAGGGTACACAGAGAACCACTTTTCACCTAAAAGTCAGATGGACTCGCACTGAGTGAGTTTCAGCCTTTTATTCTGCAGGTTTGGGAACAGCACGTTCAGCCCATCTCATAATGCTCTGCTGGCTATAAATGTTACAGATCTCCATCTCGCTGTGGAAACACACAGCGATGAATATCATGCTCTTAAAAAACATGTGTTTTACTGTAACTGGCCACTTCTTCCTGTTGGTGTAAACACTTTTTTCGCTCACAACGAACCGAACCACAGCTGGTTGGGCTCACTTTTTGCCAAAGACACACTGACACTGTTGCTGCTGATGCTCGCATACACAAGCAGTTTATTCAGATGTCATTCACAATAAAGGAGCACATATTTACTCTGATATGCTGCGATATCGTTTAAGGGCCTTTCACTGTGTGTAAACTGAAATAACTTGGGCACACAATGAAACACGTCCAAAAACACACACACACAAACCCTCATACGAATGGAGATATGTAAACACACACATCAGCAGATAACAGACAGAATTTAGCGAGACAAATTCCTTTTATTACAAGCATATATGCTCACTGCCAACACAACATACAGTAGTACTGGGACACACACACATCCACGCACCAGGGTGCAGAGGTTGAATTAAATTTACGCATTAGGATGCGAAGGAAAGTCGGAGCCAGCAGCGTGTGTGTTGCGGAAACATAGTGTGTGGGACACGATCAATAAATTCCACAGAACAGCCGACCAGGAACGCTTGGATGGATTTTCAGTAAGTTACTGCTTTATAGACTCGACTGCACACACGCACACACCACGGCCATGTATACAGGTGCAGCTACACACGCAGACACATCCACACATACTGTACCATACATGAACACACGCAGTTAAAATGAAGAGTTTAATAATTGTCATAAAACTGCTGTGGAGCATAAAAAGTCTAATATACAAGCACAGGGGTCGGCCCTGCTGAGTCTCCAGCGTATTATTATTACTTATTGCTGCTTTATGGATGTTATCACTGCATTGTTTAATGGTGCTAATAAACCACTAAACAAACCAAAAATAAAACAAGCTTTACCTTTCTTTTTTAGGATGGCCTTTCAATAATCATATAAAAATGATTGTTGAAAGTGTCAGGGGCAAATTAAGGCTCTTTAAATCAGTGCTGACTACTAAGAGAGAGAGAGACAGAGAGAGCTTCTGTTTTTATGAAGCAAAAAAGCAGCTGCAGCCTTTCAAAGAGCAAGAGGGCGGCAGAGTTCAGACTGCAGTGTTTTTACACATAAAAGGAGGAAAATGTGTCTTTTTTTTTCTAGACCCTGATATTATTTTCCTGACAAGGCCGCATAATGTCTTCTTTGTTTGCCTGCTTGTTGTGTTTATCTGAGGAAAAAACTTCAAAGAACTCGAGCTCAAAGAGTTTTGTTTATTGACAAGAGTTCTTTTCACGTTTTCAATGTACGACGTATATTGGTTGTATCATTAATTCATATTACTGTATCTTACAGCAGAGCAAGGTGGCCGTTTGACATTTAGACCGTAGCACCAATCAAAGCAGCTAAATCCAGCCTGCGGTGTGACAACTAAATCCGCTCTGGGATCAACATATTCTTAAGCTCATTCATTCAAATTTAAGGCATAAATAAAGGGTAAGAAAAAAGAAAATCTTAAATGAATTACAACAAGCTGACCTTTAATGAACTACAATGCAATTTAGAATACACTTGTGGGTGTAGCAATTCACAAAAAGCACTTTCTGATGCATACATGTGGAAAAACCAACCCTACTCACAGATATATCTCGTTTTTAAGGAAACTCTTATTCAAACAGTACAATATCTGCATGACTGAGCGCCATAATGAGCCATCAGCGAGACCAGGCAGCATACAGTAGCGGGAAAAACTTGCTGTTTGAGGAGGCAAGCACAGACTTCTGCCTTTCTAGGGAGCTATTGAATAATTCTCCTAAATCTACACTTGCATACAGAAATGTAGCTCCTTCATGCGCCGTGCTGCTCCGTCAGTCCAGCATGTGAGCTGTGAATTAGTTCATGTGGCCCACGCTCGCCCCAAACCTCGCTTGATCACTGCGTCCTGCATTATTCACAACATCGCTGCTCGCTCGGCCATGCAGCACACTGCAGCAGCACTCTCCGTCCACCTACATGACGTGCTGCGTGCCGTCACATTAAAACAATCCCTCCTCAAGCCTCGGTGTGTTTTCTCTCTTATTTTTAACTCTTTTCAGGTTTTGTCTATTGCAGGGAAAAAAACTCTCCTTTTTTGTTCTTCTGAATCAGAGGTGCTTGCAGTTTATGTTTTAAATTTGAGTTTTACACCTCAGAAGTTAAACGTAAGATTATTTCAGCATGACATTTAGGACCTTTTATGATATTCATCAAATTCAATGCAGGGCTGTTTTCCAGCTGGGTGCTGCAATACTTCAGTTAACGCTGTGCTGTTGTGTTTGTGTAATAAGTAGTAAACTATTTATTCACCTAGTGTTTTTCACTGTTTTCATGAGCACATTTTATCATTTAGTTTGCTGTTCTTATATTCTTTTTGGTGATCACAACTGCTGACAGTCTTAAATGTCTTAAGAGAGCAGAAAACCTAAATCTCTGAATATTTAAAGAACTCGTATTTTCACCCTAACACATGCACTGACCTTGTTAGGATAAAAAAGAGTTGTTACCTTTGTCCTAGTTTTATTTTCTATAACAGGCTGCTGTCATCAATTTCACTGTCGACAAAATGGAGTAATATCCTAATTATGTTACACATTATCAACATGCAAGGGTATCAAAATACATCAGCTTAGTCTTTTATGACATTTTCACAGCGGATCTCTCTTGCACCACAGTCAAGTTCATTATTTCTGCTCTTTCCGTCCCACCGGCCTGCACCTGCGGCTTCCCAGAGGGTTAATGAACGTGGCTCTGCCGGTAATTCGGGCATTAATGTTTTCAATTTAAGGTTTATGTGGATGTAAGTCCCTATGTGAGTTTGCCAGGTGTTTATGTAATAAGTTTAGTAGATTCTCAAGGAGTGAATGTGATAAATTAGGCTTCACTTCCAAAGTGCTTGCTAAGTGATATAAAGCGGATAATATTGTGCTGGCTGGCGAAGCACTAATAAACCCCAAATCTTTTTTTTGTTTTTTTCACTCTCTCTTTTGGGTTCCTGTTGTGCTTCTTTCATTCCAAAAAGCATTTTGAAAATTATACTGCGGCTCCAAGAGCAGCGCTGCAATGGTGCATGAGGCTCATATACACAACAGCACACACATCACACACCAACTCCTGCTGACTGCAATGGAAAAGAGGAAAAAAGGAAATGGAAATGAGGAAACAAGGATAATTACAGAGGAACTACAAGAGCAGGAAATAGGAGAGGGGTCATTCACTGAAGCTACAATTAGAAAAGAGCAAGTTGCCACACTACCCTGGTAGATGCTATTTTAGATACACATATTTACAGATTACGGTGTGTCAAAATAGAAGCATTTAATTTAACATAATAAAGGACAATAACATTTTTTACATGCGCATGCATACAGTTACGCAACTATAAGTAATGAAACTTCACATGATGAAATGGAAAAGACAAAGACAAACTGTCTTCAGTTTCCACTGGAAACTTTCCTGCCTCTCTCCCAGGACTCACATTCATGTACAACTAAACTGTTTTAGGTTTTGTTGGAAAATGTAATTGCCTACTGGATCCTTGGAAATGTTTTTATTCAAATGTAAGAAGCGGTGCATTTTCATTCCACATGCCCTTCGCTGCGAGGAAGTTGGAGTGGATGATGGGCGTTCAAAGCACAGGACACACAACACTGGCATTCACATCCTGAGCCTTGCTTGTTGTTAGTTTGAAGCAATGAAAGCACTTTGTTGAAGGCTGAGCAGGAGTTTTTCAGTATCATAACATCATAACATTTTGTTGTTTTAGAGTGCCCTTACATAAATTCTCATTTGAACAAACCTTCTGGTGCTTCTGATTTTATAGTCTTTTATTGTATTATAGTTTGTATCTTGTATTGTTTTTTTTTTTCGGGTTTTGTGTTCTTGTTGTACATAAATATTTTTGAGTTGGTGTTTTGAAATGTCTCTTTAGTATATGTTAAATTTTATGTATCAGGGACAGGCATATTAAAGACAACCCAGGTGTTCATTCCTCAAAATGTATTTGCTGTTAGAAATTACACATACATAAAGGAGACAGGAGAAAGGATTGTGGGGGCCACAACTTTTTTTTGGCAACTTTTAGAGTAAGTGATATCTAATACAAAGTTACAGTGTGGTGCTAAGAGTTTGTAAATGAAAGATGAATCCAGTAGATTCCACAAGCAGCCGCTAAAGGTGAAACATGAGCCCTCTGCCTCTCAATAACAGTAATGAGTTTATGGAGTTATTAAAGTGAGCTTATCCGTCTGTCTTTTCATGTCTATAACATTGGAGAGGATTCAGTTTCCACATTAACATGGTTCAGTTTTCTGTTCGTCGTCTGTATTAGAATCAATGAGAAGAAGATCCCCACTTTGCCTGGATTAGGAGATATAATGGACATTTGAAGTCACACCCACTGCCTTCAATTGACAGGTACTAAGAAGTACTTTATAATGATGCTGGATGTGTTACAGCAGGTGTAAAGTTACAGCTGCTTCCTAAGCGCTGCGTGAGGTTAAGCACAGTGAACGTCAAGAGGTCAAACCACCCCTCGGGAAGATTTTACCGCGTCAGCTTTGATGTTTACACATTTTTTTCAAAATGTGGTGATGTAGAAAGAGAAGAGAATAAATCTGTTTGAGGCATGTTAAAGAATTAACTGAGGGAGTTTTTCTCACAATGTGCAATTGAATATCTGTCCATATGTGTGTTCACAGAGTGTGACTGCTCATATGTTGTGTGTGTTTGCAAAGGCATGCAAAGGTAATTTAGCGTGGTGTGTGTGTGAGAGAGAAAGAGAGAGACAACAGAAAGAAAAGACAGACATTGTAAAAATATCACTCGATGTACACCTTTAAAAAATAAAATAGTAAACAATCCACACAGCATTATTTTAATACCACATCGTGGAACCACAAAACCTCCACCGAGTCAAACCTCACACACACATTTGACAAACCCACACAATCATGCTTGCAGCTTTTGCAGTCACTCACATCTCCATGGAGATGGAAGTCAATTACATGGCCTTCATATGGCTACAAACACACACACACACAGTCGCTCTCCCCCCACACCACCGCTGCAGATGCAGGTATAAGGGAGTGAGAGAAGTCCATCCATCCATCTTCTAAACCTGCTTATCCTGAGCACACATGGGGTCGCAGGGGTGCTGGAGCCAGTGAGAGAAGTGAGAGAATGAGTTTGTAGCACAAAACTCATTAGTGTTTTTACCCAGTTTTTATTATCACCACCACATTCTTGCTCACAAATACAAATTGCAGGTTGAAGCTCCTTCTCTTTCCTGGAAAGAAAACCCAACTAGCCAAGAGCACTTGCTTACTCTTCCAGCTACTTCCCTCACAAACCCTGACGATTACGTTGATTTTTGCAGTGGACACACTGCCTCCTGGAACTGAGCCTCAGATATTTATTCGAAATCAGACATTTGTGACAACTAAATACATGAATTCACTCTGTGTGTTTGTCAAAATGCCCACTCTGTTTAGACATTTTTACACATTTCATGTTTTTATTCCAGTGAGTAACCTCTCCTGTCATTCCCCACCTGTTCCATAGTTTCCCTAAGTGTGTTCAGCACACCTGTTTCGCTCACACACTAAAACACCTGTTTCCCTTTCCCTCATTAGCTCCCCTGCATATAAACTTTCTCCACTCTTTTGCCAGATCACCAAATGTCTTGCCTGTCTACTCCTGACTAAAGCTTGTTCCTGGTTCCCACTTTGCCTCTGAGTCCTACTCTTGAGTCCACATCACTGTGTGTAGAACCATTACAGTGTCACACACAGTGCTGCAGATTGTCTATTGATTAATGCTATTAAAATTTCACAGTAGACCGCAACTAACAAGTATCTTTCTAATGGAAAAATCTGCAAATTATTTTTCCAATTACACAATTACAATTATTCAATCACATACCAAAAGTAAATAAGCAAAACTGAAAAACAACTTTAACAACTTGTGTTTTTCACTGAAACAAATATAAAATTTTATTTTATTTGTGTGTTTGTGTGTGTGTGTGTGCACTTGTGCTTGTGCATAACTATATGCGCATGTAAAAGTCAGCCCACCATGACATCAGCCTCAGTGCACAGTTAGGTGATTTTGATTACAATACAGATAAAAGACACTGAGCTCAGCAGACACAGCACAGTAACACCCACTCTCAGAGAGTTTAGTGTGCCACTGCTGTCCGTGGAGGGAGGAAAGGCGGAGGGAATAGAGAGAGAAAGAGCGAGGGGTAAGTTGAGAAAGACAGAAATACAGAAAAAAAGACAGACTGGAGGGGTGTAATCGGAGGGAGGAAGAAAAAGGCAAATTGAAAAAGAACATCTGCAAGGGAAGGAAGGAAGTGTGAGTCTGTCATGCTTCATGCACACACCAAGGGGTGAACAAGTTGTACATGCGCACACACACACACACACACACACACTCATCACACACATTCGCACAGACACTGGTGTGTACCAGATTGTTGAAGCTGAGGATTTGCTCAAAGTCAGTAAAAAATGAAGATAACCAATTACAGACACTTCTGACAACTTGTCTCCATCCTCTTTCTACTCCTCTCTATACAACATCCTGATGGTAATTCAGTGTAATTCCACCATCACCTCGTCAGCAAAAACCTCCACCCTGTTAAATGATGATGCGGAGGGGAGGGGGAGAGGAGAAACAGATCAGTAGCTGGCAGCAGCATTGTCTTCATCGGCCTGGATGCAAATGTTTTGGTTGCAATGCGCCCGAGATCAAAGCACAGTCATGTCATGTCAAATCACAACACGATAAAGCCCTCTCAGGTTGTTGCCATCTTCAGATTTCTCGCATTCCACACCAGCGGCGTTTCAACAGACCAATCAGAACAAAGAGATCGCTAACATTTTCCCAGGATTTGTGAATTTGGAAGACAGACAGTAGAAGAAGAGGGTTTCTTTGAGGAGAGAACACTCAGCTAAAAATGCAAGGAAAAACTCCCTTTGACTTCTGATTGGTTCAAATGAGAGATGAAGACTTAATTAACTCACATACAAGAGGTTACAACGGGAGAGAACAGATTTACGAGCAGCTGCTGCACAAATGTCTTCTGTGCATCGGCTACAGCACAATTTGCACCTCTTGTTCCTTTTGTTTTGTGCTCAGCAGAAAGTTGCTCTCTGGCAATAAAAGAGATGGATGTGGTTTTTAAAGCAAGCCCTGTCACCCTTGTTAAACTCTATATTGCTACAAATACACAATGATTTGCAAAGCGTGGAGCTGGTGTGTTTTATAATGAACTTTAAGACCTTCTATTTAAAATGTATGCATTCTGTTTATTAAGTACCACATCGAGTAACAGTAACTCTCCACAACTGCGTGATTTCTCAAAGTCATATTATGCATATTGAAGGAATCACCAAGATCGCTTTTTTCCACTTACAACACAGTGCTAAAATTAGGTCTTTTTTTGTCTGTGGCTTAATTCACGCCTTTGTTTCATCCAGGCTGGATTACTGTGACGTTTTGTTATCTGTTCTGCTGACGTCGTGCTCTAAAAGTCTCCAAATGGTTCAGAAAGCCGCAGCTGGGATCTCCACTACAACCAGAACATTTATTACACCAGTGTTGGCTCCCTGTCCATGTCAGATCAGACTTTAAGGAGCGTTTGATGACTCATAAAATTGTAAATGAGCTTGCCCTTTTTTTTCTGTCTGATTTCATTAAACCTTACGTCCCGTCCTGTGCTCTCTGAGTTAAAAAAGAAGCCCCTTTTTCTCCGGAATAATCTTCCTGCTGACATCAGACGGTCCGACTCTGCTGAGGTCTTTAGATCTAAGCTGAAAACTCATCTGTTTGTCTGGACTTTCAATTAATGCTCGTCCTTCCATACCCCTCTCCCTCCCTTGCGCTCTCCTCCTCTCATTCACTCAGGCTTCGCTGCTTTTGACCACCTCTCTCCAGGCTGTCGGTGCCTCATCCATAAGAGATCTGGATCTTCTCTTCTCCCCAGTCTCTTCCTAATTTGCCTCCTCTCCTTTCTTCTCTTTGGCGGAGAGAAGGTCCTTCTTAGTAGGGAAGAAATGTTCTCCTGGATCTGAGTGGAGGGTCTGAGGAGAGAGGGTGGTGTATGCTGCACACACCATTAAGCCCCTTGAAGTGATCTGTGATTCAGAGCTGTGAGATTAAAACTGACTTGACTTAGGCAATGAGCCACGCATGGTCTCTCAACTCAAAGAGCAACGAGGGGCCACTGTTAAGTTGACTTTAATGGTCTGCTCTACTTCTACACTTTCTGTCTCACTAACTCTAATTAACTACTTCATTGTATTTTTCCACTGTAGATTATTTTATCAAACTGAAACATTTTTATTGAGCATAATAAATATGCCAGAATAACAATAAGCCTGCAAATGTTGTAACAGCAAATAGACACAATAACATCTGTGACCCAAAGTTCATGTTCATGTTTAATGTATACTGGTGTACCACAGGTCCTCATTTTGAAATACGGTCCCTTGAAAATACACATGATCCAAAACCTGAATAAGCCACCTGCAGCTAACTTAAGCTCAATAAGCTCAAAAGTTTGGAGAGAGGTTACGTAATGAAGTGAAATTCATTACTTAAAATGTTCTCACAGTACTTCTTTTATGATGAGACCAAAGTGATTCTGCTCCCCTGATGTTAGTTATGTGTGCAGAAAATGCTACTTAATCACATTTAGCAGAAGAGAGCAGAGCAGATGTGAATGCTTTTGTTCGATATAGTTTAGAGAATAGCAGGATTAAAAAGTATTTTCTGTTAGAGGCAGAAAGACTATCAAGTTTCCTGTAATAATTATAATTTCAGGGATGAGATCTGATTTCAAAACTTTAACAAACCATATCTTTAGGGGCACTGAGGGTTTACATCTGTAAAAAATGAGAGGGTCTTCAAGGAGTCATTTATTTATATAGCCCGGTATTACAAATCACATTCTACTTTCAGGGAGTACAGCATGCGACATCCCTCTACCTTAGACAATCGACTCGGACGAGGACGTAATGATACAGGAATATGGAGATGAGGTATCCACCATTTCATGTAACACTGCTCCAAACAGGCGTTTAAAAAGTTGGCAAGATCTGCAGGCTGCTTTAAATGCAGAGCTTCCTGCTTTGTGGCCAGCAGGAAGACTCACGTTGGATCCTTGTAAATCTGGTAAAAGAGCTGTCAGGAGATCGAGTGGCCCTGAGGATATCCGTTGTTTAATAGACAGCAGCAGTCTGTCTGATGGGCCTGTACGTTTCAACACCGGCAAGGCTGCTAGGACTGTGTTTTTTGGACACAGTTTTTAACTTGCAAGGTTTTAAACAGTTTTTCAACTTTTTTCATGAGCTTAATGACACAGACTAGGCCACTCCAGCTCAGTTTGCATAAAAATATCTGACAATTATGAAACTGTTTCCTTGGCTCCTGCTGTGTGCTGCAGTCCCATCATCTTCAACTGGCATCCAGTCAAGAGCAGGCCGGGCCCAGCATGCACCTCGGCCCAACTCATTATTAAGCACTGGCCCTTTCATCATCCACACAAACTAATTAAGATGGAGATACATTTTTATTATATTTCATCTTGAAATATGCACCAAGCTTTTCCTTTAAAGGCATTATCATCCCACTGCAGCGATTACACAGCAGTCCCACATGCTACAGTTACAAGGGAACATCCTGTTGGGCTGGTAACAAAATGTTTAGTTGTACTTTGAAAATAAAGAACAGTAGACGCCCAAAATAGATTCTTTTAACAATGAATTTGTTTGTGCTAATTGCTAGGAAGCCTGTGTGTTTACAGTGACACTGTTTCTGTGGTGAAGGATTAATTACCAACTTAAAAAGGCTTTTGGGAGGAACTAAAGTTCCTTGGGAGGACAGATTTTTTTTGAGGAGGAAGGACGGCGCTTTTAGACCACCGGCATGGTGGTGAGCACCTAATAACACGGTTAGGGTTGGTGAAAAGAGTAAAATCGCTGATGAACTCTCTTTCTCTCTTCCGTGTTGGGTAGCTGTGAGGGAGCTGGAAAGCATCCCCCTCACTAAGGTGAAAAGTAACATACACATGTATGATTGTTTTTGAAGTTACCAGACAGATACAGGAAGTTAATTTTATTTTGGTATTGTGAAAGGACCCTCTCTAACTGTCTTTCTCATTGAGGTCCATTTCTGGGTGGCGTGTTGTCATGGAGTGCACACATGGGAAGGCAGCCACAGGACTCCAGCAGTTGCCAATCATCTTGTTAGGCTGAGTTGAAGGATCAGAGAAGGAAAAGGGGAGGATGTATAGGTTATTTTTGTTAAGTTTGGCTTCTGTTTAGTATTTTCTTTCTGTTATGTGTTTATTTTGTATCAGGCTGTAGTTACTTGCATTGTGTATGTTAAATGTAAATAAATGTTTAGAGTAAATAATGTAAATAATGTTAATTAATTTCACTGGGGTGGGAGGAGCCTCAGGTATAAGGGCCAGGTGAGGAATTAGTGCAGTGGGTGAGAATGAGGGGGTCAGGTTGAAGGACTCCTCGGCTCTGCTGCTGCAATTGTTTGCATTCTGCTGCACCTTGATGATTCCTTTGTCCTGCTGCTTTGGTGAGAGCTGTATTTTGTACATGGCCATAATTAAAAGAAAATCTAGAGCTCTGGAAGAAAAAATTCCCTCTCGGTTTGTTGCTTTTTATTGTTTTTATTGTTATTGCATCATGCTTTGCTCCTCAATGCTGCTTGGTTCATCCAGTTTGTAGCGGTTTACCACCATCAAAACCTTACAGTAGCTAAAGTGAGAGAAAGACAACATTAGCAATAAAACCCTTAACATCAGCCTGCACTGATGCTGGCTGTCTTTTTTTGCTCTCAGCCCCATTTAAATCACTCTCCTGCCACAGCACAGAACAAACCTGACAAGCCATCCTGGCACTTGTTTTAATTAAAAAGCAAAAGCGACTGCTTGAAGCATTTGAACAGGGATGACCCCATTATCCTCAACTCTAACATCAGAGAAAGCTCTACTGTGGGATCAAATCAGACGAGTAACAACCAGATCAACTAAAAAAAAGACGGAGAGTTGTTGCATCTTTATTCTTGCATTCATAAATAGCGAATGATCATACTGTAACTTCAGAGTCAGCTGCAACAGACAGAGTGAAATATTTTATTCAGCCGTGCACAGAGAGGTATTAGTCTTATCAATTGCTGTCAGACACGAGATAAAAGGTTTGAATTGGAAGCTAGTTTCAGTGGCAGACCTGTCACTAGAATTAATAATACTATCAGTGTCTTTCAGGACGCCCAAGGGCATGGCAACAGTTCACAGACTAACTGACAGACAACCAGTCACTGTTTGTTTTCTGCCCACAGTTCAATATAATAGGCCCCTGTAGGGATTTACCACTATAATCATTCATACATTTGACACACTCTCCCTGCTCTTCCTCTTGTTCCTTTTATCATCGCTGCATCACTCTGAGCGAGCTAAATACCCGCATGTGTCTCTCTAAAAGCAATGAACATAGTTCAAACCCATGTCAAAGCCACAGTGCTGGAATTTATTATGGTACTTGGCATTGGTATTACTTTTAATAAGGGTTATATAGTTCAGAAAATGTGTGTATATGTATGTATATGTGTATATGCGTGTGTAAATCACTACTAAAGTTAATAAAAAGGTTCTGTTCATGCAGTCATAACACAGATGGCACTAAGGGTTCAAAACAGTCAGTTTTCATCACGTCACACTGTATCACCCCCCTGCCACTCTTTAGTTCAGTTGCCTTTTTAGTTTACCCCCACAGGCTTAAAGTCTTACTCAAATATGTTTATTTTGTGCAAATGTGTGTGTGTGTGTGTGTGTGTGTGTGCGTGTCTTTTAAGTGTTCCAAATTGAATGATGGCACAATAGAGCCAAGGACATGATTGCCATAGCAACAAGCAGGGATAATGCGTTGGTTAGGGCCTTTGAGTATTTGTTGTGTGGCATTTTGGAGCTCGACCAGCAGGCACAAAGAATTCCTTCCTTTATTCATTATCATCTGTCACATTTGTATCCTTTTTTTTCTCCTTCGTATAGTATTTGTTGTGTTGACAAAAAGCTACGTGGAGACGAACAGCTGCCATCTTTCTATAACACAAACACGCAGAAGGACTATCACGTCACTGCAAAATACACGATGATAAAGTCTTAATTGTGGCTAAGACGTGTAGGTCTTTCACATACACGGATCACCTTCGCACCTCCTTCATACAATGGCACACCACACTGACACTACAGTAGTTGCTAATCTGGCCTTTCACACCATTATGCTGTGCAAGCTCTCAGCAGGCTACGTTCAGTAACTGAGCTGACACCAACCTTCTTCTGCCAAATTAACAGTTTATGAGTTGGCTCGAGCAAAAGCTTGCCTTTTTTTTTTTAATTATTGCAGCACATGTTGAAATGTCATCGAGAATTCGCTCTTTTCTTGCCTCATCTTTCATAACATTTTTTTCCCACGTATTTGAACATCAGATGAAGAGTTTGTTTATTCTTACCATCAATTCTGTAAAACACCAACTCATAATCACTTTTTAATACAAGGAACTAATACAGGTACATGTTGCCATCCTGTAATGACTGTGTATCGGTGTGTCTGTCTGTATTTTTCATGTCTTTTCACTGACTTGTGTGTTTTAAAGTCACTAGGCTCTGGCCTTGACTGCTGTAACCCATTAGACGCCTCCTACATCTTCAACATCTCCATCCTCTATTCCATTTTTTACTAAAAACACTAGCAAAGCAAATCAGCAGCTGTCATGAAGGAAAACTGTGTGTGTGATAAATAAATCCATACATCCACACTCAGATGAGCAAAATAATCAAATATAGAAAGAGAGCAAACCAAATGAAGGGGGAGATATGAGCGTGTGTGTGAACAGTGTGCATCAATAATGTTCATGGAGACCTTTTGTTGTTTACGTGTGTGTCGTCACCTTTGTCGGAGCGTGTCCTGTCAACATGGATTCAGCCTTAGATGAAACATGGAAGCTGCATGGAATATATTTCCTTTGTTTTCTAAACAGGCTTTGTTGTTCAACCACCCCTCAGACGGTCTGTCTAGGTGACCTGAGAGATATGATTTCCCTCATCGTCAAGTCAGTCATGTGTGCACATCATGTTTCTTTAGGTAAATACTATTGCTGTTTTTCTTTTTGTAAAAAAAGGAGGCAAAGGCTTCAAATGTGCCCCAGACTAGGTAAGAAGACTGAAAGCTTGCAAACAAGGATTTAACTGGGTGAGGCTGTGTACTGTCTCTTCTTATTATTACCATTACTGTTTACTATTTATTGTACATATTGTTTTGTGTTTATATTCTCTCTATTATTTAATCTCTGTCTTTAATTGTTGTGTTTTTTGAGCTATTCTAACAGTGTAATTTCCCCACTGTGGGATCAATAAAAGATTATCTTATCTTATCTTATCTTATCTTATCTTATCTTATCTTATCTTATCTTATCTTATCTTATCTTATCTTATCTTATCTTATCTTATCTTATCTTAAACAATGCAAGAATATGGATAGTAAAAACAAGGAACACAAAAAGACAGATGAAAGTAAATGAGATCGCGTTATGTTACAGAAGCTGGTAGAAGAGGCGAGTCTGGACCGGACATCGTAGCTTCGGCTCTCTGTGTGATTCAAAGCCACACTGTGCTTACTTAACATGCTACCACCTGATTGGACCCAAAACATCTCAGAGCAGAGAGTCGGAGCCTCGATACAGTTAATTGATAGTGAAGCCTCTTGGAGACGTGCAACTAAATACAAATGCCTCACACACACTGACACACACACACACACCACTGATTTATTAATAGATTTGATATTAAGTCAAACACTGTCTCATGCTTCCTAATGCTTCCCTTTACCAATTATTCCCTCTATCAGTTTTTCATCTGTACTTGTCTCTCATATGCACTCTATCTATCTTGTTCTCTCTTCATCTCTCTCTCTGTAAATGAAACATGCACATATATAATACAACAGATACATAATACAAATCCAGCAAGGGGACAAACACAAAAATCACTGCTGCTCTTGCTCGTTTCAAAGGCTGCCAAAGCTAGAATCTCTGACTGACTCTGAGCTCGTTATCGCAAGGCACAGCGATGTGGCGAAGGGGACGCAGGGACCGAGCTGCACCCTGGTGGCTTCATCTATACGAGTGCGTGCCGCATGCAGTCATCACACCACAGCGCAGGGTTTGAAGCCCTTCATGAGAGCCGTCCAAATCTGCTCCTTCTCTCTCCCATATGTCTTCTTTAACTTGTCTGTCGTATTGACGGATGCAAATGTTGTTTACCGACTCAGAAAGTGAAGGAAATCATTATCAATTGAATGAGCTCTCGCCAGAGTGCACCAGAGCGAGGGCAGAAGACTAGCATTTTTGCAACGGACAAAAAATAGCCCGATGAATCTTTTGTTCCTGCCATCAGAACGAACATGTGGGCAGGTAAATCCACCATAATCCAGCATCTTATCGCTGTATTTAGATGCACAGCAATGCAAACACCACCCCCACCCCTCCACACATGCACGAACCAATGCGGCTCTCACTTCACCGCTCTGCTGTGGTCAGGACTTATTAAAATTTTAATGATTTCCATCCAGCCAAGCTCATGTAAGGCACTGAAACAACATATTCTATTAAGTCAATAAGAAATACATTATAAATACGTTGATGCGGTCAAATTACTGCATACGTCTCAACAGAACAGGACATCAGAGTTAAAGTTTCGATATGTTAAACACACATTTTGCAGTTATAGAAATAAATACTTAAACAGCCTGACCCTTTATATGACCCGTGTGTGCTTGTGTAAGGTGCTGTAAAAACTGAGCTGTGCTGTGAAATGAAACGCACACACACGCAGGAACACAGTGGGAAGCGAACACAGTGGGAAGCAAACACATCCTCACTTGTCATGCTTTCACCTACACCGCAGCGCCAGAGCAGATGGTGTGTACAACCCTGGGTTTACTTCCTGAAACAAAAAAGAAACAGAGAGAGAGAGAGAGAGAGAGAGAGAGAGAGAGGAGGGAGAGACTGCCTTCCTCACCCCATCCTGTCCATCCCAAAGCATTAATGTCAGCAGAAGACAATGCAGCGCTCAATGATTAGAACACACACACACAGGTATCGTCTCTTGTCATCTCTCTCTGTCTCTTTGTCTCTTTTCATCTCCATCCCCCTCTTCCTCACTCCATATTTTCTCCCATTGTTCCTATAGAGCTGCAAGCAGAAACTCTAGCCCATCCTCATCTATTGTCACAAGTAATTTTCACCATCCTCTGCCTACTGAACTTTTAGTGACAAATTGACAGGAAGTCTGCACTGGCATATGGTTTGGCATCCTATAGAGAAAGCTGTGTATAGGGGAAAGTGTGTGTGTGTGTAACAGCTAATAATACTACATCCACATTGATACATATTCCAAGAAGGGGATGAAACCAACCAATCAGTTTATTTCTGCACTCTAAGTCAGACAGAACGGCAGAATGAAACAACTTAAAACTACAGTATATCACATGAAATAAACAGCACCACTATCAATGACCCGTGAATACAACCATGCAGCTTCTGCTAGGATTAAATATGTGATGTTTATGAGTCAGCCTGTGCATATATTATCTAAACTCTACTGTACTGAGCATCTTTTGTAAACATTCCTTATCTCTGCCTGACATGTTTGTGATGACAAGCACATGACTGACACTAAAAAATCCTAAAACACACACATCAACACCCTGGTGGCATCCCTGTAAGTGACTGTAAGTCTCAGTGTACTCCTCTTTTTATTCCTGTCTCACAAATAAGAGGTCCTTCCATTGCATAAAATTGAATCAATGGCATTTGTGTTTCCAGGGTGTACAACTTCCACTCACAATTTGTTTCTGCGTAGTAAGTAACAAGAGTTGTACAGCATGGATTAGTATACGTTTCCACAGGCCAAACTTCCCAAACATACTTTTAAGCAACATCCTGATACTCCGCTGTGACACAATTTACAGAGAAAAATCTTAACTTCAATTAGTGCATAATTTATGTCATTTTACACTTTGAGATGTTCACATTGACATTGTAGTCCTATACAATACATGCAACAATAGGCTATTTAAATTAAAGATGATATCATAATGTCAACATAATTATGAAGTGTAATTTATATAGAGTTCTCCAAATCAAAATAGCTTCAAAGTAATTAAATATACAACATAAATGGCAGACTAATAGCATGACTCCTCCAACAGGTCTGGACCACTCGTAAATTGCTGAAAATTCAAAATGCTGTTTGTACGAATAGTTCTTCCATGAGGCCCAAAGTGTTGGCATCAATACCAGAGGACATCTTGGTGGAAAAACCACCCACCATCTTAGTCTTCCTCCAATTACTTCCTCTCCTTAGCTATTAGCCATGATAACTTTCACACAGTAGTGCATAGTTAAGATGTGAATTCACTGTGGTCACTGGTATCATAGCAATGAAAGAATAATTGCATGTCTGGTGTCAAGGCAGACCGGTCAATACACTGAACAAATAGAAACCCCATCAAGGGTGTCATTAAGTATTAGACTTAAGAAACCTTTGAGCTTGTTCCCTTCATGACACCGTTGTCCAGATCAATTCGTCACAGCAGTTTGGAAACATCAATACGGTTAATCAGCAATGGCAGGGGGTCATCAAGGTATAGCGATCCAAGAATCCCATTTATCTAAACCTTTCAGGGATCTCTGTATGTTATTAGTGATAATTTACTGTGGTCCATTATTAGAAACACAACACTGAAATTTCAGGACAGACTTTAAAGACATCCATGTTGGATGCCTCTAGCTGTACAGAACTGACCATTTGCCTTCAGCTCAATGTCACCTGCCAGGTGTCGCTCAGTGAGTTTCACTTTTGGTCCAGGCATGTTTACTCGCTGCCCCTCCACCTCTCTGCTGCTGTTGTTTCCAACACAGAGCGAGGTGGCACCGAGCCACGGCCTCCACGCTGCTCACCTGTCTGCCAGCTCTCATTACTGGTTAGGCCACTTCATAGCCCACTTATATTACATATTGTCTAGACTACTTCACTGCCTGGATGATATGTCATGCAAGTCCGGTCCACAGCAGTGAAATAGTCTCAGCCAAAGTGCTCAAGAGAAATACCTCGAAAAGAACACATTAAATGAGCTAAAAATCAGTTTAATTTACTGTGTCTGCTGGTACTCTTTTCAACAATTAAGCAGTGAAGAACACTTATTTTCATTTTCATAGCACAACACATGCAGCATTAGAATAAGAAATAGCATGCACCATGAGAGGCCAAAACTGTAACAAACACAGCCACTAAAACAGAAGAGATCCAGATCATTAACACCAAATCATGTTTCTGTGCTCTTAACTGACATCTACTGTTTCAGGGCTCTTATCAAGGTTAGAAATCAAAAGTAGGTGAACAACATTCCTTCAAACAAGAGAAGAAAATTAAATCTGGCAATTGGCACTTGTCACTGGGGATGAAAAATGCATTTCCCTGCAAGTCGTGCAAAACATTTTTGCATCATTAACCTATTTTACCATGTGCAGACTGTGACAAACACCCTCAGCATCCTCATTTCATCAGAGCAGTCTGCATAACTTTCATTAGGCATCAGCTACTACACACATCCTAAGAAGACCCTCAAATGTGCCTGCAGCAGCAAAACTATTGTGAGGTTGCAGGCTCATAGTGTCTGATCATGCCCCAGCCTTGACACTGTGGAGTTTTACTCCATGGAATATCCACACCATCAAATGTATGAGTGCTGAATAGTTCAGCCTGCAATCTGTCACCACCTATTTTCTACGCACACACAATACATGTAGTCACATACACACTCTATCACACAAACAAACCCCAGTCTGGCTTCACTGTGATCTGCAGAGCTTGGAAAGAAAGTAATGGCACCATCTTTTACGTAAGATTCACAGCCGGAGGCTACGGGAGTCAAACACACAAGTCAGCTGAGCAGCAGCACTGCTGAGGTCAAATCCGACTCAGACACTCTGCCCACACTGCAGAGCTGTCTCACCGAACCATAGAGAGAGAGAGAGAGAGGAGGAGGCAGGGAGAAGAGCGAGAATGGCAGGGAAAAAGTGTTTAGGTGTGTGGGAAGAGAGAAGCAGAAGAGTCCTCTTCCATTCATGCCATTTGGAGGCACTGGGATTGAAATGTTTGAGTATTTCTGAGCAAAGCCACCAAAGAGGCACTGTGGATAACAGACAAACAACACTGTTTCTGCACATGAACTGTGGCGAGAAAGAGAGACGGAGAGAGGAGACGTAGTGATAGACGGCGCAGACAAAGAACCCTCAGGAGCTGTCAGCAAACTCTCGCCAGGTAGCAGACAGCGTTTATTCATAAACCCTGCCAGGTGTGCTCGCGACATCCAGTGCGAACAAGCCGCCTCTGTGCGACTCGCTGATAAAGTCTGGAGACTGAGGATCAAATCTGAAAATGTGTAGCGCAAGCTCACTGAAAACATACTGCAGGCTTGGCAGAAGGTGCTTCAGATGGTGCTGGCAAGGGCGGCTTTTTGAAATGCCACAATGTGATGACAACAAAAGGCATATGAGAGGGGATTTTGAGGCAGAGAGGGGGAATTTAGTGGCTCTCACTGAGGCAGCAGGTTATCAACAAGATTTAAAGCTGTTTTCTTATTTACATAAAAAGTGAGAAATTCCTGTGGGTCCTATATGGTGTATATGCATGTGGCCTTACATTACATTGCACACAACTGAAACAAAATAGGATATGAGTTATTTTCTTTAAATTTTCACAATACAGTTACACTAAAAGTTGATTAACCAACAATATAAGGGTGTTTGTGGGTGGTGCATACTCCTTTGGAAGATGTTATTTAGCACCTTGCTGCGTTTCAAACGTTTAAAACCTAGGGGGGAAAAGTGCCCAACACAAGCATTCAAAATACACAAATGTGTGGATTCTAATTAAAAATTGAGCAGCATCAATAATGAAGGCGAGATGGAGAGGACGAGAAGAGACGTGGACGGAAACAGGAGAAGCGCATACAAACACTGCACACTGCACACACTCCTAACTCTGACACACACACACACCTGTACTTCATGCCCGTGTGTTTCCCCGTGGACTCCTTGAGTGAGATGTGTCGGGGGGTGAAGGAGCCGAAGCTGCGGGCGATGATGGCCACGGTGCGGAACTTGGCCCGGGCCTGGTTGACCACGTTGGGGCTGGTGGCGCTCTGCTTGCTGTGGTCCCCATTGCCCCTCTTCAGGTTGTGGTCCGTGCAGGCGATGGACACCTGCATGGCTGAGCTGGAGCCCGGGACGAGGAGGGAGGGAAGAGGGGGAAAAAAAGTGCGGATGGGACAGAGAGGAGACAGAGATCGGCGGGAGGAGAGCCTGAAGTTGTCTTTTCTTCTTTTCAGATCTCTTGATGATGAAGTCTGTGCTCAGGTGCTTTCTTTATTTTCTTCTTCTTCTCCTGGAAACGGATCAAGTCTTCAGCTGCTCACTTCTCCATTCGCATGCATGACTTTCTCTCTGGAGCGATAAAAAAAAAAAAAATATATATATATATATATATATATATATATATATATATATGCAAAAAAGATTTTCCTCTGATTTCCTCACTCTCGCGTCAGAGACTTCCATTTGAAGTGTCCGCTTTTTAGAGAAAGCAGAGAGATGGAGAGAGAGGCAAAAACAGCCCTGAGAAGAAGAGAAGATGCCTCAGTTCTCTGGGAGATCCCCAAATCTGTCCGCCCCCCCTCCCACCCTGCTGGTGCTTCCTTCTCCTGTGTCCTGCCCGCCTCAGATGCCGAGCTCGGGAGGAGGTGGTGGAGGTGATGGTTTTCTAACAGGGCTTCAGCTGCATAGTGACAATCAGAGGAGCCGGGGGAGAGCGCGGACGGACGACAGAGAGAGACGGAGATGCAGCCCAGGAGCTCCTCTTAGCCTGGTCTGACTGTGGGGAAGAGAGAGAGAGAGAGAGGAGTGTGTGTGTGTGTGAGAGAGAGAGGGAGGGAGAGGAGGGTGAGGAGGAGGAGGGAACGGGGTCGGAGAGGGGATAAGGAGGTAGGGGGCAGAGGAAACAAGGGAGGTCCTCGCAGGATGCACCATCACACTTCTGCCATCAGCACTTTTTCCTGTCTTGTCAATTCTTCTTCTTCTTCTTCTTCTTTCCCTCCTCTCCTCCTTGGTCATCCCTTGCTCCTGCCTGCTGATGTTAATGCGTGTCACTAATGTGCTTGTGCCCCCCCTCCTTCTCTCCTCTCCCCCTCTGTGCCTCTCGCTCTTTGATATTTGCTCTCTAGCCGATATGTGGATGCTTTTCCTTCTTCCTGTTTTTTTTTGGTTTTTCTCAGCAGGAGCAGCTTCTTCGCCGTCAGCATACCTTCAAGGAACTGAGAGGCATGTGGTGCAACACACAGATCTCTCTCTCTCTCTCTCTCTCTCTCTCTTCACTCTTCCTGCTTCTCTCTCTCTCGCTGTCTCTCTTCAGCTCTGCCCATCACACTCACTGTGTTCTCACCTGTCACCCATCTTTGAAGGCTCCCTTCTCTCCTCCTCCCCAATAGTTTCCATGCTGCAAAGCTGCTAGTCTTTAATCCCCCCGCACTATATGCGCTGTCCTCTCTGTGGGACTCCCTTTCTCTGTCTTTTTCTCTCTATTTTCTGGACCAGTGGTTCTTCTACGCGAGTAACAAATGTCTGCTGGCTCTGTGTCCTTCAGCCGTTGTAGCAGAGTAAATCCTGCTGCTTTAACCATGCCACCTTTTGGCTCTTCTTTTGTTTTCCACACACACACACACACACACACACACACACACACACACACACACACACACACACACACACACACACACATACACACACACACTGTAATTGGTCTTGTCTGAGTGGCAAGACCATTATATTTTGTGTATTCTGTATGAAAATTATGCAAAAAGCTGCAGTATGTGCAAGTCACAAACACATATTTGCTGACATGAAGCAAACAGTTTCTCCCCAAATCCCTTCACACACTGTACATGCAACCCCCATAGGCAGCTGCAAATCAAAGTGAACGAGAGGAGGATGGATGGATGAGATGGGGGGGAGGGTGTGCAGAGATTGGAATCAGGAGAAAGAAAGAGACTATAAACAGCAGGCTGGACATAACAGAGCTGAGTAGAGAAGGAATTCATGTGTTTGATTACAGTGCCTGCCTGCATGTGAATGACTGTGTGAGTCTGTGTTTAGAGAGTGAGGTGTTTATATTGTGTGCTTTCCAGTAATTCTATAAGCGGTGTCAAGCGGAGGTAAATGGAGCATTTTACTGCAGCGTCTCTCATTTTGAGTATGCATGTATGCATGTGGCGAGTGTGTGTGTGTGTGTGTGCAGCAGATGAGCACGCGTGGTGTGAATGCAAGAACTGCTTGTGTATGCAAGTGTCAAGTGTGCAAGTGTGGACCATGTCATTACCTCAACAAATATGTATGCCAAATATAAATATGTATGTTTATACTGGGGTGTTGGTGTGGTTCTCTGGATTGCCTGCTTTTTCTGTTGTAATTGATGAATGTCTAATGTTAACACATGATAAAAAGGCTGTGCCAACAAAAATCTACAAGTGCGAGAATGTGGTTTTAAATGCCATGGAAATGCCATGCCATCCTCTATGTTATCAGCCCGGTTCTTCCTTCAAAATCAACATCTAAACTGGAGGAGGGAGGCACAGAGCCAAGGACAAGGAATTAAGTGTAGAGCAATTTGCTGCTGGAAAAATATACTGTATGATCTCTGCAGCACTTCACACTTCTAGCTGAATGTGAGCCACATGCTCTGTTTGTTAGGTTTGCTATCTGGACAGCTGTAAGCGCGTAACAGTGGGTCTGGATATGGTTTGAATGTGCTGATATAATGCCTACAGGCCGATAACAATTGTATTATATTGACTATAAACGTATTTTATTCAAAAATGTATACTTTTAGCAACCCTTTCAGAAGTTAGTCGGTCTTCCAATTTTATGAAGACTGAAATATCTCAACATCTATTGGAGAGACTACCATGAAATATTGTAATGTAGTTAATATAACTGAGGTTCAAGAACAAGACCACGCCAACCACGCCTCCTCTGCCTCACTAATTCCAGCACATGCGCTCCTCCAATCCAACCATCCAGACCTGTTAGTCAGTCAGTCACAAGTACCTATATAAGCACATCCAACCCCTTCTGCATCTCTCTTCTCGACCCCCTTTACACCCCCTTTACACTTAACAATGACAATGACCCATTACATGCAAAACTCATGCATCAGCATCAGCTGTGCTAATTGGGAAGTGTGGGAAAGCTGAACAAAGATGGTGAACATTGTCAGCGTGATACTTGTGGACACAGCATTTAGCTCAGAGGGTGGTTGTGGACTCTCAGTCTTGTCATCAAAGCACCATTTTAAAACCCTAAGTGTCAGTTATTTTCTAAACACAAGCAGCCATACATGAACTGTGTCTAAAGAAAATACAATCTTAAACTGGTAAAATAAAAGCTATTTAAATCAGGTAATGTCTGATCAATCAGTGAAACAAAGAGTAAAAACTGACCCAACATTGAAAGCTTTTGGTACTTTCTGACCATTCAATGCTACTGACACACTTTGGTCAGTACCAGTAAAGGATTGAGGTTCAATACCCAGCTCAACCCAACAAGTGCCTCCAAAGAAAGGGATATAAGCAGTCATTGAGATGACGTGATAACCCATTACTTAATACTATTGGAGATCCTCCTGCTACACTGACCTTGTCTAACAGAGCTTTGGAATAGCTCAATAGGACTCTTTTGGGGAAAAGTGGCTTATGGAAACCAGGGCCAGAGCTGCTTGTTAAGGTTATATCTGACTGTGACTGATTTGGACTGGTTCATTATTTTTACCGCTGTATTTCATTGATTTGATTTCAACAGCACAGAAGCTCATCGTGTAATCCTACAATCAGGCTTTTAATCAGCTCATCTGCACCCACCCATCCTCAAAGCTCTCCATCTTTTCTCAGAGTATATTTGTAAACACTGAAATAGAACTTGTCTCTGAATAACAAGAATGTGTGTTTGATTGTTTAAAGTGCAATATGTATTGAGTAATGTTTGTGTGTATTGTGTATTATGTATCATGTTTGCACAGAAGAGAGGGGTCCAAGGAGGGGGTTTCTTTTTCAAATCCAATTTCAATCCTTTAAAAATGAACTCTTCATATTACCTCCAGCCTCTCCCATCTTTCCTGCCTCACTGAGAAGACATACAAAGCCCCAGATCAATCTCAAATGGAAAAGTCGTTCTTCAGCAGCTCGCTCCAGATCGATCCAGTCCCACTCCTTGGGGGACCTGCAGATTACTAACCTGGAGCTGGTTTAAATCCTCTTTCCTCTAAAGAGGAGTGGAAAACTGCTGAGTGAAAAGGGCCTGTGGTTGCAAGGTGTGGTTGCTGTCCTGGAGCGTGTGCAGCACACCGGTCTCCATCCATCACTATCAGAACACCAAAGCCTTGTGTTTTTTGTATTTGTAAACCAAAAATGGTCACATTTCTTACAGCAGTGTGTGTATGTGTGTGTTTTTTATCCTATGGTATATATTATCTGCCATTTGAAATAAATATTATAAAATGTATATCTTTAAGGAACAGCAAATTTGACAATCCCTCCTGGCCTAACATAACCAACTGGACGTATGTGAAGCATGTGTAACCAGGTTAGTGAAGCAAAGCGAGGGCCACTGAAGTGAGTAAGAAAAGCACGAGAGACAAACAAGACACGCTCCTTTCCTTTCACAGCTACACAGCTGCCATTTAGGCTTAAATAAGGTGAGGAAAATTTCAATAGTCTACAATTAACAAAACAAACTTTATTCAGCAGTCTCTTTGGTTAGTCATGAAGTGATCTTATGGTAATCCTCTGGCTTTTTCTGCAGCATCATGAAAGTGATTTAGATGAAATGTCTAGTGGATAGATTACTGTGAAGTGTGGTGCAGGAGGATCTCAGGATGAATTGTAATCTCTTTGGTTTTGGTTTATGATCAGATATTTGCAAAACTAATGACATTCCCATCCCATCTCATGCTCCTGCTTAACTTTAAGTTCTGGATCGAGAGACGAATGTTAGCAAGCTGACAAACTAAACTAAGATGTTAAATATGGTAAACACTGTAAACATCAACACGTCAGGATTAACATGTTGTTATGGTGTTATCATGTTCACATTATTGTTTTACTTCAAGCACTATTGTGCCTGCGTACAGAGCTGTTAGTGTTGGCTTGGCAGCATTTCAGAGTGTATTTCAGTGGGCTACTTGAATTCTGTCCATCCTTCCTATTTTCTGATGATGCATTTGTTTTTGTTTTTTAAACATGTATCATACAATCAATTATGACTTAAATACATTTGACAGGTACGGTGTGTAAATCAATACTCCTAACTGGAAAAATTCATGAACCTGGTCCACATGGACACGTACTGCACTGTACTGTGGTAGGTTTTATCAAATTATCTTGAACAGCACACAGCACACACTCTGTTGCTGGTAAATTAGGCCACAATTCAACAGCAATCAATCAAAGCGTTCATGTTTTATTAGAAGTTTTACAGCTTCTCAGCACTACAGAGAAGTGAGGCAAATGAACTGTATTTAATTGCTGATCCATCTGACCATCCATCATGTATTTGTTGCAAAGAATTTTAAAGTCTGCCAGTCCTTTAATCACCGGTGAGCATTATGTACTTCAGGTCTTATAGCTTGTTGTGTTCTTTTCAAATGCTGTAAGGTGTCACTCAGAGTCTACAGTATGTGCTGTTTGCCTTAGGCTCTAATGCAACTAAAATAACTTTTCTGACTGCAGTAGTCTCATTCAACTGAAGCCAAATGTCAAGCAGTTCAACATTTGTTGTAAATATAATGGGCTAAATTAACCAGGAAATCAAGTGCTTTGTTTAATTTCTTTTTAAAAAGTGTTCTAAGATTACATATTTTTTCTGACTGATCATTTAGGACCATGAATTGGATATTGTCCAGCCTTATTTATAAAGTTATGATTTAACTGCAGTATGTTAAATATGTAAAATGGATGGAGTTCTTCCAATAATAGAAGAGGTTAAGACATTGTAGTAGATCATTATCTGGCATTTAAAGGTCACTTGCTGCTGTTCTGTTCCCTGAAATCTCCACCACAACACCATGGGTCTGAATTAAAGATTAATGATATACATCGACGTGTGTGTGTCTGTGTGTGTGTGCAACAGAGATTCAGAGATGACCCATGACTCGTGATAGACAACAACTTTATACTGCTAAACTGACACATTACCCTCACAGCCTGGGATCTCCGGCTGCTCTGCCTCTCAGCGTCTTTGCAGCTGCGTCCCATAAAGGCACGTGCACAGTAGACGTGTGTGAAATTTTCAGAGCTGACCAACTGACTGGCCATCACTGTGACTTACACTAGCTGCTGGCTGTGTCCAAAAATAACCTCTTGTGGGTTTAAAATACACCCCCATTTCTATGATGCATTAGTCAGGTTGCACATGTTTAGAGACTTTTTCATTATTTTCCTGATTATCATTTCTGTTTTGCTTTTGTTTTCCCAGCAGCTGCACCCCGAGCAGCAAGTGATGACACACTCATAACTCCGAGCGTAAGGCACTGACTCTGTCCTACTTTTGCACCTGAGTGTGTGCATGTGTGTGTGTGTGTGTGTTCTACTTCATGCTGGATTGTGAGCTTTGTCAGCAAAAGCCTACACACTACATATTGAAATCCCCATGAGACACCCCACACTATGCATGAATGTTTATAGTATGTGTGTACTGTATGTAGGCTTGTATGTATTTGCTCATGTTTGTGTTTGTGTGTGTGCCTGTGTGTTTGTCTTAAAAAATATTGTACTATGATGCACTGTACATCACCGCTGTTTAACGCTCCCTGGGTCGACGCTCTCTGACCTAACACTGATGTGAGTGTCATTTCTATGGTACACATGATGTTCACACTGCAGACAGCTACTATTTTTATGCTGAGCAAGAGATATCCACAGTAGTGCACACACACACACACACACACTCATGCCAACCCTCATTGTACACTGCTGAGTCAGTGTTTGAAACACTCAAGCAAAACCATTCCTCAAGTAAACAATGTCTAAGAATAAAACACACACATACACACACACAAACGTCAACGAGGAACCCTGCTGTTTTTGCTCACATACATGTGCACTGTGCACATAATTATTAAAGTGGAAAAAAATCAGAGTTTATGTGGATTATTTACTATTCATCACGCAGCATTTTTATTTTGCTGCACACCACTCTTCTATCCAATAAGTCTGTTGAAGACATGCTGACCTAAATGCATTTGCTGGTTGGAGAGTGTTTTATTAAAAGTGCATGATATGTTATTCGTTATTTTACTACAGTTGTTGAACATATTTATTTAATTTATGCTGAATAATTCTGTCACTCTGAACACAAACTGGTAGTTTCTAACAAGATATCGCATTGCACTGCTTCACTTTCATATTCCATATTAAAATATTAAAATGACAAGGTGCATTTAAATGCGAGGAAAAAACATTAACATGTTATAGTGCATGTGCTAGTTCGTATGCATCATGAAAATAAAACACAAATAGCAGAAAAGCTGACAGACTGGTAAATGGTCTTTATACCATATCTCAAAACATTCCTCTGTACTGTACATAATCGGCATGGTACATACTGTATATTTATGCCCTTGTGTGTGACCCTGCCTGGAGTGCCATGACGTAAGTTGACAGGGAAACATCAGGGATGTCAGCCCTCCTTATGACTGTGAGCTCCTCATCTCCTGCCAATAGGACTGAGCTGTTCCCACTGCCATGGACTGAACCGCTTGTGGCAGCTGTAGGGAGGGTGTTAACAGTGAGATCTGATGACACTGCTGTAGAGCAAATCTGACTTCTCTGTGTCCTCACATTCATCCCCATCTATATGGTAAGCAAAGCAAGAAAAGAACTGACTTAATGTGCAACTAAGATAAAAGAAAAACATTTACCTTATTGGGGTTAGAGCTTTTTCTTTTTTGTTTTGTGTTTTCTTTTTTTACTTATTTTAATCTTCAAACTTTCAGAGTGCCACCCCGTAGAGATTCGAGTACTTTAATAAGCCTCTCCAGGTGTTAGAACTAGGTTAGAGGCGTTGCCTCTTTCATGTCATTTGCAGAAAATAATTGTTGAAAAAAGCTGCAAGTGTGGAGGTAAGGTGACTTCACTTTTCCTTGGTGTACAATTCTCTTTTTTTCCTCTGTTTGGTTAAACTTGTTTTTTTTTATCCCATCTACTTTACTTTTATAGACCTACTGTGCCCTCGCAGTATGCTGGTTCTAACCTTTTTAACACCATGTAAATGTTGTGTTTCATTTACATGTATCAAGTGGATTAGTGAAGTCAGTGTAATGATGTAATGATATATATGTAATAATAATGCCTAATTTCCTGTTTTATGAGTACTCTTCTTAGAACACAACCCTGGTTTATAATACACAATTATTTAATAACTCTGGGGAGGGATCTGCAACCATGCCAGGGTTAAAGCTTCAATAGTCTGCTGTTCGTGAATGTTACGTGAATGTTGTGTTCTTCTGTTCCCTCGTGTGTGTTTCTCTCCAGGTATCACCTTCCTCCCTGCAGTGAATAATCGAAGGGAATTTTGTTTTAGGTCATCTGTATTAGTTATTAATAAATTGCTTATTTGCTCTAGTGCTTTAGGTTCCTTTATTTCTTTTTTCCTGGGTTAAGCAAAGGCTTTGTGCACAGCAAGCAGTGCTGTGAATTTACAATAACAAACACAGTCACACAATCATTAAATCCTTCCCGGTCCTTCCATAGCCACAGCTGAGGTCACAGGTCAAAGGGCAGAATACAAAAGAAAGAGAGAGCCCATGAATGCTTCATTAGTCAATCACATCCATTAAAATCCATAAAAGCTGCATTTCCATCTGACCCCTGGTGCTGCACTGACCTTGTTTTCGGTGCACATCGTGACACCATGAAGCTGTCACACCCAACACAACACTTTGTGCTCAAGGCTGAGCCAAGTAAACAACTGTCAGATTACATGTTATTATTTTTTATATTTAATATACTATATATCTTCACTTTTTGTAGCGGTAACCAGTTTCAGGCATACAGGACATAGCTCACATCAAAATTGTGGTATTTTTTAAATGATACTGTATACCCCCTAATATCTTTTGCACATAATATTAAACATAAATTATTCACAGTATCATTATGGGAACTATGTTAAACTGTGATTCTGGCAAATCTATACCACAAGCATTAGTGTATTGCTTCATTACAGTTATTGAGGCTTCATGTAATCTTGGTGAGAGCTCACATGTGCTCACGGGCAATGAAGCATGATTTTATTTCCTGTGCAGTTATCTAATATTAGCAGGGCATCCTGGGTAATAAGCTCAAAATGTGTGTACATGATGATACCAACTGAATGTCATACATTTCTCCTGGGGATTTATTCCTGTATCATTTGTAACATGTTAAGTGGTTCATGCACTGTCAGATCATGGGTCAAGGATACTACAGCCATAAGCACCTGAGAGTGATGAGTCTTGGCCCTGAGGTCGTCCTCATGTCAATCATGGACCATATAATGAGGGCTCGTATCTTTCTGGGTCCCAAATGAGACTCACCCATCCCCTCCTTCGTACCCTCTCAGGGGTTGATGTGAGCATGTTTGTAGGGAAAGCACATGTGAGCTTTGGATGGATTGTAATGGGATTTTAATGGCTAATCATTGAGCTTTATGATTGCATTTTATTCGCCTTAATCGTTTTGTTTTTGTTAATGAATTTTTAATCATTGCTACTGTCTTACTTTATGGGCCACCACAAGGCAATAACAACACTTCCCTGTGAATATACATCAGACACTCTAGTTTGTCAAAGGGGGTGATCCATTAGGAGATAAAATTGAGTTTTTGAGCAACATAGGAAAAAACTAAAGCTAAAAACTAAAGGCTAAACTCTATTTTGCAAGCATGAAGGTGAGTAAACTGGGCTGATTTACACTTCAGCAGCGGGAGATGAGCGGAAGAACAATTCTCCACAGAAAATCGCCACTCAGCTTTGCATGAAAGCCAGTGTTTCCATTATCCAATGGCTGAGCACTGAGGTGTGTCACAGTGGAAAGATGCCAGACCCTCTGCAGCTGCCACCTCTACTCAAAGAATCAACAAAATTACACCTGAAAATAAAACCACATCTCCTCCAGACCAAGAGGATCTTATGTAACAGAGCCCTCATTAGTTACTACAGTACATTACTCTACAAATTAAGAGTTCACCTTTGTCAAGATTATTATTAACCTGTAGTTCTCTGGCAAAAAATAGCCCTTTAATATTGTACAAAATGCATAATCATGCCCAAATAATACAGCAAAATTTCTAGTAATCTATATACACTTCTATATACACTAATCTATATACAAGCCTCTCTCTTGTAATACACTGACAATATATATACAGAACTTCATACAAAGATACACCTCCACCAACCAAATTATCTAATGACACAAAGCAGGATATATTTAATATTAAGAAGTTATTAAAGTTTATCAAAATACCACTAACACATGTGATCACATCAACATCACTCATCTGAATAACACAAGCATATCTCTTTACTCTCTGTAAACTGTCTGTACACACAGAGGCAGGTCACCACTGGGTCGTAACCCCGAGTGTATCCATTTAGTGGTTGCCTTTTGTTTTCAGAGGAGCATTAGATTACAGCTAGTCATTTAGGCTTGAGACAGCTGCCGAAGATAAGAAGGGTCAAAGTGTCATGACGACCTTCCATCACAACCTGTCACCTTCGCTGCCTCTAACAGATCCTTACACGATATACATGCTCAAAAGACAACATACCAAATTGCAGTACAGCGCAGGTCTGGTTAAAACAGCACTGCACGTTGTAATTTGTACATCTAGGTGTTCTCATGTTTTCTGTCTTTAAACGTCATGATGTATCAGTCTGTAATTATTCAAATCTATCCTAATTAAACACTTCAGTGGGCCCATTTAAGAGTAAAATTAATTAGGGGGCTACACTTATGGTGGTTACTAATGGAAATTCAACTCCACAGCATGTTACTAAATGACAACCAATGTCATGAAACCAACAAAACCTTACGAAACAAGACTTATTAATTATTACTGAACAAATTATTGATTTGGCATGACCTGTTTCACCTCTATGAAGAAAAAGATGGAACACCTCACTTTTCAACTTGATATCTTTTTAAAAGTTGGATTAAGAACGGTTAAATTCAGGGCAAGTATAGTACAAAATGTTATTCAACCAAATAATCCACCCGCACACTATTTTTGAAGCAAGAGCTATTAGTTGAAATATAAGTGACACATTATTTGTTAAGGCACATCTGTGGGGTAACATCCATTGTTAAGTGAGGTTCAGGGGAGGGAGAGATGAGGCAGATGATTTTGGAAAGCACTGAAATTATCATCATTATCACCATTATCAAGGCAACATCTGTCATGTTCTGCAATTACTATTACTGTAAGAGACTGTAGTTTATTTATATTTTATACTCAGTCTGTAAAAGGATAACATTAGCTTGTGCTGCTCACAGTGATTTGACCCCCAGTATTCCTGCTCACTTATAACAAAGATCATTACTGAGACTACCAGTGTGCTTACTTTTAGTTTTACCTCCAAAAATTATTTCAGCAGCGCTGTGTTTGTACTGAGGGCTAAGTCTCCTCCTGTTTATGTGTGAGTGTGTCTGTGTGTTTGTGTCTGTGTGTAGGTTAACACTTCCTCCCACTGCAGCTCAGGTCACTGCTGTATCCATCCAGGGCCACTGCTGTGACTATGAATGTGTTCCAAGGGAGCAATTTAAAAGAGGAAATAAGATCTCTGTCCATCTCTGTGTTTGCTCTAAAAAGTAAAACTTAAAGTACTTAAAGAAAAGTACTTACGCTGACAAAAAGAGAAATGTCACCAGTGCTTTTTCCATGATTGTATATCCTCTGAAATATTATCAATCAAAATGTTACATCCTAAAATGAATGTCCCTGAAATTGCCTAAAACAGTTAATCTACAGGGGGACTCCTAAGAGCAGCATCATAAGGCACAACTTTTTTCGTAAACTTTCCTCCACTGTACCTAAATGCATGACATAATAAGGTTGTTCTCAAACTTGCACCATGTAATAAGCTCATACTCCTACGCTACCTGCACTACAATTAGCTATTTGTTGCAGAGAGCAGCGTTCCTGGCTGCTAGAGAGTCTCCAGATATGGACACTTGATAGTGAAGAGTGGTAACAACAAGAGAAAACCGTCATCTCAGTAATAGCATCGCTATGGAAACAGTATGGAGGCGTTATGTGTGTGGGAAAAAGCAGCAATAAAATAACACCAGGCAAAAATAAAGATGCCAGATGGCAACCAGGCAGCATCTGGAGGAACATAAGACACATGTATGCTGGTTACCTTGGAGAAGAACGTGCATTCAGCAAGTAGTGTAATGAAACAGGATGTTAAAGACACATTGATCTTCAAGCATTACTATATTACACCTCCAAATGGGATGTTTTATAGAGAAGTACACACCTGAAATGTTTGTCAGTTAGTGTTACATCCAGTCTTAAAATTGCATGAACAGTTCAGGGAACTTTTATCAGTATTGTAGAACAAGACAGGAAGGAAAGATTGGAACTGGAATTGGAGAAGGAGCTTTATTTATTAAAAGATTTTTACCCATGAAGCGTCTTGAACAGAAGGTACAGTACCACCATTTGCCCTTTGTTTTAAAGGTAATCACACAGTAAGATTGATTCTGAAAAGAAAAAAAAAATCTTTAATTAAAAAATCCAAGACAAACTTTGACAAGCTACAGCAGCAGTACACTCATGCAGAACCAATGTCGGGAAAACCTCAAACCGACTTCCCCTTGCATTAATCTTTTATATTGTGTTTTTGACCTTTATGGTGCTTCTCCAACAGACCAGATTTGCTTTGATCACACTCTCTCTCTCTCTCTCTCTCTCTCTCACATACACACACATATCTGCTTAAGTTCTCCTGCGGGTTTGTTTGTGTTGCAGCGAAAAGGTTTATGTTAATGTCCTGTGCTGAACGTGTGCATATTTTAGACAGTGCATTTACCAAGAAATTACAGTCTGACATTTGAATCGTTTTGTGCAACAAGCAGCGAATTTATATAATAAAAGAAACACTTGCTGTACTTCATACAAGTCACTGCGTGTTCCTGGTCGGGTTATAAATGCAGCACTTTAGCAGAGAGACACGTACATGTGAACAGAAAGCAAAGGTCAGTGAAATACTTACAAACTGCACTGTAGTCCTGGTTTTAAGAGTGCAGGTAGGCCTTTCACCTCAGCACACTGAAAGTTACATGTAACCAGGGTTACAGCATTGCAGGGTTGCTGTATATCTGTACTACGGATTGCAAGGTTCTGAAAACCCTGATACATGTTTCAGACGCAATTTTCGCACCCATCTCCCACCACAGCCTCTCTACCCTCAATATTTGTCATGCTACATGAACAGCACACTACTTTCTGCTTAAGTACCAGTGTTTGTTATTTTTTAGTCTGTTCCAGAGAACCATGACCAGATTGTAAACACATCTGTATGATACAAACAACAAACAACAAACATTTCACTTTCATTTCCATGAATTTCACAGTCCTCACCTTTAAAAAAAACATCTTTTCCTCCTGTGTTCTTTAGGACCCAGATGTCATGATTGGATCCACGTGAGAATGAGAGCTGCAGCAAGAGAACGAGGTCCTACCTGGACCACAAGACTGAACATAATTTGACCCAGTCTGACTGGGGTGAGGGATCAAGTCTTGGATACTAGGAGCAAAGTACCTACGTAATTGACATTCACAGTTGGATTTGGACATAAATAAAATACTGCAGTATCGTCCAGTATGACATCATTGCCAGGCAGGCTGGGACAGAGAGGAGCACTCAGATCCAGTCTCTTAAAGGGCAAAGGTCGAGTGAAATAGAAAAGGTGTTCATTTGTATGAAAATGATTCCTCATGCAAATTGCTTGAGTTCCAATTAAAAACTTTCTCAGAGATTTAAACAGACAGTGTGTGTGTCTGTGTTTGTGTCTGCGTGCATTCAGCAACTGCTTTCTGACTCTTCTCCCTCTCTCAGTGAGTGAGACAGAGCTTGCATGGGTTTCAGCCACCAGCTCCGATGAGTTCATCACTTTGTTAATGGGATTACATCAATCACCTGTGTCTAGTCTGATGTACATCTCCCTCTGCTTCAATTTCATGCTGTAATTATGTGACGATTACTGGTTGGGTCAGTAAAAATGAATTTTGTTTCACACTTTTAGGTTGCATTGACATACGCTTTACAGAAGTGCTGGGCTGCGGCTGTGGGTGGTCTTAGCTTTCTTTTTGTGTACAGATTTATTCTATTAGTCTGGAAATGTAATTTGATTGTGATCACTGAAGGCAAACTAAAACACCCTATGTAAATAAAAGGAGGATGTAATTAAGGACTTTAAAGGCTCTATGGTAAACCCACGCACGTTTCAATTGTTTTGGCTGATTAGACCACTTTTCAAGGCTGCATGGGTGTGAATAGTTTGAGTTTGATTGACATCCCCCTCACTCGCCTGTTAGATTTGTTAGGGTGGGACAAATAACAATATTAGTACCGACAGCCTCTATCTAGTGCACTATATTTATCACCGCCATTTGAATTAATTGTCAGATTTACACAGAGACATTTATCTACTGTAGATACTGGAAACAGAACTTTTTTTAAAATGATAACCCTCACACAGAAATCCATCTCTTGTCCCACTTTGCGGAGTACGATCTTTAGCAAAATGACTTAAACCATAAAAGTGCTGAAATGAAACCACTTGAAGATAATGGGAAGGTGAAGCGGTCGTGTGAAGGAGAGCTCTCACATCCTGCCAAACCACTTGGCTCTTCCGAGAAGTGCTTCACTGGGGCTGTGTTATTCATGAGACTGGGTTACAGGTCTGTGCCTAAAAATAAGGAGTGGGCTGTCCCTCTAAGATTGAAGCTAAGTCCAAACTTAGAAACTTAAAAAAGGAGGATCCAATCACGCTGATGTTCAATTATAAAGTAAAGTCAGGACATTTGGGGATTCCTCTCTTGGTGTTTTGACATCCATCTTATTAATCCAATAATTGAAATACTTGAAAACATTTCAAAAGCTTTTACATACATATATATAAAAAGGTTGATCATGCAGAAAATGAATGAGAGAAACTGTAAATATGTAAAAACATGTGTGCATGTGTGCAAGCTTGTGCATGTGTGTTTATTGATTTACTTGCGTGTGTGATCGCTCATGTGCAATGACCTACACTCTAGCAATTCCCCATCACTCACGTGTGCTGACAGAAAATTTCTCCATCACATCTCACGCCATTTATCATCTGTGCAACACACAACTCACCAAGCAAGATTTATGGACTGTGTCTGTGTGAAACAGATAAGATTGTTTCCATCAGTAGCAGTTCCTTAGTGAAGATTAAATCATTTTATATAATGTTACAGTGAATAATCACGGAGATTACGCAGCAAATAACTATGTTGCTGTTCTGTGAGGCTACATTTTGGCAATGCTGTGTGTTAAGGGTAGATGTCAGGCAAGGCAAACCTTATTTATGTGGTGCTCTCTATAAACACTAGGAAACTCAGTGTGCTTTAGATGAGAATTAAAAGAGAGCCATTCACAATCAGTCACGATCACCACACAAAGAAGTGCAAACACAAACTCTTCAGTGACTAACATATAATACTCGTCAGCAAAGAGCTGTGCAAACACATCTCAAGTGCAGAAATCAAGCCATGTCTCTCTGGATTTTGAACTGACCATGAGAGGTCTGGGTTTTAGCTTTGAAGCATGTCAAACAAATACTTGAGCAGGGCAATTCACAGGCATTCAGTTTGGCTTTGTGTGATTTTTTTTTGTTGTTGTTCAAACTCTGGCTGTGGCGTTCTGGATGAACTCAGGAAGACCAGAGAGAAGATCATTGCTGTGGTGTATTTGAATGGTTACCAAAGTATGCGCAGGTCTGTGTGTAAATACCCGACACATTGAAATGGGAGACTGCAGTTGCCAGCCACAGATCGCTGCATCTTTACTGCATTGCTACACTGAAGACACTAAAACACTTAACTGTTGACTGGATTTATGCAGCTACGTGTTCAGTATTTGCACGCAGTGATCTAAGAGTACTGTTGTGCATCTGTTGGTACAGTGTTTCCCTACACTTATTGCAGTCTTTAAACGGTGACAAATGCTGCAGTAAAGTCCACAGGGTGTGTGTGTGTGTGTGTGCTGGGTTTACACTGCGTTTTAGTTGTTATTGTGATCTCATATCCCACTCTGTCCTCCGTTCTCTCACCTTTCCTCCTTAAATAGGTTTTGAAGGACAGAGTATTAGTTTTTCTTACAGAAGATAGCACTGCGCCTGCACACATCCACTGTCTCACACACAGACACACACACACACATAAACACACACACAAACTGGCCAAGACTCAAGCTCCACTCTTTTATATTACAATCTGTGAAGACACACATACACACCGAAAAGAGAAGAAAAGTGCTGATCCGAGGAAGTATAAAACTTTGCCTGCGTCAGTGTATATATGATATACACAGATATATGGTGACACTAAACTGACTGAACGTAGATAGGGATAGGACTAATGAAAGGACAGAGGGCGTGTGGAAGACACAAAGAAAGACTGAACGACAGAAAGAAAAGCGAGGAAGACAGAATCAATGAAATGTACACGGAAGGAGCAGAGAGAAAAAAAATGGTTTAGAAGGTAAATGATAGAAATATGGGATGGAAAAGGAGGAGTTGTCCCTGTTGAAGGAGCATGGTATGATATTATATTGCCCCCTCTTGAGCCACGGTTTGAAAGGTCTCTCTGCAGGTAACAATCCCACAGATTCCAGCTCTTCCAGCATGAGCACTGCAGCACCTCTTAAAGCCACGCAGTATTTCACTGTGGTCAAACATTTTCTTCTCTCTTGGCAAACACACTCACAAACAATTGACTTTTAGATGCTCTGATTCACTGCCGTCAGCTGCGCTTTTGTGACTTTTGTTTCCCAGTCGCAATCAATACACGCAATGAGGAAATAGCGCCTCGACAAATGTGAAACTCTGCACAAAGAGATGAAATATCTGAGTCTGTGGTGCCACAGTTTGTTTGTGTGGAGGTGTCACTTTAGTAAAACGGCGCAAAGGAAGTGGAAGTGACTGCAGACACTCACTGCTGTTCAATCCACTGTTGTGTCAAGTGTTATTTCTCTCTTTCTCTCACACACACTCACAGACACTCTTATCCCCAGGCTTTCATGTCCATTGTAAAAGTGACAGCAGGTCCACGGCTCCCCCTAGTGGTAACACGACAAAGCAGCAATATAAAACCAATGTCTCTCTTTTGATCTCTCCCTATGTCTCCCAAGACTCTCATTTTTGCATCTCCTTTCTGTAACTAACCCACCCACATGTCACATATAACCCTTAAACATGTTTTAAAAGTGCCTCCATTTCCCCTCCACAGCTTCTTCACCCACCCACGCTATTCCTCCTCATGTGCACTGCATCATCTTTACAAATTAGGCGTTTAACTGTCGCTCTCATCTTGAAAAGATCTGCAGTGGGTGAAGAGGAAACAGCTCAGTAACAAGCACACACACACACCTAATGGTGAGTCTCTGCAGGGATTTCTAATCGAGTTACATTACTGCGTGCTCAAACCTCACAGGCTATCATTATGAGCTGTGTCTGTGGTCTGATTTGCCAAAGGCTGCAGAGTCACCTTGAGCACCGGCTAATAGATTTAAAGTAAGAGGCAGCTTTAAAGTTGGCATGGCTCCTTTTCCTTTCACGTGAAGCAGTGTGGGAGAGGGAGACGCAGCTCCACTGGAGTGTTATCCTCAAGCGACCTCATTGAGACCCAAGGAAAGCGCTGCCTCTTAAATAACTGCTTATCAGCCCTCATCAATAATGGACAAATACCAAGAGAGGGGATGAGCGAGGCAGCGAAACTTAAAGACCAGAGCGGAGAGGAAAAGAGGGGGGTGAAACAAAGCCGGAGGGATGGCTCGTTTGTGTCTTAAGGGCAGGTGTTTGGTTCTCATTCCACAGCCTGTAAATGAGAAGCTAAAATGAAAAGCAGAGAACAACAGGAGAGAAGAGAATAAATAGGAATCAAAAGGATGAAGCACATACTTCCCCACCTTCTGATGATATCAAGATATGTTTATTTATTTGCCCAGTTTCATTTTGTGTCTTTCTCAGACTGGAGAAAGCAGAAATGGTTTCAGGGTTAAAGCTGAGACAGACAGGAGTCAACTCCTGTCTGGCACTCTTTTAAATGAGCATGTCAATAGGACAACTGATGCCCTATTGATTCATACAGCGGACTAGTGCTGACACAAGCTCTGTGCATGTGCGTGTGTGTCCAAGCTGCAGAGTTGATTTATTAATGAGAGTCATGTTAAGAAAATGCATTAGCTCACTCACTAGCAAACTAATGAACTGGTTATGTGTTTGTGTGCTGGGGGATTGCTTTATATGTCACACCTAGGAGCCAATTTCAGACTTAAAACAAGCATGGAAATAGCTAATGGGGGACAAAAACCCAAATTTGTTATAACCACTTATTCAGCCTGTGCAATAACTTTGCTCTCTGCCTGTGCTGGGTTCATGTTAAGGTTGACATATATTGCTTAGAGGCTAGAATAGGGGTAAGCCTCTGGGAAATGAATAAGTCAATGAAATGTCCCTCAGAGACATTTGAACAAATGTGTAAGTGAGAGAGATCAGGCAGTGCACATCAGTGCGATCAATCACTGAGATTGATAAAACACTAATTATCTAATTATCACTAATTATCTTAAAGAATTTCTGTCTGAGCACTCAATCCGTCTACTCCTGCTCTAAAATGACCACATCTACTTGAGATATTATATTCTTTATTTATATATTTATTTATTTATATATATTATATTCTTATGTGTATTCTCAGGCAGATCCTGTCTCTGTACTGTGTACAGGTATAATTATAATTAAAGTTATAATTATTTATTTTTTTAGATTTTTATGCTAAATATCTTATTTTCTTATTATTTTTTATCTTACCCTAAGTCTTGCATTTCCTACTATTTATTTTTCCACTGTGTGTCTCGCTGCTGTTACACTGTGACTAATAAAGGAAATCTGAATCTGAATCTGAATCGCTTTCTAAATGTTATTGTCACTGATCAGTTTAACTCAGAGTTTCAGGAATTTACAGTGGACTGAATTACAGACTTTTATTTATTTCATCATTCATTATTTGTAGTTTGTGGTGCTGTTAAACTGCACTGTCATATACTTATAAGTGGTTTAATTATCATGAATGTTGCTCCACTAAATAAAGGAAACATTAACTTATTTACACACTTTTTGTACCTCCTCACAGGTGTTTTCACTTTTTTCACTAAAGTTGCCTGATTAGACAACAACAAGAGCGTGTGTTGAATCATGCTTGATTGACAGCTACCTCACTTTCCTCCAGATTACATTACACCTGTTACTGGAGCAGGACTATTTATATCTTTTTAAGTTGTGCATTAAATTTAGAGAAACTCCGCCCAGTTTCAACCTGAGCAGTCTAACACCTGCGTGGGTGTGTAGGGACTACAACATTTTAAAGCATTTAAACTACTGGACAGAGACTGGGACCAGCTATTACATTAGTGAGGACTAGTTAAATAAACCCTGAAACTAATCGCATATTTTGGTGGTGATATGGTTCAGGTACAACTTGTGAGGAAGCCAGGAGAGAAAAATAAGGCTTATTGTTTTCAGATTTTTATTGCTTTTGAACAGTAGTGGTATTCAAAAACACAAAATAATATTGAATTAGTAAACCACAGTATGACATCCAGGCCACAGATTTACACAAAAAAAACACAATTCACAATATATTCAGCATTGCAAAGCTTGAGTGGTGACACAGATTTCTACGTTTAATACACAATTTACACACATAACTTACTAACTTACATAAAATTCAGTACTCATTATACAAATCAAAAGATAGATGACAAACTAAAAAACAGCTACCAGACTTTCAGCACAGACCACAAACAGTCACACTTATTTGACTCTGAACTTATCAGAAGGTCCATCATGATCTGCCCCAGCTTGTGTGAACACCTCACAGTCAAAAATAGACTTCATTTAACCAAAATAACCTCCATAACATCAGCAACTACCTCATATTAAAGAGCAACAAAAACTAACCAGCCACAGACAGAACAGTTTGTGAGACAGGCTGCAATATCATTTTTCACCACACACCTTGATTACCATGTAAAACCCGTTGGACTCTAGAGGGGCGCTGTTTCATCACTGTGAGGAAACTAAATTGTGCAGAGAAATGGAGGAAATACAATATGTTTTTTTAAGAGCTAGTTTAGTTGAGGAAACTGCATTGAATGCTGGGGAACAGGAGGATACAGGGTTCTTCTCACAAAGACACTGACCACTCTCGGCGCCACCTCAGAGTCACCCTACAGAAATAACTATGGTGCCATGGAGTCTCTTGCTTCAGTGTGTAATTTAATTGGACACACTGTAAATTAAAGGCCCTGGCTAAAAGGATTTCCCCATCTTTTAATTACACAATGAGGTGCTCTCGTTCTCTCTTTCTCCCTGTCCAAAGTAATTTATTACATGACTGGTTTTAAGCCAAAGGTGTCACAGGATCTCAGTTGGTCTGATACCTTGTGTGTAAAGCCCATCGCAGTTTAACACAGCCACACAGGGCTTTTAATAGCTTTAAAGCATTCATAATAAAAAGGTTCTAAACCAGGTACTTGAACTGTACTTTGTCTGAAAGTCAGAGGTAAGAGCGATTGAAACAGCAGTGTTACGGATTTCCCAATAAAATAGATGAAGAACTTGCTGGTTTGTAGTGTTACATAAATATACAACTGGACAAAAGTCTCCACACACACAAACACAAACACAGCACACACACACACACACACACAGAAACACGCACATTTCTGTGACCGCCTGACCAATTAAGTATTTAGTGGGGATACCAGCTCCTATGTTAAATATTCACTTGTTTTCCAAGATGAATAAAGGATGAGCAATTGACGCATTTATCTGCATGCATATGTCTGTGTCTGATTCCGTGTGTGTGTGTGTGTGTGTGTGTGTGTGCATGCAAGTACAAAGAATCGCCGGTGAGTGCACACACAATTAGTGCACAATTTCTTTCACTGCATCTTGAGTGTCGATTGGTTACAAACTACAGCTTCATTAGGCTCTGATTAAGAATACAGACTGACACGACTTTGACACGTACACACCCCATGCACACACACACACACACACACACAGATGCACACTATTAACAGACACATATGCACACCACAGTATAAAGTGAGGCAAATCATCATCTTCATGTACTTGAGCATGAACACCATTTGCTTCTTTTAAGCAGTCGTAAAAACAAAGTATTATCTAATCTATCTAAAACAGTCCTCTTTTATTTGTACTTGAGCTCCCTGCACCCCCTCCCCCATCTCCGATTACTCCCTGCCACTTCTTCACTCTGTTTCTGTTTGAACATAATAAGTAAAGTTGCGTGCCTGGACAGCTTCTCCTTACATAGGCAGATGCCGGAGTCTAAACACTTTCGAACATGAGGCTCCAGTCTAGAGAGGACCGGCTTGTGACTGGCTGTCGTCAATAAACATTCACTGTTGCATGTAAAAAGTTCATTTAGGGGCTCTAAGGGACATTTGATGGTACTCTGCAGTCTAATTATGTTTAAATTGTTACAGATTTACACTAAAATCTGTGGATGTTTCAAAGGAGTGGATTTCTCTAAGCAGATTTTTTATCTTTGTTTCTATCTACGAAAAATGTATAGCATTTCCTGCTGCAAGTTCAGTGCACTTTATAATACATATAATTTGCTTGTACCAAGAACAGCTCTGAATATGTATCTGCCGTATCTGAAAGAAGAAACATTCAAAATTTGTTGCTGATTATGTGTCACATCAGCTTCCTGACATATCACAAAGTAAAATCTGAGAGACTATAGAACACAAATTTTACAATCCAGTTTTTATTCAGGTTTGCATTATTGAACTTTTATTAATCCTCACAAAAAATAGCTCTCTAAAAAAAGGTGAGTACAGAAAGGCACATTGTGACTGACAGAGGACCACAGAAACAACTGCGGGGGCAGAGCAACTCTGTCACCTTCACACCACGGTCCATCAGCGGACAGAGCTCATTTAATCAGATGGACTGACAAACATCCAGACGGTCTGTACACACACACACACACACACACACACACACACACACACACACACACACTGGTACGCCCATGAACACATGGCATATGCTCCATAATGTCATCTTCTGCCCCCTGGAGGTATAAATGCCCCTTCAGTGCCCCTGCCTGTATCCAGTAATATCACAAGCTTTCGATTAATCTATTTCCCCACTAGTCTGATTGAATTGATGTCTGCTTTAATTCTGTGTGTGTTATCAAAAATCAGCAGAGTGCATTTTGCCACTTTGGCATTTAGGTTAAAAGGGGATGTACTAGGTTTATGCTTCTTTTTCTTTTTTTTTTTTTACAGGAAAAGTTGATGAAACACAATAGTTATTTTTCAGCTTCACTTAGTTACCCAGATAAAAACACAAAAAACTGGCGCTTCCTGTGCTGGAGCGGCTATTACATGCTCAACCAAAACCCCAGAACAGCATTATTTCACTTAATAATCACTATGTTATCACAGAAAGTACAGAAACTGTGAATAAGAAAGTACTGCTGCATCGCAATGGTTTAATGTAGCGTATTTTTAAGTACATGGAAATGAAGAAAGAGCTATTAATTAAAAAAAAGAAAGAAAACCATTACCAGTGCAAAAAAATGTATTGTATGTAATTTCCTGTAAATTGTGCAGAGTTGATTTCTGACACAAATTGTGTGTTTGAACCAGCGCAGGAAGAAAACTTCCTCACACTGAAGGTATTCACATAAGACAGATGGTGGAGGCGTTGAATAACAACAAAATGTGACAGCTGTACCCTCTTTAATACAATGTTAAAAGACTCATACTGAGCAGGCAAAGAAAGCAAAGAATAACAGAGCCGAGGGGAAACACCAGAGCAAACCTGTGCCGGATGTTCATTCAGTGGTGAGGCGTTCAGGGCCGACATGTGCACTGGCTGGCTGTCAAAGTCAGTTTCTAAAGCTTTTTTTTTTTTTTAATCACGCCTTTCTGGAACAAAGCGGCCTATCTCTGCTTTCCCAACATGCTTCACTAAAACTGTCACATGGCAACAGTGTGTGACTCTGACTAGATAATTAGCGTTAACAATCGCCACATTAGCCTCAAGGAAAAGTTGAATGCATATGTTCTGAATTAACACAGCAAGCGGTCACCGTGGCCTACATGGTCAAGATGCCCATAACGATACAGTGAGCATGCTCACATCAGAAGATGCAGTTGCTGTCTCACAAACACACACAGATGCTCCTTCACAACTGAAAACACACACCCACGCCCCAAACACAGACGCGCACACACTCATAAATAATAAATTGTAGAGCGTGTGAGGGCACACAGTGATGCTTGTCTCTTCTTCCTCTTCCCATCTGCGCTCTTTGTATAATTATGAATGAATCAGAAGTACGGCAAAAAATTCAGATCATGCTTTTGCATCATGAGTGTTGTACATGCCTGTCTGTCTTTCTTTGCAAAAGACTAAATCTTTACACTGGGAAGGACAGTTTATGACATATACCAGAGTTACAACCAAGTTTTGGGGTTGAATTGTGATTTAGTGCAGAGGCTCAAAGTTAAAGGTTATAAAAAGTGAGTTTGAATTTGAATCCACTATGTGGATTTTAGTTTGAAGTTAGGACTGCACTTGGGACAGTGGCTAACAACCTGGGGGTCAGGCCTCAGCATGATTAACAAGACAGGAAAGAAGAGGAAAAGACATATTTCCTCTGCAAGATCTCCACAGTCAAGTTTTTGTCACTAACTTTTCTCCACTTTTTATTTCTTTGGTCACAAAATGCTGAACAGTTTTAACTTTTTAGACCCTTATAAAGTATTCAAAATGAGAAAAAAACACTAATTGTTGGAGTTGTCATTACAGTTTAAGATGTGATTTCATAAGTAGACATTTCTTTGTTTTAAAGGGTCACAAGCCAAATAGGCTGGTTTAGTTAATACTTCCAGACTTATCACAACTCACCTCTGTCTACAAAGCCAGAGGGGTTTTAAAGGAAAACTCACTGCAAGGTCAGTGAGGGCGCCTTGCTGATTTGCATTTCCTCCTTTTGGGTGTTCATATGTTAATAAAAGCATTTCATATGAGTGTTTTGTTTTGCAGTCGACTCTTCTTGTTTGGATAAAGTAACGGCTGATTTTAGTTGTTCTAGAGTTTAACCAGGAGGGGACAATTTACATATTTCCCTAAGCTAAAGCACACTTTCTTTCCTGTTTGTGTGAGTGTGTCTTTTAGTGTCCAGCACAGGTCTTGACCACTGATACACACTGACCTGAAAAGGAAGTGGGCAGCCAGCTGTTTTATCCGGTTACTGCAGCAACATACACAAAGTTCAAACACACAAACACACACACACACAGGCACACACACAGACCCATGTCAAAGTCCCAAGGCGAAATGCTAACAGCACATGGCCATATGAGCTCCCATAGCCAGGTTGACCCAACAGGGATACAGACTGCCATCACACTCATCACCCCCCACCATCCCCCTCTGCTCCCCTCTTTCTCTTTCTCCATTGGTGGACACAGAGGGGTGATGTAAAAGTCACGCTCTGTACTGTCATTTCCTCGCTACCAACAACAGAATAGGTTTAGGTCATGTTATTATTACACTGATTGAAATATAGTGAAACATGTTTGCAGAATATAGCCGCAGAATTGGTGATGGGAGAGCCTGGGGAATGAACGGGCTGTTCGCACGACCAAAATACAGTTCATGGAAATGTTAAGCCAACAGCCTCTCCAAATATAATACACACATGGACACCACACTGTATGATTACCATCACACATGGCGAGATGAAAAATGAAATAGCTTGATATTAACTCTTCTCACTGCTCATTTTATAAATCTGGAGTATTGACTAGATTTTTTTTCCCCTCATATAAAATTGTTCTCGTGGTGCTTTTAAATGTCTGACAAAGCTTGCAGAGGGCAGCCATGAATGTGTGAGTGTGAGTCAGGTAACTGTCATGGTTAAATAAAGTTCAAACGTTATACACAAGCTCTAACGACAGAAACTGTTGGAGAATGCAATGCTTTATTTGAGATCATTCTTCACCGTTCCTCTCCACTGAAAACAACAACACAACGAAGGCAGAGCGGCTACATGCTGCTTTCTAGCCCGAGGGCTGAGCAGTGATCCACGATGTCCCAATCACAGCTCACTCAAACCACTCACCAACATGATGCTCTGTCACAGATGACAAACTCGGGGAAAAACAACAAACACATGACGGCAGTGGGTCCCCACCAGTGCCATCTTCAAAATAAAAATCTTTTGGAGAATGATTAAATCCATAGTATCTATACTATTTCTGTCCATGTACACATTTTGATTATGCAACTATGTAACTTCTGTCATTGTTGTTTGGAAATACATATTTCTATTTCTGTGTTGTAGCTTTTCAAGGACTGAAGAAATAAGACTGTCCACCCCAAGGTAAAGCAGACAGGTGAAGAACATAGATTGGGCTTTTCACTGATAAAAAAAACAATAATCAAACATCTGAAGTTGGTGCGCACATATTTAGAAAATGTTTTGGGCTTCATGTTAACATTTTGAGGTATTCAGAAATTTGTTCATGTTTGTGACATGACATGACAAATGTGACACATTACAACATGAGGGCAGACTCTTATTGGAAAATCCCATTGTTATCTTTTTGTTTGTTTTAAGAATGAATCAGTCAAGAACAACAGAGTGACAGATCAGATCAGACTTACTGGATTCTATAAATAAACACTCACAGCACACTGAAATGAATACTTGCGCACAGAGAGTGATCAGCCAGCTGGCGGCTTCCTCGTTGAGATCAATTGTCCCCATTGTGTAATATAACAAAAGTGACCTCAGCATTGGTGGAAACAAAGATTCAGCTGGTGAATGTGCTGGTTTTCCAGGTTTGATTTGAGTTTACCAGTGACTGACGTGCTAACTTTTTGTCTGTCTCCAGTGAAACAAGACTAATGGGAAATCTAACAATAAGGAAACAAATGTGACATCATAGAAAGATATTGTGGCCAAATAACAACAAGCCCCAAACCTAACAAACCAGAGCAACAAATTTAAGCTATAGAGAGTCTGGAACCAAAGAAATAAAATAATATAGTCTCTCAACAAGGAAGTGGAGTCCAAAGTTAACACCTACAAATAAACAACTCAGTGGATCTCAAGTCAGCAGTGGGCAGAAACAGCATCCATCCCTCTTAGCAGTAATGCTGTTAGGGTTGCCAGGGCAACAGATAGAGGTGAGCCTTTGGGTACTGCTATCAAAGTCTCACACACACACACACACAGGAGCAAGGTTACCTGTAGACCATGCCAGTCTCGCTCTTGACCGTGTCATGCAGCGACAGCGAGTGGAAGTTGAGGAACTCCTCCAGCTGTTTAAGCTCCACCACACTGTTGGGTTTGTTGGTCGTCCACAACATCAGAGGAGCACATGGTCGCATCCCCATCCCCCCCGAGGACATCTGCCTGTTGAGCCTTCCCTGGCCGGGGCCCTGGGCCTGGACCCCACCCTGACCTCCTGCCTGACCTCTGGAGCCCTTCTGCTTCGGGTTGGGGATGTCCGGGCATGTTGCTTTGTACAGGTACATCTCCCCGCTTTCCTCTTCACTTTATCCTCTCTTTCAGTCTCTCCCGTCTTCTGTGAGTCGGTCCCACAAACATGTACGCTCAGAGTAATCCAGGTAGGCCCCTCGCCCACGCAGCGCTACATGGAGCAGAGGACTCTGTGTGTGAGTGTTTGATTAAAGCTCAAAGGAAAGTGAAGTATTCCTCTGGATGAAGGTCCACTTCAAGAATATTCCTCTTATTTAAAAAAAGAGAAAAAAAGAAGACATGCAGGAAAATCCCACATGGAAACAAAACATAATTTGAAAAGTGAAAAACATCATTCAGCAGTCCAATCTGTCTGTAGGCTGCACGTCCACACGGGAAAACAAGCTTTTTTTCTTTACATGTTCTCGTCGATGTGGGCTGTGCCACATATGTTCTCTGTACACATTCACACATGCAGATAGGAAGAGAAAGAGAGACATACACACAGATATTCCCCCTCTCTCCTCTGCTCTCTCTCTCACTCTCACCCAGCACATACACTCATGCTGTCACTTTGCCCCCTGCTCAGCCAGTCTAAATTATAAGCTCAGTTTGGTTTTGCTCCCTATTAAATGGCATGGGAATCTGGGACATTTTTTCCCTCCCTCCCTCTCCTTCTCCCTCTCTCTCTGTTTGTCGCTCACTCTCTCTCTCTCCTTTTACCCTTTTTTCTCTACAACTCCCTCTTATCCGTTCTCCCACTCTTACTTTCCCCATCATCCCTTCTTTGTCTCTCAGTATTCCCTCTGTCACAAGCTCTCTTGCTTTTCTCCTGATTTCCTTTCTCGTCTCTCCTCCAGCGTTTATTCCTCCCGCTATTTAGCCTTTTATTTTATCAGGCACAGATAAACACATTACACTGTGTGTGCTTTTTCTCATATTTCCATCCCCAACCTCCCTTTAAAATGTTCTTTTCATCTATTTCATCACTTTTGTTTTCTGTTCCTCGCCCTGCCCTCCTTTACTCCTCTATCTCTTTCTAAAGAAAACGTGCTCTGGAGTTTTGCCCATAACAAACACCTAAAATAAACACACACACACACTCTCAAACACACACATGCAGACAGCCAAGAGCATGTTATGCACAATTGCACACAATCTGAGGGCAGTGTTTTTGTAATGAAGTGAACCACAAAGTAAAACGGAAACAGGAAGCCTCCTTCTCCTTCCTGGTCTGTTTTCTCTCTCTCTCACCACACATACACACACACACACACAGTATATAATCTCTCACCTCTGGCCTCCTCTTGGGAGCATTCAATGACATCACGTCTGGTCCTCCAGTGGATTGTGGGAATCATGAGGAATGCCATTCTCCCATATCAGGAAATTTGAGTTTCGACACACACTGTCACTCTTTCTGCTTTCACACACTCTCTCTCACACACAGAAATACACACACAGATGTTGAATTTGGTATATTCTTCCGTTCAACCAATATTTTCAGCAACTGCTTGTCTGACAAAATACCCAAATGCAAATGTGTCTAACACACACACACACACACACACACATAAACAAAGCCCAGATCCAAACTTTACATTAACGACATGGAAACATGAATTCACTTAATCATTAAATAAAAAAAAACAGTTGTGAATGTGCTGTTGATACTTGCTATCATAATATAAATCTGTCCTCTAAGTTTAACTTTTGTTTGTCAGGATCAGATTTCTGCAGGTATTATGTAAGGACTGCTTGGCCGTCCTTTGTTTCTTAAGCTTTGGGTCAAAACGTAAATCTGTGTATAGATCTGCTTCTGGTGTTTGCGCATGACAGCCACATTTATTCTTTTTTTTAAGACTTTGTTCAAGAGGGACAAAAAGTACTAATCTTTTCAGAGCTGACTGCAATTAGGCCCTCATATATGGTCAAGTGTATTTCTGCACCTTATAGAATATAAAGCTGTGGCAAGAGCTGTTTGTACACACACTCCAACACACAGAATTAGGAAGGGAGGTTAGCAGAGGGGCAGCTGTGTCCATTGTCCGGCAGGATGGGTGGAAAAACTGATCCTGCCTGGCAGCAGGAATGTCAGCTGAGCTTATGCAACAGAGTGTGTGTTTACTGTGTATTTATAGACACTCAAGGCATACACATTCATACATATGGAGCCTATACATGCATACCCTTTTATTGCACATACAGGACCAGACAATTAATGCTCTGCAAAAAAATCCACAGTTATGCCACTTCTCTCTCTTATTCTCACTCATTTTGATTTTTTTTTTTGTGTTATTTTTTCTCTTTTATTTTGGCCTTCGGTGTTCAAAATGGTCACACTTTCCTTTGAGCCGCTCAGCATGTGGGCAGGTGAGTCACTGAAAAGAATTTAAAAAAAGAGGGAAGAGGAGGAGAGAGCAGGGAGAGGAGTGTTTAGGGGGTCTGGTTGGGAGTCATGGCAGTGAATATGGGAGTCCTGCCTTTACAAGAAACAAAAGTGCAACCCAGACAACAGGCCAACGTCCCTTTCCGTGTATCGTTTTCCCACCTCCTCTCCCCTTAACTGCCAGGATTTCACCTATTTTTCATTCTCAACTTTCCCCATCAGCTTCACATTTCCTGAGACTAATTAGCCATCTTTTTGTGTTGCTTTCATTTTGCTCCCACCACCCCCACATGCACTTTTTCCAGTTAGAGAATCCCTATATGATGATTGCACATGTCTGATAATTATCCAGTGTGCACAGCGTGCTAGAAACAGAACAAGTAGAGCAGCAAGGTGGCGCGGCACAACCCTGTCTAACTTAATTTGTGCATGACTGTGAAAAAAACATCAGATACCTAAGCGTGTCTCCATATTGTCAGCTCTTGCTTGCAATCAATGTATAAAACTGTATTTCCATGTTGTTTACTTGAATGAGGAAGCGCTTTCTATGCCATCTGACTTTATGGCAGCAATAATTATGCCAGTGATCAGTCCCCAGCCCTCAGGGACTGTCCTGCTCCTGTTTAACACCAGTGTTGGCCTACATTCTACACTAAATCCCATTCTTATTATAATTGAAAATCTAAACCAGCTTAATGCTGAAGGGTGAGAGCAAAGTGATGATAACATTGTATTACACTGACTGAACAAAATGTACGGACAATACACCAAGCGCAGCAGCGCATAGTCAACATTTCAGTTGTCCTAAAGCTCCTCTTTTTAACATGCTTCTCTTTTAACCTTCTAAAGGCTTTTAAGAGATGAATTACTAAAGAGTGCTAATATTTAAAGTAATATTTAATCTATTGAGGCATGGATACTTTATCGTGCGCCAGTGCAAGGAAAGGGCGGCTGTGAATTAAACCACTAATCTTGGCAGTATCACGCATGCTTCATCCATCAAGCTCTGCTGGAACATGTGTTTTTGTTCTCCATGCAGCAGTATCACGTTGCCACACCTTTGTCTCTGGTGCCAAGGGTGTGAGGAAATATAACACCAATACCCAGTCAGAGAGGGGCAGTGATACTTTTGGCTGTCACTCTTTCAGCCAGTCAGGTTTTTCTTACTTGCTTACTGTTTTGGGTTAAAAAAAAACACTTTTAATGCTTCTGTTAAGTGATGTGCTCCTGCAAATACAAGCAGGGTTTCCAGGTTGTTGGCAACTTCCAGAGCTGATTGTCTCATGTAGGTGTGTGTAAGAAGTTTCCGCCTATCATAGTCAGAAACAGTGCTCATTGAAAGGATGATGCATCTTATTACAAATTGGCTGCTGAATCATTAGCAGTCATCTGAGAATGACAGCTTACCCACAGAGTAACATAAAGCAGTAACATAAGACAGCACAAATATAGCAGGTACATGATGCCATACAATAACACAATCTGAAGGAAAATGTACAGCATGATTAGTGTTATTTGCCATTGACAGATATTTCATATTCTATTTATTTTTTATTTTATGAAGCAGAATACATCGCTTAGATTTTTTCAATACTTGCATAATGAAAATTAAGAGAAAGAACAGATTAAATATATATAGTAGATGTTTAAAAAGGAGAAAGTGTTTTTTAGCTCAGTTATAAAAGCAGGGGATTTCTATGGCAATATTCTGCCCCAGTTTTTATGCAGAATCACTGGAGAGCTAAAAATCATAGCAATTGTTCTGATTCAAATGAGGGAGAGGATATCCAGCCATCGCATGCTGTTTGGCATCCACATCAGTGGCTCAGAGAGGAAAGCTGGCAGACTGCAAGTGTGTGTGTGTGTGTGTGTGTGTGTGTGTGTGTGTGTGAGGCACGTGTTGGCTGATTGGCAGGAAGGGTACTTTCAGAGGGGTTCATCTCATGCTCACGTCTTTTCTAGGTCAGAGTGAATCATTAGTCAGTCTTTCAAGTAGGAAACTGACTCCCCATTATAACAATGGAGTCTCAGCGATCAGACACTAATGATCAATATTGATTCCACAGGGAATGAGCTATAAAATGTGCGTTCACGTGCGAGTATCTGCATTAAGCATTTGTGTGTGTGTGAAGGTCGTGCTAATCTCATAGTGATTCACACAGTGTAGTGTGTTTTATTGGTGGTCCATTGAGTTCATCACTTCGGAAACATACCTGTTAAACACACTCCACATGCACCTGTCAATCTGTCAGTCAGGCCATGAGAGTCTTTCATCATATCTTTACGAGCCTGTAAATAAAGAGCCTGTGAAGTGTGCAGCCACCAACATGTCACCAAGCCAACTTTTAAATAACATTAGAAGCCACATCTGAAATGAAAACCTCACACAGTATTTCATTGCTCAGAAATATTGAAAATACTGCTGTTGTTTTAAACTGCCTCTTTTCTCAGAATTGTAGCTGTTTTGATTGTGGGTCATGTGAACTTTGCACTCCCCTGGCTCTGGCGAGAAATGTAATTCTGGCAAAAATGCAAATTATAAAATACATCGGAGTAAGCAGCTATCCAAATAAATTTTAATTTGGTATACTGGCAATCATTTCAAACACTGTTTGAGTCCAAACAAAAGTAAACACAGAGATAACCCCGCTGGGTTAGTGACTGAAACTAAATGAAAAGGAATTTACTTAGGAGACCAACCAGCCAACCAAAATTGGCCAGTAAGTTAGTTGGCTGCCTATGAACTTTTTATAAATCAATTTATGGTAATTATGGTACGTTATAGCAAGCAATACCACTTGTAAAAGGTTGTAATGGCTGCAGTCATGATTATATATAAATTTCAACATTGTCTGAGAGGGCAACTGTACTGTGAAACTTCAATGCATGTGAATCAAAAGAGATTATTGTATTGTACTATTGTAGAGGTGCTACAGAGTATATGGCAGCGTATGTGTATAATGTAGCACATGTATCTTGTATAATCTAATGTGTTACTATTAATAAAATAGACATTTTGTTCAATAAATCAGCAGCAAAACTGTTTTTCAATGTTAAATCCTTCAGTGTCCAAGATGACTTTATGTCAGGCTTTTACACTGTTACCACTGATATAAACAAAGACAAAAAGAGATCACACAGCACATTGTAGCCACCAGATTTCTCACATAGAGTTACATGAAACATGTGACAAAAATGACTTCATCTGTTGAAATATTATTCTGTAACCCTCTGCCAAATCATTTTCTCTGAACAGTGAACAAACACATTTAGAATATAGAAATCCTGTAGAATTACAAAATCTTCTGTTTGTTGCTCTACAAAATAAATGGATCCATCAATATCTGTGAGACCTCAACGTTGTGTTCCTGCACCAAGCCCTTGGTTCTTAATTATTCTTGGGTCTTGTCTCTGCTCTGCTTTATTTTTCTAAATTAGAGAGCGAACAGAGCCAAAATCAGCAAGGAGGCTGGAGAATAGATGAAGGGGAAGAAGAGAGGAGAGGAGATAAGAGGAGAGAGACTGGACTACAGGCAGATGAATGTGGAGCTTTGGGATTGAATGATTGGAATGGGACACGGACGGATTAGGCATTTAGCAACAAGAATGGAGAGCAGAGCGACAAGGCAAGACATAAGGAGCAAATTGGGGAGGTGGGGTAACCCAATACTGAAAATATCAATGTGTGAAAAAAAGGAGAGCAGACAGATAAATGGGCTGATGGGAGAACACAATCAACACTCACTGCAGTAATAATCTAACTTCCAAAAGTGGAAATTGTTGTTCACGTCACGGCCCGAAGAACAAACACCACTGGTGCTTTCTGCCCGTCAATCATGCAGGCAAGAATCAAAACACTCCCTCCAGCCTCCATATGTTTTGTCACCATGGTGTTAGAAGACGTCAACACGATCTAATGCTGCAAGACAGATGCTGGCTATTAGCATTACGGCCAGATCAGGTGAAGCAACTCTAAGCCAGGGGTCGTTACGAGGCAGCATGACTCCTGTGACACACAATGCTCACAAATGAAATGATAGGATGGGAGGTGGGGCCCACTTGTCATCAGATGGCACTGATGGTCCAGGCCAAAAAACACTTGCATAATCGACACATACACACCAATTTACTAATCATAGCGTTAATGGTGTGTAGAGAAGCTGAAAGCCCTTGCACTTGAGTGTGTGTGTGTGTGTAGTATATGTGGAGTGCGCTTCTGGAGCATCAACAGTATATATTAGGCCTTCAATTATTATTAGGCCTTGTTTGCTCTGTGTCATGTGTGACTGCATGAGCACTATATGAACCCACGCACACACACATACACACACACACACACATACTGACACACTCACAGGGCTTAACTGACCTGTGTAGGGCATGCCAGTCTTGTGTGCGACTGTGTCCTCTTTGCCCAGCCCGAACATTTTCAGGTACCAGTTGGTTTCCATCTCTCTGATCAGCGCCGCCTTGTGCCTTTGCGGCGCTCCCTGCTTCCCAGATGAGGAGCTGCGCTTGACATCCTGGGAGTTGCTCCTCTGGGCCCTCGCACCGCTGAGGGAGGCCACGGACTGTTTGCGGTGCACGTGGTGGTGCTGCGGGTGTCCGCCACCGGGCCCCCCGACGCCCCCTCCGCTGCTGCGGGCAGCTAGCATGGCCCCAGAGGGTGCTCCCTTCCCCTCGAGGGCTGAGTTCAGGGAACAAGGTGAAGAGGAGGAGCTTCAGGTTGGAGAGTCCTTCTTGGTTGGTCCTCCTTTGTTGGGCTGATCACTGCAGCAGAGAGTGATGCCCGTCTCCAGAAAGCGTGTTCTGACCCTGATTGCTCTACTTTTTAGCCATCTTCTGCACTTTTCAAACTCTCTACATTTTCTGCTTTCTTATCTGTTCATTGTGGGTTCTTTTCCTCCGATCTCCTTCTTTCCATCTGCCTGTCTGTCTCGCTCTCTGTCTGTCTGTCTGTCTGTGCAGTCGTGCTCTCTGGTCTCTTATAGCCTCAACCAGCCTGAAACAGGATCCTGGTTTCCTTGTCTCGTCACCGCCTGCCCTGGACTAAAAGGAGGGAGCCAAACATGCCAGGGTGTCGACAATGCATCGTACACACTAACACACACATCACACACACATACACACACACACAAACACACACACATGTCCTGTGTACATGATAGGTATATACCGATACGTCCGAGTCCTAAAACAACAAGAAATCATAAAAATATGCACACCCAGCGGCACACTTGTGAGCACATATATACAATGCGCATTGAGTAGTAAGGTAAACACACACAGATTGTTTCTTTTAATCTTCAGGGTTAGCACTAGTGACAGACAGCTCTATATTTACACTCCTCCTGGACCATTTTCAGTCTTGGAGTCTTAACACCATTCCTCATGTCATAAGACTCCAGGCTGGTGCAGCAGAAACACAAATTTACACCTTTCCCAGGCATAACTATGCGGAAACACAGAAGTTTGGCTGCGACATACATCAAAATATGTGAGAACAGACACGTGCTATCTTAAATATTTCCATTTTCATAGTATAGTAAAGTATTAACATAAAACCAGTCCTAGAACATCACTGTAGCCACGCCTGGATGAATGTAATTTCACATATGGAGGGTTTGTGTGAGGTTTTATGTTTCACTCTGCTGGAAGTTCAAAGTTCATATAACACCAGAGAGCATTTATGGATTCCCTCATAATAACTTTCAAGTAGACTTTCTCCATCTGGAAACTTTTTTTGACCACAGAAGTGCACAACCATGTATAAACTTTATTTAATGCCTGATTGCATTAGAGAGAGGGACACAAAGCAGCACTGCGCAGAGAGGGGGAGAAGGGGGGGGGAGTATTAATTGAAGGTGAACGGAAGGACCCAGGAGGTGCACGCGCTCAATCATCGTTTGTGCAGTCGACAGGGATCGCATGCTGATGAGATGCTAATTCGTGTCAGGTACTGCAGGAGAGCAGGGGCCCGATGTGGCCCTGTACTATCTGACTAAAACAAGTTTAGTCAAACACACAGAGAAGTTCAAAGTCAGTCTCTCATGTGGAAAAGAGGAGGGCGGGCAGAGAAGGAAGGAGAGCCAGAGGGAGAATTTGGAGCCAGCCTTGGAGTTCATTTATTATGAAAGCTGGCTAAGTGAAGTGCTGGCTCACTTGTCCAACCCAAAGGAAGAGAGTGAGCTCTGCTGGAGGTGACACCAGCTCTGTGTTTTAATTCTGGCCCTTCGTTGAAATGTTTGGACAACTGCTTGAGTTTGATGTGAGCGCACCAAATAAAGTCACTCAAATGAAAAAGGTTTCATCACACATTTGTGATGTTTACTTCCAAAGATGGCTGAAATGTCAGAGGTAGAATTTCTGACTGATTATCAAGCTCACATTTTTTATCGAATGTATTCTTCAGTGATTTAGAACAATGTTTTAGAACAATACATCCTTTATTTCAGACAGAGATAGACAAAAGCAGTGGCAACCTTCAATTTTTTCAGCTGAAATGACAGCTTTCATTGGCAGCTGCTAGCAAACTAGTAATTAGCTAATGTCAGCTCCATGATTGGTTATAAAACACTGATAAATTTTTCATATCAAACCGACTCACTTCAAGGCCTGAATCTTATAAAAGGTGTCTTAAATAGGCACTTGATGACCACATGTATGATATCATGCCAAAAGACTAAAAGCACTCTGAAGGCATTTACAAACCAACAGCAACATGAGAAAACAGAATGAAAATTGTAAATAATCAGAAGGAAAATGTTGGCACATCTGATTATATTTGGTATTGTAGCCATGAAACTTTTTTTATGTAACATGTAACCCCAACTACTGCAGTTAGTTTGAGCTGGACGTGTGCGCACTCGTCCATTAAATGGCTTTCTGTGGTCAAGCTGTGTGGTCTGAGGATCCTCCTGATATCTAAGCAGTTACCCAGAGATTGGTGTCCTCAGAGGTCAAGTGAATAGCCCAGCGATGGAGTGTCAGCCCTGAATTATTCAGGCGCGTAATGAGACCCTGAGAGCTCACTGGATGTGTCTGGGGGGGCTTGGGAGGAAAGGTTATGGTCAGTGCTGACTGTACGGTGTGATGGGATGGAGGACAGACCTCTCTCTGTCTGTGGTCAGCACCTAATTTGTATTGGAGCTTGACTGGAGCTCTGCAGTTTGTTGCAGGGTTGTGCACTGTCTTTTAATTATAATAATTACCGTGAAATGTTAGAAATATATCACCTTAGAGAGGTTTTTGCTATACCATTTCTATGAGAGTGGGTGCCTCTTCAGTATCCCTGGTTTCATTAGGCAGACAAAGATGTATATTAGTTTTGTCAGAAAGGAAAACTGCTTTTGGGGTTTTAGCTCAATGTACTGAAGTACCTTGAATTGAAAGGTTTTCATTTCAGTGGATTACAAAAAAGGTGTTACCATCTTGTTATTTTATTGATTAAAATTACAGCAAATGCCATACTTGGAAATAGATTAATATCATTATATAAAATGACATTTTATTGCTTCCATTATAAGTAGTAGTATGTGTTAGTTTAAAAGGATCTCACGTGTGTCGGAGCTTTAACACTTTCCAGTATTAGAGGTTAATTTGCCTCTACATTACATTCAGAATACTGACTTTAGGTCTCATTGGGTTAGACAGCATATGGCCCGTTTGACATGGCACACACAGCGCTTCTGGCTGAGGACAGGGATGACCTGTTGTCTCTTGAGGTCACTACCCAAGGAGATTCGTCACACAAAGTGAATCCAATCTGACTACTCTGTAATGCCGTCTCACCAAGAGAGAAATTCTAGCATGGACAAAATCCGTCATTCAAGTCAAGTTTATCCTGAAACTCTGCTGAGACGCAAACTGAGACGCAAATACACATATACACACACACACACACACACACACACAGGTGTGCATGGTCCACAGGACTCTTTCTCTTAATATGTCAGATACTGTTCGATTAGCCTAATTATCAATGGAAGTGAAGTGATGTGGTATCAGCCTTTATCAGTGATGCAGCTATTTCACCACAGTCACAGGGCAAAGTGCTGCCACAGTAATACAGCACACACTAGAGGTGAGTATACATACATAGTACATATAAATTAATTTATGATACAGGATGAGGCAGACACAACCTCTCAACTTCAAGGTTACAACCAGGTAAAGGTGTGTCTGCTCATTTTAAACAATCATCCATTTGAATTATTCATGAATTCTCAGGCCCTCACAGCTCTCACAGGTGAGAACAACTTCCCTACATATCAGCACCATACAGACATAGATACACACACACGATCAAATATTCATTCACGCAGTAAAATAGGAAACTCCCCATTCCCTGTCTGTACTACTAGTGAAGTGTGAGAAATCCCTATAGAGGCATTTTTTATCCATCCTTGTCCTTCTTTATTAACAAACCCTTCATCTTTCATGGATTGGATGTACAAGCTGCATAAATCCTTGCAGCTTAGCGAAATTATCTCAACCTTAAATCTGCCTTGAATTATTCAATGCCTTTTTTTTTCATTTTAAATTAAACATTTTTCTCCCATGCCTGTATGAGAGGACTGTTAATCCTTCATGAGCCAAGGTTACTTACCTTTTCAGAACAAAAGTAATACGAGTCTCATACGAGTATCATCATGTAAACTGTTTTTAACCATGAACTAAATGTTTCCTCTTCATTTGTATGTTTCGTCTTTACCTTAAAACAACAACAGTGGCTAGAATCTGAGCTATTTTCTACACCAACCACAAATTTAAATGAAGAAAAAAGGTATATTACAAGGTAACGTTAAGAATAAAAACAGTGAGATATCAGTGTGGTTACAAACCTTGAGCAGGTTTATAATTAGTCCAGATGTCTGAGAGAAAGCCAGTGAAGGAATTTTGAGAGGGTGATGAAGGATGGAGATGAGAAACTTGGTGGCACCGGAGAGGAAAAACAGTTAGAGACACGCAAATACACACACACGCATACACATCAACAAAGGCTATATGGAGCAAGAAGGAACAGCTGCTCCTTTCACTATTAGATTACGAGGAGGCAAACTTGAGCCCCTGCTTCCCTTTTTAGTCTCCTTTTTCACAACCTGCTCAGTTATGAGAATGAAATTGTTCATTTAATGAGCAGCAGCCATACAAATATTATTTAATTAGAAATGAGTACAATAGTAGATTGATATTTACTAGCTGTCACATGAGTGCAATGTCATATAACAGGAAGAGATATTTAAATCAGTTATATATGAAAGCTCCTTTAACCAAATGACACAAAACACATGGGGCATTTCAAAGGGGATAGTTTCACAGATCTAACACTAATCTTGGCTCAGATAAACTCGCTAAAATTACAATTTAGGTGAAGGTGGTATTTCTCACTCCACAGCAAAACCACAGAATGAAACAGTCAGACATATATAGTTGCAGACAGTTTGTTCCTCCTCTTAAACTCTATGTCTCTGCACTGACAAGAAAAATGATCTTCTTTTTATCTCTTTGAAGTCAGATTAATATCTGCCTGTATCACAGAAATCTGCGTATTCACTGAAGACTTACATAATACAACATATCAGGGATGATAGAAAATATGTTCATCTTTAGAGCAGAGAATTTAACACTAAGAATTAGTCAAACTCGCCCGAGAATAAATACGATCTTGTGATGCACGTACACTTTGTGACTCATCGGGAGTGCAAAGCATCCCTTAATCGTTTGAGTGTAAGCTATAATTTTCACTTGAGGAACAGAAATACCCACTGGAAACTATTCTTAAGTGATGATAAGGATGGTGAGAGGTCTTTGACAGTGTTTGCCTGTGCTACCAGTGTGGATGACCTCAGCTGGAGCTCTGTGAGAAAAGTAAACAGGTGAATACAACGTCCTTATTCATGGCTATTTGCTGTATATGCTTTTTATGTTTGTTTGATTATTTGACTTCTCAGTTATACAGACAGATGTGTGATATGTTAAAGGAAAAGAAACATAACAATTACAGATGTTTCTGACAGAGCCAAAGGTCACTGAATGCTTTGATAAGAAAATCTTCAAATATTAATCATTCTGTGACCTCCACAGTCTACAGACCTCACCCCAGCTGAACTCCTGCGGGAGGTGACTTTGGAGTGAAGGTGTCAAACAGCACTTTCCACCTCCATCATGTAAGCGCCAAATGAGGGAATATCTCTTGGAAGAATGGCATTCATCCCTCCAGTAAAACTGACGTGACCAGATAGTGTTGGCTGATCACAGCTCAAAGGCACTTCAGTATGTACAGCAGCACATGAATGCATCACACTTCATCTGTGCTTGGGTATGCCAGCAAGTGAACACATCACTTTTCAAAGGTACAGTGCCGATTGCTATCACAAGCATTACAGTTCATATGGTTGTAACATTCATTGCTGATTCTGTCAGTCTGATGCAGGTTCAAGCTGTTACACTGATTCAAGCCTGTATAATTTATGAGGCTGGCAGCTTATCATTTATGACACATCATGATTATTTCTGTTGCTTTCGCTGTTTTTCAATAAGCTTTTAATGAGGAAGTTGCAGTGTATCACGACTGAACTGACAGCAGCGCTCTCAGTCATCAGTAGTTTGTTTGGTGGTGATGGTGATCATTCAGTGCAGTCAGGTAAGTTTAAATATTGGTTGTTAAAATGTGTTCCTACATGTGTTGAAGGCAAACTCAAAATATCAGTGGCTGTAAATGTGAGAGCGTGATCGGAATAAAACTTTGACCAAACTGAAACTTGAATAAATAAAGGTTAAACGCATCAAACTGTTGGTTTAACAAACACTTTACAAACTTACAAACACTTTTCACATTAATTTGTTACTAATGCTTTGTATGAGGTCCTACTGTAAAACATGTCCAAGACATCCTGTGGCAACATCAGCTAACATCTCCCTCTGCTGGTATATGTTATTCTATGTTGTCTGAAAAAGAAGCTTTGTGAACACAGGGACACACAAACTCACAAAGCAAGGACTCCTTAAATAAGTGTCACCTTTTCTATAAATCATTTTCAGTGACCACCCCTGCACACACACATAGACACACACACAGAGACCAAGACAATCCTGTCTTGATGATTAGCGAGGCCTCTCTCTGCATCACTCAAGAGTCTCCTGCGATTAAAAGTTGATCATTTCCTCTTCTTCCATTAAACAGCGGACCAAAAGCCTTCAGTAGACATAGTTCACTTCAGGGATGTCAGCTGCAAGCTCATTTGGAAAAGAAACAAATGACATTAGCTCTTGGGCTCATTTGGATTGTGTCACACTCACTTAGAACTTTATCAATCACATGGAGAATGAAAACTTAAACTCCTTCAGGCATTTAATAATGTGGATTAGAACGTCTCTGAATAAATCACAGAAGTGGAGTTTTAACAGTGTAGGAAGAAAAGCCCAAAAGGTGCGATGGTGCTGATGGATGAGATGTGTGTGATGCTTTCCATAAATTAAAAATAGGCACGGTTACATTTTCTTATTCAAAGCAGACATGCGTCATGAAGGAGCACATGTCACTTTGTTGCACTTGGAGCTGCAACAAGAAAATAAAGGAGAAACAAAGATATCAAAGCACAGACACTTACACAGCCTGCTGACTTTACAAAGTGATAAAATGAAGTGTTAACTGAAAATAACTCAAGTTAACATTAGTGCAAGCATGGAGACACACTCAGAAACATGCAAACTTAAACTAAACAAACATACACACTCATGCTGTGTTGCACGTGTGCACATTTTGTCTTGATTTAGACCTACTGTTCCCGTCTGCTCTCGTCAGCTGACAATGAATTATAAACACATTCCTTCAGCGCTCCGTCACCAGGAGGATTTACCACCGTCCACACTGACAGCTTTGGTTGGACACAGTTCACAGCTTCACAGATTCCTGGAAAGCCACGTGCTCACACACACTGATCGTATGCACAGTACACTCACAGACGAGTTTGAAAAAAGCCATCTGGACCTCACAAACACACACATGGAGAACGGGGTCGGCTGCCCACTGATGCAAGAATTTTTGAAATATGCAAAAAATGTAGAGAGCGGTTAAAAGACTTCACGTGGTGCATGAAAGAACACAAAATATTTCTTGATTGTCTTTTGTGATATGAGGTTAACAAAGCTCACTGTGATTTATGTGACAGTCATCACACCCACACACATTAATGTCTTGAGTCTTTCTGCTTTGTTACTGTTCGGTTAAGTGCTATTTTACTGTTTTATATGCTTCCTCTCATCCAGACATCTTATCAGCTCTAAGCCATCCATCACATGTACTCCAGTGTAATTCATTTTTCTCCAGCTGGAGAGTGGCCTTATTTCAAAAAGTAAAAGTTTAATGGACCATCATATATTCTAAACTTCGCATCACTTTATACTCTCTGTGGGAAACAGCAGCAGTGTGAAAAGATAACGCTCATCCCCATCCATCTATCTATAAACTCACCTTGATGTCTGTGTGAGGGTCAGTGGGTTGTGGTGGTCACTTCCTTCAGCTCCCTCTGCTGGATCACTCTGGCCACTTTACAAATGTGTCTCTACTCTGTCGTGGCTCGTCCGTACAGTCCACTAGACCCCGAGGTCCTCTTGTATTACTGATTTACAGATTGAGTCTTGGAGAATGAAGCCAGTTGACTTGAACAAAAATTGAACTGCAACTTTTCCTACTTGCCTCCAAACTAATATGCTTTATAAGTCAATATGTAGTATCATCCTGCACTGCTTGTCATACATTAATGTGTTAACATGCTGTAATGTTGTAATGTGTTTACATAAACATTTGCACCAGCTACTCTAATGTTCCTGTTGACACCTGTTTATCTTGAACATATCACTTACTTTAAAAGGTTATTATATCATGTTAGCAAACAGTAAATACATTTGGAAGCATTTTTATTCATTTGGACTCCTGTTTCTTTCCACCTTGCCTAACTCGGTCCAATAGTCACCCTCTTTTAGCTCTGTTTTTGGTCTTCACCAACACCTGAGGGAAATATCTGGGCCTTTAGCAGCAAAACGCTCCAGTGGTGTATAGTTAGTTTATTATTTTCATTGAAAACTGTGGCAGTATAAAACAATCTGGTAAGATAGCTGAACAAAAACTCTGAAACAATAACAAGGAGCTAAAAGATGCTAAGAGGCTAAAGCTTAGGGGAATAGCAGAGTCAGGTGATACTGTAACTATTTGTGGGTTTGTCACTGTGAGTGACCCCTTTCAGATTTTAGTCATTTTACTCACTGTTAATATTATATATAGTATTTTTAGTGCAGCCTGCATATTTAAAATCTTTTGTGAGAGCTGAAAGATACAGGTGAAAGATTTGCCCCACAAACGTGCCACAAACCTTTAGCGCTCTGTTAAATAGATGGCTCACATATGAGAGTAAAACTTACATACATGTACGTGTTTATTGTTCATTTATTAATTTTCATTCATCTCGTTTCCTAGTAGTAGTCATGAGGAAGCATCATAATGTGGAGAGACATTGTAATGAAGCAAGATCATTTTCTGAAATCCTGCTTATCTGTGTATTTCAGAGTTGACAGTAATGCAGGATAAGGTCTTGTCTGTATTTCTCCCAGTATTTCAGTCAGTAAATATTTAGTGCAGCTTAAAATGAATGTTTGCTTTAATAATAAAAACGAGTACTGTGGTGACTGAAAATGACATTTATTATATAGCTGTGTGCATGATGCTAACAGAATTTGGAATCACATTGACAGGTTATTATGGTAAAAGAGATTCAAGTTAACAGTGTACATTTTATACAAATATTTTGACAGGAGCAACGTAAACTAAACACCTGTAATTTGAAAGGTGCCAGATGTGTTTAAAACTGATGTGCAACTAAAAGTACAGCAGTACGACATCTGAGGTAAACATTTCCTTCATTTTAAATCCACTACCACAACTGAAACAGCAGCTTTGACAGGAAGGATCTGAACCTGTTCAGATATGTTTTAGCTGGATTTACAGATATCACAGTGAAGCAACTAAAGTCAAAAGACCCTCATATTATTATTTCACAAAACAGTTATGTTTTTTTGAAAATGGATTTTGAGATATTTAGTAATCATTGAGGTAGCAGTTTTTTTCCTCATGGTTATTGCTTATTGACCAAACAATGATAAAATATGTGAATAAGAAGACTTGGAGCCCTAATCAGCCAGACTAGTTTCCCAATGAAGCAGTGGCACATCTGCCACCTATATTATTTTACGATTTCAGTGTTATGGCTCAGATAAGTTCTTAGTGCTGTTTCACTAATCATCAACAGGAGTGGATGCAGTTGTCGCAGTGACCTCTGTAGCAGTTGTAGCGAGCGAGGCAGAGGTCCCGGTTGAGGACCCGTCTCGTGGTTTGGGGCGGGGCTTCATCATCTCCTCAGTGTTGCGCTCAGGTTTGACCAAAAGGATGTAACACTTGGGCAGGAAGATGCAGGTCAGAAGGCCGAAGCTGGAAGCCAGGATGGCAAAAATCTGGACGGCAACCATGAACTTGCCGCGTGTGCTGAGGTAAGCCGGGACGAAGGAGATCCACACGATGAAGAAGACCAGCATGCCAAAAGTCATGCACTTCGCCTCGCTGAGAGAAAGAGTGAGAAAAGTGCATCATGCCTCTGAAGTGTCCAAATAAATGTTTGCACCAAAGTAGCTCAACAAGAGAGAGATTGATGATTGGTTCTTAAAATCTTATTAAATCTTAAAGATTTGTTTTAAAAAAAACAGGTAGATAAATTAGAAATATAATTTTACTAATTTGACTTTGACTTTCAGCAGATTTATGAAAGCCCATTTCAGCCAATGTGATGAAATAAATATCCCATTAGTCATTATAATGAGAAACTTTCTCAAAATAATGAGTTGGTATCCAAAAAAATAATGACTTGTGTCAGCTTCTTATTATTTTGAGATACTACTATTTCAATAAAGTTTCTCATTATCTAGAGATATTTGGTGTTTCTCATATAATGAATTACATAAATACCTGTGTTTTTGTGTTTGGACCAGCTGTATAACTTTACATAATTCCTGTTGATGTCTGACAGGATGTGTAGACACAGGGAAACTTTCCCTCTACACATGTTGCCCTACAACTTTACTGACACATTCATGATTTTATACATGACTTTTTTCTGGATACAAGTCAATTTCACAATGAAAAAACAGATGTATATACAGCATATATATATCAGCTTGACATGATTTGCAACTATAACGTCCCAACAATTTTATATTGATGAATGATTATATACATTGTGTGTTTAGTTTTAGTGGCCACCACGACATTAACTGCTGTATGAAATGTTCCTCTGTTTTCCCTAAAACCTTGTGTGTTTCCCACCTGATGTGGTCTTCCAGTTTGCGGGCTATGAATGAAAAGATAAAGGCCAGCAGGGCCAGCAGGATGTCATAGCCAAAGATACAGCAGATGAAAACCACAGAGCCAACATCACACTCTAGGATGATCTTTATATTCTGGGCAGAGGTGTTCTTGACCGGGTGTGGAGGGAGGATGATGAGCCACACTGTGCATGCTATAGCCTGGGTGGGGTGGAAGAATGACCACGTGTCAGTGATATCATGGCATCATCTGGTATTAGAAACAGTAAGAGGTCAGGAATAACATGCGAGTTACCTGGATTAATGTTGCCACAGCAGCTATCGCCCTCTGGTGGGCACATGTGATAGCATCAACTTCAGGGCTAGGGGAGGCACTAGCATCATTGTTGTTATTTGTGTTTGTGTTTGTCATGACGACATCAGGACTGCCACTGTTGGCTGCTGCTGCTTCAGCTGCAGCCTTTGCAGCTTTGGCGGCTGCTTTGCTTTTGAGACGGGCCTTCTTCAGAGCCTGAGCTCTCAGCATCAACACTGCTGCCTTACCTGAAGAGAAATATCAGAATGTAAAATGTTTCATGATTTTGATATTGCTGTCTTTGTCAAGGCAACTAAAAGAGTAAAACAATCTCAAGAAAATGTACATTTCTACAGGCAACCTAAAAACCCCCAGAGGAAGTACAGCACTGTACAGAGAGACCCACCCATGATTGAAGAAAGGCAGAGAGCAAAGCCCAGAGCCAGAGCTATTTGGCTGGTCATGCAGCTCCATTCCTGAGGCTCTCCCAGGAAGACGATGGAGCAGAGAAAGGTCACCACCAGTGATAAGAGCAGCGAAAAACTCAACAGAGCATCATTGGCTTTCACCAGAGGTGTGCCAATTTTCATAACAAACACCACCTGAAGAAGAAAAGAGGAACAGTTAAATACACCACCATTTGATGTGTCATAACAAGGAGGCACGTTTTGTCCACCACGTGAGCCTCACCGCTACAGCGATGGTGACCAGAGCTCCAAAGGCCGAGATGACGATGAGAGTGATCCCCAGTGGCTCTCCAAAGGCCAGGAACTCGATTATTTTTGGTATACAGGCATTGCGAGCTTCATTGGACCAGTCGTCGCCACTGCACAGGATACATTCACGAGCATCTGTCAGAGAGGGAGCCAGGATGTTTATTTAGTTGTACTGGTGTTGTATGTCCCTTAAAACAATCTGTTTTGTCTATGTTTTTGGCACTGAACAGCAAACGATGTATATATACAGCTCAAGCTCAGTCAGATTAAATGGAGAGCGTTTGTGAACGGCAGTTTTCAGATCTTGCCACAGATTTTTGATTGGATTTAGATCTGGACTTTGACTGGGCCAGTCTAACACATGAATACGTTTTGTTTTAAACCAGTCCATTGTAGCCCTGCTTTATGTTTAGGGTCATTGTCCTGCTGGAAGGTGAACCTCCGCCCCAGTCTCAAGTCTTTTGCAGACTCCAACGGGTTTTCTTCCAAGATTGCCCTGTATTTGGCTCCATCCATCTTCCCATCAACTCTGACTGACCATCTTCCCTGTCCCTGCTGAAGAGAAGCAGCCCCAGAGCGTGATGCTGCCACCACCATGTTTGACAGATGGGGATGGTGTGTTCAGAGTGATGTGCAGTGTTAGTTTTCCTCCACACATAGCGTTTTGCATTTAGGCCAAAAAGTTCAATATTGATATCATCTGACCTTCTTCCACCTGTTTGCTGTGTCCCCCACATGGCTTCTGGCAAACTGCAAAGCGGGACTTCTTATGGTTTTCTTTTAACAGTGGCTTTCTTCTTGCCACTCTTCCATAAAGGCAAGATTTGTGCAGTGCACGACTAATAGTTGTCCTGTGTGTGTAGCTTCCCCCACCTGACCTGTGGATCTCTGCAGTTCGTCCAGAGTCACCCGCCTCTTGGCTGCATCTCTGATCAGTGCTCTCCTTGTTCGCCAGCCTGTAAGTTTAGGTGGACGGCCGTGTCTTGGTAGGTTTGCAGTTGTGCCATACTCTTTCCATTTCCGGATGATGGATTGAACAGTGCTCCGTGAGATGTTCAAAGCTTGGGAAATCTTTTTATAGCCTAACCCTGCTTTAAACTTCTCCACAACTTTATCCCTGACCTGTCTGGTGTGTTCCTTGGGCTTCATGATGCTGTTTGCTCCCCTAATATTCTCTTAACAAACCTCTGAGGCCTTCACAGAACAGCTGTATTTGTACTGAGATTAGATTACACACAGGTGGACTCTGTTTAGTCATTAGGTCAACATTCGATCATTCAGAAATCATCAGGCAACTTCTGAAGGCAATTGGTTGCACTCAGAGAAAAGGGGGCTGAATACAATTGCACACCACACTTTTCAGTGTTTTATTTGTAAAAAAAAATTTAAATCATGTATAATTTTCTTTCTACTTCCACTTTGTGTCAGTCTTTCACATAAAATTACAATGAAATATATTTATGTTTGTGGTCGTAATGTGACAAAATGTGGAAAAGTTCAAGGGGTATGAATACTTTTGCAAGTCACAGTAACTACCTGTACATAATTGTTTGTTTTAGCTCTGACTTTTATCCAGGAGGTCCAGTGAATGCAATTTTCCTCTAAAACATGATGTCAATGTGACGTGACAACAAATACGAGTAAAACAATAGTTTGTTTTTTTGTAGTGTCTCATTTCCTCACTGTGGTAATCTTTTAATGATGCATGCTGAAGTTTTATAAGATGTTATTATCACATTACTTTGTAATTATCGCATTTTTTATCTGTTTTATACATAGAAGGATTTCTAAATAGGGCCATAAAACACAGTAATAGCTGTAATTCTGATGCTATTACTTACTACCACTTAAGATAAGTAGTGCCGGTTATTAAGTGCTGTTAAGTCATTTAAGTAGTTTAATCCTGTTGTGTGTTTATTCACTAGAGTTTATATTTCAGCTGAAGTTCCGATTTTTCAGGAACGATATCGTCATATCTATGAGCTGCAGTTTGTATACTGACTGGTTGTGTTGCTGATTTCTCCGTCTGCACACGGGATACAGTCAAAGCAGCAGACTGGCTCGCCCTGCCGGATTCCCTTCCTGGTGCCCGGCTGGCAGTTCTCACTGCACACTGACCGAGGAGGCTGCAACATGAGTTATAGAGACAAACGTGAGACTCATGAGTAGTAGAAAGTAAATACACATATGTACTATGAATAACAATCAACATGCTGCTGACCTCCAACATTTCATTGTTCCACACAATGGAGTCATTCATTAGGGTCATCCTGTCCTCTGGGGCTGCTGAGCCATTGTAGTGTCCCACAGTGATGTAGGATATCTCTCCATTACTGTTGACCTGCCAGTTAATGATGTCATAGAAGCCCTCTACATCGCCGTCATCAAAGTAAATCTCTTCACCGGTGTGCGGCACTTGGAAACGCACATTCTTCAGGTAGTACATCAGCTGAGGAGGAGAGAGGCAGAGTCACACCTGAGCTGTACATTTATACACACACACAAACAAAAAACAAGCAGGCTTACCTGCCATGGCTCAAAGTTAGTGATGTCAGCACAGTCGCGACCATTGAACGGCCCATGTCCCGGTTCACAGTGCTCCAGGTTATGCAAGGCATGTGCCACAGCATACACGGCTTTGTACACACTGTGGGGAGACATCATCATCATCATCAATTACGCCATCATCCACATTTTCATCAGGTTGAGCTCATCTGTAAATGGTTAATGCACCCACATCACAAAAACATTTTATTTTTGGTGTGGTCCTTTATTAGGAATAATGTCTTCATTACTCTGGAACAATTTATCAGAGAAATATTCCCCATGAAAGCTGTTGATAGTGCATTATGTGGATTATTCAATATCCAGTACAGTATCTCTGCAGACTTTTTCAGATGTATTTTTTATTGTTTTGTGAAGCATAAACGAGATCTCATTCTCATTTTATTCTCTATTAATGTGTCGTGTCGTTACAATGGTGACATTAGTCTAACTGGTAATACATGAAGTGAGCAGTAAGAACTGACTTGTAAGTGATTCTTAACTGGGAAACATCAGAGTAGGTGTTGTTGAGCTTTGCCACAGACTCCTTGCCCGTGCACAGCCCATCAGGAACCCCCGTCACTGCCCTGGATGTGCCATTAACGTCCTTGGCCCCCAGTTGGGCCTGCCTCATCGCTTTGCTGTAGTCCAGTGTACAGTTAAACAACTACAGAACAAAGAAAAAAGCCATTTGTGTGACTTTTAATGTTGCCACTGAATGTACTTCATCTTAAGTATTCGGTTTATTGCCACAGCAACAGTCTATCCAAGCCAAGATGTGTGATTAGTAGCTGCATTTTAGTCTAAACAAGATTATGCTTAGCTTAAAAAAACACACCGTCTCCCAGAATTCCTCAGTGAGTGGGTCATCATAGGGGTCCAGATCCAGTAGATGGCGCTGAAGACCAGGGATATCAGCCCTCTTTATCCCAAGGCCCAGTGTACCACCCAGCAGTGAGCTCACCTGGATAAAAATGTGCAGCCTTATCAACTCCAGACTGAGATTTACATATTTTCTTCAGGTCATATTTTCTACATCATTTAATCAATCATTGAGCTTGAGCTTCGGTTACCACCGGTCTGAGCACTCACCCCCGGCTGGTTGATGAGAGCAGACGTGATCCAGGCCTCGCTGGCGATCCAGGTGCGGTTGGTCACGTTGTGCCGGACCAGCTCGTGGATGAGAGGACTGAGGTCCACGTCTGATGAGAAGACCACGATGATCTTGGCTGTGGCCTTCATTACAGTTCGAACGATACGCTGGATGTCCTCTGGGGAAATCACCTGAGGTTTAATAAAATAAACATTCGCTTTTTTTACCAGGAGTGAATGAAATACATCTCTAGAAAAGACAGGCATGACATCCTGTGATGTGATCAGAACAATGGATGGGGTAGACCTGTTTACCTTGGGCAAGGTCTCAGAGAAAGAGATGCAGACACCAGCATCCTCCACCTGCTCCTTGAAGTCTTTGATGCCATACTTGCCATAATCATCTTCAGCGGCTATGGTGCCCACCCAAGTCCAGCCAAAGCGTAGCACCAGCTGAGCAAGAGCTGTAGACTGGTGCTTGTCGTTGGGAATGGTCCTCAAGAAGGTGGGGAACTGGAACTTACTTTCCAGGGCAGAGCAGGATGAACAATAGCTGACCTGAAGATGACAGACAAGAGAAGAAACACAAGGGTTTCTTGGAATGAGCTTTTCACTGCCTTTTATCGACCTTTATGTGACCTTTAACTGGCCTACCTGGGGGAAGTGATAAAGTCCAAGTATCCTCGCGGTGGCAATGGACAGATCAGACCCCCCCGCGCCCACAAGAGCAGCCAGAGGCGCCCCGGACCCACAGCGGTAGTTGGGTACGGCCTCGTCCTGGCCCGTCAGGTAGGTGAGGGTGCCCTCTACGGCCTTGGAGATGGTGAAGCAGGAGTCGTAGATGACGTAGCCTAGATCGGTGTTGGGCAGCAGGTCTTTCCTGTTGTTTATTTCATTGATAGCAAACAACATGGTCTGGGTCCAGCGGAAGGTACGGAAGTTAAACCTGGAGGGTAATGGGAGAGCAATGAGATATCGGTGTGTCTTAGTCAGTTTTACTCTGCTGGTTAGAGAACAAGCACATCTTTTTTCTCTCACAGCCTCACTCAGTACAAGAACCTGTGTTGAGCTGTTCAGATTAGAAATAAAGAGAGAAAAGCTCACCACATTCATTGAATGTGCTAAATTAAAATACTTAATGACTAGAAGATATAGACAGACCATTTTGGACTTTTGAAGTTATTATCTAAATTAGTCACAAGAGGACAGTTCACAGACTGATTATTGTTGCATACTACACTGTAAAGGCCTGTCTCCATAATAATATGGTCTGCTGTGGATAATTGGCCCCAGAGGTGCTGCCCTGCTCTGTCTTGATTTCTGTAGTAAAATCAGGAGGTTTAGAGGTCTCAGACGAATACTGTGTGGTTGAAACATATAATTAAGTAAGTCACGTAAAGTGATTTCTCATTTTAGGTCTAAAATATTAAATAACTAAACTTTAAGAGCCTTGATAGACCATCTAAGTTTAGTGTAAGTCAGTCACACAACAGTTTGACCTAAAAGAGTTGAAGCCAAGACAGTCACGATGATCAAAAAAAGACATATGAACAAATTATTCGACTCACCCTTCACACCCCGAAGAGACGGGCACCCTTGAAGTGTTGCCATCCTTGGAGGCGATGCGCATGTGAACGGGGAACATCCCCCCAACAACGACCTTTTTCTTCTCCACATTCTTGTAGCCACTAAGGTTGAACTTGGCTTTCAGCTTGCACGTGGACTCCGCCGAAAGAGGCCTGCAGTAGTAGAAAAAGACACATAATCCAAGCAAGAAGCGGCCGATTTCCATGCTACGAGGGAGCAGAGAGGAGCTCTCGCTGTGGCAGACAGCGAAGGAAAACAGCAGAGTATGACAGGTGTCTGTACCTGCTCTCAGGGGAGATGTGCTGCACGGAGTAACCTGAGAACAGATTCAATGGTGCAAAAGCGAAGAGCAGGACAGTGGATTACAGTGACTGAATGAGGATGTGCTAATCTTTATTCAATATGAAACACAGATTAGAATGACTTTTTCATTGCAGTGAATACCTAAGTATTATCATCTCAATAATGGTGTGTAAAATGAGGTGTAGTTTAAAGTGTGTTTCACTGGTTTTGCCTCCCTTTAAGAGCACAAACTGGACTCTGGACACCACCAAACATACACAAACAAGCACATTTCTACATAAAATAAATATCAATCCCATCATTTCATTTCTCTCTGCTCTCTCTTTCTTTCTTCCTGTAGGTACAAATCAGTTTATTAGTCCGTACACAGGTCAGCTGCTTGATAAACTGCCAGAGGCCAGGAGTTAATTGGCAGCTGCATGTGGCAACTTGCACAGTCTTTACGCAATATTACGGTGTGGCTACTGTTCCAAAATCACGGCTCGTCCCCTGAGTGCGGGTTATGCCGTGTGTTGATGGGTGACTGAACGTGTCTGCTCTTGTCTCTCCGTCAGCAGGGAGAAACTCACACCTGAACCCTCGGCACACAGAGGGACCTCTGCTGGGCAACAATGGCTGACTGCACACAAATAAGTTCCCAATCAAATCAAATTACAGTCTAAACTTCTTTCATCAATATGGCTGTTTACAGTAGTTATATGTCACTATTATTACATGCAATTGTACTAATGGGAAGTTGTCACAAAGAACGCAGAAATCTAAAAAACATGAGGATATTTAGATGTGTTTCTTGTATAGCTGCTGATGGTGACTGATTAAATGGTTGTGTGCGTGACTAAGCCCTTGTGATCTGACTCAGGCACATGAGAGACGTCTGACTGATGCTGATGAGCTCTGCGAGAAATCAATTGTTTACTGTAATGTACAAAAACGCTGCCCCATGCAGACATTTTCCAAAGAGGAACAGGGTTAGATTGAAAAAGCAGCATTCACCCCAACACACCAGCAAGTTGTTGTTTGTGTATGCTGCCTTTGTATTTTACTCTGCTTTATGAACTAAATTCATAAAGTTCACTGAAGTGCCAAAGAAAGTTTTTCAGTGTGTGGCAAGATACTTTCACTTGCTTCAAGTGTTAAACAAACCTGTCTAAACTTTACTATTTATTATTATACTATATGAAGACATATATATACTATATATATTAGAATAATGTGGCTTTTATTATAGTCGGTAAGATTTTAAAAGTGCACAAGCACGTTTGAAGCAAGTCAAATAAAATGTATGGAATTGTATTACTATTTCTCCTGAATTATTAAAGTTCTCTACAATATCTGAATTTGAATATACTGTAGCTATTTTGTTTAAAACAGCTAATTTGAATCCACCATTAACTTGAAAGCTTTAACGTATTTTACTTTACTTATTTTCCATTTCTACAGTCAGCATTTTCTTTTTGGTGTTTATCTTGACTAACAACATCAGGGGAGCTTTCCGTGAGTGCAAGTTCTTTGTTTTTATGTGTTTATTTTAAGCCAAAAGGTGCATAAAAAATCCATTATCTTCAAAATAGCTGTTTAAAAACAAAAAGAGAGGTGAAAGTATTTCATTACAGAGGTGAGAAGTTTCAACATGGAGATCTTTATTAAAGCTCAGTTTTCCATTGTACAAATGTCATCATAGTTGAAACTGCATGCAGTGGCTTGGTTTGAGGCACGTTACTAAGGAGAATGAGCGCTGTTTAACAAAACTTAAAAAAGAAAAAAAACAATAACAAAAAACCCCATCAGACATTAAATTGCATAACTTAATCTTATCGATATTGCAATTAAATCCAACTACAAAATTATATGTCTATTATCATCAAGCTGTTGTTTTCTATGGAGACATGTGTAACAGAATAAACCCACGTACAGAAGGCAGAACAGAGGGAGAAACACTAGTAGCAGTTAAGACAAGTTAGGAAAAAAAAAAAAACAATTCAGTTTGCATTAGGAGTATTTTGCCACTAAAGTTTAAGGATATAACAGAGGATGAGAGGCACAAAGACAAACTCTAGAGGCATGAGAACCACCGCGTCCAGGTGAAATGTCTCTATCAGGGTACAATACACTTTTAAAACTCAGTTAAACCTGAGCACTGTATTCACTGAGGTCTAAATGACAAGACTGAAGACTATTGTGAGATCATGACGTGCTGAACGTTTCTGACAGAACAATGAAATGGAAATGCCTTTCTGAGACACAGTGAATTCATGTCAGAGATGAAGACAGACGACACTCTTAACCTGACCTCTGACACTACAGAGCGACCCACTTAAAAAGGTGAACTTCCCGCCAGATGTGTGATGCTGTTATGCTGACAAAGCACCAAGGCTTCATGGGTGAAAACAAGACAAAATGTGCAAAAGCGAAACAAAAAAAAAAGAAAGAAAAAAAGTGTGCCCCCTGCACAACAAAAGAGCAGCCAAATAATGATGAAATGACAACAGCAATTTACACAATGTGGTTATAAACTCTACTGTACTTATAATTTTATTAGTTAGTCCTCTTGCCATGTTTATTCTTCATATAAAGCATACATATTGCAGCATGAGGAGAAACAGTGTTATATCCTCCTTTCTGGAAACATCAAGAGTCCAGGTCAGGTCACGCCAAAGAAATAAACAAAAACAATAGAACAGGCACATACAAAGTCACCCATCATATTGGCCTCCTGCACATCTGCACACTAGTCATCACACTGAAGCTAATCTTGAGTTGACTGCTGTCCATCAGCGGGTACAGCGACAAGTCAAGAGCTCCTGTCAACAAATGTAGCTTGGAGAAGATCGTCAGAGGAGCCCACAATGTTATATATCACCACAGCGTATTCTACTTTTGGCAAAAAACAAAAAGCTTAAAAATGATCGATTGGTCACATAGGCTGTCTGTTCAGTTTTACTTCAAACAGACGACCATCTTCATAGCACAGTATACAGGCAGAGAGTGAAAATGAACAAATAGAGAGGATAGTCTTAGGTTGAGAACATTCTGACCTACAACAGTAAGACAAAAACATTTGACAAAAAAAACAAACAAAAAAACAAAAAGGCATAAAACAAGTGAAGATTTTTAATTTCTCTTTCCGCTGTTCTTCCTTTTCATGACACCACCGTCTGCTTGTTTTGATGTGTAGCTCAACCCATAATGCAACCTGAGGCACGACATCAAAGTCCACTTAACGAACTTTCACAGCTTCTCGCTACTTGCCTTTAATGGTCGAGCTCACAAAAGGAAGCAGCAATTTTACCTTTTCATCACAGAGAGGAAACACACTGTTGTACATGGATCCAAAAATGACAATATATTATCAATAACCAACATTAATCAACCCCCCAATCGGCAAAAATATTAAGAACAGGGAGGAGTGGTGGGGAAAGCAGAGCAGTAGCGCCTTTGCGTGAGCGCCCGTCACAGTACAGTCTGCCTTCCGTGGGAATGTTGAAGAGAGAGGGGTGGAGGTACAGGAGGGACGGAGGGAGGTGGGGGGCGTTGGGGGAGAGTGGAGGGAGGGAGGAGGACAGAAAAGGAGAGGAGTTCACCAGCCCTCTCGGTTATCTGCTGAGAGTGTTTGTGCATTGTGTGTGTGTATGAGTGTGTGTCCTGTCGGTGTGACGCCATGTTGTCTTTTATTCCCACTCTGTGGTGCCAGGCGGTTTGGAGGTCAGGTCATACATGACTCTGGAGATGCCGGGGATCTTCTTGATCTCGTTCACCATCTTCAGCACCACCTGGAAGAAAAAATGAGACAAATAACTCTTAAAACACTGAACAACTAGAGAGAGGCGCTCCCCATTTAAGCCATTCCTGGGTCGATAACGCTCAATCCCTGAACCCTGGTTAGTATCTGTGATGGTAAAAGGACATTGTCAAGTCTAGCAAAAATACTGAGACCAAGTTGAAAAGTTGAACGTTGGTGTACCTCCTCTGGGATATGGTTGCCTGGCATGGCGGGGATGCCGGTCATGAAATCGCTGGTGATGAAGGTGCGGACCACCACAGAGCGCCGGCAGGAGGGCTGCTTTTGCAGTGGGTCACGGTCAAAGTGCAGGGGGGTCAGGATGACCGGCATCTGGCTGATCTTACCGGAATAGCCTGAAAGAGAAAGAAAAGTTCTTATTACTTCTACCTGTTTGGTGGATTGTGGAGATGTTCACATTACCTGGTCTAATAACTACCTACAAAAAGGTCAAACAAACAACACTAGACTCTCCCTAAATTTACTGTATTTGAACAGGACACAAGTCAAGAGACAAGTTTTGCCTCAAATTCAGTGTCTGAATAACTCAGTTTAGTTCCTCTAATGATTCCTGGATTAATTAACTAATGGCTATAAGACCTTTGAAATGTCTTAACGAACAAAAAGGCCTACGTGATACTGTGACCACCATTTATATGATATCAAATTTGGACAAAATTATCTGAATTATCATCACAATCACCCTCTTAATCACATTTAAATTAGCACAATGAAATACTGAGTGAAGCCATAGAAAGTACAGACATTTTACATAAAAGTTGAAAAATTCTCAAACAAATATTTGGTGTGGCTCTGGGGGAATGTTAGATTCCTCATGTGGATGCAAGTACGCAGACAAGTAGACTAGCCTGGTTAAGTATGTGGGCATATTAATGGCAGGCTTTGTGAAAGGGCTGAATGACTCTACAGAAACTGTTATCAGACAGTCCTGTGGTTGCTCACACAAACTCACTTGATACAAATCCTCTCCAAAAATCTGTAATGTTTTAAGTCACAGGGCTACATTAAAATGTCTAAAAATCACCTGTACACACACACTTACCAGACTCTCTGAGAATAGAGTGAGCTACAAAGTCAGCCTGTCTCAGCGTGCTCAGAACGCCTGTGGTCAGGAAGGTTGGGGTAATGTCTGTTGGCGGCTCTTTGACGTGGGACCCAAATACGTATACAACTCTGGAAAAAAGGACAGATGTGAATGAATGAATGGATGAGTATGTTTTCTAATGTGGCAGACAAAGAGCAGAGCCATGAGCATAGACTTGTACCTGTTGATGCTATGGCACATGCGGGGGATGAGTCTGGCCAGGAACATGAGAGACTCCCAGTGTGGAGATTCTTTACTCGTGACGCCGCACACATAACTGTATGACCGGCAATCACCCTGAGACACAGACAGAAAATACATGTTAACGTATGTATTAAAAAAAAAAAAAAAAAAAACAATTTATTAACAAGCATCTTGTCTTTATCGAGCTACAAAGAAAAACAAATGATAGATAAGTGAAAACAGACGTTTCTATAATTAGAGTCTGCGGGATCTGTCTGTTTTCACTTCCAACAAGTTCTCCTTCAATAGAAGCTGCCTGTGTTTGTCCACCGTCTCCTGTCTGCCCAAAAATTTGAGGTTTAGGGTAAATTTAAAACTCTGGCCTCATACAGGAAGTAATAAGACACACCATCACACACAGAAACACACAGTCACCGTCTGACTGCAATGTTTGGGTGAGGAAAGTAGTCATGACCGTCCTGCTCTCCAGGCAACACTGAAGGTCAGAATAAACTACTTGAAAGTGATGGTTTCTTTTTGCCATGTTTAAATATTTCTAGAGAACACACCCTTAGTATGTGTCAGAGACTAAAATCAGTCAGGGAAGCTGAGAGACTCTAAAGTGAGCCACAATAGCTACAGCAGATCCAGAGAGAAAAAGAGTATCACAACGTAAGAAACTGAGAAGCTTTGTGTGGGTGGGTGTGTCTTGTGGTTAACCACTGAATTATAGTGGCAACACAACGAGACAAACAGCAAAAGTGAGACATTTCAAGCTTCCACTGCTTCTAGACAAACAGCAGGAGTCCTAAATACATTTGAATTCTGCACATATATGTATATGCATAAGCTCCTAAACAAACAAAGCTATGTTTGGACCAATCTAGAATGGCTGCAGATTCTATTATAATATTATTATTGATAAGGTTTTATACATTGATCATTGACAACTCAAAAAACACAAGATTGGATGTGATGAAGCGATTGAACAACTGGATTACCTGGACGCCGACAGTTTTGATGGGCAGCAGGAAGGCATTGAGTGAATGAAGGCTGGTGATCTGCATGAGCTTCTCTTCCTCCTCATCCGATATGCACGACTTGACTCTCTGCAGCAGGGCGTGGGGCTGGAGAGGACAGAGACAGAGACTTTTAAAGCAGAGTCACAAAAACAAATCAAAATGTCAAAGTAGAAATCTTGAAGATCAACTCTGAACTTCGGTAACTGAACTAATCAACTGCTGTTTTGTCATGGCAAGTCCCCCTTCCACTGCCAGATGTTTCATTTCTGTTCTTTTTTTTTTGGACCAAAGTACAAAACAACACATCTTTAGCTTCTGGTGCAGTATGGCTATCCGGCCAGCAGAGGTTGCACATTATTAACTCCATAATTAACCAGTCTGGACAAATGGCCACAAGCCTCTTCTCACTTGGTGTGCGTGCAAAGCGACCATGGACAACAAACTGCTGCTGCTGATAATTTCTTAGACGTTTGCTTCTCTCAAACTGAGAGGCGCCTGATTCAGCTGCATATTGATGGATGATGTATGAATAAGCCTGTCCCAGCCACTGCTGATAACTTGGCACCTTTATTGCTATAACCAAGTTTATTTTTAAAATGCATTTATTTATTTATTTTGGAATGAAACAGCATCTGATAAGTTAACCTTCTTGCCAAAAAACTAGAGGCAAAGTGCTGATAGTTCAATTCACAGTAATAAATGAGCTTATGCTTTTACAGCATTTTAATGACCAAATATGTCACCAGTACTTTGTAATGCTGGTACACTTTTATTGCTTTAAAGGACACAGACGCTTACACACTATTGATAAGATGTTGGTTCCCTGTAAATACTGGAGGAATAAATCCTCGATTTGTTTGGATCTGCACACAACCTCTATTATTTGACATCAAGGTATTTATAGTGTCAGAACCATCTCAGCAAGGTGATTCTCAGCAAGCAGTGAATCAATTAGCACTCAAAAATGCTTCACTGGGAACACTGACACACAACTTGATGTGTTTTAATTAAACATTTAAAGTTGAAAGTCTGTCTGTGGGGTTGTCAGCCAAACTTTGGAAAAGAAAAAAAAAAGGGGGGGGACATGCTCAGTAGTTAACATCTTGCCATTAGCTGCAATTACTTGAATTAAGATCAATACAGTGATAAGTCATTGTATCTGTATTGTTCTGACCTTTTTGACGCTGGCAGAGAAGTCCGTGATGATTTTGAGGATGTTGTTTGTTTCCGCAAAGTCCTTACAGATGTAGGGCTCCTCTGCGCAAATCACTCTGATGGACAAGCCAGGACCTAAAGGCAAAGTAGAGTGTTGCGTTAATGCAAATTGCTTTTGTGAAGTGTTTTCTCAGAGTAGTCGCATTGTGCGTTATTACCAGGGAAAGGGTGTCGGGAGACGATCTCCTCTGGCAGGCCCAGCTCCCTCCCCAGTGCTCGGACCTCATCTTTATGGAAATCTTTCAGCGGTTCGATTACTTTTCCCTGGAGGATCACAAAGCAATGTGATCAACATTGCAACAGTGAGGGAGCAGAGGGAGGATATGCTTAGGTGTTGCATTTGTACAAGAAAAGAACTAAACAAAACAACAGAAACACCAAATATTATATGAGCACTAAACAGCAACAGGAGGAGGTGAATGAATGTTATTTGCAGTGTAGCATAGTTCTGAAGCATCTTAGAAGACAGAAAGCCTCTTTAAAGAATGAAGGATACTTTTGAAATAAATTTCAATAAACTCTACTCTTTAAGAACTCTTGCTTGAAAGAGTGGCAGAGGATGTCTTTTTTAAATGAGTCAAAAGAACTGAATGATAGCACTGCCTTGTTGACTTCCATAATCTCTGCTCGTAACTGCAGCTGTAGATGTTCTTTCTACAAAGAGTAAAGATTTTTCTGTGTAAGTTCATGCTACTTTTGTATCCTCCTTAAAAACACCATGAAACACATGGCAGTTTGATCATTTCTTTATTGTAACGGAAATGTCACACTGTTTGTCCGGGGCATAAAAACTACTGTTATCAGAGGTACCCTACATGCTCTTATTTACCATTTAAGGCAACTTAAGCCAAACTAAAGGCACTCCATAAATGCACACTGTGGTTTTTAATGCTAAGAGGTGATATCCTGTTGGCCACAGTAGATGTGTGCGTCTTCCACTGCAGAATCAGTGCGCATCTGTTCATAAGTTTGACAAATTAAAAAGATTATGCCATGTATTTACTGCTATATGACCGTAACGTGCTGGGTCAGGGATTTTGTTTTTCTTTGTGTCTCACAGTATAAATGGATTATTTAACTATTTAAGGCGCAGTTGATCAATGCCTTTTACTGAATGTGATTATTGTACTCTGAGGCAGCAGTATGTATGGCGGACATTAGTGATGCTAGTATTTGTGTGTGTATATGTGCATGTGTGCAGTACCTCATCTCTCAGTTTGCGGATGAGCTCAGTGTCGTTGTGGTGCGTTTTGATGACCTCCGCCTTGCCACTGGCAAGATGGGAGGCACTCTCGATGAGATCGGGCCGCAAGGTACCCTGGGCCAGGAAAACTTCTTCTGGCTTCAGATTCATCTCTCCGATCACTTCGTTTGCCACCTGTGAAGAAAAAATAAAGCAGACACATTAACAGACGTGCAGTAAAGAATTACTTGTATCAACACTATGAATGACGATGGTACCAAGGCTGTAGGGCAAATTAAACTATAATAAGAACTTTATCATGTCACATTTTCCATAAAAGAATTATCTAAATCTTGCGCTCACTTTGACAAATGTATCTCCAATTATTTTCCTTTTCTCTTCTGGATTAGTTGTCATATTTAAAGTCTTGCTGATGCGTTTCCGTGGCGTCCTGTCCTCCTCGGAGATGGGAAGAGTTGTCGTTCCGTTGTAGAAGGTGTGAGCTGCATTTACCACTATAGAGAGCAACATTGTAGAGGAGACAAAGAGAAAATCAGATGATACAATTGAGTAATGAGCAAAACAAAATGTTCTTCACTAAGAAATAATCATAATACTTAAGTATCCTGTTATATGCAGCTATTTCATTACTGATTAGTCATTTAGTCCCTAAAATGTAGAAAACAATTAAAAATACCCATTCCATGATAACAAGTTGAATAGCAAGTACCAATAGAATTAAAAGAATATAACTTATTTCTTATTATATTATAATTATGATACAATTCTAACTTAAGCAAACGTATTATATTAAGTACTTAAGGTCTTGTTGTAACATCCCTTCTTCATTTAGACCACCTAGTGTCTACCTTTAAGTTTGATGCCCAGCTTGGTGAGGGCCTCCTCCACACTCTGACTCTCCCTCTTCCTCATGAAGCCATTGTCAATGTGAACTGCTATCACCTGGTCCTGGTTCAGTGCTTTGTTGAGGAGAGCTGTGCAAACTGTTGAGTCCACCCCGCCGCTCAGCAGCACCTGAAGAAGTCATGAGAAATGGTCACAACTGTGCAGCCAGACAGTTACGAAAGGTGAAATCTGTGACCCTGCTGGACAAGGATAAAAGTCCTGGACAAGTTCACCAGTTACACTTGAACTCTGTCTTTCTCTCTAATCAACAGTATGTCTAATTTATATTTATGTTTTCCTGTTGTATCTGCCAGAAAGGTGTAACATCACCCAACGCAACACACCCAAATCGCCAGACTTGTGCCACGCCACAAGCTACGACAGAGTAAAGTAACAAATTAAGAAAGACGTATCCCTCAGAATAGTTGAGGAACAAGAAACTGGATGTATTTCTTTAAATATAAACCCTGCGCTTTGAGCCTGTGTCCTACACTCATTTATTGCCTTCACACTCCCCTGAGATGAAGCCCAGTTTGAAGCCGCTCAGGGAGTCGACTGCCTCTTTTCAGATAAAACAGGGTTTAATTTGAGAGTTTAATTGGTTCTACTTAAGTTCCCACTACTGCTGCTGCTGTCACCACCTCCTGAGCAGCCACCACACTTCACACTCACAGCTTTAGACTTTTGGTCAAATTATCTCCCGTTGTAGGTTAGAATGTACTTGGAAGATTTATTTTCTGTTCTATTCCTTTTTTAAAGTCGTCTGGTTTGGATACCAACATCAACACAGTCATTAAAATCTTAAGCAGTTTCACTCACCAGCACTTTAGACTTGTCTACTTTTTCTCTAATCTCGTCGATGCAGACTTGTTGGCGATTCTGTACGGTGAAATTATTTGTGCATCCTGCAATCTCGAACAGGAAGGTGCGCAGCATCTCCATGCCTCTCTCTGTCAAGTCGACTTCAGGGTGAAACTGTGTCCCGTACAGCTTCTTCTGTTCGTTAGCAATCCCTAGTGAGGAAAAGAGATGTGACATTAGACTGTTGACACTGCCATTCATCCTCTTTGAATGACACTTTTAAATAATACATACAAGCAAATGGAGTGTGATAAAAGTAAAAAAAAAAATGTTTCATTTGGATATTCAAGATACAGATTATAGATTCTTCTCAGCAGCAGTATCAGAAGTAAATACACAGTCTGAGGCACAAACACAATCTAATATTAGATTTATGTTAATCGGGGTCAGAGCATACTGCTTACCGGCAATGATGTTCCCTGACTGGGCCACCACTTTAAATCCATCAGCCACTTTATCCACACTGTCTCCGTGGGTCAGCAAGACCAGTTCCTCCTTCTGAAGGCCTCTGATAAGAAATGCACACACTGATGTCAGAGGAAGAGGTATGGTGTTCAATAACATTGCATATAAAATACAGTATATACAGTCCCTGCTTTTACTGCTTGCATGCGAGTTAAGTGTGAGAAGCAAACAGTAATAAAAATAAAAAACAATAAAGACCGCAGCCATCTATTTTAGACTCTGCATTATTTGTGTTACAACCAGGGGGGGGGGATATGTGACAGCTGGAATGCTCCTGCAGTTTAAGTAGTAAATATGGCACTGGGACAAACTCATCGAGCAGTAGTTGTGTTTCACACACATTCCACAACACTATGTCCTTTGCTGCTTGACAAGAGATGGAACAGTGCGTTCACTGGCTGATATAGAAGTGGTCTCTTGAAAGTTCATTTTTAGGGATGAGTGACAGGGATGATTACACTGGTTTTCTTCTATAAGTTAAAACCACATCAGAAGGACTTTTTCTGCCAACTGAAAATCACCGATATTTTTGCTGTTTGATCAGCATTTCAGGTGTTCAATGAGAAACCTGTAATGGACCACTAAAAATTCAACATATGATGTGTTTTACTCAGAAATCTCTGGTTATGTGATGCTTGACAGTTAACTGAACTTTTTCAAACAGACAAATGAGGTGTTCAGACATTCACCTTACTAGCCACCAGTTTCTGTTAGTAAGAGCTGACTATGCATACCCTGCAGTAAAAATATACCTTAAATTCCTCATCAGGTTACAGGATATGACAGGTTGCACAATATGGTGTAGCTATATTGAGATTCAGTGACTGCGAAACATTCTGAAGGCATACGCTGTATAAATAAGCTCACCTACAGAGTTTCACTGTGGCTTTTCAAAAGGTGCTGGATGTTCAATTTAAACGCTTTGTATTCCAGCAGTAAACTGCAATACACAGCATGGCTGCACCTCATCGCCCACCTGCAGCTGCAAACACTGGCAGTAGGGGGATGCTAGCCAGTTAAAAAAAAAGTGCTCTATCACCCAAGTTAGTCTGTGTGGGCCTACTGTCCTCTCTGTACACTCTGTGTCAGGTCTGTGATTCTCACAGGTTGTACAAAGTAAGTTTGTATGCTGTCCTCATCCACAGACTCTTAGCCTGTCATCTTCTCTTACTTAATGCTTATGATTGTAAAGTTAAAAATGCATGAGTATCAGGACATGCAGTTCCAAGGAGGCAATCTACCTTTTTTAAAGTACAGTATAAACACGCATATTTATAATATAATAACACATTAAAAAGAGGACTGATCCACTTGAGCAACTATATTACCTGAAGAGAGAACAAGTGTTGTCCAGTCCAACACTGAAAACTCCATCTTCCCTTACACTCTTTTTGTGTACTGTGCCGCCAAAAACCTTATTCATCATCTGAAACACAAACACACACACAGCAGAGTTAACACTAGGGCACAAAGATCACATTTAAGTGTGATTCCAAAGATGCTACAGCTGCCTGCAGTTTGAATAAATGTGCTACAGAATGGATGGCCGCTGGTTTTAAATCCCAGGCTAACTGGGAAAATTGAGCAAGTAATGCGCTCATCTCCCTCGGCTAGTGTCAAAGTGCCCTTGAAGAAGGCGGTGAAGTCCCAGCTGGCCCAGGAGAGCTGAACAGCAGCCTGGAGTAGAGTGATAGTAAAGTGTAGCTTCTCAGAGTGAATGTGTGCAACACAAACGCTTCATTGAACAAAAGGCCCTGCGAAAGAAGGATGGTCTAACTAATCACTATATAGAATTTTACAGTGTGTGTGCATGGACAGATACCTGCATCCCATAGCAAATCCCAAGGACGGGCTTTCCTATAGTGAATATGGCAGGGTCAAACCAGGGGGCATCTTCTGCATACACAGAGGCTGGACCTCCTGAAATGATGATTGCCCTAAGAGGGGAAATAGACAGAAAACAATCAAGCCAGAATGTTTTAGAAAAGCACTTTCATATAAACACTATAGTGTAACAGCAATGCTTCTCGTGCTCACCTGTAGCCCTGTTCTCTGATGGCAAAGGCAGGGGTCTCTAAAGGGAGGATCTCAGAGCGTACACACAGCTCTCGCACCCGTCTGTCAATCACCTTGCCATACTGGGCCCCAGCATCCAGGATCGCCACCGCCCCCTCGCATGACCCATTCTGCTCTGCGCTGCTGATCTCCAGCTGTGGACACACACATATTCAGAAAATAAACACACTGTGTTTACTAAGTGACAGGACTGTGAGCAGCACACCAATATTTAGTCTTAATGTGGTCTCTCGTGTCAACAGCGTGTTGGTGGTTCAGTTAAGAGGTGGTGTAAGGTAACCCTCTGCTCCTAGACTAGAAACTGTGCTCCACCTCTGACCTCCCCCTGTGGAAAATGTGATTCAATAAGGCCTAACATAATTATGGGCAAGTGAGCTGTAGCACACAGAGACTGACAGTGACTCTCGGAAACACGCTGTGACCATTCAGCCCATCAGTGGAATCACATGAAACCCACAAGGTTATTAGTAAAGACCTTTATAATCACTTTTCTAGTTGCTCTAACTCTCGCAGGGTGTTTCTCTCTTTTGCACACAACTCTGCAAGTCTGGAGGTTGCAGATTTTTTAAAGCAAAGATTGGGAAATAAAGTAAAGCACATTGAGCCAGGAGAGCAGTCAGATCAGCGACAGCTAATTTACCCACATAAACAACAAAACTGAGTAAATGAGGAGGTCGAGAGGAGAAACATGATTCCACGTGGTTTTAGTGCAAACACTTCCGCCGTGAATGTTTCTAAAAACAGCTCACATTAAACAAGCTAACACCTCCGATGTGTTATCTATTAAGGGTATATTAAAGTGTTATCGTTAAAAACACACACAGCGGCTCCGGCATTGTTATCACAAGCAAAACACTACAGACTTTTACTTCAGTAAATCTGCAGCTAGCAGTTGTCAGACCGGTAATGGCAACTTAACGGCTAGCTTCGTGATGACGTTAGCTACCATATCCGTTACCGTTACAGTGTTTGTGTGTGACAGCAGCCGCCTTTAAGTCGTTAGTTTCGCCGCAAGCACAGTGTTACTGTGTGACAAATGTACTCCTAAAAGCGACCGCGACACAAGACTTTTTTTCTCCCCCCCCCCCGGCTCTCACAGACGAACGCTAGCCAGCTAACCACCCGCCGATATAGCATGCTAGCTCGCGACTAATACAAACTGCAGCTAGTTAGCCTGTTAGCAGCCCGCTAAGTTAGCGGGGCTAGGCTAAAACCCACGCGGTGCTTGGAGGGTCTTTGGAGGGTGGTGGTGGCGTACGAGGAGGAGAGAGGGCGTCCCTCCGCAAGAAGGCAACCACGGTTAATGGCGACATATATATGTGTGTGTGAAATATCTTTTATTAATGCTAAACATAGTTGAGACCTCCTGCGCGGCTAGTTAGCAGCTACGAGCAACATGTTAAAGTGACTGCAACAGGCGCACAGCGGCGGACTCGTCGCTCCGGAGCCGAGCCGCTGGTGTCGATGCATGCTCTCTCTAACTTTCACCCCCGGAGGTGAGCACACAGGCCGTGGTTAACCGGCGGGGGCTGCTGCACCTGCAACCGGGGGGAGGGGGGGTCCTACCGCGGACTCGAGTACCGAAAGAGCGGGCAGCCCCGGCTCCACTGACCTTGGTGTCTCCGTTGCACAGAGCCATGGAGGACTGCCGTGTTGAGGAATGAGCTCTCCCCTCCGCCTCGGTGTCCCAGGTCTCTCACTCAGAGAGAGAGAGAGAGAGAGAGAGAGAAGTGATGCTGCTGGTCCTGGCTCAGCACGCCGACTACTGTCTCCACAGCAGATCGGGCTGTTTTGGTTTGGAGATGGGGCTGTCACAGTGTGTCTTCCTCCGGCCGGGGAGTAACTCTCACGGTGGGGACGGATTAAATAAATGTGCGTGTGTGGTGGGGTGGAGCACAAAGTTACATCCAAAAACACGAGAGAGGGGCCCGAGGGATGGGCTTAGACTGCATGGTCACTAAACATGATAAAATATGAGAGCAAACTGAGTGCCTAATTATTACATATTCATACTGTATATACATATAAATACATAACATGAAGTGTAATAGTAAGGTGATTCTTCGAAGAGTGTTATCTAAAAGTCTGAATAATGTAGGAATTTGTCCTGATCCTTTTAAATACACACACACGCACACACAAACACAATACTGACTAATCTCACTTATGAGACAAATCTGTTGGTTAAGATAGGGGCACACTAACGTGGATTAACATCTTGTATCACACTGCCATTACTTTTACATTGCAGTTGAAGTATTTATCATAACACACACAGTTTTCTGTAGATAAAAGAAAAGCAGAGATGGGGCCATCTGTTTTTGGCTAATCCAGAAAATTACATAAATGACAAATTAAGTACTTAATCAGTACTTAATCCTATAAAAATTCAACATTAGCATGCTTATTTATTCCCAATGTTGCCATTAGCTTTGGTCTAATAGATTCAGTAAAGGGACAACTCTGTTACAGTTGACAAATGTCTATAGTCTCACTGTACATGTTGTCTTTTCACCCAGCTTTTAGTGACTGCTGTGTTTAAGATGTCCACTGAAACAGAAAATTACATTATTCGCTCACAATGGATCCAGAGAGCCACATACCTTTGAATCTGTCAGGCAAAGGCAGCAAGTACATGAGAGGAACCCCCTGTACTTTAACATGTCTACTCTACTGTATGTTCCAGGACATTTCTTCTTTCCATGTCAGTCGCAGCAAAAGTTACGTTCATGCCCTTCTCCATACATGGCTTTTGTGTTTGCACATATTTCTTTTGCGCTGTCTTTAATTGCATAATAACAGTGTGATTGCATAATTCATATTTCCTCCACATAAAGATTATTACATGCTCTCAGAAAACAAAGAGATTCCCTGAAAATGAAAGAGGAAGAAGAGCAGAGATGCAAGTTAGCCAAATAGACCAATGTCAAATTCCACTTTGTGACGTGCAAGTTTGTAGTTTATTAACTTTTCCCCTCAGATATAAAAGATAACATACCCAAAAAACAGGTAGTTTAGTAAGGAAATGAGGTTAGCAGTGGTTTTCAACCTGGGTGTAGTAAACATGACACGGAAATGTGCGAAATCTATATACTGAACAGACTTCTTTCAAAACAGGTATTTTGGACTAGTTGCACACAGGTGTAACTTACTTAATTATTAATATCCGCACAGCATTACAGTAATTGATGGCGCAGAGTTATTGTTAATGTTATTAGTTCCACCTGTTTCTGCTATGGCAAGCCTGCTTTGAATAAGCGTTGTGATTCTCATTCATTTGAGAACAATAAAGAAATAAAGCTCCTCTGACGCCACAGAGGATATCAAGATGTGAAGAATTTCTCCCAATATCTCAAACCAGGGGGCCTGACCAGCTCCACTGACGGTCAGATGTGATGATATGAGCACCATCCTGTGGGGAATGTCATGAATAACACTGAACAATGAAAATATCACTACTGCCATGGAGCATGGCCTAATAATTTCTGACTGGAGGCAGGTAACACCAGTCAAACTATAATAATCAAAACCAGTGCACAAAGTACATTACCATAGTAACAGTACTTCCTCCTCAGTTAACTCTTACCGGTGAAACAGACTTAACTACGAGCATGGCTGCATTAATCCACCAAGGGACAACAGGGCAAAAATGATCTGTGAGCCCCTGTTGACCCCTGTTTTTGGTGACTTATTTTACCCTATGCACCATGTGTATTTTGACATAAAGCACCACCACAAGTAGACAGGATGAGATAACGACTAACTGACTTGGTTAATATAAAGTAAGTGCAGTAGTATGCTTGGTTTATCATTCTCCACTATCAGGACACTTTGTTGAACACTTACAGAGACCCTCTCACATGGTTTAATCTGCAGCTTTACAGTGCTCCTGTTGTCATATGCTCATCCACCCTAATATGCCTGTGTGCCGTCACATGCCATGTAAACAGTTTCACATGCACTCATAGCAACCACAAGGCAGAGCGTGCCGTTATTCATTACCTCTAACACAGATGTGGCGTAACTGGTGCATCATGACCCCTTTCCAAAAGATCATTTCCATTTCCAGGGCGGCCAGAAGAGTTTTCAGAATAATTACTTCCTTCTTAACTTTGATTACATTGTATATCTGTTGAACATGTCTGTGAAGATTCTCAGTCATCCAAGTCATGGCAATTCCTAAGAGTTTGAAGAAAGTCAACTGGACTTCCTTGGGCTTCAACTTCAGTCTTCTTGACTTTTTTCAAACTCTTAGGAAGTATGTGTTTTTTAACCTGGATTCTCACAAACCTTGAAGTCACAAGTCACCTTTTAGTGCCTCACTGCTCTGAATCAAGATTTGATTGGGAATGATGAGCTGATTATTTATTTCATTGAAGGGTCATCATCATGGGTCAAGAACAGGCATTTCATTACTGACCAAGACTGAGAGATCCAAAAAAATGTAACATGTCTTGGTTACGGTATATATATATATATATATATATATATATATATATATATAGGTATAGCTATATAGAAAAACATATAAAATCATCACTTTAACTAAAAGAAATGTATTTTTCCAGTATTGATACAGATCTTCTTTGTTCAGGTTTTGTCATGTCCATCACATCTGACTGCATGACACAGAAAAGTCGCACTGTCAACTTTTGCCGTAAATCTCATTCGATGTCACGTTGGGAGAGATGTGACTTCTTTGTGTTAACAACATTATGTAAAATAAAATCCCCTGTGTACAATTACTTACAGCATATACACTTTAAATGATAATGAAGGAATAAATGCATTTATTTTGCACATTTCTTACTTGAATGCAATGAGCTTTACAATTCACAGTGAATTAATTTATCTCACGTCGTCCCATTATCACATAACATACACAAGCATAGTACACTGGCTTAATTAATGTGCAATTAAACAATATTTCAGCCAAATGACTATTTATCTGCCTGGGTGTCTTTTATAATTGATGAAAATGAAACTGGAAATTGTGATTTTTGCACAGTCTTGAAAGTGATTTTCAGTCTCAAGTTGAATCATTTGGGGCTTAAAAAGTATTAGAGAATTAAAATAACTAAGTTTATTTCCCTGTGGTTTTACACTGGTATTCCAATAGCGGTTTGTAATTGTATTTATATTATTGTAAGGTTTAACATTAGTTAAAGTTTTTTTGTAGTTCTTTTTTCTCGCCACTGTATCTGCACAGAAGCGGAACTAAAGTTCGTTGCGTTTTGACACGTCAGCTGTAGACACCGGACACATTTGGAGGTCGCGCTCGCCGCACTTCCTGGTCCACCTGTGTTGATGTTGACCGATGTGATTTTGTTTGAAGCAAACGGTAGTGATTTTTTACTGTGTTTGTTGCTTGTGTTGAGATGCCATCAATTTGCGATTGAATCAGAGTAGAACCAAATCTGTTTCCGGTCTCTCGTCTTTGTAATTTACCCGTTTCATTTGAGTTGGCATGTTGGCATCAGTAGCAGGTATGAATTCATTCACTTAACGTGTGCTTTTACCTTCACAACCTTTGTGCGTCTTCGTATCTGTCCTAATTCATCTACTGGGAAACAATCATATGAATTTTGATAGTAGTCATTTCAGTGTGTGCGTCATTTGTCTGTGGGCTGGTCACTTTGAGGTAACAAGTGACAACTGAACACATTATTTAATTAATCTGATCCATAATCAGCCTTCAATTTCTTTCTGTCTGTACTGATCGATTAGCTGTCAATTGTTAAATTAATCACCAACTATTTTGATCATTCGATTAATCGTTTTGAGTATTTTATTTATTCGTTTATTTTAAAGAAACAGTCCAAAATCTCAAATATGAATATTTTCTGGTTACTTCAGTCCTCTGTGACAGTAAACTGAATATGTTTTGGTTGTGGACAAAACAGGACATTTGAGGATGTCACTGCAGGCTTGGAGGAATGAGGAATAACATTTTGTGACATTTTCTGGTCGAAATAACTAATTGATTAATTGAAAATGAAAATAATTGTAATTTCTGTTTCTGTGAGAGACCGATGGTGTCAGCGTGTGAGTGTGGACACATTGCATCATTTCACAATCAGTTTGTCTCTTGTCTTTGTGTATCACCTTTCACCCCAGTAATGCCTGACTGACTTTTTTTCAGTTCTTCACATCACTGCACTGCCTGCAGCTCACTGGATGTTTTTCCTCTCATCCTCTTCGCTGCATGTTCAGAAGAGAAGACTTTCATTATCATTACACTTACTGCTCTATTCAATATTGTGTTGTACTTTGATCCATTTGTGTATTGTGTCTTTATTCTTGCTCTGAACAGCCTGCCTTGTTGTTAACTTTCTGTATTGTTGCCATTCTGGTTACAAATCTATAATCTCAGTGGAATTCAAATGATTGAGTGATCAGTGAAATGTGTGCATGACATTTAAATACTTAATAAAACATACCCATTGCCCTCAGTTTCATAAAAGCAGAAGGACTGGAAGGAGCACTTTCAAAGAGACAACTTGTAGCTACGTTTATTTGTGTATTTAAAAATAAATACATTTCTTTTTTGAGTCAAGGTTTCAGTAGTTACGTTGTATTTCAGTTTGGGCATGCATTATGGAGACATTGTCAAGGTATTGAACACTTTAATGCAGACCTCCACTATTTCGAGTTCTTTGTGTGTGGGATTTAAGTATTATGTGAACACGGTTTAGTAAAACGAGTGCACAGACTAGAAAAAAACAGTATGCTGTGACCATTCGGTGGCTCTGTAGTTTCAGAAGTTCTCTCTCATCTCGTTCTGCAGATTCGCTGAGGGCACAGCAGGTTTGATGCCCGCTGCTCCAACATGGAGCACCCAGATTTAATTGTGCACAAGAATGGGCGGCAGAGGAAGCTGGTGAGTGCCACCCAGTCAGCTGACAACATGAGGGACATGGACAGGCCAGAGGCGAGCTCCTCTGAGCCAGATGTGGAAGAGGAAGGGGAGAATCTCATCAGGTGGTCGAACTCTGAGGACGGGGGGCACAGGGTCCGGCCCGGGATCCAGGGCGAGTTGGGGAACGTGTCGCTCCTCCTCTTCCTCTATGTGCTGCAAGGGATTCCTCTGGGACTGGCTGGCAGCATCCCTCTGATCTTACAGAGTAAGAGCGTCAGCTACAAAGACCAAGCCTTCTTCAGCTTTGTCTTCTGGCCGTTTAGTCTCAAGCTCCTCTGGGCGCCGCTCGTGGACGCTCTGTACTTCAGCAGGTTCGGCAGAAGGTGAGACGCGTGTATGCTGTTAATCTGCGTGGAAACTGTTACCCTGTGAATCTTTTTCCTGTTAACTTTTATGCTTCCTCCCACCTGATGCTGCAGAAAATCCTGGCTGGTGCCCACACAGTACCTACCTGCTGGGCCTCTTCATGCTTTACCTTTCCATGACGGTTGATTCGCTGCTGCAGAGCGAGGAAGGGCCGAACGTGGTAACACTTACTGCAGTCTTCTTTATGCTTGCCTTCCTGGCAGCCACACAGGTAGGCATTCATAAACACGTGACACAAACAAACAACCAGGAAGTGAAATACATTTGAATATTTGTATCCAATGTCTGTGCCTTCTCTTGCCCATCAGGACATAGCTGTGGATGGCTGGGCCCTGACCATGTTATCTAGAAAGAATGTGGGCTACGCTTCGACATGCAACTCGGTGGGTCAGACAGCTGGCTACTTCCTGGGGAATGTGCTCTTTCTGGCCTTGGAGTCTGCAGACTTTTGCAACAAATATCTCAGAATAGAGCCCAAGGATAGAGGCATTGTCACCTTGTCAGGTATCTCCTAGTCCTTGACCTAACAGAGCAGAATATTAAGAGAACAGTAATTTGGGCGATCAGATGAGTGTATTTTTCTAATGCTTTCTGTTCTTCTGCTGTAGACTTCTTGTTTTTTTGGGGCATGGTGTTCCTGGTGTCCACGACTTTGGTGGCCATCCTTAAAAAGGAACATGGCAAAGGAAAGAGGAGAGTCCATGAGGAGACGCAGGGCGTCATGGAAACCTACAAGCTGCTGTTCTCCATCATCAAGATGCCCACAGTCTTCACCTTTTGTGTCCTGCTTCTCACTGCTAAAGTACTTGGCGATTACTAATCTTTGTCTTTGCATGTTTCCTGCCTGACATGAATATATCCTTTGTGTATTAAATGAAATGTTTCTTTGTGTGTCTCAGGTCGGCTTCTCTGCAGCAGACGCGGTGACGGGTCTGAAGCTGGTTGAGGCTGGAGTTCCCAAGGAGCAGCTGGCATTGCTGGCAGTGCCTATGGTTCCTCTGCAGATCCTGTTGCCTGTGATCATCAGTAAATACACAGCAGGGCCCAGACCTCTGGATGTCTTCTACAGGGCCTTCCCCTTCAGGTCGTAACAGGCAAACACAGAGACACGCAAACCCGAGAATACACACACATTCAGTGAGCTAAAAGCTGACAGAGCGATGTGTGTCTGTGTGTTGTAGGTTGCTCATAGGACTGGAGTACGCTCTGCTGGTGTGGTGGACGCCCAGTGTAAGACAAGAGGGGGGGTTTCCTGTTTACTACTACGCCATTGTGCTGTTGAGCTACGCTGTGCATCAGGTTTGGTTTTTCTGTTACTCTCTTTAATATCTTAATTTCCCCCTGTTTTCTGCTTCTAGACCTTATCATAGTTTTTCCAGGGGACATAAACGCACAGTCAGTGCGAGACAAAGAGCTACTGACCCACATTACACATGCGATATATCCAAGTCTGCTTGTGGGATACGAAATGCAAACTGGCCGAGCACAGCAGGCATTTGGTTACCATTTGTCATTTCAGGATGGCACTGTCTGTTGGTCAGTCAGTAATTCATCCACATCTGTGGTGAAATATCTCAACAACTATTAGATCAATCACAGTTACCACTGTAATCACTCATAATCCTCAGAGGATGAACCCGGGTGAATTTTCTTGTAGTGTCACTGTAAGGTTCACCTATGTGGTTTAAAGTGAAACGTCTCAATAACTATTGGATGGATTGCTATGAATTGCTATAACTACACACATTCAGTCCCCCCAAAGAACTGCAATCACTGGTGATTCCTTAACTTACCATTTTGAGCCGTTATCTCTTTGATTGATCACCAAATAAAAAAAAAAAAACGTATGATGTTCCGCCTCAGCTGTAGTTTGCGTGTACTGGAGATAAACAAATGTTAAACTAAGACAGTGATCATGACACACTGTGTGTCTGCTTAAAATCTGCATGTTATCATTTTCATTGTGAGTAACATGCTGATGTTACCATTTAGAATTAAGTGCACCCCCACAGTATCATGGCTGTAGATAATGTTGATTTGTGTTTATTTCTGTAGGAACTAACTGTGTAATCTATTTTTTTTATGTGTTGAAGATACTCACATAGTTGTTTGTTACACTCTCATTTGTGAAGTATAAAGTGCCGAGTCATCCACCAACCTGGTCTCATTTCCCGTTTCTGCCCCCAGATGTCACTGTGCAGCAGGACAAAATCTAAAATATCAAGCACAGGGAAATATTCCTCCCATCTATTTTTTCTTTCTTCTGGCATGTTTGAGTGACAGAAAGTTATGTCCTCATCACTGGTCTTTCAACAGAGGTGTCGTTCTGTGGACTGGGAATAACTGATGTATATGTATAGATATTCTTTTTCTGGATCTGGATTTTTGCCATCAGCTCATTAAGATCAAAAGGTCAATTAAGAAAATAAAAACTGATGTGATCATAATGAGATATTTGAAATGTCGAAGCACTGACCACCTTTAACATATGTTTCTCATGTTGCCCTCCCAGGTGGCATTGTACAGCATGTACGTGGCCTGCATGGCCTTCCACGCCAAAGTGAGTGACCCCCTCATCGGCGGGACCTACATGACCCTGCTGAACACCGTCACCAACCTGGGTGGAAACTGGCCGTCCACTGTGGCTCTGTGGATGGTCGATCCACTGACATCTAAGGAGTGTCAGGGGGCTGTCGGGCAGAGCTGCAGCTCTCCGGAGGAGGCGGGGGTAAGTAAGCTGGGAAGGAAGGGGCATGGAGGGGAGAAAAGCACATTGGCATATGTAATCGTCTCAATTTTTCTTTTCGTTCCTGTTCCCACCTCCAGCTGTGCGTCAAGGAGGGCGGTGCTTGCATCACAACACTGGACGGCTACTACGTGGAGTCGGTGGTGTGCGTGGTGATTGGTTTAGCTTGGTGGGTGTGGTTAGGGAAGAAAATGCGGCGGCTGCAGGACCAGAGCGCCGCTGCATGGAGGTGCAGAGCTAATCAGTGATGACACTCTCATCATCAGCAGCACAGACTCTTTTTTTTTTTAAACCTCTGCATACTCTGCTCCAACAGCGACTGAATGGTGGACACACTGTAACTCCACTCTCATCCGTCTGGTTAAGTCCCTATACTACCGCTCAACTGCTCGAGCTGCTTACACTCTCTCACCTCTTTCACCTTAAAGTACATAAATAGGTTTAAAGACACTCTTGTCTCTCAGGAGGTAAAAGTCCTCCTCATCGTTACTCATTTTAACTGTAACAGTGCCCTGAAAGCTGACCCAAATGGTCAGACTAGCTAACAACTTTTGTAGAAAACCTTTTTTTTTTTGTTTGTTTTGAAATCATATTCTGCTGCTTAAAACAGCCTAACCAAACCACAGCTGGGTCAAAGAGTGTAATCAAATCATTTTCTGGGTTTGTTTTGATCCGCTTGGGCAGGCAGATTGTTGAGTTGACTATGTCTGAAGTACAAGTTAAGCTACTCGGTGCAGTTTTTTGCCCTTGGCCCCAAATAACTTCCTGAAATCTAAGCTTTAGTGAACTCAGCACTTCAGACTCTGGCTTGTTCACCCTCCTGGCCACTCACCATTTTATCTGTAATAACAGGATACTTAAGGGACGAGACAACACACATAAACGCGCTCCTCCAAAATGACTGTGTGCAGTTTTGTGTGGATATGATTTCCTGCTTTTTTTCTCACTACCTAATGCTGTTTAGCTCAAACCATCTGAGTTAAAGTCTGTGTGAAGAATATCTTTCATGTTCGACCGAGATCTGAACCGGTTTTTTATGATTATTTAAGTACATTTTTTTCCTCTGAAGTAATTTGTGCCTTGTTTAGTGTTTTTTTTTTTTAATTCAAAGCCAATCTTGTTTAAGCTGTAGTTAAATAATCAAGGCAGGGAACATTACAGTTGTCTGAAAATGAAAGTTGTTGACTTGATAAATCCTCATTGTGTATCTGTAATATGTTGTAGTATTAGACACAAAACAACACAAATTCTTTCATTACTTGAGTTGTTTCTCAGTTTTTTTTTTACACATTCCTTTCTGAAGTTTTTATTTTGCACTAAATGCAAATCCCTATATATCCACATATAATCAGTATCATCAAATGATACTGAAATAATAATTGACTTCATTGACATATTATTATTTTTTCTTTTTTAAATCAGAACAATCTTTTACTTTTCCAAACTTTCCTTAAATTTGGTCAGTTTTACCCATTTGCAGGACCAATTTAAATCATAGTAGCATCCTTTAATTGTTCCAACATCTTGGTTGTCAGTGGGGCCTGGTTAGTTGATAAAGTCAAAGGTATTCTACGTTGAAGAAGAAAACTAATTTTCAAAATATATGTAAATGCCTTTTTGTTTTTTCAGGCAGACCCTCACATCTCGCAGCATTTTCCAATTTTATACATTCATTACTGATGACACATATTGTGGTTAATATGCTGCATCGTAACTATCAGTGTAACAGGAGTCCTAATTTAGACACATTTTGCAGTGCAGATCAAATTTCCTCAGCAGTGGGACAGTAACACCAGCCTGAAAAAGTACACAAGGGAAAACATGCAGTAAACCTTACACCCCAAAAACACAATTCAGATCCCAGACCAGCAGCCTCAGCGAGAGACTTGCTAAGCAAACGTCCTGTTTTTGTTTTGCATATTGTACATAGGACTGAATGTTACAGTAATTCCTCTAAAGCCAGCACTGAAAACCCAGCTGTAAACGTTGAAGCACACAATCAGGGTTCATGTAAGGAAGAGACTTGTTTTTATTCCTTATGTTGGCTGTGTGAACCATGTGAAAGGTTAAACAAGTTTGGACGATTGTTTTTTTTTCTTTGCTTTTTGGCCACTGATTCCGCTGAAATGCATTTATTCGATATTGAACTTCACACTCTTCAACTTCCTACACAACGGCTTTAACAAGGCACTACTGTTTGTTGTTTTGACTTTCTTTGATATTAGATAGATCGCGTGACTCTTCATTTCAGCAACAGAGGTTTGAGTTTTCAAATCAAACTTGCTTTTAGGTTGTGGTAAATTAACTTTCAGTGACGAGAAATGCAATGTTTTTAAATTTCTCAAAGTTACCTCATAACCTTTTAACTGAATAAGTTAAATTTTCTGTTTTTCACTTTTCACGGATTGTTTACGATCAGTTCAATTCCCCGGTCACATACAGAGGATCATACAGGGTCACAGTACTTGGAGATTTAAATATGCTAGCAGCTCTTTGTTATGATGATGAACGTGATGAAGTTTGACATTCATATGATGCAATGTTGATGAAAATTGAAACAAATCTTATGTAATTAAAATATATATATATATATATATATATGCACACTTGTGAGGTCTGCAATTGTTTTTCCTGAAAATTCTGAACACTGATGATTGTCGGCATACACAAAAGACACAATACACCTGTGTTTTTTACATTTTATTATAATTTTCCTTGCTTTTCAGGATTTCTAAAATGTCCCCTCCTAAACAAGTGAATGCTGATGCAAGAGGTTGTAAATGTTGCCCTGGGGTTTTTGGAGTAGACAGGGTCCAGATCAACTGGTGCCACAGTCTAATATGAATTCACTCTGAGGGGATCAGACGGGGTCTGACTTCCTGTCATTGCTGAGAGCCCACAGTCTCCTGGGGGGTTAAAAAAAAAAAAAAAAAAAAAAAAGGGGGGGGGTCTCATAAAGCAGCACCAAGATCAGTTTTGGGTGGCGGTGGTGATCAAGCTTAATTATGTCTGGTGATGTGTCAGCTAATCCAGTGATACATCCCACAGTGAAGTACATCTGAAGAGCAGATAATTAAAGTATGGTTCCCACATCAAATAAGCCATTCCACAAGTCATCCACAACACCAATGTCGAAAGAATGTAAAAGGTCAATGTGATTTTTTTTCCTCATTTAATTTTTAGGCTCTCTGATTCATCACTGATGTGTAGCACAGTTAATGCACTCATTTTGTAAAACATGGTAAGACATAAAGCTATGTTCATCGACACCAGGACCTCTGCTTGTCCGCCCCTCACAACGAGGATGTGTTTGATCTTTTTCAATAACAAACCAAGATTCATATTACTTCATTAACGGCCAGGAAGCATTTTCTGTCTAAGAAAAACTGTCAAGATCTCCCAATGGAAGCAATTTCCTTGCTGGCATTCATTCAAATAGCACAAAGCACTTTGGCCGCTATCGTGTACTGTAGACTGCATTTTAGAGTAAATCGCTTGCATACTGTGTGACGCGTCTTTGCCTTTGATTTCCCAGGCTGCATGAAGCCTGCAGCTCCTCAAAAGGCTTCCAGTCCCAAGAGTCCATTTCAGAAAGGGAGGGCCAGAGGACAAAAGGTCATGAGACCTGAGGTGTCGGAGGAAGAGTGGTGAGGCGGTGATGTCGTCCATAGCACTTTTAACGGCATCGCGCTGGAGTCCCGGACCCACACACAAACTCCAGGTTGTGACAGTATATGTAGTGTGCGGATGTGCAATTTCTGATTTGAATTGTCTCTAGCATCCATATCTTTTTGCTTTGTTTCTTAAAAAATATCAACAAAGAAAAAAACAAACAAACAAACAAACAAAAAAAAAGAGTCAAGAAATAAACTCTCCTAAAAGAAGCACAGTGGGTCATAGGTTCATACGTAGATGCTCGGGCCGTTTGGCCTGGACAACGGGGTAGGCTTGCTGCTTCATCTGGGCCAAGTTGACTCCAGCAGGCTGACGGATGGGAAGAGGGGCCGAAGCCTCGGAGCTCGTCGTGACGTCCATTTGCTCTGGGGTCGACAGCTCCATGGCCTGGTCCTGAGGTGACTGGAGGACACCTGGTCCTCCACCAGGTAGGAGGGGGCTCCGAGTCCAGTCCCCCCCTGAGAACTTGCCTGGGCTGAAAGAACAGGAATGGAGGAGGCATTTATGAAAACTACGAACACGAAAGATTTATTTTCACAGGTCCCCTTGCCATTTTATTTTAAACTGTCCAACCAACATGGACAATAATATTTTGTGTTTGTATTATGTGAATTTAATATGCCATAAGCAGGTGTTGTTAAGGGCATAGTTGCCTCTATGTAAAAAAGCAACCCTCTATACAAAAGATATAAGCGCCTTATGAAGTGTGTTTTCATCCATATGTAATTATCACATATACACTGTGAGACTGCTGGTTCTGTGGGCTCAGACAGAGAGAAAAGCTACATTGCTAATTCGGGAGGGAAATTCCATTTCAAGAAAATTGTAAATTTTTTAAAATCAACAACATGAAAAAAAAATGAGGCCAGGTCTCTCAGTGAGGAATATTAGGAATTAAACCAAGACCCACTGTGGGACTATGGAGTTTAGCAGTCAACCAAGCTGTCCCTGCAGACTCCCTGACAGTACCTGAGAGGCGTTCTTGGGCTGCCCACGATCCGTCGCGGTGAGCGGATTTTTGGCTCAAATGAGAATCGTTCTTTGATGTTTTCAAGGACTGATGGAGCAACATACGTGAAACCCTGTCAAAACAATGATGTTGGAGACAAAACACAGGCATGGTTAGTGCATGGTCACAAGTCAGGGGGCAGGTTGTGGGCAGAGCAGAAAATGGAAAGGATCAATTACTGTCTCAGAAGCAGCAGTGTGTTACACCAGAAGTGTCTTTTAAAGGAGCAGTATGTAGAATTTAGTGGCATCTAGCAGTAAGGAGGCAGATTGCAACCAACTGAATAACCCCCGGAGGAAACCACACCCTACTGTGCATTTAGAGATGTTTCTGGAGGAGTGGCATGTCCACCCACTGTGCCCCAATGATCAGCAGGAGAGAAAAATTTTAAATCCTTAATTATAAACCAGTTTGTGGTCTCTTTTCCATGGATCTGAGGTGTCAGATCAATTGAAACGTTCACTCAGAGCTCAATGAGAGCAATTAACATTATGGATATTATTTGGATTGTGATATTAAAAAAAAAAAAGAGACAATAATGGTTACCAGAACATGATATTGAACATGAACTGTGATACCGTCCCATCAACACAGACATACAGACTTTTCAAAGGGAGCCACTGTTTGAACAGAGCATGCATATTAAATAGATTTTTTTTATATATATTTAAATATTTTAAATAAGGTTTACACACTTAAACTAAATCACTTCATAACCTTGCCACCAGCTCAGCGATCTTGGGTGACCACAGGATATGAGAACAGAAATGATAGTCAGCGAATTCAAGCTGCAACTTAAACGTAACGTAAAAATGCAAAAAGGCCCTCTCTAAAGGCTGTTTGTCCGTTCTGGGCTACGGTAGAAATATGGTGGTGCAAAATGGTCCTCTTCTGTGGAAAAAAGAAGAGGACTGCTCCAATTGTGAATAAGAAAGACTCATTAGAAGTGAACAAAAACAACGTTTCTCAGTTTCACCTGATTATACTCTAATGAAAACATAGTTATGAATATCATATTCCATTTCTGCCTATGGATGTTTGTGGCAGAACTTAGAATTAATTGGCGTTTTTCTTTTTTCATCATGAGATACTGCCTCTTCAAAATATATAAATGACTTGTCGAAATGAACCAAAACAAACTAAAGAAGGGGAAAGGTCAACAAAGTTACCAGGAAGGCTTGATTGGCACTCTCGCTGAGGGTTGAGTCGTCTGGGCTGTCGACCGGCGTCTGACTGGTGAACTTTGAGTCGAACTGACTCACATCTTCAGCCGATTGCTGCAAAAGACGGGGGGGAGAGAACAAATGGTGAGGAGATGCAGCAACGTGAGCAGATGTGCCAACAAACAACAATGGAGTTCTGAAACAAGAGAAGACTCGTGTTAAGTTGCCTTAATGAGTTGGTTCAACATTGGCAAGGATCCAGAATCGAGAAACGTAAGCTACTCAAGTAATATTATTTGACTAACATTTAACATTCACAAATTTCCCACCCTAAAACTACAAGTATGAGTATCCGATTACATATGTTCCTTGCGGTCTGCTCCTCTGATACTCACCAGGAAAGGTTTAAAGGGAGGCTCCACTTTCCGAGCGAGCAAATCCTCCCAGTTGATGTGTCGAAAGAAGGGATGAGCCTATGTCAAATACAAAGATTATGAGTGCCACAGCATGAACAGAGGCCCATAAAACACAGCTGCTCAGTCAGGGAATATTTAAACTAATTTCCATTCATGCAGCTGGAGCTTTTTCCAAAGTATGAGACAGTTATTACAAGTCTGTCTTCAGAGGGTTTGTGAGACTAGGGGTCTCCGGGTTTGCAATATTGTGGTTAAAAAAAAAACAATATAAAAGCAACGTAGGTCTCAGTAGCGAGTTGGTGTGTTTATACCACTGCGTCATCCATGTTCTCACCTGCACCTCCGTGGCATCCCCTGCGCCTGCTCCCAGTCGCAATGAGGCATTTCTCTTCAGCAACTGTGCAACCAGCGGTCAAATGTCAGAGGAATGCTTACACAACAACACCCGGGCTTTTATTTTGAATAAACACAAGCAGTGTAAGCTTTAAACAAACAGGAGGAAATACCCGTTTCAGGAGATCTCTGGCTTCTTGCGTGAGGTAGGGCGGCAGGCTGAGCTTACACTTCAGGATCTTGTCAATGGTCTTTTTCCGGTTTTCACCGGTGAACGGTGGCTACACCAGCAAGGGAGAGAAACGGATTACTCAAATAATAGATATTATGATTCACATTTTTGAACAGCATATTATTTGGAGGGAAACCGAAAGCTTTTTTTAAATGTCGTCTTCACTCACCGCTCCTGTGAGCATGTCGTACATCAGAGCACCCAGACTCCACCAGTCCACCGCTCTGTTGTGTCCGCTTCTCATCAAGATCTCCGGCGCCCTGCAACAACGTGAGCGCATATTACTTACAGATGAACTGATGGTAGTGAGTCAACAGTGAGCATTAAAAGAAGGAGGAGAGTGAGTGTGTGAGTGGGTAAAGAAGCGGCTCACATGTACTCGATGGTGCCACAGAAGGTGTGGGTGACTGTGCCGTCGTGAATCGACTCTTTACACAGCCCGAAGTCTGTCAGTTTTACATGACCTGCAGATATACAGGACATCTGCATTAAATCACAATAAGGTCTTTATTTGAACAGTAAACACCAGTCATAGAGTGTCAGGAATGACACGCCCTGTGTAATGACCCTGTAACACAAACATATACTGGATGTGTAAATGAGATATTCTCATTGTTCAAATACACTTAACCATCACTCAATGCACTGTGTACTGTATATGCTGTCATTCCTCCAACATTATGTATATAAATCTACCTGTTGTTTTTTTTGTTAGAGTATACTTTAATATATTTATCCCTGCATATAGTAGTTTATATTTTTGTTACCTGATCAAGCTTGTTGTGCTTGTTTTAATCTGTATAAAGGCCTGTTTATTTATCTGATTGTGCATTGAGAGCATCAAAAACCAAATTCTTTGGACGTATACACACCTGTCTAATGCATGCACGCACAAACACACACTAATAAACATTAATACACACTAACACACACACCTTGGCTGTTGAGCATGATGTTCTCAGGCTTCAGGTCTCTGTAGATGATGCCCTTCTGGTGCAGGTGACCCAGAGCCATGGAGATCTCTGCCAGGTAGAAACTGCACAGAAAACACACAGACATTGTTCCAGTAAATACAACCAACTTCATGGCAAAAATTATTTGTAAATAAGGACCCACCAGAACCAGAACCAAATTTGTCAAAACTGTGTTTGAGGCGTCATGAGATACAGTTTTAATAAACACCTGCCGATCAGAAACAAGTATTTTCCACTCTGAATTCATGTCAGATGACACTGACTCTCTGCAGAGGTGTCTGTGTTTCCCTCTGTAATACAGAAATGAACAGCGCTCACCAGGCTGTGTCCTCCATGAAGATGCCCTCCCGCTCCAGCTGCATGAAAAGTTCTCCTCCTGCAGGCAGAGACGTGCTGTTAACTAACTTAATTATGGGTGACACACATACAGCACACACATTCACACACATTCCTACCATCTGCAGAAGACCCTCCCTACTGAGGAGGAAGAGGTGCAAAATCAAGCAAATCTAAGGTGGAAGCTTTCTGGCAAACTGACCCACAAACAGCCTGATTGCTTCCTTGTGAATCACATATGTGGCACATCTGCCATTTGATGGAGAGGAGAGTTACAACCTGTTTTACATACTACTACTTTGCTGTTGCTTTGCCAGTGTGTGTGAGAGAGGCTGATAAAGACACAGAGGTGTGAGTATATGCCAAAAAAGAGACTCTGTGTGTGTGTGTGTGCGTACGCATGTGTTTGTGTGTGTGTGTCCATTAACCCTGTACTGACCGCTCAGGTACTCCAGGATGAGATACAGCTTTCCTCCTGTCTGGAAGGCGTAGATGAGATCAACGATGAAAGGGTGTTTCACTTCCTCCAGGATGTTCCTCTCCGCCTTGGTGTGGGCCGTGTCCTTGGCGTTGCGGACAATCATTGCCTGATGCCCCCCACAACGAGGAAGCATATCAACATTAGTTAAGAGTCAGGGAGGGGAGACGGTTTTGATAAATGCAATTGTAAAACACTCCACAGGGAGAAGAAACAAAAATATTCCACAACATCAACATCGATGGAAAAGTTATTTAAAGTCAAGCTTTAGCAACCCAACACTCACTCATAGAAACACTAAAGCTTTACATTAAAAAGTGGATTAAAATCTAAACATTTGTATTACAGCACTACTTGTGCACTGCCGGTGTCTTCTGCTCCTCTTCTCTCTGCTCCTCCCGCCTCTTTATATTTGCTAAACACTTCTGTCAAGCTAGCGAGCTGCCTGTCAGCAACTGCCTTGTCTCGGCTTTGAGCGTTACGATGCCGACAACAGATGGAGCTCCAACAGGCAGACAGAGGCTGTGAGCCCTTTGATTTTAGGGGTGCAGTGAGAGCATTAGTTACAATTTTTTGTTGTATTCTGACTTTGCAGCTCCGCAAACGGGGCTTTTGTTCACTTTACTGGGCGACCAAAAGCTGTAAAAAGTAACTCGTTGTCACCCACTACTGCAAAGCTGCTATGCAGTCAGCCGTGACTTCTGTTGTATAATCAGGGCCTGTGTTTATCGAGCATCTCAGAATCACTTAAATTATTTATGAGCCTTCACATGGAGTAGTTCTCAATTAGGGGTGAATGACATGGCTGGTATGACACTCAGATTCATAAAAAGATAAATACATGATGACTTCTTGCACTTCTTTTCAAAAATTTCAAAAATTGGTTGTTTTCTTGTTTTTGATGAAAACTGCAGTAACGTTTTAGCTTTTAAGATCTGGAATTATTGAAATGAATCTGCCTAAAGAGAAGTTTTACTCCAGTTCAGTTATTGAAATAAAATTTGTTATTCAAAGTTCTGTTTGTGTACAGCTTTGAGGAAGTATACTGCAGGTTAGGACACTTCTCCAGCTCCGGTAAAGCCAGAAAACTAATAATGTCAGATTGACATAGTTAATAAAGTGCTTTCGCCCCTGAGACTAAATGCAAGACTGCATGTATGTCACTCTGACCGTTCTGGGCAAGTCAGGACTGATTTCTCATTCTGAGATTCTCCATCAATACGGGCTCTGCAGGCCTTCATCAAAGTCGGGCTGCACGTACAGTAAACGTTTGCCACTTTGAAGTGCAACGTTTGAAACGGCTGGTTGAAACCTGGCAGCTCTTCAATGTGTCACTGGGGTCATTTTAGCAAATCGAGCAGAAGCAGTGTGAATATCAAGCGCACTCTAACGGGCTGAGGCAGAGACTTTAAGTGCCAAGGCTGCAGCAGCAGCACAGCGCACATGGCAATCTACCAGCTAGCAGTGAAATCTTACCCCACCACTTCAAGGATAGCCAATATTTCCAGACAGAAGCACCAGAATGTGTGTTTGTAATAACAAGCATGCAATTATGTTGAAAGGATTCAGACTAAGAGCAGCTGTACATTACTCTAATTGTAGTGATTGTGTTTCAACACCGATAAGGGAAAATATAAAGTACCTTTTTTAAAACTTTCATGGCAAATATTTTGCCCGATGCAGCTCCGACGACCTTTCGGACTTGAAAAACCTGCAGAGGGTAAAATGATAAACACGTTTGAAACAATCACATCAGCACTTGAACGATTTACAGGGACAATAATCCAGAAGTGTGTATCTGTATGCACATGTGTATGTTAAGTACTTAAATCGTGGGTTCCACAAGTACCTTTCCATAACCACCTTTCCCCAGGACCCGCAGCAGCTCGAAGCACTCCGGTCGGATGTTTTCCGTGCCCTGGTTGACGTTGTCCTCCGATATCTCGATCTTCTCGCAGTCGTCCATGTTGCTGTGGAGACATGTTGGATTCACACTTGCGTTCGTTTCCCACCAATTCAAACTTAAAATTGCTCACAGACACAAAAAACACATGGAAATCTTGAATACTTACAACTCAAATCCACTGCACTGGTCCATGATGTCATTGATTTGAGCCTGGAAAAAAAAAAAAAAAACACCAGTTCTTAAGGGCTTTTGTTCTAATGAGGAAGTGGAGGGAGAAAACATGAGAAGCCCTCACTACTGAACATCCACATCTGTATCACAAACAGTTTGATTTAGTCACTTTGCTTTTGCTCTTAAACACCTTATGTCTATTTAACTACTACCAGTGTAAAGCTTTGATAATATTTCAAATAAACTGTTCAAATAAATTACTATAAATGTGATCATGACTGCAATTAAATATAGAGTCAGACATCATATAACTTGTGAAATAGGTGTAACATAATTGATACAACGAACGATTATTTTAATTATCTAATAAACTTGGCGATCATTTTCTCTGGTTACATTGAGAGCTGCAATATTTAATCAATTAGCAGACCCACAAAAAATGATTTGCCAACTATTTTTAAAAAAAAAGGAAGAAAGAAAATCAATTAATCAAAAACATTGTTTTTATTTCGCTGTCAACTGATTATTTTGGGTTTGTGTTGACTGTTGGTTGGACAAAACAAGACAACCTTTAATTCAGCAAGCTGTGAAGGGTGTTTTTCTTTACTTTAACTTCTTATTTTACCAACCAAACAACTAATTGATTGATTAAGTAATTAACAGCCAGATTAACTAATAAATATAATCATTAGTAACATCATACTGTACAACATGTTCATCCTAAATGTCTGCTTTATTTACAAATTAACAGGGTTACTACAACTTTTCCAAAGTCAAATCCAAGCATTTTCAAGCACTTTTCAAGCTTTTCCAGCACTTTACTGCTGTGATACTTTATATCCAAACTCAGTTAGGCTCTGTCCCACTTGTATTATTCATCTATACAGTCAGATAGCAATTTATTACATTAATACCACAAAATTTCAAACACTTCACGGAAAAATACAAGTACTTTTCAAAACGTGAAAATGCCACAGTAAAATTAAAGCATTTTTAAGGATTTCCAGCACCCGTTTGAACCCTGTGACAAACAGGAGCTGCTGTGAGGACACACTTGCGCAATCCTGCATGAACATCAGCGTGAGGCAACACATGCAGGAACATGCTGTTTAAATTCATGACGGATGTGTACATACAGCATGATGCATATAAAGCGTGTGTGTGCAGATAATTACTGCTCATTGGACTATTTATACATCTCCCATTCAGCCCGTGTTGCTCCTCTTACAGCAGGCGGTGGTGGTTTAGTTGCAACAAGACACCGAGAGTCTGACACATGCTCGCAGCAGTATTTACACACACTTGTTTAATGTTAAATGTAAGGTGTGGGGCAAGGCTGTGCTGCTGCATGAGAGCCTCACACACACACACACACACACGCACGCACGCGCAGGCAGGCAGCAGCTTTGACTCCACGCACACACGCGCGCGCGCACGCTGCAACAGCCAAAATAAACTGTTGCACACCGAGCCACATTTATCGCTGCAGCACCTTTGGCCAAGTAAGGCTGCGCTGCCTCAACTCCGACATGACAGCGACGCTTTTTAGCCGTGACAGCCGCACGGACGCGCGCATTTCACCCCCCGTCTGCCGTTAGCGGCCAAATAACAAACGCGCAACAACAAGGAGGAGCGGTGACAGCTCTGAGGGGGGGCGCTGCACAGGGTTGGTGTCAGCCCGTGTGCGAAGGCCTGAGAGCAGCCGGGCTGCAGCAGCAGGCCCGCCGGCGGAGCTAACAGCTAGCCGCCGAGCCCGGAGAGTTTCCGCGGCGACAGCCCGCGTGACAAAGTACCTCCTCGATCTCGTCGTCGGAGACATTTTCCTCCGGCTGGTCCAGGTCAATGTCAAACACTCCGGCCATGGCGCTCGGATGGCTCTGTCACAGGATAAGCAAGGCGTCCCCCCCCCAGCCTCATGGACACACACACACCGCCGCCATAACCGGCTACTACACTGAGCATGCGCACTGCAGCTCTCCAACGAAGGGGCGGTGACCTGAGAGGCTTTTATTTTGTCATAAAACAATAACACGTTGTGTTCGGCGAGAATTAAATATTAAATTAACCTCCTTTCATCTGTTCATTCATAAAAAAGAGCTCACAGCAGCATTTACATGCCCACATGTGCTACAGAGGAATTTTGCAATAAAGTGGAATCAAAATCAAATTAATTCTGAAAATCATCCTGAATCCAGAATAAGTAATACAACTGAACTATTCCTGATTGTGGTAACACCTGTAAATATTCAGGTGCATTTAAACAGTTATGCAAATTCTCTGCTAATACATGAAATAAATACATACAAGACTATGTCATATATTATTTTGCCGGTCTTATGTTCAGTTAATTTACCACAGTCTAATTACAAATATCCTAATAACAAAATAAAAGCCAAAGAAAGACACTATTGCCTCTACTACAACAACTGCTACGAATGATAATAATGCACTTCTTCCTACAGTTTAAAAGATTCAGTGAAATAAGCAATATTTACTTTAACAAGTTCAGGTTTCAAGGAACTCAGTGACCTTTCAAAATTTAAACTGCACACATAAACAAACAAACAAAAACTATCTGGACAAATTAAACTTTTGATGGTTTGGCAACTCTTTTTTTTTTTTTTTTTTTTTTTTACTTTCATGCCAATTAAGCCCCCTTTGACTACTACTACAACTACTACTGCTGCTACTAGTAATAATAATAATCAAATGTAAATGATATTTTATTGCTAAAATTATGTGTTTATTCTTTTTCCTTTGTTTTCTTTCTTTTCAATCATTCACCACGCATGAGTATGAGCTTTATTGTGAAAGTTTTGACAGTTTGGCCGGAAACGCCGCTCTCGCTTCCTGTGGCGGTAACGACAGTGACGTTTTTAAAAACAACGAGAACAACGACACCACCGCGGAAACACTCAGCCAGGAAACGAGTCTGTCACAGCCTGAACTCACAGCCGTGACCCGAAACCGTTCAGTCTGCTGCTCTGACAGCGGACATGGTCTCTAGGTTTCCATAGTAACGGTTTCTACATAGTAACGGTGTCCTCGTGTCCATAGTAACGGTCTCCAAATGTCTATAGCAACTGTCTCCACATAGTAACGGTGTCCACATGTCCGTAGTAACGGTCCAGCTCGGTCAGTGCGGTAACCAGGTCGGTGCCGAGCTCTTCGACCTCTGCAGCGATGCTCTGGACGGACAGAGGAAAGTTTACAGCTCGGCCAGCTGCGAGCGCTTCTTCCGCCGGACCGCACACGGAGGTACGACACCTGCCCGTCACCCTCTTTGCTGGATCCGATCACCAAAAACACCCGTTCACCTGTCGCGTTCACTTCCGTTAACAGAGCTGGTGGCCCGGGCGGTGCTGGTCGACATGGAGCCCAAAGCGGTCAACCAGAGCATCAGCAGGGCGGCGAGGTCCGGCAGGTGGAGGTACGGAGAGGCGTCACACTTCAGCCAGAAGCAGGGATCTGGGAACAACTGGGCCAACGGGTGAGGACACTGTATGAAAAGTCTGTCAAAACAAAACCAGTTCACCGCTTCAGATGAGACTGCTGTTGCCATAGTGACGGGGACATCACTGTGAAGCTCAACGCTGCCGGTCACCTCATCATCTCATTTGTCAGTCACGTTAATTCACTCTCAAGTCAAGGCCCACTTTTTTTCTGCAAGTGTGTCAAACATATTCAAGGCTGGTTTGCTCAGCTGTCCAGGACCTGGTATGATTTCATCCATCAGTTAAGCAAGTTAGGTGTGAGTTATTATCGATGAGTTCGCAGAAAATGTCTTGATTAATCATTCTGTCTTATAAACATCAGAAAATAATGCCTGTTATATTCTGTCATCACCCAAATTCAAGTCTTCAGACATCTTATTTTGGCCGACAAACAGTGGAAAAACACAAAGATATTAAGTGCATTATCATTTATGACAAAGAAGAGCATAAAATCCTCTCACCCGCGAACCTGACCTGAACAATGAAACTGCGAACGGCTCATTAGATCTGTTATGGTTCCATGAATTCATTAGTGGATAAAGCGTTTCAGCTCTAATGTTAAAGGAGCAGTCCACAATTCTAGAGGGCCCTGATTGATCCGAACTTGCATACAGACCTGACAAAGCATGAATTCAGACTTTTTATAAATCAGCATCATGATGTTATTTTCAGCATCCTTTGTGATCCGTTTATTGCAATTAAATCACAGCAAAATGTTTTTATTTTGGGGTCATGCATGATGTAGTAATACAGATTAACTCAGGCGACGTGTGACTTGTTAGATACAGTTATGAAACTGCCACTCACCAGAGACAGATGGAAAGGCTGTTTGTTTCCGTTTACAGATCTGAAGCTGTGTGTGAACACCGGATTATTTTTCACACAGAACGCACAGCTGGATTGAACGCTGAACTGAAGTCCACAAACAGGATCCTTGCATAACTCCCTGGGGAGTCAAGGTGTTGCAGGATGTAGTGCAGTCCCACGTGTGACTGCATCATCCACTGACCTGTTTGCCCGGTAGACAACAGAGCGATAGGCGTTCTTCAAAGTTGTGTAACAGTGGTCCAGGATGTTTGTGTCCCTGGTGGGACACTTGATGTGCTGTCTGTAGTTTGGCAGTTCGTGGCTGAGGTTTGCTCTGTTGAAGTCCCCCAGCACAATGAGAAGGGAGTCTGGATGTTGTTGCTCCACATTCCTTTATCTGGTCAGCCAGCTGTTGTAAGGCCTCAGTAACACAGGCCTGGGGATGGATGTATACTCCCACCAGAATGAACGAGGAGAACTCCCGCGGCGAATAAAAAGTTATTTCAGGCTTAAAACCTGTCAAAAATTAACTCGGCATTGTTCTGTGAGTGTTTGCTTGTTAAGACAAGAGAACAGTGTGTTTCGAAATCAAAAGTTCTCCCTGTGTCACACCAGGTTCTGTGTCCACGGCCCTCGTCACAGAGAGGCGGTGGAGGAGCTGGTGAGGGGAGAGGTGGAGCGCTGCGACAGGCTGGCCGGGCTCATGGCCGTGATGAGTGTGGCGGGAGGAACAGGCTCCGGGGTCGGCACCTATGTCACCCAGTGTCTCCGAGACACCTACTCCAAGTCCTTCATCCTCAACCACCTCACCTGGCCATACATGACTGGGGAGGTATGGAGGCCGGTGTCAGGTGCACTTTAATGTTTGTAAACAATGATGTGATGTTAAATCTGTGGGGGTTTTTTTCTTCCTCCGTCCTCTCAGGTGATTGTGCAGAATTACAACTCTGTGCTGACGCTGGCCCACCTCTACCAGCTGTCAGACGCCATCCTGGTGCACGAGAACGACACGGTGCACAGGATCTGCAGTCAGCTGCTCAACATCAAGCACATCTCCTTCAGTGACGTTAACAAGGTCATTGCTCATCAGCTGGGCAACGTCCTGCAGCCCGCGCTCACCGCTGACTCCCACGGTCACTACAGCAGAAATCCTCTGGGTGGGACACACACACTCTCATACACACTCATACACATATACACATACACACACACACGGCATAGATTTCCTGGAATATTAGTGGACCGTGAGGGGTGTGGTCCACACAGAGAAAGTTAGGAAATTTGGTAAATTTTGGCTTCACAGGAAAAAGAAAAAGAAGAGAAGTTAGATGATCACATCGTTGTGGAAACCAGACTTCAGCTTCAGTTTCAGCTCAAACACAGGATTTACACTTTTTGACCAAACTTTAAAGTTACACAGGTTGCTTGGTCCTGTCTTAACCATGATGCTGACATAATTCTTTTAAACATCCCTCAGGTGAGCTGGTCAGCGCCCTCGCGTGCCACCCAGAGTACAAGCTGCTCAGTGTGTGCACCATCCCCCAGATGCCGAGTTCCTCCATTGTCTACAGCAGCTTCAGCTGGCCGGGCCTGCTTAAACACCTGCGACAGATGCTCATCTCCAACACCAAGATGGAGGAAGGTTGGAGGCACACGTATTAAGTTACTGCATACTTTAACAGTGAAAGTCTTTATTGTGTTAGAAATTAAAACACAAAATACTTCTTGCTGTTGGTCCTCGTCTTTCAGGTATAGACTGGGAGGTTTGTCCACCTAGAGCAGGATCTGAACGGACCAGGGCTCTCACGGGACCCAGCTTCAACACCTCTCTGGCCAACCTGCTTATACTGAGAGGGAAAGACGTCTACAGCGCAGAGACAGGTCAGAAATATGCCTGCTGTTAGACTTAGACTTAGAATTAGACTTAGAGTATAAGATCCCTCAAATTGTGTGTCCTGTTTGCAGGTGGCTTCGAGGACCCGGCCCTGTACACCTCCTGGCTTTCACCAGATGAAGCTTTCAGCTCGTGGAAGTCCCCAGTGCCTTTCAATAAGTACGAGAAATCTGCCACACTGGTCAGTAACAGCCAGGCTCTGCTCAGACCTCTGGACAACATGGTGGGGAAAGCCTGGAATATGTTTGCATCCAGGTGAGTCACTCAGAAGCAAAGCTTGAATATCACTTTAAGGGGGGTGAAGTCATTTTAACGTTACTCCTCTCAGGTTAACAGAGAGAAATTTCTGTACTAAATGCCATTTTGTTTCTCTCGGTTTCAGGGCCTACATCCATCAATACATTAAATTTGGGATATCAGAGGAGGACTTTCTAGACAGCTTTACTTCTCTTGAGCAAGTCATCTCCAGCTACAGCCAGCTGTCCTAGAAATGGGGACATCTAACACACACCACCCGGCCTTTGGATTGTACATGGAGGAGGATATTATGTAGGACATAAAGAAATGACCAGAATAGATTCCAGAAGATTCACTTAAAGCTAAACTAATTCCTTGACACTGACAAAAACTGTCCCCGTCTTTATGCCAGAAGTATCACTAGGACGCAGTCAGTGTTTCTTCAGAGGAAGACTGTAGAAACTATTTTATTAAATTATTAAATGATATTATGGACTCTGTTTTATCAACTGCTGTTTCCCAGGTCAAGAATGAACTGACTTGACTTTTCAGCCCATGTGAGATTAAGTGTGTTTAGCAATGTTCAGGAACAGCTGCACAAATAAAAGTGACAAGAGCATCAGTCAACATACTTTTCATTTCTTTATTGTTCATTCATTTGACATAGCATTTCCAGATGGTCAGCACAAAATCAGAGCGTCACCAAAGACGAGTCGCTGCATCCACGAGCCGAGCAGCGCAACTGAAATGCTGAATGCCCGCGGCTTCAGCCAGCCTACAGACCGCTGTTGCCGTACCAATTTAAACAGCCAACACCAGTCTGATAAGCTAGCTGACGGACTGGGAGAGTGGGGTCGTGGAGTGAGGGGACCTCTGTCCGTAAAGCTGGAAGCCACCAGAATCTGCCAGATACATGTCAGACGGGACTTCTCCCCAATGTAAGGTATAAAGTAGTCAGAATGGAAAGTCCAAGTGAGGTGATGAACATCAAGAGGCGAACTTAGCTGCAACTATTACAGGCAATAATTAAACAATGCAATAATTAAAATGAAAAATTGAGTGCTCAACCATTCACTTACCTTAATGATGATAATTTCTAAGAGAAAATGAAGCTTTAGCTCTGTCATGATTTACAACAGTTCTTAAACATCACAAGATCACAACAGGGCTGAGCAGGAAGAACATTTAAAAAGTTAATCTTGTCCTATAAGAGAATTGGAAAAAAAAAAACAATAACAAATAAATGACAGACTCAGACTTGGAAACAAGTGTCATGATTTACATGTTTTATATATGATCTGATCCGAGGTTCAACCTAAATGTACAGAATAAAAATGGGACTAGTTAGCTGAGAGTACAATGTCACTTTACAAATGATATCACCTTGTCTTTTTTTTTTTTTTTTTAAGTTAACTCATGTTCACACAGACCACCATCAGAATAGAAATACATCTGCGCATACTGTCAAAAAGATATTAAGATATTTACACAATGTGCAAACCGTCAATACCACACTGTTAGTTGATATTGCTTTTTTTTTCTCCACAATTTAAAACCGACAATTCCAGAAACAAAAAAAAAAAAAAAAAAAAAGAGAGAAACATATTGGTCTTATTGTTTCAACGGGACAGGGATATGAGGAAAATTAAACCCTGAAAAGAAAGATCATCCGTAGCGGTTACCTTGGCAGCACACTGTACAAACAAGTCAAGATCCATCCAGACATAAATGTTACAAAATTAAATAAAAATCAAGTTTAAGTCAAGAACTATAATTCAAGGGAAGTCGGACCTTCCCGTCTTGCATAAGGCATAGCATCTGAAGGGCACTGCCCGTACACAGCAGTCACCACCAAACCACTGCTTAAAACTTCTGAGGTCAATGAATGGGTTAATTTAACATTAAAGTAACATGTTAAGACCAGCAATAGACCCAATCGTACTACACACACCTAGAGAGTGAGATGAGAGGAAGAACTACAAAACCTGAAGAGGGACAAAACAGTAAACAGCACATACGCCCTCAAAAGCGCACACGCGCCAACAAATAGTGCCTGGTTTTTTTTTTGTTTTTTTTTTGAGCGTTCTGCCTCTGAGAATGGATGGGATGGGGGATGGGAGGGGGTGAGGTTTATTGTTAAGTTGCGAGTGGCTGTGGCTGAGCGGAGGGGCTCTCAGCAGCAGCAGCAGGACAAACACAGTCACTTGGGATGTTTGTACCGCTTTGTCCTGCCTCATCACTTGGTTTTCTCCTCCGAGTGCCGCTGCTGCTGCAGGCGCTTGGCGTAGCTCTGGGCCATGGAGTTGACGATGGAGATGACAAAGTAGCAGACCATGACCAGCACCACCTTCTCAAACACCCACGACAGCCAGTTCTCATCCTGGGGAGCCAAAATGGAGGGATGCAAATGCTGTTAATTACCATCGTATAAGCTTGTGAAATCCAGGCATAATGTTAAAAATCATCCTATGTACATGACAGTGGTGCATGGGTGGAAGGAAAATGATGAATTTTCATCCCCATTTTCATAAGTCTAAAATCCTCTTATATTCGCTTATCACAAATATATTAGTGTTGCAGTTGGTGGATAAATAAGATAAATTATAGTACAAATATGCCAAAGACCTTTGGGGTAAGTTAGAAATAATTTCTGGAGTTACACAGTTTGTCTACCAGAGAACAATGACAATTATATCTGTCTGTAAAATGCCTCAATCTATGAAAAAATGTTTATGCCATGTAAAAGGGCCAATATATATATACACAGAAATATTATTTTACTTTGTAAACTCCATTCAGTCTTCCAATTCAAGTATCATTTGTGCTTTACTACACAAAATCTTTCAACTCTGACGTTAGATATTTTTCATTATGCTCGAGGTGTTTCATGAATTTCTAGCAAGTTAAGGCAATTTTTTCTTTTTTTTTCTTTTTTACTTTTACAGTGTAAAGTTTAAGACCAAGAGCTTATACATATATAGCTGTTAATTTTAACAAGTGGATATAATATGCTAAAGCTCACACTGTGGGGATAATAAAACAAAAAGGTCAAATAAAGATTTGTTCTTACCGCTGGTGCGCTCCCTCCAGCATGGTGCAGCTTGTTCCTCTGTGCTTCCAGGTACTGGCTAAAGGGCTTCTGGAGAGCTGGTCCCACTTTGGGCACAGACCTGGTGCCACGGCCCCGTAAACATCCACACAGGAAGGAAGGCGAAGGAAAGAGACAAAGAGAAGACAGGGAGGAAGAACATTAATTCACTTACCCTTTAAGCACCCAAGACCCAAGAGTCCAAAACTGCCTCTGAACACTTATTCCCTGTAAGAGCAGCCCCTGGCTCTTTCTGTCCACCGGTCGACCAGCATCCTTGTGAACAGCTGCTGAAGGCCTCCCACCTTCCCATCCTACATGTGGGGCCCTTCCTCAGAGAGCCTCCACCTCCTCCACTGACTGCTGTGAGCAGGCAGCAGGGAGGAATGAAGCAGGAACTCTTCGGCCCTTCCTTTTATACCTCTTTCTCTCTATAGGAGCCTGTGTCAGCCCTTTCAAATCAGGAAGTGAGTCGGCATGATGTCATCATCACCTTTACCACCACTGCTGTTGCTGCCTTCTGGGTGAAGAGACGTCTAATCAGGGCGTGCTCGTGTCCTTATTAGGCAGTGTGGATTAGCTCACCGGGGGGCCCAATCATAATGGATACCACTTTATTAATTCATGTCACAGAGATGCAGTGAAGGAAACGTGATGCAAAAATGATCACTGCCGTGAAAAGAAAAATAAACTGCAGGCTGTGGACACTCAGTGTTCCCACTGCATGAATTCAACTCTGCCCCCAGTCAAGACATAAACATGTTGTCTAGACCTGACAAGACTAAGCAACAAAAAAAAAAAAAAGAGAGACAATTCACTAAACAAACACCAAAAGGGAAGTGTGTAATTGCCAATTTTCAAATAAACCTAACTCGTTCTAACTGACTCATTCTTGTTATCTCTCCCACTTAACATGAAAGCACACATGAATGTACAGACAGCAGAGAAACATCCTGTATCAGCACTGAAGCACTGTTTGCACTCATCATAGCGAGTCACCGAAGGCCATCTGAACTTCATGGGAAAGAACCTTGATTCTTATTTCCAAATCACAAAACAGAAAAACCGTACCATCATTCAGCTCCAAATATGGTCAAAGCCACAAAGTTAACATTTAACAGCCAATAGATTAATATCCAATATAATAAGCATCATCATTAAAGTCTGACTAAACTCCTTCCTGACTTTCCTAACAGCTGGCTTAAAGAAAATTCATGACTTCACTCACAATAAATACTAAAAATACCTATTTTTTCTATTTTGATTGGTTAATTTTGCCATCTTAAATCTATTAAACCCAACAATTGGGACATTACCTGTAATGTCTTTACAACAGTCTAAATCTGACTTTAGTTAAACAGTCGCAGAGAGGCTTTTTTTCTTCTGTCTACGATCATGTTTCCCATCTCACTGGAACACTACTCAGTCAAAGCTGAACTTGGTGAGTCAGATCAACATGTTCGGATGGGACCTCACACGCCTGACCACCAGTGCTGCAGAGATGGATCGCATGTGGAGGTAAAGAAAAACCTTTGTGGGGGAAAAAAAAGAAAAAAAAACGGTGATGCGTGCGCATACACCCCCGCAGTGAAAGCATTTATTCATACAGGATCCCCAATCAGCGGTGAAAATGCATCTGAAAATGTTTACAAATGCGTTGTCGACCACAAAACCAGTGGAAAGACAATGACTCTACAAAGTACCTGATTAATGACGTCTTTCTTTCTCACACACAGAGTATGCATCAAGACAGGCAGACACTTACCCAATGAGTGACACCATTTGCTCCACTATGTGCTTGCTGAAGGTGATGATAACAAATAGTTTCTGTGGGAAAACACGAGAGATTAATCAGCATTAAATAAAAAAAAAATTCTGATCACATGCAGAAGTGTAAAACACACACACATTCAACATTTTCAGTTTAAGTGTTTTACATGACATGCAGAGAAAACGTGTTTCTAACAAATGAATATAATGATAGACTTATTTTGTGATTTTAGCAGCACAGCTGTGGGAAATCAGGGCCACATCTGCCACCATCAACAGACACACTAATTACAAAAACTCAGCCCTGGCACTAAGCTAAATGTTGGGCTGCGAGGGGCTTTGTGTGGTTTGCAAAGCGCCGAAGTGGTGGGGTCAAAACCGCAATATTCTTCTCCGGTCCTGAAACTGATCAGCTTTAAAAACAGCATGACGCATGCCCCCCTGGACAAAATCAGACAGGATATGATACGTGCTGTCCAATAGGTTCATGGTACAGAAAAAAAGAAAAAAAGAAAAAAAAAATTCCCCCCCTACAGCCTCTTACCATCTGCACAATTTCCTTCTCTCATGTCTACCTTCTCATGTCCACTCTATATCCTCCACATCCCCTGCTGCCTGCCGGGCCCTTTTGTCTGAAAGGTCTCTGGGTGAGATCACTGGCTGGTACCACCAAGAGATGGATACGTTTCATTTGTTAAGACACTCGGCGACTCACCACAGTCATGTTAGTCACTGGTGTGGCAGACTCAACAATACACTCCGTAATTAACAACTTTTTTTGATCTGGTGGATTTAAAAAAAAAAAAAATCCCAAACTCTTGTTAAAAGACTTCTTAAAAGCTTCCCTCCTTTCATCTGGAGCCTGTTTATACGTCCTGGATGCTTCCCAAAGCTAAAACAAGAAATGAGGAATCCCCGAAAAGGGCCGGCGCTTTGTCAAAAAGAGTTAACAAGGAGTGAACGATTGGAAGTTTCTCACAGTCACCAAGTCATGATCTAAGAACTTGGTTTGATCTCCCACACGTTTTGAGGTTGAATTAGTGAAGTGATTCAGTCAGCGGTGCATACCCCTTTTCTCCTTAGGAGTGGATTTTTTTTACATTTTTTTAAAGAGTTGTGATGACATGAAACAAAAGATGAGTCATATGAGTCGAAGATGCTGCGGTATGGTATGTGCCTGTATGGTTTGTGTTAAAGATGGAAAGACCTGGTGTCGCTAAATTTGAAGTGAGCTGGTGCTTTGGTAGTTGCTAACCACCTCTGGTAAACCTCTTAGTTGAGCTACAGACCTGTATGTGCATCTTGATGATGGCTTTCCCAATGAGAGTTGCTCCGAAGAAGGTCCAGAAAGGAACCAGGAAGTGGCCGCATGTTATTCCAGCCAGGTCGAAGAGGGGATTAGGGATCTGAAACACACAGACAATATTACTGATTCATAGCCACATAAATATGTATCCATAGTGACAAATTGTTAGTTGAAATGAGGAAAAACATCGTCAATGCAACATTAGTCTTTGATCATGCATGTATTAAAATTAGACTGGCATTAAAAACAACCTCCAGTAGATGAATAAACTTACAGAGGCACAAGCCAAGATCCCAAAGAAGCCCACTTTTTGCACCATGTGCTGGACTCCCAGTTTTGCTCTTGTGACAAAATCCTGGAAACAGATTTAAAAAGAAATGTTTAGACATTTTTAGAATTTTAAGAAGGTCAGCTGAACTTGCTTGAGGCTGACCACCTTCAAACTTTTAGAATTACCTTGACCTGGATGATTAAGAACCTTCACAGACAACTACTGAAACACACGTCACTGCTGTCAGATATTCAAGGGTAGGATCTTTTTTTTTATTTTAGTTATCTTTGACAGTTTGTATACCACATGGCTACACAAATGTTTTTTAAATACATGGGTGTCTCTAAACACATATTCTTTTATTCTCCTCTTAAAATAACCATGCTGTACTTCGAGCAGATGTGTAGTTTTTAACCAAACAAAAGTGCCATGTGCAATGTTATTACAAGAAACCAGAGCCTTGGTGAGAGGACTGTCGTAAAATACCTGCTATTTCTGAGCACTAGGAGAACTTTTTGAGCCTTTTCTTTTTTGGTTTGATGACTAGCTTTACAACTGATCTTTTGATCCTATCTCCATCCCAGTGGGGGTGAAATGTCTGTGGTTACATGGTGAAGAACAAAGCCGATGCAGGAGGGAGATTAAGTGGCAGTTTCAAAAGTGGGGGGCTCATCAATTTTAGAAGCAATTTAAATTTCAGTTTAGGGTTAAAGTTTAGGCCATTAAAATGTATATCCATCAATTTAAAACCATCTATAATCCTGACCCATTTTTTGCTGTTTTGTTTTGTTACTTTGCTGTTTTGTGTTCAGTATTTGTGCATATGTTTTCATTAACAATCTTATTTTTTTTGTGTAGATATCAAAAAAAAAAAAAAAGAACTTTTTACTTCTCAAGGTACTTAGTAGTCATTTTAGTCCACTGTCCAAGCTATGCCACTAAAACGTACTGTCATTAGTATATTGGTAATTTTTGCAACAAGGTAATTAAATAAACCTCTAAAAAATATTTTTAATGTAAATGCATTTGACTTTTTGTCTAGTGCAATTTTGTAGATTATAGCAAAGGTTTTTGTTCTTAATAAAAATCAATAGTACACACCTCTAAGTGACATATTTCTCTTTTAACATATGGCCATATTTAACATATGACATTTAACCTCTGAAAAACGCACATGTGGATCCATCCTGAGTACATCCTCATGATGAAAGACGTGATGTGAGACTGGCCCCCTCAGCCTTTTCAGCTGAGAGCCAGCGAAGTGAGAATAGGTGATGGAGACAATGTGCACAATGTCTCCGATTTCTGTTGAGCTGACTCAGCATCTGATCTCAGCCGTCTATGTGAACTTGGTTCCTGACAGAACTGTCTGTCATTCAAATTAGAGGCCGGTGAAAAGAGAAGAGGGAGGGAGGGAGGGAGCGTAGCCTGAGGGATGATTAAAGGGGGAGCTGTGATCAGCGTGACTCACCCTTGAACAGACAGATTTACTGGAAATATAAGCAGGGAGTGGCTTCACTGAAGTCACATGGCACTTTAAGACCAATCACAGGATCTTGACTCCATGGTCAGCGGTGCATAATGAAGATGAGGCTGAATCAGATGTGATCATATCATATTGACACCTGTGCTAACATGGAATAGCTGGATAGATACTTCAATATTCAGTGCAGCTCGGTCACTGTTTTTCAGTGGAAGGCAGTGGGTCCAGGCTTCCTTTTGGACTGAATGTAAAAAATTTGTGGACTTTTTTTTTTTTTTTTTTTTTTTAAACAATTTGCTGTTTTTTGTGCTGGTGTCATTTAGAAATTCTTAAACTGACTGAAGTGTAAAATACGACACCATATGTTGTAACCTTAGGTGTGTGTGTGTGTGCGCATGCGTGTGCTCTGACCTGAGCGCTCTCGGCCTGCTCCAGCATCTCCTCAAACTCCTCATAGTCTTCATCCTCCGGATCGGCTCCTGACTGACGAGCTGCTCTGGCCATGAAATATGGAGGCAGCTCTCCAATGGCAGTGCCTGCCCCCTACACCAACCCAATATAAAATGTTTCACATCAACATTTGCTTATTTATCTGTTACATTCACAGCTATTTGTGCCATCATGAACCTTTCAATTTGGTACACTTTGTATAAAGTGATGCAAGTGAAACTTTTAAAGTCCCATTTCTTGGACAAATTTCCAGCGCTCACTTTGCTACCCACTGCTGGCACTGCCAAACATTCTTGCCATTTTTCAGCGTGGATCACTGCATTGTCTCTTTATCCAAACTACTACTCACCCACATGCAGGCCTCCAGGCGGACCTTTGACATGATTGAGAAGAGGGAGACGCTCTCCTCCACCCCTCCTTGGGGACAGACAATCTGGTCTGGGTACGGAGGCTCGGGGAAGTCTGTGGAGCCGCACTCGTACGCCGCCAGGGTTACTGACGCTATGTGAGGACCCTAGGAGAGAGAGACATGGGACAGATGGATACGATGAGCTGCTTTAACGGTCTGAAAACCAGTGAGTAAGTGCAATCATTTTATCCAACGTGTCACATAAAATCTTTGGATATGTGCCTACATGTGGCTGAACAATGGGATACAAACTACACACTCTTTGAAACAGTCATGGGTGTTATTGTTTGGGGGACTTGCGCCTTGTGATGAGCTTCGTTGAGATAAAGAGATGAGCCAATCGTTGCAGAGTTTAACACGGCCAAAGTTTATTCACAGCAAAATGATGTTCATAGTCCGGAGACCAGTGGACATCAATGATGCACTCCAGCCCGAAGACTGGCGAACGTATATTGGACTGAACATTCTTGTCTTATATACCTTTGCCTTGTGCTTACAATACACAAAGTATTTCAGTCTCCCTGCTTCTATGACCATCTTAAGGTTTCAGCTGTGAAGCATATATCTTTCCCATGTCAGGGAAGGTATAGCTGAGCCTTGTGCTCGACTTCTTCTTATGTACGTTGTGCTATTTATCCTTCGCAACACATGGTCTGTGACCTTCGTACTTTTCACAGTTACAATGGGTAAAAAGATATTTTCAATTTTGCTCTATATCTCAGTGATAATTATTAGTATTTCACCTCAACATCTTGAGTGTTCAACAGTATTTTAAATGAAGAAAGGTTAGAATATTGTCTGTAATGTATGTTAGTATACGCTTCCTGTTTATAAAGCACACCTAGCTAAAGCTAACGTAGTCCGTAACAACAGTGCTGCGATAAATCCTCCCTCTATGAACTGAATTGCATTGGAATGAGAGGTACTCAACATTTGGTATACATTCATTGATATAAACATTGGTGAACAAAATATTAGCAACACTTCTCTGTAAAATGCAGTACAACTCAACAGTACCACAAGCTACAGCCTCCAAAATGACCATACAGCTCAACTCTTCTTTAAAATTATAACAGTCCTAAAAAAAACATGGTAGCATTTAATGCAGTGCTGTTGTTTCAAACTGGGTTAATTTTAACTCTGTTCATTTAATATGTGAGTGAATCTATGATTATCTTGCACAGCCCTACACTTGTATTTGTGTTGAATTAAACTAGCCGTTGCCTCTTTAAACAGGTACAGACACACACCGACAGCAGCTGAGTCACACAGTCTCTCTGACAAGCAGGTATGTCATCGTTTATCATTGTAAAAGATGCCTTCTTATGCCGGGACACCTGGCCTCAATAACAGTTGCCCCACCTGTGACTAAAACACAGCAACTCCATTATGCCTCCTTAAGGTGATACAGGCAACACTGACAGTAGACTGACAGGCACGCGATTAGTCTGTGTTGACTGCTCCCCCACAGTCACTCTCCCCCCACAGTCACTCTCCCCCCACCACACTGCCGGTATGAGCACATAGGAGGCTTCTTTAGTTTACAAAACAGTCTTATTTAAACTAAACAGAACGTTGCTTAATGGTATTTATTCATGACACAGCAACTCTGTGTTCAAAAAAGCTGTGATCCAAACTGAATTCTGATGGTGATGCAGATGCAACTACTTTGTACTTTGCATAAAGAGCACATAAACCACTTGTTTGCTCAGTAACCATTCAGCAAGTGGATCCCATAAAAGGAAAAAGATAAATAATCTTGTTTTAAGAACAAGACCGCTAATTGGCTCTTGAAGCCGGTAAAGCTCATTAAAAACCCACAATATGAAAGTGTTGAAAGAATGAAACACTTACTGACAGTCTCTCTGTTCTTAGCAGTAATGGGTCTAAACACGTAAAGGTTATTGGGAAGTTGATGCAGCAGGCAGGGCCACAGGGCCATTAAAACAGGTTTATTTCCTGCAGCATGCACAAGCTTGGGGAAATTTTATGGCAATATTCTTTGACATTTAGACCTGTGAATAAGGAAGGGGGGTGTTTTTTGGCTGTGGTTGCTGTGTGTCACCAAAAAGGTCATGATTAATCCTCTAAAAAGGAGCATGAACAATCACGGCAGATTCTGTGGAAAGACAGTACTTAACACAAAATGCCTTGGGTTAGCTGGGGTTCAAATGTGACTGTCTCATGCAGTTCAAATCACCATCTTTAGCTCCTGTCATAACTAAAAGAAACTTTAAATAATTGATCATCTGATCAAATAGATAGATCTACGAGGAAAAACAATATACATATTTTCTCATTTTTTTAACCACAATATTAAGACTAGAACTGCAATGATCTCCAAAACACTATGATGAATCATAAGATCATACTGGTGAGTGAATTCCCTTTCCCAGGAGTCCAGTGACCTCACCCTCCCTGTGAGGCTATCTATTAATGCCTCAGGCTCGAGGATAATTCACACTGAAACTCTGTTAGCGAGACGTGTGGTTTTTCTTTCAAAATTAACCCCGGGAGTTTCCTGTCTACAGCAGACATCAACACTCAGTAAGCAGTAGTGATAGGGCTGTGAACAGGACACAACGAAGTTCTAGTGGGTAGGGAGACAGGGAATAGTCTCCTTATGAGCAGAGGGCTTACATCATGTGGGAAATGGTGTAAAAAATTAGAAGTGGTCACAGGAGTTTAGGGGTGCCTCGCTCTGGATCCTATTGATTGGGGTACACAGTTCAGGTCGCAGCAAGGGGTCATCACTGGCAGTGTGAAAAACACCTGTCTTATCAGAGAGGTATGCAGTTTCCTTAACACCCACACCCTGGATCAACAGTGACCCGATGCCTCTTCTGAATAAGAAACATGCTCATATGACATTGGATATGGGTCGGGTTTAAAAAGGGTACAAGTGCATCAAAAATGGAAGCTAGAGGAAAGCGGAGGTTGCCCAACGAGAGGATGCCGGCATTTAAACAAGAAGGCAATAAGATGAAGGATGCCTGGATGGCTCGTTTTGGGCAGACGGCAGGAGGTGTTACAGAGAGGAACTGGGAGAACACAATGAATCCTCAAACTCTTCAAAAGTTTTGCCCCCTGGGTCTAACCCCTCAAACAAGCTGTTGAAACTAGTGTAGCTTTTGTCAATTAATAAAGTTAATGAATATTCAAATATATATCATATTTGAGTGGCTGGGGCCACAACAACACTGCCTTCACCAGGACCTAGTCTGATCTTCTTAAAAAAAAAAATCAAAAGAATGCATTTAGCTATGTGTACAAACAAAAGAATTTCTGATGCAATATGAAGCAAAGACAAATGATACGTTTAGACTGAAGATAGGAGCCAGTCAAACCTTGGAAAGATTTGATTTTATTGTCTTTTAATTATTTCCAAGTGTGCAGTGTCGTCAGGTTGAGGAATGTACTGTGATATAGAGTTGACATAAAATAGTCTAAAAATGAGTCAAACAAATGAGGAAAAAAAGCTGTTTAAACAGATGCCAGATTGTTCCATATGGGAGAGATGATGATGCCTCCTCATAGAAAGAAACCTCCCTCACACAGAGACGGGAGAGAGGATGAGGTCACCATTACCATAGTATATAAGGTAAGTCAAGACTACTTGACAGCAGAGGACAGTGAAACGACTCAGACAAGCAAATGATGAACTGTAAAAGTATTAATGGAAGGAGCGCACATCAGCTCTGAAAAACAGGAAGGTCACAGTTACATCTTTTCCCATTATTTCATTATAATGGAAACAGCTGAGTCAGCTGGACCACATGTGCAAATGTTCTCCAGAAGCCACATCATCAGCCTAAAGAGGACTATGGTGCAGAATTTCTTCCTCTCTTTTATTTAGCTGTGTTCTCTTTTTTATACCACAATCAAGACAAATGACACACATTTTGGTGACTCAGTCCAACAGTCATTCAGTGACTGTCTGTCAGGGAAAATCTACACTTCACTTTTAGCCTTGGACAGATGGGTGACAAAATGGAACAAGTTTGCAGAAGTAGAAGACGATGACTATGATGGGTGAGTATGACGCCACCCTCTGGCAACTACTGGGACATACACACATGACTACATAGACACACTAACTACATTAAGAGCTTTAGGTCATTTAAGCAGGTGAAGGTAATTAAATGTGAAAAACCAGCCTGGATATTGTAGACACACACAAAGGACATACTGACCAACAGTTAGTGCAAGCAACCAGATAACGATGGTCACCAGCAGATTATCATTTAGCTGCCTTTTGACTGTTGAGATATGAGCTGCCTGTTGGCCAGCTGAGTCAGTTTTTCCACAGAAATATGTAAATGCAGTTATGGGTCTGAATGTGCTGTAAAGTAAGTGTCCGTTTTATAAATCTCCACTATTTTGTGTGGACTTACGGTGAACATAGGAGGGAAACTGAATTACTTTATCACATTTATTCCAACCAGTAATAATCATCTGAATAGTGTTTGTGAGTGTCTCTATTCTGTGTTAACCTCCTTCAAGTGTGTGTGCGCGTGTAACAATGTTCTCTTACCAGATAGAGAAGAAAAGTGTGTAGACCGGTCCCAAGCCCGACTGAGGACAGGATCCCAAGGCCTACCCAGTAGGCACACCATAGAAACCTCTTCTCCAGGTACTTAACATACTTCAGAGAAGAAAGTCAAAAGTTAAATTGTGTTTTGAAAGGCAGCTGTTAATAACTGATGATTACAGTTTGACTGTCTCCTTGGTCCATATTTTATATATATATATATATATACACATACACATACACACACACACACACACACACACGTATGATTATGGCCACAAGAATGTTTTTATTCTTCTATAAATAACCAATGTTGAGTTTATTTTGGGTAGGAAGATTTGAGAGATTTTCTAAAATTCAGTACAAGTTAGTTTTTTAATGTCTTTGTATCTGTAACTTTGAATGACCTGTAGCGGGTTGAATAGCAGTTGATAAATATTAATGTGAGTAATCAAAGACTGTTCATTCTATATAAAAGCTTGGTGATGCTTTAAATGAGATAACACACTGCAGCACACAGGAACTGTAAGCCAAACTTCCAGCAAACTGACTCGATGATCAAGGGTTACATGACAACAGTGCAGACGTCCTTATCTGCCAGCACAAGCTTTCTTCTAGGAAAGTTTTTAGGGGACGAAGAGTGACTTATCATCAACCTTTAAACAGGTGGGTGATGGAGCAACGGTGTTGATTATTAACGTCACTAAAACACAAATCAGTCAAGCCTTACTTGCTGGTGTGCTCCCTCGGTGGAGTAGGCGATGGAGAACAGAGAACATAACACCAAAAATAAGAACACTGTGCTTCGTCTTTCCCAAAGCCTGAAGAGGAGGGAAAGAAGACAAAATGTCAAGAATTAAACAAATTTCATAAATATACGGTGAAATAGGTGAATGTATTATCTTATCTTGGTTACTTTTTTTCACGAGTGAAGGGAATTTCTAGCCACTCCCCATAAAGGAATGAGAGAAATTACTTTACTTAGGTCAAAAGGAATTCCTGCTTCCCCACCTGGTGACCGATGCGGTCACAAGACAAACAAACAGGACAAACGATCACAAGCATGTGAGAGCACAAACATCCTGGTAAAAGCAGCGCACCGACAAAGGCCCTCTAGAAAAACCTGTTTGAGTCCTTACTTAAACGTCCACTCCTTTAGTTTGATGAGGGTCTCCAGGAGGAAATAATGTAGCGTGGTGACGGGCCTCCTCCACACCACCAGAGACAGGCGCTCCTCTTTATCTTTCTGTCTCCTCTCTCTTACTGAAGATTCTGGACAAACAACAGAGTCAGTCAGACAAACTGCACTATTTGTGTCTACGTCGATTACCACATCCCGTTGAATCGGTGCTGCTAAATACATAACACATGCGACACCCAACAAGTCCGGCTCTTGTGCTGTTGTAGGCCAAGTTGTTTGTATTTTTGGAAACTGAAAGCAGGTTGACTGAAACTTTTTTTTATGGCTTGCAGAAAAAACGTGGTTGGTATCACTCTGTGCCATCAGTGATTACACAACCTTAACTTTACAGGAACACTTTCAGAATGAGTGGATGTAAATGTGCATTTTTTTAAAAAAGTAAAGTATTTCCCAACCTGTAGACTTGCCATTGTGTTTGTCTTTAGCTCCTGCTCGTTTCTGAGGCTGTTCACAGCTCGCTCCATTGGCTGCCATGTCAGTCAAGGTTCAGCAGGTCAGGCAGTCTGAGGAAAACATGAAACAAGAGAGAAAACGACAGACAGGTGAATCTTGAACAACTGTGTCCTGCCCGGCTGTTGATTCGCTCAAGTCAGACTAACACTGATGAAATCATTATCAGTGGCTCTGAAGCAAACAAGACAATATCAAGTAACTATTAGGACAGTCAATGATAACATTGTGGTCAACACGCCGGTTGACATTCACATGAGCCACACTGTGAACACGGCGAGTAAATACAAAATACAGCGACAAAATTAGGGTTTATATTACCGACAGTATCGTGCACGGTTAACTCAAGACAGCCGTGCTCCTGTAAGTCAAACTGTAATAAGATATGAAGCCAAATACGTGCTCATCATCATCATCCTCCACATGCTAACCGGTTAGCCCACATGCTAATGGCTAAGCTGGCAGCCTCCTGCGTCAAAATAAAGATTTTAAAACCAACAACGAGCCGCTTCACCTGCGGGAAGGTGTGTAAAAGTGCCCCCCGCCGCCGTCCTGTTACAGTAATGACAAAGTTTACGCTGTACTGACAGAAAACAAGGCGATGTTTGTTGAAATTAAATGAGTCGTACCTCTCTCCTGTCCTCGTCACCCGGAAATAAATGTCGTGGTATGTCAAAGTAAAACTGTCCTACAGTTTAACCCTGAACAATCCTCTTTAAATAAGTGTGTCTTTCATCCAGGATGGTGAATTAATCAATTGAATAGATAATGGGAGTGAGGTATGGTAGAAATATGGCATTTTCTTATATTCTGGTTAAACTAATATGGTGCAACTCATAAAAGACATACTTTTGTTCTGAAATTGAAATGAAGACGTATTTCCGCAAGTTGTGTTTTGCGGTCCAATCGGAGGTTGCCAGATTTGCCAACAAAATGTGACAAGTGCAACAAGCTAACCCTGAAAATACAATAATCCTTGAATCTACTAGAGTAGTAACAGTGATGTTTACCTCTGAATAAATGTCGCACTCTGTATTCACTGATAATAATAACAGAGGAGGAAACCTATCAGTGTTCAAAGGACAGTGGGTTCATTTCCAGCCTTAGACATGTAGGAGAAAATAGTATTGCCCCTAAATAAACTGAGAGTTGCAGTCCTTAATGTCCATTGGGGTCACTTTACCTCACACATGCTGCAGACTGTACAGAGTCCATTAGTGTACTCAGAGAGCAACACACACACACATTATATAAATATATACACATATACATATACATATATACATATTTACATATACATATACATATATACATATATATATATATATATATATCTATATATATATATATATATATATATAAACATGAAATATAAGCCTGACACTGTCCCAGCCAGACATTCCTCCTCCTCATACCAAGCTCTCTCATCCTCCAAGATTCAAACATTCAACAAATAAAGCTAAAGATGTACATCACTGAGGGAGAAAAAAAAACACAAGACTGTTTCTTTGTTTTATTACACTGAGTGAAGCCTGAGTATGCACATTTAAACAGTTGCAGCCATTTTCACACTGTCTGATTCTAATAATAATAATAATAAAAAAAAAGAAAATAATCCTATAGACATGTATGCCACAAAATATAATCTTCACAGTACTTGTTTTTATTTTTGAATGAGTCAGACTTGAATGAACATGACAAACCACAATCAGTGAGAGCTCTTCATTAACTGTCAGTAAAATTACTGGTAAAGAAATATTCTAACATTTACAAACCAACATGTCAGTCAGAGTTAGATGATTTATCAGAGTCAAATATTGACCAGGGAAATGCACCGACTCACCTATTTTTAACAACACGCACCCATTATGTCAAAGTGCCCCAAAACAACTGTATGTTTGTTTTGTTGTTGCGCAAAACAATGATAAAAACAGAAGTGAGGATTTATAAAAATACAAGAAAGTGCCATCCTGCTGCATCTACCAGGATTTGATACAGATCACCCAAACTGGAGATGAGTCAAAAGGATCAAAGTCCCTCATTGGCTGAGGGAGACATTGCAGCTTACAAGGTCTCGGGCAAGGTTACTAAGAGGACATATAGGCACTGGTTTAGCAGATGGCTTGTTCTATTCCTGGATAGTAACTTAAGCAGGTAGTGATACGAGAGTCCTCTCTGTTTGATGTGTCCGCTTTCACTCATCGTAGTGAAGGGAAGACAGGAACTTATCAACATCCAAGTCATGGGGGAAGCAATCAATAAGTTTCTTCTTTTCCTGCAGATTTAAACCAAAAGTTAGAATTACATGCCAAAAATGCAAAAATGCAACCCATGGCCCTTCATTTAATGGCATTGATGTAGTAATCTTAATTATTTAGAACACTTTATTAGCCCTCTGAATGCAAAGTGCTATATTACTTACTTAATTACTTATAAAAATCAACAAATGTTGATCAGCAAGAGTAAAACTCTGTGGGGCTGCGTTGCTCATAACACACCAAAACACAAAGTATTGAATGGATGCAAAATGGAGAGAAAACTCAAGCTACTGAGTTGAGATGAAACTCAAGTTGTTGTTTTTTTAATAAGTGGACAAGTGGTTTCCTTGATGGTGCCACCAGACACAATATTACATTTATATTTGTACATATTTCTATTTATACTCCATTTTATATTTTAATATTGTATTTAAGTGTGCTTTATATTTTATTTTATAAACTATGTTCTATTATAATAATTTGAGCTTTGTATTATTTCATATATTATTTAGGTCCTTTGTTCTTTACATGTGTGATTCTGCTTTACATGTTTTTAACATTGCTGGAAGGAGCCTGTGATTGAGAGTCTCTATGCCAACGACTGCTTCCTGTAGTTGTACATACGGCAATAAAAGATCTTGAATCTTGACTCAGAGTAAAAGCCATGTTGTTGCCTAAATGTATACATCTACTCTGAAAGTGTTTATCCTGTTCAGGGCTACGGGGGACGCCCTATACAGACTGCCAGGCTATATCAGGACAGACAGACACACTTGCACACCTATTGGGAATAGTTTCCAATGCACCAAACCTGCATGTCCTTAAATGGCTTTATCCTCTGTATAGTGGTAATTTTATCTTATGACATCAAAGACTCAACTTTCATCAGTCTCTTGTTTGTCAGGTATGCTAATATTAATTTGAGTAATCATTCAAAAGAATGACTTCATTTTACATTAGTTATAATATTTGATCATCGTTGACTATTTAAAAATAATTTTGCTATTTGAAAACATCACTATGGGCATTTCCATAATTTCCTGACAACTTATGTATGATTTCATCTGAAAAAAATTGGTAATGAAAATGACTACTAATCACTGCTGCTATATCTAAAACCATCCAAAAACTACGACAGAAAACAGGGATAGATGTAACATCTTAATACGTTTTAAAACATTTTACTACTCAAATACTTTTGCTGTACTCACCCGCTCTTTCTTTGCAGGCGGGCTGGTCGTGGGAGACGAGTGTTTGCGTTTCTTAGAGTTCTTTGAGCTTGCAGGCGACTTTTCTCCTGCTCCATCCTGACGCAAACTGTCCTTCAGTGGAGTGCCTGTCCGGGCGATGGCAGCACGAGAAAGAATCATGAGCGTGTGAGCAGCCATGTTGATGCTGTTTTCACTGCCTGCCTCGCTGGCTGGGCTGCAGGTGGGGACGTCCGGGGTGGTGGGAGGCAGCAGGTGCTTGGGAGTCCCATCCACATCTTTACCCTTCTTCTGTCGGGAAGGAGTCCTGGGACAGTCAGCGGGCTCCTCCTGATTACGGACAGTCCCAGGGGTCCGGGGATGGCTAAGGTCTGAACTGCCAGCTCCAGGCTTCTTGACCGGGGTGGAAGTAGGGTTGAGGCCCTGGATGTCTTGCAGCATCTCAGCTGCCTGTTTGGCCAAAGAGCTGGTCTTTGAGGGGCCTTTTGTGGCCTTGGACTGGGAATTACATGTAGGCTGGGAGACAGCTGGAGGACTAAAGTCTCTTGATGCTGAGGAAGAAGGTGTCGACTGCTGTTGCTGCTCTTTCATGCTGCCCTTCATTTCATTCTCCTTGTTAGCCGTCACACTGGGCACCTCCTGAGAGGGAGTCCTCTTCTCTGCGCGCCCCTCGCGAGTTTTGATAGGAGCTTTTTCAGCAGATTCCTTCTTGCTGCTCTCCTCTTTCTCCTTTCTAGTTCCTGATTTCAGAGCAGACTCAGAGGACAACAACCTAGAATGAGAGTCCTTCGTTTTTGCTCCATCACCATCCTTATCATGATCATGTTTCTTGTCAATGGATTTAGATTTTCTTCCTGATTCTGACTTTTTCAATGTCTCTGGCTGTGAAGCATCATCCCTGCTGGTGCTTGCACTTTGAAACTCTTGGCTACGGACACCATGATCCTCTCTGTTCTTTTTAACAGGGTCTTTCTGGTGCTGCTGCGGAGGTTCAGACTTCTCTGCTTCCCTCACAAAGCTTCCTCCAGTCTGGGGGCCTGCTGAGCATCTGATGGGCTGTACCCTCCTCTTGGGCTTGTTGGCAGCCAAGATAGTAGGCTTTGTTTGAGTGGCTGACTGCCCGCCCGACTTATCTTTCTCTTTTTGCTGGACAGGTTGTGATGTAGAAGTAATTATCACTGGAGGTTTGCTGGTTCTGGTTGTTTTAGCGGTTTGTGGTTGAACGTCTGCAGAAGAGTCAAAACATAAAATTCTTCTATGTCTCGGACACTTTGCTGTATCCTGTTGAGCTGCGTTTTCAGCTGACACAGGTTGAACCAACTTACCAACCAGATGTTTCTCCGTACCTGTAATTCAGAGAAATAAGGCAGTGAATTATTATTATAATTACATATGTACCTCTAGAGAGCAGGTATAAATCCGAGTCAACCTGTAACATACCAGCAGGTGTAGACTGTCTGATGGCCACTGTGGGATGTTTGGGCTTGACACTGTCTAACTGCTGTACTGGAAGTGGGTTTGGTATGGCAACAAGCTGTGAATACAAAATGATTTTAGTTTTATTGTTTTGGAATGACACATGGCAGGAAAAATGTGGATATATCCTTTTGTAAACCAGTTTGGACATCTTGCTGTTGAGGTGACAATTTGATCTGAGGGTAGTGCAAGCAGAAAGCTCACAAAGTCTTCCAAAATAATAGGGTTATCCTTTGGGTAGCAAATTCATGGAAATCTGCCCATTAAATCCCAAGATACTTTGACATGGAGGAAATTTCTCCTTCCAGAAAGGCAGATCAAAGGATGAAGGGTCTTATTATTCTGGTAAGAAAGGGAAACCTTTTGATCACCATCTTATGAAATGCAGATTAAATTATGTTACCTGATTGGAAACCATCTGGACCTTCCCTAGAGTGTTCTGCCCAATAACAGAAACAGGAAGCATCATGGGCTTAACAGGCGATGGTAAGATGAGTGCTGGACCTGCATACAAAGAACACAGACTGCTGTTAATACCAGCACTGATCAAAATAATACTAATGGGCTTTACAGATGTAGGCAATGGGCAACAAAGATAAACAAAACATGCCCTCTCCAGTGCAGCAGGGGCAACACACAATAGATGACGTTGTGCAGCTGCAAAGTAAACTATGCATGACTGGTAAAGCTGACGACACTTATTGTTGCGGAATAAGAAAATGAATCTTGGTTCGACGGTATGAAATGGCTTGCCGCCTACTTATTTATTTATACTTCTATATATTTATATTTATCTATTACACTTAAATAAAAATAAATATATAAATAAAAACACAGAAAAACTCAACATCAAAAGCTGTGACTACAAAAATCACAGCCAGCTGGTGATGCTTGAGTGAGATTAAACTTTGCCTATTAAGATGACCCACTGCTGTAGTTTGTTGTCTCCTACCGGTGGTGTAGCCTTGAGAGTGAGTTGGTGTGGTCACCCCATACTGGTTGGCATGAGGCTGTCCCTTTGAGACACCAGGAGACAGGAGCATCGGTCTGGTTTGAGCATCTGTAGTCGGGGGTTCAGTCACAAGGAAATAGCTGGTAGTGGCTCCTTGCAGTGCAGGGTTTGTGGTGTCCAGGGGAAGCTGAATTATGTAGTTTTGCTGGGCCTGTGATGTCCCTGTTAATGGGGATGGAACTACAACCCCAGTCTTACTGCTGAAAGAACTCGCCTGTGCTTCAGAACTTTGCAGGCCACTAACCGCCTGGGCCGCCTCATCCAGGTTGGCCTTTGGGGTGCCTGGGGTGCCAGGGACTCCGGGGGACTTAGATGGAGAGGAAAGATAGATGGTGGGTATCTTGTCTCTGGAAATGCTAGAAATTGCCTGAGTTAAGGCTGCATCACTGGAAGAGTCCTCATCCTGGTTATCGCTGATGATGATCTTCAGAGAAACTATATTGGTGTCAGCCGCAGCCTTATTTGGGGCAGTGATGTCAGCGGTTTGAGGATCAGGTGCAGCACTAAGTGGGGCACAAGAGGAAGAGGAGGAGGAGGAGGAGGGTGTAGCTGTGAGTGTTGCAGAGGTAGAAGCAGATGTGGGTGAGCAAAGTGTTGCTGTGAATGGTGCAGCGGGAGAAGCAGATGTGGAAGAGGCAGATTCAGGCGTTACTGAGAGAGTAAATACTGGTTGAGCGTCTCCTCCGCAGCTTGAAATTGGCATATGAGGTAGATCAGCAGTTGGTGTTTGAGCGCTGTTCAGTTCGGCTTGTACAGGAAATAAAACAACAGGTTGATTAGCTGAAGGAGGGGCAAGAGCAGGTTGCTCTTTAGATTCTTGTGCTTGTTTGTGCTCTTCTCTTTTGTCTAAGCCAGAGGCCAACGTTGCTTCCGGTGCTGCTAATGTAGCAGAGGCTCCTGATGAGGGAGCTGTAGTTGAATCACCAAGGGCAGCTGTGGTGGAAGTGCTCTCCTTTGCGGCAGGCTCCTGAGTGGCCATACTGTCTGAAGGAGGGGGAGGTGTATTCAACGGTTCATCAATATCCATCTGTGTTACAAAAACACTGTTATTGAAGTCTTTTTCTTTTCTGTTTGGGTCCACTGCGGTGGAAGAGACACCTCGGTGCTCCCCATGACTCACTAACAGTCTTGCTGAACTGTTTTCAATTCTGGATGTTCTGCCGCTGGGGCCAAGAACCGTTTTCTTTAATAAGGTGGGAGCAGAGGACTTCCTGGTCTTACGTTCTTGTCCAGCTCTCATCTTTACTGTCACTGAAGTTGAATCCATAGCGTTAGCATCTCTGTTTGTAGGGCCTAAAAAACAAAATAAAAGAACTGATCATAAATCTGTCACTATTTCAGGCAGTTACATCCTTAAATGGATTTTTTTTTTTTTTTAACTTTTTTTGAGTCAAAACCAACACTTTCTCTGTGTAAAGAGTATGATGTAGCAGGTCAGTTGTTGTGGTGCAAGTGTTGTGGTCTGTTGTGATGTTAGCAAAAATGATACCTTTGGACGGATTCGAAGATATCTGACTTCATGTACACATAAACATACCTCACATGGAAAGGTGTTCAAATGGGAAAAATTTACAAATTTCTGACAACTATATCATAATTGAGTAACTGATTTGGTGAACCATTAAGCTGCCACTGTGACTCTTCAGAAGTGCTTGTTGGATAGTTGAATAGCTTCAGAACCCCTACCCCCAACATCTTTCTGACATCGGACTAGGGGGGCAACCATTTCTGTAACTTTCCAAAACAGACAATCAACATTTACACCCATTTCATGCCACAATCGACCAGAGGGGAGAAAGTAAGCAGTGCTTCTCACTGTAGCTCTCTCTTCATCTTCTCTTCACTCTTCCCTCTTTACATTCTTAACTATTTCTGTCACTTTCCTGTATGAAACTGTTCATCTGTATGCTAAACTAAACTAAATCATATAAGCCATCCAGGACAATTATGAACACTTGATTTTTGACCTCCTCAGAAAACATGTCAAACAAACTAGCTTTGTTTGCGTAACCAAACCCTTACCCTCCTTCTGACTGCAGATGAATTTATAAATATGACTGTGTGTGCAACGTTTTCAATAAACAAACATTTTTCACCTTTTCAAAGTTTAAATTCACAAAACCTGCCTTGACCTGTGTGATAATCAAAGAAGACATCAGCTTTTATTTCTGAGATTGGACTGTAAAGATACCTGGATCATCATTTTGAAGGGGTTTGCCTGCAGAAGATCCAGCAGCATCACTCTCTTCTGGATTACTGCTAATCTCTCCTTCGCCTGGTTCTCCATCACTGAATCTGGTTTTATCTGCAAATACAAATTGTGATATGAAATGGCCTTCCATTGTGCTTTTGCACTATTCAAAAGACGCATGATTCAGTAGTACCCTTCACAACAAACAAATTGAAAACAAAGCAGGTCATAGTTACTGTAATCAAAGAGGTCATAGAGGGCCTGAAAAGCTGGGTCAGACTCGGTTTGTTCCAAAATGTCATGGATGGCATCGTCACTCATATGGATTTCCCCCTAAGTTCAAAGTAATATAACGGCACACAGGGAAAAATAAGCACAACTTAAAGACATGATAATTATAACTTTATATGAGGATCATTAAGAAGAAAAGTAAAAATAGATTATACTGTTATGAAATTAGTATTTATATTTTTCCAGCACCTCTAGTCCTAGGATTTCATCTATTGACTGGTCTGCCTCCACTGTACTGGAGACCTTTGATGTTTGAGGCATTGGATCACTGATATTAGAGATGAAACAGGAGAAAACAGTACTGCCATGTTATAACATGCTTGTATTTTATTACCACTGATAAAATATTAAATTATCTCACACAACAATTTAATACATACACAGTATTATGCAGCATGGAGTCCAACTAAAGACTTACCTGGCGAGGATTTTGTTGATGTTTTCAGCAAGCTTCTCTTGTAACGATCTGTCTCCCAGTATCTTGTCACGTGCATTTTGTATCACAAGTTGCTGTGGAGATAGCCATGTGTCATGAAGTCACGTAATTTATGAATCATGAATATAAAAAAAGAGAGGGAGCGTTCATTTCTCATGCCTTGATGTTCTACAATCACTTCTCCCTTCTAGAAACACAATCCACCTCCTATACTCAGATCTGACAGACAACTAATAATATAAATATTGTATTCTATCATAAGTTTCAAGACATGAACCTGCACAATAAACCAGATCAAACTCAGTATTAAAGGCTTATACCTCTGTGTCTGGAGCGTCTTTGTATTTAGTGTTATTCACCACACTTAATCCAAAGTTGTCAATCGACAGGTAATTGAGCCCCATTGAGCTGCAAGATTCATCTATGTTTAGGAAAACAAATAGAACTAGAAAACTACTTACAGGAAAGTTCTCATCAACAGCCTCCTCGGGTTGGGGTTCTGCACTGAGAGTGGTGGCAGTGGTGGCACATCTGACAGGGCCACTGGACGCACTCACAGCACCACCTCTCTTCCTGGGGGTGTCCCTGAAGACAGCAGGAAAGATCAGAGAGTTGTCAGCCGACACGCACAAGACGTTAGCAAAACAAACAATAAAGTACAATCACATACAACACCACCACAAACTAAAGCTTCAATGCATCAACCAACACTTCTCTGACATATAAAATTAAGCTTAAACATTAAACTACTTACCCCAAAAAGTAACATAATATTGTATGATGGTGTTCATAATACTGAGTTTAAATGAATGAATCAACATCCCCATATATTCATTCTTTAAAAGATTTTGATTTCTTAACACAAACAAAGAAGGCTACCATTACATTACAGAAAACATGCATCTTTATTTAAAGAGATTTTATTGTCATTTGTTCAGCTGCAACCCAACAAACCGTTTCTCAACATTTCTCACACAGGAGATATTTTAACTTGTCGTAACAGGAACTATACAATTAACAATGACTTCTTTCCACTGTTGGTTTGCTTAAATGGAACAGAGCTATCATTAATGTTGTAAGATACACCTGTCACAATGTCTGCTTTGAAAAAGGTCTGCAGCAGAGTAGAGTCCAGCCACTGTAACTGTTATAACACAGGTAAAACCAATTATTAGTTACACCTGTGTTTGAGAAATAAAGAGACCACTTCCAACCAAATGTGTCATTTTTTGTGTCCTATAATACTCAATGATTAAATTATCAAAACTTTTGTTCCTTTGCACAGCAGACATTTTGTCAAAGTAGGAAAAGCACAACAACATTAATGATGGCTTTGGTCTATTTGAGTGTCCCAGAAAGTCATGACAGTCATGACATCATTCATTTCATTATTATTCCCTTGTTTCTTTTCTGTGACATGTCAAAATGTCCGCTGTGAAAAAGACCCATTTATTAACATCTATTTTGGCTTAAAAATGCTGCTTTCTTGGTACAGAACTACTGTGGGTTCGTAGGACACAAGCGTCTGTCCTCAGTTTTCTCTCATCAATCGGCTGTTAACAACAGGTAACATAGCAAGAATAATCAACCTTACCATTTCCGTCGTCCAGGAGACAGCGGGCCAGGGTTTAGTCGATGTTCTGAAACAACTATCGGTACAGGTGAATCCCCTGTAATGGACACATAATGCAACATGTTACACAAAAGCATTTTTTGTGCCTGATGAAGCATGGAAAATACAAGGAGCTAATAGAGCTTTGCTAAATCTTTCAAGAAGCTTAAACAAAATGATGAAAGCTCTGAGCTTCAACAGAGAAACTTGTTCAAGCAATCTTAAAGAATATATAATTAAATGTTTAATCTTTTCAGTTCAACAATTCCAACATGACATGGTTTGTTTAAACATCTCTCCTTACTAAATCATCTGTTCAAACTTCTAAACTGTCACCTCAACTGATCCACAAAGAAAATCAACAACAGTTTTTTATGATAGTTATCATACTGACTGGGTGTATTTAGTAATCGGTTGACATCATGGATCTGCTGGTGTGTGCCACTGCCAGTAGCTAGTCGGGTGTGCAGGCTGGCGTAGCTCACAGGGGTGGAGTGGCTCAGGATGCCGTGAGAGGTGTTCGCAGTGCTAATGATGGAGCTTGTTTCGGAGACTGATGAGCAGACGATAGCACTGGCTGCAGTCACAGCCAAGGCCCGCTGTCGAGCCATGTTTGCCACTCCGACGCGTGAACGTGCTGCAATGGACAGAGGGTGTTAAATAAAAGTCCCTGAGCAAAGAACTAACCCCAGAGAGAGACTAATTCATATTGTATTTCTTAAATGATAGTGTGACTGCTGTGTTAAGAGTTAAAAATGTTTCACACATTTTGTTCATGGGGGTTTATATTCTGATACTTGAATATTCAACACTGTAATGAACAGCACTGGAATCACAATAAGAAGGACATTTTTCAGTCAGCTGCACATGTAGTAAATAGACACAGCTAAATAAAATGAAAAGTAGTCTCTGTCTGTCTGTGCACCCCACCTACTTCACACTTGGTGGGTGTATTGCTGAGAAGTGCAGTGTCAAGTGGGAGGATCTTTGGATGAATACCAAAGGCTGAGCAACCTGTTCTACACAGGCATGTTCTGAACAGGCCCTCTACTTGTATTATATTTGAAAAGTAGAAATTATAATCCAAACATTTTGATGGCTATATCAAATCTACTTGAGTGGGTGTTGATAAAAATGCACAGCAAACATGTTATACTAGGTTTCAACTGATATAGCATATGTTTTTGTACCAGTAATGTACATTTTGCAAGCATAAGTAAACAGAACATTAAATGAAAATGGAAAATCTAAAAACAGACTCACTTCTTTGACATGCTGATATTGCAGGGGAGTTCTGCAATGACCTAAGGAAAGATATAGAAGAACAATATCAGGGCAGAAACTAATGATTATTTTTATTAGAAATGCATCTGTCGACCACTTTCTCAATTAATCAATTAGTTGTAAAATGTTGGAAAATGTTGATCACTCTTTCCCAAAGCCCAAATGGATGTTGTCAAATGTCTTGTTTTGCCCACAACCAAAAGATATTCAGTTTACTCTCATAGAGGACTACAGAAATCAGAAAATATTTCCATCTGAGAAGGTGAAATCAAAGAATTCTGACTTCTTTAAAAAACGATTGATTGATGAAAATCCCTTTCAAAGTCAGTTCTGAATAGAAAACACAGATTTGAGATCATGCTTGGTTGCAGTGATTTAAAATGAAGCCTGAAGCTCATTACTTGATCTGATTGAGAGTAAAATCCAGCTTTTTCCACAGTGAAGTCATCATGGCAGGGACCTCATGACAGGACTCTGTTGAAAAAAAACAAAAGAGGACAAATTACCAACAACACAAGCGTATAAGAATACATGAATAGGAATATATTATAAGTGATACATTTAGTAAATAGAACAATATCAGATGAGCTCACCTTTTGTTTTGACAGCCACATACTCATTTAAGATGGTTGTTAGGCCTTTCCCAAAGACAGACTGTGGGGCAGGAGTAGAAAAAAGCAACGAATCATGGATGCAAATTGTACTTTAACATGCATGACATCCACTTAACACAGATCAGAAAACTGATGGGTGCACTTACAAACACACAGGCAGGAATAGTCCCATCTCCTAATGTGTGGTCGGCGTACTCTCTCAGATTTGGGCTCTCCTGGATGAAGGCTTGGCTCGTAGCCGTCAGCCCCTCTTCCTGAAGGTACCCTGGAGAGGGAGGACATTTACATTCAGTCAGAGAGACGGAAAGCAACCGGACAGCTCAAACGACGAGATGACAGCTAGCTAATGTACACTGTTAGCCGCTGGCTGGTTAGAGTCTCCTTTGTCGGCTAACGCTAACGACGGTCATCAGTCGGACTCACCCAAAACAAGCCGGGCGACGTCGGACGGCAACAACATGGCGGCCTGTCGGTCGGTATGAAAGTTGTAAAGGTGAAAAAGTGGCTACATGTTCAGGGGAAAAGTCTCGGGAACCAGTTACGACGCGTTTAATTGTACTGTAATCCGTCAGCAGTATTGCTGTGGACCAGACGTCCTGGCTGAGGCTCCTTACTCTAAAAGGCGGGGAACTCAAGCACGTATAACCCGGAATTGTCAGGTTAATCTCCCACTTGGAATCTCGGTAGTTGTAGTCCAATCTGAAACCTCAAACTCCACTACTCCATATTGGTTGCTACAAATATATATATTAAATAATATATCAAACATGTCTTCTAAACGCTGTTTAGCACTTTAATAGCACACCGAACAAAACCGTGAGTTTGTTGTTTAACGTTTGGCGCCCTAGTTACCGGACACACTCGGCCCCCTCAGCCGTAACCAGGAAGTGAAGTGGCCTCTGTTGCTGGTGCCGGGGCGGGAATTTCCTGCGCTGTGTACGTGGGCGTGCGTGTGTCTGCGAGCGCACGTTAAAGGTAGAAAAGTTGTCAGCACGGTAGCGTCTCAGTCAACATCTCCAAAGCACCTGGATGTTTGACAGCTCCTTAACTACAATCGGTACAGGTCAGTGATCAGGCTGCAGGTCGTGCTTGTGAGCGTGTGAATGCACGTTTGTGAATGAATCCTGCACTTGTTGGTGTGTTGCTAAAGTGGCTATACTGCAAGGCCAGGCTGAATATAGCAGGTTTGTCCACTGGGAGCTATTTAAACTGACATTTCGTATGGTTAGTAGTTGTGAGTTTGGAGAAGAGAGCTGTTACTTTATGATAAGTGACTGTGCTGTAGGAGAATAACAACATCCTCTGTTGTCAGCATCCTGTCCTGTCAGGTCCACGTTGATGAAGGCTGAGCCTCCCCCCTCTGAGAAGCACCATGAGTCTGGCTCTACATGATCTCCTGATGTGCTGCACGGGGCTGGGGAGTGACAAAGCTACAGAGAGGAAGGTGGATCACACCTGCACATAAACACTGCACATAAACACAGAGGATGTGTTGTACTTTGACGGACTCACTGTAGACAAGTTTAACCATTCAGTGTAGTATAAAGTCCCACACTTTGACAGCCCTGTCTTCTCTTCCTTCGCCTCCAGAAAGAAGCCGAGCGCTTCAGACGGCTCCTTCGGACCCCAGAGGTTGTGCAGGAGTTGGACCGCACCTCAGGGGTTAAAGCTAAAGGCACCAAGCAGCTCACTTGGGATTCTGTTTTCAGGTAGTCCACCTCTGCATGTTGTGGTTCTGTGTAATTGTATGCATATTTCTTGCAAATCTTGAGCTTTCAAACTTGTTCATGTTTTGACTACCAAGACAATGGGTGTGGTTTGATTCCATTTTGTAAATGTAGTTTCACTTTCCCTGAATACGAGCTAACTGCCAAGAACCTTTCTGCACCAAGTAATCAAATAGAAATTCTCTGTGCATGACACGTCAGCTATGCCAATTTTGTAATTTATCAAGAGTCTTGGTCCTATTAGGTTCAGTTATCTGCTAGAGGTAATGGCCTTGATGAATAAGCACTTTCTATTCTGTTTTGCTTTCCATGTCAGATATTTGCAACGTTATGTTCAGAAAGAGACTGAAAGCATGCAGTCAAGTAAATCCAATGTCACAGCAACGACGCTGGCCACACGGAAGAAGAAGATGGCTGAAATGTGCAGCCTGATCAAATACTTCATTCGCTATGCAAACAAACGTAAGAATAGTATTTGAAAGAGCAGTAGTTACAGTAATTACAGTAGTAATTAATGTCATATTACATGTAGGGATGTTTTTCTTTGTACATCATTTTTAAGCAATGTGTTTCAATACTTTACCTGATTCATTCTTCTGAGTAGAAAAGAGGTATAATTCTGAGCGATTTCTCTGCAGGCGGGCCTCGCCTGAAGTGCAGTGAGCTGCTGAAACATGTGATGGAGGTGCTGCAAAATTCGTACAGCTGTTCAGCCTATGGAGAAGATTACAGCAGCCTCCTACTAAAGGACATTCTCTCTGTCCGCAAGTACTGGTGTGACATCAGTACACAGCAATGGCAAGGTCAGTGGGATATTTAAATTACATTTTCTTTTTATAAATTATGTAACAAATAGCAACATTTCATTAGCACTAATCTTATTTATAATGCACCATTACACAGTATTATTGCTGTTGTCTGATACTATAATACTATCTGACCAAATCAGTTTACTTTTGTTACATTTTTTTTCATTCTCAGATCTTTTGGACTTGTACTGTGGCTTCTTCAGCACCTCAGTGAAGTCCATCAACCGAGTTCTGGTGAGCAGAGTCATCCACACGTTGGTGCAGGGCAGCTGCACACAGACAGATGGATTCAATAGCACACTTTTTAGCTTCTTCTCCAAAGAGCTGCTAAATGCCAGGTGAAGGCTTTTACCGATGTCATCCTAATGTGTTGCCAACATAATGCACGCCAGTTTATTAAAACGTGTACACGTGGTGCAATTCTTGTTTTAGGCAGGAGAAGCAGTCTGTTTTGGAGCACCTTGTCTCGGCTCTCAACATCTTCTTGAAATCCGCTGCCATGAACTGTCGGATGAGGGTGTGTCACCTGGGAGAAGAGCTTCTGCCTTCAGTACTGTGTGTGTGGGCTGATATGAGGCCCAGTGCAGCTCTCAAAGAGGAGATAGTGAAGTTCTTTAACCTGCAGATGTGCGTTCACCACCCCAAAGGAGCCAAGACACAGGACGCAGGTAGAGCGAGTCTTGTTTATAGCAGTGGTGAAACCTTTGGTTGTTCTCGTATGGGAGGCAGACTTTATTGTGGACTATTAATTATTATTCCATAAAGGTTTACATTGTTAAAATTAAAGGAGAAGCAAATTTGACTACCCACAAGGAAATATCACAAGATTAACTGTGTTATCAAGTTCTAATAATTATATTACAATTACAAAGAATTAGAAATCTGACTAAAGATGAGTTTTGATTGACTACTTATTTCAAGCAGTCTTTGCAAATTTCATTAACAACGTCATCATAAAATACAGTTTTTTACCATGATATTATTTAAAACCAGTTGTTAAACTTGGAGTTTGCTTTGAAATGTTGTTGGCAACAATGTAAACTTGTGAGTTTATTATAATGAACTAAAACACAGGTATGTCCTTAACTGGTTGTCCCGTCTCTCATATTTTAGGTGCTCACGCTGAGGACTGGACCAGGTGGCGGAGTCTGTTACACAACCTGTACGATGCCTTAATCAGGGAAATTGGCCAGATAGGCAGCAGAGGGAAATACGCCACAGGGACACGACACATCGCTGTCAAAGACAATCTCATTGAGCTTACAGCTGACATCTGCCACCAGGTAATAGTTGTCAAATCTCAAAGGTACAGAGAGACAATCCTTTATTTTTTTATTTACTTTTTTTTTTAAATTGTTGATGTAAGTAAATTGAGCTATTTAGCTACTCCAGGTTGCTGTCTGTGTCTATAAGAATTTTCTTGACCTTATTTCTTTAATCTTCTTGTGTTTTCTGCATGTAGCTGTTTAGTGAGGACAATGACGCTCATGTCTTGGAGGTGACTCAGGCCTCCCTCAGAGCCTCCCACGTGGGCAGTCCCACTCATGGAACAGCCAGCAAGCGTCGGCGCATTGAACTGGGCTGGGAGGTCCTCCGGGACCATCTGCAGCCCCAGCATAATGACTTTGATATCATTCCATGGTATGAAAATCATAATAAACACATAATGGTAAACAAGTTGGTACTAAATATGGCAGCTTAAAAATTGGCCTTACTGTTTTTATTTTGAGGTCTATTTTAAAGTAGCCTGTTGTTTGAAGAATCATATAAAGATATTCAAGCCCTCTTTCATGCTGCAGGCTGCAGATCACTACAGTGCTCACCTCTAAGTACCCGTCCATGGTGCCCGGCCAGGAGCTGGTCCCACTGCTGTCAGTGTTGTACCAGCTCCTGGCAGAACAGCGGCGAGGAGAGAGGGGTCCGTACGTGCTGCGCTGTCTGAGAGAGGTGGCCCGGTGCCAGGCCCGCCACCCGGGGAGGACCCAAGTCCACTGGATGGAGCTGAGCAGGCTGTGGGGTCGGGTGTGGGCCCTGGCGCTGCGAGGAGTCAGCTCACCCCAGACAGAGGCCTTCAGCCTGGACCTGCTAAGTTCTATTGTCCAAGGTGGACTGATCAATATGGACAGAGAATTCTGGAAGCTCTTCTCTGGTTCGGCGTGTAAACCGTCTCAGTGAGTCTCTGCAATCAATGTAATCTTTGTTAACACTTGAAATTGTGTCCTCATAATAAATGTGTTTCTCTCTGCAGGGAGGCTGCTCTCTGTCTAGCCCAGGCCCTGCTGAAGTGTCCGGTCCCCAAAAGTTGCAGCTCGAGCTCAGGGGGGGACTACGGGAGAGTCACAGAGGGATCAACGTCACCTAACCTGAAGGACACCTTCATAGCCTGGCTGCTGATGAGCGATCAGAGCGATGAGATGGAGGATAGCTCCAGACCTCACCCCATCATTTGCAGGTTGGCACCATCTTGCTTTTCTTTTGTTAACTATGGATTTAAATAATTTGATCCTGGTGCAGTACTTGCTTTTCTGGGGATGTAAATCTGTTTTCATGTTGAAATGATGTAAAGATATATCTGTTAAGCCTTTGCTTTTAAGATAAACATCTTTTAAATCTATGTTTTATTATGATCTTGTCTGCAGAGACTTCCCTCAAAATCTAATAGCGAACATCCTGGTCTCTCTGACCTTGAAGGACACGAGAGCTGGCCTGAAGTTTCTGCTAGGTACTGAAAGAGTAGAAAGGTGAGGGAAATGATCCTGAGTACCAGAACCACCTGCATAGCAACAAATCTAGCCTCATGCACCCTCTGTGCACAATCTGTTTATCAGTTGTTATTTTTGTCATTATTAATACGCAGCCAGTTACACTCATGCCACATTAGCATCAACTCTCTTTGTGTCTCTCTGTGTCTTCCCTGCTCTTAATGCCATGTCATGTTAGAATAAAAAATTAATTCAGCTTTCACTTACTTTTTCGAAGTGCTTTTTTTCAAGAGCAAACCTCATCCAATGCCAAAGACAACCTGGAGGAGATCGAGAGGCTGTATTTGCAGTTCAGCTTCAACATGCTCCCCTCATCCACATGTGGGACTGACGAGTCAGTGAAGGCAGCTTCAGCTGGTGGCCAGTTCGCTGCCATCCCTGGCCTCAGAAACAAGTTGGAGCAATCCCTACTCAGTGTAGCTGACAATTTACTCAACTGTTACTCCCCCGATGTGAGTGGAAGTTAATGGTTGTGTATGTGCATATATGTGTGTGTATAGTCGTTATCATAGTGACACACTGGTATTTTGTTCTGATCACCCCCCTCTGCAGTCTCAGTTCACCCCTCCAGAGTGTCTGGTTCGCTGTTCCAGGCTGCTGACTGCTGTTCTAGCAGGTTACGTCTCCACTGGGTTGTTGACTGAGGAGGAGGCCTGCCGCTCACCACTCTTCACTAAAGCCAAGGTATAATTCAGATACACGTAAAAGTGACTATACAGCAGTTCAGTTCCAACCCTGGGTCCTTTTTTCAGCTTTTACTATCAAAATAAAGGGAAAATGCGACTTAAAAATGTAACTTCAAAGCAGAAAATAATTTAAGGTGTTGGTGTGTTCTTGTCACCAGGCCCTGGCCCAGGACTTCAGTGGTTTTGTTTCTGGTGTCAAAGTGAAGATGACAGAGGAGGGAACCATGACCACACTGAGATCTGTCATGAAGCTCTGCACACAGTCAGCCAGCAGAAAAAACAAGGTAATAAAAGCCTCCATCACAACAGTGTGTATAAAGTCTCTGTTCTACAACCACTAAGCCAACCATCCAATCAAATCCTCTACAGTCTGGTGTCAAAGAGACTTTTTTAGGGTAAAGCATTTGTCTTTTCCTCTCCAGGATAAAGTGTCTCCCATCTTCAGTCTGTTCATTATGATTCTGCCGGCCAGTCTCCTCAGTGAACTGGCTGAGATCTGCAAACTGCTGGTAAGTGACAGATGCAGCCAGAGGATAGAAGAAGTGAAAAGCTTTATTTAACCCTAGAACACTAACGTCGGAGTGATTTTCACCCACGCGATTGTAGTCTTTATAGTTTTTATAGGGTCCCCCATGATACCTTTTTTTTTTTATCAGACGTTGCATAGGGGAAAACAATGTATGTATTGTTGAATATATTTTGATGAGAAGTATTTCTTATATCGGGTAAAATATACCCAACGTTAGAGATGGTCACTAACTTATACGTTAGTGTTCTAGGGTTAAAGGACAGCGAGCTGGAATTAGTCTTGCATCTTTGTTTGTTCAGTTGAGCAACGTCTCTAAGAGGGTCAGTGTTGTGGATGAAGACAATCATATGGACGATGACTGGGACGTGACGAGAACTCAACACAGAGACGATATCGACCTTTTTGATGATGGTGAGGAGTCCCACAGCAGCGCCAATGGGACCCACAGACAGACGGCAGACAACAATGACTCTTCCTGTGGGCCTGGTAAAAAGGAACTTTTGGTATAGTTGATAAGTAAAGAAAAAGTTCAATCGATAACAGGTCATGGGTCCCAGATTCTTCAAATCATGGTTCTGTCCTCCGTCAGGTGCAAAGAGCCTGTTGGCAGACGATCATCTGGCCCACCCAGACCTGGCTCTCCTTGCAGTCTTGGAGTTCCTGTGTGAGTGCGGCTCCGTCCAGCCCGTCCACGGGCTGCTCTTCAAACCGCAGGAAGTGCAGCACAGGCTGCTGCTGCTGGTGAAGCAGATCGACTTCAGCAAAGCTCTGCACCTCAACATGGTGGGTTGCAGCTGCTGTACAAAGGCGAGGTAACAGTGTCAGTGACAGAGCAGCTGTTGATGAACACTAATGTCTGATTCTCTTCCAGTACCTCGTCCTCTTGAAGAAGCTTCCTGCTGAGGACTCACTTTCTCCAGAGGAATTTGATTTGCTGCTCCGTCCTCTAGCGTAAGTAAATCTCTCTCTGTGACACGCAGCCAATCTGATACCAGTATCTCACCTCATCTGTGTTGTAATGGCTAAAGTCTGTTTACTGGGCATATTTGCAGGGACCTGTGTTCTCAGTACCGTCAGGACCAAGAGATCTGTGTTGGCGTGCTGCTGGGTTTGTTACCCTCCATCGAGAGCCTGGGGAAAACCCACCACATGCCGGAAGAAATGAAACATGTTCAGGGGTCTCTGCTGCGAGTGGTGTCTGGATTCTGGTCAGTGACATATTTTTACAACATGAAGGGACACATGATTGGTCTGTCAGAGATTTAAAAAAAAACTTGTCTTGAAATGGAGCCTCTGTATTCAGTCGCTTATGCAGGATGGTCAGGACAGGAAAGTCTAAATTCGGAATTCAATTTAATTCTGCTCACAGTTGTAATCTGTGTACCAATTTCTTTCTCATACTAACTCAAGCACTGTGCTGTGTTTTAGCTTCCTGAGCCAAACAGGGAAATGCATGGCAGCTGTGCGAGTCGCTTTGGTGCGATGTCTGGTCGCTCTGTTGGAGGTAAGCTCCCACAGCGGTTTGCCTGCCTACAGTTAGGGAATACTATTCTTAGAAATTGCTTTGTTGTTCAGATGCATAGAATAATACTATAGTTATACCTCATTATGAAAAAATGACACAAGTTGGACACCTGGAATGAAGGAAAAGATCTGAAGGAAAAGATTACAGCTGCTTTCAATACTTTATTGCCAAAGTGGTTTCATGGAAAACACTCATGACTGATCTCCAAACACTGGGATTAGGGAATAAAAAATGTAAAATGTTTTACCTTCTCTCCTCAACTTTTTTAAAATCAAATATCAATCTTTCATTCTGTTACCTTCTCTTCTGCATTTCTGACTCCTCCCCGCTCTAACAGGCTGACCCGTGTTGTAAGTGGGCGGTCCTGACTATCACAGAGGAGGATCATCCGGTGTCTGCCCTCCTCCCATCTTACCTTGCAGATGCCCACCACCAAGTCCGTATGCTGGTAGCCATGTCAGTGGAGAGGTACGCTTTAGCCATGTAGCCGATTGATAATGTGTCAGAAGTTTTGCAGAAAGGGGACATCAGTAAGTGGGCAATAGGTGTGACTGTTGCTGCTTCTGCTCCGTGTCCAGGTTGTTTCTAGAGATAAGACCAGAGCATCGGGATAAGAGGAAGATGCTGCCGCTTAAACACCAGCAGGCGGCTTTTGAGAACATTTATCTGAAGGCCCAAGAAGGAATGAGGCTCCCAGTAAGCTCATTAGGTTTTTGTCATGTTTTTGTTTTCTGCTTCCTTTACTTTTCCCAACGGCTCCTCATATCCCAACACAGAGAAGCAGCTCTTCAGAGGACCAGCAGGACGAGTCGTTTAACCGCAAGGCCACCCTGTTGAAGAGTTTGTCTGTCGTGCTGTGTTGTAGCCCGGTGTGCGAAAAGCAGTCCCTGTTTGCCCTCTTCCAGTCCTACAAGGAGAACAATATCGAGGAACATCTTATCAAAAAGGTGACCGTTTCTGGCGGACGCAGAGCTTTACGTAATGCTAGACTGTAAGTGAACGAAAAGTGTTTCAGTGAGATGAACTGTTCCTTCTTTCTGTCACAGATGTTGTGCAGTGTATGTAAAGCGCTGGGCTACAGGAGCGTGAAAACATTTGTCACTTCTCACCTGTACTACTTGGTGGCTGAGTGGCTCGCACAGAGACAGTCTGATGACCGCTACACTCTTGGATCTTTCCCCTACACCCTCCTAGACCATGACACAGTCAAAGATTTCTATAAGTGAGAGAATAAACATTATTTTATGTTTTTATTCGCAATATTTGCTGTTCTTCCATGGCATCCTTTGTTCACCTTTTTCAAAATTGAAAACCCATCTAACATCCTCTTTGTCTTTCATCCCCCTGAAGCTCTTCCTACCAGGTGCTGATCCCCCACCTGGTCTTCCTGGACGACTTCGAACAGGTGAAGTCTATCGGCAGGTATCTTGAGAAGGAATGGACGGAGCTTCTGGCTGACTGTTTCCCCAAGATCATGGTCAACATCCTGCCCCACTTCGCCTTGTCTGGCCAGGATGCAGAGGTTGCGCAGCAGAGAGAGAAGGCCCACCGAGTGTACGACCTGCTCAAAGACGCCGACTGTCTGGGCAAACAGGTAAACACATCTGTGTCAGCCTACAACAATCTTAACTTGACTGTTAAAATGGTAAAAAGAGAGAGCAAGGGACAGCAAAATATATGAAGCCACTCTGGGCATACAATTGTAATTTTCAGGACATATCCAGTAAGATCACAGCATTTTGTAAGCTACACCTGCAGCGCAATTGGACGGAGACTCTTGTAACTGTTGTGTGCCTTTAGCAATTATCTCACATCTTGTATTTTCTGAGTTTGTTTCTTGAATAAGCTGCTTTGTAATAGGTGTAGCGTGCACCACATATGAGTAAACGCACAGTGATTAAATAGCAGATGCACTCACCTGCACTACTTGTCTGTCCATGTGTTCGTGTCTGCAGCAAATTGACAACCTGATCCACAATAACCTGCCGGACATCGTGGTGGAACTGCTGATGACTCTGTATGAGGGAAGTGGAGCTGAAGGGGACACTGGGGACCTGAAACGCTTTATAGGGTAATGTTAGTTAAAATGTACCTTTTGACTCATTTCATTTATTTGGTCATTCATTCATTTGAACATTGTGATGACGACACCCCAGCTTCACCCTGGTGTTAGTAAAGGTTGTTTTTCTTTCTGTCTATCTAAATCTATAGAAAAATGAATAAAAATGTCCAACTAAATAGCTTTTTATTGCCCCTCAGGGAACTGGACCCAGCACCAAACCCACCTTACTTCAACTCCTACGTAATTAAAGCAACACTGAACTACCTCAGCAAGTGCCACAGTGCAAACCACAAGTCTTTGGTTGCCATTCTATCAAAAACTCCGGTGAGAAGTTTGAGTTATTACCTCTGTGGATCTAACTTTTCTGCTCGTTAGTAATTTAGACTATTTTGATATTTTTTACTGTGTTCTCCCTCTTTCTTGTGACATTGTCCTGATTGTTGTCCCTCTTCTGTGGTGTAGATTTCCATTCAGAGGGTTCTGCTGGCCGTGTGTGAACGAGCAGCCGAGACGAGCAACAGCTACGAACGCCATCGCATCCTCCTCATGTACCACCTGTTTGTCAACCTGCTGCTCAGAGAGGTGAAGGACGGCCTGGGGGGAGCGTGGGCCTTCGTCCTCAGAGACATCATCTACACACTCATTCACCATATGAACAGCAGGTCAGTGCACGCAGATACTCGCAGGCGACACACATACATGCAGTATCACACACACACTGCGCGGACACACGCTGAATCATCTTTTTCTGGACGAACCCGTGTGCGTCTCTCTGACCCTCAGACCGGCTCAGTGTGATGAGGTTTCTAACAGAAGCCTCTCTCTGTGCTGCGACCTGCTGACCTCTGTGTGTCGGGCAGCTCTGCAGTTCTGTGATGACGCTCTAGACTGCCACCTGCAGGTCATCGTCGGGACTCTCACGGCTCAGGTGACCAGCCGGCCCGCAATCTCACAGCAGGTAAGTGACCAAGACTCAGTTCAAAACTGTGTAATTTAAGGAAAAAGTAGACAAATTTATGCTTTCAAATAGACATGCTGTATGCAAAACTGGCACTTGGCAGGTATTTTAAGTAGTTGATAACTACTTGGTCGCAAGTGGAGATTAGGTTCTTGAGTACATTTTTCTAAATATGGCACCATTTCAGAGTGTTTTTACATTCACAGAATGTACACATTATCCCAAAACACAGTAGATTATAGGACTTTTGCATGCAGACTCAAAGATGGACTTGTTGCTACTTATTTGATAAAACATCATAAAAAAACAGGATTTATAGAATCTACTGGAGATATTTTTTCCTTCATCAAGCTGACATCCAGATATTTTGTGTTTTTACTTTTTTTTTTGGTTTGACAGACATATTCTCATTTGTGTTCCTCTCCCCTCCTCTAGGTGCTCAGTCTGCTGTACTTTCTAGTAAAAGAAAATCAGCAGAAGTTAAAAGAAGCCATCAGCAGGTTGGAGCCTTTTCCTGACTTCCCTGAATTCAGAGAGCTGCGGTCCGTGCAGCACACACTTAAATATAACACCGGGACCTTTACGCTGAGACAGGTAACTTTCCTTTGATGCAGATGTCGCTCTGATCCCACAGTGAAAGGAGTTGTGAAAATCATGGTTTTTAGTGAAAATGAACAACTCTAAATTTCAAGGCTGACCTGTGTCCTCAATGTTTCCCTTTTACAGGAGATAGCCCACTTCCTGTCAGTGACGTCCTGTGACTCCTTACCTCTGACCAGACTAGAGGGGCTGAAAGAGCTGACAAGACAGCTGCATGACAACAAGGGGCAGATTCGGGAGCTGCTCAAAGAGTGCCACGGTACGATGCCACACGAGTCCCTGAAATAAAGATTTGTGGCATGTTAAAGGTCTAATGAGCTTGTTCTCTCCTGCCCTCCTTGTAGCCGACCCCACTGACAGTGTGCTGGTGAAGCTGGTTCTCAGTCTGCTGCAACTCTGCAAGCTGGCGGCCAACCACCCCGGGGGAGCCGATATTCTCGGTATAAAATCAAACAGTCGTGCCTCAAATGTTTGATCATTTTGCTGGTTTACAACCACAAATCTCTTCCTGCAGAGGCAGCAGGCAGCTGTCTAGGGGAACTGGGTCCTGTGGATTTCTCCACCATCGCCCTGCTTCACGGCAGAGACCCCCTGTATGAAAAGGCCGAGTTTGTCTTCACCTCAACTGAATCTCAGTGTCTCTACATCATCCTCAACTGCATGAACGAGGCACTCACCCACCAGCGGTACGATGAATCCTAGATCTCAGTGTTTGTTTGTTGTACATCTTTCATTCTCTGGAGGAGAACGCGGTTTGATATTTTCTGCGTTCTGTGTTGTGGTTGTCTGCCAGTATTGAGGTGAGGCAGGCGGCCGTGCAATGTTTGAAGAATATCCTTGCCTCTCAATCCGGAATCGACTTCTGGGAGCAGCACAAGGACAACAGAGACACCATGCTGGCCTACCTCAATCCCTTTAGAAAGGCCAAGAAGGTGTGTGCGTGTGTGTATATGTGTACTAACAAAACAGCTTCACTGGTGTGATATAAATATGAAAATGAATGCTGAGTGACTGACTGTCGTCTCTGTGTAGGTGACAACTGCAGCTGTGGAGGAGAGATCGGAGGCCAGGGAGAAGCTGGAGAGACAGGAGTTCTGGATTCCTCAGGCAGGCAGCAACAAAGCTTGGCTGAAGGCTCTGTGCACCGCCCTGCTGGACAGCGGAGGAGTCCGGAGTGAGGCCGTGCTGCTGTCACGCCCGCTCTGTCTGGTGAGCACACAGAGGTCACCTTAATACCTCTCACCCTTCACAACTGTCACATATTGCACATCAACCAGTTCTGCTCCAATTCCATCCTCCAATCCAGAGCTCCAGATCTAACCTCACCTCATGTCCTCCGTCTTTGTCCAGGTGTGGGTGGACTGCTGTCAGAGGCTGCTGCCCCTCATCGTTCACTCCATCCTTCTGAGCGACTCGAATGGCTCGTGGAGGGAGCTGCTCTCCTCCCACATTCAGGAGTTCTTCAGCTTCTGTTCCAGGAGTGCTCAGGCCTCCAGTCGGTCTGCCACGCCTCTCAACTCTGACTCTGGTAAGTTTGAGAGTTTAGACTAAATATTTCACTCTATATGTAGACATTCAAAGATGCATATAATGCACATAAACACCTGCCCCATGTGTATAAATAAAAATAATCATTAAATATTTATTTCAGCACTCAAAGCACAGAAAGAGTTTGACTTATACAGACACGCAAATGGACATTGCATGTTCTTGTTCATTGTTGCTTTACATATATATATTTATATATACGCCTATCTTATACCTATTTATATGTACATATTGGTTGAATGTGTATTTTTTACATGTCTTTGTGCAGCTTTGTTGTCCTAGATTTAAGCTGGCTGTCTTCTTGTAAATTGTTCGTGGAATAAAGCTCTCAATGTGTAAGATGAGAGCAACAAATAACTTACATGCCTTTTTGTGTGAATATATTTGACCAATAAGGTTGAATTTAATTCAGTGAAGTAAGACAAATAATAACAACGGTACAGTGTTCTGTTCATCTACTCACTCCAGTTCAGGATGTTTCCCTGTGGAGTGTGTTCACAGTCGTTTGCCTGAAGTCCTCAGTGAATGCTCTCTTGAATGATAAACTGTAGTCGCATTCAGGAGTCTGCATGTTTTTGTATTTCTGTTTGCAATTAGTCTTTTTATATTCTTTACAGAGTCAGACACTGCAAGCCAGGGCTTGTATGACAAGGCCTCTCTGCGCACCATGCTGGCTGTCATTGACTATCTGAGACACCAACAGAGACCACTGGCAACTGAGAGGTTTGCAATATTACTGTAATCAAATGTTTTAATAAATGTAAATAAATAAATCAGCTACTCATTTTCTATTTGGACCTGCTCCTTATGTGATTTGCTCATGCTATGGCAGACTGATGTATCTTCCGTAATGTAAACTGGTTCTGCATCTAATGATTGTTTTTGTTATTGATTCTGCAAATTAGTTTCTCAATAGATTGTTTGGTCTATAAAACATTACAAAACAGTGAAAAATGCCCATCACAATATTTGGCAAATTTTAAAATTTGAGAACCTCAAATAACCACATTTTTGGAACTTTTGCTGGAAAATAAATTGAACAATTAGTCGATTATCAAACTTGATAATTAGTTTTCTGTCCATCAACTAATTGTTTAATCAACTAATCATTGCAGCTCTAATGTAAACTGACACACAGCATGTTGAACGTCTCTGTGATAAACACTGTTGACACACTTCCAGCAACTCTTGTGGCACAGTGTGCGACTCAAACTTCTGGCTGGAGCTGAACTACCTGGAAGTGGCCAAAGCTGCTCAGTCCTGCTCGGCACATTTCACCGCCCTGCTGTACACTGAGATCTATGTCGACAAGATCAAAGCTAACATGGAGGAAAGTCGCCGGTATGCGAGGAGTTTCACTTTTAAGTCTTTTTATACACAGGATTTTGATTCCAATCGGAATAAAACATTTACATAAGATCATTTCACATTAAATGTTAAATCTTTACATGTCTACATGCCACAAACAATTATGAAATCATGTCAAAAACTAAATCTATAGATGACTCATTTATTTGTTTATTGATTGATTTTTGCATTTTGAGAGTTTTATCCGTTTCTCTTTTTTGTGATCCAAATCTGCAGAAGCAAGTCCAGAACAACACGTAAGCTCAATTTTGAAGAGAACAGCCAGAACTTCAGCATCTCCAGTCTGACTGAGAAAAGCGTGGAAGACACCAACATCAGCCTGCAGGTCAGTTCTCCATGTCAGATGGGTTTTTGCTTAATGTTTCACTTATTGAAAACTATTTCAATAATCAGATCAGATTTCTGCTCTGTGTATTTCTTAAAAATGTCCACCTGAAAATAACAGTTGTGGTTTGATGGTTCATCGCCCATTGTGACTCTAGTGTAATGCGCTGTAAAGATACACTGTAAAGAGAGGTTTGGCACAGCAGTGTAAATGGCTATAAAAAAAAAGAGTATAGTCCAAAGCAAGGTGCTTCTGTCATGTCTGTTATTTCCACCCATGCTTTTTGTGCAACTCTCCACAGGAGCTGCTGATCGAGGTGTACCGGAGTATCGGAGAGCCTGACAGTCTGTATGGCTGTGGCGGCGACACGATGACCAGTCCACTGATGAGGTAGTCAATGTGCAGATCAGTGAGACCTGCTCACTATCTGTCACATCATCACTCAATCCCTGCAGCGTTCAGTTGTATATCAGAGCTAAAAAGTTTGTTTTGTCTGACTGATGTATAGGATTCGAACCTACGAGCACGAAGCTATGTGGGCGAAGGCCCTGACTTCATACGACCTTCACTTAACTCTGCCTGAGGTCACTCGACAAGTGGGAATTGTGGAGGTATAACTGAAAGCTGCATTCGCTGTTGCTGAAACACCTGTCTCATCTGAATAAATCAGAAAGTTGGAGATGCTACGATGAAGCCTCACTTGATGAGACTCTGTAGACTCTGTAGATCTGTCTGCTTTAGTGGTGATGTTCTCTCAACAGGGCCTGCAGAACTTTGGCCTGAGCAGCATCCTCGCCACCTACATGAGGGGCCTGGAGAGCGAAGGGGTGGAGTGGGGAGCCGAGCTGAGGGAGCTCCGCTTCCAGGCCGCCTGGAGGAACACTCAGTGGGACCTTGAGCTGCCAGAGAGGTGAGGCGGAGAGGGGCATGAACACATGGCTGAGAGCCCCAAAACAGACCTGTGATCTGTCAAAGAATCACATGCAATCTCTCACTTAAAATCTTTTTTTCCTCTAAATTTATTTATTTATGTGTTTTCATATGTTCGTATCAGGAGCGAGAAGTCCGCACATGGCTTCCATGAATTAATGTTTTGTGCCCTGCAAGCGCTGAGGGACAAAGAGTTCTCCATATTTGATGAAACCTTGAAACAGGCCAGGTACAGTGGAGCTTTAGAGACATTTTTTTAACTATATTTCATTTCTCCACCGGCAAAATAGTTCGCTCATCTATGTGCATATGTGTGTTTCTGCAGGGGTGCAGAGGTGGAGGAGCTGTGCAGAGGCAGTCTAGAAGCTGTGTCTTCGCTGTACCCAGCTCTCAGGAACCTGCAGAGCATCAGGGAGCTGGAGGGGGTTAAACAGCTCTTTTCTAGGTGATATCAAGTGTGAAACATAAGTAACTATATACATACAGCAAGGTCATTAAGGGCTTTTTTGTGTGGGGGCTGATGGCGTTATCTATTTTAACAAATTTAATAAGGAACTATTCATAATAAATGTTTGTTTTATGTGCTTTTTACATCAGGCCCTTCTCAGACGTGACTCTGAGGAAGGTTTGCAGTCAGTGGCGGCAGCACTCCCAGCTTCTTGCGGACAGTGACTTTGCTCTGGTGGAGCCCATCCTGGCCACCCGCTCCGTGGCTCAGCACACTCTGATCTCCAGGGTGGGAGACCCCGACAGCGTCCAGTACCTCAGCTCCGTGCTCACAGACCACCTCATGGAGCTCTGCCGGCTGGCTCGCAAGGCCGGGAATACACAGGTAGCGCCGCTGTGTGTGTGTGTGCAGGTGTGCAGGGTGTGTGATGTTTCCTTTTGTTCTAAATAAATGTGGTGAAAACGGTTATCAGCAAAGTGCTCACAGTGTGGCGATTCCTGTCCAGCTGGCAGAGCGGGCAGTCTTCCAGATGAAGCAGCACGGTGGTGGAGGGTCCTGGGCATCATCCCCTGTGTTGTCATGGCAACTGGAGGAAGCCCAGGTGTTCTGGGCAAAGGGAGAGCAGGGACTGGCCCTGGGCCTGCTGAGACAGATGATTCACAACCTTGAGGAAAAGGTGAGCCAAAGCAAACAACTCTAAAAAATAAGTGGATATTTAAAAACATGTCAAGAGTCTTCCTCATAATACTGCATGTTTTGTTTGTGTCGGCCAGGTGGACTTTAATCCCGCCCTGGCCCCAGTCTACACTGAGTGCCTCAGGCTGTGTGGTAACTGGCTCGCTGAGACCTGCCTGGAAAACCCCGGAGTAATACTGGAGAAGTACCTGGAAAGGGTAAGAGGAAGTTTATGGTATCCTGATGAACTCACAGTTCCTGGAAAGATGTCATGAAATTGTTAAAGTTTTAGATTTAAGTCCAAAAGTTCTCATTGTAACAGACAAACAGGAAACTAAATGTCTCGTATATGTAACTTGATGAAGTACACATGGGCCTCCCTGAGAGAAATGAGTTACTAACGATCAGCCAGGCGGTATCCGGCCCCACACACACATGCACTCACACTCACTCACATGAATTATTTATTTATGTCAACATTAATAAGGAGTCGGCCCAGAGACATAAATATTAAACTTCTGCAAGTTTACAGTTTATGTCCTCAGGCTACGGCAGATTCATAGGGACAAAAGTAAATTATTCATGAGTGTTCATGTGTGTTTGTCTGTATCTGTGTGCCCTTTATACATTTCCACCCAACTTACAGAATAAGGCCACGATGTTGTCTAGTGATGTTTTTTAACCATTTTGAGCTCATCGTCTGGATCCAGTCCTCTGTTTATTGACAATTTCACCTCACATTACCTCAGGCTGTGGAGGTGATCGAGGGGGAATCAGGGGTCCGGGACTCCAGGCTGCAGAGTCAGCAGACTAAGGCCTTCCTGTCTCTGGCCCGTTTCTCCGACGCGCAGTACCAGAGCATCGACAAATACATGAACTCCTCTGAGTTTGAGAACAAGCAGGCGCTGCTGGAGAAGGCCAAAGAAGAAGTGGACTTGATAAATGAGCGTAAAGTGTCCAACAGGTCAGTGTTTTGAAAAGTGCTGACAGTGACATTTACATAATTCAAAAGCGACTGGGAGACTTTACATGGCTAAATGGATAGATGTGCGGACAAAAATCCCAGCAGGTATCGACTCTACTTTCTATTCTTTTTGACCTCACAGGTACACAATAAAGGTGAAGGGAGAGCTGGAGCTGGACGAGAAGGCCCTGTCCAACCTGCAGGCGGACAGACAGCGCTTCCTGTGTAAGGCGGTGGAAAATTACATCCAGTGTCTGGAGCAAGGCGAGGAGCACGACACCTGGGTGCTCCGCCTGGCGTCACTCTGGATGAAGAACACTGAGGTTAAGGCTGTGAACGACATGATGAAGGTCAGTAAAACTCACCCACATTGCTTATTTTTACATTTTGAGTCGGGCATTTAAAAAAAGGGCAACTTATTTTGTGTTCCAGAAAGGGGTGGAGCAGATCCCTTCCTACAAGTTTCTGCCCCTCATGTATCAGCTGGCTGCTCGCATGGGAACCAAGACGGCAGCTGGCACCGCTGAAGACACGGGCTTCCAAGATGCGCTCAGCAATGTAACGCAACACTTTTTTTTGTTAATGCACATAAACAGTAAGCAGTATATCAGTGGTTCCCTGCCAGACGACCTCAGTTGTTTTCACTCCTTGCAGCTGATTTGCAGAGCGTCAGTGGAGCACCCTCACCACACGCTCTTCATCATCTTCGCCCTGGTGAATGCCAACAAAGACGAGAGCTTTTGCAGGAGCCGGTTCCCTAGGAGTGCTCCGCAGCAGCCCTCCCCATTTGACCTGGTGAGATTTTCTTTATGTAATTCTCAGTTTTTTGCATGAGTAGAGCTGGACGGCTCTTACAGTCTGTGGCAGTTTTGAAATGAGCAATTTCCTTCTAAAAACACAGTTTAAAGTGCTCTTCAGGATAAAATCATGATATTCTTGTTTTTTATATTCATTAGTTTTGTTCTACAGTCTTAGTCTGGAGTAGAAAGTCCCCCCGCCATTGATGGGCCATCTTTCCAAATGAATTGTCTGCAGAGCTCTTTAAACAAGCACCAGTTCTGTTTTACAAGTAGAGTCGTTGTCGTGCAGGAACGTTCAGACGTGGCGCTGAATATCATTAATGCGATCAAGGAAACGAGAAGCGAGATGATCAGAGGGATCGAGCGTCTGTGCGATGCCTACATCACTCTGGCTTACATGGACGCCAGCAGGCACAAGATGGAGAAGAGTGAGTAGTTTGAGCACTGTGATGTACATAACGTTAGTTTGCTGGTGTAAAAATTAAATACAAATACTTTTTTTTATGGTTTACATTGACAACAAACACCTTCTGGGCAGATATCTTCACTAGATTTGTGTTACCCTTGTGTGTGTGTGTCACATGTCCAGCTGCTGTCGTTATTTGTGTTCTTGTCTCATTAGAAGCTATTCCCATCCCTGCTGACCAGCCCATCATGCAAATTAAAGACCTGGATGAGGTTGCCATCCCAACCATGGAGATCAAGGTGAAAAATGATTGACCTTCTTTCATCATCCCAAATAATTTTTGTTTGGAAGATGTGATGTAGTCCCTGAAAACACCCACTAACATATTTATAGCAGTTTCTTAAACAGAGAGAGGAGATTAATTTGATTTAATTTGAATAGATTTTATGATTTTTCTATGATATTTATGTTAATGTAAAAAAACAAATAGCCGAGATATTTTTATGTCTTAAACATTATTGGCAGCAAGTGGTACATCAAGTGATATCAAACAAGACAATATAACACAAAACTCCTCCACTGAAATATTTAACGGTCTTTAACAAGAGTGTTGTACGATTGTGCAAATAGGTGGATCCATCCGGTTGCTACGACAACGTGGTGACTATCAGATCCTTCAAGCCGCGGTACCGCCTGGCTGGAGGAGTCAACCTGCCCAAGATCATCGACTGTGTCGGCTCCGACGGCGTGAGCAGGAGGCAGCTGGTCAAGGCAAGTGACACTCTGTAGAGCGTTAGACGTACGCACGCCTTTTGATTTGAGTAAGTAAAGCTGAGCTCACAGTACAAAGACCTCAAAGCTTCTCTATCAGATATGTGTGTGTTCTCTCTTTTGAAGCCAGAGCTGCTGTCATGTGTGATTACAGTCAGTCAGGCTCGCTTTTAACTTCCATCTCAGTTTGGCTGTCGGTAATAATTAAACTTGTTTTTGTACCGGGACAAATGCAAAGTTTGTCAGATTACAAACAGGCTTTCACACCTTTGTAAAGAGTACATTCTTCAGGAGGCCATGTGAGTGTGAGAGAGCCCATGTTTACGGGAACACACACATCAATTTAGATGTGAAAAACTTAAGATAAAGATAACGATGATTACAAAAATATACATATTTGTTATATGAGTAGAATTCAGGATGTGACATGTTCTGACATGACCTTTGGCCTCTCTGTGTGGACAGGGTCAGGACGACCTGCGGCAGGACGCAGTGATGCAGCAGGTCTTCAGCATGTGCTCCATGCTGCTGCAGCGCAACACTGACACTCGCAAGAGGAAGCTGAACATCAGAAGATACAAGGTTGCGCACGTTGTTTATTCATTTACTCGCGTGTTGTTTCTTGCTTCTTTGCTCTTTAATTCAAAGAGAATAATAAATCAGAACTGGCTTGTTCTGTTGCATGTTTCCTCTGATCTCTTCATCATTTTCATCTTCATCATCAAAGCAAAAAAACAAAACAAACTCTTAACACCTGCATCACCTGCTGTCTGTCTTTTTCATGTTTCCTTGCAGGTGGTGCCGTTCTCGCAGCGTAGCGGGGTGTTGGAATGGTGTTCTGGCACCATGCCAATGGGGGAGTTTCTTGTGGATGTCAACAAAGGAGCCCACAAACGCTTCAGACCCCGGGACTGGACCAACCTAGCCTGCCGCAAGAAGATGATGGTACGGCACAGTCGTACACAATTACTGAGGAATTCGTTTCTAACAAAGCTCAGCTCTCTCGGTTCTCTGTGTCTGAGTTTTTTATTGCACAGCTGCAGATCCAGTCAGAGCTGCATGTTAAAGCTGTCCTGTTTACAGGAGGTTCAGAAGCTGGCGTTCGATGACAAGCTGCAGGCCTACATCGAGGTGTGTAAGAACTTCAGGCCTGTCTTCAGGTATTTCTGCATGGAACGATTCCTGGACCCCGCGGTGTGGATGGAGAAACGGCTGGCTTACACCCACAGCGTTGCCACCTCCTCTATAGGTACAGACTGCACTGCACGTTCAGCTCAATTCATGTGATACTATTGTGATGTGATGTCAGATCTTGGGGATTTGAAATAGTACATCACTTGTTGACTTCCTCTTTCTGATTCAGACAGTTTCCATTGTTCCAACTTTTCTGTTTTGATCCCACAGTTGGCTACATCGTGGGCCTGGGTGACAGACACATCCACAATATTCTGATAGACGAGCAGACGGCTGAACTGGTGCACATCGATTTAGGTCAGATCATTCCCTCATTAGTTTTATCCATGCAAACATAGAAAGTTTACTCTATTGAGGCTGTGTAAACTACAGTATCGCTGTGTGTGCTGAGCTTTCACATAATGGAATGAACCAGTGTTGTGTAACTTTGCACGAGAAAAGTTAATGATTCATATTAAATCATATTTAGACTCACAGATTCACAGATGAAGACTTTGTGAATCACCTGGTGTAACATGCACCCAAACACATCTCTCCCTCGCTGTGTCCTGTTCATGCTTTTTCAGGTGTGGCCTTTGAGCAGGGGAAGATCCTCCCCACCCCCGAGACTGTCCCCTTCAGACTGACCAGAGACATTGTGGACGGGATGGGCATCACTGGAGTGGAGGGGGTTTTCAGGAGGTCAGGAGGAGCTTGTGGTTGTTCTCTGATGCCGTCAGAAATGTCATCAAACATTTATAAAACTAAGACAAATGTTTGTAAACTGCTTTTTTGTGAGGTTAATTTGTCATTACATTTCGAGTCCATTAACCACAAATATAATTTTGTTTAGTTCTGCTATCTTTTTTTCCAAAACCTACCGCACATTTGAGGATTGATTTCTTACCTTCCATTTCATATTTATGTTAACACAGTGTGAGAATTAAAACAGTTTTGGTTTGCGGTGACATCAATATCTGTACACAGATAAATAAATAAAACTAAATAAATGTGAATTAAGATGTATTTTGTGAAAAGTGGGGTACTTGCTTTGCTTTCTCTTTTTTTTTTTTAATTTGCTGACCTTCACCTGTTGTCTGTGCTCAGATGTTGTGAGAAGACCATGGAGGTGATGAGGAGCTCTCAAGAAGCTCTGCTGACCATTGTGGATGTGAGAACAAGCTGTTGGCACACAAACACAAACGCCTCTTAAATCTTAAATCACCGACATCCCCTTCATCTTCATGTTCGGCATTGATGCTCGCGTGTGTGTGTGTGTTTAGGTGCTGTTGTACGACCCTTTGTTCGACTGGACCATGAACCCGCTGAAGGCCTTCTACCTGCAGCGGGACAAGCAGCAGGAGCTCAACGCAACGCTCAGCTCCACTATAGGCGGATGTGACATAGACAACCACCGTAAAACCAGGTACTACAGTAGATAGTGTGTGTGTGTTACTGTTACCTCACAGGACTGCACAGGCATGAAAAATCAGTCCGATGTGATGGTTTTAAGTCCTTTGATTCCAAAATTCAGTGACGTTCGTACCTCTCACAGCTCTGTCTCATGGTTTTACACTCTCCCTCCCGCAGTGACAGTCAGAACTTCAACAAAGTGGCCGAGCGGGTGCTGCTGAGGCTGCAGGAGAAGCTGAAGGGGGTGGAGGAAGGCACGGTGCTCAGCGTGGGGGGGCAGGTCAACCTGCTCATCCAACAGGCCATGGACCCCAAAAACCTGAGCCGGCTCTTCCCAGGCTGGCAGGCCTGGGTGTAGAGCTGAGAGGAAAACTATGCCTGTTCACCTCCTGTGTCAGTGGAAGCCACTTCTTTGCTTCTGCCAGAGAAAAACATCTTTAAGATGTCAGACCATTTAAAAAATTCCAAAGTGAAGGGTGCTTTTGTCTGTTGATCTGCAGGTGATCTTCAGAATATAAACATACATATTTTAAACATAAGTCTAAACACCAACAGACTGATTTCTCATTTTGCACTTTAACAGAACATTAAGTCAATTTGGCAAATGGCATTCAATAGTTTCTCCAAAAAACATAAAATCCCATTTTTTGCAGCAGTAAAATGACTTTTTCTTTTTTTTTTTTTATCCTGAATGAATTTCAAAAGACCAACTGACTGTGTTGCTTAGGTAGACGAGCCTGGTTTACTGTGAAGGCGAGATGGGATGTGAATGTTTTCATACTGTCAAATAAAGCAATCAGTTATTGTTAGTATCCCCAAAGCTCTTATCCCTTTGACGCCTGCCTTACGAATGTACGATATGCCTTTGAATGAATTGCACTTGAAATTCCACTCCAATCCAGCAGGGTTTTGTTTAAGTTCGGCTGTTTGTATGTTATGTTTTTTTTTTTGTTTGAAATCACTGAATATTATGTCATGCTGTAAAGTTTATGGACTATTTCTACGGCGTTTAGATAGGTATGATATGTGTACAGATTCCATCTATTCAGCTGCAACTTTATTAATTGTATTACATTTCTTTTCTGTAAAAAAATGCTGCTCTTTAACATGATCACTGTTTATTAAATAAACAAACTACAGTGAAAATTGTCTCTTTTTTATTTATTTTATTTTTTAAAATGTATTTACACATCTGAAGTCGGTGATTGACTTGAAGCTTAATGTGTTTGCCTGTATACAGTTCATGTTGTGAGGTACCTTTCCATTGTGTACTGAGTGTAACAGTACTCACTCACTCACCACGCCGACAGCTCAGCAGATAACAGACCTCATTGTGCGTGTTGTGTGCTCAGGAGGGAAACTTTAAACCGATGCCGGCGTGTTGTGGAGGAGCGGCACCTCGGAGCACCTCCAGGTTTTATCTTTCCAGGGAGAGGAGCTGTGAAAAATCTCTTCAATCGCACTTGGAGTGGGCGTTGATACTGACACGATTATTTATGTTTATGTTTGAATTATCTCACATTTTTTTTCCCACTGCATCCATCTAAACTGTCAGATTACACAGGAAATGACAACCAATCTGGTGAGTTTTCATTTTATCTGCATCAGCTTTAAGAAGTTTTTGAAATAGAAGTATGCAGGTACAGTAACTCTTATTATATCATAACAATAGCAGTTTTGAAAATATAAGTTTAGAAATGAGAGGAAATAAAGGTGCTGCAATTAAAATGCTGGACAATCTTACATAAACATAAATTGTACATTTACACTTTAGGTGTTTTTGAGGAACCTAAACAAAAAAAAGCTCATATTCTCAAATCTCCATCATTACAAGCAGCCAGACTATGAAAACCTTTTTTTTATTTCTCATCACTTTTTCCTTGCTGGCAGTATATGGACACATCCCCTTATTTAACCCCTTATAACACGACAAAAGGGAGGTTTCTCTGCCCAGCCAGTCAGATGTGAAGCCTCAGTACATTTACCATGTGGCCCCGAAACCCCCACCTGAGATCAGCAAAACCATTTATCATATTTCAATGATGACTGTAGATGTACTAGATGTAAAAAGTTAAAAAATACTTGTAGGTTTTTCAGTGGAACATTGTATGTTGGAGATACAGATGACATTAGTAATTCAAATACATAATTAATCTGATACACAGAATGAATGGGATGAACTCAAACGTTAAATACATACTTACAAAAACACAAAGGTTATTGCGGCAAGAGATTCTTATTCTATGTCTCATACAACAGTCATTTCTGTCAGTCATACAGATGCATTTATATTATTGTTTTATTCTATGAGTTTTTTTTATTAAAATGAGATGAATCTGAATGAAAAGGAGTGTTTATTAAATACATTTAACAGGTGGTTGAGGTGTGTTTCACTGAGTGTGTGTGTGTGTGCGTGTCATCCTGCCAGATGTAAAACAGAGATGTGTGAAGTTCACAGTGGCCGCTGTGATCTGCCTGCTGCTCCTCCTGCTGGTGGCTGGGGTCCTGCTCGGTTATCACCGTGAGTGCAAACGTACAAACGCAGAGTAGTCATGCTGATTTCCTCACACCGCCCCTGATTCCCTCTGCCTCCTCTCGTCTCCCAGTTTCCTTGCCCAGCGCCCACGGGATGCAGTGTGGCGATGGGAGCTGTGTGTGGGAGTCCCAGTGGTGCGACGGGGTCAACGACTGCCCTGCAGGCCAGGATGAAGCAAACTGCGGTAAACAACCTCCCAAGTTCAGGATGAAGTCCACTTGGAAAAATCCTGCAATCTGCTCACTGGCCTTTACAGTCATAAAACACAGTCTGCACATCCTTTACATCCGTTACTTGGCTGCCTTCCTCACCTGCTTGTAACAAAATGTCAAGTCACTGTTTGCGTTTTGCTGCTCGTGCTCAGTGAGGCTGCACGGTTCCAGCTTCCTGCTCCAGATCTACTCCACTCAGAGTAAAAGCTGGAGGTTGGTGTGTTCTCGCGGCTGGAGTGAGCAGCAGGTGAGACCGGGAGTGTGTGTTCTCCGCACTCTGACATGAGAAGGATTTATGCGCTTTAAATGAAGTTGCGTTTTCCCTCACTCTGTTCGACAGGGGCACCTATTTTAGATCAGGCCAGCAGAAGACAGACTCTGACGGCGGATTCTTGACAGTGAAGTCTGACTTCAACCCTGAGGCCTCCATCCTACAGCAGCTTGTGCTGAGGTGAGTGAACTAATTGAAACTAACTAGTGTAAAGTTGTTAATACTCAACCAGTGTGAACTGATCCCACCTTAAATGTCTTTTTTTGCAGCGATACCTGTCCCAACAACAGTGCAGTGACTCCGTGGTGTTCTGGTATGTTATTTAAATGCATTTCTTCATAAAAATGTTAGGGGGATAGTGTGATGGTATTTCGATTGTAACAGTTTATTTATTTGTTTTTATATTTATATTTTCTCCTCTGAACTCATGGTGTCATGGTGTTGTGTCTGCGTTTGTGATGATCATTTGCCGTAGTTGAAGGTTTTTCCATATGGTAAATAACAATAAGACACTGGCACCATGCTTTTGTCCACTCAGGTCAAAAAGGCCAACATGACAGACTATAAGAATTTAGATCACTGTGCTGTATGTTCATTTTGACTGTAGTTATTCAGAGCTGTGTCCTGCAGTCTGCCTGCCTGTAAAAGCCCTGTAGCAGTGAAGTGTGTCCTCTCTAACAGCAGTTTTTGTCTTCAGACTGTGGGAGCGTGGCCTCCGGGGGCCGGCCGGCCTCTCTCGGGGCCTGCCCATGGCACGCCAGCCTGCATGTCGTGGGCTCCTACCGCTGTGGAGCAGCCATCGTCTCCCCCTACTGGATAGTCACAGTGGCACACTGCATGGTCAGGTGAGACCTCTTCATCACGCCTCTTACTGCGGCGGTCTGCTCGGCTCAAGTCTACTCTTTGCTGTTTCTCCGCCCTGCAGGATCTCCAGCCCTGGGGACTGGGCAGTGTATGTTGGGATAATAGACCCATTAGGCACTCTGTGAGCCGCATCATAGCCCACGAAGGCTTTGACAGTCTCACCCACAGGAATGACATCGCTCTGCTGAGGCTCTCTAAGCCCCTGTTACATAAAGTTACATGAATTACATAAAAACACACAATGCAAGACGTATACCAAAAAATAAAAACACACTCAGCAAAGGTAATCCCATTTTAGCCTGGTAGCCTGTTTTCCAGTTTGCAGAACTTATCATATCTTGTCCTTAGTAAATTATTGTAGTATCTGTGATAACAACATAATACTTATATGTCCTTTATGTACACACACAGAGTGTTTTAGAGTGTTTATGTTATTTAGTCCTCCCTCATTGATATAAATAGTGTGGACAAAATAAGAAACACCAGAATTACACACCAGAATAATTATAAGAGAATAAGATCATAAATTTAAGGAAGGCAGGATTTACTGTCGTATTACACTGCATTAGTTTCAGACAAACTAATATTAAGGTGGCAGCTGATTGTAGATCCCTCATACTGTGGAAACCAGCTGATACACCTGTGTCCACAGACATTTCTTTATAGTCAAAAAATTATGTTTTTTCTTTTCCTTTTTTAGACTTATAACATTTTTTTTTTTTCTTTGGTAGCCTCCAGTAATGTCGGAGCTGCGTGCCTCCCAAACGTTGGTCTAAACATCACTGATCATGGAGGGCTGGACAGCGCGGTTTGGTCACGCAGTAAGTGGAGGTAGGACATGTGTCTACTGAATGACGAGATATTTATGAATACAGGACATCAGAAATTAAATATAGAGATTAGGTGGATTACCTGATATAAGAGGATTATATTGACGTCTTGTTATTTGACAGACTCTGGCTCTCCCTTCCTGACGGAGGCTCAGGTCTCTCTCATAAACACTGCAGACTGTGAAAGCTCCTACAATGGCAGGATATCACAGGACATGTTGTGTGCCAGAGAGGCGGAGGCAGCAGCCGGCATGTGCCATGTAAGGAGAACCACTGACACACACACGCAAACTAACACAAATAAAATCATTGTTTAATAATGAATAATAACACGATTTAAGATAAGTTAACCCTGCAGGCTGTGGACCAGTGTGACTGATCCGCAGCCTGCAGGGTTAACATGTTTAAGCATTAGCTGCAAATACTCATACAGTTCTTTATATACAGAGCCCAGTGATCCTACAGAACAATGCACACAAAGAGATCAATGTTCACACAGGCGGCAACAAACACCCTTTATGATAAGATCTTTTCTGGTACGAGCTGAGCAGCCACATAAAAATGTTCCTGAAGGAATTCGAGGAATTTTCACGCTCTTATGTAACTTGCTCTGAGGAGAAGGCAAACAAGACCTGCACTGTGTCCTGTACATGGTAACGGCTTTAAATAAACAGCTCCGCTCACAACAAACTGTTTGTATAGTCAAGTCAACAATTGATGTAAAGTTAGAGCAGCGAGGTGGCAGCTGACCATTGTATCATGTTTTATATAAACTTTTATACAAACTATAGTGTCTTTCGTGGAGCATATGAATCCTCAAAAGGCCTTGAATGCTTCTTAACCTGACTGAATAACATGCAGTGTTTATATTTCACAGAAAGAGAGATGAATGAAAAGCCCTTGAGTTCAAATATGTATCTTCCAGACTGTTTAGGTCCTAAAAATTCACTTGAGTTTTGTGCTGAACTCTTGTCAGGCTGACAGCGGCGGCCCTCTGGTGTCCCTGAAGGACGGAGTATGGTGGCTCATAGGGGACAGTGTTTGGGGGGAGCGCTGCACTAAGCAGAACAGACCAGGTGTTTACGGCAACGTCACCTATTTCCTGGACTGGATCTACAATCAGAAGAGGGTAAAAACAAAAAAGAAAAGAAAAGTCAGACTTTAACTGGTTAAAAGAGAATCCGATTCTGATTAATAGGGAGGATTTTCATGTATGTGTATGTAGAGGTAATTCGCAGCATTTGATTTAATCTGCTTATCTGGTGCTCTGAGTAATACTGCTCGACTCATGCTGGATGTGCAGGGGTAATACCTGCACAGCGGAGTCCTAATAAGAGCTTTTACAGTGTAGTGTGTGCTAAATCTTAATTATGCCTTTAAGAAAGTCTCGATGACGTGAAGTAAAATGCTGACATTAACTGGTCTTTGGACTCCTTTGCCTGAGCAATCTACATGGTTGGTTTCATAAATAATACTGTCTTTTGCTGAAATAATTTAAGATTTAGTTGACGGACAGAAAATTCATCATACAGTTTTGGTAACTAGGTGATTTTTTTTTTATTGTTGGCCAGTAAGAATAAAGCATTGTTTTCAGCTTGGCAATTTATCATTATTTAACATTAAAAAGGTATAATGAGTAGGGTTTTCTTAAAAAATACATATAGACTCATACAAAAAATGATCTCTCTCAATCATTACTCATGACCCAAAAGAAGTGTGACATTTCTGAGAATCAGTCTTTGGACAGTAGTGTCTAGGTGCAGGACTGTACATGTTTAGTGACCAGTTGTCAGATCAGAAGAACAGAGGACCACCTGAATGTGCACTTTGAGCCGCAACCAACAAATCCTATTCATGATACCTTTAACCTATTGAAAAGATTTGTAAAATGCTTACATGATGACATTGTGCAGCATTTACTACAATATTTGATTATGTTCTTGATGTTTTAACATTTACATATTACAAATTACGTGTCAGATAATGGCCCTAAAAAAAAACAACAACAAAAAAAACACATTATGACATGACACCAAAAAACAATCGTATCCGTTTGTCTTTCTGTTTACAGACACATCAAGACGACTGATGACAGGAGCAAGGATGAACTATGTTTTTAAGTGTGCAGGAATACATTTTAATAGCTGTTCTGCTACCATAACTTATTGATGGTATTAATGGTACTGTAATGATGACAAATTCATTCAAGCTCCACTGAACATGTTGTGTACGTTTTCATATTATCTCTTATATAACTTATAACAGTTTGTTTTATTTATGTGAAATATATATTAAGTCTGTAAATATGACTGATTTCATTAATGGAGCGAGTGAAGTGAAGTTACCACATGTGAACACAAGATGTCGCTCACAAACCGTGTCGAGTTTGTTCCCACTGACTCCCAAAGAAAGCTTTGTTCCTGAGTAACCTTTCACAAAAAGAAATATTTATTCATTTAAAATGATTTACACCTTTGATTTGGTCACAAGCTAAAGATACATTTTTGGCACAGAAAAATAAAATTTTTAAACACATGAACATTCAAAGATTCAAGTGCACCTTCAGATTGACTTTTTGGCAGACAGTGACACAGGCACACGTTTCAGACTGATACACAGCACGGTCGCAGCATGTTTCATGTGCTGCATCATTGACGTGAACATATGAAGCTGTCACTGATGTAAGGAGGCTGAATTTTTATTGCCAACAGGTCAGTGTGCTTTGCGGGGAAGCTAATTGTAGTCCACAGGTACAAAGGTGTCAGTTTCAAATATCCTTTGGTTTGTATAAAATGTGCAGCATAAATATGCACCATTCAACATTTAGTGTCTAAAAGCAAAGATATGAAATAACAATCACATTCAGAGTGATTTAAATATAAAGTTGAATGTACACAGAATTAGTAAAAATGACATTAATACAACAAATTGCAAAACAGACCAGGAAATATTAATCTTCAGATTTACATTACACTTTTGATTGACTTTAGAAACAAAGTGCAATTCAGCAGAGTACGTTACTGATACTGTTTATCAATTTGTATTAGCAGTGAGGTTTAAAGGCACTACAGGCACTACAGGCACTGTAAACATGTGTGCAACCTCTAGTGATATTCTTCCTGTTAACAGTGTTTGTTTTGAGCAGCTTTTCTTCGTAACTTCGACAACACCCAGGCACTCATGTCACTCTGTAACACTGGAGGTTAACTGCAAAATACAACAAGGCACGAGAAACCTTCCTTCACTGATCAGAGTTAAATTTGATCTGTTGGTCGCAGACTGTAAAGGCACGTTTAAGAGGTGGTATGCCCTTAGAAATCAATAATACACAGCTTGTGTGCAAAAGAAATCAAGCAGTAACTTTTAAATTCTTCATGTGCTCTCCGTCTGCTGTCTTCTGATTGTCTGCAAGGAAAAAATTCCACCCATTGCTCTTTCCATACGGTTTTATATCACTGCTGGTGTGATGTTGAGTGTGTGTCTGGAGTTATTTTGTGATTTCATACTTTGGTTCACTCTTCTGTTTGTATTAGTCTTACATTTAAGCCTCAACTTGATCTGAGAGTACTCTCAATCTAAACTGAGTGAAGGTGGGCAGGGAGAGCAGTACTGATGAGAGCACACAAGTACAGGAAGTCATACCCATTACTAAAAGCTACATGAAATTACTAAGTTTTAAAGCTAGTCGTGGAGAAAAGTGCACCTGTTCTTCTTCTGTGGTGTATGTGTTTCTTGGTGTCTTCATGTGACCAATTATCAGTGAGAATAAGGAGGAAACCACCACCAAACCAGACAGTGGAACCATAAATACATCACCATCAACTGCTGTTTTTAAGAAGTGTTTTTTGGGTGGATTTTCCCGTCAAAATACAGCTGGTCTGTCTGCATCGATCTCCACAGGGCAATCTGATGAGTGCGGTCTAGAGTCCGTTGGGCGTTCAGAGCCGAGTGTCACTGTCCGGCGTGGGTCGAGCTTCAGCCCTTTCTCCACCTCTGTGGACGGGATCTGTTTGCCGTCCCCCCGCCTGTTCACCCCGTCCGCCCGCCCCTTTCCTCTCAGTCACTTGATGCGGTGGCGCACCAGCGAGGACTCGTCGGTTATCTCCCCCGAGTGGTCTCTGCGTCGGCAGGGCAAGATCAGCAGGAGCAACAGGATGACCAGCACCAAGGCGCAGACCGCCATCAGGGCGTAGGAGATCACCCACATCAGAGGCTCCTTGAGCGCCCCTCTGGAGCAGTCTGACGCCACGTCTGCTGCTGAGAAGGGCCCGGCGATCTCTGACAGAGCCACTCCATCGCTAACTGCGGAGAGACGCACGACAGATTCAATTCTGACTGAAAACACGCAAACTGGTTATGTAGATGTCAGCGCACAAAACGAAATGAACCACATTAAACCACTACGTTTGTATTATTTATTCAATACTACTTAAAAGCTAAAATAAATACCTCAAACATGTTCATACAAGCTTATGGATAAAAAAGGTTGGATAATTTTAAAAAGATCTTTTCTAAGATTATTTCATTTCACTTAATTTCATGAATGTAATAATGGAGAAATAATTATCACAGATATAAAACATCAACTGGATTGTGATTAATCTTAGGTACAGAATTATTTGTGGCAGCTCCTTAAAACAACAGTCGTCTTAAGCTGAACAGCGTCACTGAAGTAAAGTGAGGTTAACAGCTTTGCTCAAGGGGAACTCGTCAATAGCCAGTTTTCTCTGTTTAATTTTAACCAGCCGGCTCAAGAATTACAGCTGGCAGCCGTGCTGTCACAAGCCTGCGCCCTTAACCTTCAGCCTACATCTGTTCCAAGTCCATTTACTTCATATGGAACAAAAGTGATCTTTGTACTTTAAGACGAGAGCGGAAGGCCGTGCCAAAGCTCATATTTACTCAGAACTACAGGGAAGTACCTCCGTTTAAAGCACGATAAACAGGACATACTCATGGCCTTGATTCAGGGAACCTGCAAATATGTTTGAATAATACATTTCACTTCAGTTATCAATTAATCAAGGAACTTTACAGACTTGTGGACAGCAATTTTTTTATTCTCCGTTAAGAGTCTAAGTCTTGAGGCTATGTCATCAGCAATGTTTGCTGTAGATAAATATGGATGAGTCCATACAAAAAGATATTCTATTGCCCTTTATTGAGGCTTTAATATTCACAGCTCTAAACTGCTATCATCTTTCCTCTGTGTTTTATTTTTTAAACAAGCACCTTAGATGGCAAATAGATCTGGGAATAATACAAGTTGTAGCAGACGTCGATTTCTACTTCATTCTTACTGAGTGTAGCCCTGTTTGTGCAAACTTCAGCTTTTTCTGCTGTGAATTATCAACTTCAGTACTTCATACAAACATAATCTAATAACACTTTCATTGGCGACACACATTTTAAACCATATGTGCTGATAAAAACATTAATATGGTTACAGCTAATTTACTCTGTTACCATCCAAACTGTTATAACCACCTGTTCACATCATTTTATGATCTTTTGACACACGCTGTTATACATTTTACATCCTTTTCTGTAATAATCTTATATGTGCCCTCACCTGCACAGCTGCTGAGTGCGAAGCCCAGTCTCCGCTGGGCACGGTCGAACACCACGTAGAAGCCTTCCATAACAGTGGCGCCGATCACCAGGCCATTTGCCGACGAGGACACCCCGAAACGGAAGCAGTCCAACGTGCCGTCCACGTCCATGATTGGCTGGATGTACAGCTGTGAGACGACAGAAGAGTGAGGACAGGTGAATGTTTGTGTGGAGAAACTCTGGACTTGTTTCTATTTGTTTCTTCTCCAGGTACCTGAGGCAGGATGGTGATGCGGAAGGACTGGCTGGTGTTCGTGGCCCTAAGGTAGATGGACAGCTTGGGGAAAAACCTCCAGGGGGTCTCTCCTTTCAACCAGCATGCAAGCTTGGTGCCATCCCAGAACCCTGAAGAAAACTCCTGGATCTGAACCAGAAAAACAGACAAAGTGAGAGATATTCAGGGCAAAAAGGCAAACGCGCAGAAACAGAAGGTCAGTGCGGCACCAAAACAGGTTTAGCTGTTCTTTCATTTTCCCGCTTGGGATTAATCTACAAGGATGTGTGTACATTAATCGAACGCATTGCTTCCAGGTTCAAATTAACCTTGAGTACAGTCTGTGTGCAGTACAGCAGAAAAACACTAAAGCACGGGCGCATACACATTTTTTTTTTTATAGCAGAAAAACACCTGATCCTTCCTCTCAAAGCTACGGCGTCCTTGAACAGTGAGCGTGTGTGCTATCCTCCCCCTGCATCTCTTTGGTCTGACAACATGTTTCATCATTGTCTGTGGAGAGACGGCGGCGTACCAGAGAGCTGCGTGTGATGGCTTCTACCACCGCATTGAAGACGTTGACAGGAAGACGCAGCAGTGTCGTCCCACTGTCAACTATAGCTTTATCCATGTTATACTGAAAGAAAAAGGGAAAAGAGTGAAGTGTAGTTGAGTTTTTACTCAGTTCAACAGGCTCCTATAGAAGACCTTGAGGAACCAGAGAAACAGAAAATAAAGTTCTTTCACAAGCAGGAAAAAAACAGATTACATTTCTTTAGTATTGCTGCTTATTTCTGTGTTGTAACCTTGATACAATCAACGTTCTGCTTCAAACTAAGAGATTTAATTGACTGGTATTTAATGACCAAGGTGCACTGTTCAAGTTTACCTCTCTGCAGTCCAGGTTCAGATTCTGGTCGCCAACCTCCAGCTTCAAAACCTCCACTTGGTAGTACCACTCCTCGATTATGGGGGTGTACCACACTGAGCCCTGATACAGAGCTGGTTCGGCCCCTCCCATGATCTGAGGAAGGAACAAAAAAGAAAAACAATAAAAACACAATTTCTTCACTCATCTTCACTACGGGTCAACTGTGACCACAACAACACAGCGGATATCCAACATAAGCACACTCTAGCAAAGGTTCATCCTTCCACGTTTTGGCAGAAAGCACACTGTCTCACTCACACACACACACACACACACACACACACACACACACACACCCTGCCATCTTATCCATCTGTCTGTATCAGTGGGTCTTGTGACGGAGACACAGCGAGTGAGGCACCAAGGCTGTTTGTATATCAGTGACAGACCTGCTCTCAGCAGGATACTGTCTTAGCTTAATTAGCTCCACTCTAACTAGACTGGGCCTCCAGTGGAGAAAACACATTGACGAGGAAGATCAGATATAATGCTTCTAAAATGCACTCAGCTGCCATGTCTGATCCACTAGTGAAGGATTTTATTTTGGCTGAGGAGAGGAGTGCCCAACCACGTCCCGGTCCTCTGAAGCACAAAACCGACACTGCACATGTTAAATTATTCATCATTAGAGGCAGAGATCATGTAAAATATAAAACAAGTGTTCAAAGACTCTGTTTGGGTCAAAAGTCTTTGATATGTTCATTAGATCAAACCCCTCCCCCGGGCAGCCCCTCCTGACTACTCACAAGACTGCCTCCCGCCGGGTCTGCCGTGCTGCTGGCTGACAGTCCAGCGCCGCACATCTGGAGGGAAAAGATGTCTGGGATTCTCAGCTGTTGGACCAGAGAGTTGAAGAAGGGGTCCACAGACGAGTCAGGCTAATTGAGAAACAGGAGATTAATTCAATTTGAGCTTTTGGATTTTAAGCTTTTTGCCTGTGTGATTATCCAGACCGATTTATTTCTCTTTGTACAGATGACTAAGTATAGATGGCTAATAACAGTATGATTTCAGAAAACTAAAGAGCTACAAAAAAAATCGAGTGAAAGGCTGTAAGAAAGTTAAAGTTAAAGATTCAGGGAGCAAGACAGAGAAGAAAAAAATACACTGGTATAATACACTGGTTCTTATTATAATTGATATTTGTCAAAGAATATGACCCAATCTATTTTTCCCTTAAGCAATACAGTAGACAATTTTTTTTCTCTTAAACACTTAAATTATTATCTCTGCGCTTTAAAATGAGTTTTTTTTGTTTTTTTTTTTACAAATGCTGTAACGGAAAACATTTTTTAATGATGTACTAATGCAAATAAGATGAAAGATTTGTTATCCAATCAGCACTTTATACTGATTGTGTATGTGTATGTGTGTGTGAGGAGTGGTTTCGGTGGTTATGATCCAGCGGTATGCTCCTTGACAAAAGGATGATTCCCCCACTGTTCACCTCAGACGGGTTTACATGTCAGTGCTGTGCTATCATGTCACGCATGACAAACAGCCCTCAGGCAAGATGAACCTGAACACTCAGGAGACACCGGCAGCACAAAGTGGTCAGTGTGGACATATCTGTTCCCTCCATCGCTGGCATTTGATCCCTGAGGTTGCTGTAGTCAGCGCAGAGTGAAAGGATGTATTGTGGCGGTTTACGCTGACGTCACTCTCATCCCATCAACACCAAATGACCACGTTAAGAGAGCTGACACTGGATAAGGCACCTTAAGTGCTACAATATGTTGGAGTGTTTTTGAGTTTCTTCTTTTCTGAAATTCACTCTAAAAAATGAAATGCATAAATATTACATTGTATACAATATTATATTAGGATATTAACTAACTGGACAAACTGGAGCAGCAAATGTAAGTTAAACAGGATATTTTAAGGAAAAACTGCATTACGCAAAAGCATCACACATTCTGTTTCTGAAAATAAATCAGGAACACTAAACTTTTCTGTTATCATGTGAAATGTCCATGACTACTCCTAGATAGCATCTTAGTTTGAAAAGTTATTCAGAGTTGTGAGAGCGATGTGGGACAGCAGGAAGTTATGTTACTGTTGATTAACCTGATAAAACCTGATATTATCTGGTAACTGATTTTTTCCCCTCTCTGCAGCTGTCTGCACAGTCTACACAAAATGTCCTCTTTGTCTTCCTTGAAATCATTTAACGTTTTATAAACTTAATATAAAAGTTACACATTTACTATAAATATAGTTTGTATAGTTCTTTGCAGAAACTCTCAGCAGTAAAAAAAACATCCCAAGTTGTAAAGAGGTGAAGGAGGACTGATTTTACTTCTACTGAGAGATTTAGTCCACATGTTGTAAAAATACTTCATTTGAGTCCTAAAATATTATACGAGCCCTAAAACATCAATATTGTTCTGTTGGTTAATAGACAAAAAAGGTTGTGGAATTAAAATAGTCCCCTTGATGTATTCACTGTTGAAGTGTGCCAATTAGTTTTAATTTAATTTGTAATCATAAACAAAAAACCTCCAGTCAGTGATGAGCAGTAATCTCTTCTGTCAGACCAAACTAAGGAGAAAAAGTGCTGTTTCACGGTTGATCACACATTCTTTTGTTACCCACATTTGACTTTACAGCCTGACACCAGTGAGAGAGGGGTTTAAGCTTTCTTCTATGAACTGTGCTGATTTTCATTTTAAGAGCATGTCTCTCACCCGTGCCAGCATGGGATAGGCCAGTCCCAGGATGCCCTGCCAGTTGACCCCGGGGAGGAAGAAGCCCTCGGACGACAGGATGGCAGCTATGTTGATGATGATGGTCCCGTTTGGGCCTTTGGGGATGGAGACGAGGTCGAGGCCCAGTTCACCTTCCCAGTTGCCCTGCGTGTACCTGACAGCCACAGACCGGCCCACTGACTGGTAGGTACTGGAGCTAAACACAGAGGATGGAGCCACTAAAACTTTTTTTCAAAGACATATTACACAGCAAGGATTACATAATTCATTCATGAGTATAGAAATACCAGGAATGTGTATTGTTTTTGTGAAAAAGCTACAACCTCTGACACATTTCATCGTGAAAAACTAAACTAACTCAATATTTGTATGGCATTTCCTGGAGTTTGTGCATGGGATTGCACTACTCACAGTGCAGTGTTGAAGTAGTGAGTAATGAACGGGTGTGGAGCCGCAGCCACGGCAAAGTTGCTGCTGCCCGTATCCACCAGGATGTTGAGCTGCAAAACACAAGGAAGAGTTTTCTTAACAAACGTAACAGTATTCTGTTACAAGACAACCCTGCCCCAACCTTAAAGCTATAAAATATGAGATGTGATCCACAATGAGATGAGAAGACTTTAAGCTTTAAACTGTTTGTGCTTACTATTACTACGAATAATAACTAGAGAATGCAATTTCTGAAGAAATTGCGGTGTGAATGCTGACTGCTGAAAGGCTGACGCTAAACTCGATAGCTGATTAATGAAGTTGAATGAAGCCTGAAATGTATGAAGTATGTAGAATATTTTAAGACATACTGAATGAAAGGTTTACGCTAAACTGGATAGCTGAGTAAAATGTTGAATAAGTCCTGAAATGTTTGAAATAATGACTATTTGCAGGTTTTTTTTTTTTTTATGAAGAAATATATGAAAGATGTGAAATATCTGAAGATTTGTTGATTGAAAAGCTTATGGTAAACTGAACAGAAGAGTAATGAAGTTGAATGATGCCTGAAATTAATGGAAAATGTAGAATATTTAAAGTTGTGTTGAATGAAAGGCTTACCCTAACCTGGATTGCTGAATGATAAAGATGAATGATACCTAAAATTAATGAGGAATGTGGAATATTTTAAGGTTTTTGAATTATTATGAAGAAGCAGCTGAAGAAGTATGAATAGATGGAAAAGACTGTAACTCACATGAATGGGATTCAAAAGTTAAATAATATCTATGATACTGCATTAAAAAGGTCCTGTTTAAAAGTTTGAATGAGTAAATAAGACTTTAAAAATGCTTGACAAAGTTGGAAGGGGTCTGAGTACTGTGTCTGTGGGTGTGTGGGTGTGTGTGTTAGTGTCAAACTACCAGAATTAGTTTGTAAATATATCTAAAAAGTTATTTGAATAAGAAGCCATTCTTGTAATCTGAAGCTCTGGTCACGATGGTAAAAGTTAGTGTGTGTGTTTGTGTGTGGGTATGTGTATGTTTGTGTGTGTGTGAGCGCTGGGATTTCCCCTTGTAAGTAAACACACAGTCAAACTGCACTAACGAGCTCATCTCAGTCAGCTGTATGTAAAAACCGTCAGTCACTGGTTGCCGTGGTGACTATATGCACTCTGGCCTCTGACAGTTGAATTCACAGAGAGTCAGCTGAGGCGCACCTCTCGAACTCCTGCCTCCTGTGGCCAGACCATAAGTCCTGTCCTCAAAATGATGATACCATTAGACAGACAAGAGTCTCATGAACCACAGGGATGTAGATTTTATGTGTGTGGGGCTAAAAATGTGGTCAGGAAAGCAGTTTGAAAAAGTGATACTTTTGCCTTTCTTCCAACTTTTCAGGTGTGATTTATAATGGGAGTAGATGGGGCAGTTGGTTGGTGCTCCTCTCTCTTGGAGGGGTCTGCAGCCAGTTTGCTTTTTCCGTTTTCTTAGCCAGACACATGTCTGCAATCAACACAAATTTTCCTGTAAAATGATCTATGTTGAGTTAGGGGTGGGAAAATATATCAATATGGCAATATATCGTGATACTTTTTCTTTCGATATAATATCGATTTTTTAAAAAAAGTCACATTTTGGGCCGATTGTGAACGACTTCTGCACCTCCGCTCCGCAAAGTTTCGCTGTATCGCTACCTCGCTGCGCAGCGTTTCCTGATGTGGTGAGTGAGGCAGTAGAAGAAGTGGACAGGCAAGAAGCAGAACCGAGCATGGAGGCGGCGGCAAAACTTGAAACGCCATCACAATTCAAAGCTGACGTTTGGAGGCACTTTGGCTTTCAAATGGAAGAAGGAACTAATAAGCTGGACAAAGAGTACGCAGTTTGGAAACTGTGTTTCGCTCCAGTTAGATATTCAGGGAACACGACCAACTTGCGAACTCATCTAACGAGACACCATACTGAAATATTAGCGCAGCAGCCGCTGAAACCTGTTGATCCGAAGCAAACTACACTGAATAAATATTATTTTGACATTTAAGTGGCAAGAAACTTGATCCACTTTTTCTGTACATGTGCATGTCTGTGCAATAAATTGGAAATTAATAATTTGAATTACATTGTTTTTTGACTCAATTTGTTCAATGAATGATCACTGTCATCTGATGTATACAACTTGTATTTTAAGCTGCATTTTAAATTTCTCAGTGAACTATGTAGAATATCGCAATATATCGCAATACCACAATATCGCAATAACGTATCGTATCGTGACTCAACTATCGTGATACGAAGAGCTGAAAAAGTGTGAAAATGTGAAAATTCTGAACATTCCGTCCATTATTTTAATGGGAAAAAAAATCCTTGAAAAACCTGGAATATTTTGGAAAATATGAATGTCAGGAACGAGAAAAGTAATAGCTCCAATATCCTAATTGAGCTGAACGTTTTGACGTTTGAATGGCGTGTCTACGATGAAAACTAGAAGAACATTGGTTTGAATGCTTTCAGCATTCACAACAATTAGAGGCTGAAGAAGGACAGAGGAAGGGACGTTTAAACAAATTTTGGGACTGAATTATGAACTTGGATCAAGTAAAAAAAGACCCTGACCACAGTCTCCCTAATCTCTACAGACTCCTGTGTGACACTATGGTGTAAAAATGACTATGCACCTCTGATATAATTGCTCTCTAATGTGTGATCTATGAGCCAAACATGACGGCCTCTGGCTGCTGACATGATCGTGTGACCCACACAGCCGTTCTGGCATGTGTCATGTGCGCAGTGGGGACCAGCTAACATGAGATAATGTTGTCTTGCAGGCATCAAGTCAACGAGCAGGAACTAATTAACCAGCAGACTTCTGTCACCTCCACCACTGAGCCCAGGCAGCATTAACACTCGCCAGCAAGCATTCCTCACCATGATGGAGCCGTAAAGTGAACGCACCAAAGCCACCTGATGACGCCACAACAAAGAAGCCCATACAGCAGCTCTTCAGTGATGTCACATGACACCGTATATGTAAATACTGAGTGCTTGCTCGACTACACAGCCGCAAACAGTAACTGCAACAATCGATCCATCATCACTCCTCTATGGCTGCCATTGTTTTAGACAAACATGACCAGCAGGAAGTCGTTTATTATTTCAGCTGAGCCTATCACACTGAAACCACGTCTGCAGTTTCAGTGTGAGCCTGTTCATCATGCGCACCAAGTCATTTCGAAACTCTTTAAAAATCTCCTGGCTCACTCGGCACAGGAAGCCCCAGTTTGGCCCATTCGTGCGAGCCAGGCTTATCAGTTCCTTTTCATTGGTCAGGCCCTGGTCCCATCACTGACACTGTGCCATCTAAAACTCCACTGCTGCCTCGCAGATGGCATCAGGCCATTCACAAGAGGCCTGAAGTGGCCAAACAGGCCAGATCGGAAAGTACTGGAACGTCTTGATGAACGAGGGGGAGAAGGGGCATTTCCTTATCCCCACACCAGCTATTTCTTCTAGTCACACTATCCTCCCTTAGCTCGGCTGCTGAGCCTCGGGCAGATCTCTTCCCCCACTGCTGCGGCAGCCTGCAGTCGCCTGCAGTTGAGCATTCGCTGCCTAATTGGCAGTGGCTCCATGGCGGCGACGCGCATCTGCTACCTGTTTGTACCAATTAGCAGATGTGAGGCTCTCCAGCCGACACCCCAGCCTGGCTGTGCCATATGCTAACAGATGCAGCAATTAGTGGCTCATTTGAATAGTGCCTCATTTAAAACCATGGCCCTGTAATCACAGTATCATTTAGTTGGAATAATATTGAGAGTATCACTCAATAGTATTGAGTTACAGGACGTTTTGGCTCTGCATAACCAATCTGAACAAAAGTAGATTGAGCTCTGCTGGCATGAGTGACTCATAAAGGGTTCACAGTAACTACGCACAGACAACAGGAGTGTAACGGCTCTGTCTATACTGCACATTCCCAAAACACCGAAGAGACTGCTGCTCACACTGTTGTGTCTCTCTGTAGATAACATGTTTAAAGATATAAGATGTGATATATGAAGTACATCACAATGTTTGATTGATGCAAACACAGACTGCAACATATTTTCCTTCACAAGCATCCTCCATGGACGACACAAAAACATCAATGTTTGAGTTCATCAGGTTGTGCAGGGTAACCTGACACCTGTCTCATAGAGACCTTTATCACAGCTGTCATTTTGATGTGTCATTATCACACAAATATAACTAATGACGTTAACAGCAACTGACGTCCATACAGGCGAACTGGTATAATGGCCAAAAGCTTAATGGAACTGAGCCATCATTAGTGTTATTAGTTTGACCTGCACCAAGACAAGTCAAAATGTCTGCTGTGACTCTATTAGGACTATTAGAAATCACCAGGTGAGACTCCCCTGACACTGTTAATGTGTCTTATATTCAGGATAATTCATATTCCAATGCAATATACCAATATACTGTATATAAATGACAATATTTACTCCTAGTCACTAGAGATTGACAAAAATAGTTAATAAACTCATTATAAAAACACTTTAAGTATCTTAAGGAACTGCAACATAAATACATTAAATATATTTAGAGAAGAAATATGTTACTAAGTGACACCCTCAATATACACATCAAAAAATGTAAGCATTATATCCCCATATGGAAAATGTGAAATGTATTATTTGAACTGATTTGGCTTTACAAATAATCACTTTGAATCATTGTATTTGCTGTTGATTAATCATGAAGAGTCAGATGATAATATTGTAAATCTGTTGTTCACTTGTTGACTGTTGATGACAAATAAGAAACCACACCTGTGCCTGGTGATCATGTTCGTATAGTTTACTGTACCACTTTGCTGTTGAGGCAGTCTGAGGAATAAAACATCGCTTTGAATAAATTATAGCCTTAACAGACACTTACTTTGGGGAATTTCCTCCCTTGAACAACACTATAAAACTGTGGTGTTCCCTACGCGGCATCAAGCATTAATTTACAACTTTGCGCTGGTTGTAAAGTTGTGTGGGAACTGCACTCTGGCCAGTGCTGCAACATTATCCGCTCAGAGGTTGACACAGGGCAGGGACGCGGCGGGCAGCACTGATAAGCCTCTGTGAGCCTGAGAAACTGAGCTGTGCCACCCAAGAGTCTTAAAAGCTCTGATCTGTTTAACTCAAGAGGCCCGGGGACAACAGGTCAAGTCACTAATGAGATGATTCACCTTTGGTTTAAGCTTCAAACGCATCTCCTCAGAACACAAAAGCAAAGTGTGGCCTTAAACACCCCGCAGCATCATGTATTTTTAAATGGTGACGAGGAGGATCCCTCTTCCAGCCCTACCGGGACCATTTAGTCCCCACTTAATCATTAATATGATCTTGTTGGGGCATTTTTACATAACGAGCAGTGCAAACCGATGACAGTAAAAATCACACAGGAAGGCGTCCCATGCCACCAAAAGGAAAATAAGCATGAGAAAATGTGCCTGTTTTGTGTAACAGTGGGGCTGCTCTCTTACTCCAGGGAGCCTCATAATCCCCATCAGCTGCCTGCTAAGAAACAGTGGTCCTCACAGGCAGCATCATGTGAGTGCATGTGAGTGTGTTTGGAGAGGGGGGGTAGTGGTTTGGATTGGTGTTAAGTCTACCTACAGACCCCGAGGCTGTGGAGGTCTGAGCCAGCTGCTGCACCCTGCAGCCATGGTGCAGCTCAAACACACGCAGCCACCCTTCAGAGGGTCACATGGTGGACAGACCTGCACACCGTGACCCTAAATCCGGTGACTACGGAGGGAAGTGGAGAAGTGCTGAATGAAATGGAGGAAAAGGGTGTATTTACGGTCCACAAGCCTCAATAAGTTTTGCAAAGCCACTTGAGCAAATGACACCAAACCAAAACAAGAGGTAAACACACAGTAATGACAGTGTTGCTGGTTAAATGACCTTACCTTTTGACCAGGGGTGCCGATTGACATTTCTATGTAGTAGCCCCTTCCAGAGTCCCCTTGCAGGTTGTTTACCATGTCCAGAAAGTTCACCGTTCCGGTCGGATCAGAGGCCAAGGAGAGGCCGCTGGCATCGGCCGTGAGCGCGACCCGCCGGAGCGGAGTCAGGTCCACGTCCGCGGAGAGGTTGAACTTTCCCGTGTACAGTTTGAGCGGGATGGAGAAGTAACAGTGGGCCACGCCGATACATAAGTTTAGGGCAAATGCCCACAACGACACAGGAGGTGCCATGTCGGAGCCGGTTTCTATAGTGATGGCGAGTCAGAGTCCCCTCAAAGTTTGCTCCCGGAGTGTTTCTGCTCGGCCGTCGCCATGGTGGAAACGCTGCCTCTCCGCCGTCAAAATGCAGCCGCGCACGTCGACATGCTGACACGGAGCGCGGCCGAGGCTGAGACCCAAGTGTTTGTCCGCGGTGAAGATGTTTCTGCGAGCTGTTTCCTCCATCTACTCCTCCAAACCAGCGGCCGTCAAGGTGGACAACATGAAGAGGCTTCCGGTTTGGCGAACCTTCAAGTTAAAGCGAAACTAAATGTCTTATTGTGTCTGCAACGTGAAAACGATCATTTTAGAAGAAATCTGAGCCACATACAACATACTATAAATAAAGGCAAATTACGTAATACTGTAACAGTCTTAATATGGAAGATATATGACTATAAATCAATGAATAAGCTCACCTCCTTCAAGTCTAACATTTTTTCTAATGCCTTATAGTGCTTTATTGATATTATAGGTCATTGCGCATGTATTGTTTTTACATTTCGCCTTTTTTCAAGTTAAATGACACGACACAAGCGACTTTTTAGTTATTTTTGCGTTATTTTGTGTTTTTGTGTAGTGAAGGCGCTCTTATTTTGAAGGCGCAGCGGCGCCTGAGCGTTGGTGTCATTAGTTCCGCCTTGACGCGGCTGTTAAAAACTTTGTGCTCTCGGTGACGGAGTTTAACCCGACGACCTCCCATAACTGCGATTTATATGGATAACTAACACTCGAGGGTGTGTGTCTATTCTCATATCAGCGTGACAAAACGCCAACTTTGTCCCTGTGGGTTTTGCTTCGCTTAATGTGTCCGCATTCTCAGTGCAAATCCAGTTTTCTCTACTCCGGCCACAGCCTTTGGTTGTTTTGTTATGGTAGGCTGGTATTGAAAATTTGTTCAGTCACAGAAAACTAAATTCCCTCATGCTCACATTAAAAAGCCCTGATGTAACTCTCAGCAGAAGTTATAAAGATTTATATAACTCGGTTTAAAAGCCAGGTCAAGAAAGTTGATAACCCAGCAAGGCCATGAATATTAAAATAAATAAGTAAATCACATATCTCCTGTCTTAAGATTCTTATTACTTATCAGTGGGATAGCTATATTTAATGAGATTATGTTTAAAGACACTTTTTCTTTTCACTTTTTTCCAATTTTAATTCTACCAAGCCTATTTCTATGTCAAATTGTGCATACCTGTTTTTGCAGATGGCTGCTGTGGTTTTTCTTATTCGTCATTGTTTTAACATTTTAAAGACAATCCCCCAAACTCACCAAGTGTATTTGTATTGCTGTTGTATAGAGCACAAGAGCACGTTTATATTTAATCTGAGTCAGAATAAGGTTTACTTGCAAGTAGTTTACAAACACAAGGACTTCTGTCTTGTAGTTTTGGTGCATAAGATTCAGTACGCACTCATTTTATATCTCAAAATGTTCAGTATGGCACAATGGTCGACATAAGTTGATCATGATGTAATTTATTTATTCACTTTTTTGTACCATATAATTCATTTTTTTCAGCCATTTAGTAAATAGATATCCCTGTATTCTTTCATGCAAATTTACATATGGATTTCATGGAATAAGGAATAAAAAACAAAGACCGACAAAAAACACTGAACAAATACTAAAATAATAATAAAAGCGATAAAATAAATAATTAAATAAATAAATAAAGACATAGCTATTTATATTTTATCTTATTGTTTTTGACATGGCTCCATGGAGACCATATGTTCGAAATATTTACTTTTCCATAATAATTCATTCAGCTTTTGTTGCCATTGCTCAATGCTTGGGGCAATTAAAAGCATAGTTGTATACGGCAGTTTAATTAAAGCCCCTATTTAGTCCCACTGCATGTATAACTAAGCCAATATATTAAGAGAAGAGACACACATTTCATTTTTCAAGTGAGAAACTCTGTGGTGTTTTTGTTCTTTGAGTGCCTCAGCCGGGACAGTCTCATTTGCCGCATTGACAGTGCAGAGAAAGAGGAAGAAGATCCCAGTGGTGAGGCGAGATCAATGTCACAGGCCTTCTCCATGCTGCCTGTTTCACACAGAGACAACCACTGTCTGGCTCTAAATTCCTCATGAGTCCACAGTTATACTGTCACATGTTCACCCCATCTCCCTGTCTCCCTCTCTCATTGAAGTTAATCACTATAGCTACAATAACCTGAATAATGTGGGGGAAAGGCTGTGACCAAAAAAAAAAAATCCTCTTTCCGGTGTATTGCTTGTCACGCACTGGGTCTTGTGAATGACCCATTTAGGCACAATTTGTTTTCGTTTTAATAATGTTGTATCTGTTCACTCAGCATTATTCATTGAGTCCATGCAGCTTCCTCCTGCACTTCCTCTGCTGGCCACAACAAGGCACTCCACACCACCCCTGCGCCTTTAATCCAGTCTGAGGGCGCTGTAGCATCGTCTGTGTGTGAGCAAAATTAGGCAGCTTAGGAGAGCCAGTGGTCCTACATTTGGCAGTGCAAAGCTCCTTAATGGGACATTGGTACTTAATCCTCACAGCTCTGATCATTACAGCTGATGAGAGGGAAGGAGAGCGCTCCGCATTATCTTATGTGCACCCACTGCCTCCGCCTTGACAACAAACATCTCCACCCCATCACAAGATAAGCGCTCCAGATCTGCAGGCTTTGGTTTTGTTGTCACAACTGGTGGTCAAACTAGTTTGGGTGATTTAACACCAGCAGTGTGAGTTTATTTTGAAGCTGCTGAGTGAGTTTTTTTTTACTGCCTGATTCAATATCTTTTTCTTTTCTTTTTCTTTTTTTTTTATTTTATAAATAAGATCACCATGTTGTTTAATCAACACAAAATCATGCTCTAATACATTTAACTGTAAAAGCTGAAGACATGTTATTTATTGTACTCACCAAAAGATATTTTTAGTGATGAAAAAGTCCCTACATGTCAATATATAAGTCTAAATAATCTTTTAGTAGATAAAATTATATAAAATTGTGAAAAATGTCCTCCACAAGATCTTCCAAGGTGATATCTTTAAATTACTTTTTTTTTGTCTGACCAACAGTCCCAAACCCATTTATATATTTCCAATGTAATAAATCATTTGAGTCACTGGAACTTGTGTTTTGTCTTGATTAATTATTTAAGTTAATAATAGATTATCAAATTTGTTGGTGATTTCTTTTCTATTGATTAACTAAGTGATTATTTGACTTATCATGTCAGCATTGCTCTTGACGCAATTTGGTATAAAGTGTGTTAATTGGTGATTTCTGTATTAAAGGACTATCACACAATCTACAATCATCAGGAAAACACCTACACCTGTACACCTGGAAGAGAAAACACCAAAGATCTACCATACTGACAGCAAAATAAAAACAATAGCTACAACATAAGCCTGTCACATCAGAAAATACAAGGGCCGACAGTTCAATGAATGGTTGGAGAGATTAAGAGGAGAAAATCAATACCATTTTCACATCTACCTGTTAAATATGAAGCTACTCCTAGTTAGATTACCTTAGCATGAAGATTAGAAATGGGGATAAAGGTACCCTGGTTCAGCTAACAAAATCCACCTAAAGCTATGCAATTAATATGTTATATCTCATTTGATTCATTTGTACAAAAGTGTAAAGACGACAAGTTGTGGTTTGTAACATTTTGTCAAAGCCTTCCCAGCCTTTATGATAAGCTAAGATAACCAGCTGCCTTATGTTTGCTGTATGGACGTTAGAATGAAATCTTCTCATTGACCCTCTGACGAACATATTTCCCATCAATTTCAAACTGTTCATTTAAAGTGAGAAAAGAAAGAAAATTGATTTGAATCACAGTCATCACATTATTATTTATATATACTATTATATTTCTATATATGTTCCCTTTAAACAGTTAGTGAAGTTGAAGCAAATATCAGCGGTTTAATACACACACACATTACTCACATATACACACATGTATATATCTATGTGTGTGTGTGTATGTGTATATGAGATCTCTCGAATTAGCAATAAGCTAATTAGCCGTTGAGTGACCCCAGCTCTCTGCTTTTTATAGCGTCACACAGGGCTGTAACAAGCTGCCCCCCCCTCCAAATCACTCTAAGTCTATAATGCTGACCAGAGGTTTGCGGCGTCTGTTAGCATTTCCCTGTGATATCGGATGCAGTGTAATTACAGCACAGGCATGACTGAGCTGGATGAGCAGCAAATGGGGATTACTTAGGGGCAGGTCATAATGATCAGGCCGGCCGCATGTTTCTGAGGCAAATCTCATTTTGATATCCAGTCTACCATACTGTTTTATTAGCATTGGCTGGGGTCAATTAACTGTTAGTTCAGCGCATTCAGATATTTAAATTGATATGATGAATGCTTTATTAATCAATTTAGGCCGGGATGAAAAGATGCTCTCCAAGCCCTTGTATCGCTTGTTTGTTCTTGGTCTGTTTCTGTGTCTCCTCTCTCTGCATAGCGGGGATTGACATATAGTTAGCCTGTTCTTCATAACAAGCTACTTTCCCCGTCTCTCCCTCTGCCAGAGCTGTCAACCTCCTAACAAGGTGTACATATTCCCAGCTGCTGCTGCAAGAGAGCAGCCCAAATGAGGAGAGCCTGGGCAAGATGAGAGGGACGAGCCAGACAACAGGTGCGTGGGTACATCACTGCCCATTCACCGGCACCACACTGCATGTTTCCAGCCGCATAAAAGACAGCTGGTTTTGATTTATTTTGTTTTTTTTTTAGATCAATTACTTGTAACTGTATGGCAACTCTCACTGCTTAGACAGGCGGGAGTATGACTAAGGATGGCTCATGCTAGTCTCACAGGCTATTCACACTTACTCTTCCCCCCGTGGTGGTAGCGTTGCCTCTCTGCAGTGTATCTGTATCTGTTTGTTCATTCATAGGAAAAGCATTAGTGACACGTAGATGAGTCACAGAGGCTAGCGTCTAAACAGGCGTGGCGGGAGTCAGGAACCTTGCCACCCTTCTGCTCCTCGCCTCGAGGCACTTCTCATGCCCTCACTAGTCTCCCTAGTTACTCCACCGTCTGCACACACACACATATGCCGCCTGTGTTTGTTCAAATACCGCGGAGCCCACCTGATGCGCTGGGTGCCACAGAGCAGATGTAGCTTCAGCAGTGGGCAGGAGAGCGGTGGCGGGCTGTGGCTGTCCTCATTATTGAGATGGTGTTTGTCAACACACTTAGAGCACTCTGTATTGGGATCAGTGTAAATCTGCAGTTCTTATAATTATTCGTCCCAGGGCCCACTTGAAAACTGTGTTTCTTTCACCCTGTGAAAACCCATCTGAGGTCACCCAGAGCTGTTATTGCCTGCAGGTGAGGTTGTTTACTTTGGTGTAGACATTAGTAAAACGCTTTTGTTAAAATGTACAAATGTACAAAGTCGGTTTCATGAACAAAACTAAATAACTTTCTGGTCCTCAGCTTTGAAACCAGGGCTGAATAATGGAGAGAGTTTGCAGATTGTCTTTTGACCTTGTACTGAAAATCGTATTGGGCCTGTCGGTGTTAATTGTAGAGCAGACAGATGGGGGCAGGTGCGCGTGTGTATATAGTGCGTGTCACACTCCCCCTGTGACTTCCAGAGGTTATATCAGGTGCAACACCTGGAGTTTATTTCCTCATTAGGATGGGCATCTCCAAGGTGATAGCCAATTAGAAAAGCTGAACCTGACTCTTAGAACCATGAGTGGACAGAGATCAGACACATCTCATCTCTCACAAACAAATTGCTTTCACAAATACAATATTTATGATGCTCATTGCAAAGGTAAGCCTACTGTATTTCATTTTCTTCACACTGCCATGTTTCTGTCTCCCACAGCAGGCAGAGCAGAAATTCCACTCTGAAGTAATATTCTCATGAAGGCTGGTGCACCGACTCACCTTGCGGTGTGGTATTGAGTCTCCTTTGCGCTTGACTGTGTCCCTCTGTTCTTACAGCTATCTATCAGTTTCATAGCATGTAATCTGCATCCTTCCAGCCTCCCACTACCCGCCCACTAGCGCTGTATCTGTTGTGTTCTGCGTGCATGCACTGTGCACATACAGTGCTCACAAGCGCATTGTGTTTCTGCAAAAAGGCTCAAGTGTGTACATGTTGCCTGGCCCCCTCCATAATAAAAGAGAGGGGAGCTCCCAGGCAGATAACACCCACCGCAGAGCTGCCCTGGCAGGGGTAGGAGAGCGTGGAGGGTGCTTGCCCCCTGGCAAGATGCTACTCAGAGAGGGGGAGATAAGGGCTGTGAGGGTGGTAGTGTGGTTGTAGGAAGGACTGAAAGAAGGCGGGGAGGAGGTTGGAAGGCGAGCGGGGGGGCTTCTTCATACATTTTTATGACCACATAGATAAGGTCAGTAGTGTGCCATCGTTACTAGGCAACACTGCGACCCTGAGTTGGATTGAGTTGTGAAGCTGAGAAGTCAGATATTCTTATTACAACAGCCCTGCTTCGGTTCTGCTGTGTGCATTTGTTAACAAGCAGCCTGTCTCCGTGTGCCATTCTGAGAGTCAAGGCTGAAAGACCGCTTTAACTGGACGATTAAGTGAGGCACTGAAATAATTAGAAGGCCATTGATTGTGTTATTACATTGTTACAACCACGTTGGCGATATACCCGTATCTGTGCCCGTTCAGATACGTGATGATGGTAATAGTGATGAAAAATGACGGTGGGGTGTTTGATTGATATATTTTTAATGATCCAGTTCATGTGGGGATACACTAGACTGTGGGTGTATTGATTTTTCCAGTTTTCAAGCAGAGAATGGAGGAGATGGAGACCAGGCGCATATGCAGCCAGAGTACAAATCACCCAAACCCACCCTGTTCTCTCCCTCCTTTCACTTAAACTCTCCACCTTCGTTCCCTTCGCTCTCCGCTGCTCCTTTCTGTGTCCCCCTCTTCTCCATCACCCTCTCAGCTGTCCATCCTCACTTCCGTATTTCTGCCACTCCTCCGGCAGCCTTTCATTACGTTTTTTTTCTCTCTCTCCTCCTTTCGCTCGCTCCCCTACCTCTCCTCTTCTCTCCTCCCATTTCTGTCCCCTTCAGCGTCCTAGTTTAACACGTCAAGGTTGGCTACAGATATGCTCCTCTGTGCCTTGGGGCTAACCAATGGGAAACTGGCTGTGGTTGCTGTAGCAGGCTGGGGTGTTGGTATCATGAATTGAGAGGGAGATAGGAAAAGGTTACTGTAGTGCATGTGCTCCAGTCCATTCTGCAGGGTGGAAGTCTTAAAATGCAGTATTCAGGATATGTGGGGTTTTATGATCCTGACTTAGGGTCCAAATTAAAGTGAGCAATTTAGAGGAAGAAATTAAAGGCATAGTTCAACAATTGGTCTGTGCCTGTCTCCTTATTGACGATTGAGTCACTGGTCTGTGGAAACCCCAACCCGGTCACTTCCTATTCTGCTTCCCTCCAAAACACACTAATAATCACATAGCCACTGTGTTCATAAGGAGCAGAAGAACAAAAAAATCTGCTCCACAGCACCCACTATAGTGTTGGAGATCAAAGGCAACTCCTGCATGGATGGCAGTTCGGCTCGAGCCAGTCCATCCACACAAAATGTTGTTGAGCGTGTGCACACACCTGCAGAAATGTGAAATTAGCGTAAAGACCACAGACTGTTTAAAAGAAGTGGATGTAGCTTCTGTGTCTGAAAAGTGAACCCAATGCACGAGTGCCTTAAAGCTGCATTCCTTCTAATGACCAACAGGGGGCGACTCCGCTGATTTAAAAAAAAAAGAAAAAGAAGTTAAAAGTCGACAACGTTGGTTGATAACTTAGCTCCGTACTCTCTTCCAAAAAGCGTCGCTTCCAGCTCCAACAAGCCAAGATGGTGACGGCCAAAATGCCAAACTTGAGGCTTCAAAATGGTAGTCTACAAACCAATTTTTTATTCTTTTATACAGCCTCTGTGGTAAAGACAGAAAACAGGAGGAATCAGCTTGCTTGGTTCTGGCTAAAACTAGGAAAAATATGCCTACGTACACCTCCAAAGCTCACAATTAACACGTTACAGCTTGTGAGTTTAATTAATGAGCTTTAGAGGCGCTGGTGTAGGCAGGTAGGTGTATTTTGCTACTTCTGGAGTCAGGCAAGCTGTTCCCACGTTTCAAGACTTTGTGCAAAGCTAAGCTAACTAGTTGCTGATGGCAGTTTCATGTGTGTGAGATAAATCTAACTTTCAGAAAGAAAACAAATGAGTATATCAGTTCAAGAGATACATTTAAATAATCCTGGAAAGTTCTGATGTCACAATTTAAAATTTTGTTCAATTTCACTTATATATAATCTGAAATCTAATTATAAAGCAAATATTATTCAAAAGACAACTGAGAAGCGTTCTGCTAATCCCTAAGTTTCCAAGCAGAAAACCTATGGTGCCCTTCAGTTGCGTAAAAAAAATTTTAGGGCCCTTTTTTGAGGCTGCAAGGCTGGAAGAAGACCCATTCCCCATGCAAATATTAAGCTAATGAAAATACAAAGATTCTTAGTTTCAGGGGATTATACACAAATGGAAACATAATTATGAATATTATATTCCATATCTGCCTAAATCCTACACAATGCCCCTTTAAATCTTTCATGCACGCTATCAAACTGTGCCTAAAGTGCATGTTTGATGTGGGTGGCCCTTCTAAGACTGTAATCAAACCTCTAACCTTTACTCCTTTGCCCTTCCCACTGACCTCCACAGAAGCACGTCTCCTTTTTTGTATTTCATCATTAGTCCCCTTGACAGGTTAACTTCTTAAACCCTGTTATAGAAGTCCTAATTTAAAGAGTGTGCATCATGTGTCCTGATGCTGATTGACCTGCAGGTGTCTTTTCATCCCACTGGGACCAGTAGAGGGTAAGAGTACACCTCCCTGAACTCTGTTTAGGAGCCACATCACTCCCTGGCCCTGGCAACGTGTAACCTTATACACACTTCTATCAGGAGCCACGAGCGCGGCTTGTCTCTTATCAATGTCATTGTCTTAGCAAACAAAGGGGATCATTATACCGGTACTGAGAATGTTTCTATTCTGAGTTAATGGGTCGCACAGTGTAAAGGCAACCTGATCCTCCTTTGGGTGACGAAGGCGTGAGCCGAGGGCTGACATTTTGCTGATGATAGGCCAGTCTGTGTTTTGTTGTAAGAGACACTGGGCTTCGCAGGAGTTGTCAAAACAAGAGGCCCCATCCTGAGGGATTACCCAGCCTGTCTGCACACACGCCAGGGACAGCGTCGGCCAGAGGGACCGGGAGGGGCGGACGGAGGAGGGAGGAGGAGGCTGTGTGTGTGTGTGCATGAACATGTGTGGTGTGTGAGTGCCCTGCAGAGTGGAAGGCGGTGCGAGGTCATAGCTGAGGAAAAAATGAAAAATCTCCCTATCACTGTTAATATTTTGCAAAGACGGTTATTAATCGGATTACATGCAGACTTGAGCACAGTGGTGTTGGAATATGTTTCAATAAATCACAAGAAGCACTTGATTTGATTTAGCTTATGATGTAATTAGTATGACCACTGAAGCGCATTGTGTGATGTTACCTATCTGATCGCAACTCATTAGCTAGATCGAGGACAGCACATGATAGAGTGTATGGTAACACTGCATGGTAGCAGTATTTTAAGTGTTTAATCTGATGTTTAATGGACATAATTGAGCAGGAGCACTCAAAATGTACATTATTTGTCATCCTGGCTCAAGCAATTTGCATCTTTCTCTCGTTAGAATGATCTCAGGTACTTATTTCTGAGCATAAACACAGACAGTGGTTCCCTGGTAATCCCAGTGGCTGTTTTAGTAAAATTGTTGCACAGGTTGTTACTCTGATCAGTCATCACTGCCAAAAAATATGAGAATACGAGCCAGAAACCCCTTTTAATATGAACCCTATTTCAAAAGCTAGACACTGTCTATGTACTGATAAAGCTAATATTTACTTTTTTTTTAGGTGTATTTGGGTCTTTTTGTTCTATTGCTTTGTTTGGGAGCGTGTTTTTATATATTCCTTTTAAATAACTGTCTCAATTAAAATTAATGCAGTAAGGTACGGTGAAAATAATAATGTCCTATCTAATATCACCAATGCATTGATTAAGGAAAGATACAATTTTTCACAATCCACTTTTTAGTTGAACAAAAACCCTTCTTTAACTCGCCTCCATTCATCTTCTTTGGTTTACCAACCGAAATAAATTAGATTAAAAATACGTTGTGTCTTTTTGGATTTTTAAATATATCTCATGAAAAGTCTGCCTTAATATTTTATATATGATGTGAATTCACACGCAGACATCAACGGCCTTCAAAAACACAATGATTTAACAATTCTAGTTCTTACGTTGCTGGGTGAGATAAATAAAAATACTATAACTTCCACTGGTACAACTGCTGCCACTACTCTGATCAATACTCCACATCTCATTGTATCTTCCCTGATGAAGCTGGCAGTGAGATAAAGAGCACTGAGCACAGATCCCGTGCCAGTGCGAGTGTAGCAGTCAGAGGAGTCACGACCTTGGGTGAGCAGTGTTCATGAATCGTCTCATATGTGCTCTACTTTCTTCCTCGTACCCACATGCAGACATGGTGGCACATGCAAACACACCCACGGACAAGACGCGCATGCACGCTCGGCCACACAGCGAGGCCAAGACTGTCTGCAGCAGCCCGGGGGCCTCATTGTCACATTCGCTTACCGCTGTTTAGGCATCATGCTGGGGGGCTAAAATGAACTACACCCCGCTCCTCCGCCGACCCACACAGTAAACTCAAACCCCACCAAAAAAAAAATCCACTCTGCTCATATTCAAAACAATGCTCTGGGCAAACTGAATTATGTTACTTGGGCCTAATATATCTAAATATTTTCATCCACACATGAATGTTTTATATAGGATATATTAAACTATGAACTAAAAAAGATGAGTTTTTCTCCTTTGTAATGTTTGTTTTGAGCAAAGAAATCATATATAACTTTAAATCACCATCAAGATTATAAGTTATGTGGCACAGTGTTTCTCATAATGCAGTTTTACTGTGAGTGTTCCTCCACCGAGCGGATGAATATCACAATGACATGATTAAAAAGCTTTATGGGCTTCAGCTGTGACATCAGCATATGAGTGAGAATAAGTTACATTAGCCCTATTAGGACATAAATATTGGTTTAGCACTTTGAAAACACGTGTGCCCCCTCCGCATGCCTGAATATAATCTGTGAGGGGTTACCACTGAATATCTCAGCGCACCGGTCACAAGGTCAAGGCTCTTGTCTTCAGAGTGAAAATCAAGGTATTGTCTTTCACATCACAAGTAGACCGGGTCGGTTGTACAGCTGTCTGCTGGGTGTAAGTGATAAACACCAGCACCTGTTTTCCACAAGGGTGGATGTCCCTGCATGCCACCAACACAAACATTTGATCTGGGTGTATCACCATCGTCGGCTAAATGTGATCTTTGCATCGTCCAAACTATAACGGAGCTACATTGTGCTGTGATACTAAAAGTGAGTGAGCGTGTTTCTCTGCTCGTTATTTATTGTGTCCTGGGGTTTAGATTGTACCTTTATACATGTGTTATTAAAAGCTCCCCTCATAGACTTGGATATTTTTGGAGACAGAGAAGGAGGCGATTTTTTTAATTACAGTTTTTAGGGTAAAAGGGCAATTAACCCTCAGGAACCCAGTTTTAGACACCATATAGGGATCAAATATGAGTCATACATACAGTCCTGTACTTACTAAGGAATAATTGCACTGATTTTTCCTCAACCTTTAATATCACTAATTCCAGTATGATACAAACTGTCTTCTAACACCTGCTGTCATTTGGCCGTTGTAAGGTCATTTGGTCAGTGTTGATGTTATTCCGTGTTTGTTTGCTGTCAAACACACATTGTGAAACTGTGCTTATCCTGGGCGACTCCCACGTATGGGGTGTGTGTACAGTGGGAGGAGTGTGTATATACTGTACACACAACATGTAACCCCACTGCCAATACCGCCGTGGCCTGTGCTCCGGGCCGCAAAGACTCCTCGCTCCTCCTGCGTCTGCTTCAATGACGCCAGGCTTGATTGTTCCGTTTGTGTTAGCGTTAGTCGTCGCATCCCACGCAAACAAATATAACCTTTTGATTTGCATTTCTTTACTTTCTTTACTTACCCGCCCCATTTCAGCTTCTCATAAAATCCTGTTTGCTGAGCTAGATTATAGCAATGCCTCATTTCCCCTAAAATGTCAGATGGCACCCTCTAAATCCACGGATCCCCTCTCCCAATCCCTTGAGCCCCCCAGTCAGATTTTTTTTTTCCCTCCCTCTTTGGGTTTTGTTTGTCTTTGCTAGCTGTTAATGTCACCTTCAGTGACAAAGAAATCTTCCAGCATTTAACATTGCTGAGGGCTGAACCAAGGCGAGCTACATGTTGTACTGGTGTGGGTGCTTACCTGTAGGGCATGAATAAGCTTTGCCTTTGGCGTTTCACACACACACACACACACACACACACACACACACACACACACACGTAGTCCTTAAACTTTACAGTGAAAATAAAACAAAAATGCAGAGGTGCCCTTGAGAGAAATGCTTTACTTTTGCTTTCCGCACTAAAATCGCTCATTGGCAGCAGAAGATGAAACCTTGGTGTAAATGTACATTATATACTTGTATATGAGTGCAACAGGGTAGCGCTGAGAGTGAGCATCATGTTTGGAGACATACAGGTCTGATGAATATGAGGCCAAGCTGATGGTACATCCTCCCTTTTAAACGATCATATCTCAGAGTCTGCTGCTGCTGCTAATGAACTTACTTGCCCTTCCAATGCCAAGAATCCGGAGCTGAAACACAAGCATGGCGCTCTTAATCCACTCTAACTGACAGGCAGGATCTCTGACCCACTGCCCTGATTCACCCATGTTTTCTCCTCAGTGCCACGGAGACTTCAACTTGTTTGGGTTTATCTTAAGGCTTAAGGAAAAGAGTAAGTAAACTCATCCTCTTATGCAATTATACATACATTTTAGTGTTGCAATGGGTCAGAAACAGCACATCCATGATGAAAAAACAATTTAATTTGGGCCTTTGCTGAAGACATCAAACAGAGGTTAAAAAAAGAGAGCCATACCATTTTAAGGCAAGCTAGAACAGCGTGTTCTCCCACAGCAAACGCAGAGCTGTGTTTGTGTCTGCTGCACTGGAGCGAACACTGTCAGAGACAAGTGGACAGCTACTGTAGGCAAAAACAGAAAGACTGGTTAGCAGGAGGCAGGAAAAGGTTGAGTCACGCCTCCATCTTTGCCCAAATTAACACCCAGATTAGCGAGAGATTAGACTAATTAACTCTTTTGGAAAAATATGCAACCACACGCAGGCACACCTGAATTTATATCACCGTGTATAAAATGAGGGCAGAGAGAGTATACGTGATCCACACGCGCCACGTATTTCTTCTGTTTTCTATTTATTTCCCTTTGTGCACACTCAGGCGTTGTAAAGATCCTTTCCTCGGTCCAGATATAAGTGCAGAAAATGAGTATCCCGGGGTAAATAAACAGGATTTCACTTTCAGTATATTCTGTCATGTGGAATAGGGATTGAGATGCAGACTGCCCTGCTGGTTATATCACGTTCAGTGTAACCCGGCTCTGTGGACAGGCCCACAGGCTCCCACTGCCTACTACTGCTACACCCTTGACTTTAAGGCAGGCATTAAAATGGAGTGGTGGTGGTGGAGGGTGGATCGTGGGGTGGAGGGAGGCGGTATGGCGTGTGTGCGTGTTTGCAAGCCTTTGGGGTGGGGGATGCTTTAGTTTAACCCTGTATTTTCTGCAACCACTGACACAAATTCTGCCTTTTCTCTCTGTTTTCTTTTCACAGCCACTTGAGATCAATTAAACGTGTGATTCAATTAAACACTTTTTTTTTTTTTAAATAAACCTCCCCATTAATGCGCATAAATAAAACACAAACCATGCGTCGTTGGATGCCCTTGTAGACTCCCGTTCCTACAGGGAGCTCTCCCCTCCTCTTGTCCATCACAGAGATACCCTGCTGACTTAATTCACGCCACATCTGGCGCACACTGCTGCGCGCTGAGTGCACCTGCACGCCGGGCGGACTGCGCTTTCGTCGTGCGTAAAAACCCTTCATCCTGGACGCGTCCTCTGTGCGTCAGGTGCAGCTCATTTCCTTAATGCAAATGCCTCACCGCCGCCGCTCCTCGCAGCTCTCACCTCCGGCCAGTACCTTTTGCCCTCAGGACCGAGCGGCAGCCGCCCCTGCTCCTTTAAGGCAATGAGGAATTAAAGCCATCTGCAGGGGCAGGGAGAGGGTTATTCAGTGTAACCACGCTCACAGAGTCAGTGTGGGTGCGATTAGAGAGAGCGGCGGCGGGGAAGATGCGCTTACTCGCCTCTCGCTGGACGCACAGAGGCGATGAGGATGATCTGACTTTGGAGTCTCAGAAAACAAACCTGCTCTTCGTTCTCGCTCGACCGCCCTCTCCCCCCTTCTTCGCTTCTTTGCTCTTTTAGTTATTTTAATTTCCTCCAATTTAAATTTTATTCACCCCCCCCCTCCCTTCCTCCTCCTTTTTCCTCCCTCTCCAAGGATGATCCGTCAGTCAGTCTTTTATTTTGGAAATCGGAGCTTCTGACATTTCTTTTTCTTTCTTTCTTTCCCTATTTTTTTTTTAAAGCTTTACTTTATCCAGTTTTCTGCATCCCATTTTATTTTATTTGTTTTATTTTATTTGGTTTCAGGATCCGCTTGTACCCGGCTCTGACTCAGCATCACACACACACACACACACACACACACACCTGGGCTTCACCCCCTTTTCCTTTTCTTTTTTTCTCTCCTTTTTTTCCTCCTTTCCAGCATCCTCTTGAATAACAGGGAGAAAGCAGCAGTAAGAAGACGCGGAGCAGAGGAGGAGAGTCTGATCACATCTCTCTCTCTCTCTCTCTCTCTCTCTCCATCTCTCTCCCCTCTTTCCTCCCTCAAGACAATCGCAGAGCCTCGTTTACGCTCCGAAGAGGAGGCTCAGGAAGAAAAAAAAAAGAGAGAGAGAGAGAAGAAAAAAAGGAAAAAGAAGCAGTCGTGAAAAAAGTAGGAAGGAGCTATTAAAAGTAGAGACTCGGACTCGCTTCAAGACTGTGGCAAATGTTTAACCTTAGTCCAAGCGCACAGAAGAGAGAGCCAGGGAGGCACCGGCCGGAGGAGGAAGAGAAAGCATAGCTTGGGGGGGGATTGAACGGAGCAGGGCATGTGGATATTGGCTTTTATCTTTTTCCAGAGCATCTTGAATGGTAAGTTTCTCTCTTCTTTTTATTATTATTATTATTTTATTTTTTATTTACCCAGGCAGCAGAAGGCAAATCACCTAAGACAGACAGCTAAGTGACTGGGAGAGGGAGGATGGAGGTCACCTGTGACCCACATTAAATGGATTTTACGTGGTTGTCAAAAGGCTGACACCCTTGATGGAGAGAGGGGGGAGAGAGAGGGGGGACGGGGCGAGGCGTGGATATTTTTTTTTTTTAAATCCTCCAAGCTCTCCCACAAACCAGCAGACACACACTGTGGCCTTCAGACATCCATCCTGATGAAATAAAACACCACTTTAATTCATCAATCTAATTCATTACTTTGATTGCATGGGTTGGATGTGATTTTTTTTTTTTTTTATAAGTTCAAGTTTTAATTGTTTTTTTTTTCCTCCCTCATTTGCATCCAGTTAAAGTCATGTGTTCCTGTTTTTATTTGATGCCTAATGACACTTATTTTGTCACACCATGTTCCACTGTGGCCCTTAGTAATAAGTGACGTATTTGATATAATGGACACTTGGTTTAACCCCTTCCACCTCCACAGTGAGCTTTTTTTTTTTTTTTCCCAAGTTCAAAGTGGCCCTAAATAAATATAGTGTATTCAAATGATCAGTTTGGACGCATATTTGACCCTCAGCAATCTGTATTTTCATTTTAAACATGTTTCGTGTGAAATATCCAGCCGTGTTTATGGCTCTGTCAATGTTTCCCACATCTCCACATCCAATGTAGTCACACAGTTGAATATGTTATTTAGATTAGATTTATGTTATTTACCCTTAAATGTAGAGTGCAGGCAGGAAAATCTGTGCAAATATTACAAATTGTTTATGCTATTAATTAAAAACTATATATAAAGTGTGTTTTTGTTAGGATGAGACACATTCCACAAAGGTCACATTTTTCAGGATTTGCAGAAGTGGTTCACAAGCGCGCACAGAAATATGTGAAATACATTTCCAATTCAAATAGCTGAAAGTCTCCTTCTCCATTCAAATACTGTATTCAAACACCCAGGTCTGGCTGTGCGTCTTGTCTGCGTTTTTCTCGTGCACATGTGTATTTGCTTATGCAAGTGCACACATGACGGCGCGCATGCATATTTGTGTGCTCATGTAGTGTATCTCTAATCAATAGCAGAAAATTGATACAGTTTATTGCATTCACTTATTGGCCAGAGTCCCTTCTACAGGGAGGGATTATGGCTGACTGGGTGTGTACGAAAACAGGGGAGGAAAAAAAAAGGGAGAGTCGAAAGAAGGAGAGGGAGAAGGAGAGAAAATGGAAACATGTCTGTAAGAAAACACATCAGGGTGACAAGATGGGGATTGTTCACATGTTGGAGGAAAAAACATCAAGCCCGCGGTTGGCTGCATTTCTATCAGAGGGTCAAGAAAAGCTGAATTCACAAAGCAAACATTTGGGGAAGTGGGGATTTTACAGGTATGAATACATTTAACCACGCCGAGGGCCTGTGATGTGATATGGTGTGTCCCCAAAATGGATTTTCCCTTCTGGCTCGGATGATAAAATACGGCTTCGAAATGGATTTTGTTTCTGTGTCGTCGCTCTTTCAGCGCCGAGGCAACCCTCGGTCGGTACCATTTATTGACATCGACTCCATATAAAATGGTATCTCCCTCAGCACAGCTTGCGCTGAAACTCATAAAGGAACAATAAGGAATCCTCATTAATCATAATCATCTGACTCTGACATTAGATCAACTGCCATGCGAGATTGTGTCCATTTATTGCATAAGGGATTATTGAGGAGGCCTGTGGCAAGCAACTGATAGGGATTAGGCAGCAGACAACGTTGAGTGCAGACATTACACTTTTTGTGTTCGTCACTCGCGCCGCAATCACAGGAGCTTTCATCACTTGCTGTTTGCGCTGTCATTTTATTTGATTCCTCTGTCGCTGTGCGGGAGCCCGGCTGCATGACTTTGTCCTCTGCGGTTGGATGTTTTGTTGATTATCATGAAAATGAGGTGTTCATCGGCTGAGCAGGCGTCGTCAGAATGAATGAATGACCTTGTAGATGGAAGCCGGTGCAGCGATTGGATTCCAGACAATTCTTGCTGTTTCAGAGTAAGGCCTATCACATGCTCGCCGGCCTGTCTCTATGGTAACCTCCTTAATGGGTGTCAGGGGCTGCGTCTCCGAAAACGTTCACCCATTCACTCTTCACTGTATGGGGTAGAAAACTATAAGGTGTGTATGGCTGTCTGGTGGCAGAATATCAGACGCTGTTCAGATTGGTGGCAGTGCTTGTTTACTACTTTTCTGCACTGCATGGTGGGATCATTTTTGTCCACTATGTCGGGTGCCATAGAGCTTCAAATCAGACACCCCCTACAAAATGGCAGACCCAGGAAAAAGTGGACTGTACAGCGAATGATCCCAGATTTGGGAGTTTGGCTCTATTTGCGAACAGAGTTGACCCAGAAGTGCTTGATTAGGAGCTAATCACATCCTGTTACATCAGCATGTCCGTAGGTGAAGAGTGGCCAAATGGCAACCGAGCGGCTTCAGGGTTATCTTCTTTTCCACATTGCATCGTGGGAATTTGATTGTACCTATGTCAACTTAATGAAAAACTGATTTAAAAGGACAACAGAAAAAAACACCTGTGCCGTGTTCACAAAGTGTCAAATTTGAATTGCTTTCATCGCGGAAATCATTGCAAGTAAATGTACATGTCATGGCAATATGTTATGGTTATATCAAAAAGAAGCAAAAGACAACCACAACATTATTCTCCTATCATATTTCACAGTAAAAAAAACATTAAAAAATTTTGAATCTGACATGTTCAACAGCTAACAGGCACTTTCATTTCATGTATTCCATTAAAGACTTTATTTTTTGGGCTTTTGCTGTTTCCTGTGCTTGTCAAATTGGAATCTATAAATTCAGTCATCAGTACAGGAGAGGAAACATATTAAATATCTCTCCCTGAAAGCTGCCTCTAGGCAAAACCACAGCAAGCTAAACTGGCCTATTCAAATTCTCACTGCAAAGATATAATGAGACAAGGCTTCCCCGCTTGGTCCCCACGAAGACTGCAGTGATTTGTGGACGTCCACGCACGGCTTAACCTGACGCTTGCGACTTAAAGGGACTTATCTCGTACGTCTTCAATAAACGAACGTTTTCGCTGAGGCCAGGGGATCACGCAATCAAATTTTGATCTCAATTAGCCGTGACATTTCTCGTGGTAAAGGCAGATCCACTTTGAAATAAGAAAGTTCTTCCAAAGCATCTCGCCCAGTGTAGCTTACAGTACAGTAAATAGCTGCCAACATCAGTTAGCCTGCCAATTTTACATGACCCCACATTATTAGCAACCTGAAACACCGGATGAAAACGCCACAGGGACAGCGGCGGATAGATAGATTGAACTTGGCTGCCAGTAGAATGGGGGGGAACCAGGTTTTTGCATGGCAATAAATCTACATGAAGGCAATCAAGACAGCGTGCTGATGAGAACCCCATTTACTGGAGCTGCGAGCTGGCTCTGGAGTCTGTGCGAGGATGTCCACAGATCATCGGGCCGTCCGGCGGCTGTCCTCAGGACTCTGTGAGGCGGAGGAAGCGAAACCTGACCGGCCGTACGCTCACAGCATTCAATGCCATTAGTCTGTTTACTAATTACCAATTAGGGTTTGGTTGCAGAAGCGGTATCATAGCTCATGAAATGAAATTACCCCATGAAAACACGTAGCGTAGAGTGAAGTGGATAGATCATCTTGTGCAGTCTTACTCTGATATGAATATCTAATGGGCTAAATTAAGTTTACAAACCCACTTAACTCTTGTTCACTTGTGCAAGTTATGAGAGGGTTTGTTGGGTTACATTCTGAACTCTGTGTGTGATTCCAGTTGAAAGGGCTGCTAATGTTGGGTAATGGATACCCTGATGTGTGATCATAATAGATATCCCCTGGTTCATACATCCTAGCTGTATAATGAGGGCTACTCTACTGTACCCTACCTCCTCGAGCCTGTCTAGCTCTCTAATTAGGAGCAAGCTTTGGCGACTGGTGTGTGTGTGTGTGTGCTGTGCGTGTGATGTGTTTCACTGCCAATGTAAAATCTAATTACCGATCACACTGTGTCTGTCTGTATTCCACTGAATCAGAGGTGTAATTGCGCAAGCCCGCGTTTAAATGTCTCTTGCATTAAAATGTTAACGATATCATTTAGCATCTGCAGGGAAGAGCAGAAAAGCCCTCAGCACCCAGATGTAGGTGTTTGATCATGCGTGCAAAGTGAGGTTGTAGTACATCTGGCGGGGGTTTCCCTCTCAGACAGGGTTCTCAGTAGAGAGGATGTTTTTAATTCACTCAGCACCTGTCAAAGTGACATGTTATATTACTGTGCTGCACCGCACAGGTACTGTAGCGGAGGAACTGGTGTTAAAGCTTTATTTGACAGTTTAAAACAGACTAAGTCAAGAGAGAGGCTTCTTCTGCTCTTCTGTGCAGAAGTGCCTCTGTCTTTTGAAGATTTTAGGAAGACAAGCTTAGAAATGCAGAAATGGCCTACTTAAGGCATGGGAGATTTTGACCTACGACTTTTTGAAGAGTCCCTAAACTCTTCCCTTGATCACAAAGACTAACCCTGCATGTAAAGCTGTCTTAGTCTATCATAATAAAATTAATCTGTGCGGTGAGTACTTCTTGTTTTGTTCTAACTGTAACAAAGTCAAGATTGTGGCCCACCAAATAAGGTCTGTTGTGAGAATAAAATAATGCCAAGTTTTAGTATCATTAGATCGAAAAACACGACTCACTTATATTCCAGAGAGCACTCCTCAAACTCTGAGCTAACTTAATCACAGTTACACAAGTTGATTATGTAATATTATATATGGTATATGTAACTTTATTTGTCATGTTAACACTCATCATGAGGTAATACATTTCAAATCTTAATTTGAGTAAGTGTATACATCCAGAGATATTAAAGGGATAGCTACCACACTATAAATGCTATGGCAAAATCTCTGATGGTCAAGAAATATATGTCTAGTTAAATGGTATATTTCATTACATTGCCCCTACCTCTAGGTAAAAGCTTGTCATATAAACAAAACTTGTCATACAAACTTTGTGGAAACTCAAAGAGTTTCAAAAATTCAAAATCATCTTTACCCCCGTCTGCAGGTACATCCCTGAACTAACAACAGGGACATGACTGACAGACACAGAATATACAGCGTGATATGTCTCCTGTGGCATTGTTTGCAATGGTAATAAATTCACTTAAAAGTTAATGTCATTTTCTTTATTTCTATAGATACCTGCTGCATAAAGCAATGCTTTAAACCTGGAGTTTGTCAGTTTATGATGCATGATATATTTTGTTTGAAGTTTGCTTCCCGTCCTGTTTGCCTCATACTAACTCTGTCGCCAACAAATTACATCTGTATACTATTAATTTGCAAGAGGAAATAAGTTTAGTAATAAACATACGCCACTCAGATTATGTTTTTAAACATCACTAACATGCCTACAAAATCACAAAATGTTCATTCTCTACATATCTGCAGATCATTCACTAACAATGTATCTCACTTTTTAATATCAGCAACAATAGAATCCAGTATCAGCTCATAATAAGTAAATCATCATTACGGTAACAGCACCTGGTTAACGTGAGATAAAGATAGAGATCTTGGATAAATATGTAAAAGTCAACAGTGACTTAAAGGACATGATGGCGCATGTCAACACAAGTTTTGTTGAACCTTTACCAAACTCCTATTGTTATCTAATCCTAACCACACCTAGGACCACCCATCCACCAACTTCCAGCAATTTTAAAGTGGTACATAAATGCATCACTTAATTCACTGGAAAACTTTTCCACTGAAAAAATGAAATTAAGACAATGTAAATAGAATTTCTAGGAGACAGGACTGTTTGTATTGACCATGGCAGTAAGCGCTGTAAAGATCAGTAACTTGTGCATCTCTGCACTGATACACAGTAAAGTTGTATTTTACCTGGAGATTAAAACCGTTTTAAACTGAATCTTCTGAGCAGAGCGTAGAGTTTGTACCTGTAGTCCTGCAGTGCAGTGTATCTTCGGCTGGGTGTTGCACACTGTGCACTAGACCCATAGTTCTTGTAGTCGGCTCCCCACCAGAGCTTTTGTTCATTGTGGGAGACAGGTGGCAGAGGTGTGATGAGTTTGCTATCCATCACCCACCAAGACAAACATTCACGCTGGACCTCATAAATACTGCCTCTTAATCCAGTCCTCCACATACCAGGGCCCGGCTTTGAACTCGACACACTCTGAAGCCCAAGGCTGAATTGATCCCCGCGACTCCAGCCCGGGCATGATGCATGTGCCTGATGTATTGTGGCTCACTGACATGTCTCTTTCTCTTTCATGCTGCCTTTGAGCTTTGCTTTCTCCTTGCAAATTTCATAACATTTTTCTTACGTGCGCTGACCTCTTCTTTAAAAAAAAAAAAGTCTCTTTCGACCTCTCTGCAGTCTTCAAACCATATACTTCACACCCTCATTTCAATCGCATTATTCAGGACTGCATGTCCTGGAGATATTTCACCCCCAAGTCTGCCCGTGTTTCTGATGCTCCACAGTCCGAATATTAAAGTAGGCTATGGGATAACGGAGGAGGCAAAGCTGGATAGACAGAGTGACAGAAAGACAAATGGGTCCAGCTTGGTTTCTCGACACTGCTCTTTATTTTTAAACCTGGCACAGATGCTAAGATTTAAGACCAAGTTAGTGGCAGTTATTTTTAGCCAGCCATTTTTAAAGCGCTGTCATCTTGTTGGAGTTGAGGTAAGGTGCACGTTAGTGTGTGCTGTGTGTGTGTGTGCGCGTGCAAGATGCGTAAAGCGGCGCGCTTGATTGTGTATTTGCGGGTGTTTACGTGGAGGTGCCTACATTATATATGTGGGGAGGGAGAGGGGTTTGCAGTGTGTGTGTGTGTGTGTGTGTGTGTGCATTTAATTGGGGAGCTGGGCGGGTGGGTGGGTTAGGGTGTGACATGGAGTGGAGCCACAGGAGTCTGATTTATGTCCTTCTAGCCGCTCATCGATCCCCCCGGCCCGGTGTGAGACTGAGTGCATTGTCAATAATCTTAGCACTTTGTGGTATTCCTAGAATTCCCAGGCCTCCACTGCTCCGACCACTGTGTGATGCTGCAGTAAGCCATCTTGTCCAAGATTGTAGGGTAGTCTAGCAGCGAATATATCATTCTGCAGAGGCCGCGCTGTTGAAGGAAACGGAGAATTGGATGCATTGTTCGCACAAAGGGAGGTAATTTGGACGGAGCCCTGCATGAGTCCACAGAAGCATGTCGCTGTTTACATGTTGCTAAGTGTCCCCGTAGACTGTTCCAGGATGAGGTCTATTATGTGTTGCTCCGTGTCTCTCTATCTAGACCATCCATTCCCACAAGTGATTATGCTAATTAGTGTTTGATCAGATGATTAAATTAAAACTCGATTCATCCAAAGTACTAAATGCTCAGAATACATTTGTGTATGCTTGGCTGCCTGGCTTCACACGCCATGAGTCCCTCCGGTGTCCCAGCCACCGGAGGAGAGGATGACCGGAGAGGAGAGAAGAGCAGAGCAGAGGAGAGGAGAGGGAAGAAAATGTACAAAAAACACCTCTCCTTTTTATTCAGGCAGTGGCACACAGAGAAGGAGGGTTGTAATAAAGCAAGCCGGGGGGCTGAGGGAGAGAGGAGGGGAGCAACGAGGAAAAGGAGAAAATAAGGATGCGTGTGTGTGTGTGTGTGTGTGTGCATGTGTGTTTGTGTGTGTGTGTGCGTGCATGGTGGGGAGGTGGGGTGGAGGGTGGTGCTGAAAGGAGCCGTGCTGTGGTCCCCTAAGTGTTGAATAAACATGCTTGGTTTAGGGAAATGGCTGCAATAAATGTTTAATATGATAAGTCCATAAAGACGGTCAAATGAGTCTGGAGTATTAAAATGAGCATGGCACGCAGCAGCAGTAGCAGCAGCAGCTTTAAAGGAGGAGGGCTGGGGGGGGGGGTGACAATGGCAGGCAGAGCTAACAGGATGAGAGCAGCCAGCTGCTGTGACATCAACATTAACACACTCCACCAGCTGCTGGTCACAGACGTCTCCTGGACAAAACAGGGACGGCGGTATATCTTCAAAGGGCCGCCATGGCCTTATAATGACATTATTACCTGTACAACATAAGCAGGAGGCACAGCGCATTCGTGTAGCATTTTTCAAAACAAAGTTCAAAAGTGCTGTGAAAAAAACATCTGCTACAATAAAAGGAAGACTTGCATTTCAAACTAGTGGCTCATTAAAAAAGAAAATACTAAAAGAAAAATGCAATGTAAGAAAAATAAAATAGGAATATGCAGCATATACAGCAAACCAAAGGGCAAGGTCCAATATTAAACATCATCAAACTGTTAAATGGCTGGGAAATTATCAGGAAATGCTTTGTGATACAACAAGAAAACCTTCTGCAAGTCACAATCTAGCAACCCTATCAAATGTGACAATATTAATTTGTGCTGTCCTCTGCTATGTGCTCTTTCAATACAACATCTACTCATAGTGGGTAGAGCGCAGTCAGCTGGTTAATGTGGTTTAGACACTCACTATTGGTTAATGTGAGGGAAAGATAGCGGTCTTGGTTGGATATATTTACTTTGACATTCAACTGAAAACACAACCATTCCCAGTCCTAAACCAACATGCTTCTGTTGGCTAAATCTAACCACTCAGGATGCAAGCTTACAGCTTTAGTGTCAAAATCCTGCATTTTCTACACCCATCATTGATCCCAACAATCTTGAGTGCAGAATTTAAACTTAGCACTTTCATCACTAGAAGGCATAATACTGGCATTGATCACATTTCCCTCAAAGCTAACGCGACCTGCGGTCTGTGCTATAGTCTTTGCCGCACTTTGCAATGTTTTACTACTTTTAAAAATACTGAGTTTATCAGTTGATTTTGCCATCGCTGATATTGTGAAATGAGGCATTGACTTTGGCCCATAAAGATGAAATTCAGCACATGGAGACCAATGGAGATGAGCCCTCACAGAATAATCCAGAATATGAAGGCTGGGCTTCAAGTGAAACGGTTATTTTCCAAAGGTGTGGCATGACGAGCTAACAGATTCAGGTAATGTGGGTGAAATAAGATCCCTGAGAAGAGCCAAAGGCTGTCAGTGTCAGGTCCTTCTCCCCAGCGGCCCCTCGTGTGGCAGCTCGCGTACGCTGAAACCTCCAAGGATGTTGCGTTGCCTTCACTGACATGCAGGTGGACAGCGGTCATGTTATGGCAACATCAACAGCAACTCTTCTGACGGCCCTTAACCTTAATGTTCAGTGACATAATAAGGTTGGCTGTCCGGCATGTGCCATGTCTTCTGGTTTAAGTGAGGTAAGGCCGCTGCCAACGGGCATCTGCACAATGAGAACGCTGCTGCTTAATCGTGTTATCAGGAGCGGCCGTATATGCTGACCATTAGATTAGTTGCAAGGCTATTTGATTATATCCACTCAAGTCGCAATCAGACATGTGTAAGTAAAACAGTAAATTACAAAGAGAATCTTTAAGCATAGAAGTTTTTTATGTCCACTGTGGACTGTGCCAGAGACGATGTACCAAAAAAAGCACATAGTTAAATCATATAGAGAATTCTTGCAGATGACATTCATGTTTACCATATTTGATTATTTCGCATAATTTCCTGTTAGTGGAAGCATATTGAAATTGGGTGACAAGTTTGTGGCAATGCATTTCTGTTGTCTTGACTGATGACTTAACCTCTTAACCTTCAGTTTATCACAACGAATTTCTCCTTAAACTTTTTAGCCACCATAGACTCAACGATGGGTCTATTGTTTCAACACACAATGCACAGCAAATCTTCTCATCTTAGATTACATTAAAGTTCATGAAATATTGAACAATAACACATCTGTCATGATAAACCCCAGCAAAATGTGTAAAGATGATTTTTCTGCCAGCATGATATACTGGCTTCAGATACAGGATATATACAGTATGTGGTACTGGCAAGGGCTTAAACATCCACATTTTATTTAAACTTTCAAAATCAGGTATTGGACATGTTTAATGACTCCACAATCACTTTTCTAATTCAATGTTACTGTACAAAAATACACTGTATTTTGATATTTACCCAAAAACGTTGCCTTTATCGTCGTCATGGTCTCCACCATATGCACATCACTGCATTTAACAAGCTACTGCTTGTCTTTTTGGCTGTGAATTACTTTCTGTGGATGCACCTCACAAGAATAAATCAACCATTAAAGATATTTATAAATACATTCGCCTGGCACTGTTTGTCAAAAGGATTAGCATTAGCTTTCTATAAATACTGAGTTTTTATTCTTGTTAATTAGGTTGAGGAGAGGCGCAGTGCTGCTCCCCTCAGTTCTTGGTAAAATTAGAACTTTATTTTAATTAATAGGTGAGATCGCAGGTGTTGAGATGTTAAATAACTGTAATAAGTTCCTTCTAATTGCAAAGGCTGCTGTAGATCAGAGGCATTTTCGAGGCTCACACGCTGAAACCACGCCGTAAATCAGTGCGACTCTTTGAATGTAATCTATGTTTTATTTACTTTATCACAGATGCTGGGCTTCCCTCCACTTCCTCCACTGCGCTGGTTACATCACGTAGCAATATTAGATTTGTACAAGTGGAAGTTTTTATTCATCAGCAGCATCAGCAGAGGGAGCTGCTATAGTCTGCTACAGTATAATCCCTCATCAGATCCTCTCTCGTGCGCTCATCATCATCAGCAGCAGCATAATTTAGACATCAACGTCTTCATCGCTCAGTTTTACTTAAGTGAGAAGCAGTCTAGGGTCTCTGGCTTCCCCTTGATGAGATAGGCAGCCACTCTGGCCCATTTAAGACATGAAAATAGACCTGGGAGGAGAAGGCTCATCTGCTGTGGGGGCCTCGTTTTAGCGATTCCCGCCTCTCCAAGACATCAGAGGACAGATCTGTCGGTGTGGATCAGCAGCTTGCATACAGCCAGCCCTTTCTACTGTCACAGCACTGCTTAATATTCATGAGAGCAAATTGGAAGACAGTCATTTAACTTCCGTGCATGGTGTATTGCCTCTGGGCAGATCAGATCAGTGGGAATGCTTACTCATACCGGACTGCCTGGCCCCGAATGGTTGTTGTCAGCCTGTCTCAGAGCTGCTGTTTGTTATTTTCAGGTTCATGGCTAAATTTACTTTGGTAAAACAGGATGTAAACTCTTTTAATCAGTTTAAAAAAATAAATATCTGTACACTTTATTTCAAATATGGATCACGCTGGTTAAAGTTCTGTCTCCAGCTGGATCACACGCATTAGCAAAATGATGCTAAATCCACAGAGCAGGAATAGGAATTTGTTAAGGTGGAAAATTGCCCTGGCTACTGTGAGTCTTGAATGCGAGCGAGCCAGGTATGATCTTCGCGTCCCAGGCAGGCTTGCCCTGAGGGCACAGAGCAGAGAGCTGCTTTAATTACCCAGGGTTCCTGCTGTCACACTGTCACTGTGAAGCACCCGGTGCCACGCTGCCATGCGGCGCAGAGTCCCCCCACCGTGGCGGCGATGACAACTCAGACAATGGCTCTGCTCGCTCAACAGATGCAACACGAGTGCCCTCTGAAATATGGGAAGCTGAATCAATCCCACTGTCTATCTGATTTTCTCTTTGCCTTTTTGTGTTTGCTCTCTGCTGTTCTCTCTTCTTCCCATGTCAGCGAGTGTTCATGAAAAAAGCCAACGGCTGCATGAAAGATGGAATATGTAACTATGAAGTGAGAGTTAACAGGTTGTCACAAGTTTCTCATGTGGCACTGTTACCGTTCACTTAACACTGCATGTACATGAGATGAGACCAACTCAGGGTGACGTTTCCATGCTTTGATCAGGCGTCCAAGTAGCAGTTTCTTCAAAAAATAGTTAAGCTGCAAATACAAGATTGAAAAATGGGATCTTTTGGCAACTTCCTCCTTCTTGTGATTCAGCAAACAGCCAGTTAGTGAACTCATCTTTACCTGCTGTTCGCTCCCATCGGCACTGACTGCACATTTACTTAAATGAAGCGCCCCAGTGGCTCTGAAAGCACACTGTCATGGTTGGTTACACCCTGTCAACTGATCAGCTCTATTGTGTGAAGGATCACAGTCCTGTGATGATCCCCAACCATAGGTGCTGTTTGTCATATTGCATAGTTACTGTGGCTGCTTTCCAGAATCATATTTTAATAATAAATCATCAAAGTGTAATGCAGTACTGATTTCTGTGATTTTGTTGGTTTATTGATATCTTACATGTACTTTGGACTTATTCTGGTACAAATTACATAAGTCTGCTGAGGTTTAAGTGATTATTCTGTTTTAAAAAAATCCATAAATGGCAAGTATGTATACAGTATACACTGAACAGTTATGTAATGCATTGTAATGCAGAACTCAGTCAGATGATGTAAAGATTCAAATTCAGGTCGCCATGACTGAGTGCTAGTGTTATTAAAAAGTCAAATATAATATAGATATACATTTTCCTTCACTGTAAACTGTGAGAAATGTGTGTAACTGTACTAATATGTAGCCTACACACTCATCAAAGCCACGCTGACTTATTCTATGTGAAGAGCATAATGCATTATTACAAACTAAAAGACTGAAAAAAGCTCAGTATTTCTATATGACCAATGGATCAAATGACTGTGTGTAATGTAAAGGGAGACACTCTTTGTGATGAACCACCAAAAATCCCCAGACTCTGGAGTACAGACTGTTTTTGCATGTTGTAACTAACAAAACATGTTTTGGGTTTCTGGTCCACAAAACTTCTCGGTTTCAGTTTCACCACTCTGATCAGAAACCACAGCCTGTTTTTAACAAATACCTCTTAATAATCAACTGGACACCACCTGCAGAACATGTGGAGCATTTAGCAGCTGAAATATTTCCCCCAGGAGCTGGTGAAGACCAAAACAGAGCTAAAGCAGAGTGCCTATTGGAGTTGCTCCAAGGCTCCAGATGAGTGTTAATGATGCTTTGCAACCGCTACATGTGTACACAGGCAAACATTTTCTAGCAGGTTTGCCACATGAGCTTAAAAGGTTCTGCGTAATCAATTTAAATAGCAAATATTGAGATAAAACTGATATTTTTTTCTGATTTGGAAAGTTTGGAAAAGGTTAGCTTAACATCTTTAAATTAAGAAATGAATATTTATGGGAGTTGCTGTCTTTTGTATATCTATAGTAACTTTTCACTCACATCAATACTGCAGATAGTATTTCAAGTCAGAAGATGGTGTTGAGTTCAGTCTTACAGTATGCTAACCAAACTGACATAAAGGCCCAGATAAAAAAAATAAAGAGCATGAATTCTACAAAAACAATAAAAGAGAAAGTTAGTCATTTGTTACAAGATGACCTGCAGTCATGTGTTAACCCCATGAATGTTAGTAATTTTTATATTTTTGGCTGGCAGGTTAACTCTTCTCCTGGCCCCGAAAAAGAAAGACTTACATGAAACAGCTTTTTCCCTTCTTCCCTCCACCCTGAAGATATCCCTTTGGAAAAAAAAAATCATACTCAATTATAGATGCATATAATACATTATTGAACAGTGTCATTTATTTCACCTTTACGGTTGAGCTCATGAAAAATTATGCCAATTACTGATTTCCTCTCGGGCAATGTACTAAGTGGTCGGGCCTTGAGGCCGATTGTTGGGGCATGACATGGTGCTCTCGATGAAGTCTGAGGAGGTGATGTACCTGCGTCACCGGACCATTTGTGGCCCAGCTCCTGAGCTTAGTCAATTAGGAAAACGAGTAGTGCGGTGATATGCGCCCTTCCACCAGAGTCCATTTCTTTTTTTTTTAATTAAATCAATCTGGCTATCACTCAACCAGTCTAAATTGAGTTGCTCTCACATACTTTTAATATGTGAAATAGACAAATATCAAAACAGCCATGACATAAATCCTAATCCAATTTCTTCGATGCTTGCACAGAAAAGAGGCTTTCCAAGCAACCACACACTTCTTTGATCTACTTCTCTCCAGCCATTTGCTATTGTGGTGCCGTGACGTTCAAAGTATCAATTAACCAAGTACCCAAATTGTATTTGCTGTAAACTTTGATGTGTGCCAGTCGTCTCTGTCACTGGATTTTTTTTTTTATCTTGAGGAAAATATTATTTTGTTTTTTATTATTTGTGCAAATTACTTAAGTAAAACAACTGGTTTCACTTACTTTCCAAAAATCCCCTCCATATGAGCATATCTTCACAGACACAGTATTTTGCTTTGAGATATTACAATGCTAATATGCATAAGACACATTTATAAATAGTCTTTAGTATAATCACCTGCACACTTCCTATTTAACACACACACAGAAAAATGTCCGCTGAATGTAACATCAGAAAAGGCTGTTTGTTTGTATATACAGACATGAGTGATTTGAAAGTGTCTTCTCCTTCTCGCTAACCTTGAGCACCGTGCGCGAACAGTCCCCTCATGGCTCCAGTCTGCATTATCAACAGAGCACTGGGAAGATTGATACTCCCCGTAACCAGCTGGAAAAAAGAGAATGAATCAGAATTTAATATGACTTTGATGTATTATTTTCATCTTGGCCGGTGCCACAGACCCACTGAGAACCCAGCACCCTATCTAGCCGCATTTTAAAAGATTCAAATTGGTTAAAACTTTTTAATGTGAGAGACTGTACAGGAGTGTATACAAAAGTTCCTGTGTCTGGAGCATATACACTGTACTTTTGTAAAAAAAAGAACCAGTGTGTTTCACATGCAGTGTGCTATGTAAAATTTGTGCACTTTTATGCCTGATATATAGTTATATGTTTTCTTTTTAGAGGTCTGGCTGGTATTCATCGACTGGAGTTGAAACTTAACAGTCAAATAAAAGGTATCGGATAGATAGAAAGACAGAAAGACAGATAGATAAATAAATAGATAAATAGAAAAAAAAATTAGATCTGATTTGTCAGTGTGCAGTGGGAAAAGATGCATCAAAATGTATCCAGTCTTGCTGATCAGCATTGCGAGCTGTTCAGTTTTATATCTGGAGACTGAACCTCCAACATATGCACAGAAATACGTGCAGAACCAGAGGTGCACTGTTAGTCATCACTTTGCACAATTCACAGGCGTAAGTAACAAATAGTTGTGTGTAGCAGTAAGTCGGGAATGTGCGTTATTAGCTTTTGCAAATGAAACATACACAGACAGAGACAAATAGGAAGGTAAACAAATAGATGGATTCAGTCATCAGGCTACTGCTACGTTTGCTGCTTGCAAACTGCCCCGCAGGCCACATCACGGCCGACATGTTGAGGAAGACTATTACATCCCAGTGCCGATTTCTTATCTTTTATCGTGTTGCTTTTGCTTTGTAATTGTTTTCCACATGCATGCTGGCTTCGCAACAGCAAAATGTGATGGTGATGATGACTGTGGCTCAAACTAAGCTTACCAGTCGGGCCTTGATACTGCAGTGTCTTCAGACTGTAGACGTTGTGCCTGTTCCTTCGTTTTCTGGCATTACGTTATGTAATGTCATTTTGTGGTGGCTGGTAGGCTACTGAAAACAGCTGCATAGGTAAACACAGTCACAATCTGATGTTACAATATTATCACTATACAAAACATTCAGTAAAGTTGAGTCATTTACTCAAATATACCTGAGTAAACAGTATATATGTGTGTGTTTCGTGTGAGATGCTGCAAGGTAACATTAGCTAAAAGAAAAACAAAAGCTACATGTTTCTTGGTCCCTTTCACCTAGTTATTGTATTTTAAATAAATAATTTTAAATACAGGTGAGGAGAGGTAAAATGTACGTACTGTTTCTGTTTTTGACCTGCTCGTGTGATGCTAATGTCAGTGTAAGCCGTTAGCTACCTAGCTACTACTGTTATGTAGGTTAAGATAATGATAGCCCAAAGGTTGATGGCTTATATGTCTATAGTCTGGCAAAAAAAAACAAAAAAAAAACTGGAAGAAGCACTCTGGTCCATTAAGTAAGTAAAACTAGTGATACCACGATGTAAAAATTACATTTACGTTTTACATTACATTTTAATTAAGCCTTAAGTTAAAGTACTGCATTAAATCTTTATTTTAGGACATTGGCAAAGGTAACATTACAGAAGTATTGTCAGGAAAATATAATTTAGGTTAAAGTATACCTTTTATATAATGTTGGATGGTTTACTGATTTTAGGATTGCTCTTCTGTAACATTGGTAAATGAATGTTCAAGTAAAACAAACAAACAAAAGCTCCAAAGTATAGTGAAGTTGAAGTATAAATTACCAAAACATGGAGATGCTCAAGCAAAGTACAAGTATCACAAAATTGCACTGAATTACCGTACAGTGAGTAAATATACTAAATTACTTTCCATCTGTTTTGCTTAATATTACCTTATTTCTCGCAAATCCTCGAGTACTTTTTCTTTGTGACATTTAATGGATTGTTTGTCTGCGCTTTCTCTTTGCCAAACTACAATTAATCCATAATATTACATCCCTGCCATCCATATTTCACTAATACAAACCTTAATGAATAAAAATGCTGTGCAATGAATATCCTTAAGCCACCTCACATTTTTAAGCCATACAGTTAACACACCACGGTGCATCCACACAAGCGTTTCCATTTATTTAGCAGATTAGACCTGTCTTCAGAACTGTTCATCTCCACGACTCCTCGTTTATAGTTTTGTTGCATCTGTCAGGGCAGGATAACTTACAGTGTGCCTTTCACATTAGTATTACTATGTGTTGTTTGGACGCCGCTGCTAATTTACATCGAGATGCGAAGCAGACATCTCTTATAATCACAACATATCAATCAGACAATATAAATACATTTTGTGGATATGTTTTCATAGCCATCATCATAATGCATGTGGCCAGACATCAATTACTGGGCATGCCCCTTCCATCTTTTCTATTTCATATTATAAATTCACAGTCGGTTCACGTTATCTGAATAGGTTTACTAATACATAAGCCACTTTCTGTAACACACAAGTGTTTGTATTTCAGAGAGGATGCAAATGTCCAGATCTCCAATATGTCAACACATTCTTGTAGATAAATGCTGTATTGATCTTTAGTGTGCTAATAGTTTTGGATGAGTATTCCTAATTTGTAACAACAAATGAGGGTTGTGTGGATGTGCGTGTGCTGGTCAGTGGAGTGTCTCATTGCTGGTTGAGAGCTGCTGGAGCAGAGAAAAGGATGGAAATGTCTGCAATTTGAAACCTTGTTAGGAATTTATGAAGTGCTAAAATGTTTTCTCCCCAGGGAGGGTCCAAGCCAGCTGCCAGTGCCACTGTAAGCCACTTAGTGCAGAGCCTCTGGGCTCGTCACCAGGCTGCGATGGCAAGAGAGATCCACACACACACACACACAAATACTGTCCACATTTGTGCCTGAAATACAAAAATACTAACTCTATCTTAAACGCAGAACCTGACATTGCAAACATGTGCCATCGTTCTGAAATCAGACAGCTGGAGCTAATTGGTCCAGCACTGACATTTATTACCCTCCCCTCCTCTGGAGGACTCTCCTGCGCAAACTGCATTTAACGTCACTCTCTTTACTGTGATGTTGGCTTGAAATAAAGCTTGAACGTGATCAAGGCAGCTGACCTTATTTCATAATTGATAGTATGTTAATTTAATGTGCCCGAGTTCCCAGGGATGGGAATGCATTGATGAATCCAAAACTACTGATCATGTTCCATAAATAGAAGCACTTACAGTGAATGGCTTCAGAGGAATACTGATGTGATTGTAACATTTTTATACCCAAATACTAAACAATCTGAGTAAGAAGAAGACATTTTTGTCAATCCAGATTTCATTTGAGAGCAAATACAATACACAGTTTTAAACTCAAATACGAGACGATCTTAGTAAAAAGAAGACGTTTTTGTCTGTCCAGATTTTATTTGAGAGCTACATTCAAGTTGTTGCTTCCAACCTGTATTTACAGGAAAAGTGATCCATAAACACTGAAAGATCAATAAGCAACGTTACAGCATAATGAAATGGTGCAAATACAATACATGTTTCTAACATCAACCACCCTGTGTTTCTTCTCTTGCAGTTTTCAGTGAGGACCTACATTCCAGCTTATACTTTGTCAATGCATCTTTGCAAGAGGTAGTATTTGCCAGCACCACAGGGACCTCGGTGCCCTGTCCTGCTGGTGGTGCTCCGCCTGCCTCGCTGCGCTGGTATCTGGCGACAGGCGAGGAGATCTACGATGTCCCGGGCATCCGCCACGTCCACCCCAATGGAACCCTCCAGATCTTCAACTTCCTGCCATCCAGCTTCAGCAAGCTGATCCACGACAACACGTACTACTGCACTGCCGAGAACCCTTCTGGCAAGATTCGGAGTCAGGATGTCCACATCAAAGCTGGTGAGTCCACAGAGGAGGGCTCGGTGCAGCAGGAGCACTTGTAGCAATGGCAGTGTGAAAGAGTGGGAGTCTTACAATTACATTAGTATCAGCTGCACACATAGAAGAGGGTCACTCATTCTTGAGAGTTGGGACAAAACATATCCTACATAGAAAAGTCTAATTTATATTAAAAATCAAGAAATTCACCATAATTGACATACTTAACAACGTTAAATCTAAAGGGAACTGTGTATACTTGTTATTTTTTCGCTCACATTTTTATCTTATTTTAAGAAATTTTTGTTTAAATGTATGGTCTGTGGTTAGAAGGTCCATGTTATTGTATTTGTCCTCAGCAAGAGGTCACAAAAAACTTTAAAAACCCCTAAAATTGTGAATACATATATAGCAAATTAAAAAGAATGGTTATTAATATATAAAACAATGCCTGAAGTGAACATCAAACAATATTTTCTATAAAAATCTGCCTATCTGTCAACTCCGTCAGATTTTTTCATAAACCTCATTAAATCAGGCAATAGCCTGGTCAGCTATATCCCTGAGGACTCCTTTGGTCTTCCTGGTTGTGCTGAATGCAACACAACCACACATACTCTGGTAAGATTTCAACTTTTTGACATTTTAGACAAACAATGTTCAAGTATTCCTATGGTCACAGCTGGACCACGTCAACACCGTCTCTCTGCTGTGATAAGTTTTTTAAACCATAGTTAATTGAATTTAAGCATTTTAGTGAGGTTATTGAGAAAGCTAGCAACTGAAGAAAAACCAACTAGTTGCAGTGTATAATACATGTTTTAGAGGGAAAATACTTGCCCTTGCGTGCCGTGAGCCCGTGCTCACGTGGCGTGGAGTGGCACCCCGTGTGGTCTTCTGCTGCTGTAGCCCATCTCTTTCAAAGTTCGACGTGTTGTGCGTTCAGAGATGCTCTTCTGCAGACCTTGGTTGTAACGAGCAGTTTTTTGAGTTGCTGTTGCCTTCCTATCAGCACGAACCAGTCTGGCCATTCTCCTCAGACCTCCGGCATCAACAAGGCATGTTCGCCCTGAGAACTGACGCTCACTGGATATTTTCTCTTTTTTGGATCATTCTCTGTAAACCCAAGGGATGGTTGTGCGGGAAAAATCCCAGTAGATCAGCAGTTTCTGAAATACTTAGACCAGCTCGTCTGGCACCAACGACCGTGCTACATTCAAAGTCACTTAAATCACCTTTCTTCCCCATTCTGAAGCTCGGTTTGAACTTCAGCAGGTTGTCTTGACTATGTCTACAGGCCTAAATGCACTGAGTTGATTGGCTGATTAAGACATTTGCGTTAACGAGCAGTTGAACAAGTGTAAATACTAAAGTGGCCAGTGAGTGTATATAAAGCACTAATTCTAATGTCAGGAAAATGCAACATTTCTTATTTTCATGGATTTATAACATAACATGCTTATGAATATAAGGCTTCATTCAGTTTCTGCAAAATCCATTACATTTATTTTCTCCACTAGATCTCCCCAAAAACTACACACTGCACTTTTAAGATTTTACATGAATCAATCAATCAATCAATAATGTCAAGTAAATGGAAATCTGATTCCATTCCAATCTTGTTCAAATACGTTTTTCATTACTTCAATTTGTATTGTAGGAAAGCATGGCTAGAAAGAAATTGTCAGTTAAGGGGCAAAGGAGAAGAAATACAGAAGAAAAGAAAAAGGTCCAATGAAGGTGCAGTGCTGGAGGCAGACACCCCCCAGATAGTCCGCAGAATCAGAATATTCAAGAATGCAATGCCAGACACAGCAGACAGTCTCTCAGACAGGAAAGAGAGAGAAGAAAAATCTGTTTAAAAACACATTTGTTCGTTAATCAGTAAGGCACACGCTTTTTGTCAACACCGTCAGTTTTTTGTCAACTCCGTCAGTACTTCGTCAACACCAATTTTTGAAAGAAAATGTTTATTTTTTCTTCAGTTTATGTTGTTTCTGTAATAAAAGACCATCTGATCTACATCCTCTTATGTCTTAATTATTTAAGGAATTGTTTTTTATAATATTAAAATTAAAAATGGAGTCTGAAAATGAAAAAAGATTTTTAGAAATCACAACATCAGTTTACATATTGTATTTTATTACATATCAGGGTAACTAAACCCTTTTACAACATAATTCAGAAGCTTTAGATTCTTGTTGGACTGGAAGAATTAAAATTGTATACTTCTGAGTGTGTCTGATGGAGTTGACAAAAATCAAGCTTGAAAGGTAAACGTGTTTATTTGTCAAAAAAATGTTTTTTTGTAGAACATGTTCCTTTATAGTTTAATTTATAGTGCATTTAAAAATAATATTTTTAAAACCTGTTTTGTCCTGACTCTCAAGAATCAGTGAGGTACAAAAGACATTGTTGTAAAAAATGTAGGTGTAGTTTTGTGGTAATGGTAGCAACAGTAACACTGTAGTAGTAAAATCAAACACTTGGAATACAAATGGATGCGAATGTATAAGTGTGTGCAGTACAAATAAAGGAAATGCAGGTTTCCAAAATCAAATAATAATCTTGTCATTAGTGAATGATTGATGTGTATAATGCTCCAGATAAGTGACTGGAAAGATCGGATGAATTTTGTAAATGCTTAAATGTAAATATCAACAGGTTTAAGTAGGCTGATGAAATTATATTCACTTTGATTACTTAAATGAACTAAAAAAAAAGCTCAAAAAACAATGCCAGACAATGAGATGATTCTCACCACAGGGTTGACTCAGTAGCTAGTATAGCTACGATCTTCCTCAGCAGACGTGGACATGGTGTAAAAATGTCAAGTTAATTCTTGACCTCAGAAATAGTAATTGATATGATATTATTTTATATCCATTATGTGTTTTAGTCTTGCCCAGTATGTTTTAACTAAATTTGGTCCAAATCATTGACTGTATATAAAGCTCCCAAAATGCTATAAAAGGGGGTGAAACATCATGATTGTCAGCTGTCAGTCAAAATGAAGTAGATTAGAGACACCTGTAGACGTATTTCCATGAATTGTTTTGGCTTCATTTTCGTGCAGTGGGAGGAAGTGGAGACGCGTCATCTGTCATCCCTTTCCAGTGTTTAAAAGTTTATCAAAGGTTTAATTGACTCAAGTGTAATACACATTATCTTGCTTAATATATATTTTTTTAGTATAATGTTGCTATACACCAAAATTCATTTGCAGCATTCCTAGATGAGAGTGACCCTAAAAAAACAAAAGAATACAAACACACAATTGGTCTCCTATGAAAAGATCTGTGATGTATTTTATGTGTTTTTCTTCTCCTATAGTCTCACGGGAACCCTATACAGTCAGAGTGGCCGACCAGAAGGCTATGAGAGGCAGTGTAGCCGTCTTCAAGTGCATTATCCCTGCTTCTGTTGAGGCCTATGTCTCTGTTGTATCATGGGAGAAAGACACAGTCTCACTCAGCTCAGGTAAGACAAGTGATACTTTAACACTTTGTGTACACTACAACAGCACGGAGTTCAGATAAATCCAAGGACGCAACCTGTTAAAACTATGTGACGGTAAAATGCCGGCGTTGATGTTTTAATGACCAGTTTTGTTACTTTGCGCAAAGTATTTCAGTTAATGACGACTGCAGAGTGAAGCCTTTTTTGTGCCCGCTTTGGTCAAGACACAAGCATGAGGTTAAATGTTTGACAGAGGGAGAGGTGTGTTGCTTTTTTTTTTCTTTCTTTCTTTTGGCTGTTTATCCCAGCCCCCTCCCTGCTCTGCTCTCTGCTCTTTGGACACTATGTTCTGTTTCACCGTGAGTCATCTTCTTACCTGTTTACTGTCGTACTCTGCCATTACTGGGGCTCTGCAGCTCTCCACAGCTCTGTCCCCTTGCTAGCCAGAGGATGTTGATAACTGTCACACTGAATCACCAAGCCTCTCTCTCCTGTACACACTCCACCTCAGCCAACTCCATTTTGAGTCCAGCAAGGGGTAAAGTGGCACAGTTTACATAGCATCGTTGACCTAGTTACCCTCCTTGTTTGAATCCAGTGGCACAGCATGATAACGTGAGACACCAGAACGTTCGGTGGGTTGGATTTTTACTCAAGTTAAATGGGATGCTTATCTCTTGATTGCTCCATGTACTGCCCGCTGGCTGATTGTCGCTTCATACTGGGGCGTTCAGGGACCTGTAAGTGAGCACTTGATGTCATTTGACTGAGGGCAGAATCTGGGACGGTGTTTTGGTGGCATTTTAAATGCGCCTGCTCGAGCGTGAAGATGTGTCTTCTGATCCATGCCAGCGACTTATTTACTCGAGGTTACTCAAGTTACTCGCTGCGAGCCGCTGGTTGAAGACGCCGCCTCGTGTCACGGAGAGCGGGCGAATATGCAGCGTGCAGATATGATTATGCTCTGTAAATGAATCATGTAGACAAGGCTCAGAGATGATGTTTATCTCAACTGTGGCTGAAAAAAAAGTGTCCATTATGAGGATAAAATGCTTTAACAAATCTCCTCTACATCTTTATCAAAAGCAGAGGACTGTTGGCCTGAATTAGGAAATATAGTAAAAAACATTTCTTGATGTGTGGACTGTGAATCGTAAGTGCGTGTCCTTTATACTGAAAAACCAATCATTGCCAATCATTTCTTAAATCAGCTCTTATTGTCCAGCCACAATGGCGTGTTTCCTGTTTTTTTTTCTTTTACAGCAGGTCTGACAGCCTATAGATTATGCAGTGAAGTTTTGATGGATTATATTGTATGCTCAGTGTTCCTTTGAGTTCTTTCGCAAGTGCTCAAAAGAACAACGATATTGGATTGTCCGTGTTTACTCCAATAAGTATTGCAGCAGGCGAGTGCTGTCAAAAGCATGAGCACACTGTCAAAATCACTGCTGCTCCGTGATAAATATTTGATGGTCGATTCTGATGCATGAGCGGATTCACCTCGCACTGTTATGGAGAGGGTGTGTTTACTCTAGAAGCGGGGGTTAGGAGGGGATGTGTGTGTGTGTGTGTGCGTGCGTGGTTTGTGCATGAGCATGAAAGCGAGCGCGAAAAGAGAGAGAGAGGGTCTGACAGTGGCAACTTGGTGCAGTTTGACCCAGCCTAGTTCTCCGACGTCTTCTCCAGCCCCTCTTTTCTCTTCGTCTTTCAATTTTTCATGAAAGAAGACTCGGCCTCGGTGGACACAAAATAAAGCTATCCCACAGCCATGCTGAATTATTAATCTCAGGTTTTTGCAACGGTAACATCAAGCGCACTCCCCTACTTGCATTGTGCATCAGAATGTGAAGAGCAGCCAAAGCTCGAGATATTTCTCCAAGCGGAGATGCAAAGTAACCAGCGTGTTATGCTCTTCAGAAATCAGGTGGATGCTGTCGCTTGATTTTTTTTTAAGCAAATGTCGATGAGCAATTGAGAACAGTTGAGACCCCCTAAAACATCTAAACCTGTGATCGCTGTTGATTAAGCATCAAGTGTATCTTCTTGTTTAATGTGGCTAGGTGCAAAAATGTGCTTTTTGAGATCAGTAACTTGTGGAGAAAAGGGGGAACCGGCTGAAATCACGGCTGCCGAAATCTTTGAATATCCAGCAATTCACATTAGGGTCAAAAATAGATGCATAATTACAGACTGGGGCCTGTCTTAATTAATCAGCTGTGATTGAAAAGTTAATTACAATATGAATTACCTCTCAGAATGAGGACTGCTTAGTAGTCATTTGAAGCGGCCTGTTTTCAATGTGAATGAGCATGACGCAAGCTCGCCGGGTCCTAATGTTGCCACTAACATACCATTAACCCGTCATGAATTTTAAAATGGATCTCGCCGCATGGGCTTTCAAATGCCCGGCTCCGATCGCCTCCTCGCTGCTTTTGATAAACAATTGACAGAGCTAATAGAGAGATGAAAGAGGAAAAAAAAAAAAGAAAAGAAAGAAAGAAAGTAGGGGGGGTGGTGAGGGGATGCGCTGTGTCCCACTGTGTTGCTGCCAGGATTTTATATGGTGGACCTTTATTTTAATGCATGTGTGTGTTGGGGTGCAGCTGTCGACGTGCACACGCTCACAGTTGTGTGTGTGTGTTTTTTTAACATCCTGTGTGTTTGCATGTCAAGTGGCCATGCATTTTTTGAAAAAAAAAGGGGGATGGAGCTGGGATGGTGCGTTTTTGTGTTTTTCCATCGACCTTTTGTCTCTTGTCATTCACGATATGAGGCAGCGTAATGAGCTAGGCGGCCTTGGTTGCAGGGAAGGGCCTCAGCAAAACCAGCGCTCGGATGTTGAATGAACTGCAAACAACATATTGTCACTCAGACCTTGCACTCTCTCCTTTTAAGATGTACGCAGTTGTGTGTTGTGCAA